>CM059573.1:27899890-29149890 GCA_030386875.1 Morinoia aosen
CAGCATGTCGATGTTCTGACTCATCATAGTTCATTCTTCTACTTTACATGGGGAAAGCTACATGAAATTGGCGTTTTCGTGATTAGTTCCGTATCATAACATGTTAATAACCTATTTGTGGTCACTATTGATCAAAAATAGGGGGCCAATTAAAATTTTGAGGTACGATAGAAATAGTCAACAAAAATTTGTTTGACTGCTACTCATAGTTCCGAAGTGCCATTGTGTCCGGTCATAATAAAGTTCCCTGATATTCCACCTTGCAGCCAGGGCACCTATATTTCTGTGTTGGTCTACTTGGATGTAGATATCAGGTAGACAACAAAATGAAATGCTGTAGAAAGCTCATGTAAATTTCTCAATTTCATTGTGTGAGGTACTTCTGGAAAATTTTTGAGCAGCACAGCTAAAGACATTCCCCCATTCTGTCAAATATGTTCAATATAACTTGAAAGGTGAATGAGTTACTTTAAGCCTTCCTAACTGCAACAAATGTGGTCAATATTGATTTTAATGCACTCGCAGAATTTTTAAATTTGGTTTCCAAGAATCGGGAGAAGAATACATGGTATTTGGGAAGGAAAGGACAGTAATCGATTTTCCAGTTTTCGCTGCTTAAAATAAGTTAATTAGATTTAAATAAACAACTTTTCTTCTATGCACTTTTTGGAGGAAATGACGGTCAAAATGCAGTTCAATGCGCTCACGGAAATTTTCAATTCCGTTTCAAAGAATCACTTGAGGAACACATATAAAAATGTTTTACAGAAATGACATTCTTCTTGCTGATGTGTTATTTTTGAGGTATTCAGCTTTAATACTGTTTAGGTTGTAGACAGAAACATCAGTTTCAATATGGCGGCCATTGTAGAAGCTGTCTGTGGCGGGTGTTCTCTGACCCTGTTTGAGTGTATCAAACATTATTATGATGACGATTGTGCTAGTTTGAAAGCGTTTGTTGTGCACTGTGTTATACATGCAAGTGAATAATGCTTGCATTGCAGTTACACTAAGAACAGCAGAAACCGTTACGTTCGGCGACGATCAAACTACGATGCAACTAACTGGCCGTTTCGGTAAACATAGCAAAACCGTAGGAGTGAATACCCTAGATTTAAGTATACACTACCCCAGTCCTGCTAATATTTTTGGGTGAAAACTTTTTTTGTTATTAACTAAAAGATCCTAGAAGTGGGTTTAAGCTCCATGTGGTTGGCTAATATTAAATTACAAAGTACCCAAATGTACTCTAACAGCTCAAGCACGCTATGGTTTCTGCTGTTTGAATGACTGAAACTGCTATGGAACACAAAAATTAAAATTTGAATAACTCAAAAATAATGCATCAGTTGGGCAGAATGTCATTCATATAAAACATTTTTAAATGTGTTCTTCAAGTGATTCTTTGGAATGGAGTTTTCAATTTCTGTGAGCGCATTAAACTGCATATAGACCAAAATGAGTATTTAACGAGTTATAGCGGTAGGTTTAGTTTTGTGTTCCATAGCAGTTCCAGTCATTCAAACAGCAGAAACTGTTGCGCACTTAAGCTGTTAGAGTACATTTGGGTACTTGAAATTTATTATTAGCTGACCCTACGGAGCCTGAACCCACTTCTAGGATCTTTTAGTTATTAATACAATAGAGGTTATCACCCAAAAATGAGTTATAGTGGTATGTTAATTGTCTTTGATGGCTGGAATGCGCTTGATCGTTTGAGCGCGTCAAAAGGGAGAGTCCATTGTAGTCTTCTCCTCCGAACAATTTCTTCCCGCTTCAAAAACTGAAGTTGTAAGTAATTTTCAGCTATAACTCATTAAATAGTCATTTCCCCCAAAAAGTGCATAGAAAAAAAGTTGTTTGTTTAGATCTGATTAACTATGTTTAGGCACCAAAAAGTGGAAAGTCGATTATTGTTCTCTCCTTCACATTTGAAGGCGTTTCACACGGTGTAGTGGGAGGCACTATTCGCTCACGACACTTACCGTAATGTACAGTCCTACACTGCCCCACGAATATTATGGCCGGATCGTACAGGGGATTTACATCGCGTGTTGCGGGTCAATATCATTGGGCGGACCGGTTTCTCTAATGCCTATTACTTTATATATTATGAACGTGATAATGATACAAATCGAAAATTCGACGACTGACACTGTTTTTTCTTTATTTTTGTAGAAATACCATCCGAAAGGATTACACACTTATATGGCCTATCTGTTACACTTTCTTTCTATTACTTAATTAACTTTACTCGAAAGCCTAACACAATATCGAAACCTATGTTCAACGCACGGGACCAGGCAACAATAAAGATATTAATGGTGACAGGACTACAAACACCACAGGCACACAACTTAGCTGTGAACGAGGTAGTTGTCGCGGAAGGACTACATATCACAGCAGCGGCTAGGCCCCTTTTAACTATAAATACTCTTTGAACACTAGGACACAGGTACGACAATACACCAATTCCAGGACACCCGCGATGGACTCCAGGCAAGAGTTGAATTCCTGAGATCCTCTGAGGCCTATGAACCGTCCACAAGCTCTGGACGCCAGATGTAGATCGGCGGTGCTCTTTGATCTAAGTCCTCTTGACTTGATCAGGGCAATCGGCAACCGCCCCAAGGCTTTTAACCGTCCAAGCCGCTGCGTCTAGATGTCGCACGAGATGACTTCAGTAGCCGCCGATCAGCTGCAATGGTGGCGCCTATCCGGCCGACGGCGTGCCACGCAGGTAGCGGCCCTCGGATCAGCCGACACAGCTGGACTGATTGGCGCACTGCAGTGGGAGGCCTTCCCTGGATATCAGGGTGTCATAAATTGCGCTGTCTAATAATTACGTCTGCTGCACATCGTTTTTACATCTTAAACCTATTCAGATAATCAGAATTACACCACACATGGACGTCTTTTTGTTCTTAATGATAATGATTTACATATAAACCTGGTCAATCGTGCTACGCCACAAACTATCGATTGCTTTTATCTATCATAAACTGTTTCTCTAATTCACACAACTAACCGACCATATTACATTGCAGAGTTTCATTTAATTCACAAGAAAGTACAGAGCACATTTTATCAACCATATATCAATATCTACGTATTTCACAGCCTCTATCTATATTCGTAGCAGTCTACTGTTTATTATGATTTTCAACGCATGACTACCTACAATTACTAAAGTATCCATCATGAACGCCAACTCTAATAGATATAAACACATTACATATTATCACATGTTATCTCTATTATTACGTATCGTCGCAATTACATAAATTCATTCTTACCCTTTGGAGCTTGAACTCGAAAGATGCAGCCGTGCTACGGGTCTCTCCGTTTAGAGCTTATATAGAGATTTTATTTAATGGAAATTTTCTAGAAATCCTATTACCAATCGTTATTTCTTTTCAAGCAACTTATGAATTTACTGTCTTTCTGAAAAATTAGAACAATCAATTAACAGTATTACAGTTTTGATCATGCCTAGCTGATTGAAAAATTTCTCAAAACACAAAACACAGATCTCAACTTTACATTAAATAGTAGTGGTCTAGCCACTACATACCCCCCCACCAAGTACAACCTTAGTTGTACTTAAATTAATTTAAGTATTATCCATAATTTATTCAGCTCAATAGAGTTCGGTTATCGCATGTGGCTGCCCCTCTCAAGTTCAAGCTTTACAAAACCTACCGCATTTTCATTCACTTAGCATGTAAACCTTCAGACAGGTTCTGTAGTACAAATGAGAATACGACTTAATAACAGACACAATTACATAAAAAAAATTACGCATCACATATTAAATCTTCTCGCGATCTATTTTTAACAATAGACTATTACTCTTCGTATGAACAATACAGTTTCTCCTTAATGTACACAGCAACTATTTCGAAACGCTGACCGCCCTCCTGCGGTTATCTCGAAGACTGGAGACCATGTTCAAGCATACCCACAGACACACCAAATTTATTTTATTTTATTTTTTTTTCTTCACAACTGGGTGAAAATCACCCACCTGCCAGATGTCTCTCAGCACCGAAACTTTAACATTAAGTGACAAGTCGCAATGGAAGTCGAAACTTGTCAGCAGTATATTTACACATAGATACCAAATCTATATTTTAAACGATATGATGATTGTATCACGCAGGCTTGAACATTTAAGGGACCCTATTTACATAGAACCTAAGGCACGTTACACGTTTTTACACAAACCCACACACATATATATACCCACACATATTTTTTTTTTTTTTTTTTTTTTTTTTTTTTTTTTTTGGGAACACGTTACAAAGGTAGGTTTTACTCTTCTTACGCTAGTTTTTATTCTTATACTCTAAAGTCTTAGCCTGTACATTTGGCAAGTTGAGGGCAGGCCCTCTTGCTCTGGTGACTCGTTGGTAGTTCACATCCCCATAACTCCTAGGAGTACTCTCCAAACTACGCATTTCGGGGTTCCTAATATTCACATCTACCCCAGTCTGTGAACCTAAATATCGCTGCTGCCATACTTCTCTAAGAAACCCACTATTGGATCGTCTGCATTGGTCTGATCTGTTTTCACCCTGTAAAGCAAGTTCCTTCAACCTCCTCAATGTTTCTAATTTATGTACAAACTGTGAAGGTGCACTTCCCTCTTCAAATCCTACAAAGTTTGGTTCCTCAAACCCCGAAAATTGCTTACTTTCTGGACTTTGTGCATTTTCCTCAGTCCCGATACTTACCTTTTCACTTACTTCAACACCCTGTTCTTCCTCCACATTTCTCTGTTCACCTTCAATTTGATCTATTACCTCTTGGGCTAAGCTTGCCTGCCAACTCCAAGCTCTACCAGACCACAGCATAAAATTACCTATGGAAGACAAATCATCTACTTCATTGTGGTTGCCGGGTGACCCCCAGCCCCAAAAATCTACAGAATTCTTACTACTAAATACATGACCCTGTTCTAAATCTCTACTGGGTTTACTCCCCTGTACAACTGGTGTAGAAGTCTTAACATTATCATGATGTAAATTTGGCTCCTGAAAACCTTCCCTAGTACTTACCGTATCAATATTTACATCTTGAGCACTAGCTTCACTACATCTAAACTGTCTTAAATCTACAATTTCACCACTTACCGCTGGCTCTCCAACTCGGCTAATTCTCCGTCGTCTTCTCCTAGACTTGGTCACTCCCAGTACTCTGGCTACTCTCCCTCCATAACTACTGTTTTTATCATATTGACAACTCTTACCTCTACCAATTCCTTGACTATCACCACCAGAGATACTCCCAGCATCACTGCTGTCAGTATCACTAAGACTAGAAGCACTACTGGCATATACTACTTGTTCATCATTATCTTCTGAACTTTCGGCCCTACCATAGAGTTTCTTTTTTGTGAGGCTGGGCTTTGGAGCCTCATCCCAATGTACATAAGGGGTCAAGTAAGCAGGAAGCTGCTTCCAAGGTTTCAATTGTTTGTAGTGTGCTCTGATGATGACATCCTCTCTTGAATTGAGAGCTTTCAATTCATATGTTAGGGTGTTAGACTGTACTTTAGTAATCTTAAAAGGGCCCTCATAGAGCTTAGACATTTTGTGATTTACATGGTTACCTATCTTTTGTACTTTCTTCAAGACCAATTGGTTCTCTTGAAAAGGTGAAAATGTTGGGTGGCCTTCTCTCCACATAGAAACAACCCCACGATCTATAGGAAGACTTTTGTTGGTGTTATGAGAATTCTGTAGCAAACATTGTGAAGGGCTCATTCCTAACTGAGTGTTAAGCGTATGATTATATGTTGTGAGTAGTTTGGGAAGGCAATCATCCCATGATCTGGGATTATCATTGATTAACCCCTTGAGCAACTGGATAACAGTTCTGTTGCATCTCTCCACACACCTGTTGGAAGAAGCTTTGTAAGGTGTAGAATATGTGTGTCTTATGTTAAATGAGTCCAAGAGACTATTGAATTCTTCTGATTTGAACTCGACACCATTATCAGTTAAAACCCTAGTTGGTAGTTGTGCTACTGTAGGGAGAATATCATTCTTGAATACTGTAGTGACTGTATGAGCTGTCTTATTTCGAATAGGTTTGACCACTAACCACTTGGAGAAATGGTCCACTGCAACAAGAACTGCCACATTCCCACGACTTGATTTTGGCAAGAGCATGAGGTCAACTGCTACCAGTTCAAATGGATATGCAGTTTTAATTTTTAGAGTCGGAGAACTGATGTGTTGTCTACTAGTTTTAAAATATTGACAATGAGGACAAGCTGCACAGATATCCCGAGTTACTTTGTCCAGTGCGGGATGCCAAAAGCTCTGTTGAATCAAGTCAATTAATTTATGCCTATCTATATGCGCCATTTGTGTGTGAACTTGGAAAACGATTTCTACGATTAATGCAAAGGGAACAACGACCGAAGAGTTCCTCCCTTTATCTCTAAATAGAAGGTCTAGGCTAACCCTCAAGTCTTGTCGATATCGTTTAAATTGGTTCAAGGCACCTGGCCATGCTGATGGATCTAAATTTTCGGTGATACATTTTTTCAAATTACAAATAGCAAAGTCATTATTTTGAATGTTCCTTAATTCCCTTTCAGACACAGTGTAAGTAACTTTAGGGCACAGAGATTCAACCTCTGATTCTGAGTCACTCCTGATTGAATGTGAGTCATCAGTGTTACGGTCAGTAATGGGGTATATGTTCCCCAAGAATTCCCCTAATCCGAGCAAACAGGATTCTGTACTCCTTTGCAAGGGATATAATTTGATAGTCGTCCTTGTCTTTCACTACAACTGTTGATGCTGCATAATTGAAAACGATTTTATTCTTATTAATGAAATTAAGTCCTAGAATACAACAACATGGCATTGCATCCTCACTAATTACCGCAAAAGGAATTTGTTCTTTTACCTCAGTTCCTAATAATTTGGGTTTCAAGTTAACTACTCCCATGATGGCTGTAGAATTATTCCCTATTCCTCCCAGTGATTTACCTTCTCCATCGGTAAGCAAGTACTCTCCCTCATCTTTCACTGTATCCCAAACGTTCTTTGCAATTGCACTAACCTGAGCACCAGTATCTATGATGCAACAAAAGTGATGTGGTCCTATGGAGATGGTGTATTTTCCTTTCTTTGGTTCATGCTTACAGGTGCTTATCACAGGACACATTGACAGTTGTGGAGCATCTGCGTCCGAGTCCCCATTGCTATTGTTGAAACTTTCCTTACTAGAGCTGCTCTGTCCCTCAACCAAATTAATATTCTTATCAGAGATTGCATCTTTCATTGATTGGGTGCTAAAATGAGACCTTGTTGAAAGTGGATTAAAATGAATACCTGCAAGGCACTGCAGATGAATTACTGGGGCTTCCTTTGTCAACTCCCCAGCCCTGTAAACAATGGGAAACTTCATACCATGATGAACCCAAACCTCAACTTTGTACACTTCACTTACAGCTAACAAAATTTCCTCCCAAGGCAACTCCCCTGGATTCTTCATTAGCTGCAGTTGTTTTCCTTTGAACTTATCTAACTGAATATTGAATTTCTTGGCATTATCTATTACGTACTCTACTAATTGCCTTCGTAACGCTACGTGGTTATCAGGAAGCTCACATTGGTGCCCATCTGCTTCTAAGTCAGAAAGCAATACCAATAGGGATTCAAACATAGAATCGCCTCCTCCTTCCATCTTTTCACTCACCCTCAACCCTTTGGGCAAGTAAAACTGAGGCCTATCTCCATCCTCAACGTTTGATGACGGTATGACCCATGAAAGTGTATCGGCTGCTTGATTTTGCTCTCCTGGCTGATATTTAATGACAAAATCATACTCGGCTAGCTCATTAATGGTTCTCATTAACCTAGAATTCTCACGAGACATATTATGCAAGTACAGTAAAGGCTTATGGTCTGTATACAAATTAAATCTGACACCGTACAAAAATGCTCTAAATGTTTTTACTCCCCACCGTACAGCAACTAATTCCCTTTCAGTTGTGGAGTACCTACGTTGTGTGTCAGTGAAGGCGGTAGATGAGTACCCAATGGTTTTATACTCCCCCTCTTGTTTTTGCATCAGACAAGCTCCAGCACCGACTCCTGAGGCATCAACATATAGTTCTAACTCCTCAGCAGTCGCTGAGTAATCTGGGAATGCTAATGTCACGTCTTCTGCCAGCTTGGTTTTAAGTAAGTCAAAGGCTACACTCATTTCAGATGTCCAACTGATTGGTTTCCTTTTAGGCCCTCCAGTAAGTTGGGTCAATGGTTTTGCTATTTCAGAACATTTATCTATGAATTTACGTTGGAAGTTGATTAGACCTAAAAACTGACGCAGTTGTCTAACATTGGTGGGTTTGGGGAAGTTTAGGACTTTTTCTACGTATTCAGGAGATTTCTGAATGCCTTTACTGCTAATTTGGTGTCCCAGGAATGTAACCTGAGTCTTAAAGAACTCACATTTCGAGACTTTTACTTTTATTCCATGTCTACCAAGGGTAGAGAGCACTTTTTCAACTAACACTAAATGTTCTTCAAATGTCTTGCTCATAATTAGAATGTCGTCAATGTAAACAATGATATTCTTGAAACAAAATTCTGAGACTATTTCTTGCATGTTCCTTTGGAATTGTATCCCACTGTTTTTTAACCCAAAACTTAACCTCTTAAATTGGTATTGATTATGAACAGTGCTGAAGGCAGTGAGAGGTCTGCTCTCCTCATCAATTGGTATTTGGTAGTATCCCCTGACCAGATCTAACTTAGTGAAAATTTTAACACCATGGGCACTATAAACAGAATCAACTAAGTTGGGCATGGGAAATTTCTCTGGTTTGGTTACGCTATTAAGTTTACGGTAATCTACGCAAAGTCTAAGTTGACCATCAGGTTTTTGGATAGGTACAACCGGAGAAGACCAAGGAGATTGGCTGTGCTCTATTATATCAAGTGACCTAAGTTCTTCACACTGTTTCTCTATTTCTTCATTTATGGGTTCTGGAAAACGGCGAGGTTTTTGCCAAACTAGGGTGTAATTAGTTAATTCGATTCTTTGCGGTGTAACCATTGCAGTCCCTATATCAGCATCACCCTTACTGAGAGCCGAGTCAACTCCAGCTAACATAGAGTAGATTTGATGTTTCTGGGTTTCATCTAAATCAGTTCCTATATCAAGTTCAGCGGCCATTCGCTCGGTGGTCCACTTACTGGCTTCCTGCTGCTCGTCTATCTCCATCACCGTGCTTATCCTCCCCACTAACTCTCCCTTTTTAATTTTTGTAACTTTGGACTGTTCTCCTGTTTTAGTACACATCAAGACCTGAGGTACCTCCCCCGTCAAAGATAAAATTCCATCTACTCCTCTGATCTGTTTATGTTTTAGATGGCCATCATATTCATAGATTTTACTGCTGCACATACTACATATACAGAAGTTTACCGTAAGAGGAACAGTTACTGGTTCACCAGAATAAGGGACATCCTCAGCAGCAAACACTGGCAAATTCTCGTACATGATATCCTCAAGTTTACCCTCAGTTCCAACATATAAGTCAACTCTGGCATTGTATTGGTCGAGCTTAGAAATTTTCTTCAAACTGGTATCTAGAATTAATTCATTTTTCTTTAGAAAAGGAACTCCCAATATAATTGGGTAGCCAATTATGTCCTGAGACACTACATGGAAATTAATAGTCTTCATAGGAATATGGAAAAGAGATAATTCTAGTGGAAGTGTTCCTAGTGTTTTGATGTTAACCATGCCTATCCCACAAAGGGTTGTGGACTGGGCGCTATTGAACTCCAATCCAAATTGTTGTACGACGGACAATTTAATTAAGTTGTCAGCAGCTCCTGTATCGATGAGAGCCTTCACAGGGTGTTTTTCCCATTCCACCTCTACAAAAAGGAGGGGTTCTGGTTCCAGAGAAGCTAAATTTGCTACTAAGCACTGATCTTCTGAAGTAATCCTTTGAGAAATATCTGCTACTTTCTGTGACTCGTCAATACCAGAGGATTCTTTATCTTTAGTTGTTAACTTTGCCGTTTTTACACTGGATATTTCGTTTGAGTGTCCATTAACAGCGTCCATGCTATCCACCGTAAGATGAGAACTGATCGGTTGGACTTCCTCATCATCATCAACAGTCCCTTCTTCTCCTTCATCCTCTATTTCTAAGCCCTCAAATCGGTTCCTTGTTTCGACAGGACTAAATAACTTGTAGGGGTCTTTATAGGCTACTGTCTTACCCCAGCTTCTACCAGAGCCTACTGGTTTGACGAGTTTCTGTTTAAGCGCTGGTCACCATTGACTCGAGTAGGCCTTGAATTCCTACCCCCCTGCTGATGATGTCCTTGTTCCCCAGAATTTCTGCGATATAGGTCATCATCTCTGGCAGCATCTTCACCCTGTGGGTTTAGACCATATCCCACTCGTGGAGTACGGGGGACATGAACCGATTGAGACCTACGGGGCCCCTGGTTTTGTTGATGACAGTCTCTGTAAAAATGCCCATGCTTGCCACATATATAGCATGCTTTGGCCAGGGTTCTACACTCAGATCTGGAGTGTCCAAACCTCTTGCAGTAGCTGCACACAACATTCCTCTGAGCCAATGGTTTGTCAGGTCTCATTTCTTCCATTCTTCCTCTAGCTGGTTCCCCTCTCTGTGCATATTGAGGCCTGTAAGATGTTGACCTTGGCAACTCATTAGAGGAGAATCTTGACTCCCGTTCTTCAAAATTTGGAGAGTGATGGGTTCTTGTCTGCTTTGGGTATGCCCCATACTTACCTTTATAGTCATTGCTGACCGAAACAGACGAGAAAGAACTGGTTGGATTCTGGGTAGAAGCATCCCGAGTGTTCCTCTTTTGTCCCAAGTTAATTACAATTTCCTGGGGCTCATTCACGTTGGACCGGATACTTTCCTCACTATCCGAATACTCACCATCCTCTTCCACGTCTTTGAAACGAGCACATTTCTGGATACTTGACCATTTGATCTTTTTATTACTCAATTTGTCACTAATCATCTGGTTGGAAAAAATCCTCTTCGTATCCTGCGGAATAGATTTTAAGAACTTCTTCCTTAAAATATGACTAGTTTGCACATTGTGCTTTGGGTAAGCTATTTTGAAAAGTCTCTCAAGCCTACTACTGAAGAGATAAAGAGACTCTCCCTTCTGATACCTTACCTTATTGAAATCAATTCTATTTTTATTTTTTCTCGTTTCTCCCATGTCTTTGTACCACTTAAGAAGCTTGTTTTTGACGTCGGGATAAGAATCTCCCACGTCTCTTAGGGATCGGAATGCCTTCAAGGTTTCTCCAGACAACTGCCTTTCCAATTCACCTATCCAAAAGGATCGGTCCCCTTTAAAGTTGTGTTCACAGTAGGTTTCAAATTTCTGTAAATATTGCTTCAGGCTTTGGCCAGATTTTTCAGTAAATGGTTCTTGTACTGGTACCTTCCTATTGTCAAGCTTGGTGAGCAGCTGTCTGAAAGTTTCCAAGTCAGAACGTTTGGAAGACATCCTAACTTTTCCTTGGGATGAAGGTTTCCGGTGGGGTTGGTCCTCCTCAGACTCCTGTGACCCAGAGTAACTCTCAGAGATATTGGAGTTATTGTCAGTAACTGAGGAAGACTCACTATTTGAAGTGTCAGTTACCTCCTTAGGAGTGGGTTTTCCCTTCCTTACCTTTACCACCTCTTCCTTAGGAAACTGAGCCCGCTTCTTGGGCTTAACACTATCTCCTACCTCGAAATTCATTTGAGCAAAATTATCTTTAATGTCCTTCAATTTCTGAAGAAATGACTGTGATAAAAGATTCAGATCTATTTGTTTGATGTTATCAAGAAATTTGTTATTATAAACACAATTCCCCAAAATTAACCGCTCCTCCTCTTCTGAACCATCCTCTCTTTGCCCAGGGTCAACCACTTCTTCAGGCTTATCCTCTCCACCTTCTGCCTCCATAACTCTTCCTTAGAACCCGATTATTGTTTTAACTTCAAAAGTTCAGCTCCAAAAGTAGAGACCTCCCACACTCCAATTATTTTTCACCGGTTCACCTAAGAAATTAATAGAGGTTACCTGTAATAAGTTAACACCTCTACATACACAAGAAGTGCGGTGTTATTTGCATCAGTGTTTCCAAATGACAAAACAAATGACAAGATCAATAAAGTACACAAAAATAAAGCATAATATAATCAGGCATACCCAAGCACACAACGACACAACCTAACCTATCCTGGTCACGGCACCAAAGAAATAATATGTAGTGGGAGGCCCTAAACGCTCACGACACTTACCGTAAGGTACCGTGATACACCGCCCCACGAATATTATGGCCGGATCGTACAGGGGATTTACATCGCGTGCCGCGGGTCAATATCATTGTGCGGACCGGTTTCTCTAATGCCTATTACTTTATATACGATGAACGTGATAATGATACAATCCAAGATTCGACGACTGCCGCTGTTTTTTCTTTATTTTTGTAGAAATACCATCCGAAAGGATTACACACTTATATGGCCTATCTGTTACACTTTTTTTTTATTACTTTGGTTAACTTTGCTCGCAAGCCTAACACAATATTGAAACCTATGTTCAAAGCACGTGACCAGGCAACAATAAAGAAATTAATGGTTACAGGATTACACACACCACAGACACACCACTTAGCTGTGGACGAGGTAGTTGTCGCGGAAGGAATACGTATCATAGCAGTGGCTAGGCCATTTTCAACTATAAATACTCTTTGAACATTAGGACACAGGTACGACAATACACCAATTCCAGGACACCCGCGTTGGCTTCCAGGCAAGAGTTCTATTCCTGAGATCGTCTGAGGTTTATGAACTGCCCGCAGGCTCTGGACGCTAGATGTAGATCGGCGGTGCTCTTTGATCTGAGTCCTCTTGGCACGATCAGGGCAACCGGCAACCACCCCGAGGCGTTTAACTGGCCAAGCCGCTGCGTCTAGGTGACGCACGAGATGACTTCAGTAGCCACCGATCCGCTGCGATAATGGCGCCTACCCGGCCGACGGCACGCCCCGCAAGTAGCGGCCCTCGGATCAGCCGACACAGCTGGACTGATTGGCGCACTGCAGTGGGAGGCCTTCCCTGGCTATCAGGGTGTCATAAATTGCGCTGTCTAATAATTACGTCTGCTGCACATCGTTTTTACATCTTAAACCTATTCAGATAATCAGAATTACACCACACATGGACGTCTTTTTGTTCTTAATGATAATGATTTACATATAAACCTGGTCAATCGTGCTACGCCACAAACTATCGATTGCTTTTATCTATCATAAACTGTTTCTCTAATTCACACAACTAACCGACCATATTACATTGCAGAGTTTCATTTAATTCACAAGAAAGTACAGAGCACATTTTATCAACCATATATCAATATCTACGTATTTCACAGCCTCTATCTATATTCGTAGCAGTCTACTGTTTATTATGATTTTCAACGCATGACTACCTACAATTACTAAAGTATCCATCATGAACGCCAACTCTAATAGATATAAACACATTACATATTATCACATGTTATCTCTATTATTACGTATCGTCGCAATTACATAAATTCATTCTTACCCTTTGGAGCTTGAAATCGAAAGATGCAGCCGTGCTACGGGTCTCTCCGTTTAGAGCTTATATAGAGATTTTATTTAATGGAAATTTTCTAGAAATCCTATTACCAATCGTTATTTCTTTTCAAGCAACTTATGAATTTACTGTCTTTCTGAAAAATTAGAGCAATCAATTAACAGTATTACAGTTTTGATCATGCCTAGCTGATTGAAAAATTTCTCAAAACACAAAACACAGATCTCAACTTTACATTAAATAGTAGTGGTCTAGTCACTACATTGTTCTTAATGATAATGATTTACATATAAACCTGGTCAATCGTGCTACGCTACAAATAATTCTTAATAATTTATCTATCAACTTTATCTTCCATGAGCTATTTCTATAATTCACACCACTAACCGACCATATGACATTGCAGAGTTTCATTTAATTCACAAGAAAGTACAAAGCACATCTTATCAACCATATGTCAATATCTACGTATTTCACAGCCTCTATCTATATTCGTAGCAGTCTACTATTTATTATAATTTTCAACCCATGACTCAAAACAATTACAAAAGTATTCATCTTGAATGCCAACTCTAATAGATATAAACACATTACCTATTATCTCACATGTTACCTCGATTATTACTTATCGTTGCAATTACATAAATTCATTCTTACCCTTTTGAGCTTGAACTCGAAAGATGCAGCCGTGCTACAGGTCTCTCCATTTAGAGTCTGTCTATATTGAATTCTTATTATTTTGAGGAATTTGGCATTCCTTTACCTACGTTATTCAGTGACTTACTATGAATTTAATTTCTTTCTGTAAAAATTAGAACAATCATTAACATTATTACACTTTTGATCATGCCTATCTATTGAACATTTTTCTCAGAAACAAAATATAACTTAGATTAACTTTACATTAATTAGTAGTGGTCTTGCCACTACAACGGATGACATTTTGCTCGCTCGCTAAATGCTAATGCGTAATTTTGGAGACATAACAATAATTACGCTCAGGTAGGAATAATGTTATATAGAACACGGTCATTTATTGGCAGGCAGGGTGTACTTTCAGTATATCAGGACATTTAGCCGATTCCACGGTCGACAGCTAAAATGCGTGTTTTGGGCCATTCCTAGGCCGAATGCGGTGAAAATCACGTCGTTTGCTGTTTCCCGTGGTGACATAGGCGGAAAGTGCATATTTAGCCGATTCCACGGTCGACATGAATTAGAAAAAGTTCCAAAATTTTTTTGATCATACATTAAAATAGTTCATGATTTCCAAATATCTATTTGGTTTTGTAAAACTTCAAAATCGGTTCATGAAGAATAGTTATGTCACGAGATTTGGTCCCGCCTCCTTACTAAGTTGTTTTTAGTAAGAAAATCAGGTTCTCGGAATTGAGGACTTGGAATACCTCCAAAAATGACACAATACAAAATGAATGCAAGGGAATATAAAAGAACACAGACACTAAGAAAATAAACAACTTCTGCATATACTAAATTTGGGAATATACTCACCGATGGTTAGAGACCCGACTTACATCAGCGCGTTTCTGTGCGCTATCTGCCTCGATGAAATGTGAGGCTAGCGTTAACGGGGGTTTTAAACGCCAGTGAAATGCTAAGAAATTTTTACCGTTGAACACCCTACTACAAAACATTCACCGTGAATTACTGGGACTGTAAGTTACACAAATTGACAAGGGCTGCTCTATCTAATTGACCGGTCAATTTCTTTAAGTAAACTACACACCGAACACATATAAAGAAATGATGCCTAACTGTCGGGGTGGCGCACTCCAACGGCACAATGGATGGTTATCAGCCTCGGATCACAAATTCATTCGCCCAAGAGCAGCTTCAGTTCAAATCCCTGTTTCGCATACAGTGCAGATAATGTCTTTCGACGTTTTTATGACCAAACTTGCAAACGAAAAGGAAAAAGCCGCCCTCCTGTGGGACAACAAAATTTACCGATTACTTTGATTCTACAATTTTCTCGTGTATACATTTACATATTCGACATTTAATTCAACTGCACTAATTTTCTTTTTACGTTATATGAACCTGTTGTTTCCAACGGTATCTATCGTGACAAAAGAACGAGTCTTACCCGCCCTGACGAAGCAACTAAGAATTTTTTTTAAACAACCTCCACGGTACGGGACCTTCTTCCCTCTGCAAAAGTAAATGCGAAATTTTAAACTATTAATTAAAAAAAAATATACATCTTCACGAGTTTCATTTCTCACTTATTTTTCAACGTATGACATTTTAAGTTAACACCTAGTCACGACGCAGAGTATAACATTTTAAGCTAACACCTAGCCACGACGCACCTTATTGGAAGGCTCGCCAAAAACTTACTAGCTCTTGTTCCCCACGATACCCAGAGTGTTCTTAGAGGGCTACCCTCTTACCGCAAACATGGCCAATAGTGTTTCTCCTGCATTTCCAAACACACGCCTACTTCATTCCATTGGCTGTTTTGGCAGTCACACGCATCTTATTCGCTGTGACGAACGCGACTTATCCCGCCCATCTTTTACGAGTAAATCTTGAAGTCAGAAACCGTTGCTATATGGTTACTCTGTGTCTTAAGTGCAGCGATATGTCACTGTCAGCCCCTTGAGTTTTCGGCGAACGCTTCCCACGGCTCTGCCCCTATACCCTAGACTGGGCCTCTTGGTCAGCAATAAATTTTTGCGTGCGGTTACACTGCCACTCTGTTCTCTCGAGGTCTGCTTTCAAAGCAAACATTAGCCCTAGACTCGAGTGTCCAACTACACTCACACGATACATAAACTTATGTTGAATATAAACATTCAGGCCTACAACGCATGTTGGAGCGACCCATCTGTACCGCTGGAATGCGCCTGAACACAATTTATAAACTCACAATTTTAGTTCAAACAAAAAAATAAATAAGCACAACTTATCCCAAAAATTTAAGCATGAAAGTATATTCCAATAAAACATAAAAGTATATCCTAACAAGTATATCCTACTTTTCAATTATTGAATTCAGCTGAGTTTTGAAGTAATATAAGCAAGCTGCTGAAACGATGAATAGCTATTTTGCACCTATGTTGCTTATATTCTTTCTCATTATTACCATGTTTGGCAATGCCAAATTATAAACATTTGTAGGAAATCTATTTTTTTATCAAATAATGTTTTTTGAATGTTAATAATGTAATGTATATGTATGTAAATAATGTTTTTTTTTTAAATGTTTTTTGCACTTGATTAAGTTGTTGTGCTCATCTAAATTAAACTCAAAAATTGAATTGCATAATACGCAAAACTGCTATGACTGTGATATTTCAAAATCTTTCTCCTGCAATATTAATCATTTCAGTTCTATGAGCTTCAACACAATGTTCTGGAAAAAGAAAAATCTTAGAACAAAGAGAGACCAGCAAAACACTGATAATGAAAGAATCTCAACTCTTCAAATACTCACGCTTTTCGTGCACTGTCCAACTTTGTCTTTTTCGCAAAACCAGTCAAATCCTTCAAAAGTTCTCAGCTTTCTCTCGTCGTTGGGTGAAGCATTTATTGCAAAAAATTGGTACCGAGTTATTGACACATAAGCTGTTACTTACAAGAGCTTGTTGAGTCCCAGATGACAGAAATTACCTTCATTCAAACCAAACTCTTCTGCACAGTTAATCTTCTAGTAGCAAAGTAAAACTATGAAGAAAGCATGGAAAAAATTATATCTATAGAATTCAGCTCTTACGATAAAGTGCTGTTTTGTTGTAACTGAAACTACTACGACTGACAATAATGAGTTAGTTTAGTGTATTTCAACCAGGCCCTTTACACGGTATTTCATTCAAATCTCGTTTGAATATTTTACAGGAATTGAAATGACTAGCAAGCAAAACCTCATTTGTACTGCATAAGTTACTGGCAAAATAATAATGAATAATAATTTTATGGTCTTCAGAATGTTAGGCAATATACCAGCATATGTATTTACTTATATAAAGACTGCAAATCTTCAAACTAGTTACGCAACTGCTGCACATTCTGCAGAATATCTCCTTAAAACATCGGTTATTTACAAAAAAAGAGGTAAAAAAACAATTGACAAACTCACCGAATCAGAATAAAAGTAGGAATGCTCCAGCGCATCCGCATCTTTCAACCTTCAATAGTTTACTGACATGATTTAATAAGTGGCATCCGCGCGATGACTATGGATGGGTTGGTCACTTGTATGTCAAAGCACTGGCTGCTGCAATTGTAAATGGAACATTCAATGTCTCCCCAAATTGCAAAGTATGTTTAGAGTCATTAATTGCATTATTTCAAACAATTTTTCTTCTCTGGCATCGAACAATAACAAAAAACTTTTCTGCACAGTTAATCTTCTTGTTGCAAAATAAAACTATGAAGAAAGCATAGAAAAAAATGTAGCAAAATATTTTGTACAACATTCAAAATTGAATTTTGAAATCTATTATAACTTATGTGTATCAACTGGCTTTACTAAGTAAGTGTCATGTTGAATATTTTGTTTTTTGCTGATTGTAATTCATAATTTTATTATATATGAAATTATATGAGTTGAATTAAGGATGTTTTATATTACAAAATTTTTAAAACCCAATATGTTGTAATGCATCTTGTGTATCACATTTTTTTTTGGAAATGAACGGGTTTTCTTTCTTTCTTGTGCGATCTAACTTCATCAAGAAATATCCAGTAAAAACTTGGGTAGAGTAGTTTTATCAGACTTCTAATAACTGCAGAATATACAATCAATTGCATATATCAATGTTGAAATTATCCGTGTGATCGATTTTTATTTATTTACATAGATATTCTCTTTGTGTACTTTATACTCAAAACCATTCATTGCATTTTATTCACAAACGTGAACAAAGAAAGAAAATCCTTCCCAAATACCTCTTCAAGACACCAACTGGCTGCCTACTTTATATTAGTGATGTACCCATGTATCGGTATTGGCAGTATTGGTCATTTTTACTGGTATCAGTATAATTCGGCGGATACTTTACCGATAATTTCTAATAATACATATTTTATCATAAAAATGAAGGTCATAAATCATAAAAGTAAAAGTATAATCAAATGAAGAGCTTATTCATACCTAGTAAATTACTTAGCTTACTGTTGAATTACAGCGTTTAATCAGCCGCTAACTGAATTTATTACTTTGAATTCTCGATGAGTCACGTACGGTCAGAAAGTGAAAGCTATATAGCATGAATAGTTAAACGCAGTAGCGACATGAAATTATTATACTTTTACAACTAAAACCGACATAGTTTGACCCAATTCCAATTTCTTAACATATGTGACAGGCTGACAAAAATCAAACCAATTAAATGTAGTTAAAGTTGCATTTTGAATTTTTTGTAAATTTAATACCCCTCAGGAGGATAGGATACAACTGTTGCAGCTATGGGAATTAGCACTCCCAAGGGGACTATGTGAGGGCCCAAGCTAAAGGTTAGGTAGGCTTCCTTATTGTTGAAATAGAAAAGGATTTTGTTTTGTTCTGGACCATCTTTTTTTGGTTCACTGCTGTCCTGTTTTTCAGCACCTACTACTGTCTTCAATTTTATCTTGTTTCATGAACTTCTTTCTTAGCTTGCTGTTTCTGTGCACCTTCTGCATAGATTCCGCATTCCCATAACTCCATACTAAATGGTGCCTTCCTCCTTCCTCTCTTGAAACATCTATGTCGTGGTTAAGGGAGGCTAAAACTTTCCTGTATAATAATAATAATATAAATTCAATATAGAAGTAGCTGAAAATTCTATTTTAATTTAGCTTGTAAATTGTCAAATATTACGAAGCTACTAATTTTATTTTGATTAAGCATTTTAATCGCTTTACATTACGATTCTTACATTTTTTTCTATTTCAAGATATATGAAAAGTTCACGAACAATCTTGTAGTTGGTTGCGGGTTTGAGGATTTTTTCGGTTTTGGGGCCGATCGAATTTTGATGTTTTCTTTTCACCAAAATATATTTTTTGGTGTGAAGAACAAGAAAATGATAACCATTTTGTGGAGAAATTATTCATCAAGTATCACTTACCTAACCTAACGAAGGGTATAATTTTAAACACACTATTTTTCATGGTGAAAACTTCGTGGATCCTGCAACAGGTGCACACACTCAAATGATTGAGAGTGCATAGCATAGTCTAAAAATGAAAAAAACATCAGGGAGGCACCCACCGACAAATGATACTCATGTCTGTGTGAATTTGCGTGGCAAAAACGTACGAAGAAACCGCAGTATTTTCATACAATGTTAATGGATATAAGTAAATTTCAAGCTGAATAAGTAATTTTTCCACAAAATGGTCACCATTTTCGTATTTTCCATACCAAAGTATATACTTTGGGAAAAAGAAATCATTAAAATTTGATAGGTCCCCAAACCTAAAAGTGCTGTTTGCTTCTGCACACTGTGTGTTAGTACATACGTATACTACTTGCGTTCATGCTGCTATTTCTGAGATTAAATGCTACATTATGTTACTAGTTCACGCCTGTAAATGGAGAAAAATATTTTTAAATAAATTCAGTTGGATAATAACTTCAGTTGGTAAAAAAGATTGCTAAACAGTGAAAACTTATTTGTTCATACATGCTGATTACGGTATACAAAATAAAGCGGAAAGATGACGCAATCGAAAAACTTTGTGAGGGAAACTAATCAAACGATATAGTTGACATATCAAGAGCAGTTTGATCACTCCTAATCAAAAACTTTGTCAATATTATTATATTATTAGATATATTAGTAAATAATTTTATTATAACACACATGTAAGGCTTATAATGGTTTTATTTTAGTATAATTGTAAGAGTATCGGTATTTCCAGGTATCAGAGTATCTGTATTTCCAAGTATCGGAGTATCGGCATCGGCCTAAAAAATGGTAACGGTATATCACTACTTTGTATACCTAAAAGTTCTGGAAGCAGGTGGTTCTAGACCAAACATTGGCATGAAAAATTTGAAATTGCTCTGTAGGCAGCACATTTCCTTTCTTATTTGGGAACACATTTTTTTTATTATTAGGTAGACCTTGACTTACTCATTGTCAATCCAATGTGCTACTTCCTTGATGCTGGCAGTAGTTCCAAATTGCAGAGCTTAGCTTTGAATACCTGAGATGTTTGATAATTTTACAGTTGTAATGCACTAATGCTATTTAGCTGTTCATGTTCCCCTGACTGTCGTACATTTTCTTGCTGAATGCCCAAGATACTCTGCTGCTCGCAATGTGTGTTTCCCAAATCTTTGTGGCTGCACAGAGGATGTGATAATTGGAATACTCAGGGAAAACGAACGCTCAGGCTTTAACGCAGCAGCGTTGAAGCTGTTCCTGGAGAGATGCAAGCTAAATTCTGAGATTTAACAGGAAGCCACGCAGTAATGCACTATAGCCAGGCCCTATATCGTGTTGGAAGACTGTAGATGAAGAAACTGCAATTTGGCCGGGCGTGCTACGTTGGTACCTTGGAGGGTTTCAGTGTGGGTGAGGCATCCGGCCATAAATGGGTGGGTAGCTGAAACCCCCTACGGGGTTTGGCTGCCCAGTGTGTTCAAAGCTACTGTAGTATGTACAAAATATCAATGGGGACAAAATTGTAATCTTGAGATGTAATTAAATCATGATCATAAAATTTTTGATGTTCATATAATGTTGATGTTCATCTTACGTGGTAAATCGGAAAAGCCTGATACTGGTTAAATTATGTAACCTACAGTGCGATATAATTTGAATAACTGAAGTGCTAGCCAACCTATGTTACTACTACTACTCATGTGGGGAAGAGGGTAGGAGTGAGGAATATTAGAATACAGGATTGCCTTAAAACATTGCCAAGTGAGCACTAAGCTGAATTTGATCACAAGAAATCATAAAAAGTTCTTCGACTGTCAGTTGTTCAGTTATCTGAGCTATCTAATAAAAATATAGTCATTAAAAATTTTCACATTTGAGAATGTATATTATGTGGTCAGGGAGGCTTAAAGAAACTAATTAACTGTTATTTTAGCTTCTGTTGCGCTAATATAGGTTTTGTTAGGATTTGTTGAATGAAATTTTGTTAGGTCCATTAGACCGTTTACCTCTAAGTTGATTGTGAATTTTCTGTTTTATTATGGTTTTTCTTTGTGGAATTCATTTGCTTAGGTTAGAGAGGCCTAAGCTAATTTATAATCATAACCAGGTTTTTCTTCTGTTTTCTAAACTTGGACTGCAAGGGATAGAAATATTCTTACACATAAAATTCCATCTATGTTTGAAAGTATTAACCGAACAAAAATTTTATGCACATACTGTATAAAAATGCATACTTCTAATATATGTAAGTTAAGTGTATTTTTTAATTAAAAAAATTTTTGACTGTATAAAATTTAATCAGTAATGGAATATTTTTACAGTGAAAATTTTGAATTCTAAAAAGCTCCAATAATATTGTCGATATCCATATTCAACTTTCCAACAAATGAACTGAAATTGAGTTGTTTGATCATAACTATTAGAATCATGTGGGGAAGTTGGTAATGCCTACCTACCAAAGAACACCAAGTCAAGTGTAGGCAGTATCATGATTTTAGGCTGTATTTCTGTGAAAGATGTTGATAAAGTATTGTTAGTAAATGGTAATATGAATAAAAAAATGATATAAAAAAGTGCACAGCCCTCTGTTGAACTCCGTAGCCTTTTCAAGCTACATCTTCATTGAATTTTTCTACAGGATAAAGATCCCAAACATACTGCAAAATCTATGAAGGGGTTTACTGAAAACAATGTTGATACCTTACTATGGCCAAGTCAGTTCATGTATTTGAATTTAGTGAAAGACTTGTGAAATTAGGAAACCAACATATATCAATAATCCAAAGATAAAACTCCATACATAATAGAACAAGATGCTTACAATTATAAATGTTTGTGAATTTTGATTGAGAACTACAAGATTAAAATTGTTCACTGTTGAAGTTAGTGAAGGTTATTTTGCATAGTTCCAAACTAAGATATAACATAATTTCTGTACAAATACTTGTGACAAAAATATTCTCACCAAGTAATTTTTTGTAATGGAAATAGGTAGTATGGAAATATGTATAAAAATATTACCTATTTTTAAATATAATTCACCCTATTTACGAATATCAGAAGGAAGCATTTTTAACCGGTGAATGTATGAACATTTTAAACTAAGAATATTTCTTTTCTTCCAATATACATTACAAGCAAATATGCTGCTCTAAACAAGATCTAATACTTCTGTTTGAGCTAGTGCAGCTTCTCATACTAAAAAAGCATAAAATTTGCTCAGATATAATTGTCCACAAAGTGGTATTGGAATGCCTTGTATCTCCTTCAGTCAAAACTCTTATTCAGTAGTGGCCTAGTGGGTAATCAATAGGTTTAGATCAGTTGAGTTAATCATATGTGATTGGAATTAGTGTCCCTGTGGGCTACTGTGAGGTTACCTCGGCTCTAGATAGGCCTTTGGAACTTCAATCTTTAATGCCTGCTTTGCTTAGTTGAGTTTTCATGCCTTGTGTGCTCTTTCCTTAGCCTTCTTTTCCTCTTCATTCCGAACTTGCTGTTATTCTGTGAATGGCATCCTGTGTGAGAACACCTTGTTCATAGATTCTCATCTTCTAGATCCCCTAAATTTTATTTTTTATTTCTTCATTCTATTTGGATTTTCTTTCATGTGGCTAAGGAGTCTTGAAAACTAGGTAATACAGTGGTACCTCAATAAACAAATTAGATTTATTCTATGACCGTATAAAAATGGAATAAAAGAGAATGTAAGGAAATAACCTATTTTATAAAGAGTTTTTATACCCTTAATTGACTTCTTCTGTTTAAGAACAGAACAAGTCATTGCAGTACCACGTTCGTACTGACTCACAAAGTTTCCGTTTGATTTCACGTATTGATTCAATAGGCATTATCTTTTGAGCACTGACATTTTCACTTATTTTCTTTGGACCCATGGTTATAAAAAGAAATGTGACAAAGTATGTATTGTAAATGCAAAAAATGTGAGCACATCTCATCAAAGCTGCTTACACAGCAAAGTAAACAAGCACTCTGACTAAGGCATGGCAAACTTGCCGTGTGCAGCCGGCCCACCTGCCGACCGGGTTGCTCGTATCTCAAGTAGCAAAAATTGCTTAGTCAATGACACATCAAAAATCTGCTAAGTTAGGGCACTTGTATGTTGAGGTACCACTGAATTTACCATATTTGCAGTGATTTTCACCTATGTTTACTTCCAGGTACTTGATGTACTGGGGCAAGCTGAATGGTGCTGAAATGACCCAGTTCTGCTCAGCCATCATCACCAACTCGGAGAAGTCGTTGGCTGGAGGTGTGGCTGAGCGCTACTTCCTGCTGAGTGATCATCTGCCTGAAGATAAGAGACTGAGGGACATGCTGAGGGAGATCAAATTGGTAATTTCCTGCATTTGAAGTGCTGTGTTTTACCAGGAATGAACTTGAGCATTCATCACTTGTGGAGTTGAGCAAAATTCTTCTACTCTATACTGCTCCATTAATTATTCAGATAAATTTGCAAGTTTTGGCTGTATTTAATGGCTCTCATCTGTGAAAGGCATGGACATTCAATTGAGTATTTCCATAAAATTTATTTCTTTTTCCCCCTACCTTTGACCTAATTTCAAGCCTTGTCATAGGGTGCTAGGTAGGTAATCCTTGCATCCTAATAAATTCATGCTGTATGTCTTGAATGTAACTAAACAAGCATCACAGTTCATTGGAACGTAGTTTTACATAATATTCAGATAATCAATTAATTTTCCTCTATGCAGAATTGCAAGCTCAAGTTTGTACAAATATTTGACAGCATTTTGCCACTTGTTGTTGACTGAAGCTGTTATTTTGATGGCAACTCTGTTGAATTGAAGCTTCAGTTCTGGAGCAGTAAGTTTAGATTTGAGACTCAAGAATGAACCAAATGAAGAATCCATTGCTTAGAGACAGGAATGTGTTGGGCCATATTTCCTTGCTTCAATGCCTTGGGAAATGGTCCTGAAACCACTGTTATGTTCTACTCAATGTCCACCACCACTGTTGCATGCATGATTGTGTTGGAAACTGAATAGCTAATTTTGAAATGTTTCTAGCTTCTTTCAGTGCAAGAGCCAAAATTAGTTTGGTG
Source organism: Morinoia aosen (assembly GCA_030386875.1). Taxonomy (NCBI): domain Eukaryota; kingdom Metazoa; phylum Arthropoda; class Malacostraca; order Amphipoda; family Talitridae; genus Morinoia; species Morinoia aosen. Next base: position 27,924,750 of record CM059573.1, read on the forward strand.
TAAGAATATCAGTTGACTTTCACATCTTATGTGTAAGTGAGAGCTTTTACGTTTTGCAAATGACAGCTTACCATAACTGAAATTCATTTTAATACCTAAGTACTGGTTTTTTAGTCCAGGATGTCTCACTGGGACTTCTAAAGCTCTCTGTTAAAAGCTGTTGAAGTTTGGTGGTGAGAAGTTTCAAGCCCATAAACACTGATTTGTGTGAGTTATTTCTTTATAATGGTGTAAGGAAAACTGTGGGTCAACCTATTATTTTCTTTCAGTTGCGTGTATATTGCTACCATTTTTGTATCTGTAATGGTTTTGGCAATATATATATGATTTTATATCCTTGGGAGATACAGCCAGTTTACGTACCTATGGGAATTATCACTCCCAGGGAGTTCATTTATTTTAACGACATTTTGATGATTATTTGAAATATCATAGTTCAACACCAGACGGACTATCAGATTTTTTCTTGATTGTATTGCTAGGTTTGTGCATACTCTCCAAACTTGAAGCTAAGTGGTGCTCTCCTAATGATTCATATTGCTCAGTAAAATTTTGAGGAATGAGCTGCACAACATAATTTTATTTTTATGCATTCAAATAGTTACATTAAACTGGATTGTATGAGCAGAAAACAGTGACCCGTGCCAAGGAACAGGAGCGTGCGGACACCTCGTTCAGCAGGAAATGTGTGTATTGCTACAAGATCATTGCTGGGGGCCTGCATAAGGTGTTCCACCACCTCACTCACGTGCACAACTTCTCCATCGGCAAGCCCGACAATATCGTATATGGGGCCAAGTTGCTTGATGCTATGGAAGCCAAACTTCAGAAGTAAGTTTCTTCATCTTTACCTTCTTCTGTTTGATTATATAGATTTATGTATAAATTACCCCTTGAATTATTTCTAAGTTGTGATTTCTTTCTCGACAGGGGAATACAACTATTGTATTTATGGGAAGAATTTACCTTCCCAGGGGGAAATATGGGGTCCTAAGCCCTGAGTTAGGTAGGCTTTCTTTTTGTTCAGTAAAATGTTTTTAGTAATGTTACGAGCACGGTCCGGGTCGAATTAAGATGATGGTAGGTTTTGTTTTTTTAGACTCATAGAGAGAATTTTCTTGCGCATCCAACGAGATAATTGGCTCTCAAGTACGTACATTGGTTCGTCTCCTAGACGGAGTAGAGGACGCGCACAAACGTGACCTTGGCGCGCCAATGGATGAATGATATCCCCCTTCCCCCTAATTACGAATCAGTTTTGGGCGTTCCCCTACGTGAATAGCAAGAGAGTTCATTCATGGCCTAGCTTGAAATGCTTTCGTACTCATAGGCAACATTTTAACACTCGGTGTTAATTATGATGATGTAACTGAGTGTGTTTTGAGTTCGGCTGCTCTGAGTCATCAGCTAATTAGCTGTTTTGTAAACATATGATCGCCTTCCGCAGTATTGAAGGTACAGGAATGGCAAGTATATCGTTCGAAAGGGCTTAAAAAGAGCTACCAAGCAATAGAGTTGAAAAAAAATTAAATTTATAATTGAAAAAAACACTTTTTAAACAGACTGGTGTTCTGAAAAGACTTTTTTTAAAAAAAGACTGGTGTTCTGAAAAGACTTTTTTTAAAAAAAGACTGGTGTTCTGAAAAGACTTTTTTTAAAAAAAGACTGGTGTTCTGAAAAGACTTTTTTTTTTAAAAAGACTGGTGTTCATTTATTGTCTTTTGATATTTATCCTTTCCCACAGTTTTAAAGGTACAGGTACAGGAATGGCAAATATATCAATTGATTGAACTTAAATTGAGCTACAAAAGCATTGGAGTTTGCTTTATAAGAATTAGTTCGAAAATAAGGAAAGAAAGAAAAAACAAATTTTAGAAAAATGGCTCTCATGGAAACAAGCCTTTTGACCTTTGAAGTGATTCTCCTCCCACAGTTTGGAAGGTACAGAAATGACAAATACATCAATCAAAAGCGGTTCTAACAATCTAGAGAGGCAGTGCAAAAGTTTTTTTGATTTCAATTCATGTTGAAAATTATAAGCAAAATAATTCGAAAAGCAAAAAAGTGGTGTTTTTGGGAAAAAAATGCTTAAAATTCTAAAGATCAAAGTATTGAAAAAATTTTGCACCGGATCTCTAGGCAAGGCAATTAGCTACCTAGAAAATATTTTTCCAGTTCTGTAACTTCAAAATTGTAAGCGATGAATCATTTTCCGCAATGCCCACTTTTTCAGGTTTAAGAAAAATCATATACCTTATTAATTTAGGAAAAAATACATGAATTCATGAAGAAATGCCGCATCATTTTACACTTATTGTGAAAATTTCAGAAAAATCTTTCGAGAACTGACGTAGTTTTGGTTTCCTCCCAACCGTGTCCTTAAGGACCATCTTTTTTCAGTTTACTGCTGTCATGTGATCACCACCTACTATATTTTTTTAAATTTTGTCTTCTTTCATGAACTTCTTTCTTAACCCGTCGCCACGTCCTGGACTCTTAGAAGGTCGGCAAAGCTAGCACATGTTTCACATCAGCAAACCTAGGGTTGCCATATATGGTCTTAAGCGTCTCGTTGAGCGCTATTCATTGGTGTAAGGTAAAATTAGGTGGGTGGAACAGGGAAGGAGAGGTAACATGCTCAAATCTGTATGAATTCATTTGCTCAGTCTGGAGTGTAGCTACCGGCGCTGCACAACCTCTTAGAAGGCCAGCAGTGTAGCTGAGGCATACCAGCACACACTCTGCCTCTTAGAAGGTCGCCATCATTTTTTATTTTTTATGTTTTTTATTCTAAAAATGGGAGTCCAAATCCACAGATTTACTCCTAGGCAAAAAATAATACCACCATTGTATTCGAGAGGAAAAGCTCTATGCATATCAAACTCTTTACAAGCAATGAAACTGCTTCATAACAGCCTATACACAAAATGAACTAAAAAATAAAAACTGTGTTTTACATAGAATGCACATAACTCTGGAACTATTAGACCTGAAAAAAAATTCATACACCACAAGATTCAGCAACTTAGAATCTATGAAAATGCATCATAAAAAAACATAAAAGTGCAATAAATAAAAAATGGCCAGTGATTTTCTGATTTCTGTTTTTTGTATTTTACCGAAATAAAAACTCAAATGTCGTAGATTTTTGTTGGGGTAGCAGCATTTTCTTTCCCACTGACAGAAAGAGCAACTCTCTCTCTTTACAATGAACCCCCAATGAAACTTCTAACATGGCTAATGCATGTACAGTAAGTTGCACAGTTGACCCATTTTCTTCAAACCTCCCGGTAGGTCGACCATGTGGAGACGGGTTAATGTACTATTTTTATGCATTTTGTCCATAGATTTTGCGTTCCTTGATCTCCATACTAAATGGTGCTTTCCTCTCTTTGAGAAGCTTAAACTAATATTCAACCTAATTTGTCTCGAGCTCTTGCTAGTACAAATCTAAATGATGAAAATGTGTTTAATTTTTTATGTCAAATTTGTCTGTTCATTTTAGTTCAAAAATTCAATGCTCTGCACTCGTTTTGAGTTTTAGTTGAGATGCTATTTGGCACCCAAGTTAGATGAAGTTTAGAAAAGAAAGAAAGAAAGAAAGAAAACAGTTTATTTCCAATAGAGATTGTACAATATTACAATCATTGGTTTTTAAATATCTTAAAATTAATATACTTAGATGATACACACACACGAGTATTGAAAAACTCGTGTCACTAGTCGAAAAGAAATGATTGAGGGCAATGAACTCCTAATCTAGCTTAATCTACATTTGATAATACATGTAATGATAATTATAAGAGATAACACAATTTCATGGACGATGCATTTTCATTGTGAGGTGAAAACACTTTTGACAGTTTACATGTACATGACATAAAACTTCGCAATTCTTGACGCCGGGAAATAATATATGAAATCGCTTGTTTCGGTCAATGTTCACAAGTGTCGTTTTAAGGAAGCATGAAAAAAAAATATATAAATATATATCCATATGCACACATATGTAAATATACGTACGCATGTGTGTGCATATCCATACACACACACACACAAATACATATATACATATAAGCATGAGGACCAAGAAGATTATAAGTTTTGTATTACTGATTCAACAATTTTAACATAACGGTCATTAGTTAACAAGCATTTTATATAAATATAAATGGATGATCGTACAACAAAAGTATAGTTTTTACATGAATGCTTTACAATACTAAAGAGATGACGAGTTAGGTAATGTTACAAGTTGAGTGTGCACAGAAAAAAGACCATTATCTCTGGTAAAATGCTAGTTGTCAGTCTAGTATACACATATGTGCACGTATACATGTAAATATATACACATACACATGCACACATATACCCACGCACATACTTACACCAAACTCGTAAGCAAACACAAATGCATTTCTATGCATCGAGGCAATACATACGCATTCTACAGAGTGTCATACGCATAGCGTGGACACGTACACATATACACAAGTAAGCATGTGCGCAAATATCAGCGTAAACTAGTTCGTATAAACCAGAATTCCAATCGAGGGAAACGGAGAAAATATCTTTTATTATAGCATGAATTTTATAATATTTCGTACTAAAAATAGTGGCACAAAACAGTCCACTTAAGTCGGAAACATGAAAACGATTGTGGGACGTGAATAAGAAAGAAAACATTAATGTCCTATAGAGGTTTCATATTAGAAAAAAAAATCACATTATCTTTGAAATATGGCGCAAATTGTCGGCAGTTGATAAACAAACATAGGTATCACATTATTATAAGCATATAACTATAAGCCGAATAAGTATATTACTGCAGTATAAATGGATGATCACACAACGAATTTATTTTTTTTACATGGATGCTTTACAATTTCATATTAGAAAAAAACACATTATTTTTTTTAATATGGTGCAGAATGTCTGCAATTGATCAACACACACACACATAGGTACCATGTCGGTCTAGTTTGATGCTTGCACAGAAACGGAGAGGAATGACATAAAATGCACCTTCGACTGGTTGATCTACTCTAGTGCACACAGTTGTACGTGCACATATACACACCCATATGCGCACATACACCTATATACGTACACACATATACAAGTAAGCATGTTTGCAAATGACAACGTATAGGCGGTCAAATCATAATACCTACGCATACTTCAAAACTGTTGTGTGATGTCTTGAATTATAAAACAATGAGCGAGGGAGATTGTTCAGCAAGGGAGATACAAGGGAAATGAGATTCGTCAGTACTCATTCAGTATGTTCTGTAATTAAGGATTATTATTGAGACACAAGATGACGAGTTATTTTGGCTTTAAATTCTCTCGGTCTTTGAGGGACTTTAATACTCAGGGGAAGTTTGTTCCACAGTAAGGCGCCTGATATGGACAGAGCCTTCTGCCCTAAGTGAGATGAACGATAGTTGACTAAGACATTATTGTTTCTGTTCGGTTTTTGATTGGTTACAGTGGGTGGATGGAAACGCACTATCTCAGCATTGCTCTGAGGAAGATATAACGAGGAGAATACGTATTGGGCCTTCTGCATGAGGAGCCTTTCTTGGATAGGGATCCAGCCGAGTTTATTGAGGAGAGGGGTTACGTGATCACTTCTTTTGAAATTACCGTTGCATACCACCTTGGCTGCAAAATTCATGCATTTTTGTAAGTCCCTTTTAAGGTATTGAGGTAAGTCTCCCCATACTAGGCTGCAGTAGTCAATGCGCGATAACACAAGGGATTGAATGGCTAATAATCTGGATTTTTCGTCTAGCATACTTTTTATACGATGAAAAAACATTAAAGTTCCGTAGATTTTGTTGCAAGTAGTCTCAACGTGAGATTTGAAGGACATATTTCTATCGAACCAGATACCCAGATTTTTAACTTTTTCTGATGCATTAATTTTATCATTTCCAACTGCAAGAGTAAGATCTGAAGTTTTTTTAATTGCATCTTTGGATCCAAAAATAATGCATTGTGTTTTATTAGCATTTAATTTCAGACCATTTCGGTCGTACCATGATTTCAGGCTAGTCAGTAAAGTTTGGGCTTTAATTTGCGTCTGTGGTATTTCCGATACAGAACTTGTTATTGCAATTTGAACATCATCTGCATACATTGAGATCCGTGTGTCAGAAGGCATTGGAGGGAAATCATTAATGAAAATAGAAAACAGTAGTGGACCAAGAATGGATCCTTGGGGAACACCAAAATTGTTTTGAGTGAATGGGGACAATTTGTTTTCTATGCGGACTGCATGAGATCGATTTGACAAGTAACTTTCAAACCATTGCGTGTCTATTCCCAAGTTCAGTATTTTACGTAGAAGTCTTTCATGTTGGACGCTATCGAACGCCTTAGAGAGATCGAGTAGCAGCAAGAGTGTTACATTCTTTTGATCAATGTCACTGTATATTTTTTCAGATATATTGAGCAGAGCGTCTTGAGTGCTAGTATTTCTTCTATAGGCATATTGATTTTGGTGGAGTAAATTTGACTCGTCCAGGTGAAATGACAGTTGATTTGTCACCACTTTCTCCAATAGTTTGGACATGACAGGCAAAAGACTGATGGGCCTGTAGTTTGATGCTGTATTTAAGTCACCACTTTTGTGCAACGGTCTAATAATGGAGTGTTTCCATTGGTTTGGAAATGTGTTGGTTACTATTGATGTATTAATTATCAGACGAATCCATGGTGCTGTAACAGGGAAACTGTCTTTGATATATTGGAGACTGATACCATCATGTCCAACTGCCTTTGTGTTTTTTAGTGAGTATAAGATGTTTCGTAACTCCGGTAAATCGACAGGGCGTGGTCTCCACTTGACATCAGTCCTCGAGGGTGCAGTGGGGCATGAATTTTCAATTGTCGTTTCATCTGGATTGGTGCACACCTCACTGAAAACTTGAGCCCCTACTTTTGAAAAGAATGTGTTGAAATCCGTGGCTGTTGCCAAGGGATTTTCAAAATTACTTATGCGATCTAAATTTTTATATGGGGCTACCTCACTAATGATTTCCCAAGTTCGCTTCGGGTTATTTTTAGCCGTTATCAGTGCCTGGTGGAAATGAGTTTGTTTCGCTTCAGTGATTTTCTTTCGAAGAATTTTTTCATGTTCTTTATATCTCTTGTATAAGGTACTGTTTGATCTATTGTTTTTGTACTCTCGCAAGTTAGCTTTCTTTATTCTGCTCATCTCTTTAACTTCGTCAGTAATCCAAACAGTCCGTTTTGGCTTGGTTTTTTTGGTGACGTAAGGTGCACATTCGTCGAGAGCTGCTGTGAAGTTCTCGTTGAAGATTGACACTTGTATGTCAACATCGTCAGATTGCATCATTTTCTGGAATTCGGTAGACCTATCGAGTAGTTTTTCTTGAAATAGTTCTGCTGAATAGTGCCTTTTCGAGCGATAGGTCATTAAGCGGTATTTTTGTCTTTCCTTCGCAATATTAATTTCACATTCTATAGAGTGGTGATCGGAAATAGAAGGAGATATTACTGTACTAAGTATTGCGGTGGGATTATTTGTGATTGCTAGATCGAGGAGAGTTGCAGAGACTTTAGTGATGCGAGTCGGTTCTTTGACCATTTGTGATAAGCTTAGTTTATACAATAGTTTGCTTAGCTGATTATTTTTGTCCGTTAGGTCAACATTGAAATCTCCGAAAGCAAAGAATGATTTTTTTGCCTGAAGGATTTCTTTGAAGGTTTCCTCAATGAAATCTAGTGTTAGATTTAGGGGAGACGATGGGTGCCGGTAAAGGCTGCCAATGATTATTGATTTGTGTTTATTTATTTGCACTTCTAACCAAACCATTTCAATGCCTTCGCAAACTTTATTAGCTAGTAGTGAAGATGTTGAGTACATTTCTTTCACAAAAATACAAGATCCACTGCCTCTGCTGGTTTTAGCGCCATCGTAGCGGTACAACACGTAATCAGGAATGTTAAAAAATGAACTTTGGGTTCGTGAATCAAACCATGTTTCTGAGACACACAAAATGTCAATTTTTTCAGTGACCAACATTACTCTGATTTCATCCAATTTACCATTCAGGCTTCGAGCATTTACGTGCTTGATGTTGATTTTACCTATATTAGCACTCTTTTTAAAGGTAGTGAAGTTACTATCTCTATGGGATCGTTCAGGGGATTTATCGATTTTGTCTAAGTTGCCCAGGGTGTTTGGCCCAGCATCTGCTATGTAAGAAAGTCTACTATTTGGCTGGGCAGCGGCACTCTGTCAAGATGAGGTAACCCCGGTCTGATTTTTGCCTTGTGTGACAAGAGCACTGTAGTGATCGTTTTTACGATGGAGCAGTAGTGGAGGGTTATTATTTGATAATTCTGAATTGGGAACGACTGATATTTTCCAAACACAATGATCCTGTTCATCCAGGACGAGAAGTTTTTGGCCTGTCACATTTGAAATGATTAGTGGTATAAGGTCTACAGCAGCTTGGTCAAAATGTTTTTCGTCAATGTAATTATCTATGAGGTTTTGCATGTCGCCACTGTTCTTGTCAAAAAACTTAGCATATGTGCTGTTGTTTGCTTTACTCTCTGTTTTGATTGCAGCCTTTAGGGAATTGTAATTCCATTTTGATGCTGGTTGTTTTGTAAGTAGATGAGCTACTGCGTGAAGGAGGCAGTGTCCATCGGCTTTGGTGGGAATCAGTTTTATGTTCCATGATCGTTTCAATTCATCCATTGTGGAATTCATGCGTTCACAAATGCGGCTGGAGACGTTTTTTTTCGCACTTTTTAAATCATTAAGAGGTTCTGAGAGGTGCGGGGAATTTACGTTTTTCTGGCTCTGAATTCCCGTTCTGTGGTGATTTCTTGTATGGGGATTTGCAGAGAACTGAGAAATGCTCGTGTCAATTATATTTTTCTGGTGATGATTGTGCACACAGTTGGGTAGTGGATTTTCCATCGATTGTCGACTGCAATTTTGCAGCGATTTCTCTCTTCCTGTTGATTTCACTGCTTCCGAGTATGTGATTGGATATTGATTTATACTCGTGTCTGAGAGGGGCTTTTCATCCTCTTCATCAGCATTGGACAGCAATGAAAACCTATTTTTTGTAGGCACTCCGCAATTGTTTGTGGCGGATGCCGGAGAGTGCTTGTTATATGAGGGCAAACATCGGGAGGAGAGGGGAGGAGAGGGTTTGTTATATGAAGGCAAACATCGGTTTATGCCGCTGGAGGTTTCACGTGGATAGGCGGTCAACTTAGAACAATCATTCAACTCATTTTGCTGTTTTGCATAATCATTAGAGTATTCAATTTCTTCATTCAGATCATGGGAGTTTCTGACACAGGAGATAAAATGTGAAGTTAGTCTCAAAGGTGATTTTAGAGCAATTTGTTGAAGAAAATGATATGTGTCTTCTCGCGTAACGGGCCAAGTGCGGACATTGTTGTAAGCTTCATTAACAGGACCGGTTTTTACATTTGCTCGCAGCGGAATCAGTTTAAGACCAATTTTTCTGCACAGGCTCGATGCCATGTACAATTGCTGCCCACTGCAGGCGCTCACCACATAAATACAAGAAAAAAGATTCTTTGTCATGATCAAATTTTTTAACTTGTTGAGATTATGGGACGAGAGGCTCAAGCCTTTGAAACTAATTATATAGTTCCTGAATGGAGGTGCGCGTTCAATCTCATCATAAAGATCATTAAGACGTTCCGAAGTTATGGTCTGAATCCTGCATGCGCTATCAATGTCATCTCTGTTGATTTTTGTGAGACTATTGTCTCCAACGAGAAAAGTGTCCAGAGGGGATTTCGCATAATGATGGTTACTCGCAGCTACCACCGGCGTAAAATCATGAGCGCTGATACAATAATTTAAAGCAAAAAGCTGTTCTGTAATCATTTGAATATTCGATACAGTGGAAAAAATCGACGCTGGGCTTGGGGGACAATTTTGTCTCAAAGCTTTGTTGAGAAATGCAGCTGTAAGAGACAGCATGTTATTTATTTCGTGAATAGTTTGGGAGCTGGTCATTTGGAGAGGATGTAAGTACCCATCAAAAGCTTTAGCAGGTCTGTTTGTATTGTTCTCCACTGAAAGTTTTAAGTTATCCTCGCAGTTTACGCTCTGAGGTACTTTACTGCCAGTGTCAGCTGCCGCGCATGCATTTTCAAACCTAACTCCACCGCCTGAAAGGCCTGCACACAATTTATCATTAAAATTATAATTAAAATTACCCATTTTAGTCTCTGAATGGTTCCTCACATCGAAAATTTTATCGCGTTCCAACGTTGATGTCGGTGTCGTCGTTGTTGGTGAACAATTTTGAGCTTTCTCAGTGACGCAGGACAGGGGAGATGCCGCCATGACGCAATCGTTGGGACGAGACGAAGGAGCTAGCGGTGGTGCTGTTGCAGCTGGCGCCAGTGATGAGGTACAAGCAGCGCTTGGGAGATTTTCGTCAAAGACGGGCGACTCTGCTGCTAGATTCTCTGTCGGGCACCTCTCCGTCGATTCTCTGTCGGTCGGCACTGGTGATGTTTTGGGAATTGCGGTGCTTTCGTCGACGTAATACCGTTTCTCTGTCGGAGTTTTTGTAGTCATTGTGAGCGGCTTAGGCTTTTGAACGAGCGATTTTACACGCGAGAATTTTGGTGGATTTTGCTTTCGTTTTCTGAACGGTTCAGATATATTCCGCTTTTTGAGGTTTGAGTTTTCATGCGGCGCTGTTGTGAGGGATGTTATTTCTCCAGATAGAGCTGCTTTCCGAGTAGCTGAGCGAGTTTCGTAATGAGACATTGTGAAGTTGTATTGGATGAGTGAATAAAGGTGAAGATAATTCAAAATTTTGTTTACTCTGTAGCTGTTACGGAGTGAATAACGATCGTCTTGGGTAGAAGGGTAATCGTTTACACATGAGTGAGGGCTAGCTTCTCATTTAGAATTTGAAACACCCAAAAATATTGCCATAAAAACATCACCTAAAAAACATCACCAGAACATAAGAAGATAGAGTTGCCTTTAAATGCTGGAGAAAGGAGGCGAGAAACTGGGAGAGTGTTGGTCGGCCGTGAATAATGACGAAAATGACGTTCAGACCTTTGCAGGTTGACACATTTTACTTATTCAGTTTCTCAACGTTTCATAATTAAAAAATTTGTAATCCCTCTTTCACTTTTTATGTCACTATTCACCAAAGTTAACTGGTGGGTCACTATTTCACCAAAAGAAAGTTAATTTTGTTTATTCAGAGGAGGTTGAAAATTGAGTGATTAACTTTCGACAAGAAAGATAGCCATCATTGAAATATTTGCGAATGAGGGATTGCATTGCTTGTTCGCATTTGAAAACGAAAAAGACCGCCTTTTAATGCCAGACGAAGAGAAGCCGCTCGTAAGACAGAGGGGGAGGAGTAGAGGAAAAGAGAAGGCGGAGTAGACAGAGACGGGGGGGGGGGGGGGGGGGAGGGCGGGGAGCAGGATGCTTGCGGTGATCCAGCTTGGCGTTTCTCGCTCGTCTGCTTTTGAAGAAACCAATACTATTTTTTTCCATGTAAAGATTGCTATGGTGAGCTATCCAAAAGACGTCATATTGCTGAAAATTCGCCTTACGTTGTGGAATTATGTTCTAGCAGTGAACACAGATTTAAGTTAGCCACTATTACAGCGTGGCAATTCTCACAATGAGAGGGTAGGCTGGGGGGAGGAAGGGGTGCGGGCGCAGACTTGGTGTAGCTGAGCCCTCATAGAGCTCTATTGTTTCAGGGTTTCACGTTTTATTCACTCATTTTGCGACCTTCAACATTTACAGAAAATTTTTCTCTAAATCACTTTTTACGTCACTGTTTCACCAAAAGTTCTCAATAAAAGGACAGAATTACTTACTGGTAAAGTAATTTGAACACAATTTTGAGGATTAAAGGTCAAAATTGAGCGTCATAGACACTCAACATAGTTTTTTTTGCAATAACTGATAAAATAACAAAAAATGTCTCACTGTGTTTTATGTTTGTCTTCACAAAATTCAAAATTGCAAGTGCATCGGGCCTTTTTTTGTTTTCATGCTGGTATTCGTGGTACGTTTGTTCTATATGCGGAAGAGGGAGGAGCAGGTGTTGCGGTTGACCAGGGACGGAGGCTACACCGAGGGTCGCTACACAGACTTTGAGTGGAGACAAAGTTTACAGAAAGCACCAGACTGTTTTTGCACGATTAAATTGGTCACAAATGATTGTACTTGATTACTGTTTTTCACTTTTGCGATTCAATGAGGTAGAAAGCACATTCACAGATACTCAGTTCGAGTTTGGGGTTTTGGGAAAGTTTTGTTCCCTTACATTTTGAAATGTTTGACGCCGCGTTTACGCGGAGCGTCAGTTCACCTCCGCACTCTATGCCTCAAAAGAATTAAGTCAAGTTTTAAGTAAAAAATTAAGTAAAAGTAAAGTAAGTAAAAAAGTAAAAGTAAAAAAGTAAAAGTAAAAGTAAAAAAAGTAAAAAAAGTAAAAAGTAAAAGTAAAGTAAGTAAAAGTAAAGTAAGTAAAAGTTAAGTAAAATTAAGTAACAAGTTTAGTTCGTACCTGAATATGCCAACACCTGCACGCACTCCCATTGTGCCAATCAACATTTACAAATTTATTTTGATATGACCATTCGTGTGAGAAGCATGGTTAAAATAAATTTGATTTAGCTAATTCTATCTTTGTTGAACATTAGTTTACAGGGTGTTTGGGATAAATTTTAGAGAGTAATAAATGGTTGTTTTTCCCAGATTTATTAAAGGTGTTCACACGCACTATGCTTCTTTTAAAGGTTTAAACCCTTCTTCATTCGTATATGTGATGACAATGATAATGGATAGCTGAAACTCACCTGAATCATGGAAGAGAATAACTTGTATCATGATGATTTGCGCTGGCCATCAAAATCAGGAGATTAAGGCTGCTGCTCAGTGCTCCCTGAGCTGTGAGAACTTTTCGAGTCATGCAGACTAAATTTCCCTAAGCTGTCATGGTTTCCGGAAGTGTGTCCCCTCAGGGGGGATACAACTGTTGTATCTGTGAGAATTGGCACTCTTAGGGGGAAAATGTGTGAAGGCCCGAGCTGAGAGTTACGTAGCTCTTCTTTTTGTTGAAATATGTTTTTTATGTTATGGATCACCTTTTTTTCGGTTCACTGCTGTCCTGTTTTTCAGCCTATACTACTTTCTTCAACTTTTATCTTGTCTCATGAACTTATTTCTCAACTGTTTCGATGTCCTTTCTGCATAGATACCGCGTTCATTGATCTCCATACTAAATTGTACCTTCCTCTCTTCGAAAAACCCTTTTTTTAGTGGTTAGGGAGGCTTAAACTGATACATAACCTTTTGGAAGTTTTTCTTCCAAGGGTGATGTGATGGCTCCGCATTTTCTTAGAATTTTAGATTGAATTCAAATGCCTATATAGAATTGCTGACCACTGTACGTAAGCCCTGGATAACAAGGGTAGTCAATAATAGGTCTTGAGCTTAAATGCAGGATTCGGCTTCCTGCCGCATCTCAGCGAAAAGCTAAAAATGGTTGTCAGTCAGTCAATTTTTATGGCTATACCAGTCCCAATGTTTGGCCTCCCAACTCCCCAGATCTTGATACGATGGATTATAATGTATGGGGTGCTGCCCAGAGAGACACTAATTGCCGTGCCAGTACTAAAAAAGCCCAGTTAATCAACAGAATTGAAGCAATTTTTAAGACCCTTCCCAGAGAAAGTGTAAAATATGCTTGCTCTTGGTTCCTGTGCTGGATTGATTCTGTAATAGACGCTAGTAGTGGTTGTTTTGAATACAATACTTTGGCAATAGCGCAATTTCCTTGTCTCTTGAATTTCTTTTAAATCAATTAAATGATGTAGTTACCAATCATTTTCTTTTTCTTGGTGAGACTGCAATATTGCAATATTTATCTTTCTATAGTGTTGTTCAACTTTAAATTTTATTGTTTGAATGGAAGCTTAGATGTGATTTTCTCCGTTTGATGCAGGCTGTTGTGTGTGTACTGCGAGAAGCAGTTCCCTGATGTCGAGGTGCTCAGGCTGCACATGAGGAAGAAGGGGCACCGGTCTCTCAACCCCAACAACAGATTTTATGATCAGTTTTACCTCATTAATTACTTACAGGTAAGTCGAAGATATTTCCTATTGTTCTGTAATATGTCAAGGATTATATTCAATTAATAGCATATATTTACGGAAATTTATTTTTTACCTATTGACCTATTCGCCGTCATCTACTGTATATTTCCACAATGCTCAATTTTGCACAGTTGGCTATTGGCTCATCTTCCTGATGGTAGGCAAGATTTGTTGGCCGATTAGGATGACAGATTTGTTATGGTATTGTCCGTCATGGGGAATTAACCACCAAAAGTCATATCGTGCTAACTTGCCTTGCTGCGGAGACAGGAGCACTGGTATTAATACACTGTTTGGTTCATGTGTTAGTAAACCGCATTTCTTTTGCTAATGCGCGAGTCCAGTTCCCGTCATTCTTTTATCGCTGCTTAGATCAGTATACTTGCATTTGTATTCTTATCAACTCGGAGGATGATTAGGAGCTCAAATTTATAGAAATATCAGTTCTGTGTGAGACTTACTGATTTCATGTGAGAGAATTTGCAGTAAAAGTTATGTCAGTAAAGAAGTAATTGTAAACTGGCTGGTGGGCTAAGGATTATCTTAAAATCAATGAGCTTTTAAACCGATCACACAATTATTAACTGGTCTCAAATGATCTCATTGATAGTATATGTGTGAATAGAACAAATCTCATCAAAATGGATTCAGTGATCAAAGCATCTATCATGTTTCTGATTGTTGTATTCCTGGAGCAAATTTGGGTTGAGTTTACTACTAGAGGAAGTGCTCAACTAAACATTTGAATTGACTTGTCAAGAGTAGAGGAGCATTTCTTGTCGTGCTTAAGATGCAAAGATGGTGTGATGACTGCGTTGTGCCCTCAGCCCGGCACGCCGTGGCAGGAGGTCAAGTGCCAGCGAGATGAAGAGACCGAGTCTCAGGAGTCCTTCAGTGAGGACACTTTAGCAGGTGGGTGTGTGACGGGTGTGGGCTTTGCTATGATGGGCAAAGTAAACTTGTACACAATCTTCGTATCCAATTTGATCATTTTTGTAATTTTCTTCTTGAATGAGAATTTTTAAGGCATGTCATTGTTTTATGACTATTTTAATGCATTAAGAATAATTTCAAATTCCTGAAAAAATTCCGTGAATTTATGCATATAGAGTCTGAGAAAGAATGATCGAGTGCACAAAATAATTTTGTGTTGGCAGCTTATGGGAATGTTAAATTTTGTGGGAATATGTCTGGTGAAAAACAGGCAATAAATCAGTCAGAATATTTTATATATGTTATAATTATACGTGAAATGATTCTGAAGGAGCATTCTTCCATGTTCTTCGTTATTAAAACTAAATGCGTATTTCCAGTATGCTATTTTAGGAAATTACTGATCTAATGGTTTTCAGAAATTTTGTGCTTATGAAGTATTTATTTTGCATGAGTTTATTGATAAGTTGTTATACTAATGGGACGTTCAGAATGCTCGCTGTGTCATGGGCAGACAGGCATTGCCCTTTTCCAACAAGACCGTATAGGTCAGAGTTAATGAGTGTCTAAGTTATATCTGACAGAAAAAAATGACAGGAATGAAACGGTTTAGTATAATCCTTTGCTTAAGCTCAGAGCTATAAGTTGTGCTACAGTCAAGCTGTGCAATGGTGAGTCAACGAGTTTCCTGAAAGTCACAAAAACCTCCAGGTGACGTCCATCATTGACTATTTTTAGTATTTAGAAACGGCAGTACGTAGTTGACATAAGTCAGTATCGAGACATCGGTTGTGTGGCTAGTTGAGGCGAGTGAGCTCAGAGCAGTTACTTGACTACGCCAGCTTTGTTAACAATTCAAAATTTCGAAGGTGAATGTGGGCTACAGAGTAGAGTAGGTAAAGTCTGCTGTGGTGCACATCAGGCTGCAGAGATGCTGGTCGTAGAGTTGAAAGAGTGCAGCAGACTTGAGCTGTAGGCAGTGCAGTAGGCTCATGTTCTGCCGCTCTTGTCAATGCGCCCAGCAAAGTAGCGCTTATTAAGAAGTGGCTGCCCTGCTTCTAAAGAAGAGCAAGCTGTTGGTGTTGCAAAGAAGCCGTGAGGTAGTGCTATTGACCGAAGCTCTGAGTTGAGACTCTAAAAGGGGGCTGGAGAAAGAGGTTTTGACTGTGTGCTGTCACAGGATTGAGTTATAAGTTTGGAATAAGCAATGCAGAGTTAAGCTGCTTGTCAAAGAGTGCTTCTTATGCCTTGTTTCGGAAGTGGAGAGGAGCGCAGTATTGTTGCTTTAGAGGCACTTTATTGGCTGGCTTAGCGGTCTGCTTAGTGTACTGTATTCATACAAGCAGCTCGCCCTGACGGCGTTATACGGGCTTTGCAAGAAGTTCGTTCCGGGCTGGAGACTAGGCGCGGTGTTATTGGTTCGCTTAGGTGGCAAGTCGAAGTGGGGTATTCATACCGATTCCTCACGGATGGGTTGTACTGGCGAGTGACTCTGTCACTGTACAGGGATGAGCAGAAATGTCTCGCTATGGCTTTTATGGCTGGACATGTATATTGTGATGGCAATATATTGATAACCTGTGAGAAATCAACATTAAATGTTTCTCCTACTTGAGGTGGGCAGCAGTTAAACGAGTACGATACAGTATTGCTTAAGATGGACGGGCTTCCATGTCCTCTCGTTCCCAAGTTTTGACTGTTGGTCACCTAGTGTGTATCAGAGGCAGTTTATACACGTAAAGGTTCATGCTTTCCGTTTCGAAGTGGTTTCGGATTTTCGTTTCTACCAATTTGCTTCCTCGTTTGTCCCTTGGGCCGTCAGTATGAAGTGACTTCATGGTAGTCTAGTCTTGTCAATGTAGGAGTGAATCGAATTTTATCATTCAGTGTCGCCTGCGCAGTTCATTTTCAAGCCATCAGTATGCTCACACTTGTTTGAACGTATCGTGACGGGATGCAGCGGTTCAAGTTTCTCGTAGATGGTCTTATCTTCATGAATTGTCATTCCCAGCATTTGTATTCATTTGATATTGAGTTTGAAAAGGTTTACAAGTATCAATATGGTATTAGTTGGGTCTTCTAAGAACGTGTAATTGCTTTAAAGCTGAGTATTTGCTGAAGTGAGTGTGTAGAAAACCTACTGGATTGGGATGATACTGGAAAGCCGTCCGACCGAGCATATGTACGACCACGAAATGGAGATGTCTGTGCGTCATCAAACCTCGAGCCAGCTTGTTTCCAAGCATTTCGGGCGCAACATGTCGCCCATCTTGCATACACAAGTCGGGCGTAGCCTTCGACTGGAGTGTAAATACTGCTTCAGGAAGACGGAGAACTATGGAAAGTAAGAGGTATGAGTGTGATCACTGTCACACTTTAGCTAAGCTCGAGTAACAACTTCGAAGTGGACTGGTGGCGGAAGGCTTAGAGGGACAAGGGCAGAGGGGCCCAATACTTGTTTCTTTGTTCTTGTTTGTTCAGATCCATAACCTCCCTCAATTAGGACATGGGACTTGTTATGTCTTACTTCTATGGAAGTAAGTCAAAAGGCTTGCTGAAATTTCACATTCGCACTTGTAAGAGCACGAGGACAAAAGTATATCTCTGTAGTGTGTTTCTGCGGAGCTGTGGGCAAAAACAAACTTGAGGGTGTGCTTTTTCTGCGATTTCGTTTGTGTTGTGATTGGAAAGGCAAGGAACATGAATTGATTCAATTTTTTCAATTTGTAAAGTAGCTTCACACCTATTTCCAAACATTATATTATTACTTTATTTTCTGTACCTTCTACCATGTGTGGCTGTGAAATAACTCAGTTGATCGTTGCTATTGTCGATGGACGCCTATTAAAAGTTTGAGTACGTAATGAAGAAAATGGGACTAGATCGTTCACAGCATACCCCTCAGGGGGATACAAGTATTGTATCTATGGGAATTAGCGCTCCCAGGGGGACTATGTGAGGGCCTGAGCTAAAGGTTAGGTAGGCTTCCTTTTTTTTGAAATAGAATATGTTTTTGTTTTGTTACGGACCATCTTCTCTCGGTTCACTGCTGTCCTGTTTTTCAGCACCTACTACTTTCTTCTTCAACTTTTTCTTGTTTCATGAACTTCTTTCTTAGCTTCCTGTTTCTGTGCACCTTGTACATAGATTCCGCGTTCCCTCAACTCCATACTAAATGGTGCCTTCCTCCTTCCTCTCTTAGAACATCTTTGTCGTGCAGTTAAGGGAAGCTAAAACTTTCCTATATAATAATAATCGTTCACAGCATGTTGATGTTCGTACTTGCAGGCGGCGTGGGTGTGAGCCACAGTTTGGACGACCAGTGGACAGACTGGCGGGAAGACGAGGCGCAGTCTGCAACTTGTCTCTTCTGCTCCTACACGACATGCAAGGTGAGGACCCGCGAAATCTGCAGGGAGGAGAATGATGTCCAGTTCACGAGTCAGCTCTTGACTTGTTGAATTCTCTGAAAATTGTTGTTTTTACCTAGCTCATGCTTATTAAAATGTTCATATTGTATACAAAGATTTAAATCCCATGTATCTCACTTCTTTAGAAAGTTATTTTGTGGTAAGGTGCTTTTGGGCATTGTTTGAAAAAAAAGGAAGTTAATAATCAAGTGCAGTTTTGTTAAACGCTAGTGGAAAAATTAGGCTACGTTAGTTATGCGTTGTGGCTTGGTATGGCGAGCTCGTTTAATACAAGTTGTATTTTCATAGTAGCGTAAGTTTCTTCAAATCTTTTGTGTGTCGTAGTAGACTCAACATTGTACCTTATCAAGTTTTCCTGTGCTTTCAGTACATGTAGTATTTAAAAATGTAAGTGGATGGCATGCGTTTCGATATTTTCTAAGAAGAACTAAGGCGTAGACTTGTTCCCGTCAACGTGATAGGAGTTATGTCTGCAATTGTGGAGAGAGATTTTTCTAGGCGTTCGAACGCGCGAATGCACACAATACGTGATGCTTTCCCTGTCAAACTGTGGTGTCACGAATGATAGTGATCAACTGTGCTCTTTTACCGAGGGCTGCAAAATTCTGCGTAGGAAACGCGATGTAAAACGAGATTCTTTTGTTTGAAGAAAGTCACTACTTGGTGTTTCTAATTATCTCTATTGTCTAGCTAATCTGTGGAATATAACATGGAAAATTTTCTGCAAGTGAACTGAAGAAACTAATTGAAATAAAGTGTAAATATTTCCTAAAATATTGTGGATCAAGTGTAAAAGTTGCAGTTGTTTATAATATTCTTTTTTTAAATGTTCTCCTTAGACGTTTCTGTGAGTCTGATAATAATTTTTAATGCTGTGCATTGAAATGTGAAAAGGGCTTAATTTGGAATCAATTATAGTGGCTCATGACTAAAATGAACGAATTTATTAATCATCTATCTATTCAGTGATACATTTGTGTAATTATCGCCCCTCAAAGATTACCGTAACTGTTGAAACGTGAAGTACCAAGCTGAAGGCAAATAGGCTTTTTGTTGAAATAGAATGTTTTTTTGTTTTCTTACGGGCTTTTTTCGGTTCATTGCTGTCCAGTTTTTAGCACCTCGTACAGTACTTTCCTAAACTTTCACATCGTGCTTTATAAACTTCTTTTGTAACTTGCTATTTCTATGCGCGGGGATCTCGTATGGGAAAATACCATGGGCTTAGATTCTCTGTTCCCGTCAACTTCTTCTAAAATGATGCCATGCTCTCTATGGAACACATTTGTTGTAATTAGGGACTTTTAAATTCATTTGTAGTTCAAGATTTATGTTCTGCAAGTATTGTATTTGGTAATACTAATTGTAGCAACGAAATTTTGAAATTTTTTATGGCCTCCATGGAAGTTCTTACACAATAGAGGCTACATTTAGTTTTGTAAAATAATAATTTAAAAAAAGCATTTTGGAAGTTTGGGTTCTATTTTTTCATATCTACAAGAACTGCCCCCTCAGGGGAATAGAACTATTGTATCTGTGGGACTTCGCGCTCCCAGGGGGGATTATGTGAGGTTCCGAGCTGAAGGTTAGGTGGGCCTTCTTTCTGGTGAAATAGAATAGGTTTTATACTTTGCTACGAACCATTTTTTAAGGTTCACTGCTGTTCTGTTGTTCAGCACCTACTACTTTCTTCATTAACTTTTATCTTGTTTCATGAACTTTTTCTCAACTTAGTGTTTTTATGCACCCTGTGCGTAGATTCTGCACTCTCTTAACTCCATCCCCTCAGGGGGATACAACTATTGTATCCATGGGAATTAGCGCTCCCAGGGGAACCATGTGAGGGCCCGAGCTACAGGTTAGGTAGGCTTCCTTTTTGTTGTAATAAAATAGGTTTTTGTTTTGTTACGGACCATCTTTTTTCGGTTCACTGCTGTCCTGTTTTTCAGCACCTACTACTTTCTTCTTCAACTTTTTTCTTGTTTCATGAACTTCTTTCCTAGCTTACTATTTCTGTGCACCTTGTGCATGGATTCCGCGTTACCTCAACTCCATACTTAATGGTGCCTTCCTCTTTCCTCTCTTAAAACATCTTTGCTGTGGTTAAGGGAGTCTTAAACTTTCTTATGTCTTCTTCGCGAAACGTCTATAAAAATAATCAGCTTAAATTCCGTGATGAGACCATGCCGGATACAGAAGATGAGCAAGCACCAGCAGTCCAGCACTGAGCCGTCGGTTTATTTGTGACAGCTTATTAGAAAAATTTTTTTGCTTTTTGTTAGGAAAAGATTGTATAAGGCTTTCTGATGACATTTTTAATGAAAAGTTTTAAAAAATTGAGTATTTTGTATGGATTCGTTCTTCAGTGAAAGGAAATGCCGGAGTGTAGTTTTTTTTCATTCCTCTCATTACTTGATACTCATGCCGGTTTTGCACTGAACTTTTCAAGATTTTCTGTCATCTGTGTAGTGAATGGTACTGCTGATTGTTCTTGCATTTGCGATGAGTGAGGTGAATTATGTGATGATGTGATCGCCTTTGTTGTGCTTGATAACGTAACAATTTGTGTTGCAGCTGCCAGGTGGGCTGCTCCAGCACATGAGCAGCCAGCACGACTGTGACCTGCTACACCTCACACACAACTTCAGCTTCTATGACAAAGTCAAGGCTGTCAACTACATCAGGACCATGGTGAGACTCCAACACAAACATGTCTTAACCTCACGTTATCTTCCATGTCTAAAATTCTCAGGGTAGTTTTCTTACGGGCCACCTAACTGTTATTATTCCGTGCTGCATTAAGTTCATGACAAAGTTCTATTCAAAAATCCTTGAAAGGTTCTAAACCAAAGGGCATTTCAATGAGTCATCGACAGGTCCTTTGTGGCTTTTTCCGACGATTTGTTAAAATGCCATTTGGTTTGGAACCTTACAAGGATTTTTCGGGTAGAACTTTGTTCCAAAAATAACTCTTCACTGTTACAGTGTACTTGACTTCTCCATACTTCAGAATAATGAAATTGGATTCTTTGGCAGACAAGGGAGAATCTTTCCTGAAGTTGAACTTCTGGTGTGAAGGGGCAGGCATTTTCAAAGTCGAGTTGTATTAAATGACACAAAGACAGCAACATATTCCTTGCATCCGGCACCATATCTATGGAACAATAAAACCTCCCTGTGTGGAGAACTGGAAAAACGTCAGTGACGTTAGTTTTTTTGTTCAGTTCACCAGATTTTTGTACTATTCAAAATTGTCACTCATGTTTGATCACCCTGTACTTCAGCGTTTGGAGACCCGCATGGCAGTTGCATCGTAATAGTCAGGCTGATGGGCCGCTCCTTTGTGCTCAGGTTGTGTCCCTGAATGTGAACGTCCTGTATCATCTAATGTGCTGCTTGTAACTCTTGTCAAATAAACACAAAGGTAAATTCATACCCTTGTCTACTTAAAATTAATTTAACCCCTTCCCCAACAATTTCTTTGTTAAAAACGTTTCTTTTTCAGACTAATTTTTTCATTTTGGTTCTATGTAGTATTTTTGATGCTGGTTTTTAAAACAGTTTGTAATTAATTTTTTTTTTCATTTTTGTGGGTAAATTTTATTTTGAAAAGATCTTTGTTGGCGAAAACGAGTCAAATAGTTATTGTCTGATGTCGAGAAATAGTCATTGTCTGATGAACTGGCAGAGTTATCAGAAGTATTCAAGCTTCTGAGGGAAGGTTCATATTCACTATCTTCTGTTGAACTAGACATTTGGGGTGTAACACTTGAAATTGCTACAAACAAATGAATGCAAATGTGGATGCAAACAACACCCATCCGACGTCAATGGCTGTCGGAGCAAGTCTAGTGACAATGTCCTTAAAATCCCACAGCTCTACTCTATCGCCTCGGCCAGGCATACGATTTGACGAGAATACTCGCTTCACACGTAGAATGGCTTACAAAGGCTTAAAATCGACGAGTATGTACGTATGTGGCTAGTTTTTTAAGGTGAAGTTTCAGACGAGCATACTCGTCGACGACTGAAATAAGAACATTTTGTGAAAACGAGTACACACATTTCTGCCGGGGAAGGGGTTAATATGGAGCCCGGGCAAAAATATTGTAAAGTGGTTATTCAACCGATTTTCAAAAATTTTAATAATTCAAAAAGGAAACAAAATATACTATAATGTGAGAGAAAAAAATTCGAATATGTATATCTAAGGCAGAGATAAAACCAATTAAAAAATCGGGGACATTTTTGTGGGACACCCGGTATAAGCAGATTCCTCCAAACTACTTTCTACTAATTGAAAGTTATGAACTAACGCTTTATCGCGGTTATCAGCTGGACGCGAAAGGGAAAACTAAAACAACTCTTAATGAAAACTAAAACAACTCTTCACTGCTTGCAAGGCCTGGTCACCTGTTAATACATAAGTCAAGTGTCCGGTGGCACTTATGGCAACTTTAGTGAACACAATTGAACGTTAAAATTGAATTTTTTTAAGGGTAAGGTATTTGCAAGAAACCTCAGAATTTTGAGTAACAAGTTCCATTCATGAAACCACATTTCTTAATATTTGTAAAATCAGTCAACAACAATTTATTTTAAATTCTCCCAAAAGTAAATTCCAAGTCATTTGTAGTACGGGTTTTATTTTCTGTTTCATTTGCTAGGTTTTGCAGTTATATTCATTAGGTGATTTGTCAATGTAATTAAATTTATTCATAAAATATTTTTTCAAAACTTTTTTTGTTTTTTGCAACAAAAAGCATTTTTTCTACTAACCCCGTAGAATGGTATCAAGTTTTAGAGTTGGAAATGAGCAAGCATTCGCACAAGCAGGAAGGTACCTCTTTTCAGAACAATATAGAATTTATACTTCAGATCACTCGGAGTCTTTTTCTAATTTCAAATTTCAGTTGTGAGAGTTGGATTAGCCTCAGTGCTATATCTCAATTTTATGTTTGTAAAATTTTTTTTTCTCAGTTAGAATATTGTTATATTGGTTAGTGTAGCAGAAAAACGCGTTACCACGTGGGCCCCTGTTGACAGATGAAGCAGCTGCTGTGCCCGGCGTGCGGCAAGAGCCCCGGAGACGAGGCAGCGCTGCAGGAGCACCTCCGTGTCGCCGGCCACTGCAAGCTGCCCACGCCTGCCCTCTGGTGCTCCAGGAAGTGTGTGCCGTGTTCTGGACCAATTTGAACCCTTTGTTTACCACGAGTGATACATTAGTAAATTGTTTCTCTACGCTGTTACAAGAGACACATTTAAGTATAGCTGTTTTTGGGCCCTAATAAGTTCAGCAACTACTAGGGCACCCTAATTTACTCTATTTGGTGCACAATTGTGTAACTCAGTACACTTAGCTTAGTCGCATACTAGACTGATCCACTAAAAAGGTTGCTCATATATTGATGGCTACGCTTACAACAACATTTAAAATGAGCCAGATAACAGTATATTTGAAAAATGACTTGAAATCCATTTTGTTTATAATGGCAAATTTCTCCAATAAGTTGCATCATATAGCAGGCAAGATTTGACATGATTACCTAATGCCATGAAAATTTGGATAAGAATAGGGATACAAAATTTGTTTTTGAAAGCTTTGTAGAAACTTTTTTACCGTCAGTGCTGTAACCGTATCAGTTAAGGCTATACTTAGAATGCATGTCCCTCTCATCGGGCCACAGCCTCACCATTTGTTGGGTGGTTGGTGCAGGTACCTTCAGCCCGTGCTGCTTGAGGACGGCCTGCTTTGTCATCTCGAAGACTGCCCGGAAAGTGAACTCTCTGCAATGGTAAGATCTTATTCCGTCCATTTCTTCCCGTGGCATTAAAAATAAGTGTTCTTGTTCACGTGTTCGAATTATTTATTTCGCATTTTTTGGGTCTGGAGTCGACCACCTGCGATTTAATGTCACCACCTACAGGTTATTCCTTTGTTCACACTCAAATGGCATTCCTCGTGAGGTGCACCTTCAATATTCTGTGTGATTTTAAACATTCTTCTCTCGAAAGGAAGCTTTGCATTTTCTTAGCTATACTCAGGAATTATTTTCGTAAATGTCTCTGTTTACTCATAGAGAAATAGCGCTTCTCAGTGTCGGCTCGAGCTGGTGAACGGAATGAGCTATGTACTGCGTTCGTTGAGTGTACTGAGGAGTATTTATTGAGATTTGTCTTTCCCTTCATCCTTGTCATGCCTAACTCGTAAGAAAAATCTTTTTCCAAGTACCTTTGTTTGTGGTTCTTTCTCTTTGGGGTTTCATCTTCATTGAAAAATCTTGATTCTTTTGCCGGTTGTGCTTGGCGAGAAGGTAAAATTTCATGTCAACTGAGTACCACTTGCGCGAAATTTGTCATTCCACTTAGATGGTCATCGTTACAGGAAGAAACCGTTGTTATATTCCCAAAATGATGCTAAAATATGATCGTAATACGCCAAAATGTTTTCTTTGAGAATATTACAAACTTCCTCGAAATGATTGGCTACACTAGAGGTATAATTTAAAAATTGAGATTTACGAGATCAAGAGCTCTTTCGCGATTGACCGCTTTGAACTTGACATTTTTTATTTACTTTATTTTTCTTAATGATTGTCTTGTACACGTGCCTTTATTTCTTTTCTCAGCATTTGTTATCTTATATTTTTACTTTCGCCGTATATCTATATCGATTTATTTAAATCTTCTTATGAGTGACGAAATGCGAGTGTCTCTTTACGTAGTGTGAAGGATATCATGGCTGAAAAATACATACAGTCTCGTATTTTTTGTGTTGCATTGCTATGAGAGATACCACTGCTTGTAATAATCTCTCATAAATACAAAAACAAATTCAGTTACAGCATTTATAATTGAAATTTCTATTGTGATTCCCTACAGAGGTGTATTACCTATCGATCCTTCTGTGCTCTTATTTCTCCATCTCCTGTCTGGGATTGGCTTCAATATTCCAAGGTAAAATAGTCTTTAATGTCATTCATATGCTCCTGTGTGTGTTGAGGCCTGAAATTTGGCTTGTGTGTGCAGTCAGAGTGCGAAGTATTCAGCGAAGACGTAGCAAGTCCGGTGGCGGTATCAGAAGACGTGGCGCGGGAGCTGTCAGTGGAGGTGCAGCGCGTGTCGTGCGTGTCTGTGGTCTGCCTCTTCTGCCGCCACACCGCTCTCGGCGGACCATCAGTGGGTCTGTTGTTCACATAATTTTGCGCTCGTTTGCTTACCTGTTCAGCAGTTGAGGATACTCAGGCTTGTGAGACACTATCCACAAACCATCTTGAGTATGTGGTTTTGTGGAATTGATCTAATTGTGTCGGTTGTATTTGTCTTCTAATGAATTGAGGAAAATTCTAATGCGTGAGTGCGTGTAGCTACTTTGTCTTTTCGTACAGTGTATTTCATAAGTGTCTTACGTACCTATAAAATTCAAACCTGAAAGCTGGTACTGAATTGAACTAACTTTTGCTTACCTTCAGTGGTGTAATATCGCAATGAAGAATATCGTTATTTCATTTTCCCAGTGCCTAGTTATTTGCGAGTTCTTTTTTAAGCTTAGGTGTTCTTATTCGTTAGATGACCTATTTTTCTTGAATAGCTTTTGCTATTTACAATCGTTTGCCGTATGCTGAGCTAGCTATCTTTTCAATTGGTATGTTGAGTATGTAAATTCGTATTTCCATGTATCTTTGGTCATTTTTTTCTACGAGGCAGGTCTTGCACTTCTTCGAAGCTTGGAACTTCTTAGGAATAGCAGTTGCAAAAAAACGAGATAGGTTGAGTGTTGGTCTGAAAGTTGATCCTATGTCAAAAGCTCGGGATGAAAAGAAAAAAAATGAAGACAGAAGTAGGTAATGAAGCAATGCAGGCAAGAAAATTGAAAATGCATGCGAGGATATTTTATAGTAACTCACTGCGTGATTGTAAGTCGGAAGTACCTGCTAGATTTTGATGGGTCAATGCAAAGTTAAGGTGCGACATTTGTGTGATTTGTAGTGCGCAAGATTAGTAAGAGAGAATTTAGGGAGTGATTTTCTGATGTTGTGAGAGCTTTGCAAAGAGTTTTGTGCTGTGATCTGAATTAAGGAAAGTTGGGAATTGGTAAAAAAATATCATTGAACTCTGTGCAATATCCGGTCGGAGCGAGAGCGAGAGAAGGACTGCCGGGGAGGTAAGTAGTTTAAAATCATATTAGGGATAATTTAGTAGTTTTTAACTAAAATTCATGATTCTAAATCATGAATTTTAGTTCTTTTCATATTTATTGATCAAAGTTGGTGAAGAATGCACGTCAAGTTGGCTGGTGAGATAGACCGTTTCATTTATCGTAAGGTGCGCATATGGGAGAAGCTCGAAAATGTTGTTGTTGCGGATAAGATATGGTTTGATAATAAACGCTGAAACTTGAGTGGAACAATCAGTGAAGGATTAATCGTTTAAAATAAAACAGCAATGGGCAATAGAAGGAAAAACACATTTTAACCCTTTAACGTCCGAATTTTTGTACTCATATTACCGTTAACACAACCACCGTCACTAAACTGGCGCTGGCATCAGGCAGTCACCGATATCAAGATGGGATAGGAACTGCCACCCGGCAGAGAACTTCAAAGAACACATTAGGGAACTAATTGAACAAGAAATACAATATATTGAGGGTATTTTTGAAAGAGGACACTGGTGTCCTCTGGGGCGTTAAAGGGTTAAGGGTAGTGAATAGTGTCTAACTAATGTATTACCCTTATTAAAAGTATTAACTCTAATGTCAAATCGTCGGAATTTTTTTTAGTTTTTTGAACGTTAGCGCTGTAACTACTGCTTCGTTTGTATTTTGTTACACTTATTTAAATGTATTTATTGGCAGGTTGTAATGGCGTGCGGGAGCTGGTGGACCACATGCACAACATGCATGGCTTTGACCTCTACCAGGTGAGGCTGCAAGTGTTCCACATCAGGGGATGTTTTCATCAGCTGTACGAATCATGCATGATGGTAATCTCACTTTTAGGGGAGTCTCCTTTCGCACCGGCTGTAAAGTGGCCAAACTATCCAACTCATCTATAAGAGAACAGTTTGAAGAAAAACCATATTTATAAAAGCACAAATTTTAAAACTTTGGATTTCTCTTCAAATTTGTCAGATCTCCGCATTTTAGAGTCGATCTACATTTTAAAAAACCGTCCGTCAATAAATGAATGTTATACGGCTGTGAAACTTTTCATTGATTGTTGATATTTGGTGTAGTTTTTTGTTTTATCATGTCTTTTAAATCTCATTGTCTTAGATCCGGTTTATTCAGAAGACTTATTGCTAAAATGTTTTAGTACATTGATTTATTGTATTTCAGACCACTGAAGATGGATTTTTTTAATTTGAAACGTTTGTTTTTTATCATGAAATTCTTAGTCATATTAGATTTCCTTTTTATCCTTGTAGTATTGTCTGCTATCAGTGAACTTCTGCATCTTTGCCGATGGTCTGCTAAATTTTGGTAGAAGGTCGAAAGTGAATTTCTAAATTTGAGTTAGGTTTTCGAGTGTTTGCAATCATCACCAGTGGCAGCTGGCCAAAAGTATATAGGGAATGCATCATTTGTGTGTTACGGATTATTTCTGGCTGTGTGCTGAGGCTCTGGTTACGGAGAGCTAAAATTTGGAACAGTTAAGATGGATTTTTGGTGGTTGTTGATAGAATTTTTATGGTAAAATTTATCGGAGGAAAAATAGTGTTGCTTAATGTGTACGCTTCTTTCTCGAGTGTAGCAAATCCAATCTAAGCTTGAGAAACTTAATTTCTGTTTTCAACTTGACATGTTTCATTTCAGATGACTTTGGGGAAAGATTTCTACGAGCAGCTGTGCCTCATCAACTTCATCAGGCGGCGCAGCAGCGAGAGTTGCTGCTACTACTGCGGCGAGCACTTCTCCGACCCTCGGCTGCTGGAGGAGCACAGGACCGTGCAGGGACACACCGGACCGCCCGACCCCGCCCTCTACAGGCGACACGAGTCAGTCCTGAGTGCCTGTGCGCTCTGCTATGTGCTCTCAACACTCTTCTGTCTCCTTCTTTAGATTTTCTGGGATTCTTTCACTATGGAGACTTGTGTACTCGCGAGCAGAATTCATAAGACTGCAAGTATGATATAATGAAATATATTTTATTGAATATAATATGCGGAAAATTTCGTTAGTGGATATACCAGGAATGTTGAATATATAGAAATATATTTATGTATAGAAATATGTTCTTGAACGTTTCGTTCAATCATTAGCACTCTCAGTGGAGTGGGATCTCTTTGCTCTAATTTCTTAGATCTTAGTCTGGATCTAGAGTGTGTCCCCCTCAATGACTGGTGTATTGAGTAGGCGGAGTCAGATCCTTTGATATTATCTCCCGTCGATAACATTTCTGATTATTTTGTGAAAAAATCCTCCAAAATAAGCTCACAGTTGGAAACTTAGTATAGCGTATAGACATAGCCTATATGAAATATAAATGACCGTTAACGTATGAGAAATGAAAATAATTTTAAAATGAGAGGATAAGTTCAGTGTGATATAAATAGCTTTAAGTTTACATGGAAGTTGAAGGATATTTGTAGTGGTCCACAAGTTTTGATAAAACCTAGGCCTATTTAATTGATTGATGACTTGAAGCATTCACTCTACTTCTAGCCATGACTACTTGAGACTTAAGTGTAACTTCTCCACTCACTAGGGAAACCAACATATATAGAATAGTTTTACAGTTCAGTCTTCAAGTGCTGAGTTTCCAAAGATGGGATGCATAGGGGAGTGTAAATAAGTATGAGAGCGCGACTGAATTAAAGGTTAGCAAGAAATTTTGAGAAGAGAATGAGAAAAGCTTATGGGTAGAAGAACAAAAAGAGTGCGGAATGGCGAGGAAGTGAGTAAGAGTGGCGTGAAAATGTGAATGGAGTGATGTGTGGAAGTGCGGCGGTTATAAATTGTCGGGTAGAATATTTTGAGCAATTTTTGAGCGTGGGGAAGACAGACGGGCTGTGATGACTGAAGTCGGAAGGGCACCAGTGGTGGGAGGATGCTATGATAAATTGGTCACAAAAGGGGAGCTTACCCTGATAAAAAGTATGCGGTCGCAATGCACCGCGATCGGTCGGAGTTACAGCTGAGCGTTTGAAGAAAGGCAGTGTGACAGTAGTTGATTGGTTGGTGCAGTGGTTGAATTTTTGTTTTGTTGTAGTAACGGTACCAATGGATTGGAGGGATGTGTGTGTGTGACTTAGCTCTACAAGAGCGAATTATGCGAGTATGAGTGCTGAAAGTAAAGGGGTGTAACTTTGTTGAGTGAGGGTTTGTAAGGTGCATGGCATAATGTTAGTGAATCGTATATGGAAGCGAATGGAAAGCGCAATGAAAGAGAAGCAGTGCAGTTTCCGGCCGGATGGAGGGTGTGTGAATCAGATTTTCACTGTGAGACAAGTGTATGAAAGGTATCTAGTAAAAAGGAAAGAGGTGTTTTGGGCGTTTATGGATTTTGAGAAAGTGTATAACCGAGTTGATCGAAAAGCATTGTGAGTATGGCGTGGGCAGTAACCTACTAGAAGCTGTTAGAAATGTGTGTGCCGATAGCTGAGCATATGTTGAAGTGAGACACTGAAGAGCGGGCAGTTTGAAGTGCGGGGGGATTTGTGTCAGAAGTATGTGATGTCCCCGTCGTTGTAAAGTATGTATATGTATGAATTTGTGCGTGAGGTGGAGAGTGGTGGAGAGATGAAATTGTTGAATGCTCACAGTGGGGTCGTCGAGCTGTTACAGCTACTCTTTGCTGACAGTAGAGTGCTAGTGGCTGGGTTGGAGGGGAAACTGTCTCGGCTGGTGAGAAAGTTGGAAGGATGTGGGATAAAAATTTCTCACAAATGTAAGTAAGAGTGAAATTAGGAATTGTTCGGAAGAGCGGGTTGTAGGAGGGATTCATGAATGCAAGCGAGCGGCCCAGCAGCTGCAGGGGTCACCAGATACAAGGGCAGGCATTATGGAAACCTAGGCCCGTTGGTGAAGTAGCTGGAGAATTGGTGTTGGTGAAGTAGCTGGTGGCTGGAGAATTTCAGCCACCAGTTGTAAAGGGCAGGCAATGTTGAAGCCTAGGCCTGATGATGAACCCGTTAGAGTACTGCAGTAGTTGGAGCAGCTGGAGTCACCATTTGAAAGAGGCTGGCGATTCGTCTGGGGTCACCACTTGTAAGGCCGGCGATGTAGAGGCATCGGCCCGACGGTGAGCCAGTTAGGGTCATCAGAGTTAGGACCCGGTGAGGATTTTGGGGTCACCAATTGTAAGTCCTCTTTTTGCTGCTTCGGCCATTGAGTTCCATTTGCGGCTAGTGAAGTAGCGGTCTTACTTACACTTCTCCTGACGTGGGTATCGGGGATACGGAGAAGAGAAGTTGAAACTTTTTATTGACTAAATTAACATTGATACATTTTAAGATTACTGAACACGAAAAGACTATACCTTTTCACTTCAAATTAATCCAAGTTAAGTTCAATTTAATCCGAGTCAAGTTCAATTTAATCCGAGTCAAGTTCAATTTAATCCGAGTCAAGTTCAATTTAATCCGAGTCAAGTTCAATTTAATCCAACTCTAGTCCAATTTAATCCAACTCTAGTCCAATTTAATCCAACTCTAGTCCAATTTAATCCAACTCTAGTCCAATTTAATCCAACTCTAGTCCAATTTAATCCGACTCTAGTCCAATTTAATCCGACTCTAGTCCAATTTAATCCGACTCTAGTCCAATTTAATCCGACTCTAGTCCAATTTAATCCGACTCTAGTCCAATTTAATCCGACTCTAGTCCAATTTAATCCGACTCTAGTCCAATTTAATCCGACTCTAGTCCAATTTAATCCGACTCTAGTCCAATTTAATCCGACTCTAGTCCAATTTAATCCGACTCTAGTCCAATTTAATCCGACTCTAGTCCAATTTAATCCGACTCTAGTCCAATTTAATCCGACTCTAGTCCAATTTAATCCGACTCTAGTCCAATTTAATCCGACTCTAGTCCAATTTAATCCGACTCTAGTCCAATTTAATCCGACTCTAGTCCAATTTAATCCGACTCTAGTCCAATTTAATCCGACTCTAGTCCAATTTAATCCGACTCTAGTCCAATTTAATCCGACTCTAGTCCAATTTAATCCGACTCTAGTCCAATTTAATCCGACTCTAGTTCAATTTAATCCGACTCTAGTCCAATTTAATCCGACTAGTCCAATTTAATCCGACTCTAGTCCAATTTAATCCGACTCTAGTCCAATTTAATCCGACTCTAGTCCAATTTAATCCGACTCTAGTCCAATTTAATCCGACTCTAGTCCAATTTAATCCGACTCTAGTCCAATTTAATCCGACTCTAGTCCAATTTAATCCGACTCTAGTCCAATTTAATCCGACTCTAGTCCAATTTAATCCGACTCTAGTCCAATTTAATCCGACTCTAGTCCAATTTAATCCGACTCTAGTCCAATTTAATCCGACTCTAGTCCAATTTAATCCGACTCTAGTCCAATTTAATCCGACTCTAGTCCAATTTAATCCGACTCTAGTCCAATTTAATCCGACTCTAGTCCAATTTAATCCGACTCTAGTCCAATTTAATCCGACTCTAGTCCAATTTAATCCGACTCTAGTCCAATCTAATCCGACTCTAGTCCAATCTAATCCGACTCTAGTCCAATCTAATCCGACTCTAGTCCAATCTAATCCGACTCTAGTCCAATCTAATCCGACTCTAGTCCAATCTAATCCGACTCTAGTCCAATCTAATCCGACTCTAGTCCAATCTAATCCGACTCTAGTCCAATCTAATCCGACTCTAGTCCAATCTAATCCGACTCTAGTCCAATCTAATCCGACTCTAGTTCAATCTAATCCGACTCTAGTCCAATCTAATCCGACTCTAGTCCAATCTAATCCGACTCTGGTCCAATTTAATCCGACTCTGGTCCAATTTAATCCGACTCTGGTCCAATTTAATCCGACTCTGGTCCAATTTAATCCGACTCTGGTCCAATTTAATCCGACTCTGGTCCAATTTAATCCGACTCTGGTCCAATTTAATCCGACTCTGGTCCAATTTAATCCGACTCTGGTCCAATTTAATCCGACTCTGGTCCAATTTAATCCGACTCTGGTCCAATTTAATCCGACTCTGGTCCAATTTAATCCGACTCTGGTCCAATTTAATCCGACTCTGGTCCAATTTAATCCGACTCTGGTCCAATTTAATCCGACTCTGGTCCAATTTAATCCGACTCTGGTCCAATTTAATCCGACTCTGGTCCAATTTAATCCGACTCTGGTCCAGTTTAATCCGACTCTGGTCCAGTTTAATCCGACTCTGGTCCAGTTTAATCCGACTCTGGTCCAGTTTAATCCGACTCTGGTCCAGTTTAATCCGACTCTGGTCCAGTTTAATCCGACTCTGGTCCAGTTTAATCCGACTCTGGTCCAGTTTAATCCAACTCTAGTCCAGTTTAATCCAACTCTAGTCCAGTTTAATCCAACTCTAGTCCAGTTTAATCCAACTCTAGTCCAGTTTAATCCAACTCTAGTCCAGTTTAATCCAACTCTAGTCCAGTTTAATCCAACTCTAGTCCAGTTTAATCCAACTCTAGTCCAATTTAATCCAACTCTAGTCCAATTTAATCCGACTCTAGTCCAATTTAATACGACTCTAGTCCAATTTAATCCGACTCTAGTCCAATTCAATCCGACTCTAGTCCAATTTAATACGACTCTAGTCCAATTTAATCCGACTCTAGTCCAATTTAATCCGACTCTAGTCCAGTTTAATCCGACTCTAGTCCAGTTTAATCCAACTCTAGTCCAGTTTAATCCGACTCTAGTCCAGTTTAATCCGACTCTAGTCCAGTTTAATCCGACTCTAGTCCAGTTTAATCCGACTCTAGTCCAGTTTAATCCGACTCTAGTCCAGGTTAATCCGACTCTAGTCCAGTTTAATCCGACTCTAGTCCAATTTAATCCGACTCTAGTCCAATTTAATCCGACTCTAGTCCAATTTAATCCAACTCTAGTCCAATTTAATCCAACTCTAGTCCAATTTAATCCGACTCTAGTCCAATTTAATCCAACTCTAGTCCAATTTAATCCAACTCTAGTCCAATTTAATCCGACTCTAGTCCAATTTAATCCAACTCTAGTCCAATTTAATCCGACTCTAGTCCAATTTAATCCAACTCTAGTCCAATTTAATCCGACTCTAGTCCAATTTAATCCAACTCTAGTCCAATTTAATCCAACTCTAGTCCAAATTAATCCAACTCTAGTCCAAATTAATCCAACCCTAAGTTGAGTTAAGAATTGACATAACCACTCGTTAATTGGAGAGTTTTTGTGTTAAATATGTATCTATTGGATGTGATGAGCGAGAGAAACGTTTTTCCTTTCAGCAAGGAATACATAAAATTTCTGCAATATAAAAACAAGCTGTAGTAAAATGTAGTAAGCATCCAGCATCAGGAGGCAGATTGCGATTCAGATCTTTGAGCTGAGTATCAGATAGAATTCAATTATAAAATCTTCGTGTTATACTGCACATTAAAGTTGTTTAACAATTCTAAATTAATGGCAGTATGCATCCATTCAAATATATATGTTCGAAGGCAATTTTATGCTACACATACCTATAGTGGTAACGAGGATTTATTTACAATTAAAGATTAATGTACATGAAATTCCACTCTATCACAGTTTTTAAATCATATATGCATGCAACCACGAAAGATTACCATTGTACGATACGTAGATTTAACCGTTAAAAGAAATATAGCAACGAAGTCTGTTTCTGCTTGTTCCAACGTTTTTGTAAAAATAAGTTAACAATTTGTTTCATCGACAGAGATGATATATTTGCTATAGCCTATTCATTTGAAGGGATGGCACACTTATTATTGCTAATGCAGGATTGTATATGTGTAGTAATGTACTGATATAAATGGTTTCGTACATAAGTACTCAGTGAATCGCATTTGCATACTTCTTTTAAAGGCTAAATCTACATATCGCTCAATGGTAATCTTTTGTAGTTGCATGCATATATGATTTTATATATGAGATAAGGTGTAATTTCACGCATATAAATCTCTATACGAGTGTAAATACATCCTCGATACTACTTTTTGTGTGTGTAACATAAAATTGCCTTTGGGTTTTTTGGTGTGGGTTTTTTTGGGCTTTTTTGGGGTGGGTTTTTTATGTGCCAACCCTGGCGTCAATATATTGTTTATAAAATTAATTGTTCTGTGGAAAGGGATCGAGTGTTCTCTGGGTAACGGTAATCCATGCCAATATTCTACCGCAAAATATATTGCTTACACATCACAAGATACTTGGTCAGAATTCGCCTGTACATTTCGTTTTAATGTTGGTTTACTTTGCAGATTCATGAGTCCAGTGGTGGCAGACGACCCACTGCTAATGGGTCTGGACCAGCCCACTTGGAACAGTGACTCAGACCTAGAAGATGATGAGGATTATGCTGTGCCAGCCCAGTCAATCATCGGTGAGACATCAGCTAACTCTGTCCAGTGATTTTACTTGCTCTTGATTTTCTGGTAACGGTCCCCCCCCCCTCAGGGGGGTGCAACTATTGTATCTGTAGGAATTAGTGCTCCCAGGGGGAAATGTGTGAGGGCCCGAGCTGAGAGTTTGGTAGGCCTTCTTTTGTTGAAATACTATGGTTTATGCTAGGTTAAGGATCACATTTTTCGGTTCACTGCTGTCCTGTTTTTCAGCACCTACTATTTTCTTCTTCAACTTTGTTCTTGTTTCAGGAAGAACTTCTTTCCCAACTTACTGTTTCTATGCCCTTTCTGCATAGATCCCGCATTCCCTAATATCCACTCTAAATGGTGCCTTCCTCTCTTCGATACGCTCTTTTTTGTAGCGATTACAGAGGCTTAAACTAAATTTCTAATCTTTTATAATCTTAAAATCTTTTCTGGTAACGGAGGTATGCTGTTGCAGTGTCTATTATATTTTAGTGGTTCAATTTATAAACGTAGCATTTGAGTGGTTCAAACGCCGTGTAATTTGGTATTGTAGGCCAGCGATAGGAATTATGTATATTGTTCAAGTTTTACTTGTAATATTTGTATTTTGTGGGTTGGTAAATGTCACGTGAGCTGTCTTTGTCCTCTTTAAAAATTCAGCTGAACCTAATTTTTTGAGCCAAGCTTTCAGTAACCTGTCGATTATCATTTCCATGGTGCAACGGGTAAAATTTGGAGGGATAACAAATATTCTGGAAACAAAATGGTAAGGTTAACGATTAAGGAAACTTTTAAATTTTAGCATCTCTCAGGAAAAGTAAAGAGAAATTATTTTTAACTCAAGCGCCTCCTAGGTCCAAGATTAAACTTCTAATCTTAACCAAATGCTGCCAAAAATATATCTGACCATAGTGGGGTCTCTTTGATACATTAATGTCCTTTTCAATGAAATGTAATTTAATTCATTTCATGTCCTGTTTATTTTACATGTTTATGAAGTAATGAATTTTATTTTTCATTGTAGATGTTGCTTTTATATTCAGATATTGTAATATTAAATCTGCGACTAGTATCTCCTATGTAGACTTCACATCCACGGCAAGGGACTGGTTTTAAAAATGTCTCCCTAGACATCTTGTTTTTCTTGTCTTTAATTCTACATAAATGCTATATTTAACATGTTGAAGGATTTTGTGGGCAGCTACGTGAAATATGGTTTTGAAATTTCATTCAGGCCTTCTAATGTTCTTTCTATGTACGGCGCCCTGATGAATGTCTTCTTTTGAGAATGTTGCCCGGGTTTAGATTCGAGGGAAAACTCACAAAGCGTGAACTTCTTTTAGTAAAGAGGATTATTTTAACACTATGAGAACTATTTGCGAGCTGCAGGAGAAAATTAATTTACTGGAGATTATTGAAAACCAGTATCATAGAATGATGCACTTCGTAATTTTGAATTTTGAGCTGTCGCGGTGAATGACTTAAATTTTGTCTGGATGAGCATGTTGGTAATTGTGGGGCTTAACCAGATATGTATGATATGCGTGGGTGCTCCGTATCAGTGTAACTAGAATTGAAAGAGAACTTTTTAAACATAGGGATGAAATAGTTTTACTGCGTTTTAAATTCTCAATGAACCACTGTGTTTATCGAATACTCTTTAGATTCGTGATACTATCCCTTCAGGGGGATACAAAAATTTTATCAATGGGAATTGGCGCTCCCATTGGGAAATGGAAGGGCGCGAGCTGAGAGTTAGGTATGCCTTCTTTTTGTTGAAATAAAATGTTTTTGTTATGTCAAGGATCACCTTTTTTCGCTTCACTGCTGTCCTGTCTTTCAGCACCTACTACTTCCTTCTTCAACTTTGATTTTGTTTCATGAACTTCTTTCTCAATTTAATTTTTTTATGCCCTTTCTGCATAGATTCCGCGTTCCCTTAACTCCATACTAAATGGTGCCTTCCTCCTTCTTTTCTTTGGATCGTATTTGTTGCGGATAAGGAGGCTCAAACGAACTAATAATCTAATCTATTCTTCGTGATACCATGCTTATGTTTTTAGACTTTGCCATCGTTAGAATGAAGTACAATTTTGAGTGAGTGAATACCTTCATGGAATTGCGTTAAAGTATTTCATTCTTTTGTTTGAGCCCTTAAGTGTAGCCATTGCTGATGAAAATATTTAACCAAATTTTTTTTTATGCAGGGGATGCAGGCCGAAAGAAAAGTTGCCGCAGCAATAAAACTTGTAAGAAAAAGGGGCCAATGAAAGACCCTCGTAAATCTCCGGTCATGTTGCCTGACGTTGCTGCTCAGAATTTGGTGAAAGAAATGAATGATGGACTCCAATCTGCTCTGAGTTCTAAGGCAAGCACAGGCGCTAGGAATGCGTTCACAGATACCTTCACAAGGAATGGTGTTCTTGACGGGCAAGGAGCTGCTCCACAGAGATGTTCAGACACTCTCCTTGGTGCAATTGATGATAGTTCTGATCGTGCAACTGAGAGCAGAAATTTGTACAACTTAACCAGTGATAGAGGTTATCAGGGTGTACAAAATACTATCGAAGACGTTAGTCAAACGTTATTAGGATGTGTTCAAAATACGGCATCCAATGAGGATGTTGGTGTGTTAAGTAGTGACTTGAACGGTGAATCTCTGTTCAGTGATGCATACGAATCTAAAAGGGACATTTCACTGCAGTTACAAGGTATTTCTTTAGAAAGTATTCAATCATGCGAAGAGGGGGATGAGTTTGTTGAGTCTGATCATCTGTCATCCTTCCCGTCTAATGCAGGTGTATACAACAGTAGCCCCACTACTTCCTACAGTGAAGTACTCCCTGTTAGCGAAAACGACCCGATTTCTGTATTAAATAACATAACTTCCTCAGACAGAGTCGGCATTGACATGACAGATTCATGTACTAGCCTCGGTTTATCAGCGCCGGATCAAAGCAGAGCCTCCTCTAAGCTCGTTTATCAACAAAAACCTCACCTATTTTATGTGCCACCTTCAGCGCGTCTTCAAGGACAAAACTCCTTAAAGAATCATACCCCATTATCGTCTAGTACTGCCAATGCGCCGGGCGTGAAGTGTACAAAATCTAGAAATAAGCGCTCCTCTTTTGCTCAGAAAACGTTGGTTTCTACTGTTGTCCACCAAAGTTTGCCTCCTCAGCAGACGTTAGCGACTAATGAGCTCTGCAGAACGACCTCATCTCGTCAATACAGCCAAACGCTGGCGTCTCAATTGGTGCAGCATTCCTCTGCATCGAGAATTTCAACATCCTTGGATGCGGCAAAAATGCCAGCGCCAGCTCGCGATCTCAACGCCTCATGGAGGCGACCAACTTGAACGTCAGAAGTTCAATTCTAGTCTTAGCCTAGATTCTGTCTTTAATTATAGAGTAAACTTCGTTCGCGTCACGAGACTCCAATAGTTGCCAAGGTTTGACGGTGTGTAAATTAACGACTAATATGAAATTTGAGTGTACTACACTACTGAACTACTGGAACAATAAGAGTGATTAATAACTGCGATTTTTACACCAGGGTGGGTCTTGGATTTATGGTAGCCTGAGTTACTGCTGAGTTTCTGACAAAGAAAGTCTTGAAAGATTTTGTGTTGTTGGCATTTTGTTCGTATATTACTTCGGCAATCGTTATTTCGTAAGAAATCCAAGGTTTTCCAGTTTCACTCATAATTTTGTTATTTCAGCTAGTCCTGTAAGTAATTCGCAATATTATGATATGAAGGATTAATTCTCTCGAGTTTTTTATGACTGATTGCTATAATTCAATTTTTATTTGCGCTTGTGTGTGTGTGGCAGAATGAACATGCAATAAACTCAGGAGTGTATATCTACTATGTGCTATCAGAAAGTTACTGGACTTTCGTTTATTTTTTACTTTTGCTCGCTGAAGCCTCTGATGTGGCAACTCCATCAAAGTAGGGTCCCTACAAGTCGATACAATAAATTCTAGCGGTTTTTCTCTGTCTTTGGAATGGCTGCTACATTGTATCTGTTGAAAAAAATATTATTAAAACATGAGCATGTGCATAGTCTGGCTGTGTCTAGCCGCTAGTTTTGGTTTTCCCACAGTTTATGCCTTTTTCATCGTACGTTTTTTTCTGATTCTCAGTGTTGTGCAATGATTCTTGATGCATTGTTGAAGTTCCGGTTGGTGATTCACCAAGTTTATAGCAATACTTGTGCAAGCTTGTTGTTCAAATTTATCTGCCATCATAATATTCGCAAATGAACATTAACTTGCGGACCAAATTTCACTGTTCCCTTTACCAATTTTACTGGTGCCGAACTGTGTTATTATCATCTACGTATCGTGAAGGGAATAGTCTATAGACAAGGATATGATAAGGATTACTTGCATATAGCAAGTATTCCAGCCTACCCACACCTTCCCGAGGTGGTACTGTTTGTATACCCACTTGGAGTAGTTACTCGTTACATATTGTTTATGTAAATTGGCATCATAGTGTTTACAAGCTTATTTATTAAATTGTTCGTTAGTGGGTAGAACCAACGTGGGGGGCGACCACTAACATCTTTTTTTTTTTGTTAGCTTTGCGTATTTATCTTCATTCTGTATCTTGTAAGGGAGAAGCAAACTTAAACTAATAAAGTATTATAAGTAAAACACGCGATCCTGGTCCCGGGGGCTCAGTGCCCCGAGGACCAGGGAGAATGGCAAGGGGCAGCAGAGGGTCGCGACCCAGCCAGAGGAGCTCTGCGGGGGATCGAGGGGCGTCTGCAAGGGAGCAAAAGAAGACATCCGCCATACACAACGAGGTAAAATCGATCATGACGCCAGTTAAAGGACATGCAAGTGGACCAAAGAGCAGCACGCCCCGTTGTTCGACCTATGCAACGGGCGCAGGCCGTCAGACTGGAGAACGGGAGCACGATGGAGGCACGTTTGCTCGAATCACCAACATCGAGAACAACATCGACGAAGTCTTGGAGTGCTTGGATGGGGTGCTGCCGGAGCGTAATGTCGCTAGGTTAAATAAAACGAGCCATGCCTCTGGTACACCCAACCTAATCTCCAATGAAGAAAGAATCGAAAAGCTTGAAAACACCATTAAAGAAATTACAAACTTCTTATCCTCCTTATCTGCTTCTGGAGGACTGAAGAGCTCAATCAACCCTCCAAGACAGAAAGAAAAACACAAGTTCATTCCTTTGGATACTACGAAACAGCCGCCACCACCTCCAGTATTCACGCGCTTTTACAGCATGAAGTTTGTACAGGAAACAAAGCGTGCAATCGACCCTTACTCGATTAAAAAGTTAATATTGGCCCTGACAAAATTGCCACCAAAGTCCATAACCACCAGCGGAAAGAGCTTCACCCTTGAAGTAAGAAACTAGAGCCAAGGCTAAACACTCATGCCTATCGCAAACATAAATTCAACACCATGCAAGGTCCTCCCCCACCCCAAACTCAACAAATCAAAAGGACTTATCTACATTAAAGAATACAACATGGAAAACTTTACTGAATTTGCAGCCGGCCTGAAGGAAAACTATAACATTAGCGATGTAATAGATGCAACTTTCATTAAAACGAAATACGAACAGACCAGCGCCCTAATCATTGAATTCAACTCTGAAACTCCTCCCGATTACATATATAGGTCCGGTGAGAGGTAGGTCCGTACATCGAGAAACCCATGCAATGTACAAACTGCCAAATGTATGGACACACCAAGAAACTGTGCACCCGAGCGCTCACTTGTGGAAGGTGCGGAGTGGAGGGACATAGCAGCGACCAGTGCCTTGCAGCAGAAGTTGTGTGCTTCCACTGCCGAGGCCCTCACTGTGTCAAGGACAAAGCATGCCCGAGACAAGTTGAAGAAGAGCAGATACTTGCCATCCAGAACAGCCACAAGGTTGGAAAACGCCGCGCCAGACAAATGCTTAACAGTCCAACAAACGCGCCCGAAAAACCTTCATTTCTACATCCCACACATTTCAAATGCACATTGGATCCGAAAGAAAAACGTAAGTTGTCTCCGTGGGTTTTCGAAAAATGCCTCCAGGTCAAGTTGGGCGACAAGCCCAAGCGAATTACCTCCCAAGATGAAAGCTCATTTATTATCGAGGTAACCGG
Source organism: Morinoia aosen (assembly GCA_030386875.1). Taxonomy (NCBI): domain Eukaryota; kingdom Metazoa; phylum Arthropoda; class Malacostraca; order Amphipoda; family Talitridae; genus Morinoia; species Morinoia aosen. Next base: position 27,965,983 of record CM059573.1, read on the forward strand.
TAAACAGCAAAGCATCCAAATCTGTAACATTACATCCCTAAACAATATCCCAGTCTCCATATCTGAACACCCACACTTCAACTTAGTCAGAGGACTCGTGTATCTGTACGAGTATGATCTGTCTGACTTCGACTGCTTTCGAGAGGGGCTGATAGCGGACTACGGACTGTACGACGCGGTGAAAGCAACCTGGATCCGACCAAAGAACCCTCTTTCTCAAGCACTTCTACTCACTTTTAGACAGGACCTCCCTGACTACATTACCATCCCTGGTGAACAATCTCAAACAAAGGTACTCCCATACGTGCCACGTCCCATGTTTTGCAAAAAGTGCCTCGAATACAACCATACGCCGAAACGATGCCCCAGCAACGTAGTGACCTGTGCTAGGTGCAACAATGCAAACCACGATAGTGGAGATTGCACCAACGCCAAAATGGAATGCCACAACTGCGGCCAAGATCACTACTCAGGATCCTACAAATGTACCGAATTCAAATATCAGCTGGAAATTCTCAGCATTCAACACAAATACAAACTAACCAGAGCCCACGCAAAAGTTAAACTGGACTCAGAACAACCAAACAATCGCCACAGCTATGCTGCTGCCGTAACATCCAGCAGCTCAGAAGCACCCAACCGACAGCCTCCCGTATCTCGGGAACAAGAAGCAGTAGCAGCTCCCACAGCTACTCCATCCGGACCCTCTAAGCCTCAGAGTCCTAAAACCTCCACACGGAGGAAGAGAAAAAACTCCGAGGATCAAGAAAAACCAACCGAAAAGAAGCAAGTAACTGAAACAGTTTGTGTCGATCCATCCACTGGAGAAACGTATACAACCCCTATCCAAATAATATCAAACTACGACTCTGCAATGAGTGATAGCGAAATCACAAGCAAGAACAATCCGACCGTAAGAAGTGAAACAAGAAAAATTTACCAACAGTATCAAATGGAAACTCAACTAAACCAAAATGAATAGTGGAGCCAGCGCGCTGCAGTGGAACTGCCAGGGTGTTCGGGCCAAAAAAGACGAATTATTACAACTAATCAGCCTTCATAAACCGTTTGTAATTGCTCTCCAAGAAACCAAACTGTGGCACAACTGTAACTTCTCAATACCTCAGTACGTTCTGCTCTCCAAGCATGGACACTTCAATTTCACACCCCATGGAGGAGTTGGCCTTTTAATCCATGAATCCATTCCCTTTCAGGAAGTTCCCTTGACCTCAACCATGCAAGCCATCGCAGCTACCGTCCAACTCACTCAGCGAATAACTTTTGTCTCGCTTTACAGCTCAAGAAACCACACCTTATCTTTACAATTGTTGAACGAGTTATTGGTCCAACTGCCTCCTCCAATCATTTTGATGGGCGACTTCAATAGCCACAACACAATCTGGGGATGCCAAACTACAGATGCCCGGGGCCGTCTTGTAGAAAACTTCATCAGCCAACATAACCTGACTACTCAACACGGGAACTCCTACTCGAATATCGTACAACTCTGAATCTGCAATAGACCTGACCATAACCTCTCCTCGCCTTGGTGCTGACATATTATGGACCGCATCCGAATCCCCAGAAGACAGCGATCACTGCCCTATTGTACTGAAACTAATGAACTCACCGCGCAACGAGATGAGACGCACCATGTGGAACATCAGGAAGGCAGACTGGACGTCGTACAAGGCCCACCCTGGGTGGGAGGAGCTCCAGATACCCGATGAAGCTACATGTGCTGAAGCCCTTGAAACATTCACCAGTACATTGACAGCCATAGCAAATGAATGCATCCCTACAATCGAATAAACAACCTTTTTTCCGAAACCCTACTGGAGTGCAAAACTCACAGTAACGCGCAATAACAGAGAACGCCTCAACCAAAGATATAGACAAACAAAATCCGTGCAGAACGCCCTGTGTTGGAAAAGAGCTAGAGCCATCCATAGAAACCTACTGCGAGAAGAAAAGCGTAAGGCATGGATTTCACTCGCCAATACCTTCACAAAGAACACACCAATCAGCTCTATATACGAAAATGTCAGAAAAATCAAAGGAAAATCGCAGCGGCATGTATCAATTTTAAGGGAAAACAATGTGACATACTCGACAGTACCAGATATAGCAAACAAACTAGCAGAAACTTTTAGCCATATCAGCAGCACGGCCAACTACCCTCAAGAGTTTATACAAGAAAATTACGAGCAGAAGCTAGCGAAATTGATTTCTCGTCTCACAATAGCGAAATGTACAACGAAGCATTCTCGCCGTTTTGAACACGACAAAGAAAACATCACCCGGAGCAGACGGAATCTCATATGAGATGTTAAAACACCTCCCAAAACAGGGCAAAGAAAGTCTCTTGTCCCTCTACAACAAGATGTGGCTCCAAGGTTACTTCCCACCCAGTTGGAGAGAAGCAGTAATCATCCCATTTCAAAAACCTGGAAAGCCTCCATACTCACCATTAAACTACAGGCCAATTGCATTAACAAGCTGCCTCTGCAAGACTCTAGAACGACTCATCAACAATAGACTCCTTGACCATTGTGACATGCACGGCTACCTGACCAATATTCAATGCGGCGGCCGCCGTAACCGATCCACCATCGACCACCTAATCCGTCTGGAAACTACTATCCGAAAATCCTTCATCCACAACGAGCACTTCATAAGCATATTTTTTGACCTTAGAAAGGCTTACGACACCACCTGGAAGTTCGGAATTATGCGAGACCTCTACAATCTACACCTCCGTGGACGACTCCCTTCCTACATAAAACAGTTCTTGCAGCATCGTACCCTCAGAGTACGGCTAAACAATCACCTATCCGACCCATTTCCATAAAAAGAAGGTGTCCCTCAAGGCTCTGTCTTATCAGTAACCCTCTTCATCATTAAAATTAATAATATTGCCTCCATGATCCCAAAAGATCCACGGTATAACACATCGTTATACGTAGACGACTTCCAGCTCGGGTACCACCACAGCGACCCCAAAATTGTTCAAGCCAAACTCCAAGAGTGCATCGACAGTGTGGCGCTCTGGACTCGAACTAACGGCTTCTCCTTTTCAATGGACAAATCCAGAGCTGATCACTTCACTTCTCTACCGGGCATTCATTTATCACCGTCACTCAAAATTGGAAATCAAAATATAGAATACACCGATGAAATTAAATTCCTTGGGCTAACATGGGATCACAAACCGACCTGGAAGACCCATATCACCAACATAAAAGCAAGCTGCCAGAAAAGCGTGAATATGCTTAAATCTATCGCCTCGCACGAATGGGGTGGAGACCAAGCAACTTTGCTCCACCTATACCGACTATTCATCCAACCAAAATTGGATTACGGTTGCATAGTCTACTCCTCTGCTTCGTTATCTATACTCAAACAGCTTGACCCTATTGTGAATGATTGCCTACGACTAGCTACAGGCGCATTTAAATCAACACCGTTCCCTAGCTTGCAAGTAATTTCCGGCGAGATGCCCCTCAAGCTGCGAAGACAGCACCTCTCGCTAAAGTACCACTACAAAATAAAAAGCCACCTGTCAAACCCAGCGCGCAACTGTGCCACACGGCCTATCGACAGAAGACTGGTTAATAATAAACAATACTCACCGCCTTTTTCCGTTCGCACTGTCGAACTCATGGAATCTCTTGATCTCCAGGAGGCCCACATAAAGCCTGCCTTCTCGTATCGGCTACTGAGTATCACTACACCCACATGGAAAACCACCCTCGCCGAAATAAACAAAGAACTGACTTTTTACAAGAAGGAATCTACCCATCCAGCTTTATACATCAAGGAATACCAGCGACTGCGGCGCGAGGAATATCAAGAGCATGTCCCGATCTTTACTGACGGTTCAAAGTACGATGAAAGAGTCGGCGCCGCGGCACTGTGTGGCGGTACGAGGGAGATGATGTCCCTTCCCGGAGTTGTATCAGTTTTCATTGCAGAACTCCACGTTATTGAAATGGCTCTACAAATTATCCGAGGCCACAACAAAGAAAGATTTGTAATCTTCTGTGACTCCTTGAGTGCCCTCACAGCATTGCAAAATAAACGCACCCCCCATCCCCTTGCGCGGTATCTCATACATCAAATCGATAAACTAACCCAAGACCACAAAACAGTCAAACTCTGTTGGATCCCGAGCCATGTCGGCATCGAAGGCAACGAGGCAGTAGACAAACTCGCTAAAACGGCTGCACTTCGACCTGCAGAAAACGTCATGACCTTCTATGGAGACTGGTTCCCAATCATAGCTAGCAAAATACGTGCCCTATGGAAGGAGGACTGGCATCGGGAGAGAAACTTCTTATTCAACATACAACCGGATCCCAATTCCTATAAACGAGAAAATCTAACCAGAAGAAACGAAGTAGTACTGAACCGCTTGCGATGTGGACACACACATCCCACACACGGATACTTGATGAACAGCACAGTCCAAGAACCCCCGCCCGGTTGCCCTCTTTGTTTGGGGGCTCGCCTCACTGTACATCACATCATCATGGATTGCCCAGCCTTACACAGCGCAAGACGTCGTCACATGAGTCTATTTGCTGCTGACCAACACCCGCCTCTCTCAATCAGAGACCTGCTGGGTCATGATGCCCCTATCGCCGAACTTGTGGAATACCTTCGCAAAATCAATGCGTACAACCTCATATGAATTATACATGCTCCTGCCAGATGAGTATACTGTAAACCGGCTATTGCCATCGAATTTCAAGCATATGGAACTGCACACCCGTGGACCTATAAGAGTCAACTATCATACTAATTGCCCCATTTCTTATGTGCGCTGAGACGAGTACTTGACACCACACCGACCGAGAACACTAACATTAATTAATCCAGTTGCCTGTAGCAAGTCTCGTCACTCATAATGTGATCGCTTAGCCGATGTGCGATTACCTAGCTAAAGCTAGGGGGGTCCATAGTTGCAAGTTGCTGGCGACCCTGGTGGAAACGTAACCCTAAACTTATTATTATTATTGCGGACCAGACAATACCGTACCATACAGCATCTACATACATCCCGGAAGAGAGAAAAGACACCAAGGTATATCCAGTCAACGATAAACCATTTATGTGCTTCAATTGTTGCGCGTTTGGCCACACTGCCATGCGATGCCGGAATACCTCGACAGTGTGCAGGAAGTGTGTCGAGTTGAATCGCTCTTCGCTGAACTGCACGTCTGATCGGGTCCTCGCTGAACGGGCATCCAGTGTGACAAGAGATAGAAGAAAGATGTGTGCTACTGATAATGAAAAAATGATAAGAGCCAAGCAGCTAAGAAAGGGAGTGGGTGAACTATGCAATCGCCACCAACTAGCTAGTACATCACCCACTTCAACTGCAGAATGAACGAAGCCCATAGACGAAAAATGTCCAAGGCTCCTTCAGAAGTGTATCACCCAATACCTTGGCAGTAAACTCAAGGCTATTATGTCCCGCAGTAAAACTGTATTCACCATAGAAGTGAGTGACTCATCTCGGAGCCAGAAGATGAAGAAGTACAGCAACAGAACCAGATCCCTATCACTGTTGCAGAGAACAAGTTTGCTTTACAAAAAAGCCTCGTCTATGTATACGAATATGATATGAATGATCATGATAAATTTTAGAAAGAGATACTGAAAATTTGCTAAGCGCAAGATGCAGTACTAGCAACTGGGATAAAGCCTAGAAATCAACTAGTACTGCTTATTTTGTTGTCTCAGGTAGGCTGTGCTTCCAGAATTTGACATTCCAGAATGCGAGAATGAATGCAATTAAGCCCAGATCTATGCTCTGTGAAAATGTCAGGAATTTGGGCATGGAATTGAATATTTCCAGGGAGAACAAATTTAAGCAAAGTACAGCTAGACTGGACATGGACCTACAGAACGTACGTCCAGTGAGACCAAGTGTTATCACTGCGGTGAGGAGCATGAGGAGTGGTAGGCTGCGATTATTGAAGAAGGAAATCGTCGTCATTCTGAGTAAAGGACGAGTCGGAAGGACAATCCAGGCTGATTTTCTATCGCAGCCATCCCAACTTCTCAATGAATTTCTCTAAGGCCGTTGCAACTCACATTATCTCAGATGAGTTAGAAATAACTAACAATACATAGAGAAACCGCTCATGAAACCAAGAATCGAAAGCGAAATAGGAAAAAGGTTGAAGTGAACACAGGAAATAAGGAACGAAAGAAGAAACGCATAGAGCAACAGAAGTTGTTTGTGAACGTCGTAATACTGGCTTTTCGCAACGCAATCCTGTTTTTCAGCTCTTACCACTTCCTCCTTCAATTTTTATTTTGTTTCATAAAGTTCTTTTTCAACTTACTGTTTCTATACACGTTGTGCATAGATTTCGAGTTTCCCCAAGTCCGTGCTAAATGGTGCCTTCCTCCTTTTTTTTTGAAACGCCCTTGTTGCTGTTAGGGAGGCTTAAACTAACATCTATTCTAATTTTTGTATTTATTCCGTACTAAGATTGGTTTCCGCTTATGAAGAAGGGAACTTACGAGACCTGAAATCAAGAATGGCATGAAGCAGAGAAGGATCTCAGAATAATTAAAACGTCTCCCGGAACATAGAAAGCGAGTGCTGCCAAGAAGAAGTGCCTATCAAGAGGCTGCGACTCGACCACATTAACCCACAGTCACCTCTTAGACTCGGAATCCCTTGTGTAAAGATCTACGTGCGGATGGTGTGAAAAAGCACTCCTGACAGTGAAGCATATTTTGAGGAATGTTCTGCCCTACGGCAGAACAGAGACGTTACTTCGATCATTGACTGGAGGAAACTGTGTGGCAAACTTAATATCTGATAAGGGACTTATCCACAAACTCCTGGAAAACGCAAAGGAAGTGATTATATTCGGCAACTTATCATGATGAGTGAAACTGAGTGTGCTCAATCAATCACTTTCAAATTTGAACCAGGCAGTTAATTCAAGAACTGAATCAATGGAAGTACGCTGAAGGAAAGTATAAAAGCAAAATAGCCGAGCGATGCTATTTTTGACGACCTTGTGAGAGGGGCTCGAGCATGTGTGAGGCGCTCGGCCTAAGTGAGGGTGGGTAGCCCTGGGGGTTTCGCTACTACCGCTAGTGTGTAAGGTGAAGAGGAGAACCAATGTTAAAATGAGCATTTTTATTTTTAAAGACAACCTTTCGGAATATTATTATTCTATCTTCAGTGCTGAAACATATAAACAGAAAACTAACTTGAAAAAAACTTGGAAAAAGGTCAATAAAATAAGGAAACAAAACGTCTGTAAAAACTTTGATTCCTAATCCTCATTCAAACAGCTGTACATCTAACACATAACCTCTTTGGCTAACTTACACACTCGTGCACAAATACATACATTCATATATTTATACATGGCATCCTCGCGTACACAGACGCGCGCAAACACACAAGCACACATTGAAATATGCCAGTAGGTTGAAGGAATGTGAAGTTAGACTGCACTCAAATCTTTTTTACTTACCGTGATTTGTCGGCAGAAAACTCTTGTGACTTCATACACGAGTTACTGACTGTTAACGACAGAAAATTTGTTCGTGTAGTTTTGATACAGAATCCATGGATACTGACGTACCACTAGATAATCATTGTTTTGCTCGAATGTATTTTCAGGATAACAATTATTATGAAATGCAACAGGGCGCAATTCAAACGCTCGCTGGCCATTGGAGTAAACGATTCGTTTTTTGTATTCGAAAACAAAACGGACAAACAAATTGATGGTCTTGCTATGGGCTCAAGCCTTCCTCCCTCGTTTCTAGCTCACTTAGGGAAGAATTTTCTGATCTGATGCCCTGCAGCATTTAAACCCTAATTCTACCGTAGATATCTGGATGATGCGCTTTTTTATTTCGTTCTGAGCATGGAGCTACTAATTTTCACGAATATTTCAATGAACCTTTCCCTGATATTAAGTTGCCTTTGAAAATGAAGCAAAATGCCCAAATTCCCTTCGTAGATGTTCTCGTGGTAAAGTCAAGCTCCAGGTTCATTAACTCTGTCTACAGAATGCCAGCATTTACTGGTCTTGCCACGAATTATTTCAGCTGTATTTATAAGGGATATGACAATTCCTGCAGAAATACTTAACTTTATCGTGCAAATCGTATGTCTAGTACTTGAGATCTTCGCATTTTGGAATCTTGATTCATATAAAGCCGTAAATAAAGATTTGAGTGCAATCAAACTTTGCATTGCTTCAACCCACTGACATATTTTTGTGTGTGCTTGCGCGCGTCTGTGAGGATTCCATGTGTATGATAGTATGTACTTGTGCATGGGTTTTGTAAGTACGCCAATGATGGTGTCAGTTCAACTGCTATTTGAATGAGGATTAAGATCCGAGTTTTTATAGATGTTTGTTTACTTATTTTATTTGATTTTTTATGTTTCAGTGCCGAAGATGGAATCATAATATTCCGGAACGTTTGCTGCGAAAAATAATAAAAGGTTTCATTTTTACATTGGTTCTCCTTTTCATCTTACGCGAGAGGTTCCCTACGAATCGACGACCTTTTGGATATATAATATATTCTATTAATGATATTTGGATGCTTCTGCCCCGTCTACACTGGCTATTGAGATCATTGACTTTAGTGTGTGCCGAACTTCTCTGTCTCTTAACAATTCTGATTTTCATTACTGAATCGCTTTCGAAGCGTCTGAGGTTGTTGAATCATGGTGATGGTAGGGATAATGGTCGAAGTGAGGGAATGATGATTTTGATAGTAATGAATGTTTAGTGTGGCTCCTCCTGCCTTGATTATTTGTATTATTAATATCATTCGGACCCCTGTGTACTACTCGAATTCTTGTGGAGGGGTGAGAAAAATTACGATTAAATGTGCGAGACCGGCGCAATATGGTCCGAGCCACTGAAGTGCTGGTAAACCTATTTTGTTGCTACTGATTCACCCAGGAGTCGGAGTGATAGCTCGTCGGAGACACGTGTCGTGGATCGATTGAATTATGCGTGACGCTCTGTTCTTCTAGAGTGAGCGGAGAAGGGAAAGGAAGATGTGGAAGACAAGAGGTAACCGAATATCTATCAGAAACAAAGAATGGAGACTTGGCGCTCGATAGAAATATCATTTCATAACAGTGAAGAACAACTTTGGTAGAAGCTTCACCAAAGCGAACACTAAATAGTCTGACTGAAGTTATCAACTGTGTTTATTTTTTTTCAGTACTACACATTTTATTGAAGTCACTTGCAACATCATTGAGAGTACGGGCTACCTCAATCGAAAGGATTTTACCCCGGAAGTCAACTGCTCTAGTATTTTAGTATTTCCTGTACCAAAAGCGTTTGAAATGCCTATTCTTGCACACCGCTAGTTTTTTACGGTAGTCTATCATCGAGCGAGCTATTTGCCGTGTGATGAGAACTTCGACTTATTCGACTGTGAATTCGTCGCTGTTGTCCGAAATGAGACTACCGAGGTGCTACTTATTCTCTTCCTACAATTCACAATTCCAATAAGATGATGCTTGACGAGTTGGGAATAATCCCCTCAGGGGTGTTGCAACTATTGTTCTTGCAGAAGTTAGCGCTCCCGAGGTGAAAATGTGAGGTTTGGGTTGGCCTTTTTGTTGAAAAACTAGGTTTTTTATTTCATTATCGACAAACATTTTGAGTTCACTGTTCTCAAGTTTTTTAGCACCTACTAATATCTTCAGCTTAAGTTTGTTAAATAAACTTGCTACCTGCATAACATGCTGTCTATGCGCTTGGGACCTTATGAGAAAACGTTATGCATAGACTCCACGTTCCTTTGACTCCATTCAATGGTGCCTTCCTTCTTACTTTCTTTGGAACACATTTGTTGTGATTTGGGCATCTGAATCACGAGATATCCAGGTTCTATGGATACCCTCTTGAGGAATTTTCACTGTTCCCTTTACCACGTTTTACTGGTGCCGAATTGTGTTATCATTATTTGTATCGTAAAGGGAACCGTCTACAGACAAGGATTTGATAAGGATTACTTGCTCATAACAAGTATTCCAGCCCACCCACACCTTCCCGAGGTGGTACTGTTATTATACCCATTTGGAGTTGTAACTCATTACATAGTTTTTATGTAAATTGTCAACACAGTGTTCATCAGGTTATTTATAGGAGTGTTGTCAGTGGGTAGAACCAACGTGGGGGGCGCCCACTAACATCTGGGTCTTGTATTTTTAGTTTTGTGTGGTTATCTTGAATTGTTCTGTGCTAGAAGTGTGAGAAAACCCGGCCCCCTTGATTTATCAAGGGGACCCGCCCCAAATAAAATTCAAAATGAGTGAAGAGAATTCAGCGGGTCCTCAACGAGGATCAGAGGAAGACTTACATCGGTTATGCAGCGAAGGAACCAAAGGAGGCGCTGTTGGTGAGATGGAGCGAATAAGCCAGATTGCAAGTACTAAGAGAAGGATTAAAAAAGCAATAGATTCAATGCTCAATGGGCTTAGTGAAGAAAACGAGGAAAGTATGCCTGCTGACCTGAGTGCCACGGAGATAATGAAAATTGAGAAGCAGTTGGCAGAAATAGAAAAAGCGGTGTTGTCGGCTCAGTCTGGCGCCCCAGCAAATTTAAAAGTACCAGGACCGGATAACAGGAAAGCTGCAAAAAAAGAGAGAAGGAAATATGTCCCTTTAACACTTGCTGAGGAGAAGTACTTTCCTAGGTACTTCTCCGTCACGTTCGACACTGGAAAGAAGACAGTGAACCCTTTTGACATCATTAAAAGCATTGAAGAAGTAACTGGCGCTAAGCCAAAGAGAATTTTCAGTATGAGCCGTGAAATGATGATGGTGGAGGTGCGAAGCGCAGAGCAAGCAGAGAGGATTGTTGACCTAACAGGCGTGGAGGGTGTACCGTGCCAGACTGCTGAGTACAGCAGATTTAATCATTCAGTTGGCCTCATCTACATCAACGACTTTGACATAACGGATACCGAAGAATTCAAGACTGGACTCCAAGAACAATACAACGTTGTGGAAGTTACCAAAGCTACCTTCATTAAGCCAAGATATCTGGAGACCCAAGCCTTCCTTATAACTTTCAGACAACCGAATGTCCCATATAGCATTTACATTCCAGGGGAAAGACAAGACACCAAAGTGTACCCATTCAAAAACAAGCCGATGATGTGCTTTAACTGCCAAGCATATGGGCACACTGCCAAGCGCTGTCGCAACACCTCAGCTGTGTGCAGGAAGTGCGCTGAGGTGGGGCACACCTCTCTGAACTGCACGTCTGATCAACTGAAGTGTCCTCACTGCGAGGGCCCTCATTCTGCTGGGAGCATCTTGTGTGCGAGGGAAGTGGAGGAAAGAAGTTTGCTGGAGATAATAGAAAAGGAAAAAGTGACCATGAGACGAGCAAAGCAAATTAGAGAAGGTACAAGTGAAATCGAGCAAGTACAACAATCTAACAAATTTATCACCCACTTTGACTGCAAGATGAACGAAGCTCACAGGCGGAAGATGACGCCGTGGCTCCTGGAAAGGTGCATCTCCGAGCATCTTGGCAGCAAACCTAAAGCAATCAGATCTCGCAACAAGACAGTATTTACAGTGGAAGTATGTGATGCATCACAGAGCCAAAGGATGAGGCAGCTGAATCAACTGAACCAATTACCCGTCTCCGTAGAAGAGAATCTCAACTTCGCCGCCCAAAAGGGGCTTGTATACATTTACGAGTACGACTTAAGCAACTTCGAAGAATTCAAAAAAGGTCTTTTAGAAAATTGCGGTGTGCAAGATGCGATTCCCGCAACATGGATAAAGCCTCGAAACCAATTAGCCAAGCCCATTCTAATGTCATTCAGGCAGCCCATAATTCCAGAATACATCGACATACCAGGGGAGCAAGCCAAATCTAAAGTATATGAGATAAAACCAAAACCTATGTTGTGCAGGAAATGTCAGGAATACGGTCATGGGATAAAGTACTGCCAAGGAGAACAAATCTGCTCAAGATGCAGTTCAGTTGGTCACGGAATTGATGATTGCAAATCGGATGCAATCAAGTGTCACCATTGCGGGGAGCAACATATTGCTGGTGCGAAAGTTTGCAGGATCAGAGCAATCGAGGAAGAAATTCTGATGATTCAGAACAGGGAAAGAGTCTCCAAGGGCCAAGCCAGGCTGTTATTCCACCACAGACATCCCAACTCTTCCATGAACTTTGCTAAGGCAGTCGCTACACGCACCGACCCAGATAAAACAGAGGTATCGACCAAGAAGAGAAACCGTCAAGAAGACCAGGAAACAACATCGGAACACCAGCAAAGCAGGAAGAAAGTCGGAAAAACCAATGAACTGGACGAGAGGAGGAGTAGGCTGTCGTCCATGAGTGAAGGGGAGGAGCCAAGGAGAACGGAAGTGGTTTGTGAAAGCCCCCAGACAGGAAGACTTTTCACAACAATAGTCAACCTTGAGTGCGTAACAGCTGCACCTGAGGAAGAGAGAGAATCCAGAAGAAGAGAGACGAGAAAGATTTTTGATGAGTATACTCATAAAGCGCAAGGAGGAACAGAAGAGATGGACAGAGATAATTATGAGGAGGAACTAAGAAGGGCAAATCGTTTCAGACCAAGAGAAAGAGCAGGACGGCAGAGACGTGGAACCCCAAGGGAAGAGTACCGGAGGAGATCGCCGAGGGGCAGAGAAGAAGGGAAAAAGCTTGAGCGACGGACACTTGAAGAAAGTAAGCGCAGGTGGAAATAATGGCACAAGAAGAGATTGTATTCATTCAGTGGAATGTACAGGGTATGGCGTCATCCAAAGAAGACGTCATTAACCTCGTGGATACTTTTAAACCTGCAGTGTTAGCGGTGCAAGAGACCTTTTATGGTAACGATTTCGTATCACCTCTTGTGGGATACAACGGTTACTGCAAACAAGGCCATTATAATCACCGGTTCCACGGAGGAGTAGCATTGTATGTCCACTCATCGCTGCCCACACAGGAGATCCAAATCCAATCATCGGTCCAAGTAATAGCAGTGAGAATATGTCTAAGCCGGTACAAAGTCATCACGGTCGCATCAGTGTATCTACCACCAAAATCAAATGCAAACCTTGAAGTATTTACGATAATGAAAACCTTACCAAAGCCAGCTGTCATAATGGGGGATTTTAATGCCCATCATAGCGACTGGGGAAATGATACAATCGATAGACGATGACGAGTGCTGCAGAATTTCATTTCACATAATTTCAATATAATTAACGATAACACCCCAACCCATATCTCAGGAACAACCATAGATCTTACCCTAACCTCCCCTGACATTACACCAGACATACAGTTCTCTGTACTCCCTTCCGTCTTGAGCAGCGACCACTATCCGATAACGTTGTCTTTATCAGTACGGCAGGCAGACGGGCGCGATGAGACTGAGGGATGGAATTTCAAGATGGGCAATTGGAAACAGTACCGACAGGATGAGATTTGGAAAAATGTGCAAGATCTCGAAATGCCAGAAGACCCGGAAGCTGCGATTACGGAGCTATACTCGAGATTCACCCATGCTGCTGAGAAGTGGGTGCCTAGATACAAAAGACGACGTGTCTACGCTAAGCCTTGGTGGACGGCCGAGTGTAAAGCTGCTTGGCGAGAAAGAGAGAAGGGTTACAGGCTGTATAAGAGGACTGGGAAGATGGAAGACAAGGTGAAGTGGAAGAGGGCGAGAGCGGTTGCAGCGAAAACATTCCGGGAGGCAAAACAAAACAGCTGGAGAGAGTACGTCTCGACTCTCAACACCAATACACCGAGCTGCAACATCTGGGACAAAGTTAACAGAATTCGTGGCCGAGCAAAAAAGCAAATAAAAATACTTGATGATGGAGATGCTCAATCCTTTTCTGTGAGTGAAATAGCAGAAAAATTAGCAGAAACATTCAAAACCGTATCCAGCGACATTAACTACTCGGACGAATTTAAATTGTACAAACAACTGACAGAACAAACTCCAATCAACCTCATGAGTGACAACAGTGAACCCTACAACGAGCTCTTCACCATGCAGGAATTAACATCGGCCATCAGGAGCAATAGAGTTACAACACCCGGACCAGACAACGTCAGTAACCTCATGATCAAGAACCTGCCAGACAACGCGCAACACTACTTACTGAAAGTATACAACATGCTGTGGGTTAAAGAATATGTCTTTCGACCGTGGAAGGAGGCAATTGTAATCCCAATCCCAAAACCTGGCAAGGACCACAGCAACCCGATTAACTATAGACCCATTTCATTGACCAGTTGTCTATGTAAAACCTATGAAAAAATGATAAATAGAAGACTAATGGAATATCTCGAAAATAATAAAATACTAACTAACATTCAATGTGGCTTCAGGAAAAATCGAGCGACGATAGATCATCTCGTGAGATTTGATACGTACATAAGGAAGGCGTTGGCCTGTGATAAAACTGTTATGGCGGTATTTTTTGATTTAGAGAAAGCATACGACACAACTTGGCGCTACGGAATAATAAGAGATCTTGCAGCTGCCGGCTTGAGGGGAAGATTACCGAAATTTGTGGGAGAATTTCTGAAGGACCGGACATTTCGTGTGAGAGTGCAAGATGTAACGTCCTCTTCAACTGAGCTTGCTACAGGAACACCACAGGGTAGTACATTGAGTGTGACTCTGTTCGCTATCAAAATAAATTCATTGGCAGAGGAAATCCCGGAGGACATTTTCAGTTCCTTGTTTGTGGACGACCTTCTCATTGCGTACGCCGACTACGACAGCATCAAAATTCAACGAACCTTGCAGTCAGCAATAGACCGAGTTACTCATTGGGCCAAGTACAACGGATTCAGATTCTCGCCTACAAAGACTACAGCAATGCAGTTCTACAGAAGAAAGGAACCTATGCTCATTCCAACGTTAAAATTGGGGGACAACACTATTCCCATGGTTGATAGCACAAAATTTCTCGGACTCCATTGGGACCAGAAACTCAATTGGATCACCCATATCCACAAGGTTAAAGCCAAATGCAGTAAGGATTTAAATTTAATGAAATCAGTCTCTTCCTACACGTGGGGCGCAGATCAGGAAGTCCTGATGCGGTTGTATCGATCGCTCATCCGCTCCAAGATAGACTATGGCTGTATAGTATATGGCTCTGCGAGCACAACGGCGTTGCGAGAACTAGATGTTGTGGCGAACGAGGCAATGCGCATAAGCACAGGGGCGTTCAAGACAACACCGATAGCGGACCTGCATGTCATCTGCAATGAGCCTAGTTTAGACCTGCGAAGGAAAGATTTGCTGCTTAGATATTACTTTAAACTCAAGTGCCATTTCCTGAATCCAGCATATAGTTGCATCAATAACTCAAACCTGGAATTATTTTTTACAAGCCGTAAATGTCTCTCAGAACCGATTATCCAGAGACTTCGCCAGATCATCACCGAGTATAACATTCCTACACAACCAGTGCAACCCTCCTTCACACCTAAGTACTATTCATGGAAGCTACAGAGACCTAAAATTGAGCAGCACATGGCAGACTGGAAGAAAACGGAAATGATGTCATCTGTAATGAAGCACATCCATCAAGAAAATATCAGTAAATTTGGGAACTGTAAGATCATTTACACAGATGGCTTCAAGTCTCCGACAGGAGTTGGAGCAGCAGCAGTAATGGGAACTCTCCTCAAAACTCTCTCTTTGCCAGTTGTTGCAAGCATCATGACAGCAGAACTACACGCCATCAGGCTCGCTATAAGTATAATAAAAGAAACACCCTCTCGCAACTTTGTGATATGCAGCGACTCCATGAGCTCCATTCAAGCAATCGACCACTATGCAGAAAACAATGAACTTATAAAGAAGATAATGCTAGAGATGCATCAAATCATTGAAGAGGGCAAGAACATCACGATCAGCTGGGTCCCAGCGCATGTGGGTGTCACCAAGAATGAGCGTGCAGACCAGGCTGCAAGGGCTGCAGCATTGAGACCAGCCGAATTTGTGTTGATTCCATACCGAGATTGGTTCCCTGTAATAAGGAAGCGATCATACGAGATCTGGAATTGTGAATGGCAAGAGGCGTGTAGAATCGTCAGAGCAATAAAAACATGTCCCGGAAGATGGAAGACGAGGGGCTGTAAGGTAAATCGCCAAGAAGAAGTCGCCATCAACAGGCTGCGACTGAACCACACGGCACTAACCCACAGCTACCTCTTGGACCCGGAAGCTCTTGGACAGAGACCTTTATGCGGATGGTGTGGAGTAGCAGTCTTGACAGTGAAGCATCTTTTGGTGGAGTGTGTTGCGCTACAGCAAACAAGAGACAGAGTATTTCGACCAGTCACTGGAGGAAGCGTCAGTGTGGCTAAGCTGTTATTTGACGGTGGACCTATTCACAAAGTTCTAGAATTTGTGAAAGAAGTAAATGTATTTGGCAATTTATAAGAACAAATGGAAAAGAGCGGAGTCAATCTTATTGTACCAAACGGTTATTTGTAATGGTCACTAGCCAAGTTTGTGGAATAATGCAATGTAATTCCTCAAACTACACTCATTGCTTCAGCGGAGGATGTCTCTGATTTTGGCAGTATAGACGATGAACGAGCAATATGGCCGGGCGCGCTATGTTGATACCCCGGGGGTTTCAGCGTGGGTAAGGCGCCCGGCCATAAATGGGTGGGCAGCTGAAACCCCCATAGGGGTCGGGCTGCCCAAAGGGTTCAGGTGTACTTGAAGTGGTGGATTGTAATACCAAGGATCGATTGTGACTTGCATATGGTAGAGGTGATCTGTGGAACCTGGAAATGTATTTTGTGTATACTATGCGATGTAATGTAATCTGAAATATTGGTGAACTTGTATTGTTGTGGTTCAACTTTGGCCTGAATGCCAAAGCGACAGCTAAATAGTTTATTACCGAAGCTGTCGTTAACTGAGTTATTATTATTATTCCTTCTTACTTTCTTTGGAACACATTTGTTGTGATTTGGGCATCTGAATCACGAGATATCCAGGTTCTATGGATACCCTCTTGAACTTTTGTTATGGTGATGAGTCGATTGCTAACAGGTAGAATTCAAATGACGGATGTTTAGAAGCCAGTAATACATCATGAAAGAAAAGTTGAAGGATTACCCGAGAGAATGTCGAATTTTATTAATCAAGTGACGCATTTTTTTTTGTTGCCTCTTTTTATACGTAGTATACATTAAAACGAAGAGTTATTCCGTCCACGGGCGCACATATGTGTTGACTAAGAGGCAATAGCATAATAATAAGATTGAGCTTTCATTCACGCCCATTCCTCCGAAGGTCTTCAAACGAGCTATTGCGAACTACTAATGCATAAACAACACTCAGGTCTAGGTTTCAAGGTTTCGCATTTTGTGTCTAATTTGTTACTTGTTAATAAAAATTGAAATTTTTGTGTTTTTCTCTCTCTAAGAGGATCACCATTAGATGTTTGGCTACGTACGTCCCGGTAAATTTCCAACTAACGAAACTCAATCGGTGGGAAAGAGAAACCAGTTAACTAAGTAACATTCACATTTAGACTTGCAAAGCTCGTACACAAGGAGGAAAACCTGCCTCGTAAGACTCCTTACCAAATCACGAAACCCGTGCGATTCTTCCCGCGGCCTCTTCTTCGGTCTTCTCCAGCCGAATTGAGAGGCACTGGAACTGTGTATTTAACTTATTTTAAGCAATGACACTTCATGGAAACATAACTGACGACGGTGTAGTATTGGAAAATGGAATCCTAATACGTAAATTTATTTAGTGATGAGTATAGAATTCCCCATATTTGAACTTGTGATACTAGAATTACAATGGCACATACGAGGCACACTTATTAACGCGATGACGCTTCCCAAACTGCTCGAGCACTGAACACAGAAAGAGTCGGATGGCTTTAAACTTCAACAAATAAATGACTATTTCTAACTCTTAGTCTCCATCCTAGTTCTAAATACTGCGTTATTTTTGACAGTATCGATTCGGTGAAAGAGTGATTGCATTAGGGGAAACTACTGAAGAGCTTTACTCACTGGCCAATGTGAATTAAGTGAAACATTGTTGTACACCTTAGAATAACGTTGATGATAGGATGCCCTAGAAGTTGCTGAACTAATTCGGGCCCACGAGTAGCTATACTCAAATTTGACCATTGTCCTAGACTTAGGGGAGACATCCACCCAAAATCAAAGAAATGGCTGTAACGGTTGTTGTATTGGATCTAGATCTATGAAAATTGGCATACGCATGTGCTTTTGGAAGTAAATAGATGTCTCTTGAAAAGTTTTCACTTCCCCCTCTTTCCCCCATTGTCGCTAAAATTATGTCGAAAGTGGGAAAAAAGTTACAGAGACGACCCCTATTTATTTTCGAAAATACATATGCATGTCAATTTTCATAGATCTAAATTCCATAGAAAGAATGTTACAGCCATTTCATTGATTCGTCGATTTCAGGGTGGTCGTCTCCCTTAAGAAACATTCTACCTCTGTATCACCTGTGGTAAATAAATAGTTTAAATGTTCAGTAGCCGGTACGAGAAGGTGGGTTTGATATAAGGGGGCTTGAGATTTAGGGATTTAATGATACTGAGTGTGCAAATGGCAAATGAAGGCATAACTTTTTTATTTACGTACAATCTCTTGTCAGTAGGTGGGATAACAGAGTTAAATGCTAGATTACGCAAGTGGTTTTTCATTTTGGAAAATATTTTAGCGAAAGCAATTGCCTTCGCAGGTTCAGCGGCATTTCACTGATTAGAACTTGGAGGCGTGCGGCAGGTATGGACTTGAAGGCTCCGGTAGTCAGACGTAGACAGTCGTTCGCGACGGGATCAAAGAGCTTAGGGGTGGTGTTGGGCGCTGATGTGTAGACCATGCATCTGTAGGCTATTATTAATCGAACAAAAAAAAATTGTACATGTGGAGAAGAATGTGCTGACCCCTCCCCAATCGTGAAAGGATATGGATTTGAGCATAGCGCATTCTTTCTTACATTTGGCTCTAAGTTCGTCAATGTTTTTATGTGAGTTTTGTGTCCCAGGTAAGTCAAGAAATTTAATTTCCTCAACAAATTCGATATCTTGATTTGAGATTTTTAGGGGTGGGGGCTTCTGGATACCGGTCAACGTGGTGAAATGTACGGCTCTGGATTTTTCTGTAGAGAAAGTGAAACCATTCGTCAGAGGCCATCGTACGGCACGATCAATACATTCTTGGAGTTTAGTTTTTATGAAATTCAGATTACTATGTCGGTAGCCGAGCTGAAAGTCGTCAACAAAAGTGAGGCTTGATATCGCGGATCCTGAGGGATCAGAGAGGCGATACCATTGATTTTAATGACAAAAAGGGAGACCGAGAGCACTGAACCCTGCGGGACGCCTTCTTCTTGCAAGAAGGGGTGGGACAAATAATTGTATTTTCAGACTCTAAAATTAAGTGCGGTCGCGCAAGAATTCTTGGATGAACGTGGGAAGCCATCCTCGTAGTTGCATTTGATGGAGATCCCGCATTATTCAAAATTTCCATGTTGTATCATATGCATTCGTTAGGTCGAAGAATACGCTTACGAAGTGTTCGTTGTGAACGAAAGCTCTCCTGATCGTAGTTTCAAGGCGCAGTAGGTGGCCAGTTGTAGATCTGTTTCGCCTACCGCAGCACTGGATGTTGGTGAGGCAGCCGTGCATTTCACCAAGTCCGAGAGTCTATAGCTGACAAGACGTTCCATTGCCTCTCTCGCCAGTCGAGGGAGAAGGAGGGGGGGAACCGTTCATCCAAAATTTGTTCATCATGGATAGTAGGCATTGTTGCCTGCTTCGGGTAGGGCTTTAACATCTGATGAGAGATTTGATCGGCTCCAGGAGAGGTGTCTTTGGTGTTATAAAAAGCAGCGTCTATGTAGTTCTGCTGCTGTGTATGTTGTATACTTCAGTGTTCGTAGGTGAAAAAAATTAAAGCTTCGTTTTGGAAATTTTCTCTTTCTCGTTGAAATTCGACGGGGTAGTTCGTGGCTCTGCTTGTATTGCTAAAGGTCATCGCGAGCTTGTTTGCTATTTGGGCCACGGTGGCATCCGGAATGTTTTCTTGTAAGATGGATATTTTTCGTTTGGGTTGGGCTTTTATTTTGCGAATATTTGAATAAACTGTTGTTAGCGGTGTATTCTTGGTGAACGTATTTGTGAAACTTATTCACGCTTTCCGCTTTTCGTCACGTAAGAGGTTTTTGTGGATTGCTCGTGCTCTTTTCCAACGAAGAGCATTTTGCACCGATCTGGTCTGGCGGTATGTTTAGCATAGGCGTTCGCGGCTTCTTTGTGTTTGTCAATTTTGCGCTCCAATTGGGCTTTGGAAAAGAAGTTTTTAATTTCAGCGGTGGGTATACACTCCGTAGCTACATCCAGTATGGCTTTAATGATGGCTTGGAGGTGTTCTTCACAGTTCGTTTCCGGCGAGATTTCCAGCTCGTTCCACTTTGGGTGGTTTTCGTATGAGCGCCAATCTGCTCGTTATAGGCACCACACAGTTCTGCCTGGCTCGCTTTGTTGTGCGTTCATTAGCTGGATTAGGATCGGGCAGTGATCGCTGTCCTCCGGAGAGAGACAAGTAGACAACTCCAACTCCGCGTTCAGGCGGAGAGAGGCTAGTGTTAGATCTATGGCGGATTCTGAGTTATACGAGAGATCTGGTTGGAGATCCCGTATTTAGTGGAATGAAGTTTGACTGTTCTCTCTCTATATATAAATATTGCTCATGAATGCGCCCCCGAGTGTCCGTGGTTCTGCATCCCCAAATTGTGTTATAACTATTGTAATCCTCCATAATTATGCTTGGAGTAGGGAGTTGAATTTCTAGGTCACGAAGTGCTTTTAGGGTAAGGCCATGATTTCTTGACGTGTACATTGAGACGACTGTGATCAGCTGGCTAAGTTGAATGGTGGCGGCCATGACTTGGAACTGGGACGTCAGAACGTGTTCTCTGAATGGGACGGAGTTATGGATAAGCAAACCCACTCCTCCATGGGGGTGAAGTTAAAGTGACCGTGTTTGATGAGGAGGGAGTTTGGGGTATAGAGAATGTGTAAGTGTGCCATAGTTTAGTTTCCTATAGCGCTCCGAAGTTGGTCGGTGCTGGTGTATCAATTCCAGCAGTTCGTCTTTCTTGGCTCGAACTCCTTGACAGTTCCACTGTAAAATTGAGGCTGGGTTGTTTATTGCTCAAGTGTGAATGAATTTGTTTTATATTGGTAGAAAATTTCTTCCGTTTCTTTTCTGACTGCAGGATTGGTCTCGCTGGTTATTTCACAATCACTGAGAGTGGAATAAAAATTTGTGCTTGTCATATCCGTGTGATTTAAGAACCTGCCCTTCCGTGAAGGCATCGAGGGTTCTCTGAGTAACAATTTTTTCCGTTGAGTATAGGGGAAAAATTCAAAGCACAATACCCCACTCTACCCAGGTGTCCGAAATGGGTGCCGGTCTCGACCGGAGGAAAAGCATTATGGCGTCCTGGTGTTAGTTATAAGGCATTTGAAAAACCAATGTACAAGGTGATACGTATCAGGCTTAAATTGGAAACAAAACATCCTTAGATGTCGATGTTTGTTTGTTTGTTTTGGGGTCATTTGTATCGATGTAGTATACGGTTCGCCGGGATCAGGATTCATTCACAATGTCTCGGTTAGTTGTTTCTTTTCCATCGGACGCTCTTGATGTTCAGAGTTTTTCCGCTTTCTCCGCGTGCTACAGTCCGCAGGTTTGACGGGATTGTCGGCAACAGAGCTCGGAATTTCACTTCCCTCGGTGGAGTTCGGCATCACGCTGTACTGGCGGCGGTCGTTCTGTACTGCACTGACAAAGGAGCGCCAGTACTGCGGACATTCTGAATCCAATTTAGCTTTGGCTTGGGCTCTACTCAGTCTACTCAGTCTAAATTTGTGTTGTATTGTTACAATTTCTAGTTGGTATTTGAATTCGATGCATTTAACACGTTTCCTGCGAAGTGACCCACCGGTGGTCACTTAGGTGATTTCCATAGTGGTGCTGACTGACCTGCAGTCAGTAACTGATTTTTTATTTTTACTTAATGAAATTTAAGTGAAGCCCCGATCCAGTTAATGTTTGGTATTTTCAAAGTTGATTACCACAATTGACTTTAAATTTAATTGAACATTGAACTTCAGGTTAACCCATCGCAGTTAACGTGTTAAGGGATCCGGTGAAATGATTTTGGCCGCAGTGGTGACATTCTATTTTTGAGCTGATACATTCGTTGGCACTGTGATTGGCGTTATCACACCGAGCACAAGTCGGGGTGTTACTTGAGCATCACTTTTGTGTTTGCCCGTATTCCAGGCATATTTTACAAAGCATTAGACGAGGTACGCAGGCGTATGCTTTGCTTTTTGATTGTTCGCCTAGCTCTGCTATAGATTCTGGGAGTTCTCCGCGGAAAGTTAGTAGCAATGGTTGGGCGAGTGGGTTCTTGGGTCAGATCCATGTTGCCTCGGTCACATTTTAGAGGTCCTTGGGCTGGCAATATTCGGATATGGTGACAGGTATATTATTGATTGACTTTATGGTATAAACAGAATCGCTCTGGCGTGAGTTGCTGATTTCAATTATAAAGGAACCGTTACCTTGGAGGAAATGCGGTTGGGTTTAGTCCCAAGTTCTACAGTAGTTGCAGGCTCTTTTCCAGTATCCACGGTGAAAGTTAGTGTTTTTCGGTTGCATCCATTTTGCAAAGAAAGTGCTTGATGAAAGTTTTTGGTGATTTTTCGGAGGATTCGTCTGAGTCATGGTAAAGCTGTCTTACGCGACGGACGCCTACTCTGTGCTTTGCTTGAATTTCTACTATTTTCTGTTCTTCATCATGCTTAGAACACATTTTGCTTTTCACTGGGTGGGAACCGCGGCAATGGAGACATATGGCTTGTGCTTCCAGGCACTGATCACTTGAGTGTCCTGCAGTGCCGCACTTTGCGCAGGTTGGTGGCCTGTTGCAGCATTTTTTGGTGTGCCCATACAGTTGGCAGTTGGAGCAGTGCATGCATTTATCGATGTATGGATAAACTGGCGTGTCCGCGTGCTCACCTGGAATATACAGTATGTATAGCTGGAGTGTGTTTCTGAGTTGAATTCGAGGATACGAGCTGGTTTGTTTGCGCCTAGTTTTGATGACGGTAGCGTCAATGACGTTGCTGATGTCGTAAGCTTCCTTCAGCCCCGCTGCAAACTCGTAGAAGTCGCTTATTTTATACTCATTGATGTAGAGGAGTCCTTTGGATTTGTTCAGCCTTGGGTGGATTATGACTTCGCAGGGCGCGCTATCCACACTAGTTATGGTCAGCATGGCTTGTCCTTGTATGTTGTCCCTTGCTTCGAGTATGAAGCTTTCTTTGCCGCTGGTGGTAATTGACTTAGGAGGGAGTCCAGTAGCGTATATGACGCTGGTCTCACGACTCTCCACCGTTACCGCAGGTAGACTCGATAGTTTCTCTATTGATTGGAGATTTGATGGACTTGATGGGGCTTGGCAAAGTTTTTCGTTTTCCTGTTTTTTCCCGGGTCCGGCTTGCGCTCGCTCCCCGTGCGCTTACCCCCGAGCCTCTCGCTCCCCTGGGCATGATAGTCGACCCCTGAGGCCGCTGGCCTCCGGGACGCACACACTCCAAACCCGCAGATTTGGACGCCGCCCACCCCTCTCCCTCCACCTCCGTAGCAGCTACAGCACCACCTCCGAGCAGCTACAGAAATGTTAGGTTATATTAATTTAGGTTAGGTTAAGTTAAGTTAAGTTAGGTTAAGAGGTTAGGTTAAGTTAGGTTAGGTTGGGTAAGGTTAGGCCAAGTTCAGTTAGTTTAAGGTTAACTTGAAAAAGTTGAAAAATGCCTCCTCTTGAGTGCCGACATGGAGGGTCGAATGGCAAAGTACCAGCGGTCGTTGTCGTAACTAATTATAATGATTTACTGCAGGTTAACTTTGGTATTCCGCTGTTCTATCCACTTACTAACTACTTATGGTGTTTATAATGCAGTGATTATTAATAATTTTATAACTAACACATAAGCTAATAAACCTCAGAATTACTACATAGTTAAATAATTGGCGCGAATGGCAGCTTCACTGTGGTGCTACGGAGGTGGAGGGAGAGGGGTGGGCGGCGTCCAAATCTGCGGGTTTGGAGTGTGTGCCTCCGGGACGCATAGACTCCAACCTCGCAGGATTTCTACACCGCCCAACCCTCTCCCTCCACCTCCAAGCAGCTACTTAAAGTTGCCATTCGCGCCAATTATTGAACTATGTAGTACTACTGAGGTTTATTAACCTATCTGTTCGTTATACATTCATTATTAATCACTGCATTATAACCACTACAAGTACATAGTAAGTGAATACTACAGCGGAATACCAAAGTTAACCTGCATTAAATCATTATAATAAGTTTTGACAACGATCGCTGGTGTTTCGACATTCGACCCTTCATCTCGGCACCCAAAAACAGGGATTCTCAAACTTTTTAACTCAACCTTACACTAACTGAACTTGCCTAACCCAACCTAACCTAAATTACCCTAACCTAACATTGCTGTAGCTGCTCGGAGGTGGTGCTGTAGCTGCATGGAGGTGGAGGGTTGGGCGGTGTAGAAATCCTGCGAGATTGGAGTCTATGCCTCAGACATCAGGGTTGGGGCTTCTAATCTTAATTATATGCTTCGGAACAAACTCAAAACTACAAATTTAACACAAAATTGGAACAACAAATGATTTAGTAGGTTATACAACCTAGAAATTCACCTTACACTAACAAATGACTAGCAAATATAAAGATGAACAAAATATATAAACTTAGAGCAGTGGGGAGTTCTAAGCGCCCCCGGCGTTGGTTCCACCCACAATAATTCTGATTGGCGATAAACTATTACAATAATAAAGTCGCTATCCCAGTACAACAGGTTGTACAAATGACGGTAGTCGTAGCGGGTGCACTAACGGCACCACCACGAGAAGGTGCGGGTGGGCTGGATCCCGCACCTGAGCGCGGGTAACCTCTATCAAATCCTTGTCTGTTGTTCTTTTTTTCCCTAAACCACAAAAAGAAAATTGCACATCAAATAACCGTAAGGAAATACTTTGAGTTTGATGCCAGTAAAACGTGGTCAAGGGAACAGTGAAAATTCCTGCTATGAAGTAGGAACAATAAAAATGTGGTGCAGTCAGCAGTATTTTACGGCCATCGATCGACTGACATTTTTATTTAACTATCACCAACTTTGTACCGCATACTTCGTGGAATATTTTCCAAATTTAATTCTGACAAAGCCCAACAAGAGTTTTCGTATTTTCATTGAGTTTGTTCACCGATCAATGAACGTTAAAAAATGGCTAACAAATCAAACTTGGAGCTTTATTTCTTGGCGTCCAAGGGCATTTTTTAGTCAATTAACTCCTTGAATTACATCAATTTTCTGACTTGAAAAAGAACAAGCATATGAATTAGCAGAAAACAAATCACCTTAGGGTAATTTTGAATACGTTGTAGAGCGCTGAAAAGTTAATCCCATGAATCTCATGCCTACAGTAACAATGGTCTCGTAGCGAAAAGGTTAAAAAGGAGATGTAGTACAGAAATATGACACATATACTTTGTTCACTGAAACGACGCAGAAAATATACTGCACCACATAGAAAACACGATGAAATATGCACAAACTTAATAAATTGGATAACGAAAAAATAACACAAGTTGTAAAATGAATTTGAACACAAAATTCTCTTCAAATACCCAGACGAAGAACCTCTTTGGTAAAGAACTTATTCTATATAAATTTCTTAAGTTTTGCAGATATGAACGCCAGTGGTTAGCTAATCATTACCTAGGAATTTTATTCGAAAACAAAATGAGACCACTCGTTCCGATAGAATGTTGTACGAAAAGCTTTCCATCACAAACAATCAGCAGGTTTCGAAGAATGTATTGAAAAATGAGCACTAAGATGGTCATGCAGAGGTCTGCAGCAAAGAACAAGAAAGAAAGAGGAGCAGAAAGATAATTTTAACTCAACAGAAAAACTAAATCAACAACAGATTGACTCGACAAGACTTAATGATATTGTTAGGTGCAGGAAGGGTCACCACTAATGAGCGTCAGTTCCCCATTGCACACTAGCGAAGAAGAGAGAAGTATTATCAACATACTCCCACCGAAAAATACCTCAGAAAATTGTACATATCCCTTCAGGAGTGTAGGTCAACAAGGTACAGTTAAAGAAAACCCTGTGGGTGAGTAATCCTATCTTCTGATCGCCCTTCCTTTTCAATGAACTTAGTTACAGCCGTCAAATTGAGGGAAAACCCTTGAAGTTTAATAACTAATACACAAGCTACAGACACACTGGCTTCGACAGTTAATATTATGAATAGAATATATATATTAAACCTTATATACGTATGTCTCTGCTTAACGCACACAAAATAATCCAACACACTAAAACAGCGACCAAAGCAACTGATGTCGTCTTTGAATATTGAATAATAAAGCAAAGAGAAAACATTTCCGTCACGAAAAGCACCTAATTATATACGACTACATTAAAATAAATTTCCCGGACCTAAAAATTCGACACATGAATCCAAACAGTAATTAATCCATACACCAAACGTCATAATAATAGGCAAGGCCTCTCAAAAAATGTATTTTTTTTTGTAGAGAAAACTAGATAATAGAAAATATTTGTTAACTGTAATTCTATGCCTCAGACACAAGCTATCCAGAAGAATCAATCAGAAATTGAAAATATAACAAATAAGGTACTAAGGAATATTTGAAAAGTACTATTGCAGAATTATTGGCACGGATCGTTTAATAATCAATTATATATCAGTTACAAACAAAAACTTGATGAAATCATTCATTATAGTTCACCAGTTGTGCATTCCACAACCTTCAAATTCCGGTGCTGCGATAGCGCGAGATCTACCATACTATAGCATAAGATTTATTTCTAGCTAGTACTATAGCGTGAAGTTAGGTAAGGCTACTAATGGATATTACTTATTTCCCTTCATTTAATTTAGCGCTAAACAACTTGTACTTCTCAAACTACACCTGAGTAGGCAATATATGGTGGTATATTAGCACCCAATTTCCTATATTCATCCCTTCTGAACTCTTCGGTTGCTTGAGCTTTGGAGGTTTCCTCCTCATTATAATTACAGGGTGCGTACAGGCTCTGAGGTTCAAAATTCCACTACTTTTTCATGACTTTTTATGCCAACCAAATCACATTTTCACTACCTCTCTCTGCCCAAAATAATGTCACACAAAGTTAAATTACAGCAAAATAAATGTATTTCAGTCATAAACTTCACAGAACATTCATCATTACTTGCAGGTCTTGTTTTCATAAATGTGTAAATGATCATCACAACACCAAACAGTCATGCTGGACAGTTCAATAGCATCTGCTATGCATTTGCCAGTGCATTAAGTTTGTCATTAATTTCCGCATTCAGCCCCTTGAGTTGTTCTTGCTTGTCTTTGGCTGATTTCCTCAATGCATTTGACTTTGCCAGTAGGCGCAAATCATTCTTGTCCTCTGCCTTCCGTGCAAAGCTGTCAGCATCCTCCACCAGCGCTTGCAGACTCTCCTCCATCCTCTTCCGTTTTGTCTTCAGGTTCTCCACTTCATCCAGTTCTCTCTTCCTCTTCTCTCCCTCCTCCTTCAGCACACTTGAGAAATGAGGGGCCAGTCCAAATGTTGTCAGATAGGCGCATTTCTTTTCACTCATGGTGAACTTGCTGGCTGTGGGGGAATCCTCAAACATTGAGGCGAAAAGCCAAGGAGTCTGGTTTGAGCACTTGAAGGACAGGTGCGATGCTACGGTCTTCAACGCCCAAAGCGTCTCGGCCTTCAGGACTTTGTCCCTTTGCACAAAGTCAGTTAGAGCCGTTTTCTTGCGACAGCACTGACAGGTGCAAGTTTTGACTGATGGCGATGAAGTAGAGGTACTAGCAGACTCTGGTACTGCTGGCACGGTCTCACTGCTCTCAGTCTGAGCCTCCGAACTGCCCTCAGCAGGCGTCGGAGGATCGGTAGATGGTTGGGAAGTCACGAAAAAATCCCCGATCTTCGGGTTGGCAAGTCTCGTCGTCTGAGCTTTCACGTTCTTGGCATGCTTTGTTCCTTTTGCATGACTCCTCACCGCCGCTATTCCATTGTTGGCGATGTCGAACTCCGACTCGCACGCGGTGCAAACCGCCATTGTTTTCAGTTTGGGATGCGGTGCTATCCATTGTTGAAAGTCTTTGTCTCGCAACCACAAGTTGTTGAAAGAACAACTGCCTGGCATGACGATAATTCCTCAGCTCAGTCTCGGCACCGTAACTCTAGTCACACACACACGGGATGCTCAAGACCGATGATAAAAACTCAGCTCAAAAATATTCAACAGTGGCGACAGGTCAACAATGGTCCGAGCGAGCGCGTGTCTTCAGTCACAATGAGCGCGTTTGGTTTCACGTGACGCCTGAGAACCAATCAAATCGCGGACACTAAAGACGTAGCTGTATCAACCAATCAGAGCCCAAGTAACACTCGAAGGTTACTGACAACGCCTCGCTCAACGCGGACCAAACGGAACGAAAATTTTCAACAGTAAAATTTTCTTTTCACGAAAATCCTAAAATTTCATGACTTTCAATGACCATTTTTAAAATTCCACTACTTTCGAGGCCTTGAACTTTATTTTCGAAATTCAACTACTTTCCATGCTTCTCCATGCCTGTACGCACCCTGTAATTAGCTGTATTCTCCATAAATTTTCTATTAAATTGATGCCTGAACTTCATGCTGGCCATTCGAATGCGCCAATTATGCGATCCCTAAAAAAATTATTGGCCAATTCAGAACTATGTTTGGGGTCCGCGTCCTGTACACAGCAACGGTGACCCAGATTGAGCAGAGCTCTCTCAGAGAATTTTTCAGGTTTTTGTGCAAAATATCAACATGTTCTTTCTTTTACATGATTCCGTAAACGTTTAAAAATATTTCACGTCATAACGCAGTAAAAAATATCTCAAACAATAAGCTCTTACCTCCATGGTTCACTGTTGGAATGGTGTTCATTAGAAGATGTGCTTCACCAAATTTCTTGTACGCGTGTGATGTCACAATTTTATTTTAGTCTCATCCGATCATGAAATGTTTCCAAACTACAATATTTTTTTATACGAGACGCTTGGCCGATTAAATCCTAGCTCTGGGTTCATTGGCATTAGAAACTGCGCTTTTCTTAGGCAACACGACTTCACATTTCGTTAACGTACCCAGAATATCCTTCGTTGATGCGCAAGGCTTATTATATGCAAATCAGATCATATCCCTTTTCGTCCTGACAGGCAAAATCTTCTTTCTCCCGTCCCTTGTTCAACCCTTTCCTGCATTCTTGATTTCTGTTTTCATAGTTGATTTGGGAGTATCAAATTTCTTGGAGATCTTGTCGTACTCTTCACCTTAGACATGAAAATTTTTAATTCCATTTCTGGGCGGCACATTATGTTTTTCGCCTTTGGTCTTTTGTACTGTTCTCACAAAAATTGGGGACAGCTCTAAACAGATGGCTTTCGGTGAATAAGATTCCGCACTTGAAATTGCGTTAAAAGCACCCTAAAATACAATTTAGCAAGCCATGTGTTCGAGTAAAATCTGATAAGTTTTTTCCTCAAGCTAAAGTAAAAGAAATGACAAAACGTAGTAATATTTTGGCTACAGAACATTTGTCTATTTTAAATTATAAGGTTTATGAAAATTGAGCAACGGCTATGAAACTTAATGGGATTATTTCTCGTTATGCCCACACGTCGTGCATCAACACTAAAATAATGTTTTTTAATCTCCTAATACTCGTTTACACATATTTTGGGGTACCCTGCCAATAATTATGACAATCACTGCATATGCATAGACAAGCGTAGTTTTACCAGTACGAAAAGATAAAATTACAAGAATATTATTAAATGCCACTACAGTACGCAGATACTATACCTGGAGCGCCAATATCCAGGTTTTGCTGAAGGAAGGTGGATTTTTAGTCGACCCAACGAAATTCGTTCACTTCAGTAAATCCGTGAACTGGCAGAAACGTAATAGACAGCTACTCCCGAGAATGCACCAGCACTCCTTACTCACTGTGTTACAGTGTACAACAAGCCAAGTTCTAAGAATTAGATAGAAATCCTGCCCAACTGAATTAACAAAGACACCCAGTTTGCGTTAGCCTGTAAGTTGAAATTACTGATATGGAACATAACTATTGCTGTCAATACAACCACACTTTGGTTTGACTCCTCTTAAATCAAATGATTTGCGATGCAAGATGTTAAAGGATACTCTAATCATTCACGTTAATATCGGAATTATTCACGCACTCTGCTATCATGACAGTGTCTAGCACAGGCGAAAAATAAAAAAATGCACCGACTACTCAATTCAGTAAAGTAAAATCTCCCAGAGAAGACTGGCTTCCGCTGCTCGTGGTGGAGACTGGAGTGACAGGCGGTGACGAGGTGCAGTTCACGTCCACCGCATCAGATGGGGGTGGAACACAGTCCACCTTCTGGACTACGTTCGAGAAGGCACAGTCTGTTTCCTTCATCTTTGCGGCTGGCACGGAACATTCTGCAGAAACAGTGGGTGATGCATCAAAGTTTCCATCCTTGATTAGCGATGCGTCGAAACCAGCTTGCTCTACACCAATCTCACAACTCTTCTGTTCATCATTTTCTGTTAACTGGATACTGATCTCCTGGACAGCCGTGCCATCATTGGATTTCCCGCCTACATCGACAACACGTTTTCTCACACCGGTGTTGGCGTCAAAACCCTCGCCGGGTTTCAGAGAATAGCTTCCTGCTTGGTCGTCTGCACAACTCTCGTTTTTACAAGTCAAATCCCGGTCCTTGCTCTTCGTATCAAAGCTGTCCCCACCATCAGGCAATGATACAGGCTTCCTAACGAGAGACAAATCTTCTTTCTCTCCAAGAGATGGACGAACCTCAAGCGAATTTTTTTTCTGAAGGGAAGGATTGGTTTCATCACCCGAAAAAGAAACTTTTTTAGTACCGAGTGCACCCTCATTCTCAAGAGAAGGTTTCAGTTTTTCAATAGACGACTGGTCAGATTTGTCCCCTAGGGAATGTTTTTTCTCGCGAAAGGAATCTCTTTTCTTCAGGGAGGAGCTTCGTCGCCTGCGACGAGCACTCTTTTCAGGAATTTTTTCATTTGTAGCAGGTTCTGATGGCCGCAACGAGGTGTCCTCAGTTTGCTGCTGGAGTCGAAGTTCACCGTCGATGTCGCACACGGAGCTGGGCTCAGCGGAGACCACAGACTGGGGCGCCTTCTTGTCGCCGCGCAGCGCCTGCTCGGAGTCGGCCAGGCGAGAGGCCTTAGCCAGCTTGCGCTGTCGCCGCTGCTGATCCAAATTCTCCTGGAAAAATTAAGATACATTGCAATTAGTCAACATTTGTATTAAACCACAATTTATGCTCAAATTTATGTAGACACTAAATTTGGCAAATTTGAGGCGAAGTAAAGCAGAGTACCCACACCAAGTTTGTCGACGCTGTCACAGTTCACTTGTCACTGAAATGAGTGTAAAGAATTGAGAAGAAATATACTGTAGTGTATGATAAAATTGTAAATACCCAACTTTTTAAATCGAATACGAATTTTGAGGATCAACAATCAGAAAACGCTAACTCTCAAAGATATAAATAATGAAGGTCCTATTGAAAATTGACGCAGAACTACAGAAGTTCGAAGTAGTAACAATAATGCACCGATACAAAAGTCACGACCGCTTTCACAAGAGTTTTCTCGCACCGTCGCTGCTCGTGCCAAGGCATAAAATTCGTCCGTTAACTTCACTGGCAATCGAACCGCAGTGGACGACTTCACAGGACTGCACACTATTGACCAATTGCGCTTGCTGGCGACATTTACTGGGGTTTGGCGAATATAATTTTCACGACACTGATTACCTCGCGGCTGCAACTGTTTTTCGTTGCAACTAAAACTATTGGGGTTACAGCAATGCTCTAAATCGGCCTTAAGTGCCTTACTGCAAAGAACCAATATCAAACAGCACTAATTTTTACCTGCAGTGAAACATTTAGACATCCTCCATATCGATGACGAGTCAGTGCGCCACCCTTGCAACTGCATCAACATGGTAAGCTTCTACAATACAATTTCAGCCTTAATTCAACTGAAGAATATATTGGCTTACCAGATACTCACAGCCTGCCATGCATGAGAGTTATTAAGAACATTCTCATGATACATAAGACACCATAGATTTTTCCAAAAAATGCCTTGTTCTATTCTTTACATGTTAATCAAATTTTTAAAGTAGTTTTACATTTGTTTAAACATTTGTCATAACGTTCTACAAGCTTTTGCATATTGAAGTCATAGACGTCTGCTGCCTGGCCGGCCTGATCGCGGTTCATGATAGACATTTTCCCAGGAAAGCTCACACCCACTTCTGCATTTTTCTGTCACTTATCGCATTGGAATCGTAAATTTCACTGATCTGTAGCGGAATTTTTGCTGCTGAAACGTTCTTTGCTGACATAAACTCCACCATTGACCAAATATGACAGTCGGCGGGCTGACAAATTGTTTCAAATATTTTGAACGGATACTGTGAACAACTCACTGCACCAATACCACAGCAGATGGCGTCGTTTGACGAGCAAGGCACGCCAAGAGTCTGCGCATGCGTGATTCATGTTCGCGCGACATTCGATTAGGTAAGGCGATTCGGACCTTACTTTACTAATAACTCTAATATATCTTTGATCGACAATATCAGAGGGCTCTACCCGATCATTAAAATCCGATGTACTTCTGAGTACGCATCAAGAACAAATTAGGGCACTCAACCACTCACTCTCAAACTTTCGATATTTTTCTATCACTATGAATAAGTAGGCCCTTTTTTCTGTTAATGTAAAAAGCATAATTTTTCTACACACCCAGTATGAATGAAATAAAATTGCCAACACCAATTCTTCACACAGGGTTAGGTAGAAAATATCAAACTCTCAGAATTATCACAGCACACCTAGAGCAAATCGAAACCACTACTATTAGTTAGCTTGAGATTCGCCAGACACATAAAATGCAATCTCAAGAAAGCAAAGAGAAAGGACCATTTCGAAGGAATGGGAGAAAGAACTGTGAAAAACGAGGTTTCAATGCACAAGGTGTGTTCCTACACAAGGTTTCCTACGTAGAGAAGATCCGATCCGATTTCAAGTTAGTTTTAGCCTGCCTTACCTAAAGACCTTCTTAAGAGAGGAAGAACGAAGTCACCATTTAATATGAAGTTGAGGGAACAGGGAATTTATACACAAGACGTGTTTCCATACATGATCTTCTAAGCATAGAAACACAAAGTTAGGAAAGAAGATACAAAAAAAAGCTTAGGAAGAAAGTCAGAGATGCCGTGAAACACGACAGCAGTGAACCGGAAAAAAGATAGTCCGTAAAAAGACAAAAAACTATGCTATTGCAGCTAAAGGAAGGTCTACCTGATCTTCAGCTCAGGGCTTTATTTGTTCCTCCAAAGAGTGCTAGTTTCTATTAATAAAATAGTTGTAGCCCCACAAGATAATCTCTCCATATAATAAAAAATTGTTGATTTTTGCTTGGTTGGTCTGCACTATCCTACTATCTCCTTTGAAACTGTATGTTGTAACACTACACCAATCGGCAAATTTTAATTTTCGAATTTGTTCGTCAATGTCTACAATTTGTTCAAAAGTTACCGTAACATAAAACAGGTTGCTCAGAGGAAAGAGAAAAACAGTATTAAAAGTTTCCACGAAGGAATCATGGCAGAAACTCAAAAATAACTCCGTCATTTTGGTGGCACGAGTACATTGAATATAAATATTTGTTTAGTACAGGCACCTTGAATGACTAATATGGGGAAAATTGCACGAATAGTTCAGTTTGCACAGCAGATTTGCTTATCGCATACTTCCAGTTGTTGCAGAAATCTGGAAGTAATTAATGAAATAATCTTGACCTGAAAATTTGAAGATAAAAACTATGACACCCAAAACGGCATATGAAAAATAGTAAAAGCGAAATTCAAATGATGCTACAAGTGCAATATGGGCTAAGTTCGTAAAAATTCTTAAAAAATCATTTTCGTGACGAAACGTGGCTAAGACATCAGCAAGGTCTATTTAGGAGATATAAAACGTACTGGTCTGACTCAGCCAATCGTTTGAGGAAGTATGCATGGAGGTAAAGATCCGTGGTTTGGCGTCCTGCAACATTGAGACCCCAACATCCGTAAATCTTCATTCCGCTAATAGGCCACACGCACTCTTCACAAGACCAGCTACAAGTCTTCAGCCTCGTCTGTCACGCATCTCGATACTTGAGTATTCGGGCAATCACAAGTCTTCCCCGGAAAAGATGTGCTAATCTAAAGTTTTCACATGACATGAGCCAACTCACACTTGCCTTTATACACGAAACAAAACACACTCCCGCAGTACCCAACAGGCACCCGAAGTACCTAATAGGCACCCGAAATACACAACACGCACCCGCAGTACTCAGCACCTGCCACTCACCATACGCCTGAAGTACACTACAACACAGGCCGCCAGCACCAGCGTCATGTTGACCAGCGTGCCCACGGCGGCGCAGAGAAGCGGGTGTTGGTCCAGGAGGTGCTGCAGTCCTGTAGCGGAGGGGCAAGTCAGGGACATGTGGAGGAGGGAGGGAGTAATAGGCGTGTGGAGGAGCAGCAAGGGAGGAGTGTGCAACAACACACAAGGGACACATCACAACCACCACAACCACCACCAGCAGGCAGACAGGACGGACGCACTGCCCTCCTTACCGCACGCGTACGTCACAAGCACCGTGGATCAGGTAATAATCTCAGTTGTCAGACATCGGATTTTCTTCTCTTAATCTTGGTGCATAAGGATCTAATATCAGACAATCTGAAAAATAACTCTGCATTATTCAAGAAATCTACTAAAGGATATGAAACTATCTACTACTGAGTAGATTTACATAGGAAATATCTACCGATTCAAAACAATTGGCTCAGCTCACAAATTAGTATCTAAATTACGTTCATCAGAATGCTTTTGAAATAAATTTTCTTCATTCTCCTGTTCATCATCATAATCCTGAAGGTCCTATAAAAAAACTCGCACAGCTATCAGAAGGCAGAGCTATAAATAGAGAATGTTTAGAACACTATTGCATGACTTTCTATTTCTAGCCATCAGCAATGGCATGATTTCAAATAAAACTTGGCTTACTGTGAATTATGGCCAGAAAACGCCCGCTCCCGCAACTCGCATAAAAACACAACTGGTCACCTAACAACAAAGGAAGCATTATTTCATCCCATTTTGTACGCGATAAATTTTTCCTGGTGTGTTTAAAGGAAACAATCATAATTTTTTATTGACATTTTTAGTAATTTGACGTGTTCTATCATTTCATTTACGAGAAGTCAATATTCTCTCCAGGGGTTCTTTGTTACCAAAATTCTCAAGAATCACTTTGGGAAAGGAACCGCAGTCAAATAAGGCGAAAGTAACCTAGAAGCTCTGCGGTCATTTAGTAACGGGTAGCAAATCTTTCGCTCAGTTCAACAAGCTCTCTTCAAAGCCTCCCTGGTGTTGAGTGTGTCCGCACAACTGCTCCGTTGAGCCACTACAAGAGCATGACACTGAATCCACGGCATTTCACTACAAGCACAGCACTAGTTCACTAGAACGAAACAACCACTCCACCATCTCCCTACAACCACGCTACACGGCATTCCGCCGCCCTCACACAACTCCACCACCCACCAGAGAAGGACGCCTGGATATGGAGGCGAGCCGACAACACCTGAAGGCCACCAGAGCGCACCAGCTGGAGGCGCGCAAAGCGAGCAGGACGCTGCGGGTCGTCCAGGTAGTTCTCGTACACCGGCGTCCTGCAGCAGCGTATGGGTAAGCAATTCCAATTCAATTATTTGCACAATGGGATACCTATCGGTTTGTTGGCAGGCAACCATCCTCTTGTGCACTTTACTGAACACAGCCCACTTAGCAACACGAGAGCTGAAAATAGCTGATGTCACAACCCCGGAAAATTAACAGGATCTTGGTCACAACACAGCTATGAACGACGCACTGAGAGCATTTTCATAAGCATTACAGTAAAATACAAATATTTATGAAATGCAAATGTTAGCAGAAGAAGATTCCAAAACCAAAATGGCCAACCTTCCACCCTATAAGAAGTTCAGTTTGTTTCTGTATATCGGGTGTATTCCATTGAGTGCTCATACTGAGTAAATGAAAGTAAGAAAATTAGTAGCCTTAAATTTAAATTCCTGGCATCCTGATTTCAAGGCAATAGCTCAACACCCAAAGACCAGATTGGTCACGCGCCATGCATACTATTCTGTCGCAAAGGAAGTTCTCTTTGCATTCTTTGCGATCATGGGTCATTTGAAAAACAGGCCTGAGACAATCAGCTTCTACATTAGGGAATAAAATTAATATTACTCAACTGAATAAGAAAAATATATTAAGTAGACAAACCAAACATTGACCTGAAATAAAAAAATACTTTCCATTTCATGAATAGGGTGTGGGGCTACTGCAACACGGGGCGTGTGGGGGGTGGGGCTACTGCAACACGAGGCGTGTGGGGGGTGGGGCTACTGCAACACGAGGCGTGTGGGGGGTGGGGCAACTGCAACACGAGGCGTGTGGGGGGTGGGGCAACTGCAACACGGGGCGTGGGGGGGTGGGGCTACTGCAACACGGGGCGTGGGGGAGGGGGCTACTGCAACACGGGGCGTGTGGGGGGTGGGGCTACTGCAACACGGGGAGTGGGGCTACTGCAACACGGGGCGTGTGGGAGGGTGGGGCTACTGCAACACGGGGCGTGTGGGGGGGGTGGGGCTACTGCAACCCGGGGCGTGTGGGGGGGGGGGGGGGTGGGGCTACTGCAACGCGGGGCGTGTGGGGGGTGGGGCTACTGCAACACGGGGCGTGTGGGGGTGGGGCTACTGCTACACGGGGCGTGTGGGGGTGGGGCTACTGCAACACGGGGCGTGTGGGGGTGGGGCTACTGCAACACGGGGCGTGTGGGGGTGGGGCTACTGCAACATTCAATGCTCATGCAATGAATTCTTTATTCTCAATTAATTAGCATGCACATTTTACCAAAATACTGAAGACCCTGAGGTGCCACACTCGAGCTGAGCTCCACATGCACCTCAGGCTTTCCCCTTGCCCTTCAAAATGGCCGACCACCTCCACCTAAACAGAATTGCTCTAGGACTGCGCGTATTATGACCACCAGTTGCCAGGTTATTTGCAGTCGATTCTCGAATTTTGTATTATCTTATGCAAACCTTAACTTATGCATACAAAAATTAGTTCTGAAGCGGCTATAAGGAAATTCTACTTTCCTTTCGAAAGAGCAAAAACACATGCAACTGTGTATTTGATACAACCTTTTTTATTCAGTTAAAAAACAAAGAAATAATTGAACAAAAAGCTGAAAGAGTAGCAGCTTCAAGTTCGAACATACAAGAATAAAACGCATATTTCTTAATTCTTCTATTCAAACAACTCATTGCAGAAAAGACGACCAAGCAAGAGCGTTGCAGAGCAACAGCAGGAGGCAACACAAGCCAGGCGTGGAGCGGGAGCGTACCTGACGGTGTGCGTCTCAGGGAAGGAGTCCACGAAGAGCAGGTAGGGCACATGGAGGAGGGCACTCGCCACGCGTTGCACCTTGGAGCGGTACGGCACCAGCAGCGGGCGGCGGGAGGTGCGGATGTCGTTGTAACTCGCGTCCAGCATTGTTACCTGCAACACAGGACGTGTGGGAGGTGGGGCTGCTGCAACACGGGGTGTGTGGGGGTGGGGCTACTGCAACACGGGGCGTGTGGGGGTGGGGCTACTGCAACACGGGGCGTGTGGGGTTGGGCTACTGCAACACGGGGCGTGTGGGGTTGGGCTACTGCAACACGGGGCGTGTGGGGTTGGGCTACTGCAACACGGGGCGTGTGGGGTTGGGCTACTGCAACACGGAGCATGTGGGGGTTGGGCTACTGCATCACGGGGCGTGTGGGGGTTGGGCTACTGCAACACGGGGCGTGTGGGGGTTGGGATACTGCAACACGGGGCGTGTGGGGGTGGGGCTACTACAACGCTGAACCTATGGCTGTTCTGTTCCACCGATTGGGTGGGAAAGGAGTGTATGTGACCCATGGTGCATTGGAGTACAACGATATGCATGAGTGAGTGTTCCCTCTTGTATCATTATACTGTAAAAAAGAAACAAATTTTATTGAACAAACAGGACATGAATTCCATATGTTTGTAATTGAATAATCATATTAAATTGCTAAAGTTTTGCTTTTGAAGGTGGAATGGTACCATTATCTTTGTCACTAGCAAAAATAAGATTTTTTTTCAGTGTGTTATATACTTGTATGTATCTGTGTTTTGAAATGAAGTATGTTACGTTGGCGAAGTTTGTGTTTGGTAGTTATACCGATACTTAAACTGAAGTTGACTGTAATTTGGCTCAGCATCAAGTCCCTCCACACCCATACAGATGGAAGCATTTTGATTCTCAGAGTTTTTCTCGTTTTAATAATATTGAATCATACGCGGTTTTCAACACCTTCGAAAATATTCCTTCTGAAAATTGGAATGGCAATTCCGGCAGCTGAGAAGTCATCTTTACCACTTCAACAGACTACACCCTTGAAAATTTTTCTTCAGATTAAAGAAATAACAAATTTAAAATTACTCGGGGTTTCTACAACATCGACAAGAAAAGCTCCAAGAAAAAAAAACAAGAGTCTCGATTTCGTCACACTAACTTCGAAGCTGTCTATACAAGTCTAACTAACTTGTAGGAACACATAATGTTTCCTTCATCTTTTTCTCCGAAATATTATTTGGGAATAAAAGATAAATATTTGGTAACATTGCTTGGCAATGTTTTCAGATGGGTGTTGGTAAGAAAACTATTAATTATATTCGAACGAATGACAAAGTATACTTTAGGTTTCGTTTATCTTCAATAATACACTAGAGTCAGAAAACTTGAGTTAAAGCTACGTGGGAAGAATGAGACCCATTATAAATAGTCAACTTGTCGAGTATTGGATACAATCGCTCCAAGAGCCTTCTGTCGGCCAAAGTGAAAAAGCCAGCAAAATGCGGAGTTACTGTTAGCTTTAGAAAAATAGGTTATCAGGAAGAGCTATTAAAAAAAGATTCGGGAATTTCGTTTGAAGAATTTTTAGAAAATAGGTCTAAGCAACCTTCATGTTTTCAGTGGACAGAGAATCTCGCCCAAATGTACTCCTTGGCTTGCTCGAGGGCAAAAGCTGAAAGATCATAATTAATTAAAATAACGCTACACCCTACCATGAGAGGGAGGAAATGAAGAATACAAAGATATGACCGACTTGACTAAAGCAAAATCAGGAACAAAAATAGGAAGAGTTCACAGCCATATTAAATATTTTATAAAAGAGTTAGGACAGTTTCAGTGCCATCAAAAAGGTTGGTTATCAAAGCGCATTACAGTTTTGAGTGTGAAGTTCAGCATCGAGCCTAGCGAACAGAATTAAAATTTGCGAAGCTTAGAATTTACTTTTAAAATGAAGTGACTGTGACGCAAGCAGAGATACTGATAACCGGCAATAATGTGTCAAGAGTGAAAAGCTTATTTGCTCGAACAAAAAACTCATATTACAATTTCAACAAAAGTTAGAAAAATTGCATTCATAAATAATCGGAAAAAAATATTATTTAAAAAAATATATTCCTGAGTATTGATTATACCCTTAGTAAAATTTTCATGAACTTTGATATGGGAATCTCTGTTTACAAAATAGGTACGCCAGGATGTTCACCAACGAAGATGCTGAATGTCTCTGGCAAAAAGCCAACGACTTGAAACGGGTAGGGTGAGTTGTTTGAAGAAAGAAATAAGATAAATATCATTATAAGGATATATTTTTCAAAAACTGTTCACTCAACAGTTCATCAAGTCTATCGTAGCGACATATGGAAATGTGTATCTATGGGAACATACACATTTAGTAAAGCAGGCCCACTGGGTAGCCTATAATTCTAACTTTAAGAGGCGGAAGGTTTCACGAAGATTTCATCCGACGTAGTTTTTAAAATATACACAGAGAAACTTTACCATAAATCTTACAGTCCTCGAGAGTTAAACAGTTCAATGCGCCTTTATCAAGTGACCAACCAAAAAATTGATGACGTATACACACTAAAATGAATGAACACCTAAATCATGCACAGGCAGTACAAAGTTAATTCGTGCAATGAATGTCAGTAACGATTATAGTATTGTCTGATTTGGGTCGCATTTTTTCTTCTTTTACGAATGAAGTATTGGCGTAGAAGCCACAATTCTCCATGTACCATTCAAATAATTCTCGTTCTTCATAGTTAAAAATTTGCATGTATGCGCTCACAAACTTGGGATGGTTTCAGTATAATTGCTAATATTGGTGTGTTGGAATCTTTAAAAAATTTGCCTACCAATTTATAAGGGGTGTCAGCCAAGCTTTTAATTTGGTGAAACAAATTGTAATACCGTGTTGTACGAAGGTGTACAAAGTCAGTATTTGTGTGATTATAATTTTAATTTTCTGTGAGAGCATCCCACCCCATAAATTTGCTATAGGAAGAAACAGATCCTACCATTGAAAAAAATTTACAAAGAAAGGGACTAGGAAACATGGCATTCAATTTGTGACTTGATACTCTAACTAGGGGAGTACGGTGAAATAAACTTCAAAGCAGGTTGTTGTCGGACATGCATGTACAAGTGCCAATATTAATACTTTGCCATGTATCATACTTTAACAATATTTTTTTTGGTGGAGGTAGGCTATTCCTTTTTAAGTGGCTTAAGTTGACGCACGTTAACGACGGAAAAGTCGTGACAAGTGTCAGACAGAATAGCGCCAGTAAACTGGTGCGACCTGATGAAGTCATACACCAGCTAAGCAAACACTACACACCTGC
The DNA here is from genome assembly GCA_030386875.1 of Morinoia aosen. Classification (NCBI taxonomy): domain Eukaryota; kingdom Metazoa; phylum Arthropoda; class Malacostraca; order Amphipoda; family Talitridae; genus Morinoia; species Morinoia aosen. The sequence goes on from CM059573.1 coordinate 28,007,168, forward strand.
ATGGGGAGCATAGCAACACAACCAACACACCTGCTAGTGGAATATAACAGCACAACAAACACGACACACACCTGAACACAGCAGCAAAACAAACACGACACACACCTGCACACAGCAGCACAACAAACACGACACACACCTGCACACAGCAGCACAACAAACACGACACACACCTGCACACAGCAGCACAACAAACACGACACACACCTGAACACAGCAGCAAAACAAACACGACACACACCTGCACAACAAACACGACACACACCTGCACACAGCAGCACAACAAACACGACACACACCTGCACACAGCAGCACAACAAACACGACACACACCTGCACACAGCAGCACAACAAACACGACACACACCTGCACACAGCAGCACAACAAACACGACACACACCTGCACACACCAGCACAACAAACACGACACACACCTGCACACAGCAGCACAACAAACATGACACACACCTGCACACAGCAGCACAACAAACACGACACACACCTGCACACACCAGCACAACAAACACGACACACACCTGCACACAGCAGCACAACAAACACGACACACACCTGCACACAGCAGCACAACAAACACGACACACACCTGCACACACCAGCACAACAAACACGACACACACCTGCACACACCAGCACAACAAACACGACACACACCTGCACACACCAGCACAACAAACACGACACACACCTGCACACAGCAGCACAACAAACACGACACACACCTGCACACAGCAGCACAACAAACACGACACACACCTGCACACAGCAGCACAACAAACATGACACACACCTGCCACACAGCAGCACAACAAACACGACACACACCTGAACACAGCAGCAAAACAAACACGACACACACCTGCACACAGCAGCACAACAAACACGACACACACCTGCACACAGCAGCACAACAAACATGACACACACCTGAACACAGCAGCACAACAAACATGACACACACCTGAACACAGCAGCAAAACAAACACGACACACACCTGCACACAGCAGCACAACAAACACGACACACACCTGCACACAGCAGCACAACAAACACGACACACACCTGCACACAGCAGCACAACAAACACGACACACACCTGCACACAGCAGCACAACAAACACGACACACACCTGCACACAGCAGCACAACAAACACGACACACACCTGCACACAGCAGCACAACAAACACGACACACACCTGCACACAGCAGCACAACAAACATGACACACACCTGAACACAGCAGCACAACAAACATGACACACACCTGAACACAGCAGCACAACAAACACGACACACACCTGCACACAGCAGCACAACAAACATGACACACACCTGAACACAGCAGCACAACAAACATGACACACACCTGAACACAGCAGCAAAACAAACACGACACACACCTGAACACAGCAGCAAAACAAACACGACACACACCTGCACACAGCAGCACAACAAACACGACACACACCTGCACACAGCAGCACAACAAACACGACACACACCTGAACACAGCAGCAAAACAAACACGACACACACCTGAACACAGCAGCACAACAAACACGACACACACCTGAACACAGCAGCACAACAAACACGACACACACCTGCACACAGCAGCACAACAAACACGACACACACCTGCACACACCAGCACAACAAACACGACACACACCTGCACACAGCAGCACAACAAACACGACACACCTGCACACAGCAGCACAACACGACACACACCTGCACACAGCAGCACAACAAACATGACACACACCTGAACACAGCAGCAAAACAAACACGACACACACCTGCACACAGCAGCACAACAAACACGACACACACCTGCACACAGCAGCACAACAAACACGACACACACCTGCACACAGCAGCACAACAAACACGACACACACCTGCACACAGCAGCACAACAAACACGACACACACCTGCACAGCAAACACAACACACACCTGCACACAGCAGCACAACAAACACGACACACACCTGCACACAGCAGCACAACAAATACGACACACACCTGCACAGCAAACACAACACACACCTGCACACAGCAGCACAACAAACACGACACACACCTGCACACAGCAGCTCAACAAACACGACACACAACAGCACAACAAACACGACACACCTGCACACAACAGCACAACAAACACCTGCACACAGCAGCACAACAAACACCTGCACACAGCAGCACAACAAACACCTGCACACAGCAGCACAACAAACACGACACACACCTGCATACAGCAGCACAACAAACACGACACACACCTGCATACAGCAGCACAACAAACACGACACACACCTGCATACAGCAGCATAACAAACACGACACACACCTGCACACAGCAGCACAACAAACACCTGCACACAGCAGCACAACAAACACCTGTACACAGCAGCACAACAAACACGACACACACCTGCATACAGCAGAACAACAAACACAACACACACCTGCACATGGAACATGGGATGGTGGCGGTTAGGCCTGGAGTCAGGCAGCACGAGCTCCACCACGACGCTGTAGCGCTGCCCACGCTTCAGCAAGGCAGGGCCGGCCAGCGGCTCCCCTGAACACACCGGCATGGCACTCTCCCTCGACTGCTTCTTCCTGCCCTCTGCAAGCCAGGCAACATGTTCAACGGTCTTATTTTAATTTTGCCAGCCTGCCGTACACTAATTATTTTTCTGTGTGCTACTTCCATAAGTAGCACTCATTTGTCTTTGGTAAATGTGTGCATTTCATACGTGATTAACAGCCATTCTTCAAAAATTTTATTCTTTCCTACATGTATTATAAGTGAAGAATTTTTGTTTGCCGTACATAGAAGGTATTTCTCCCTAAGTTAAAATGATTTCCTACCTTTCCATAAAAGCTGCTGTTCTCAAATCTCTTCACTAGCAGGATAGCTACAAACCTTACAACGTGTAATAATGAATAAACGTAATAAATCAGTTGTGAGATCATTTATTGTCTTAATCACTTTATCATTGTTCTTTAACAATTTCAGCTTTCCATTGTTCAAATACTGTGTATTTAACTTGGCACAACCATCTGTACCAGTGCTATCAGTTTTGTATTTTTGGTTACATCTTCCACAAACCAGTGAGACTTCTCTCGCATGACGTCCTCGACGGACAATGGTGATCCGTTCCAACGATGAGCCATAGCATTCTTTATAGTGGTAGCCGGAACACACCTCAGTACAGTACGCACGTACCCACTAGTCACTTACCTATGCCAATGCACTATGTATCAAGTTTATGCAAAAGTAATGTCCGATTTAAAAATCTTAGGTTAAAATAAATAAAATAATGAATATGGAAATATATTTTATCAACATACTGTCTTTTGCTTTCATGGACCTCATTCCACCTTCCACAAAGGTTATAGGTTTAGTATCAAAATAAAAATTCAATTCTTTCCAATCTCATCTCTTGTTGTTTACCTCAAGTCTACAAAAATGGTTCTGTAGTCCTCGGAACTAATGGAAATCAGAAGCAGGTTGTAAGGGCCACGTCCAACTGTCTTCCAATTTCCCTGGTGGTAACAAGGATTATTGGATACAGAAGCATTCAACTGATGGGAATCAAGTGTTCTTGGACGACCTTCTTGGCTCGTCTCTTAAAGCACCATCAACATTTAGGAAATGAGAACGTCTTAATTATTAGCAGGCAAATGCATCGCATCGCATACGTCGTAAGTTGATACCTCAGTAAGCCGAGGACATCTTTGGTCACAATGTCAATTTCCCAAGTGTGTTTGTATTGTCACACAGTCACACAAGATCCGATTGGATTATAAGTTAGTTTGCACCTTACTTAACAACAAAAAAGTGTTCCAAAGAGCGAAGGTAGGAAGGCACCATTTAGTACAGAATTAGGGGAATGGAGAATCCATCCAAGGCGTGACCTTTTATGGTTTCATACCTGGTGAATAAAAACAGTATGACTGAAAAAACTCTGTGGATTAGCTAACAAGTTAGTTTTAGCCTCCCTAACCCCAAAAAAGTGTTCCAAAGAAAGGAAGGCAGGAGGCACCATTTGGTAAGGAGTCAATGGAACACAGAATCTATGCTCAAGGTGTGTTCCCACAAAATAACCTCTGCGCACATAATTATGAAGTTTATGAAATCAGATATTGAAGAAAGTTATAGGTGCTGAAATCGTAACAGTAGTGAGCCAAAAAATGACGAACCTACTCTAGGTCAACAAAAAAAAGGCTAACCTAATTCTCAGCTTGGGAACTCACTTTTCCCATTGCGAGTGCTACTTTCCATAGATAAAATTTTTATCCCCTTAGGTAGACTAAGAATCGGGAGAAATGCAAGCGTCCTGTAAGCAGTTGTAGTGAAGTAGTTATTTTAAAGCAAGCTTCCATTGCTTAAACGTTTTCTTATAGGAAAAAGAAGGGACGATTTAACATCGACTAAGGAAATGCGGAATCTATGCAACAGGTATACCAGGTATAGGTATAATACAAGATACCATGGTCATAGAAACAACCAAGGAAGAGAACGAAGAGATGGCAAAGGAAGTACACAAACTAAACGAAGTAAAACGGGTATGCAAGATAGATGTCCGAAATGGCCTAACTATGGCTGACAAAGCCTAACAGAATCTACACCTGGGGGCGTCAGTTCCCCTAGCACAGGATCGACAAATTTAACTAATCTAAACCTTCCCTATCCTGTCTCCGGAGAGGACTGGGTGTGGCAATTCTAATGCACTGAATGAGTTTGTTTCATGTAAGCTGTGCGAGTCGATGCATTAAAGCTGAACTCTTTTGATATTGCACAGAAAGAGTTCGTCGAGTTGCACTGTTTGGAGTATTTTGTCTTGTTTATTGTCACAGATAATATGCTACTTCACATGGGTTAATTATAATAAAACTAAAGGATTTTCCAAGTGTTCACTGTTTCAATCATAATTATTACTAATATTTCTATTTGAAACAATAATTTTGAAATTAGTTTCATAAAACTCTTCATAATGTTGCATAGAAGGCTAGGAACAATATATCCAACATTTAATGAGAAATAACCGTTACTCTGTTTTTATACACCGAGATCAAACTGATCTCACCATCGTCCGAGGATAATACATAGCGGCCGACATTCTGAACTGAAGTTGATCGTGTGTATCGTGGACACATCAAAGATGTCACATTGGATGCAGTTAGGCAACAACTCATAGAAAGTAGTTGCTTGTACACTACTTCACTACGGTATTTTTTCACTCTCCCCTTACACTTGCACAACCCAACACACGTGTATTCCTAGATGAAAAAATTTCCCTCATCCAATACATCATTGTTCCTGTATCCAATACATCATTTTCCGTTCTCCTTGCACTCCACACTCATTTCTCTTGATATGTATTCCATTTCTCGCACCAAATATACTATTTCCTCAGCCCCTCACATCATTTCCAGGCCCCCCACTACCCACATAGACCATTGCTTCCAGTTCACTCACTTTTTGCACCCTACACACCACTTTCCCTACACCAGGCAGGTAGCCAGGCTTGCAAAGGCAGCCTCACAAAATGCAGTAGTCTCCAAGAAAAAGGTTTGTTAGAGATCTGTGCATATGCTAAGATGATAGATGCCATGAATAGAACTATACCAGCAGTTCAACAAAGTGGAAATGAGTTGTTTGAGAAAGGGAAGGAATGCACGGGGGAAAAAAATCCTGATAGGTGCGTGGGTACACAAGAAAAATAAAAAAATAGCAGTGAAAAGTTAAATGAAACCTGTTCGCAGTGATGAGTAAGAATGGACATATGAGAATGTGAATCAGGATTTGACGAGAGATTTTAAGACAACAAGGATGAATGAACTTGATTCTAGCTTTCACCACAAAGGGAGATAAATTTGCCAAAAAGACATACAGAATAGAAGGGGCCACCCATATCCAAATGGGAGGATGTACAAAATAAAAAAATGAAAGTGAGAAATAAGTGGATAAATGTTAAGTCAGTGTGGTCATGCTTGGATGCATAAATAAACATGGATGGAATGAAAGAAAGTTGGACGACCTTGTAGAAGAATTTGAGCACAGCATTGTGTTGGGGCGATTGAAACTTGGATGCAAAATGGGGCGAGCTGGGAGTGTAAGGAAAATGAATATCAAATTATACAGGTCGTACAAAGTGGCCGAAAACAGGTGGAGTTAGACTAATTGTGAGGTGTGATTCAACTAGGACATTGTAAAAAAACAAGCGATAAGAATGGAAATATATTTTAGTTGTAAAGTTTTAGTAAGTCGTTTGTTACAGGACAGGTTCCTAGTGATTATTAAGGACCAATGGGTAAGTTGGTACAATCGGGGAGAATGTGAATGCCAATGGGCAGAAGTTGATTGATTCTTGTGAAGTGAATGAATTTAAAAATCAAAATGTAAGCTAGTAAATAGCTTGCATGTATGAGAGTAAGGATAGGAAAACAGCAATTGACAATGTGTTGATGAATTGTGAAGCAAGAAAGCATGTTGGAGAAACGCAAAGGGACAAATACGAGTTTGATACTGATGCTGATCCCCGATACCTGTGTCTGAATCTTGAGTGCAGTGGTGGAAAAGATATGATGGAGAAAATGAGCAGTGTGAATGAAGACTGGAGTACGACTGCTGCCAACTGTTAAGACTTCAGCTATGAGCTGAGTGAACTTGATCAAAAGAGTGAAAATGTGAATGGAACAATAAGACAGACAGAGCCTTAGGTGATGTTACACAACAGATGATTGTATGAGTAGAATGCAGAAAAACTGCCAAAAAAAATGATGTGAAAGAGAAATTATGGCCGAGGAAATGAGCTAGAAGCTTTCAAAAACAACGCAAATGCAAAAACTGCACAGAAAACATAAGACATCATTGGAACAAGTATGTAAGATAATTAAACTGACAAAAATAACCGAACATCAAGGACCTCATAGAAAAAGTAAACTTTTTTCATCTCACACTACTCTGCATCGCCTGCAATAGAACATGAGAAGGTTCATCAAAGCCCACACTTGGCTCATTTTTGTTGCCATTTTCTATTATAATATACCTGCTGCTGTAGTATTCGGCATACGTATGTAACATCATGCAATTCATACTCTATTTGTGAAATTCGTGCAAGGCTAAAATTTGAGAGGCAACAGCAGCCTCGAACTGACCACTGGGCGGCGGTGGTAGGATGCAGTGAGTGTCTAATGCAGGAGAGTCGGCAAGGGGCATGACAGCCGTCAGATTGCCACCGCCCAGGTGGTGGAGGTCTGGTCTGTGTGGTGGATAGCATAAGTTAATATAGTGTAATTATGGTAACAAGAAGTAAAAAGAAGTATGGGAAACTTATGTCAAGAAATTGCACAGGAAAACTATGCAGAGTATATCCATTACTGTATTGAAAGCAGCCAAACCACCGGATCACATTCTACATATCTGACGCCTTCAGCTCGAGCTATTGTGATGAAATTGAAGTACTTACCAGAGCATGAGTGTAAAAATCTACTTCAAACGCCTTTTGTTATTGGCTGACGGTCTGGGACTTAGGGACAACCAGATTACAGGTCACTTGGCTAGTTTTTGTTGCCATTTTCTAATCTATTATACTATACCTGTTACAGGAGTATTTGACATGAATATATTACATTATACAATCTTCACAAAGTATCCTCACTCCTAGTAAATAAAGTAATATTCTATACATGTGAATCATTTTAAAAAACGCTAAAAGGTGGCATTAAAAGAACATATGGATTTGACCGTGTATGCAGCTCCCCGGTCCTCTAGTTAGGGAGGATTAAATCAACGTTATCTAATCTTTATGCTTCCAAAATTCTATGCTGTAGGCTATTGCAGCACAGAGAACTTGAACTCAAGAAGTGCATAATAAACTCAGGCAACGAGGAATTTTCTTTACTGCATGAGTAATTATGACAAGTAATTATGACATTGCAAAAAGAGCCATCAAATCCATGCGTTTTTTCCTACTCTACTAGAACGATCCTACTCTACTAGAGTAGAACACCCTGTCTTTGAAAATGATTTCATCATTTATGTCCCATGATAGTACTCCTTGTCCAATCAACTTAGCTGTGCGGAAAAACCTTTATTCTTGATTAGTTATTGAAATACTGATACAAAAAAAGTGCAATGATGAAGTTTTATAAATACTGAGAGCACATAAATTATTTTATAAATTCCGTAATTATACAAATAGGAAAGGTAATTCGTCTGATCATCTCAGTTTCCTTCATTTTCTACTAAATAATTCTGAAACCTAATGACATATATATATAGTTGGTTACGGGAACAATGCGCCTCATACACTTTTCACAAACACAAATATATTTTGTGTGTACTGGGAACTCTGATTCAAATCTACAGATAATTGGAGAATATGCAATTCAAATTTATGCTGACTGAATACATGGCAGCCCAGTAAAACATACCTTAAAATACAACGCAAGTTTTTCATAACTTAAACAGTCAAAAATAAATATTTGCAACATTGTGCAATGAAAGTGTACCAATTTTTTCAGGTAGTAACATCATTTCGTATACACACATCTGAAAATAAGTAATTCGTTAAAATTATATTATGAAAACCTTAAGGGGACGGTCTGGGTCCACTTCCGGATTATGGTAGGATTTTGGTTTATAAATTGATCTTATAGAGTATTTTCTTATGCATCCAACGGTATAATTTGCTCTCAAATACGTACATTGGTTTGTCTTCTAGAGGGGGTAAAAGACGCACTAGCGTGACCTTGGGGCGCGCCAATGGATGGGTGACCTCTCTCTTCCCCCTCAATACGAGTCAGTATTGTTTCTCTTCGGGAATAGCAAGATAGTTCATTCATGGCCTTGCTTGAAATGCTTTAGTACACAAATGAAACATTCCAACTCTCAGTGTTGATTATGATTATGTAACTGGGTGTTTGTTTCGAGTCCGGCTGCTCTGCGTTGTCAGCTAATTAGCTGTTGTGTAAACATACAATCACCTCCCGCAGTTTTGAAGGTATGAGAATGGCAAATATATCATTCGAAAGGGCTCAAGAAGAGCTACCAGGAGAAAGAGTTGAAAAATTAAAATTACTATGTAATTAAAGAACAACCTTTTATTAAAAATGACTGGTTTTCTGAAATTTGGATTCATTGTTTTTTGATATGAATCCTTTCCCACAGTTTTAAAGTTACAGGAATGGCTAATATGGCAATCGTTAGAGATTGGAAAGACCTACAATAGCTGTAAAACTTACTGAAAACAAATGATCAGTTTAGAATAAAACAAAAAAAAATTTTGAAAAATTACTTTCCTGAGAAGTTAACTTTTTGATCTTTGAAGAGACACCTACCACACAGTTTTGAAGGTACAGGAATGGCAAATATATCAATCGATAGCGATCGAATTATCTTAGAGAGGTGGTGGTATAGTCTTTTTAATTTCAAATCAAGTTGAAAATTAGAAGCAGAAGAATTTGAAGAAACGGAAAAAGTGGTCAGTTTTTGGGAAAAAATTTCTCATAATTCAAAAAATCAAATTATCAAAAAAAAATACTACTGGATCAAAAGACAAGACAATAAGCTACCTAGAAAACCTTTATCCAGTTTTGTAACTTTGAAATTGTGGGCGAGGTGTATATTTCTGCAACACTTTTTCAGTTTTTTTATAAAAATCATATTTTTCATGAATGTACAAAAAACACAGGAGTTCAAAAAGAAATGACGCATCAATTGACACCTATTGTGGAAATCTTGAAAAAATCCGTCAAGAAACGGACTTTTTTCCTCCTAGACCATCCCCTTAAGGCCACCATCCCAGGCCCTTGCCAGATGCTCTCGATTCCATGGTCATTTTGTATGTTTTTGTTGTAAAAGGACCCTTAGGTGGTAGACTATTCGTTCCTAAAATTTTATGGCGCTACGGAAAATAATTCCCCCCCCCCCGGGGGGGGGGGTAAGGCGACCAAACTTTTTCAATTTTTCCGATTTTGACCCCACATAAAAAGAGAACAAATAGGAAATGGAAAAAAAGCTCAATGTGAGTTTGTTAGAAGTGTTCCAAGGATTCTAAAACTGTCTTTGCTTTTGTTCTAGCATCAAAACTGGAGGAGTTACATTTTGAAATATCAATATAATTGAAAAGCACCCAAAATTTTGAATTTTTTCCTGATTTTGACCCCATATAAAAAGAGAACAAATAGGAAATGGAAAAAAAGCTCAATGTGAGTTTGTTAGAAATGTTCCAAGGATTCTAAAACTGTCTTTGCTTTTGTTCTAGCATCAAAACTGAAGGAGGAGTCCCATTTTGAAATATCAATATTAGTGAAATATCAATACCTAAAAACCAATATGTCAAATTTTTGCAAAATCTAAGGCCTGAATAAAAAAAATGAATAGAATCAATTGTGTTTATTTTCTAAGGTTACATATCATAGTCAAATTTTATAAGAATCAGACTGAAAATAAAAAAATCATTGTTGAAAAAAAAAAGGATAATTTTTTTTTTTTTTTAAATCACAATTCACACTTCGAATATGAAGTTATGTATGGGAATTATCAAAATAAAAATTAAAACTGCATTCAATTACATCAATTGTTCATTATATTACACTTCAACACAAAATTTTATTTTTTGCTTATACCCAACACTTTGAATTTTCAACATTCATCCTGGGACTAGTTCTCGAGTTTTGATGCTAGAACAAATCCAAAGACAGTTTTAGAATCCTTGAAGCATTTCTAACAAACGCTCGTTTGGTTTTTTTCAAATTCGAATTCGTTGAAAAAATATATAGCTCTAAACCCAAAAAAAAGTTGCTGATTTTTGAAATTTTAAAAATTTTTGAAAAAATAGAAAAAATTGGAATTTGAAAAAAACTGAACGAGCGTTTGTTAGAAATGTTCCAAGGGTTCTAAAACTGTCTTTGTTTTAGTTCTAGCATCAAAACTGAAGGAGGAGTTACAATCTGAAATTTCAATAAAAATATACCAAAAACACATTTTTTGTCAAAAAAAAAAGTAAGGCCTAAATCGAAAAAATGACAGGAGTAAAAAAGGTTTACTTTTACAAAATACATATACTGCCCAACTTTCAAACGAATCGGACTAAAAAAGTTGAAAAAGTGGGATGGTTTCCTTAAGGGGACGGTTTGGGGTAAAAAAAAGTCTAAGTTCTTGGTGGATTTTTCTGAGATATCTACCGTAGGTGTAAATTGTTATGAATATTTTTATATTTGCGCATATTTTTCGTGACCATACATGAAAAAGATTATTTTTAAAAAAACATGAAAAAACATGTGTTGTGGAAAATCCTACTCCTACAATTTTGAACTCAGATAACTGAGAAAATATTTTCTAGATATCAAATTGTCTTGTCCAGAGATCCGGTGCAAAAGTTTTTCGATTATTTGATTTTTTGAGTTGTGAGAACTTTTTTCATCAAAATGACCTTTTTTCCACTTTTTTGAATAATTTGCCTCTACTTTTTAAGGTGAATTGATAATAAAGAAACTTTTGCACTGGATCTATTTTCCCTTTCAAGCGCTATTGACTGGTATGCTCGCCATCTCTGTACGTTCAAAACTGTGGGAGGAGTAGGTTTTCAAAAATCAATAAGTGAGTTTGCAGAAAAACCATTTTTCAAAAAAAATTTTGTTTTTTATTAATTTTTAAATTGAGTCTTATCAGCGATTCTGTACCTTCTTATGTACCTTCAAAACAGTGGGAAAAGATCCATATCATAAGTCAATAAATAAAAGTTTCAGAACAGGGTTTTTTAGAACAATTTTTTTTCAAAGCTGGCTAATTTTTTTCTCAATTACCTGTATTGCTTTGTAGCTCTTTATAAGCCCTTTTGATTGATATAATTGTCATTCCTCTAGCTTTAAAACTCCGGGAGGCGTTTATGTTTACATAGCCAGCTAATTAGCTGATGGCTCAGCAGCCAGACTCAAAACAAACACTCAATTACACCATCATAATTTATCAGAGTAATAGAATGTTTTGTTTGAGTTCAAAAGAATTTAAAGTAAGGCCATGAATGAACTCTCATGCTATTCCCGTAGAGAAACACTCAATACTGGCTCGTAACGGGAGGGAAGAGGGAGGTCATCCATCTATTGGTGCACCACAAGGTCACACTAGTGAGCGTCTTTTATGCCGTCCAGAAGACTAACCAATCGACGTGCTTGAAAGCCAATTATATCGTTGGATGCGCACGAAAGATCTCTAAGATGAGTTTATAAACCGAAAAATGACCATAATCCCGAAATAGACCCGAACCGTGCCCTCAAGTTGTTGAGAGATTCAAAAATATTACTTTCACGCTTGCTATGTGTAGCATTTTATGTATATTTGTTTCCAACTATGTAATTCATTGATCGCATATTTTTATCATGGTCAAAAGTTAAGTGCTGCAATATGACATACTTAATAGATAAATTTAATCTAAGAATACAGGAATCCCTTGTTTAGGCATCTGAAAAAAGGCTGTTTTCATTGGTGCTGTAAAATTTTTGGACACTATCTCTCGAAATATGTGGCATGAATTTTGAATAGTGTGCTTATTACATAAAGTCTGCCGTTTCCAAATGAGTGACCACAGCTTCAAGTAATGGAAACCTGCCATCAACCGAATTATCGAGGAAATAGCATTTGTTGCGAAAGACCCAGGATTTGATGATGTTGATTTCGAAAATGTGAAGGAATTATTCTTCAAATTCTGAATACTTAAACAGCGACCCTACTAAAATCAAGCAGCAATGAGCAAACGAAAAAGCAGATGAAACAGAAATAGCTTTTAACAATCCAAACGAAATTTCAATACAAAGGCTGGATGAGCTGTTCTCAATGAGATACGGTATAAGAACTCATCCTAGAAATTAAACTAGACGAAAAAGAAGGTATAAGTTCGTCAAGGGATAAACAAGAAACAAGATTGTGTTTGAAAGATCGTAGAAGAATGAAGCTTCAATTTCTCAATAGAAATAATTTGAAGTTTTTATTATAAGTTCAAACCCCCCGAGGATGGCGGTACCATGTTCAGTGATCACGAAAATTGTCAGATATGGAAATCAGCAGTGCCCTTGGAATATTCAAATCTAAATTCGTATTGATTAATTCATGACAGATATAATAAGATATAGAAGCCCGTTGCACAAGAAAAAAGTTTTTGGTTGCAGTTTGGATACTTAAGGGATTTATTATCACTGTATTTTAAGTTTGATTAGTGCGGTTACGGCATATGTGGTGTTCTTTGCAGGATTAATTAACCTTACTAATCAAGGGATTCCTATAGTTTAATTTTCGTTCCTTTTTGATGATCTGCATTCGTATAGAGAGCAATCATTTTCGATGACCTGGATCACCAATTTGATACAGGACTGTATTTTGTTCAAGATGACCTGGAGGTCTTGGTGGTGGGATCTGACTTGCATGTCATCAACATATAGTGAGTAATGGAACTTGCTGTTTGGTGGAATCTCTTTAGATATTTTGTTTATTTTGAGGGTGAATTATGTAACTGAGGGAACACTACCTTGAGTTGCTCCATTTTGTTGTTTGTAAAACACTTGAGCTATAGTTATCTATTCCAACACTTAGCGTTTTGTGTCCTAAGAATTTAGCAATGAAAATTGGTATTTTACCTCCAATTTAAACTTTAAATAAGCTTTTTAATATGTCCATATACTCTCAGATCTCCACGTTCTATCGTAATCTTTTTCCAGATTGAAGAATACTGAAATGATATCTTCTCTGCTTGCAAAAGCTAATCTTTTAGTTGAGCCTAGCCTGACCAAATGATATACACTGTGTTTTACTTATTATATTGTTCATATAAAGATATTCAATCTAGCGAACATTGATCGTTTGTTCCTTCAATTTGCAGACAGCTCGAAGTGCGATCCGCCTGTTGTAGTCAGTTTACTACAGTCTTTGCATGGTTTTAGAATTGGTATTATCAGAGTGCTGCAATTGTGGTGGGAAGTAACCTGTTATCCAAAATTTGTTACAAATGCTCAAGATGTATTGTTTAGGCGTTAAATCTCAGTATTTCATCATATCCCGAGTTATTTTGTCATTTCCAGGTGATGTTTATATTGTATTCTTAAGGCGTATTCAAATTCGTGCATATGTAAAATTTGGTTGTAATCTTTCGAGTCTGGCGAATTGAAATAGATTGGTATGATTTTGTTAGCAGTTTTTATTTGTTGAAATTTTGAGTAACTTTGATTGCATGATACTTTGCTGAAGTTTTCTGCTAGTTTATTCACTATAACAGGTATAGTGCTGTATTGCATACTGTTTTAAATCAGTAATGGACTTTCTAAGCACGTGACCTTTTACTTTGCGTATTATTTCGTAGACTTGGCCATTGGAGTATGTTTATCAAGTTGGCTGACGAATTTCGTCTAGGTTTCTTGCTTGCTTGCTCATATTTTGTACTTGTGATTTGCCCTTGCTTACTTCCAATTGATTGTTGATAAAAAAATTACGGTAATATTTCTTGGAGGGGGGAAAAAGTTTTTCTTTCTTTGACTCTGGGGAGTTCCTCGGTCCACCATGGTTTGGGGTTGTATTTTCCGGGTACATAGGTTGGAATGACATTTTCAGCTGTGAAATTAAATTGCCGGTATAGGTTTGAGGCCTGTTGCTTGCAATGCATTTTTTTAGGAGCCCTAGGGAAATTTTTTGCTTTTCGCTTTCCTCTACGGTTATGTTAGTTATTGTGCTCAAAATCTGTTTATTTCATGTTTTATTACAAGAATATATATAATCTACAGTTAGCTTTTGGTTAATTCCAGATAGTTGAAACGGTTGATCAAAGGTTGTTTGATTTTCGTTCAGGTAGGTCATCAAAATTGGGCAATGGTCGCTATCTCCCGGTGAGTCGAAACCAACCCAATTGAGTGGTAGGGCCAATGTGGGTGAGCCGGTATTCAACAGGCAAAGACCATTATTTGTGATACCAGTTTCTAATAACTTGCCCGTATTATCTGTATTTTTTGCAGCCGCATATGGTGGTGTGGCTGTTAAAGTTGCCTGTGAAGATGAATGGTTTCGTGGATCGAGTCCAAGTTTTTCATTTGTGACTGTTTGTCTACCAGGTATGAAGATACTACAAATGGTCATCAGCTGTCCTAGGTTTGCCTGATTGGCCACACTTTGTAGTTCGGTCCGCAGGTTGTTTGAAAAAGGATATTGAAATATGGACTAATATTCCAACTCCTCCAAGGGGGATGGGGGAAGTTTTTGCTACGGTAACTGTGCTGTTGAACATTACTGCAACCTATTATTGTAAACTGGCAATTTTTCAATTATTCAGTTTCTTACAGTGCTATATTACTGGGTTTGTGATCATTTATCGTTTTCATTATTTCAACTTTTTCTCCCCTGATGCCTTGCAGTTCCATTGCAGGATTCCTATATTAGCTTTGATAGGTACTGGGTTTGTTTTTTGTTTTTTTAGTCAGCTGTAAGTTACTTTCCTCTGGATAATCTATCTCCAATCCTAGAATCGCGGAGGTAGTGAGGTCGTTCCCTGTTCGCATAATTCTTCCCTATATCATGTTTGTTGTGGCTGTGAGAGGGGGACGGTGATTTGGATGGTGATCTTGATGTGTAACGATATATGTACCAAAATAGTTCGGTAAAATCTGGGGAAGCAAGAAATGCGCATGAGAAACGTGACGCTGGCACCGCGCGAAAAACCGTTACGACATTAAGGCCGTTTCCCCAACCAAAGCATCGACAAACGGGACTATGTTAAGGTGGTACATAAGGGTGGATAAGGTAGCATAAGCGTCTTCTCAAGGAGTAGGGGGGGGGGGTGTATGTGAGGAGGTGCACGAGAATGTAGATCTAGTGCAAACTGCATCAAAACATAAGGGTCCGATTACAACATAGATCTATATTATGGAGGATTATGGATATAATTAATTTTACAACGTGCTAGGGCACAGGGGAGTAGTCGGGGGGAAAAAAGGGGTTTAAATATGTGTACGGAGGAATACTCGATGGAACCGAGGGTTGTGACTGATGCGAAATAGACGTGTGTACGTAGCAAATGTGTAACGATATGTAACAATATATAGCAATGTAAAGCAATATAGGGCTGTAACAACTAGGGGGAGCAAGAAAGACGCAGGAAATAGCTATGCGACAGCCGAGCGCACCTGTGAGGGTGGATAGGGGGGTGAAGCGTCTGCACAAGAGCAGGAGTTAAGCGAGGGGCAGTAACAGAAGGTAGAGCTAGTACGCGCATTAGCACAAGTGAGGGATAAGAATACAACATTGACATATAGTACAAAGGGAAATGGTTCAAAGTCATTCACAACATGCTAGGAAACAGGGGTTTGAGGTTATGCAAGGTTTAAGCAAGCTGGGTGGAGTGATACTGATGAAAGCGAGGGTTGTGACTCATTGCTAGAGGTACACGTATGCATCAAACGGACGAGCCAATCACAGGCGTAAGATTTTGCGGGACTCTAGGCGCGCACAAGAAAGTACGGGACAGATATAAGTGCAGCGTGAGAAAGGGGTTAGCCTACTCACTATTTACCCTGGTTCTGTGTAGTGCATTGACGCCTCATCAAGATGTAGGCCCAGAAAACAAGAAAGGGGAGGTAAGCGGACTTTGCGTTAGGAAGTGATAGTGTTTCAGGCAGTTGAACGATTTAGGATTTTTGATTGTTTTTTAAACAATGGAGGGAGGGAAATCGGCATATATGTACTTTGGTGGCATTGTATGGCGTTGTGTATCAAGGCCGGTTAGTTTTTGGGAAGCGTCATCTAGTGAAGGCAGAGATTGAGATTCCGTCTAAGCAGTGTGTTGTGTTTACATTTTGAATATGGGTTAAAATCAGGGACGTCAGTAAAGGGCAAGCTTCTTACATGAACTGGGGATACGAGGGGATTAAATATTTCTCAGGTGGAATTGATATTAAAAGGGATTCTTTTGTTGACTCACTGTATATTAAAGGAGGGTAAAATTTTCAATCTATCATCAACAGTTAGATACAGGGGAACACGTTAGAATATTTTCTGGTGCATTTTTGAACAATGGTGAGATCCCGGATATTGATTCAGTATTTTAACCTTTCTGCAGTGGGGGAAAAACTCGCCTGTCTTCAACACGTTGTGCAGCCTAAGCCTGCAATCAATGTCAAATACATCGGTTTGGCAGGTCAAGCAATTCATTCAAATGCTTGACTTAATATTTCCTTTGTTTTATTCAGCGTGAATTGAAAGATCATTATTTTCAGTTGGAATCTTACGCAATTGTTCGTTAATTGAAGGGAAGTAAATCATTCAATTCTATTTGGAGGGGTGTACTGGCTATCAAAATCCCAGGGAATAAATGTTCAAGGGGAATAGATTACTTGATATACTCAATGTTCTCAGGGAGGACGGCCCAACCGCTTGGGGTCGCATCAAGGTGACGCCAAAATGGCGCATTCAAAGCAAAAGCATCGTCGACTTACTGCCTACACATCTACACTCAGGAAAGTGAATAGTAGTGCAGCACAAGCGCGTGAATGCGCAATTCTTCCCATCTTGGTCGCGAGAAGGATGCCCACAGGGAACAAGCGGCTGAACAGCACGTTAGAAATAGCTTGCAAAGGCGCTAAACCTTTGCAGATAGTCCAGAATTGATTGAATTTTTTTCCGTGTGACAAGAGCTATGTCAATTTTGTGTCATTCGCAATCACGGGCCCTGTGCCGTGCCATTCACGCGCACAACAATTTCCCTAGGATTATGTTTCATGTAATTCTTGCTACACACTTCGGGTGTTTTTGTATCAGAGGTATGCACACAAATCGCGTGTTCTTATGTAATGTTACACATAACTTATTGAAATGCACTGTTAGTCATGTACATTTCCCGTGTTGATCTAGACACACTGGGGTTGGTTCACGGGAACAGAACTGTAACTCACTATTTCTGTTGTTCCCATCTATACCATTATTTCTCTTTCTGTGCATTTCCTCTCCTAATGTTCCTTTTCCTCGTTTACTATGAAGTTTAAATTCCTCACTACCGAAGACAGACTCATCTGTTTTGTGACATTAGGATCGGGCACTCACGGGCAAACCAATCACACACGTAGAATTTCGCAGGACTCGAATCGCGCACAAGTTAGGATAGGAGCATTTATAAACGCAGCGTAAAAAAGAGATGGCTCACTCACCCGTTAACTTGAGTGTAGGACGTGTGGTGTTCTCCCTCAGGCTGCTTCACGCTCTGAGCGGACTGAGAATATCTAAGACTTGGAATATCAATGCCCGAAGCGAGTGCCTGAGGCACGAACGAACCCGACAGGATAAAAAAAACACGACTTTAAAGCCGTACTATTGTGAATATTGCTAACAGTAAGGACACACAAGTGAATATTAGTCAGGTAGTACAGCACTTAACGACGCCTTGGAGGACCAACGGTTGTCGGGGAGTCGCAGCGTGAGTGGCGGTCGAGCGCGAAGCTGTGAGGCTGTTACTGGCCGAGTGTCTCCGACTTCAGGGTATCAGCCGCTAGGAGGGAACTGACTCGGGTCGAGGACGTGGCGTTGCAGCGCGACTGGCGATAGAGGCAGTGAGGCTACAGTTTGCCGAGCGGCCAGACTTGTAGTTAGCATCAGAGCCGCTGGGAGAGAACTGAACTCCGCTTGCCTTGTAGTTCTTTATATCGTGCTTGGTGCGGCATCACCGCTCCAAACTCGCGCTCTGATTGGTGAGCGAATGGTGATGCTTCAGGGCTGTTAAAGCTGTGCTAAACTTATGAAGTGTCTTGAGATGTTGCTTGGTTGCTCAAAGCAAGCATCTTGTTGAGATCACAAACGTCAAAGCATGGGCAAGATGCAGTCCCAGAAATCATCAAGGGGATGTACGTAAGCAGGTTTGCGTGTAAGTTATTAATTCGGGAGTAACATAATTTAGGATACTTGATTTTTTGAACAATTGGGGGAATGAGCATAAATACTTTTGGGGCACTTTTACGCTGTGTATCAAGGCTGGTTAATTATAGGGAAGCGTCATCTCGTAACGTCAGAAATTGGAATTGAGTCTTGAGCAGTGTGTTTTTTTACTTTTGAATATGGGTTAAAGTTATGGATGTCACCAATGGGTAGGCTTCTTGCATTACCTAGTTGATACGAGGGGAATTGAAAAACTATTTCTCAGTTGGGATTCATATTAACCCTTTGCTTCCTAACACTCTAATTGTTATTTCAAGAATTTTTCAAGGTAATTGCAGTCGTTACCCTGATATATCAGCAAAATTGCACTAGCATGTTTGTTTCTGTATAAGCAGGTGCTTGCTTCCTTTTAAAATTGGAAAAAAATGATTTTAGAAATGTATGCTTCGACACCAAAAAATGGCCGAAAAATCTGAGAAAAAATATCAATTTAATTTTTGCTAAATTTCATCTGTAAATACATGTACGTAAGACAAACTTCTTCAAATTAATATAAAAGGTATTACATGTATTGCACAGACCATGAAACTTACACTGAATGGATATCAAGAGCAAATTGCAAGCGTCAAACTCCTGTAATGACTAAAAACATGATTGCAGGAATAAAATTAATTGCTCTAATTTTGTCATTTACTTCAAATTATTTCCCTACTAGTTGAATTACCTTTAAATTTTGTCGATTTACCTAAATTGGAAGCACTAGCCATCTGGGAACTGAAGTTCACGTCGTGAGGCAAAGAGTTAAAAGGGATGTTGGGATAGTCGCTGTCCCACCTCCAGGTCTTTGCAGGCTAAGATATGAAAGATCTTTTGTTTTCTAAAGCAAAGATTTCATGGGGAGGTGGCGGCTGTGGGATACGTTTTTTCTGCAATTTACTTAAATTTTCTGTAGCGAATTCTATGGCGGAATTTCCCAGCATTAGCAAAAAACCTCTTGCTTCGAAATTTAGAATTTGGTTCAATTTTGTAAACCTTGTTGAATTATTTACACCCCGTTCCTTAGCTCTGATTTATTTTCCCAAATTTATTTATTTAGGGTGGTAAAATTACTGTATATTTTGCTTATCAAACAGAACTATATTAAGTAAGTTTCGTGCTGCCTGGCGGAATCCGTGGCACGTATTCTTCTGCACCGAAGTCAAATTAATCATTGTTAGGTTGAATTTTTATTAGGATTATAGCTACGGTGAAGTGCAGATGTGCGGTGTCTTGTCTTTGGTGCCGGCGTGCGGGATCTGGGCGTCCTGTATATTTCATTGCTGTGCCAGTATTTTGTTTTTAAATATGTTGAACGGCAAAAACAGCTAAAATGTCAAATGCACAACTTTTGTAAAGTCAAGATTAAACATCCTGGGAACATTGTTTTTATCTCTTCAGTACAAAATTACTTAAATTTATAAGGGGTGCAAAATTCATTTCAGGGGGTTATCAATCATTTGTTAAATTACAGAGAATGGGAGATTAATAGGGAATACAAATTCAATCAAAATGATTGTTCTAAGGGTGGGCTTCATAAATTGGTACAGCGTTGAAGTGCCGTCAAAGTGGCGCGTGCAGAGTGGAATCATGAAAATCACCGGTGCACAATAATGGGGAACCGGCTTATGATGTACGTTCATGGAAGTGGTTAGCTGCACGGGGCAAACGTGTGAAAGGGAAGTTCTTTTTCATCTTTGCCACGAGCAAAACAGTGCAGTGCAAGAAAAATGATTACCGCAAGAAATCAGCGACCGGAATATTGCGTTAGAAACTTCTGGAAAAGGTGCTAGGATTTGTAGAGGGTTTGGATATAATTTCAGTGTCTTTCTTTGTGCAACGATTGCGATTTGAATTTGTGTCGTTTGTTATCACGTGTCTCGTGCCCGTTCGCGCATGTAAACAATTTCCCTAGGATTGTGTTTCGAATAATTTTTGCAATTTGCCTCGTGAGCTTTTGTGTCAAAAAATGCGCGCAAATTCAGGTGTTCATACGTAATTTTAAATAAAACTCATATGAAATGGGCCACTTGGAATTTTCATTACTTCATGCTGATCTAGGTGCACTGATGTAGATACGTAGAACAGGCCCTTACCGTTTCTATTTTGAAGCTTGTTTTATTTTTACTCTTTTGTGAACCTTTTTTCTCTTAAATTATCCGTTTCCTCTGCTACTATTGGGGTTCTAAGTCCTCACTATGTAGACAACTATGTCTTGTGACAGATGGCTGCATGCTTGGGATGGAGGGCTTATGCTGACTTTGTGGAGGCATGAATTCGTTCAATATTCGCCTAGTTTCTTGTCTCAAGATAGGATTGCATTCGCTTGTGTCCTCATCTTCAAGATTTTCAGCTGCAGTTTTGATTTTAATAGTGGGTTTGAGCAATTGTAGGGTTGGGTTTAATGTGGAGTATCTCTTTTTTGCTGGTTTCTTGGTCGTAATTTTAGGCTTGTAGAGGTCGAGTTTTTAGCGTACGAACTGTGTAAGTAGCTGTATTTGATTTGTTACAGAATGAGGTATTTGTATTTTGTTCGGGGGTTGTTTGGTTTTTGGTAGTGGCTATGAGTAGTTGGGGTGTTGGTATTCTAGGCATTTCAATGGTTTGATTTCCTAGATATTTCAGAGTTGTGGGGGTCGTTTGCGGTATATTATAAGTCCTTGCTTGCATGAGACATTTTGTTCACTAGAGGAAAATTTCTTATTGCTTGCATAGTTCTCTACAGTCTCGGTCTCCGGTTTAGTGGTACCTTATTCAGTATATTAGCATGTCAAGCTGCTTTGTGTAATTAGATGCTTCGTGGCCATTAGACGCGCACTTTCCGCGCACGAACTCATCACTGGTACACCTTTTTGCTGTGTAGTTGCATTCTGAACACTTATACATCATAGGGCAGTCGAAGTATTCATGTATCTTACACTTCCAGTCATGGCCAAGGACGTCGATATACTCAATCAGGAGTAGCACCTTTGCATTGAAGTTACGGCTTTTATCAATTGGCTGATTCAACATTTCTGCTGGAATGGTTTTCCAGTAAGCCTTGTTTGTATTTTGGAAATTGGTTGAAGTCATAATGATAGATATAGAAGAGTCCTTTTAGGAAGAGAAAAAAAGGCCTCGGAGGACCTCTGAGGCCCCTTTTCTCGCCGATGGTCATTTTTCATGTTTTTGTTGGAAAAGGACCCTTAGGTGGACTTTTCGGTCCTAAATTTTTTTGGTGCTACGGACAATAGATCCCCCCAGGGGGGGGTTAGGGGACCAAAATATTTTATTTTCGACCCCATCTCGATCCCATATAAAAAGAAAATATAAGAAGAAATGGAAAATTTGCGAATGTACTTTTGTTAGATATGTTCCAAGAATTCTAAAACTGTTCTTGGTTTTGTTCTAGCATAAAAACTCAATGAGTTCTATTGTTTTGAAATATCAATACCAATGGACTAAAAACCAATATGTCAATTTTTTTCAAAAACTAAGGCCTGAATCAAAAAAATGTATAGAAGACTTTGTTTCTTTTCCAAAGGTACATATAATATTCATATTTAAAAAATCAGACTGAAAACAAAAAATTTCATAATTTTCATGAAATAGGTAAAAAAAATTTATTTTCATGGAAATTCAGTGTGAATATGAAGTTATGCATGGAGATTATCGAAATAAAAATGAGAACAACATTCGATTACATAAATTTTCCATTATATTACACTTCAACAAAAACTTTTGTTTTTAGCCTGTAGTGTAAAGTTACTTACTTTCAAAATTCAAAAGAACAGAAGTCATCCAGTTTTTATGCTAGGAAGAAAACAGAGTTTTAGAATCCTTGGAACATTTCTAACAAAGTTACACTGCATCTTTTTACATTTTTACATTCTGATTTTTTTTATCATAGGTCAAATCAAAAAATTTTGGTATATTTGATATATTGGTAAAATATCTTTTATAAAATATTGTACAATAATAAAAAAATTCAAATACAAAATATCTGAATACATCTATGTTAGAAATGTTCCAAGGATTCCAAAACTGTCTTTGAATTTGTTCTAGCATAAAAACTTACTGACTTCTATTCTTTTGAAATAGGTATAAAAAAGGACCCAAAAAAATAGTATTTC
This sequence comes from Morinoia aosen, assembly GCA_030386875.1. Classification (NCBI taxonomy): domain Eukaryota; kingdom Metazoa; phylum Arthropoda; class Malacostraca; order Amphipoda; family Talitridae; genus Morinoia; species Morinoia aosen. The sequence goes on from CM059573.1 coordinate 28,030,259, forward strand.
AAATTTTTCGGAAATACTTAGGCCTAAATCAAAAAATGTTAGGGGTTCAAATATGTTTGTCTTGCAAAAATACATATACTGACCAATTTCAGACCAATCGGATCGAAAAAGTATTTTTCCCCGAGGACCCACCCAAATATAAGTACAGAATTGCTTTTCGTTATTTGCACAAGGATATTGTTCATGTCTCGGATTTGTTGTACATCTTGTTTTAGATCTACCTCCACAACAAATGTGTTTTTGCAACCCGATCAGATAGTTCTGGGGTTTCCTTGAATTTGGTTTGCAATGCATTTTTCTAGGAGCCATGGGGGGATTTTTCGCTTTTCGCTTTCCTCCACGGTTATGTTATATGAGTTGTAAGGATGTTTGTAACTGGTGTATGTAGCTCAGAGTGTCCTGTAACAATTTGTGTAGCACGATGCTTACTAACTCGATGTTCCAGTTGGACTATGCTTATTTCTGCTTCTATTTTGTGTTTCGAGCACTCTCTGTGGCCAGTTTCGTGTTCACGTTTGCAATGCATGCAGGAAAGAGTATTGCTGCTATGACCTGCTTCTCTGTAGAGTTTGCAGCTTGCTTTGTTATGGCAGTGTTTGGCTGTATGGCCATAGTTCTGACATTTGTGGCAGATCATGGGCCTGTTAAGGACACAGTTCAGGTCTACTTCCGGTTAATGGTAAATTTTCGGTTTATAAACATAGAAAATTTTCTTGCACATCCAACGATATAATTGGCTTTGAAGTACGTCAATTGGTTCGTCTCTTAGATGGGGTAGAAGACGCGCACTAGCATGACCTTGAGGGGCGCGCCAATGGATGGGTGACCTCCCTCTTCCCTCTTATTACGAGTCAGTTTTGAGTGTTCCTCTACGGAAATTGAATGAGAATTCATTCATGGTCTTGCTTGAAATGCTTTTGTACTCAAACAAAACATATTACTCACTGATATATTACGATGGTGTAATTGAGAGTTTGTTTTGATCCCCGCTCCTGAGTCATCAGCTAATTAGTTTGCTGTGTAAACGTAATCGCCTACCGGAGTTTTGAAGCGACAGGAATGGCAAACATATCAATTGAAAGGGCACAAAAAGAGCTACAAAACCAACTAGGCGATTAAGAATAAAAAGTTAGTAATTTTTGAAAAAAGAATTGCTCTAAAAAAAACCCTGCTATGAAACTTGTATTTATTGACCTTTGATATGGATCCTCCCCCACTGTTTAGAAGGTACAGAATTGCTAATAAGACAGTTAAAAAATTAGGAAAGAAAGAAAAATTTCTTTAGAAAAAAGGCTCTCTTGAAAACTCACTTTTTGACCTTTGGAAGCCTACTTCTCCTACAATTTTGAACTCAAAGAAGTGGAAAAATATTTTCTAGATAGCTTATTGTCTGGTCTATAGATCTGGTGCAATAGTTTTTTAATTTCAATTCTTGTTGAAAATGAAAATAATTCAAAAAAGTGAAGAAGCCATTTTTTGGGAAAAAAATTCTCAAAATCAAAGTTTGGAAAAACGTTTGCACCTAATCTTCAGACAAGACAATTAGCTATCTAGAAAATATTTTTCCAGTTCTCTGAGTTCAAAATTATACAAGTAGGATTTTCTGCAACACGTTTTTTTAAAAAAATAAGCATATTCATGTGTGGTTACAAAAACACGCACAAATCAAAAATATTGTTAACAATTTACACCTACAGTAGATATCTAAGAAAAATTCAAAAATTTACTTTTTTTTACCCCAAACTATCCCCTTAATTAATGGATGTATCGTGTCTGAATTTCTGCCTGGGATGTATATGGAGTCCAGTGGATTGTAGCTATTAAAGGTTATCAGAAATGGGGCGGTGTGGGAGAGCTGAGTTTTAATGAAATTAGCACGGACAGCATCGATTATATCATCCTGATTTTTGTGTTTTTTTCAGATGCTTCTATATTTTCTATATCATTTTCTTGAATGTGAATTAGTCCTCTGCATAGGTTGTAGTGTTGTAGTAAGGGTGTTTACTGATCTGGCAATTAGTACCGCCGATATTATTAAGTGTGGTGACGAGCTCAGATTGAGATTTGTTTTGGGTTTCTATGAGGTTTTTACTTATATAAGATATTCGTTTTGCCTTTAAACCAGTTATTTCAACTATTTCTTCTTGAAGGCAAAATGGATTTATCTTATTTCTCACTCCAATTTTAAATCTGATGATGAAGAACTGTGTAAAATGATCATTATTTGTCATATCTTGATCCAACAAAATGAGTGAGAACATACTAACATTGCTTTGTTTCTTCACATACTCTTCTGCAACTAAGTTTTTACTGTCTTTTTCTACTTGTGTGCTTTCGTTATTTTAAGGATTTTTCCGAGTGTATGATAAATTTTTGTTATTCGGTCATCTGCAGTTTGCGTTTAATTTCCAACATTGTGTCTTATGGGGTCAGTGCATTTGTTTGCATCATCAGCTGCAAGTCTATTGAGCACTTCATTTTATCTAGCCTCTAATTGGTCCAGTTAACAGTTAGCATCATTTGTTTCTGGTGATGGAGTTTTCAGTTATTAGGTCAAGTTTTCGTGGTTCCTGTTTATCTTTTCAGTGACTGCGTTGGTTTTTGGCACTTACATTGAAAGCGGTAATTGGGTTGTTTTTATTGTGGTGTATTTGTAATTTTGGATTATTTTTCTTTTTGGTGTGGATGCTTCCATCTTCAGAGGGGGTTTCCCTGTATGAAAGTTGGAGTTTGGAGTATTCTCTGACTGTTGCCAGAACCGTTTGATATTATACTTAAGGATTCAGAGTAACAAGCTAATATGAACTATTGGTTTAACATCTTCTCCAACAATTTTTTTGTTAAAAACGTTTCTTTTTCAGACTAATTTTTTATTTTAGTTCTATATAGTATTTTCAATGCTGGCTATGAAAACATTTTGTAATTATTTTTTCTTCCCATTTTGGTGGTTAACTTTTTATTTGGAAAATACCTTTGTCGGCAGAAACGAGTTAACACGTCTCCCTATAAACCATATTTTTTCCCTGTATTTTCTTGATTTTTTCGAAATTTTATTACCAAATCTAAAGAGAAATGAAAACCTATTTTTTTTAATTATTATTACAATTGTTACCAAACATCTAGCAGTAATTATAATATGCATAATAAATGAAATTCCTTTTTCCGGCACTCCTCCTCCTCCTCACTTGTCAAGCAATAGCCATTGTCTGATGAACTGGCAGAGTTATCAGAATTATTCAAGCTTCCAAGGGAAGGTTCATATTCACTATCTTCCGTTGAACTAGACATTTGGGGTGTAACACTTGAAAATGCTATAAAAAAATTAATGGAAATGTGGAAGCAAACAACACCAATCCAACATCAATGGCTGTTGGAGCAAGTCTAGTAACAATGTCCTTGAAATCCCACAGCTCTACCCTATCGCCTCTAAAAGGCGTTCGGTTTGACGAGAATACTTGTTTCACACGTAGAATGGCTTACAACGGCTTAAAATTGACATGTATTTACGTATGTAGCTGGTTTTTGAAGGTAATGTTTTAGACGAGTATACTCGTTGATGCCTGAAAAACGAACATTTCGTGAAAACAAGTAAACACGTTTCTGCCGGGAAAGGGGTTAAGTAACTAGAGCCTAATTTTTTTAATTGTTTTGGGACCCTGTGAGGTAGGGCAAGTTAAAATGAAGAGAAGCACAAAAATAGGACCCTAGCTCCGAGGAGCTCGGGCCGCCGCCCGACTTAGTTCTACCAAACAACGGGGATTTGAAATAAGAAACAAAATCTTAATCCCACGAAAGGAAACTCATAAGATAGAGAAAAAAGTTGGGAATTTCAACAATACCACCACGAGAAGGTCAGCTGGATACTGACTCGTGAGCAGGTAATCATGTATTAATCTTTTTCTCTGACTTCTTTCCCTTTACCAAGCTCAATAATTCAATAATATGGAACCAGTTAAACTTAGTAAAGGGAATAGTGAAAATTCCAACCAAGCTTCAGGCTCATACTCATTCATATATAGTGACACCCAAAAGTATTGAATACATTACATTTTTTTTCATAACTTTAGTTTTTGTGCAAAATATCACCAAACATTCACTCAGTATTATCCTATATAGCATTTTTTCCTAGGATGTGGAATGATAATTGAAAAGTCAGTGATGAAATAGCTTTATTGATTAAAATATAAAATGATTTAACTCGCGAGCATTGGATACATTCATTTAGTATTCTGTTGTGAAGCCTCAATTTCATTCAACTACAGTGGTACCTCGGTTCTCGACCGCCTCTATACTCGACCAAAATATTCGAGTAGAAAATGCTTCGGATCTTGAACAGATTTTCAGTATTCGACTAGCCGAGTCGACCCGAACGCGCTCCTCGACCCTTCTCGGCCAGCGGGTAAGCGTCACTTCGACTCTGACCGTGAGCGGAGAAAGACGTACGCAGTTTGTTCGAGTACTGTATTTCTTTCCAGATTTAAAGTTTTTCGTGTTGCTCTAGCCCTTAATTATGGGTCCAAAGAAAGACAGTGATAAGGGGAAGGGAAAGAAGAAAATAATGAGGACCACTATTGAACTGAAGAAGGAAATTATTGCAAAATATGAAAGTGGTGTACGAGTGTCCGACCTCGCGTCGCAGTATGAAATGGCAAAATCAACCATTTCCACTATCTTGAAGCATAAGGAAGTGTTGAAGAAAGCTGATGTTGCAATGGGAGTGACAGGAATTAGTAAGCAAAGGCCTCGGATTGTTGCTTCTTATCTTCATCAAGGAAAAGATGTTGGCAGGGGACAGCGTTAGTGAAGCTCTCATCTGCGAAAAATCTCTTCAAATTTACGAATCGTTATCATGTACTGCTTGTGCACATTTACGTCTTCATTGTTGTTTAGATACACGTTCATTTAATATTTTAGGTATTTTTCTTAATGGTGAGAACGGATTAAATTACTTACCATTATTTCTTACGGGAAAATTGGTTTTGGTTCTCGAACAAATCGGTTCTCGACCACCACCTCAGAACGGATTATGGTCGAGTACCGAGGTACCATTGTATTTCCAATTGCTATGTTGTGCAGAAGATTTTCACAAATATCCACTGGTATTTTTTGCCATTGTTTTGCAGAACTGCTTTAATTGTTAAATATTTTAAACTACATTTGTAAACTTCAATCTTCAACGTATTCCATAAATTTTCAATTGGATTCAAGTTGGGAGACTTGACGGAGCCAATTGAGGTCATCATATTATTTTTAAGCTATTCATGAGTTAGTTTGGCAGTGTGTTAGGGATCATTGTCATTTTGAAACAAGAAATCACCACCATGTCACATCAAAACTGCAGATTTCACAATTTTTTTTTCAAAAATCTCTTTGTACATGCAGTTACTTATCTTACAATTAATAATTTCCTACTCACCAGTGCAATTGGATAAAAAAATATACCAGTATAATAGAACTACCTACAGAGTTTAATCCAGAGACGATTTTCTGTTTATTGTGAGCAGAGCCTTTTTCTCCGTCAAACATGAGTTGCTGTGTTTCTTCTGATGAGTTCAATTTAGGTTTTGTCTGACTTGCTTCTCTCTTCATAGCTTCAAACAAAATTCAAACATGCTTTGACATGTTGGTGTTTCCTTGGTGACCTAAAAATCAAGCTAATGTAATTTAAAGGTATACTAATGTTATAATTGCTCACTTTGATAACAGCTCCTTGCGGTTGGTTTGAATTTCACGATGTGTGATTAGTCTTTTTTTGCCCCTTAATGTTTATCCACCTAAAGTTGCTTTTGTTTATCTTTCTAGGATGACCAATTCTTGCAAGGTTTGTAATTACATCGCCAAACTTGTTGTGCCTTGTGATTTTATTTCTTACAGTATTCAATATTAGTTTCATTTCCTAGCATATTTTTTATATCTCTCTTTTTTTGTAACATTCAATGATTTTATTAGGCATATTGTTTACAACTCATCAGATTTAGCCATTTTTAAATCATAGCCTGCGGATTGAGATCTAACAGCTACACAGACAAAATTACTTGGCAAACAATCAAGTGCATCACTCATTAGTCATACCTCTCAAAAATTATTTGATACATAAATAGTTGAATGTTTTATAAAAATTAAATAACTATAAGAGAAATAGTGCAATAATATCCAATACTTTCAGGTGGGATAATTTTTTATTTTCATCAATACAACTATTTCAATATTGACTTTTCAAGGTGATCGAATGTTTTTTTTCATGAAACTTCAAAAATTAGTAAAAAATACTTCAGGAGCGAAACAAGCTCAGAGGGATTCACAACATGTTTAGAACATTCGAATGAACGTTCAGAGTCCTAAAATTTTTTAAATTTGCCCATACCCCCTCCCCCCCCCCCCCTCAAAGGAAAATTTTTAAAAACCTAATTTTTCAGTCAATTTCGTACATAGAGACAATTAGTTTTTTGTGTTTGATTGACAATGAACTGGTCTACAAATTTTAGGACCAGTTTTTTGCAAGAATCTTGATATCACAAGAAAAAAAATTTCAAGAGAGGTTTGAATTATTGAAACATAAAATGTCAATTTTTTGGTAATTTCTTTAAATGGCAACAAAAAACTTTATAATCAACTTATCAAAAAACTACTTCATAGAATTGTAGTACACGCTTTATTCTTTACGACAAGAAATAGATCTCCATATGTAAAAAACTGTTGGAGAAATAATGGAAAAACTGGAACGCTTTCTTCTCATAAAATGTTTTTTTTCGGCTTTACGGCTCAATTTCTCCTACAATTTTTTATTTATGAGGGAGATCTTTTCAGCATCGTGAAGATCAAGGTAAGTACTATAAATTTCAGATGTAGTTTTTTGATTAGTTGAATATAAAATTTTTAATTACAATGTAAAGAAACACATATTGAAAATTTGTTGTGGTTTTAAATTCAAAAAATTTTTACAATTTTTTTTGAAGTGATATCAAAAAACTGGTCCTGAAATTTATAGACCAGTTCATTGTCAATCGAACACAAAAAAACTAATTGTCTCTATGTACAAAATTGACTGAGAAATTAAGTTTTTTAGAAATTTTCCTTTGAGGGGGGGGGGGGGGGAGGGGGTATGGGCAAATTTAAAAAATTTTAGGACTCTGAACGTTCATTCGAATGTTCTAAACATGTTGTGAATCCCTCTGAGCTTATTTCGCTCCTGAAGTATTTTTTATTAATTTTTGAAGTTTCATGAAAAAAAACATTCGATCACCTTAACCATCCTTCCACATACTAGTAAAAATACTATATAGGATAATACTGACTAAACATTAGGTTAAGTTGTGCCCTCAAACTGAAGTTACAACAGAAATTGTGATGTATCCAATATTTTGTGTCACTGCAACTGCATATGTGTAATCATATAAAATATGAGTACATATATGATGGTATTCCTATAAAGTATGGATCAATAAAACATTTCTAGACTTTTGGCTTGAGAGCAACCAGAGCCCAATACAGGAGACTGTAAATTCAATCACTTACTCCAGGTCAAGGTAAGCAGGCCATGAAAAGCTCTTGGTAGGCACCAGGATCTGCACAAGGATGAGGTGGAGGAAGAGTGACAGCCAGAATGACACCAGCAAGACCAGCACCACCACCATCACCCTCACCACCATGCTGGTGCAGCGGCTCATCACCCACTGCACATAGTGTGAGACATCAGCCTTCTGACTACCTGTGCATTGTGCTGTGTAGCTAAAGGGTTAAAGATGCATGAGCAATAAAATTCACTATTACAATTAAGACCTCAACGCAGCACCATTTTACTTTTGTGGAAGAGAGAAAAATGACACAAATACTATCATATTCAAACACAACAAACAAATTATACACTATAACCATTTCAAATGCTTTCCAATAATATAAGCAGTTTCCAGTGTAGTAGCAATACTGCCCTGATATATTTATACAATGAAACATTATAACTGATAATTTTGAATATCAATAAGGAGACTTGAAGCATATCAAAATTTACAAAAATGACAAAGAAATAAAAATAGATTAGATTAAAGTTAGGTTAAGCCTCCCTATCACAACTGTGACATTAAAAAGGAAGGATTAAGGCATTTCTAAATATGGGGGCAAGGAAATGTTGAATCTATGCACAAAGTGTGTTCCTACACAAGAAACAGAAAGTTAAGAGAGAAGTTAATTGAACAATATGGAGTTGAACAAATTAATGGATGCGAAAAACAAGACAGCAGTGAAACAAAAAAGGTCCTTCATAACAAAACAAAAACAAATTACATTTCCACGGTTAGGGTAGAAGTTAAAGTCTTCTTAACCACAACAAAGGCATTCCAACAGAGGAAGGCACAATTTATTATGAGGTTGAGGAAACAGAATTTGTGCACAAGGTGTATAGAAACAGCACATTGCAAAAAAAAAGTTATAAAACAAAATACAAATTGAAGAGCAGAGTAGTAGGTGCTGGAAAACAGGACTACAGTGAACCAAAAAAAGAGGGTCCAGAACACAACAAAAAATCTGTTTTATTTTAGCACAAGGAAGGCATACTTAACCTTAAACTTAGGACCTCACATCAAAGGATCTGGGAGCACTTATTCCTATAGACACAATAGTTTCCTCTCCCTGAGGGATATATTACAACAAAAACCTATTCTATCTCAACAAAATAAGGGCTATCTAACTCTTAGCTTAGGAACTCATATATTTTTGCTTCAGAGCGCTAGCTCTCAAATGAATATAGCAAAAAATAATGGCAAATTTTGTTCATTCTTCCATAAAATAATTAAAATGGAATTCAATTATCAGTTTACATGTGGTACATATAAATTTCCATAAGCAACAAACACAAAAAATGACATTGAACAGATGATACCAATAATTTTTCTAAATGATTGACAAAGGAAAAGAACAGCATACCTTCCTTGTGCATAATGAGATTTCAATACCAGAATATAAACCTAAGAACACATGTGTTAACACAATACAGGTGAGAAAAATTTGCTCATCTCTGCTAGGTGAATTCCATTTTCTAATATCATGAGTGGTTCACTGAAATTGAGAAGCTAAATATACTAGCGGGTAGTGAGAAAGAAAGTAGACAAAACATATGACATAACTATAGCATGTTGACATAGATTAGATTATAGATTAGATTATAAGTTAGTTTAAGCCTCCCTAACCGCTGCAAAAATAGAGCGTATCAAAGAGAGGAAGGAGGAAGGCACCATTTAGTATGGAGATAAGAAAATGAGGAATCTATGCAGAAAGGGCATAGAAACAGTAAGATGGGAAAGAAGTTCATGAAATAAGATAAAAGTTGAAGAAGAAAGTCAGAGGTGACAGTAGTGAACCAAAAAAAGGTGGTCCTTAACATAACAAAAAACATTTTATTTCAACAAAAAGAAGGCCTACCTAACTCTCAGCTCGGGCCCTCACATTTTTCCCCTGGGAGCGCTAATTCCCATAGATACAATAGTTGTATCCCCCTGAGGGGGCATGTTGACATAGTCAATTAACTTATGTACAACATGATTTAGTAATTTCTCAACTCTCTGTGGATGCAGAGATGTAGGATTGTCCAAAATGTATGCTGTACACAAGTGTGGAACTAAACAAAATAGCGTGAGACAATTGAGCAAAGCTGCAATGAGATCAGAGATAGCCCCATTTGTAACCTTCCTATGGCTGTTACTGAAGAAGTATGTTGCAATTTTCCACACTCAGAAAATAGATAACTTTAACAGTCTTCAAGAAAATGATGCTGCAAATATTTCACAATGTTTTCATTACCCAATTCAACTACAGTTAAAAAATTTCATTCAATAAAACATAACTTGTTTCTAAGTGCATTTGCATAAACACTTTGGCAGATGATATGAAACCCATTTCTGACAGCAGTAACTGCATCTAGAAATGGCTAGGCAAGTATTCAAATATCACAGCAACAGGTTACTTGACAAAATATGACTGCTTCACAATGCAGGTCTTTTCATTAAAGCTTTACACTAATTGGGTTTTATTTGAATTTTTCTCTTGTTACAGAGATAACAAATCAAAGCTTTGAAGAAAGACAGAAATACATACAGAAGCATTACAAAGGTCTGTTACTAGGATTAAGATTATAAGTTAGTTTAAGCCTCCCTAACTGCTACAAAAAAAAGTATCAAAGAGAGGAAGAAAGAAGGCACCATTTAGTATGGGGTTAAGAGAATACGGAATCTATGCAGAAAAGGCATAGAAACAGTAAGATGAGAAAGAAGTTCATGAAACTAGATCAAAGTTGAAGAAGAAAGTAGTAGGTACTGAAAAAACAGGACAGCAGTGAACCGAAAAAAAGATGGTCTGTAACAAAACAAAAACCTATTCTATCTTAACATTGAGAAAGCCTACCTAACTCTCAGTTCGGGCCCTCACCTTGCCCCCTGGGAGTGCTAATTCCCATAGATACAATGGTTGTTTCCCCCAAGGAGTAAGTCTGTTACTAATAAACTCTAACTTTAATATTTAGAATCGATTGAAATTAGAGTATAAGCTGCAACTTATATAGTAAATGAAATTCTAGATGAAATTAATTGCAGGAAGCAACCCAAAAATCAATCTACACAATATCATTGCACTATCTCTGCACTCATATTCATAGTATTTCAAAAAAAGTGGTCATGCATAGATCTTCAATTCAGGAAACCTCTGAAGCTCTAGCAAAGAATCAATAAAACAATGACATGTTTAGAGCCTCTAGTTTTTTCTTACATTTTCCTTGTTTTAAACTCAGAAATGCAGCACTACTGATGCATTGCATGAACATTTCTAAACATCTTACCACAACATTTTATTATCAACCAAACAGAAAAAACATCACATCATACATGAATGAAAAAATGAAAAAACATCATAAATGAATGTTTAACATGAAGCAACTTTCTGACTCTTCAAAGTATATCATAGTTTAATTTGTCCTAAAAACTCTGATTTGAAAATGGCTCATTTTTGAAAAACAGTAAATATATTCTACTTTGAATTACTGAGTGCAAAACTATGGCATTCAAGCATAATTTGTTTTTGTATCAAGTTTAGATCATAATAAAGTATTCAAATTTTATGTGCTTCATATTACATAACCTAATATTTTTCATGTGAGGGTAGTGTATTTTCAAACAAATTCATTTCCTGACTATAAGTAAAACTGTTATATCTTGATAATTGTTCTCGAAAGCTGATAGAAAACTGAACCTATTATTCATTAGCTTATATTTAGGAATATAGGTACCATACTCTTCTAAGTACTTTAAGGCCACCGACCAGTCAAAAATCAAAAATCCATCATATTTTTTTTTTATTGCTCTATTCGATTGAGAAAGTCCTAAACTTCATTCCTGCAAAGCGGCAGAACGATCCGTCTCACCAAAGCATGTCAAATGGGGGTTTGAAAGGAGGGTGGAGGGTAGCTCGCCCGGCCAGCTCGTGCAGATATGCCACGCTGGCTGAGCCCGTTGGCGCTGAGTGTCAGTTTGTTCATAATTAGGTATGTATCTATCTCCTTGCAAGTCAACACTTTTGAGATTTGGCATGTTGAATTCTCGGTACCTCTACCCCTCCCTCCCTCGGGAGCAAGAAAGAGGGTGGGGGGAAGCTCGCCCGGCCAGCTTGGGAAGACGTGCCAAGTGAGCTTGGTCGGTTGCTGCCGACTGTAGGTTTGTTCATAATTAGGTATGCATCTATCTGCTTGCAGATCAAGACTTTTGAAATTTGGCAAGTTGAATTCTCGGTAACTCCACCCCTCACTCCCTCGGGAGTGAGGGAGTGAGGGTGGGGGAAGCTCGCCCAGCAGGCTAGTGCACATGTGCCAAATAAACCGAGTTAGTTGTTGCTGACCGACGGTTTGTTCATAATTAGATATGCATTTATCTGCAAGCAGATCAAAATTTTTGAGATTTGTCAAGTTGAGTTCTCGGTACCTCCACCCCTTCCTCCCTCAGGGGGAAGGAGGGTGATTGGTAGCTCGCCCGATCTGCTTGCGTAGTTATGTCACGTTAGCTGATCTAGTTGTTCCAGACCGACGATTTATTTAGATTTAGATAGTTTTTTTTCGATAGCAGATCAAGATTTTTCTGGATTTGACGTTGATTGCTCGGTACTAATGTAGTGATATAAGCGTTTGGCTCTGCGTGGCGCTTCCATATCCTATAAGAGGAGCCTACGAGGATGCCAAGGACGCCCCAGCTTATGCTCCTGGTGCGTTTTAGACATTTTTGGTACCACTTGTGGTACTGGTTCCTTCAAGGAACCACAATAACTTCCAAAAATGATATTCAAAACGTCAACACTACCAATTTCTCCAAGAAATGTAGCTTGCCAACAAAAAAACCTGTCCATACAGCAGCTCAAAAAACCATACAGCAGCTCTTTCCGCATTCAATGACACCTAAATCATTTCTCTACGATGACTACTTTTTGAGAAGAAGTGGCTTGAATATACCCCATTTTTTCATTACATTTATTTAGTTATCGCCGTAATTACGGCGAAAACAGAAAAAGTGTCCCATATAACCCTTATTCATTTTCTAAAATACCTACGTATGCAAAATTTCATAGATCTAGATACCGTACAAAAAACGGGACGGCCATTTTCTTGATTCTGACTAGACGGTTCCCTTAAATAATAAAAAAGGAGAGAAAACAAGAACCATACACAATTAGCATACGAGGCCTGTCGAAAAAGTATCCGACCTTAATTTTTCCCGCGCAAAGTAGTGATTCTAAGGCGGCGCCACTGTGCACGGTGGAAGGAGGAATCTTAATGCGCATGCTTGACTTTTTTCACCGCATTCACTTGGGCCACTCACTAGCTGGGGGTCGCCAAGTAAGGTGCTGTTCTAAGTGTTTGTCGGATTTAGTTTTCTTGCAAGATGACTGAACGAATTGAGCAAAGACACTGCATCAAATTTTGTCAAAAGCTTGGTGATTCTCAAATTGAAACAATTCGTAAGATTCAGCAGGTGTTTGGGGAAGATGCTATGGGTGTAACACAAATTAAGGAGTGGTTCAACCGATTCAAAGATGGCCGCACATCAGCGGAGAGTGAGCAGCGTTGTGGCAGGCCCAAAACTTCTCGGAGTGCAGCTGTTGTTGAGAGGGTGCGAAATTTGGTGATGGCAGATCGTCGTTTGACCGTGCGGGAGATTGCCCAAGAGGTTGGAGTGAGTAAAGATTCTGCACATGCCATTTTGACCAGACATGTGGACTGCGAACAACTGGCACTTGCATCACGACAACGCGCCCGCACATTCATCCCATTTGATCCGCAATTTCTTGGCCAAACATGGAATTACGACCGTTCGCCAACCTCCCTACTCTCCAGACCTGGCTCCTTGCGACTTCTGGTTGTTTCCAAAATTGAAGACACCACTGAAAGGATCCCGTTTTGAGAGTAGAGAAGAGATAATGCGGAACGCGACGACAGAGCTGAACACCATTCCAAAAGAAGACTTCCAGAGGTGTTTCCGGCAGTGGAAGGATCGGTGGGCTAAGTGTGTGGAAGCACAAGGAGCCTACTTTGAAGGGGATTAGGGTCCCAACCCCGTCAGGTTGTTGAAGTATTTTTTCTGGCCAAAGGTCGGATACTTTTTCGACAGGCCTCGTATGTTTATAACAGCATTTCCTTTCACACAACCAACATATTTGTCAAAATCAAATAAACTTTGTCACTAAAATATGGACCTTTTGTTAGCTTGATATTTACTTTATGATAAAACTGCATTCATCTAAAAATATTTGTAGAATTTATGATTGAAGCGGCTGCCTTTCCATACATTAGCATGACATGGGTGCCAGTTGACCTTTTTTAGCAACTCTATCACTTACATTCTAACTTTCAGTCAATTATTGTGCAGCAGGATGCTTTTTCATAAATAATAGCTCCATGAGAATTATCACTAAAAAATTCAACTTCATACATATTAGAAATTATTTTTTTTTGTGCCAAACCTTAGTTCCAGTATTGCAGAGCAAGATTTCTACTGCCCTACTCTGACACTCCCACTTCCAAACCCATTTTACACTGATTTCTTAAATTCATCAAATCTTTACACCCTTACATCTGTGTACCACAGATTAATCACTGAAAAAGTGACTGATAATGTGTGTAAAACATCAGAATATCTTTTCTGAATATATTCAGAATATGTTAACATTTACCATTTTACTAAATGAAATAAATATTGATACAATAAATTTAGCTAATGAAAGTGTGAAATTCAAATATTTTCAATTACTTTGCTTGCATTTGATGAAATAGTTTCCACATTTTCATACATTAAAGCAAATGTACCTAAGTAACTAAACATCTCATGTCAGACAAGCCTCAGTTTTCTTAGCATAAAATAAACATTAATGTTCATAGAAACTCTTATGCTATGCAATTGTTATTCCACTTCAAATCATCTTCACCTATGTAGCAAGTGTCAGTCCTGTATTGTAAAAATTGAAATTTTTTATTGGACAAAGTTAGTTTAGGCCTTCCTAACCACAAAAAATGTTTTTAGAAAAAGACATCAATTAGCTTTATATCAAGAGAACAGAGAACAGTGCTCATATGCTGGTCACATAAAAAAATATGCAACTGAAAGTTTTTGAAACACAATAAAAGTTAATAAAGGAAGTAATAGATGTTGAAGAATACTGCAGCAGTGAACCAAAAAAGATGGTACATTATCCAATAGAAAAAAATGCATACTTCAAGAAATGGAAGGCACACCTCTAGCTTGGGACCTTGTATATTCTTAATAGGAATGTTGATTTTCAGAGTAAAATTAATTTTACAGCCATGGAGTGATAAAATTTCCTACAATTTCAGAATAAAAAGACAAAAATGGTAAATTCAAAAAGTGCAATAAAAACTGTATGGGTTTGATGTTCCAAAATTCATATTTGCCTATACTGTCATGAATGGCCAGATAACAATTATATAGAACACTTCTCTAACAACTGAGGCAACAATAATAGAGGTAACACAATTTATATTTTTCTGAAGACCTATAGCCAAAGATTTCAGTATCATCTCTTGCATCTCTATTATTTGAACTTTGAATTGCAGAACTTTTTGGACTTCATTCAAATTTATAATCATAACTAGTATGTACGGCCCAACATAAATGACGGGATTCAATACCTCGTTCGAACAAACTTCCAGAAGTGGATGACTAACAAATATACCCATCCTAACAGTACCCGTGATAAAAATAAATATTTATTTGTGCATGGGTGAAACTCGTATAACAGGTACGGTCATTAGGCTATCTTTCTGAGCATGAAAGAGAAATGTAAAAAGCAGACTCCAAACAAATATATAAATAAACGCACAACGGGTATTATTAGGTTAGATGAGAACGCCTGAGAAATATAGAAGTATTCAAACATTCCCACAGAGGCATTAGGGTTTGGGGTAAATCTGAAGGATATGTCAGTTATCGATTTTGTAAATTTCGATGCCTAAGCATAGTTAATTAGATCAAAATAAACAGGTTTCCTTCTATGCACTTTCCGTCTCAAATGAGTTTTTTATTAGTTATAGCGGTAAATGACTTACCGCAACTCCAGTGTTCGAAGCGGCAAGGAATTCAAGGAGCACGTCGGACAGCAACACTGCACTGCACTCGCTTCCAGCGCGTTCATTATCAAAGACGAAACCAAACCTACCGCTATACCTCGTTAAATACTCATTTGACGAAAAAAGTGTATAGAAGAAAAGTTGTTTATTTCGATGTTATCACCATGATTCAAGCAACAAAAATTCGAAAATCGATGAGGAGCTGTTTATTCGAGCGCATTCATCATCACAGACGAAACTAAACTTACCGCTATAAATCGTAAAATACTCATTTGAGACGGAAAGTGCACAGAAGAAAACTTGTTTATTTTGATTCAATCAATTAGGTTCAGGCACCAAAAAGTGGAAAAACGATAACTGACATATCCTTCAGATTTACCGGGTTTGGAGATTATTAGGCATTCGTGATGCACTATCCTTAGCATAACTATTTAAATCTTGTTTGGTATATGTGAAGTACTACATGCTATTGCCATTTGTGCCATTAAAATTATACATTAAAATTATACATTAAAATTATACGGCTGTTACGCCGTAGCTATGATACAGCAGCTTTCATTCATAGCTCGGTGACAGCTGCAGTATCATAGCTGCATTGGCTATAGCCAATGCAGTCATAGGTATTGAAAAGAGTGCCCATGGACACAACTGTCATTTCATTTAAAATCATACAAAATGAGATTTCAGCAAGAATATAAAGCTTTCATTTTTTTATAAATTAGAAAACTTGTTCAAAATTTAAAAATTCTATCCCCACTCTAAAGAAGAACATTAATATTAATACTAAAATTGCTATTCAATACAAACTCTATGAACACAATGTAATTATTTCTTACCAATTACCTTCAAAAATCCATGCCTTATTATCAGGTTGTAATAGAAGTTCTGTCCATTTTTTTAATTTGAAATAAAGTGGAAATCCGGTCATAAATATGTTTATTTAGTCTTTGACATCATCACTAGTTTTATTAATTACATCTTCCCATCTTGCCATAAGCTTTCTGATTCCTTCTTCATAGAAGTTAGCCAGTTTAGACTCAAAAACAGCAACTAATTTCATTTTGAGCTCTTCTCTTGAATTAAGCCTATGTCCCATTAAATGAATCTGTAAGCTCCTAAAAAGATCAGGAAAATATGGTGGGTGATGCATGAATTTTCAGCCAAATTATTCAATAAGATTTTTGGTTACTCTTGAAGTGTGGGGTCTGGCATTGTCATGGTGCAGAATCATTCTTTTTCAGTAGATCAAAGAAGGCCATTTTTCTGTGAAACTGCTTTTAAACAAGTTAGCTGCTGACAGTAAACTTCAGATGTTATTGTTTGTCACCCAATAGTTCATGACAAACAATTCCCTTCAAATCCCACCATGCATACAAAAGAATTTTTTAGGGTGCAGTCCACTTCTCAGATGTGGAATTGGCTTTGAACCATAACTTGACCACAGTCTTTTGTGCTTAAGGACACCGTCTGGGTAGAAATCGGGATAAGTGTTGATTTACTGTTTTTATATGCATCTTATAGAGGATTTTCCGGCGCTTCCATTGGTACTTTTCGCTTACGTCTATTCCGAATGGTACGCCCACCAGAGGGGAGAAAGCGATGGGGGTGGCGTGACCTTGACCCCTCCCCCCCAGTATTGGGAGTCAATTGAGCTTATTTCTTTGCGGAAATAGCAATAGAGTTTGTTCATGGGCTACTCAAAGTGCTTTCATTGTTCAAACGAAACATTCTAACGCTGAGTAAAAATTTTTGATAATTTTTGACAATTTAAGAATTTAGCTGTTATGCCATAGCTATGATACTGCAGTTTTCATTCATAGCTCGGTGACAGCTGCAGTATCATAGCTACGGCTATGGCAAGCACACCAATTCAGGGGCTTGAAAAGAGCTACAAAACAGAGGAGTTGACATAAAAAAAAACATATTTTGGACGAGAGAAAAAAAATTTCAAAAAAGTTGTTTTGAAGAATTACACATATTGTCTTATGATGTGAATTTTTTTCCCAGAGTTCCAGAGCTACAGCATTGTGAATTATTCAATCAAAAGGGCATGAAAAGAGCTACAAAAGCTCAAGAATTCATTGGAGTAAACCCAGTAGTTCAAAAGATGAGAAGAAAAACATTTTTTTGTGAAAAACATGTTTTTATGGAAACTTGATAACTGGTTTCTCAAATGTATCTTCTTCCACAAATTTAAAGCTACACGAATGATTTATATACCATTCAATAAAGCTTAGCAAGGTGTATCCATACGCAATAGCATTTTCTGATACATCTATTGTTTTGAATATTACACGACATGAGAAACAAATGAAAAAAGGTCACATTTTTTGTAAATTCCCAAAACCCACAAAAAGAAGTTATCAAAATTCCCTATTATGTATGGTTCTATAGACATTTAAACAATCTAAAAACGAAGTACTGGTTCTGTAACTTCAAAACTGTAGAAGATAGATTTAAAAAAAAAACAATGTTTATTGTATTTTTCAAACATAAATAAAAACCCAGTGCAGATAGAAAAATTTTGTAGAAGTAACAAATTATCTTTGCATCATTTTACACCTGCAGTGACAATTTCAGAGAAATCCATTAGTAAATATCGGACTTTTTTTACTCAGACGATGTCCTTAACCCTTTAGTGCCCGAATTTTTGTACTCATATTACCGTTAACACAACCACCGTCACAACTGGCACCAAAATCAGGAGTCACCGATATCAGGATGAGAAACAACTGCCACTCGGCAGAGAACTTCAAAGAACACATTAGGGAACTAATTGAACAAGAAATACAATATATTGAGGGTATTTTTGAAAGTGTCCTCTGGGGCATTAAAGGGTTAAGGGGACGGTCTGGGTCCACTTCCGGATTGTGGTAGGATTTCGGTTTATAAATTCATCTTATAGAGTAGTTTCTTGCACATCCAATGGTATAATTCGCTCTCAAGTACGTACATTGGTTTGTCTTCTAGACGGGGTAAAAGACACGCACTAGCGTGACCTTTGGGCGCGCCAATGGATGGGTGACCTCCCTCTTCCCCTCTCATTACGAGTCAGTATTGAGAGTTTCTCTACGGGAATAGCAAGCGAGTTCATTGATGGCCATGCTTGAATTTCTTTAGTACTCATGTAGTGAAATATCTTATATACTAGTAGTGAAATATCTTATATCTTATATAATACGATGTGTTGCGAGGCCAGTTTGAGGTAAAAGCGCGAAAAGCTGCGATAGACGTTGGAATGTCCAAACCGCTAAGCCGGCCGTCGCTTGGGCATGGGAACAGGCCTCGCACGAAGGCGCGATACGAGGTTTGGCCTTAGCAAAAGCCGCAACATCTGGACCAATGAACAGGCCGCGCGTCGAAGGTGTGGTACAAGAAAGCGGGCACCTAGCCAATGAAATTTCGAGACGTCAGGACAAGGAAGAATTCCTCCAATCAGCTGTAAAATGCTGTCATTGTAACTGCAAACATTCGTGAACATTCGAGAAGGATCCGAGCCACGCACATATAAGGATACCACAAGAAGAATAATCGAGGTTCTTTTTGCGGGGTTTCACAACAAAGAGAGAGTGAGGACACGCACGCAAACAGAGTACGCCGGCTTTGCCGGCGTACCTCGCACAAGAGTACCAAAACTTTAACATCAGTGTGAGGTGACAACATTGAAGTCTCGCGAGTAAAAGTCGGGAAAACGGCAGCCATCGAAGTATCAACTTGCGGCAGAAATCCACTCTAAGCACATCAGCTTCACAGCAATGATCGTCAAGTGCAAACGGGTCAACAACTGCAGCGAAAGCATTCAGTTTGTCTACCCCAGTTCCAATCTGTTGTATATTAAAATATGCATCGTATAATGTGATACTGGTTTTGTGAGTACGAGTCCTGGAGCGGAGATTTGCGCGTCTTGCCGGATGTCTTATCGCGTTCAGGTCAGATGTCTTTATGGGACCTCCGCCGGAAGCTGTGCCTTGGGGGCGCATCGCATTGGTATGCACCGGAAGAGCATTGTTTAACTTCCGAGCGCTATAGCTTATAAGCAGTGTCGGTGTATGGATGATTCAGTACAAGAATAGGAACCTTACTGAGAGTTTCCTTTTCCTACTCCACGAAGTTGAGGCTTGATACGGTAGTTAAAGCTACCTTAGGCTAAACCTCGTGTCGCGATGAAAAACCAAGACACTACAAATGGCGACGAGACTTCGAACCTCCTAAGTGAATTTGAACTTTACAAGTGCTCTGAAATTAAGATGGCGCATTCTACAGTTTGCTGCCCTCCATTCGACGTGAAGTGGAAACAGTGAGTAATATCTACAGCGATTCAAGTACAGTGTGCATACGTTCTTCAGAAGGCGGGAAACAATGGTGGTAACAAAGCTAGTATTATAGTTGAAGCTTCGCCTGTAAACATCATTACTGATCTACAACGAAGAATTTAACCTACGTTACTCACTGATGCTTCATATGAGGAACTTGAAGGAAAGTTAATACAACAATTTAAAATCAAGAAATCCACTGTTGGCGCATCTGTTACATTTCTAAACAGAGAGCAAAGTGTTAATGAATCCATACAAAGTTATGCTAAAACATTAAATGACTTAGCATCTTCGTGCAACTACGAAAATTGCGGTCGCGATCGTCTATTGAGAGATGCTCTTGTGGCTGGTCTACATTCAGCGCAAATTCTCAGCGCGGTTCTACAGAAGTGTGACAGCAAGTCCTTCAACGAATGCGTTGAACATGCAAAACTCATTGAACAGTAAAGCTTCGACGCTCCAGATATTATTCGTGAGGATTCACCTTCATCGTTTTTTACTACAGAAAAACTACAGCCGAATTACATATGCATTCGCTGCGGAACTAGGCAGAAGCACCTTACAAAGAATTGCTATGCCCTAAAATTAAATTAATAAAATGCAAAAAATGTGGAAAATAGGCCATATTTCTAAAGTTTGCAATTCACGACTGCAGCACGACCTCCTTTTGTTAAGCCTACACGAAGGGGACCTACACAAGAAGAATTTGACGCAGCTCGCACCTACATAGTGCAGCTGGAAAGGAGCGGTTCTCAGTGCAACGTCGGAAGAGAAGATGTGTCAATGAAGAGTTCAAGTACGCCTCTACAGCGGAAGAACGAATTCATTCTACAAAAGCCTAGGAACGATACTTGTGACGGTAACTATGTTCATAATTTCTCTGATGTACAAACTAATTACGCGTTATTTCAGTCACATTGTATTCCTCAAAGTGTTACAAAACTTGCTCCCTCTGGTGCGCTCAACAATCGTAAAATTGTTACTTCCAGAGATAGAGTTAATCCTAAATATTCTTTGTCCAGGGCTAAGCCTATGTATCCTATGTTCAATTCTCTGATGATCTGTTTAATGATTCTTACTTGTCATCTGATTCAGTCTGACGTTAAAGATACCGTTCATCTAGATGTGTTGCCTGATGCAGTTCCTGTATTTTTAAAGCACGCCGAGTTCTAGTAAGACTAAAAGACTCCTGCTTAGACACCGGTCAGCAGTTTACCTGTACAAAATGTACCTTGTATATCAGGTAAAATAACTAAACCTGTAATGCTAATAGGTTGCTAAGTTTTCCTTCCGTGTGTCATATATTCATCTAAAAGGGAGGGAAATTGTTGTATATTAAAATATGCATCGTATAATGTGATACTGGTTTTGTGAGTACGAGTCCTGGAGCGGAGATTTGCGCGTCTTGCCGGATGTCTTATCGCGTTCAGGTCAGATGTCTTTATGGGACCTCCGCCGGAAGCTGTGCCTTGGGGGCGCATCGCATTGGTATGCACCGGAAGAGCATTGTTTAACTTCCGAGCGCTATAGCTTATAAGCAGTGTCGGTGTATGGATGATTCAGTACAAGAATAGGAACCTTACTGAGAGTTTCCTTTTCCTACTCCACGAAGTTGAGGCTTGATACGGTAGTTAAAGCTACCTTAGGCTAAACCTCGTGTCGCGATGAAAAACCAAGACACTACACAATCTCACAAGCAACTCCAGCATGCCCCTTGGAACTACGCATTTACGAAAGCTGCAATCATACAACATCGATCCCGCGCAAGCCACGACGATCAAGCTCCTTCGGTACTCAAGAGCAGTAAACGCGTTGCAGACAGGGAGCAGCACCAGCCGGCCGCCAGCATTGGGGCATCAGCGGATGTTAGTCTGATCAACTGAACATTCGTACATTCCTCAAGCCATAAGTGGAAGCAGAGTTCACCTCACTTCAACGACGCATCACAGAAGAGTTAGGGTGACATAGTGAAGTTGAGAAATTGAACGGTGATTAAAAGTGCAAGCTTAGGTACAAAACAGCACATGGGAAAGTGTTGGAAATGGCGCGCTATCTGGAGTGATTTCGATGTTTGTTTGTTCATCGTGGTGTGTGGAGCTTCACATTGTGCGTAGCGCAAATTTAAGTGTTCTGCGTTTAACACCTTGTGTGAGTCCAGGGTTTTATTGTTTTAAATTATCCCCATTTTTATCTCGGGCGTACTCTAGCCCAGCTATTTATTATTTTCTTGTTCTGGTTTATTGTGAGTAGATCTTCTTTTGATAGTCATCATAAAAATTTTTGTGCAACGTTAAAACATGCAACCGTTGCGGGCGCCTATCATGATTCGAAGCGCACGTTTTTTTCCATGGTGTGTGTCACTTTGTGTTAGTGTTTGTTGCCACTTATCACCTTTAACTCACGTGTTCAACATTCTACGGTCAAGAATAAAAATATGTCTAATCTTTTAATGTTGTTATTATCCATGCTGATAGACTAAGGGAGACTCGTGGTGCAGTATGCGAACACTACTATTTTTAATTTCTTTCCTGTCCCATTCTCCTCCTGTGTATTTCTGTCTTAATTTTCCTTTATCCTTCATCTATAGAGGTTTGAATTCGCTGCTCTGCGTCATCACCTAATTAGCCGTTGTGTAAACATACAATCACCTCCCGCAGTTTTAAAGGTATGAGAACTGTAAATATATCATTCGAAAGGGCTCAAGAAGAGCTACCAGGAGAAAGAGTTGAAAAAATTAAAATTTCAATGTAATTAAAGAAATTTTTTTTTTAAATGATTGGTTTTCTGAAATTTGGATTCACTCTTTTTTGATATGAATCCTTTCTAACCGTTTTAAAGTTACAGGAATAGCTAATATAGCAATCGATAGAGATTAGAAAGATATACAATAGCTGTAAAATTTATTGAAAACAAATGATTAGTTTAAAAACAAAAAACAAAATTTTTTTTTAGATAAATGCTTTCCTGAAAAGTAAACTTTTTGATCTTTGAAGAGACACCTGCCCCACAGTTTTGAAGGTACAGGAATGGCAAATATATCAATCAATAGCGATTGAATTATCTTAGAGAGGCAGTGGTATAGTTGTTATAAGTTTCAAATCAAGTTGAAAATTAGAAGCAGAAGAATTTGAAGAAACGGAAATAGTGGTCGGTTTTTGGGGAAAAAATTTTCACAATTCAAAAAATCAAATTATCGAAAAACCATACCACCGGATCAAAAGACAAGACAATTACTACCTAGAAAACCTTTATCCAGTTTTGTAACTTTAAAATTGTGGGCGAAGTCCATTTTTCCGCAACACCCTTTTTTCAGGTTATTTTTAAAAAAATCATATTTTTTATGAATTTACAAAAAAAAACACATGAGTTCGAAAAGAAATGGTGCATCAATTGACACCTATTGAAAAATCTTTAAAAAATCCGTTGAGAAACGACGGACTTTTTTTCACACCCAGACCGTCCCCTTAACATCGTTGTAAAGGATCCATTTCTTGATGTCAGTTATGATTTGGTTTAAAAAAAGGTGCCTGAAGTTCACATGAATGCAGTGTAAAATAGCAGGTCACACGCTGTTGCCTGATGATTTCTGATAAATTATGTGGGACCCATTACCCAGCCTTAGAGGCTTTGGTAAAGGTGATGGAATAGACAGTAATCAATTTTCCACTTTTCAGTGCATAAACATAGTTAATTAGATCGAAATAAATAAGTTTTCTTCTATGCACTTTCCGTCTGAAATGAGTATTTTACGAGTTATAGCGGTATGTTAATTTTTGTCTTTGGGGACGAATGCGATTGAATAAACAGCTACTAATCAATTTTTGTATTTTTGTTGCTTGAATCATGGTAATAACATTGAAATAAACTACTTTTTTCTACACAGTTTCTGTGGCAAATGAGTACTTCATGACTTAGAGCGGAAGATTTTATTTTTTGAGTGATTGAGCTGTTAGTATGTTTGAATACTTTGTAATTTATTATTAGCTCACCCCGCAGAGCTTGCGGAGCCTGAACCCACTTCTAGGATCTTTTAGTTAATAACATAATAGAAATTATCACCCAAAAAATAAAGAATTATAGCAATGTTAACTTTCTTCTTAGATGGCGGGAATGAGCTCAAGCATTTGAGCACGTCGGAAGGAAGCATCCATTGCAGTGTTGCCATACGACGCGCTCAATTAATTTCTTCCCGCTTCAAACACTAGAGTTGCGGTAAGTCAATTACCACTATAACTTGTAAAATACTCATTTCAGACGGAAGGTGCATAGATGAAAACTTGTTTATTTTGATCTAATTAACTAAGTTTAGGCATCAAAAAGTGGAAAATTGATTACTGTCCATTCCTTCACATTTACAGACTTCTTTGCCAAGTCTTTTTATTTCCCAATATATGGTCATATGGCTTACATTCTAAAGGTTTAGCTCAATTCTCAAGTAGTGCAGGTTGGATTTTTATTTATAGCAGCTTGGAATTGCTCAGAATTGTGTTTTCATTAGCATTCTGCTCTCAGTTTGTCTTTCAGACTGAAGTCATCCTTTTTAAAATGTGAAAACCATTTTCGGTCAATGTGAAGTTTAATGCAATCACGGAAAATAATAATGCCGATTCCAGGAATCACTAAAGGAACACATTTCAGAACGTTTTACACGAATGACATTCTGCTCGCTGATGCGTTATTTTCGAATAATTGAACTTTAAAGTTGGCCTTGGCGCCAAAGGAACCGAGCGTGTGAAACGGAATTTAATTAATAACGGAAGCTATTACAAACGTAAAGAGGTTGGGTCGTGAGGGGGAGGCACAGTTCTTCTAGTGAAAATTATAAATAAAGCTTCTAACCCACCCATTAGGGTGACGACCGCAATCTTGTTGACATCGGGTCCAAAATGGCGGCGCCCATGGTGGTCGCCATGTTAGACCCGATGTAAACAAGATTGCGGTCGTCACCCTAATGGGTGGTTTAGAAGCTTTATTTATACTTTTCACTAAAAGAACTGTGGCTACCCCTCACGACCCAACCTCTTTACGTTTGTAATAGGGGGTTAGCTTCCGTTTTTAATTAAATTACGCTCGCTTCCTTGGGCGCGCGACGGTCAACTTCAAAGTTCAATAATTCGAAAATAACGCATCAGCGAGCAGAATGTCGTTCTTGAAAAACGTTCTTAAATGGGTTCCTTTAGTGATTGTTTGGAATATATTTATCAATTTCCGTGATTGCATTAAACTTCACATTGACCCCATTTTCTGCTGGTCTTTTCATTCACAATATCATTTCCATAAGTGTCTTTGAGTGTTTTTGCTGCTGAACTTGCCGTATTACCATAATGAAATTCAAATAGTAAAATATGTCTGATATGCTTTTTGTATGGAGTGTACATTAGGGCTAAAAAAAGTAGTTAATGTTAAGGAGATGCAACTAATCAATGACAGAAATTTTGTTGCCTGTATCATGGGCATTACATTGAAATAAGCAACTTTTCTTCTACGCACTTTTTGGGGCAAATGAGTACTTAAAAATATAGCGGTAGGCTTAGTTTGGGTACTTTGTAATTTTTTATTTGCCGGCCCTGCGGAGCCTGAACCCATTTCTAGGATCTTTTAGTTGATAACACAATAAAAATTATCACCCAAAAATAACAAATTATGGCGGTATGTTTATTTTTGGCATAGATGGCAGGAATGCTCAATCATTCTAGCGCATCAGAAGGGAAAGTCCATGGTAATGTTGCCATCCGATGCGCTTGATGAATTACTTGCCACTTCGAGTTGCGGTCCGTCATTTACCACTATAACTCATTAAATACTCATTTCCCCAAAGAGTGCATGGATGAAAAGTTCTTAAATTTGATGTAATTACCATGATACAGGCATCAAAATTTAAAAAATTGATTAGTTGCATCTCCTTAACATTAACCAAAAAAGTTATGGTAAATCTGAAGGATAGGCTATGTCAGTTATCAATTTTCCCCTTTTTGGTGCCTGAACCTAATTAATAAGATCAAAATAAACAAGTTATAATCTATGCACTTACGTCTCAAATTGGTATTTTATGATTCAAAGCGGTAAGTTGTGTTTTGTCTTTGATGACGAATGCGCTCGAGAATAAACAGCTACTCATTGATTTTCAAATTTTTGTTGATCGAATCATACTAATAACATCGAAATAAACAAGTTTTCTTCTATACACTTTTTTCGTCAAATGAGTATTTAACAAGGTATAGCGGTAGGTTTGGTTTTGTCTTTGATGACGATCGCGCTGGAAGCGAGTGCGCATTGCAGTGTTGCGGTCCGACGTGCTCCTTGAATTACTTGCCGCTTCAAACACTGGAGTTGCGGTTTGTCATTTACCGCTATATTTAATAAAATACTCATTTGAGACGGAAAGTGCATAGAAGAAAACTTGTTTATTTCGATCTAATTAACTATGCTTACGCATCGAAATTTACAAAATTGATAACTGACACATCCTTCAGATTTACCAAAGTTATTAATTATGATAATTATCACACAATCTGAAGCAGAAATATTTCATTAATTACGATAGATAAGCAAACATTAACAAATTAAATTGAAGTAATCATGCCCTAACTTAAACATATAGCTCAAAAATTGGACAGAACTTCTGCTACAATCTGATTTAAGTATGCTAACTTAACAGTAAAGATACGAAATTGATGTCGTTCAATTCGAATTATCATCAAGAGAATTGCATCAAACGTTCAGACCTAACTCAATAATAAAACAAACTTACTGATATATAGTCAGTAACTTTTCCGGTTGTTCTACTGATGAAGTCCCTTACGAAGCGCATTTTGTTCAATCACCGTAGGTCGAGATATACGCATTACATTTATAACTGACTGCGTCACACAGGCTTACAACTTGACAAGACCTGCAACGACGCCGATTGTCACCGTCACGGATGGTCACAGTGCGGATGACGCAGTTTGAAAGAAAGAAAAGAAAAGCAGTTTATTTTCAATAGAGATGATACAAAAAAGGCAGTACATCATTGGTTTTTAAAATATCTTAAATTAAATACACTTAGATGATATACACATGAGTAATGTAATACGCATACCACTAGTCGAAAAGAAATTTTTGAAGGGCATTGTACTCCTAATGTCGCTTAATCTACATTTGATGATACATGTAAGGCCGGTGTCACACGGAGACCAAATGGTAACGTTTCGTCATAATCGTCTACGTAGCGCTTCCATTTGGTCCACCTAGCGCTACGACACCGTCAAATTTCGGCCATGAGCTACGGTGCATTTTTGGTATACGTATCGTTACCATTTGGTAGCCAATATGTTAAGATTGGTGGATATGGTTAGTTATTAACATCCAATCGTTACCGCTTTCTCAATAGTGTTTTTCGAAATTGCAAGAGAGGGATAATAAAGACACTTTATGGGATAACTCAGCTTGAATTTTTATTGAAGGAAAACCGTGATGACCGATGGCGTGCTTGACTTCGGACGATCTTCTCTTAGATGGGAAACTCCGTGCAAGCGAGGTCCGGCGAGCGATGACGTTGGCCAGGTGTAAGTGAGTGTGTTTGTGGAGGTTCACAATCTGTGTAATTTAAGCGACTGACAGAATATAAATTCCACCCGTGACGTGTGGATGAGTCACTATTTATGGGTTCAGACTTTAGAATAATTCCACGATGTGAAAAACAAGTTGTCGTGGTTGAGCGGGTAGATTAGTGTGCCTTTAGCTGTAATATACTAGGCTCTACTAGCTCCGAACCAAGTGATTGCAATGTGATAAATGACCAAAGGTCAGACCGTCTCACGTCACAGATAGGCAATTTACGTGGTGTAACTCGATGGTTTGATGGTTTAGTGAGAGATAATATGCCACGTGAATTTACAACTTGTAAAGCTCAGACCCAGGGAATGTGTGTTGTGGCGTTTGGTGCCGTCGAGGATCTGCAATTGTCGAAAACGCTGAATGAGAAGGTTCTCGAAGAGGCATCAAGGAAAAATTCCACAACTGACAATCCCTACATTGCAATGGTAAATTTCCCATCACGGAGAAAACCCTGAACTTCTTCCATAGATTTAACTCAAAGCTATTAATTTCTTTACAGGCTCAGGAAGAAAATAGGAAGGTCACCAGCTGGCAATGGCTGTTCCTTTATGCTTGAATTACAGTATAAGCATGACAGTACAAGGCTTGTGATTTTTAGAGCAGTAATAATCTGTTATTCCATTTTTGTGGAATTATGGAAAATACATGTGATTTAAGCACCATGATTCGTGGAATCTCAATGAAATACGAAACAGCCAAAAAATGCAAGAATTTGAATGAATAAATCTCGTATTCTATAAAATCTCTATATCCGTACGAGAAATAAAAAAAAGGCAGTCCTAAACTCACTAACATGTCAACTACACTGAGAAAAGAAACACTAAACGTATCTCTTGCAGCAAAAGAAAAATATTCAAAACATAATACAGTGAACATAAAAATGACATGACACAGCAGTTTACGCTCCGCCATCTTTCCACAAAGAAAGCCGGCAAATTCACCGTACGCTCTCACGAAGTATTTGATGAGCGAATTTTAATATCATAATGACAACTGCAAGTATATCTTTTTGCAGTAAGGAGAAAGACGTGGTTGAACATCTATACTATACTCTTGACATCAGAAATGAACATGACACGCAAAATTTACGCTACGTCATGTTGAGATAGCACTTGGAATGAACCACGCTATTCTACGACTCCTACGACTATTTACATGTTTATATATAGCACGATACTGACCAAGATCCTTATACTTAAACACAATGCACACTAAGAAATGACACAATATACTTTACCAGATTTGCTCTATTTGAACACTTAATTTCTTTCACTTACAAGAACGCTGTAACGCACAAGCTAAATAAGACGCACGAGAGAGAGTGACGCTGAAACCAAGCGTCCCACGCGGTGTTGCCAATTTCAGAGGCTTCAAACTCGAAAATGTCGACCGTTATTTTATATGTTATGCATTTACACAAAAACTTCAAGGATTACTAATTATAAGTAGAAAATTATTAATAATAACTTAGAGTAAGATTTTTAATGTCAATAATTATGCTATTTAAGTGCGAATGAGAAATTTTATAATTTTACGCTTTGTAGCTAATGCTACAAATATGGCGGAAAACTCTGATGGCTTGTGCTTATTTACTTATATTAAGGGATTATTTTCGTTTCCTGACGCGGCAAACGAATATAAAGTGTTTAATTTTTATTTTTAACATAGCATATTTAGCTCAGCGTATTTTGTTTCAGTGCTCTGGTGCGGGGTCGGTAAAAATATACCCAGTCGATTTTGATTGTAGAAAAGAGTTTATAAAACTGCATCAATTCAATGTGGGATTGAAAGGTGTGGTTGAACTGGTCTGACAATTTAGTAGAAAAATTAATACATGGAATATGAGAAATAATACCATGAGAAATAAGGTAATTCATCATTGAATTTTGGTTCCTCATTGATTTATACTGCATAATAAATTATTTTGGAATAGTAAAACTTAACTTCTCAAACCTTTAACTCATAATAATAACTATTATTTAATCAAGAAAATTTATTTAAGTATTTTTTTTCAATCAAATCTTCAAAATTTGAAGGTTTCTCGTGTCAAGTCAGGCTGCAAAATAATCTATCTATAGTGTGATGTACAGGTGTTATGAGGAAAAATTTATATATGTAAGAAGAATTTATGTATAGGACCAAAGGTTTATAATATCAAGAGATTTCAATTCTATTATTTTTTAGGGGATGAAGTTTCTTTCCAAATTTTGAATATGAATTACCTAAACTGATTAATCCAAGATTAGGAGAGCATTGCCCTCAATCATTTATTTTTGATCATTTATTTGTGATCGTCGTGTCGTGAGACTAGCGAACTTGCCTCCGTCCAGGCAGACCCTGGTTCGAGTCCCGGCGCTGGTGGCGATTTTCTCTGTTGGGTATAGGGGAAAAATTCCAAGCACAATACCCCACTCTACCCAGGTGTCTGAAATGGGTACCGGTCTTGACCGGGGGAAAGCGTAATGGCGTCCTGGCGTTAGTTATAAGGCATTTGAAAATCCAATGTATAAGGTGATATGTATCAGGCTTGAAATTGGAAATAAAGCATCCGTAGATGCCTTCATTATTATTATTATTATTATTATTATTATTATTGACTAGTGACATGAGTATTTGTGCGCAGCCACCTTAACAAGTGGACTCAACTCCCCGAATTAATGGGCCCTACGGCACACAAATTTACCGGCAACCCATCTGGGGCCGGTAACGCTGAAATTTAAGATAATTAAGGACAAGCGGAGCGTCATTAGCGGGAGTCTCACCTGAAGATCTTCGAAAACAATGTTCAGGCGAACACTCTTCACTGTAGCCGGCTGTCAAGGACCCAAGAAGTCCCTGGTAGCGAGGGGAGAATGCCGAGTCCCGCGGAGCACACGAGAAGAAGGTGCGCTCGCGTTCACGGCAGGTTTCAATCTGAGGTGGCCGACTTCTGTCGCCACGCTCCTTAGCTTGCTCGAATCCGTCGCGATGGCTTAGGACTCGAACAAGAAGATCAGATGGACGTTTTAGTATTTAAATTTACATTTGTCGCCGTAGACGTGAGGAACCCCCGCCATTGCTCCGCTTAGTCGTAAAATTATCAGCGTTATTAATTTTAGGCTGATTAGAAGGAGCACAGCCTTTGCCCTTTATTGCGGAAGGCCTTTTTGTGCCTTATAAAGTCCGCAAAGGACCTCAGCGTTCGAGCAATGACTGGAATCTCGACACAATTCCGGCAAGAGAAAAAACGGAGTTTTCATTCGAAATTTACGTTACATAGATTTAACATTCAAACATTTTAATATATTAATGTTACTTTCCAGAGGAAGCATAGAAAGAACACCAATTACATTTATGCGCATATTATTTTTAAGAGCAATAAAGTAGGGAAGGACATTAGAGGTGACCTCTCCTAATTAAGTCTGCAAGCTTGCTACGCTGCTGGCGAGCTGCTTGTCGCCTAGGCCGTGCAGCTGCCTCAATTTCAGGTTCTTCGGAAGTTTTGGAGGAGTCTGATTCAGAAGAATAATGCTGATCTCTAGGGCGTTCAATAGAAAAGGAACTACCCTCACGAGGAAAGGAACTCCAGGGCAGCTCGAAAGAAGGATGCAACTCCTCACTCGAGCCTCCCTCAGCGCTTTCCCACCCCTCCTCTGAAGCAGTATCAGTAGCAGCTAACTCCAGGGGGTAAAGTAAGGAAATTTTAACGGCAGACTCTGAGTTATCAGCTTTGATAATTTTAACAACCCGGACCTTGCCATCGCGTCCAGGAAGCAGCGCGATGATACGGACTAAGTTCCAAAACGGTCTAGGTTTTATGGGATGCCTTAATAAGACAACCTGACCTACAGACAAGAATTTATTATTAAGAGGTAAAGATTTAAGAGGATATGAACCTCTTAGGGTGATTAAGTACTGTGAGTACCAGAGCTCCCTAAACTTGGCCACAATGACGTCGCGCCTCTCAAGCGCGGAGAGCAGATGCTCTCGACGTTCATCGTCCTCGGTTTCCAAGTCAGGGACCTCATCGGAAAGGATTAAAGAGTAAGAAGAAGGGTAAAGTTGAAGGAATTGAATAGGCATGATAGGCAAAATAGTGTCCCCCGTTTCTGTATAGGAAAGAGGACGTCGATTAAGATTAAGAGAGATGTCAGAAACTGCAGTGAGAAAGGTAGAGTAAGGATAAGTGCTACGAACAAAGAGCTTGTACAAACTCTCCTTAATAGGTTTAAACAAGCGTTCCCAGATCGCACTAAATTGTGGACTATAGATCGGGATAGTTTTAAATTTAATGTTAAAAGTGCGGAAACGTTTTTCATACAAGGAAGAAGTTAAAACTTCTGCCAAAAGGTCAGAAGCAGCTACGAAAGTTTTAGCATTATCGGAATACACGGTGTTAGGGACACCCTTTTCGTTCGTGAAGCGAATGAAAGCGAAACAAAATTCTTCCAACGTCATGGAAGGAAGAATTTCTATATGAATAACTCTAGTTTGAAAACACGTAAATAGTAAAAGATACACTTTTTGTTTATGGCCAAACGGATCTAACACCCAGAAATGAGCTGAAAAGTCCATTCCTGTTGTGGCGAAAGGTCTCACAAAATTAGTCCGACTCTCTGGCAAAGCAGGCGGGTCAGGATAAGAGAAAGCCTTAGCGTTCACCCGCTTGCATACTATGCATTTGGATAGAACGCCACGCACAGTACGCTTACAGCGAGGTATCAAATAACCGTCCATTTTAAGTTTTTGCACGGTTGATTCAACACCCTGATGATTAAGAGTTTTATGGGTATGCAAGATCAGAAGATAGGTTAGATGAGAAGAACTAGACAACAGAATAGGGTTTCTAGTGTTGTAATCCAATTCCTCCGCTAAGAAAATGCGGCTGCTACATCTAATTAAATTATGAGAGTCAAGAAACAAGTTGAAAGATCTAACAAACAAAGGCGGACGAGGATTCTTGGTTTCCAAGGCCTCCATCTCGCTGGCAAAATGCTCTCTTTGCATAGAGGAAATGAGGTAAAGAAACGCTCGCAGTTTAGACTCCCCCGGATCTGCGCGCTTCCAGATTGCTACGGCCCTAAATACCTTCTCCACCGCACCCAATAGCTTTGGGTAGGAGGAGAAGCGCTCAAGCGTTACAATAGAAGCTTCACCTGGGTGAGCAACATTAACTGCGATACACGTGTCTGAAACAAATTGCTGCGGAATGCATCCTAATGCCGGGGCCACACTAGTCTAACGTCCGTTCGTCAAATGAACTCCGTATGTCAAATGAACGCTGGAAGGCCCGTTCGATCATCATTTGATGAATGGATGCTCGTCATTTCGTGAAAGGTCGTCGGAGGTTTTCAGTCACCAAATGAACTACGAAGAACAAAGATGGCGGACAGTGTTGACAAGTGTCGCAGCTGTTATGTTGACTTTAAATGATGATTGTGGCCAATTTTGGCAGGAGATATATATAAGATATGGTTTTAGCTGTTTTCGTGGTGGTATCAAAATGTAAAGCAATGAAATTCAGTGCTAGGTCTTGCAGTTTAGTGAAAAAGCAAGTAGCCTGTTACCAATCAAATTTAGCATTTATTTCCAACAATGTCGACATGTTTTACATGGATGATAATGTGGTAAATGAAAAACTGTTGGTTTTGTAATTTTTTAGCATTGCTCATGAATGCTATTCACAGAAAAATGGGTCAAACAACTTGTTTTGCAGGCGTTTTTATTGCAGTTCCTTCCAGTTTATTAAAATTTATTTATTGTTTCATAAATTATAAAAGTTTCAATATAATTGAATAGAATTATATTTCATGTTAAAGTGTTAAATTTATTTAATGTGTTCTATAAAAAAAGATCCATCTAATTTTAATGTCTTTTGATTTACAGATCCTAGTTAGACAACCAGAAGGTAGATATAGCTTAAAACTTGCATTAATTATGTAGACCTTTAAAAAACAATCGTGATTAATAAACTTTGTGAGTGTATTCAGGTTTTTGGGAACCACCAATCAGCTTTATACTTCTAGGTAAGTGAATGGTGTGCAAGAATGCCTCAAGAGTTCATTTTTTTTTCAGGTGTTAAAAGTGAGTTAATTATGTAAATATTCTAAATGAGCAGGTATTTCATTCAACAATGAGATAGGTCATTTTGAGAATGCAGGGTTAAACATTGGCTGAAATCAAATAGGGGTTGATAATGAGATAACAATGTAATTGAAAATGCGGATGCTAGCAAAAAATATCTTAAAGTATTTTTGATTCATGTTACACTTTTTCTTTAAGTGGAAATTACAACGGTCAATTTTTGCTTTAATGTTATCAACGATTTTCATAATTTTGTTACCAATAATCAATAATGGAACACATTTAAAAACGTTTTGCATGAATGACATTCTGCTCACTGATGCGTTATTTTTCGAATTATTCAACTTTGAAGTTGGCTAGTGCGTGCCAGGGAAGCGAGTGTGCCAAGCATAATTTAATTTAAAACGGAAGCTAACCCCCTATTACAAAAGTAAAGAGGTTGGGTCGTGTGGGGTAGCCACAATTCTTCTAATTAGTGAAAATTATAAAATTATAAATAAAGGTTTCTAGTGACGTCCATTTACATCATCTCCAATGACGGCCACCCGGTACCCGAGATGGCGGCCGCCATCTTGGAGCGGATGTAAACGGACGTCACTAGAAACCTTCATTTATAACTTTCACTAGAAGAACTGTGGCTACCCCTCATGACTTAACCTCTTAACGTTTGTAATAGGGGGTTAGCTTCCGTTTCAACTCTGAAATTGCGCAATAAAGGCCATTCAGGAGCGCTGCTCGTATAACTTCAAACTTGAATAACTCGAAAACTAAGCGTTTGCGAGCACATTGTCATTCAAGTAAAACGTCTTACAATCGACTATATTACCTATCTATGGCAACAAAATTATGAAAATCGTTGACAACATTAAAGTAAAAATTGACCGTTACAACTAACAATGACTTGATCAGGTTTAAAAATCCACTGTTTTTTGTGATTACCATTAGTCATATATTTCCTTTCAGGATTACTGCATAATCTTATGTTTAAGCAAATGGTGTTAGATAATTATTTTTAACTTTCAAGTTCTGTACAATGAGCATGAGGATGTCAATGTTGAACACAACAATAATGATAAGTAGGGCCATTATTACTTACCAGAGTTGATAGACAAACATTATTGACATTAAGTTATGAGTTTAGATAATGTTTGTAATGGTATTGTTGTTCTGTGGAGTACAACAAGTAGTATAAATGTTAGTGGTGACCTATTTAAACTGCCAGTTATTTGTATCACATTAGATCCTGAAATTTTGCTCTTAATTTTGAATTTGTTGTTTTATCTATTGAATTATAAATATTCTTTTTATTTGAAGCTGCTGATCATCTATGATGAAATTAGTCTGCTCGATGTTGTTGTACTCTTACATTTGTACCTTTTTGCAAATGTAAAAATTAGTACAGATGTCTTATTGCCATTCTGAATGTCAGTGGAATTTGGGCATTAAGTTTGATACATTTGTTTTAAAGTATTTGGCAGAAAAGTTAGAATTCTGAAAATCGATGAGATTCTCTGAGAATTATTCTAAATTTAGGCAAGAAGCTTGTGGAAAAATGTGTAGTTTTAGAAGCGAAGTAAACATAGCTTGATAGTATTTTTTCTTAACAATGTGAACATTTTGCTAGGAGGGCAATTTCTAATTTAGATCATACAGTTGAGGTTTTATGAAAACTATCATTATGACATAGATGAATCTTTGTAGTCTTGTGTGACCCTCATGTAACATAAAGTGGAGGTTTTATTGTTCCTCATTTTAGCTCTCAATGAAACTCATGGAAAACTTTTCCTTCATTAGCTAATAATTTTCAGTGTTGGATGAAAGTCAGTACCAGATTGTGCGACTGCATACTCTGAACATTATTTTAGCAATACCTAATGATATTTCTTTCAACATACAATTTTCAAACATTTCACTACACATATCTCTACTTCTTGTATTATTCCCTAACAAAACATTTTTATTTTCAATAAAGCTCATGTACTGGAACAAACAAATATGTTCTATGCACTTGAATAATCAAGTCTGTCACAAACGCTATTGCAAGAATTAATATTACTAGTAACTATGTAGAGGACTATTACATCAATGGTGTAAGAATACTTCTAATTGATATTATTTTTTTCAGATCTCCTAAAGAAGAGGACATCCCTCCCATGCTTCTATTTCTTGCGGCTCCTCGCTTCTGAAAGGATGAAAATATCAGGGTCTGGAGCTGTGGAGAGCAAGGCTTGAATGCGCACTAACCTTATGGCCTTTTTTTTGGATTATGGGCCCCCAGACTGTAGCATGAGCAGCATGAAGATTAATTCAAGTGATGATTTTGTTACCCACATTTCAAGTGAAAGACAAATAATCAAAGAACCCTATACAGAGTATTGTTGTGTTGGTCGACAGATTGGTTTCAGGAAGAACTTAAAAATACTGTAGAAACTCAGTTAATGGGCACTTCAGCCGAAATTGATAACGATATCGTTCATGTAAGTAGTGGATCCAAGCATCAAAATTGTCTCGCCTGCACCAAGCCTTCCCCGGCAGCAGATACATGTACTGATGTCATGGGCAGTGGGGGATTTTGTAAGTGTAAAAGGAGTAAGAAAGATAAGAGCATTTTAATTTAGTACGGTAGAGTTATTTCATGAAAATTTTTTTCATGTTGAGAGCTCATTAGCATGAAAAAGGAGTGCTGGAAATGATAATTACATTACCAAACTTGCTGTGAACTTGTGCTTGATGAACTGAATGGCCTTGCGGGTGAAGAACAAATGAAGTTCATGTCAAAACTTGATAAACTCTGTTCTAAGAATTGACAAGTGTTAGATGTCATTTACTGGCCTCTTTAATAATAATCCTGAACTTATCTATAAATTGCTTCCCTGCCTGACTGTGAAATTGTTCCTTTCTTTTATCTCAATGTATGATAGGATCAATTAAGTTATACCTTATGTGGTAAAATAGCATATCTAGGGTCAGTACAATGCTATTCTATAATATGTTACGGGCCATCCTATTATTTTTGCTCCTCTTTGACTTATTTTTCCACTCCAAATACTTCACCCTTAACCTTCATCTGACTTCATAAATCTCCCGATTTTCTGTTTCTCTATCACGAGAAAAAACTATTGTATCTAAGGGAAGTAACACTTCCAGGAGAAGAATGGTAGGGCACGAGCTTATTAAAATAGTGTTTCTGGTTTTGTTTTAGTGATCATGTTTTTTCGGCTCATTGCCATCTTTTTCTTCAGCACCTACTACTACTACTACTACTACTACCTTCTTGCATGTTTATTTTATTTGAATTTTCTTCCCAACTTCCTGTTTAAATACGCATGGTATCCTGTGTGGCAAGACACTCGTTTTACCACACAAGGATGGCCTGTGTGAGACACACATTGTGCTTAGATTTCCGGTGTACGTGTCCGTACTCGATGGTCTCTTCACTATTCCTCTCTTGATCACGTCGTTGTCGTGACTAAGATGTTCTAAAATAACCTAAATAATTATAATAGTAACTAGTAATTATTCCCCTCAGGGGGATACAATTATTGTATCTATGGGAACTAGCGCTCCCAGGGGGGACAATGTGAGGGCCCGAGCTGAGAGTTAGGTAGGCCTTCTTTTTTGTTGAAATAAAATGTTCTTTTGGTATGTTAAGGACCACCTTTTTTCGGTTCACTGCTGTCCTTTTCTTCAACACCTACTACTTTCTTCTTCAACTTTGATCTTTTTTCATGACCTTCTTTCACAACTTACTGTTTCTATGCCTTTCTGCGTAGATTCCGCGTTTCCTTAACTCCATACTAAATGGTACGTTCCTCCTTCCTCTCTTTGGATCGCATTTGTTGCTGGGTAGGGAGGCTAAAATTAACGACTAATCTAATCTATTATAATTATCCGCCGTTACTATGCGCACGTAATCATCTGTAAGAACACATATGCATAAATTTTTCAATACGCTGTTTAGTTGTAATCTAATTTAATCTAAGGTGAACAAAGAAACTATTCAATTCAACTTGTGAGGATGCGAACTATAGCTATGCACCATATATGCATGATGGTAGGGCAAACGAGTAAATGGATGAAACTATTTCAGTTAGTGGCAGATTTATAACTAGATACGAGTGTGGACAAAACTGTTTATTTGGTAACATTGGTTTACGTTGTTATTAAAAATCGGATTTTTATACTTGTTGAAACTCTGCACATGGATTTTGCGACAATGCGTGATTGTGAATTCAGGTTATGGATGTTCCTAACCTTAACACGTAATCTAGTTTGCAGTAATACATTTCCTAAATCTTGTTGATGTAGATCTTAAGTTAGCCTTCTTAAGTCAAATAATCATTTGTCAATGTTTTATTTAACGATGAAAAGCTGGAATAAAATACATGACGTTATTGAAACAATTTATTTTGTTGATTGACCTAATACATTCATTCCAACAAGTAATATCAGAAAATAATGAGGAACTATTATTTCTCAGATATTTCTAACACTTATAGGATGCATTTCCACAGTAGTGTTAGTGCATGGAGTCCCAACACTTTATCCAGCAAGCTTACAGCTCCTCCGCTTGTGAAGTAGTTCTTCAGCTGGTCTCTGATGGCTGTAGCTGCCACAGCCGATCGACCGCCTCAACACAACGAACCGAATGATGTCCAGTGTTTTCCCACCAACTGCGGGTTGTGCACGATTCAGTGATAATGTCCTTTTTTCAAGAGCAAGCGGGTTGATGTAACGGAAGTCTTTATGATCATTTAGGTAATAATAAAGAGCGCAAGTTGCTAGAGTGGTAGACTGGATTCTCTTGACTGTGATGTTTGTATCAGTACGGAAAACTCTGAACGTACTTGACAGTAAGCCGAATGCGTTTGCCTCTGTTTTTCGTGCTCTTGAAAGACCAGCTGAAAACTCTTTGGGCGTGAGAAAGGTTAGTACAAGGATAATGCTTTATGAAACGAGTTGGCAATGGGAACGCATCATCTGCCGCTATGACATGTGGAGAAAGGAAGTTAGTCCCAAGAAGTTCACGAGTATGGGGCATGTTCAAGCAGTTAGAATCGAATAATTTCCTCAAGGATGAGTTATTGAACACTCCTGCGTCATGATACTCGATCAATTGTAGCGAGGTATCAGAGGGTAATTCCGAGTCGATCAAAAGCAGGGAAGCATTTCTGGAACTTGGTGTCTTGCTTGCAGATTACCGAGCCAACTTTGCCCAGTATGTCTTATATCTTCCGCAAAGAATAAGAAAACTTTTGCATAATTCTTGTGTAATAACACGTATAAATGACGAACACAAAATTATATATCGGAGAAAGCATTATATTATTCTCAACGAAGGCGGTGGAGAAGACTTATCTTGAATCTATTTTTTCAACGTTTCATGCCCTAAGCTCATTTTCAACAAGGAAAACTTGCACAATTTTAACAGATAACAATAGACAAACATGCAAAACATGAATGGAGAAACCTTGACAGTTTAATGACTTCAATCCCTCCCCATTCGCTCTATCTGAGGGTTGCTGAGGACACCTGCAAAAGTCATCAAACTGGTAACATTCTTGGATCCCCTTTTCATTCTTGTATTAAAGAGCATTGCTCAACTCAGCCATATAACCAAGCTATTTTCAGCGGTAAATTCTAAATTTTACACTCCAATTAAATAAAATCATTTATGATCCGTTTAAAAGAAACGTTCAAAAATAATCATTTTCTCCGTAGGAACAATCTCACTTAACTGCAATCGTTTACACCAGCAAGCAGATCTTCTCTCAATCGATTCGGATTGTTAGCTCTATTTCGCCATGGTTTTACCCAACATCCGCTTTTAGGTTTCGCTTTTTTTGTACTTTCATAAAAAGTTGCGGTCACAAAAGTTCCTTCGACAGCAAATTTCTAGAGCTCACACACATTCGCACGTCCTGCTCATCCATATCGCGTACGTCTTCGGTTTGTTTACATTCGATGAACGTCGGACGCTCATCACAGAGCTTAGTCAGAGCCACACACAGTCGTAATGTGGCCTGACTTGCTTAACGGCCGTTTGACATGACGAGTGTCCGTCATTCATTTGACGAACGAAAAATTGTAGTGTGGCCCCGGCATAAGTGACCCTTAGGCCACTTATCTCTACTTTCTCTGATCCAAGAAGGACCTTCTAACCATAACAATTTATTCTCTAGAAATTGAGATACCTTAACACCCCGCGTCAGCATGTCTGCAACGTTAAACATCGTGGGCACGTACTCGTAACTAAAGGCAGCCAAGGCCTTACACTCAAGCTGCTTACGCATGGCTTCTATGTCTTTTATCCTGTTGTTTACAAATATATTTTTGCGAGGAGGTGTACCGCTCAAGAGCCAAGCTAGGGTGAGCTGTGAATCAGTAAGAATAGTCACAATCATCCCCCACTTTATAAGGAAAATTAACATCACACAGAAGAGATACAAGACACTGATAGGCAAGAAACACTGCCAAAAGTTCGAGGGAAGGAAGAGTTCGCTGGCGAGAAGGCGAAACTTTAACTTTAGAGAAAAGTAATGCTCTGCGATCCTCTTGAACGCCATAGATACAGGTACCAAAGGCACTAGCATCACAGAATACAACAAGTTGGGTAGTTTTCGTCTCAGCCAAAGTCATCCTAGGAAACTCGTAATCCCTCAATTCCGAAAATTCCAGACAATATTTCTGCCATTCATTACATAAGTCTTCCGGAACATTCTGATCACAACCTAGCCTCAAGGGCGTCAATTTTCTCAAAATAAGCTTACCTCGCACAGAAAAGGGCAACAAAATTCCCAAGGGGTCGTAAATGGACGCTACTTCAGAAAGAATTTTTCTTCGTGTTTTACAAGAAGAGTCCAACCTTTTTACAGACAGAGAAAGAAGATCAGTAGAAGAGTTATAGTCGTACCCTAGCACTCTGGAGTGCACTTCGACACTACATAGAGCAGGGTCAATTTGGGAAAGAAGTTCAGAATTATTGGACTTCCATTTGCGCAACGGAAATCCACTCTCCTCAAATGCACTATTGGCGCTTCGAAATGGTCTAAGCGCTAGTTCAGGACTCTCAGTCTTAAATACTAAATTATCGACGTACAGCTTATTCGCCATAACGTCTCTAACTGTCAAATCAGTAATAGTTTGAGCGTGCAATTTGAGCAGATAGTTAAGAATATGAGGCGATGCAACAAACCCGAACAACAGAGTTGTGTAACGGTAAGACAAAAATTTGCCATCCTTGAAAAGGATGAAGCTAAACTGGTTGCGGTCAAAATCACAAGAAAGTTTCACCTGCTAGAAAGCTCTAAAAATGTCAGAAAGAACCACTACGGTATTTGCACGGAAATAGACCAAAAGTCCTAACAAATTATTCATCAGATTAGGACCCACATAAGAGGCTTCGTTCAGACTGGGTAAACCACCGACCTTTAAAGAGCAAATAAACACAGGACGAATTTTAGAAGTTTCTACATGTGTACGTATTACAGGCCTATGCGGGATCCATTTGTGATCTCGCACATCTATCCTTTTGACGGAAATGGGCTCAATGATGCCCAATTCAAGCTGCTCAAGGAATACGTCATTATAGGCATTTTCAATCCCCTTTGGGGCATTATCAGTCGCTACTTTACGAGCAAGATATCTTGCTAATACGAAATTGTTAGGCACTCTAGCCAAAAGTTGGCGATTCCAGGGCAACTGGACAGAATATTTACCTTCTTCATGTTTAACACTATCTATGAAATCTTCCAATTCCTTATCATTCTCTTCCTCCTTCGAGTGTATACCAATAAGCTCAAGGTCAAGCAGCTGATCAAGTCCAGTCTGAACTACGCACTGCTCAGAAACGTCTAATAATGATGTACATACCTTAGGAGTTTCAAAGAAACTATTTAAAATATAACGGTAACGATTTTCGTTCAACTTACATTTGGCAACTTTCCTTTTAGTTTTCGTTTTAGTTTCATTGTCAGAAGACAGAGAAGGTTTACATAATTTAACATTGATATTTTTTTCAACGGAAGTTTTTAGATCATTAGTTAGCTTCTTAGTTTTAGAATCAACAAAAGAAGATAAAGAGGAGTTGTAACATTTTACCTCCCCAAAGGGTAGAAACCCGTTAGAAATGCGCATGGCTTTATAGCCATTTACGTGCTGTAACTCCAGAACTTTAAAAGATTGAAGAACATCTACACCCAACATTCCGCGAATTTGGATGCGATCATTTAGAACTTCC
This sequence comes from Morinoia aosen, assembly GCA_030386875.1. Classification (NCBI taxonomy): domain Eukaryota; kingdom Metazoa; phylum Arthropoda; class Malacostraca; order Amphipoda; family Talitridae; genus Morinoia; species Morinoia aosen. Next base: position 28,072,080 of record CM059573.1, read on the forward strand.
GGATAGGAAGTCGACAGAGGAAGTTTAGTTTATAAAATTTCGAGTTTAGCCTTCAAATCTCTCATACCCGTTTGGAGGTTTAAATTTCTCATAGCGAAAACATCAAGCTCATGCTTCTCACTGTCCGGAAGCACGAGTTTAATGCTGATTTGCTTACCAATTAAAGGAACAGAAGCACCCACTGTGTTAATAGTTAGCTCCTGCAAGTCTACATCAGAATAGTCGGAACACACTGTCTCCAAATCAATAAGCGACGACTGACTGCCGCTATCAATTAGAAAATTAACACGCTTAGTTACCCCACCAAACTTGGTGGTAAGAGCAACAAGAGGGCACATCCTTAGACGTGCCTTTAACCGTCATGAGGAGGTTGCAACAAAGGTACTGGATTCAATAAATTTAGGACACAAAGGGCTAACATGATTGTTAGCTTTACACAAGGAGCACAAGAACGGGAGACCCTTAACTTTGGAGGGACACGCACTAGACAAATGCTTACTACTTAAACAGGTAGAACATAATTTTAATTCACCAGCCCGTTTCACACGCTTTTCGTGCGAATTAAACCGCCTGCATGCAAACGAAGCGTGGTTAGCCTGGTTACAGAAGCGACATACCTTAACATCGGGCGACTTATTAGGTTTAGGTAAATATGGCGTTTTGTCCCTCACCTCAGCCCGAGTCACCAGTTCTGTTTCCTTATTACGGAATACATGAGACGGTTTGGATTTACTTTTGGTTTCGAGAAGAGAAAGCACTTTATGAGCATTCTCAAACATCTCCAATGAAAATAAACTCGCTTTAAAATAGCGAAGGAGTTCCAATAGGAAAAATTCAGGAAGTTTAGTCTTAATTACCGCAGAAAACAGTAGGTTACCCGACTTCTCATTAGAGAAATCCAAGCCCAAATTGGAAAGCTCAAGAAGGCGAAATTTAACCCTAGGGAGGAAAGAATTTATTTCAGATAGACTCTGTACAATGGGACAGCTCAGGATCTCATCAAGAGCTAATGAGATTAATTTATCAGCGTTAGGAAAATCTTGCTTAAGGGAACCTTTTCCAACAACTGAAACTTTTTTCTATTGGACTTACGTCTATGAAAATTTGCAGACTACTAGATCTCCACATTTGTAACAACTTTTGTTTAATAAGAAAAATTTTTCCTCAGAGCTTAGAAAATTTTTTATTGAAAAAAAAACAAAAACAAATTATATATATACATACATTATTCATAATTACTTTGAAATTTACAAAGCTAGAGCAATGCGGTTTGTTGCATTTGAAAGTCAAATGTGTGCTCTATCTAACTTATGAGGGGATTTTTTTATTTATTTCATTCAGAATTTATGTGATTTTTTTTGTAAGGGTCAGGGCAAAAGTTATATTTTTAGGGTAAAAAGTCCACGGAAAGCTTAACAGAAAAAATTTTGAAAATCCCCTCATAAAATATATAGAGCATTTATATCACTTTCAAATGCAACAAACCGCATTTCTCTAGCTTTGTAAACGTCGGAGTAATTATGACAAACGTCTTGAAAACTTACTTTTTTTAAAAGACCTATTTAAAAAAAAAGGTTCTCCTCATACAGTTTTTGAGCTACAGTGATGATTTTAGTATCATTGGATGCAGAAAAACAAGGGCTTTACAATGGAATGAGAAGTTTTTCAAAATTCATTCTTGTTTCAAAGTTATAACGTCATAAATTTGAATTTTCTCAAGAATATTTTGAGTTTTTTGTTTTTTCAATTTTTTTAATTTTTATATTGGAAATTTGAGGAAAAGCATTCAAGTTTTTGGAATGTCCACGGTATTCGGCATCCAATGATACCAAAATCATTACTGTAGCTCAAAAACTATCAGAGAAAAAGCATTTAGAACCCCCCCCCCAAAATGTCGTTTTCAATGATTTCCCATTTTCTTTTCAAGAAAATCGCATTTTGTCATAAATGATGAATGATTCTAGATTGCATTTCCTATCAGTATACCAAATTTCGTTGCTATAAATTCAATATTAAAAAAAATATTCGGATGGGGGATGCTTACCCTGAGGAATATGAATGATGAAATATATAAAAAATAAAATAAAATAAAATTGAAAATTTGAGAATTTTTTTTTTGAATGTCCACGTTATTCTGCATCCAATGATACCAAAATCATTACTGTAGCTCAAAAACTGTAGGAGGAGAAGCATTTAGAAAACCCCCCATAAAATGTCGTTTTCTATGATTTCCCATTTTCTTTTCAAGAAAATCGCATTTTGTCATTGATGATAAATGATTCTAAATTGCATTTCCTATCAGTATAGCAAATTTCATTGCTCTAGGTTCAAAAATGAAAAAAAAGGTCCGTAAGGGGGATGCCCTTCCCCCCCCCCGGGTGGGACGTTAGCTCTGGGATACGTTCCTGATATTTTTACAGACATTCGGGGACATATCTCAAACTCATTTAAAGCAATAAAAAAAATCGGAAGAATCGACTTTTGGACTGCAGCTAAGGGGAACATGCCAAAATGGTTCCCTTAAGCAATACCCAAGCAGATAGAAAACTAGTTTCTTCGTTAGGAAGTCCCTCAGTAGTAAGGGGAAAGAGCTTGCCAGCCCAATTTAGGATTTTTGGAGGATTTCAGCAATTAAAATACGACCTTGAAAAGCCACAAAGCCTCATCCATGATTTTTGGAGGGTTACAGCAATTAAAGAACGATCTTGTGAAGCCTCAAAAATCCATGATTTTACGAATTAACCTGAGGAGTAAGAAAAATATTCTTATTTTGCACAATTATTTCAATACTTAAAATTTTACGATCAAGAAAAAATGATTTGCTACTGAAATTTTTAAAGAAGTATATAATTTCAATAAAACGTTTAGGTATCCCCTCAAAATCTTCTCGTTTTCTTCACAACTATAGAAAATTTATTAGAAGAAACTAATGTATACAAATATAGGATGGGAATCTTTCGCTGAATATTTAGGTCTAAAAGATTATCAAGGGTATAATGAGTGTATGCTTTTAAGCATGTCAAATAATCTTTAAAATATAGTTATGAATTCTTATCAAGTTTCACGTTTGTGCCGTACATCATAACGCAATCTCCTTTCTGATTTTAAAACATGATGCAACCTTCTTAAATACTTTCCGGTTGTAAAACATGATGCAATCTTCTTAAATACTTTCCGGTTGTAAAACATGATGCAATCTTCTTAGATACTTTCCAGCTGTAAAACATGATGCAATCTCCTTTCTAATTGTGAAACATGATGCAATCTTCTTGAAAACTTTTCGATTGTAAAACAGGATGCAATCCCCTTTAAATACTTTCCGGTTGTACAACATGATGCAATCTTCCTAAATACTTTCCGGTTGCAAAACATGATGCAAGATTTAACACCCCCAATTGCTCGTCATGATGAAATTTTTGTGATAAGGAGCAAAAATTTCCGGGTTCACTTCAGATGCTTTCTCACCTGAGTACTTAAAGGAGGTGCTACTACTGAACTCACGCTTTTCAAATTAGTTGAACTTTTATTGTATTAAAAATGGTATATGATAAATCATCAGATGTATATAGATTATATAACAATGAAAAAACACGACAACATAAAAACTCGAAAATACACACAAAGAAAGTATTGACTTCATTTGATCCTGAAAAAAATGAAATACCCTCAGATAAGAATCTTATAAAATGAACAAGCCATTCAATGTATTCTGTAACATCTGTAATGTATCTATTAAAAACTTTAACAAACATGAGAAGACACTGACACATGTGAAAAACATTAATAATATTTTAATATCTAATAAATTCTTCACTCTACATAAAAACTCGAAAATACACACAAAGAAAGTATTGACTTCATCTGATCCTGAAAAAAATAAAATACCCTCAGATAAGAATCTTATAAAAATGAATAAACCATTCAATGTATTCTGTAATATCTGCAATGTATCTATTAAAAACTTTAACAAACATGAGAAGACACTGACACATATGAAAACACTAATAATATGTTAAAATCTAATAAATTCTTCACTCTACGTAAAAATAAGGTGAAAAAATATTGTGACATATGTAAAAAACACCTGACAAATATCTATAGTCATAGAAAATCATTGAAACATTTCCGGAATGTGTATGGATGTAAATTTAGAAAAGTTACTAGAGCAATAAATGGAATGAGCTCACAGTATGATTACGGAGATATTTCAATCAAGGATTATGAGGTATTTCTCAGAAACTTCACACCTGAAATTGAAAAAGTAATAAAAAATCAAGCATTTGACAATCTCAAGTTACAGCTTAATTTAAAAGTGCAATTTTATAAATTAAAATTAGAAAATGAAAAGCTAAGCTGCCAAGCTTGGTTCAACTCTGGCAAATTTGTGACAGCATCAAAAGGATACATAGAAATTGCAAATTTACACAAAGAGGTTGTTAATAAAATCGATGACTTCACAAGAAATTCATCTGGTTGGATAGTTGAACAATTATTAGAGTTCAGTTTGAAAATCGTTGAATACAAACCGATTACAGGGTCAAGCTATATTGAATTACCTGAGAAGTTTCGAAATCCCAATTAAAAATTAATAAATATACAAAATACCGACAATGAATGCTTTAAATGGTGTATCGCGAGATATTTCTGTCTAGATGAAAAAAACGGCCATCGAATTTCTAAAAGACTAAAAGCTGAAGCCGGGAAACTCAATTTTTCTGATATAAGGTTCCCCGTAGAACTAAAAAGTATAACCAAATTCGAAAAAAATAATAACATTTCCGTTAACGTTTATAGTTTTAATTAAAATAATGAATTGTGTCCACTTAGAATATCAACATCAAAGAATAAAGATGTGGTATCATTACTATTCATTAGAGATACAAACACGACTCACTATGTTCTCATGAAATCATTGAGTCCTTTTTGTAAAACCAGTAACCATTACACAAAACATGTATGTCCGTATTGTTTATCAGTTTTTAGAAGATCAGATATTCTAGATAAACATAAAGACGATTGCTCAGTTCACACTCCAACAAAGTATGTGCTTGAAGGAGGTAAATTGAAATTTAAACATTACCAAAAAACAATTAGACATCCCTTCGCAATTTATGCTGACTTCGAATCAACATTGACAAAAATAGATACGTGTCAACCAAATCAAAACTCAAGTTACACCATGAACATTCAGAAGCACAATCCTAATTCATTCTGTTGCTATACAAAATGTGAAGCAGATGAATATTCCCGTTTAGAAACACATAATGGTGAAGATGCTTCCCAAAAGTTTGTAGAATATTTAGAAAAAGAGGCCAAGAGAATTTATAGTCTGTTGAAAATGAATAAGAAAATGTATTTACCATCAGATAAATTCGAAAAATATAAAGAAGCCACAAGATGTTATGTATGTGGCGGAGAATTTACGGAAGATAATTATAAAGTTAGAGACCACAATCATTTGACAGGTCATTATAGAGGTCCAGCTCATTTAAAATGTAATTTAAAAATTAGGAATCCTAATTTTATACCTGTGTTTCTGCACAATCTGTCTAATTACGATGCTCATTTGTTCGTGAAAGACTTGGGAAATATATCCGGAAAGCTGAACGTTATTCCACAAACAGATGAAGAATATATTAGTTTTACACAAACCATAAAAGTAGATTCCTATGTATGTAAATATACAGGAAAAATTAAAGATATCACCAGAGACTTACGGTTCTTAGACAGCTACAGGTTTTTACCTTCATCTCTAGATAAACTTTCGAAGAATTTATCTGAGCACAAAGAATTGTCGAAGTTCTTTTCCAATGAACAACAATTAGAGTTGATCAACAAAAAAGGTATTTATCCGTATGAATATGTAAATAGTTATGAAAAAATGAACGTTAATAGTTTACCAGCTAAAAGTGAATTCTACAGTAGATTAAATAATAAAAATATTTCAGAAGATGAATATCAGCATGCACTCAAAGTGTGGAGAGCTTTTAATTGTACAACATTCAAAGATTACCATAATTTATATCTAAAAGTCGATACATTATTACTAGCCGAAGTATTTGAACAATTTAGACTAACATGCATGAAAACTTATTCTCTAGATCCAGCACATTATTTTACAGCTCCAGGATTGTCTTTCGATGCTCTACTGAAACATACAAAAATAGAATTGGACTTGTTTGAAGATCCTGATATGCTACTATTCATCGAAAAAGGAATAAGAGGTGGGATTTCTACAATATCAACACGATATGCAAAAGCGAACAATCCATATATTCCAGAAACATTCGATAAAGGAAAACCAAATAGTTTTATCACATATATTGATGCAAATAATCTTTACGGCTGGGCTATGTGTCGATCATTACCTACTGGTAACTTTAAATGGAAAGATCCAAAGTCAAAACTCAAAGCAGATAAAGGTTATATATTAGAAGTGGATTTAAGTTATCCAAAAGACATACATGCTCCACATAATGATTTACCATTAGCTCCAGAAAATATTAAAGTAAACGATGTAAATAAATTAGTTCCACATCTTGGAAAACGAGAAAAATATGTTGTACATCTTAAATCTCTAACACAATATCTAGATCTAGGATTGAAGTTAGAGAAAATTCATAGAATATTAGAGTTTGATGAAAGTCCATGGATGAAATCATTTATTGATATCAACACAAAAATGCGTCAGCAAGCTAAATCTGAATTTAAAAAAGACTTCTACAAGCTGATGAACAATTCAGTATTTGGTAAAACAATGAAAAATATTAGAAATAGAGTAGATGTGTGTTTAGTAAAGTCAGAGAAAGAATTAATGAAATTAGCAAACAAACCAAACTTTACCAGTTTTAAAATATTCTCAGAAAATTTGATAGCATGTCATATGCAAAAACAAAGACTGAAATTTGATAAACCAATCTACGTAGGGTTTTCTGTATTAGATATAAGTAAAACATTAATGTATGATTTCCATTATAATCATATTAAAAAGAAATATGGTAATAAGGCAAAGTTGTTGTTTACAGACACAGATTCATTATGTTATGATATCGAAACAAAAGATTTGTACAAAGATATGGAAAGAAATAAAGACTTGTATGATACATCAAACTATTCTAAAGAACACTTCCTATATTCAACTAAAAATATGAAAGTGATTGGGAAAATGAAAGACGAAACGTGTGGAATACCAATTGAAGAATTCGTCGGTCTCAGAGCAAAACTATATTGTTATAAGACGAAAAATTCCGTGAGTAAGAAAACAAAAGGTGTAAGTAAGAACATAACTGAGCACAATATCACAATGGATGAATATAAAAGAGCATTGAATAATGAAACAATATACAAAACGATGTATAATATCCAAAGTGTTAACCACGAATTATATACTAAAGAAATAAATAAGGTTGCATTAAATGGTAATGATGACAAGCGACATATATTACCAGATGGTATCAACACACTAGCATTAAATCACTATAAAATATATTAATTATATAAAGTATAAAAAATGATTATCTACAACAATAATGATTTCTATAACCAAGATTTATTATCTGTTGAAAATGAACAGTATTTGAGTGATTTAAAATCAATAGTTAATGAAGAAAAAACTGGGAAGGGTATTGTAAATATATTGCTTAGAAAACTTCCATTACCTGAAATGCATTTGAAATTACCATCTAATATTCAATCTGAACAAGTCCCGAACGGTTCATTCAACAATAAACATACCTACTCATTTTGCGGTCCAGGAACTAAGGTGCAGAAGCGAATTCAAGAAGGTTATCGAGGAGTTAACTCACTCGATCAGGCTTGTAAGAATCATGACATATTTTATTCAAAACATCCGACAACGAAAGACAGAAATTATGCTGATGATATTCTAGCAAAAAGAACCGCTAAAATTGCAACTATTCCAAATGAATCAGAATACGTTCGACAAGATGCTAAATTAGTTAACGCAATTATGGCAGGTAAGAGTTGGGCAGGAATGGGCCTCTCGTCGACAAAAAACTATCAAACACGCTCACTGATGTGAGCGATAAAATCTTGAATGACTTATATTATAATCCAAAGACTGGTTATACTGGAATGAATCAACTTGTTAAAAAATCCGGCTTATCTTCAACTCTCGTACAAAATTGGTTAGAAACTCAAAAAACTCACACTCTACATAAACCAATAAAACATAATTTCAAAACGAGAAGGGTGAAGGTATCAAAAATTGATGATCAATGGCAAGCTGATTTGGTTGACACGCAAAACTATAAAGATCAAGGAAAAAACTACATATTAACAGTAATTGACATTTTCAGTAAATATGCATGGGCGATTCCAATAAGTAAGAAGACAGGTGAAGAAATCAAAACTTCTTTTCAAAAACTATTTAAAATACGAATTCCTTCTAAAGTTCAAACAGATACAGGATTAGAGTTTACAAATAAATCCACTCAAGAACTATTCAAGAAACATAAAATTCAGTGGTTTAGTTCAGAAAATGAAACCAAAGCTCAAGTTGTGGAACGCTTCAACAGGACGTTAAAAACTAAAATGTGGAAATATTTTACACACATGAAAACTAAAAAATGGGCGAATGTTTTACAAGATTTAATGCAAAATTACAATAATAGCTATCATAGAACAATAAAAATGACACCTAACCAAGCATCATTGGAAAAGAACAGTAAAAAGGTTTATGATAACTTATTCCCTCCAACCGAACCAACTTTCACATCACCGAAACTTAAAATTGGGGATAGAGTAAGAATAAGCAAGAAACGGAAAGACTTTCGGAAGGGTTATTTGCCAAATTTCACTAATGAGTTATTCATTGTATCCGAAATACTGTCTACTGAACCAATTACTTATAGATTAAAAGATATGGATGGCGAAAAAATAAAAGGAAGTTTTTATGAACAAGAACTATCAAAATATACTAGTGATGTTTATGCAATTGAGAAAATTCTCAAGAAGAGTAAAGGAAAACTTTTGGTCAAGTGGAAAGGTTATGATGAACCTTCATGGATCTCAGCAACTGAACTTAATGTCAGTTCAGAGTGAACTTATATTAAGTTAAAGTCTTTTTGAATTTTTCTCTTTAAAAAATGGCGTTGATTGATATCAAAACTAAATCAGATTTACTAAACTTAGCAAAGAGTTTGAAAAAGCAATTCACAAATGATAGAATAATCGAACAAGATTTATACCATGATGTTAAAAAAGTTTACAAACCATTGATTGAACCTTTATCTAAAATTGTTGACGAAACTAAACAAACTAGGTTGGCAATAAAATATATACCTCATGAAAAACTTGAATCTATCCAAGGAAAACCTGTTGAGAAACTAGCTTTGCCATCTTCTGAATCCAACACTGTAGTTGGGCCTATCGCATTGGATTTCTTGCGTTTTGCATGGAAACATGGAAATGAGCATGACAAAGCTTATGGCATTCGTTGGGATGGAAGTAAAGTTATGCTAGGAAATAAAAAGGTAGATATTTTGGGTAATGATTTGAAAGTTGGAGATAGAATATACGAAGGCACAACTGGATTATGGGAATTATTAACAAAGCAAAATCCTATTGACTTTAGGGACGAAGATAAAAATAATTATTATGATATGTTGTATTCAACTGATGCATATTTGAAGGAAGACGGTACCATAAAAGCAAATAGGGGTGAGAAATATTCTAAATTTATCAAACCCTTCTATCGAATAGTTCAACGAAAGAAAGCTCAAGATGCAGTTGAAACAATTAGATCAGCAAGTCCATCAAGTCGTGAATCAAGTCGTGAATCAAGCCCTGAACCAAGTCCTTTCAGCTCAAGAGTAGTAGAATCCTCAATTTTTAGTCGACACAAAATTCCTTCAACAAGTCAGAGACCAATTTTCGACCCGTCACTAAGGTCTACTTTTAGACCAACTCCTACTCCTATACCTTCTCCTACATCTTCTCCTATACCTCCTCGTCATCCTCACAGAGAGGATTCAGACGTTTCAGGATCAGGTATTATTGTATTACCATCTAACATCAATGATCTTGTAAAATGACACCAGTTATTGTTCGGTTCGTTTACCGCTGGAAATACAGGAGTTTTTAATGAACTGCAAATACTTACGCATGAACTTTTAAAGCAAGGTCTATTAAATACTGCTGAAGTAAAGGTGTTTGATGATTTATTGTTTAAAAAATGGAATCTCAAAGCATTGTAATTAGTGAAAGAAAAAGTGACATAAGTGTAAACTTTAGTCCAGCAATAGAATTGAACAAAAATAAATTTCACGAAATGGCACTGGTTGGGTTAGACATGTATCATTCTATTCCTAACATTGATGAAAATAATAATAAATTTCATTATGAATTAAATGGTGTTGAAAATGTAATTACACTTCCAACAGGATGTTATGAAATAGAAAGTATAAACGAATTCATTCAAAAAACATTGGCAGGCTTTATTGAAATCAAAGCAAATACTAATACTTTGAAATGCGTCATAGTTCTCCATTCATCTACGTTAAAAGTATTTTTCAATAAAGAAAAATCTTCAAATACAATGTTAGGATTTGGAGAAATTATCTTAGAAGGTGTTGGAGAACATGAAAGTATAAATATAGTGAACATAATGTCTGTTAACACAATACTCGTTCATTGTAGCGCAATTAACGGCTCATACCTCAACGGTTCTTTGCATAATATTTTATGTTCCTTTTTCCCAAACGTCCCACCAGGATATAAAATTGTAGAAAATCCAAATAAACCAATTTATCTACCGATATATCAACCTTTACTCTATGATTTGAGAATTTGGCTTACTGATCAAAATGGACATGCTCTGAATACTAGAGGTGAAGAAGTAACTGTTCGATTACACCTAAGGTCTAGAAATTAAGATAACTTGATAAAATTATCTTTAAAAAATGGATTCTTTAAGATGGAATGAAAACATTAAAGTTGATGAATCAATTGAAAAATTGAAACGCATAACTATGAACCACAAATAGGTACTGATCTGAATCGTGAACATAACGATATCAAGATCATTATCCAGAATCAAGATCAGTTTGTATTACCTAGTAAAAGTTTTATATATATAGAAGGAGCTTTGAATAAAAAAGATGGAAGTGATTATAATTTTAAAGATGAAAAAATAACAATAATCAACAATGGGTTAATGCATTTGTTTGATAGAGTTTCTTACAGAATTGGAGATGAAGAAATTGAAGGTTATAGTTACCCTGGAATTACAACAACTCTAAAAGGATTAGTTAGCTATCCCCGAAATGTTAAAGAAAACATGATATTTTTCTGGAGCGTCGATACTAAGAAGAATGAAAAATCAAACGAAGGATTTAGCGATCGAAATGACTACTTAAGTTCAGCTAATGGGAAATTCAGCGCTGCTATCCCACTTGAACATTTGTTTGGATTTTGTGAAAATTATAAGAAGGTAATTTATGGAGTGAAACATGCTCTGACTTTAAGAAGAGGTGATAATTCTAATGCTATATTCAAATCAGATGAGAAAGATGCAAACCAGCAAGATAAAGTAGTTGATGGTAAAATTTCTATTACAAAATTAATTTGGAAAATGCCAGCTTACAAACTGTCTGATGAGTGTAAAATAAAGCTATATCGTCAAATTAAGGATAAAATAACATTACCTATTCCTTATTTGAATAGACAATTGGAACAAACCATTGTAAACTCTCAACAGAAATTCTTAGATTGGACTTTAACTCCAAATTCAGGAACTCAAAGACCTCGATATATAATTTTAGCGTTCTAAACTAAGAAAGCTAATTCACAAGCTGTAAACAATGCAATTTTCGATCATTGTAACTTGACGAATGCATATGTTCAGCTGAATAATGAACGATACCCTGATCACAATTTACAGATTGATTTCGATTCTAACAATTATGCTACAGCTTATAAGATGTTAATAGATTATGTACCTAGTGAAAATTGTGCTATCGAATACAGACACTTTAAATATTTGTATCCCATCTATGTGTTTGATATCAGCAGACAAAATCAACGTATCAAGGAAACTACAATTGATATTAAAATTAAAGCAGAATTTAAAACCAATATTCCTGATGATACACATGCATATGCACTGATTCTATCTGACAGAGTGATTCGATTGCAATCTGACGGTGATAAAATGAGTTTAAACTACTAAAAATTAGAATATATTCACATAATAATGTTTAAAAAATGTATTGTGTAAAGTGTAAGAAGAAAACTGATACTGATAATCCTCAATATTTAATTACAAAGAACAATAAGATACTGGTCAAAGGTATGTGTATTATTTGTAAAAAGACAAAGACTTCTTTTGTTTCTAAAGATACTGCGACGAAAGGGGGTTTTACATTTACAATTCCAGCTTTATTAGCTGGCCTTGGGGCTGCTGGCTCTTTGGCTGGAGGTGCTGCTGCAATAGCATCCGCAGTTAATAAGAAAAAAGCTGACGATAAACTCTTGTCAGAAACTAAAAGGCAAAATGAAGCAATGGAAAGTAAAAAAGGTTCAGGTATACGGATAACTCCGAGAAAAAAAAACCTTGTGGAATGGGTCTCTACTTGAAACCACCAAAGAAGTAATACCTAACCAACCATTATCTAAACATGATTTGGAATACTACATAAATATATTGAAAATTCCGAATTTTCGAGGTATTTACATGAGAGATACTTTACCTAAACACCCTCTAGAAACGGAATGCGGAATCCTAAACTTAGACACTGAAAAAGGATTAGGAACGCATTGGACTTGTTGGTATAAGAAAGATAACATATGTTATTACTTTGACAGTTATGGTTTGATTTATCCAATTGAATTTAAAGACTACTCAACAGATTGTGTTGATATAATTTTCCCTACTTACAAAATCCAGAAAATAGGTGATGTAATTCGTATACATTTATGTCTAGAAATGCTGAAGCGTTTAGAAAATGAAAGCTTTCATGCAATTCTTTTAGATCTGTATAAAACCCCAACTAGTTTTTAGAAAATAAACTACAGATAACTTTTTTTCTTTAAAAAATGTCTTGTGGAAATATTTATGCAGCAAAGTTGGTCTTTTTACCTTCCTGTAAAGAAAATCATGAGCATGAAAATAGTGAAAATAATTCTGAAGGACTTTTGCAGAATGTAGAGCAAATAAAAAGTTTACTTGAAGATTCTAATATAGAGTCATTGAAAGACACAATTGAAGCTCTCAAAAATGAAAGAACTGAATTGGAATCAATTATAAACGAGTATGATGAGAAATCTGTAACTCTGAAAACAGATTTACAAGTGAAATTTTCTGATGTAGACTCAATCGTTAAATTCTTAGAGACGTTAATTTATGATTTATCTGAAAAGTTCGGTGCTCTTGAACCAAAAATTGTTTCAAATGATGAACGACTATCAAGCATAGACTCAACATTGATGAAGAAAATTGATAAAATTGATGCTAAATTTGAAAACATTGATTCAAACATAACCAACCTAACAGACGTAAAAATTCCAGAGATTGGGGACAAATTGAAGAGTCTAGAGTCAGGTATTGAAACTAGAATCGATGAAAAGCTGTTAGTTAAAGAGTCGTCATTAACAGATCAGATTAAAGGAGTTGAAGCTAAATTTGAGCTTGTGGACTCTAAGATAACCAATTTGATTGATGTTAAAATTCCTGAGATTCAAGAGAATTTCAAGAATCAAGAGTCAGTTATAGAAAATCAAATGGATGAAAAACTGAAGACTTTAGAAACTAAAATTAATGATCAAATTGGTTCAAAGAATGAATTAGTAAATAATAAAGTTGAAGAACAAGAAATTAGGATAATTAACGTCGTGAATGAAAAAGAAATGAGCTTGCAGACATCACTTAATGATCAAATTGAAGAAAAGCTGAAGAGTTTAGAATCAACACTGAACAATACTGTTGAAGAAAAAAGTAAAAGCTTAGAGGCACAACTAACTGATTTAAGTGATAGAAACCTTTTTGTTATGGAAAGAACAGTAGCCTTAGCACCCTCGTTTGTTGAAGTTGACAATAAGCTGAAAAATTTAGAGTCAACCATAACCTCATCCAGCGAAGAAAAATTCTATGATCTTAACAAAATTATAATGGAATTACGTGCAGAGTCAGTCCCATTAAGAAAAATAGAAGAACTAGCTAAGAACTTGAGTGATGTAGAAAGTCTTTTCCAGGAGTTTTCAAGAGACATTATTTCAAATCAGAATGAAATCAGTCAGTTCAAATTAATGCTTCAGAATGAAACTGATAAAAATGTAAAATTAAACCAGGAAGTGGAAAGTTTGAGTGACCGAGTAAACAATTTGATATCTATGAGAGTTAGAGAAAATTTAGAGAATTGAAAATTCTATGTATAAAAAATGATAGGCGGAAATATTTTTGGACAACAAGGAAAAAAATCATTTTTATCTTCACAACCAGGACCTCCTGGAATAGGTTTTAAATATCTTGATGAAGATCAAAATTTCGATTTAAATAATAGAAGACTTGCAAATATTTCTTTTCCAATCGAAGAATTTGACGCTACGAACAAAAAATATGTTGACGAAGTTTTGGAAAATTTGAGGCTTCATCTCAGAAAATATATAGGGGTAAGAGAAAATCTTATCAATGAAAATTATCAGTTCAGAAGTGATTCTATCCAAGCATCTATAGATGAAAATACTACAGGTTTTCAAGAAAAACTCAGTGAAATTATGACAAATCTCGATGAACATAGTAGAATATCTGACGAAAAAATAGAGGTGATTCGAACAGGTACTTTAGAACATACAGACTTTTTGAAAAATGAGATAAAGAGGTTGGAAGAAGAGGAAATAAAAAGTGTGAAATTAGACTATGCAAATCTCGAGAGAGTATTCAACGATATGAGTTCATACATTGAAACTTTTAGAAATAATCTTCATGAACAGGATAGAGAAACAATCATAAATACAAATGAAATAGAAAAATTGAAACAGTCATCGCAGAAATTGGAGGATGACAGTGCTGATATTAAAAACAGATTAATATCGTTAGAGAATACTTTGAGACGAGAAACCGTTGAACTAAAAAAACATGTTTTTTAATAGATGAACTTAATAAAAAAGAAAAACACATTGAAGAATTAAACTTAATAAAATGGAAGATATTTTTACAGACATTCAAAGAGAAGTTGTTCGCAATACTGCAAACATAAATCAATTGCAATTAGATGTTAATCAAATTCAAAATGATGTCGAATTAAATAGGGAAGTTACAACTCAATTAGAGTCAAATATCATTCATCTTGAAACATTAATCAGTAACGATTCTTATGACACCAAAGGTAGCTTTTTCTCTCGTAATTGCCCAACGAGACAACCAATAAGAAAGAAAAATACATTGAAGAATTGAACTTAATGAAGTAGCGAATTTAAAAAAAACAATGTTTACAATTGCTACAAACAGAAAATAAATATTGTAAAATGAGTTGTAGTTTATTAGTTATATAAAATGATGTATATGTGGAAAGACAGTAAAAGAAATAATCAAAAGAATCATTTTATTTTTCCTTCACCTTCTTTACGGTGTGTAATAGTCGGTAGATCGAATTGTGGTAAAACCTGTTTATTGATCAGACTTCTTCTTGAGGAATATATCGATTTTACCAACCTGTTTCTTTATAGTAAATCGACAAAACAAGCAGAATATAAACTACTTAAAAATGCTTTTTCAAAAGGTTATAAACAGTCTGAAATAATTGAGCTTTTTAAAACCGGAAGTGGAAATATTGATACATTTCTCGAAGGCTTAGCTGTAAAACGCAGCGCAAAGGTAATCGTTAAATATTTTGAAGATATCACTTCTATTCCTGATCCTAGTGAAGTGGATGCTAAGAAAAAAAATTTGTTTATATTCGATGACATCGCAACTGAAAAGAATCAGACACCAGCTGATAATTTTTACACCCGAGGGAGGCAGAATAATTGCAGCTTGATTTACTTGACTCAAAATTGTTATTTATTACCTCGTCAGTCGATACGGACGAATGCAAACCTATTGATTCTATTTGAATTACCAACTAACGATTTAAGAAATATTCATATGGACATTGTCTCAGGAGACATGTCCTTAGAAGAATTTATTGAATTTTGCAGTGATACTTTCAAAATTCCTTTTAGCTACATAATGATAAACAAAGACGTTCACCCATTAAAGGAAAAATTCTGTAGAAATTTGAACCAAGTTTATATTCCGAAAAAGTATTTTGAAGACTTTGTACCTAGAATTTGAAACACCAGCCTATACACACACAGGGATTCAAGTATTGTAAATAGTTTATTACATATTTTAAACGTTTTATTGAAATTATACACTTCTTTAAAAATTTCAGTAGCAAATCATTTTTTCTTGATCGTAACATTTTAAGTATTGAAATAATTGCGCAAAATAAGAATATTTTTTTTACTCTTCAGGTTAATTCGTAAAATCATGGATTTTTGAGGCTTCACAAGATCGTTCTTTAATTGCTGCAACCCTCCAAAAATCATGGATGAGGCTTTGTGGCTTTTCAAGGTCGTTCTTTAATTGCTGAAATCCTCCAAAAATCCTAAATTGGGCTGGCAAGCTCTTTCCCCTTACTACTTCCCTCTATAAGACTGAGAGCTCTTCCTTGAAGCTGATTTTTGAGGAAGATAAATTTTTGTTTCCCACTCATGTTAGGATAAGCCTGAAGGGCATTAGAAAAGGACTCTTGAAAGTGAAGGAAGTTGAAAGGGCACCTCTCATTGTCACTGAATTTTTTCAGTGTCAACTAAGGAGCTTTAAAGATATTCAAAGGAACATCAGAAGAAGAAACTTTAGACACAGAAGGTTCACCGGTAGCACTAGAGTTTAGCACCGGGGAAGTGGAAATGAGTTTTTTAAGTTCTACAATAAGTTCTATGACCTGAACCTCATGTCAGGGCCGGTAACGCTGAAATTTAAGATAATTAAGGACAAGCGGAGCGTCATTAGCGGGAGTCTCACCTGAAGATCTTCGAAAACAATGTTCAGGCGAACACTCTTCACTCTAGCCGGCTGTCAAGGACCCAAGAAGTCCCTGGTAGCGAGGGGAGAATGCCGAGTCCCGCGGAGCACACGAGAAGAAGGTGCGCTCGCGTTCACGGCAGCACCTCCTAACCAGCTCCTCCTCAGAAACCTCACCAACATCTGAAGGAATAGTATCGGACAGAATTCGAAAGGACTGTAACAGCCCACTTAATTGAGGAACAGCTTCAATAAGAAAGGCCGGATCACAGTTAGGAGAAAGAGCTTTTTTTTAAGAGATATAATGCACTTTATGCCTCGCAATTTAATGCTTCAGGCTAAGGCAGTACACTTTTCCGTTTCCATAATTAAATAATCAAATTTCTATTTCAAGGCTAATTAGAAAAAAATTCAGGTAACTAGAGTCACGTCTACACTTTTAAAGTGGACAAGTTATATCCCAACAAAAGACATGGAAAATTAATAATGAAGAGGAAAGACACAAAAAAGGTACATTTTCCCCACCACTTACCTTCACTTTCACAACATTTCTATTTTTAAAGTTTACACTCAAATTGAGTGAAAGAATATTTTCATATATAAATGAGAGAACCTAATAAAAGTTAGACGAGGCTCAAAAAGGCCAGAACCTGTAAAAAACGTAAGGTTCTTAAGCAACACAACAAGGAACCTCGCCTAAAATACAGGTAAAGCTCTTATAACGGTCGATCTTAGAACGGGACTCTCCTACAACGGGTAGGACGCAGTTTATTGGTAGTTATAACGGGTATGTTTTGCTCCTACAACGTCTATTTTAATTTGATATTTGCTTTAACAGGATTTAACAGGAATAAATATTGAGGAATTAGAAGAAGAATTGATCGAAAGTGAAGACAGCTTTACTAACGAAGAACTCATAGTAATTGAACATGAAAACGTCATCGACAATATGAAATTAAAGGAACAAAATGAAATCTTAAAGAAACAAAATTTGTTAGAAAGATTAGACCTCGCAGATAAACTTAAGGATAAAGTATGCAACTTTGAAGAAAACAAAGAACTGAGTGCTACATTTTCTTTAGTATTAGATGGATTCATGGCTAAATACAGAGATGAATTAAATATATATTTATGAGTTTGTACGTTAAAATACGTTTCATTTGCCAATTTGCATTATTGTGAAACTGCCAAAAACATAATTATTTATTTTCTTGAGTTCCCATAAATTAGTCATGTAATATATTTAAATATATAAATAATGAAAAATGTCTTTAAATTAATACCGTCATTGAACAACGTTCAGACTGTTGTCATAGTTCAATTAACTATTTTCTATTTAAGGCTATTATAAAAGATGTTTGTGTTGTAAACTAAAGTAAACGTGCCGCTTGCATAGCGGGACTTGTCGCCTACAACGGGTGTTTTTCTAGAACGAATTCCTCCCGTTATAGGAGCTTCACCTGTACAACACAGGTTGCACTCGACTTACACCTAAGGAGACTGAAAATCGGCCCTCGCTACACCGGACCGCGGCGCTAAGACGCAATTAAAATAGACACGATAAATTTCCTCTTATTTTTTTGAAAAGAAAAGAAAAGAAAAAGAATTCAAGATGAGAATAGATAGATACCAGGATTTAACCTGCCGAATTCCAGCCAAGCTCTAGCATTAACTAGATGGCGCTGAGATCCAGCCGGCTTAATTGCCGTTTAGGCAAAACTGCGCAAAAGCAGCACGGCTTAGAACATTTTAATCCTTTAAGAGGTATCTCTTTATGAAGAAAAATTGTAAGACATTATCTTTCGAATAGAAATTTCGAAAATGAGAGTTGAGATTTAAAAGTAGCATTGTTTTCGAATAAAAATTTATGTGCGCAGCCACCTTAACAAGTGGACTCAACTCCCCGAATTAACGGGCCCTACGGCACACAAATTTACCGGCAACCCATCTGGGGCCGGTAACGCTGAAATTTAAGATAATTAAGGACAAGCGGAGCGTCATTAGCGGGAGTCTCACCTGAAGATCTTCGAAAACAATGTTCAGGCGAACACTCTTCACTCTGGCCGGCTGTCAAGGACCCAAGAAGTCCCTGGTAGCGAGGGGAGAATGCCGAGTCCCGCGGAGCACACGAGAAGAAGGTGCGCTCGCGTTCACGGTAGGTTTCAATCTGAGGTGGCCGACTTCTGTCGCCACGCTCCTTAGCTTGCTCGAATCCGTCGCGATGGCTTAGGACTCAAACAAGAAGATCAGACGAACGTTTTAGTATTTAAATTTACATTTTTCGCGGTAGACGTGAGGAACCCCCGCCATTGCTCCGCTTAGTCATAAAATTATCAGCGTTATTAATTTTAGGCTGATTAGAAGGAGCACAGCCTTTGCCCTTTATTGCGGAAGGCCTTTTTGTGCCTTATAAAGTCCGCAAAGGACCTCAGCGTTCGAGCAATGACTGGAATCTCGACATATTACAATACTCGTGTCTGTGTGTATCATCCAAGTTAATTAACTTCAAGATATTTTAACAACCAATGATAGTACTTTTGTACAATCTCTATTGGAAATAAAATATTTTTCTTTCCTTTTTTTTAGTTGAGCTGCTGTCATAAAGTTCTAAGTTAGGCCCAGTAATTTTAAACATTAAAAAGCAGTGCTTTCAGCACAATAACCAGGAATAAAGAACCTATCCATTTTTCAGAAGCCCTTCATCATTGCAGCATCTCCAGTCTTGTAAGGAAACTCTTCTAATTGATGCAGTATATGAAAACCAGTGCATTTGGAATGTGAAAAGTGATACCTACCATAAACGACATTTAAAAAGTTTAGCTTTTGAAAAAGTAAGACAGTATTTATGTGATCTACATCCTGAAGATGCCAAATTTCTCACAGTTGATGGTAAGTTTTAAATACTTCCATATATGTAATCAGAGGCAGCATATGTATGAGATTTTTTCTCCAAAGCATAAATTACCTATTTGTTATTTTTAGGTTCTCAGTATAGTAATCTAAAATTCTCAGTAAATGATGAAAAGGGATAAAGATTTTGTTGTAGAAAACCCTTTCTCTAACAGATATTAATCTCATGCAAGACATTTGATATGTAGCATATAAATTAGTTTTGGTATTTACATCAATTTAGTTGCCAAATTGTTTTGTTTGGCAAGTGAAGCATTGTATAAGCTTTTCTTGGAATACATTTATTGTATTTTAACAGTGTACATATTAAAATTGTAATAAATGCTTTTATTTTTTGACCTTTTATCTACTGAATGCCAGCAATGATAAGATGCATTACACTTCTTTTTGGCCACAGTTGATAGATGTAGAAAATTTGAGAAGTCTTATTAGCAAACTTCTGGTTTGAGAATTGAAATTGTATATATCTGTATGCAAAAAAAATTGGTCATTTTGATCTGAAAGTTGTTTTAGTTTCGTCAGAGATAAAGGAACAAGAAAGTATCCGTTCAAATATGTTTTCAGGATAATAACCACCATAGAATTATTTGATCCAAACTTGCTTAAGTAATTCAGTTAAGCTTTCAATCTGCCTACAATTTTAATAAGTGATTTTGATATGTTTAAACCAAAATAGTGTTTTTATTCATGTTTTGGCTGTGTTTTACTATTTCATGTTGCTTTTTTGAATAGTACATTGGGAGATATTTTCTAATATAAGCTAGATGCATGCAACAGTATTATATTATGCAGCTCATCATGTTAGGGTTGTGTTTTTTGCCAATTTTATATCCTTGGATTTTAAATGTATTCCTGATGAAATGCCTCTGGCAGAGATGATTTCAAAAAAATTGAAACCTTTTGGACACGTTATTTTTCATCAATGCTATTGGATGCTTGTATAGGCTATTATATTCAGTCAATAACCTATTCATTTTATAACTTGAGAACAAATGATGCTTTTTATAATTTCTTTTAATGTTTCATGAAATTAAAGCTTCCATTAAATGAGTGTGACCTATCAAAAAGATGTCATTTGCTCATAAAATGAGGGACTGGTTTCAAACATTTCTTTATTCACTAATAAAAAGATAAGCGAGTAGATCATGGCAATACAGAGTAAAGAAAAATTCATTTTTTTTGGTTACTGGTTCCTTGTTTTTTTACCATGATGTTTTTCAAAGGTTAATCCAGAATAAAGTAGTGAAATTTGGTATTTGACCACATCATATAGGAGGGCTGCCATTATGCTGGGTGTGTTCTTCTCAGTCATGAGTAATGTCTTCTGAATTTCAGTCTCTCTAAGATTCAAGTGATCTATTATTATGCTATCTTTCAGAGGAATCTAATGAATTTAGCTTCAAGTTATACAGATACATTCTTCACTATGTTCACCTCAAGTTTGTTCTTATGGTTCATCAAATGTCTATACTGGGTAAAAGTTTGAGTCTTCAACCTTAATAAAATTGAAGTTGACCCAGAAATCGTTTTGAAGAATCTCCATTCAGCATTTCATACTTCTTTTTATTCTTTGATATTGTTTCAGAGTATAGTCAGTGAGGGTACGGTTTTTACTCACAAATTTCATACTGATGCAAGTTATTTTTCCCTCAGCTGTCCGTGCAAAATGCAATCGACTGAGGGCCTACAAAATTACAAGGCACGTGGTTTCAAGAAATCTACAAGGCACGTCGTTTCAAGAAATCCGGCTCAGCTGCCGCACTTGTTAAGCCATGGGAGCATGAGGGTTACCTCAGCTTCTTGGAGGACACCATCACGGCTGACACCAGTGAATCAAATCTGGATGCTTCACTTCTTGACAATAAGAGCAGTAGCTTCTCGACGGTGAGTTGATATGAATAATGTTAATGACTTGAATTTCTTGTAGAATAGGTATGTTTATCATTTAAATTTCAGATATGGGCACCAAAAATGTTTTGAGGTCACATTCAGTATTAGTTACCAGAGAAGTATGATGTGGGCTTGAAGTTGAACTGAAAACAGGAAGTGTAAATGCTATAATGAGAATTGGTAGCTAGGATGGACTATTTGGGTATTAATATGGTAGGGGATGTTTTCTTGTGGTTAATTTGGAAATATTTACATGACATAGAATTGCCTGTCGTTGCAGGGTGAAAATTTGTGTACCTTCTAAACATCATTTGGAAGGTCACTGTATGACAGTGGCCACTTGAGATCCAAGGTGACCCATTTCAAATAGTGTTGTGGTTCCTGATAAAGTTCTTGTTTATTTAAATTTATCTGTTCAAATGTAATTGTTCGGTTGACATATATCCATGAATATTTGAAAGGTTAAAAATTGTCCATAATTAAACCACTGTATTGTACCCTGCGACTCCCCTCAGGGGGATACAACTATTGTATCTATGGGAATTAGCGCTCCCAGGGGGACTTTGTAAGGGCCTGAGCTAAAGGTTAGGTAGGCTTTATTTTTTTAAATAGAATGGGTTTTTATTTTGTTACGGACCATCTTTTTTCTATTCACTGCTGTCCTGTTTTTCAGCACCTACTACTTTCTTCTTCAACTTTGATCTTGTTTCATGAACTTCTTTCTCATCTTACTGTTTCTGTGCCCTTTCTGCATAGATTCCACGTTCCCTTAACTCCATACTAAATGGTGCCTTCTTCTTTCCTCTCTTTGGATCACCTTCGTTGCAGATAGGGAGGCTTAAACTAACTAATAACCATAACCTGTACCATGCGACTAGGATAGGTCAAAAGTTTCTGTGTTCAGTTTAAATTTCATTTTCATCACTTGTCCATCCATTCATATTCCCCATACATTGATGTGCTTTATATATAAAAGCAATGTGAAAACAGCTTCGAGAATTTTTTAGGCGTTTAAATCAATGAATCAACCTGCCTCAATGAACCTGCCCCAACTCCACGGAGCTCATTGGATTCATTTGCTCTAGATCCTTCAAAAGTTTTCCATCCTGGAGTTTTAATGGCAATTCATCATGATCTGAATAATGATTCCTATTCGTTGGAACGTAGGAAAGTTTTACCATAAAATTAACCGCATGTACTCTAATTTTCTTTCCGGAAAGGATCTCTAAGCCATAGGTTTTATGTTGAACGACCTTATAATGTCGGCCACTGATCAGTAATACTGTCAGAGATATTGAAAAATTTCAAACTCTATTCTTAGTGACAACGATGATGAAATTTTTTCAGTTTTGATTGAATTTGTTTTTGTCTTTTCAAGATCCCCCCAAATGGACCCAGATGTGGGGATGAAAATTGAGGTTAAAAAAGGACATTTTCTTAGTTTTTATAATTCAGAGTAATTCCGTAAAGACATTGCAGCACTCACCATGCATGTAACACCAAGTAGAGTAGAATACCATGTAGCTTCTTCGTTTGGACTTATGAATTTGCATTTTCGTGGGTAAAACGGCTTCGAGCAACCTACATTCTTTGTGTGTTCTTGCTTTGTAACCTACGTCAAACTCTATTTTTTTGTATAGCTGGGGCGTTCGATCTTTGCAGCAGTTCTTACGTTCTTCCAGTGGTTACGATATAAACTCATATAATATAAAGCGTAATACCAAAGCACACTCCAATAGGTAGATAACTTATATTGTAAACGGGATGAATGCAAGTAAAATGTATTATTTTTTATATCAACTCTATTTGATTATTGTAGTTATAACAGAGTTCAGGAAAAGGTAAAACCCTGTTTATTCACAGTTTGAATTAAAGCTCATGAGCTTTGAGACTTTCGAGAATGACGCAATAGTACATAGCGCATCTACTATGCACTAGCCAGTGGCGCAACCAACCGAAAATTTAGGGGCAGGGCGTTGCAGACCTTAATTATGAACAATCTTCTATTGTTTCACTTTAAACGGCTACTGAAAATTGTTCTCAGGTCAACATTTCGGGTGAGGCCATGACCTCTGTGCTCCTCCCTGGCTGCGATACTGGCTTCTGGAATATAACTACAAATGATTCGCAAAAAGGATTGAATTTATGTCGAACGTAATATTGTGTTGATCGGAAATTTTTATTGATGGTTTCATTAGTACAATTGTCTTGAATAAATGGTGTTTCAACTACTTGACCTAAGGCGAGGGAATGAGTGAATGGAAGCGGGCTCAGTGAGTCGAAAGGTTTCCTTTCAAACATCTGCCCGTTTTCTCAGTTTACGAGTATATTTACCATGAGAGAGTTTGCGGGCTGGTAAAATTATCGGTACAAAATCTCGATCTAAAGAGCGTATTCGGTAAAAGAATGGTTTTAGTCTCTTGGGAGTGGTATCACTTAGCGAAGTGAAAAAAAAGTAGGTAAAAAAGTAAAGAAGGGGAGTAAAACGAATTCTTTCCTTTAGTTTTCTTGTGACGTTGCATGGGTAGTTACTTGCTGATCATGTCATCTTGCTACGAAACCGATCCTCTGCCGATAAAGTAATCACAAAGCAGATTTCTGATCCGAAGGGCGGCTTCTTGTGAAGGCCGTCGGCATTCGCTTTCCAAGCTCAGAAATCCATTAGCGCTGTTTCTCCAGTCCCCCAATTTCACAGTTGTTTCTACCACGTATTCGCTGTCGGTAAAGCCGATTGGAGTGTATTGGTTCTTGTCAGTTTTACGAAGCAAATTATGCAAGGAACATGTGGCCAAAACCATTTGATTTACGTTTGGTACGGTTGTTTCAATTGGCCGCCGGAAAACCTGAAATCGACTGGCAAGTATGCTAAATGCATTCTCCACTACTCGTCGTGCTCTGCTCAGCCTGTAGTTAAAAATGCGTTGTTTCTTGGTTAGTCCTTTTTGTGGGTAAGGCCATTTGTACCAACATCGACGTACAAGAAGTTGAGGTTGGCATCCACGAGAGCAAAAAGAACAACAGAAAATGACCCTTTGTAATTGAAGAAGTGGGATCCACTGTGGCTAGGTGGTCGGATAGCTACGTGCTTGCCGTCCATAGCACCTAGACACAAAGGGAAATTCCAAAGCTGCCAGAATTGTGTTGCCACTTGTAACTATTCTTCAGTTTTAGATGGTACCGAGATGTAAGCAGCGAGGACATGAGTGATTGATTTACAAACTTCAGTTATTATGCCGCTGACTGTTGACCTTCCCATCCGAAACTGGAAGTGGAGAGAGCTTCTGCTTTTCCCTGAAATGAACAAATTAACTGAAAGTGGTAATTCAGTTCAGAATAGGTCTGACTAACTGAATGAATTCAATTATGTATCACATCGAAGCAACTTTGACTCTCCAAACATAACAGCGCGTTGCCACAGTACAACAGAACACCTGCATTCAAACGGATCTGATTACCTAAAATCGAAGGGCCGAGCTGAGGATTAGGTAGGCTTTCTTTTTGTTAAAATAACAGAGGTTTTTGTTTTGTTACGGACTAACTTTTTTCGGTTCACTGCTGTCCTGTTTTTTCAGCACCTACTACTTTCGTCTTCAACTTTGATCTTGTTTCATGAACTTCTTTCTTATCTTACTGTTTCTATGCCCTTTCTGCATAGATTCTACGTTCCCTTAACTCCATACTAAATGGTTCCTTCTTCCTTCCTCTCTTTGGATCTCATCTGTTGAGTATAGGGAGGCATAAACTAACTAATAATCTAATCTAACCTAAAATCAACCAACCTGTGGCCAGGTACCGCAGAGTGACTGCCAGACGATCATGCGCTGAAATTGCGCTCATGTTTGTGTTCCTCTTCTGGATGATAGGAGTGACTCTCTCTAGTAATAATGAAGGCATCTACGGATGCTTTATTTCCAATCAAGCCTGATACATATCACCTTGTACATTGGATTTTCAAATGCCTTATGACTATCGCCAGGACGCCATGACGCTTTCCCCCGGTCGAGACCGGTACCCATTTCAGACACCTGGGTAGAGTGGGGTATTGTGCTTTGAATTTTTCTCCTATACCCAACAGAGAAAATCGCCACTGCCTGCGCCGAGATTCGATCCCGGGTCTCCCGCACGGCGGCAGAACCCTCTAGCCAGTAGCCAAGAGAAGACGCTGGGACTCATCCGGAGGAAGTTCCTGGAGAAAATTGGTCACGTCAAACTCTGAACTAAGAATAATTTGCGTTCTGGGCAGCATTTGAATTACTGTATAAATAAGTGCCCATTATCCGGTAAATTTCCATTCAAAAATGAAAATAAAATTGTTCAACATTAACAGTAGTGATAATCAAGTCTCAAGGTTTGCGAAGTTCAATATTTTGTTTATAAGAATTCATTTATTTTTACCAATCTGACAGTTTCATTTGGGGGGCGAGAGACACTGGAAAAACTAGGGGTTACTCCTACATTATTCAATTATACGTGAATTTTGAGAAATGATTTCATTCAGGCAAACGTACTCATTAACAGACAAAAAAAGTGCCATTATTTCAGCATTAAATATTTTGGTAAAAGACATATATGAATACTTGCACTCATTTCCACAATTGAAAAGACTTTTCAATTTCAAAGGTTTTCCAAATACAAGCTGGGAGGGTTCAAAATTGCTATGTGCTGGTGACCTTAGTAGAGAAGCATTAAGCGCCTGATTGAAGCAATGAGATTTTCTGATGATAAAAGTTTCCATTTAATGTACAAAGCAAGTTATGATTGTACACAAAGTACAAATTTGCATAGCTTGAAAAGTTGTAATAGGAGATAATTTGTAAATTTCAAATGCTTGGGTAAGATACACATTTACTAAGCTTAGAAAGTTTTAAAGCAGGATAACTTGGAAATTTTAATGATGGGCTGTCTGAAGAGACAGTGGCCTGTAGCCTATAACAGAATGCATTTTGAATACTGCGATAAACATGTAACGCGAAGTTATACAGTCTCATATTTCAAAGTGTGAACTGGTAATATGGTATTTGAAATTGTACAAATGAATACAAAAAATGTTTGAATTTAGTATATCCGTACCTGTAGGAATCAGCGTCTTCCAATCTCATTTCATTCACTAGATTGTTCGCAATTCCTTGTTCATCACGTCGATCCAAAATCGAGGCGCACCACATTTTTCTCTTTTTCCTTGGTTGTTCAACGCTTTCCACCAATAAAGCTATTTCACAGAGCGTGAAGAAGTCTCCAACTTGAGAAACACTTGTGTCGCCATCCATCTTGCACGGTTGCTCAACAGCGACTGAAGCGAATGTAAATATGGTAACGGATCGCTACAAAACCCTGTTGCGTGTGACAGCTCTCTTCATAATTCCGTCAAGCTACCCGAATAATTTGGTAACGTAGCGCTACGGTTTGGTCATCGTGTGACGCCGCCTTTAATTGTAATTATAAGAGACAACCAGATTTCATTGACGATGCATTTTCATTGTGGGGTGAAAACACTTTTGACACTTTACATGTAAATGACATAAAGACATGAAATTCTTGACGTCAGGAAATAATTTTGGAATTGCTTGTTTAGGTGGATGTTCAAAAATGTCATTTCAAGGAAGCATGAAAAAAATATATAAGCGTGAGGACCACATAAATTACAAGTTTTATTTTTCTAATTAAAATTTACGACATAACGGTCATTAGTTGATAAGCATTTTATTTATATATAAATTGATAATCACGCAACAAATTTATAGTTTTTTCGTAAATGCTTAACAATAATAAAGAGATGACGGTTAGGTAATGTTACAAGTTAAGAGTGAACAGAAAAAACACCGGTATCTCTATTTGAAATGCTATTTGTTAGTTTAGTACACACATATGTGCATATATACATGTAAACATATACACATATACATGTACATGCATACCTACGCACATACATACACCTAACACGCACCTACACAAATACATATCTATGCATCGGGGCAATCACACTATGTATGCGTTCTACAAAAATGCTGTATGATGTTCCGAAATTAATACTATAATAAGAGCCGCGTCCGTCCGTCTGTCCGAAGCTAGCCGAAAGTGTGGGATGAGCGTATCTGTGATACAAGCTTAGGAAATAGGAATGTGTGTCGTGTGATTTGTCGAATATTATTTTATACTAGTGAGCATGGCCCGCCAAAAATGACGGGATTCCATACCTTTCTTGTAGAAATTTTCCAGATGTGGATGACAAACAAATATATTCATCCTCACAGTACCCGTGGTATAAAATATTCTTGTACTTGTTCACTGGTGAAATCGTATCACCGATACGGTCATAATAACTATCTTTATGAGCGTGACCGAGAAATGGAAGGAGCGGACTCCAAACAAATAAACCAAGGGTATTTTTAGGTAGTAGCAGAACCTGTGGAAATTCCACTGACAATGTCATCGTTAAGCTAAGTGGACCGGGAAAAAAATCCGTCAAAATTACTTACCTATCCTAACCTAATCTATAAAATGTCAAACATATCAATGCATGTAAGGCCATCTTTCAATACACTGAGGAATTCGATATCCATGATACCGCAAACTCAGACATCCTGTGTTTCTTAAGAAGCGGACACCAAACAGATATATAAATAAACACACAACGGGTAATATTAGGTTAGATTTTTAATTAACGGGCCGTGTGCACGCGGCCTCATCAACTCTCGAGAGATTGAATGTTTTTTATCTCTACGGCCTCTCTTTTATTTCGTCTTTTTTCTTATTTTAAATAAAGAGGGTGGACTAGTATAGGATAATGAGCAAAGGAGGTTCCTAACAACTTTTTCAGTATATGTTGCTGCTTACAATTTCTAATGAAATATTGTAACGATGTTTAATTAAATATTGTTACGAAAAGATCATTGGTTTATTAGCGTCTTATTTATCATACGTGGGTGATCGCGCCACAAATATATATATATATATAATATATATTTTTATAAATGCTTTACGATAATGAAGTGAAATGATGTATTATGTAGTGACACATACACCCATATACGCACACATAGCGTGCACACGTACACATATACGAGTGTTAGTCAAAAAGTTCTCAGACAAATGTCATAATTTTAAACTGTACAGAGGTTTACAAGTTTTTACGAGTTGAAACCTGTCCTTAGAGCTTCCTTGATAACTTGCAGCTTTCTCATCAGTCAATGTCAGGTCAACACCAAGAGAGGTGGCATCTCAAAATAGTAATTTTCAGCCCTTCAAATGGCAAATTTTGATATCAAAGTTAACATCAAATTTTCAACTAAACTAAATTGGAAACCGGTTAAGATCATTGAAGCTTTACAGCAGGTTTATGGAGACTCTGCACCCTGTAGAGCAGTCGTTTATGATTGGATTAAACGCTTTAAAGAGGGAAGAGTACAACTTGATGACGATCCACGAGGAGGAAGACCCACCACAGCAACAAATGAAGAAAACATCTCTCTTTTACAGAACCTAGTGGAACAAGCCTCCCCAATTCTATCAGGAAGGCATTTACAGGTGGAAACATAGATTACAAAAGTGTATAGACAACAATGGAGATTATGTAGATAAATAAAAGTAATGAGTTGTTAAATAAAGAACTTATGGCATTTGTCTGAAAACTTTTTGACTACCCCTCGTACGCAAGTCAGCGTGTGCGCAAATATCAGAAAGAAAAAGAAAAAAAAAGAAAAAATGTTTATTTCCAAGTTGCCACATGAGATACATGCCAACATATTGGCTTTTAAAAGTTTCTTAATATAGGACATCCTAAAACAAATGTTCCATACGAGGAGTACTAATTGACAAACCATCCGAGGTGTACAAGAAGATATTTAAACTTCTGTTTATTAGTTCAAGCTTGAAGAGCAAGAAGTAAAAACGATCACCAGTTTAATGTTCTAGTTTTGCTGGTTAAAGGTTGAGAATTTGATTGATTTTTAAATTGAACAAGGTTGGTATTCTGTGATAAGGCAGGGTCACCAGACGCCCGGGAAGGCATTAAAATTATATGAATTGATATGGCCACTTACTCAGAAGGAGTTTAGCACGGTGTTCGGACGCAATATTTTCAAGCGTCTAATAATCAAACAGGTTATAATAAAAATCACAATACAACCACCACCTGGGGAGAATGAGAGAACAGACTATCTCGCCTCTAGGTTTATTGAAGTTGAGGTTGAACGCCGAAGTGCGAGGCTTGATTCTTGGTTCGTGAGACGTTCTTGGGGAGAGTCCGAGGCGGTTGAAGAACTTCAGACGATGCGTTTCAGCTCAGGCTTGTGGAAGCGTGTACTGGAGTGTGAAGTTCAGGATGGTGTAAAGTGTGGAAGGTTTCCGACACTAAGTGGGTCGGCAATTGAGTGACGAGTATGGGAATAGCTACCGGTTGGGAAAACTCGGTAAGAATGGAGGCTCTCGACCCAATAGTCTCAACTGGAGATTTTAGCGGCTTAGCTGCAGGGATGCAGGCCTTCCAGTTTAGTAAGTTTGGAGAGAAGGAGAAAATGAGGATACGAGGAGGAGGAGGAGGTAATCTCCTTCTAATCTTAATGCAGGGTTGCTGCAATCAAGAGGTTAGGGTTTGGCTCCATAACGTGTTTGTGAGTGCGTGGAATGTGTGGTCTAGTAGATCCTGTAAGGGGACATCGAGCTGGATTACTTTGCACGACAACGAGCCTATTCATACACATGTGCGAGACTGCTGCAGTCTGCTGCTTACAAGAAGAACAATGGCAGAAGTTTAATGCTAAGGTCAGTCCGCAGCTCTAGCGCCCGAGTTGCAGCCTGAATCATCTTAACACCCAGAACCGGTGTTCAAAACCAACTGGTCATAAGCTCTATCTTGATACCACAAGCAGTAACACAACTGAGTATGTAATCTAAATGAACTTACAGCTAGAAGTAAAAATAGCCACAGCACTGAGGTAATTCAATAATGTATCAAAAGTGAATATGAGAAAAGGTGAAGCCTCTATTCTCTATAATTCAGTTGAGCAAGTATTGCTTCTAGGCGCAGAAAAATTACATATAAAAAGGAGTAGCATATAAAAAGGCACAACGGTAAAAACAAACTAAAGATGGAAACAAAGTTATAGTGTTTTAGCAAAGGCTAGCAAACGCCAACTTAAATTCAGGGAAACAATATTGAACTTACTCATAAATGATCTTTGTGGACAGCAAAGTGTCTTAAAACACTATGCTCAGCACTAAAAAATTATCTAAAGGCTAATGCCAACATCGTACTAATACTGAGAGCACAATAAGGAATCATCGGAGAATAGCAAAATACAAAAGAAAAAAACAATAACAAAGATGGGGCTGTGAGCTTGAAGCTTGTGCCTAACTAACACCGACACAGAGAAAACATAGTGAATGTTCCTAAGTTAATCACAAAAATGAGCTCTCACTACACAGATTAATATAATGTAGTCTAGACACAATAAAACACTTAACATTAAACACTTGTTACTTACATATGCCCCCTCTGGGGCCCAAGCACTACGTGAATGACGACTCTGCCTGGAAAGCTGGCTTTATATACGCTGTGAGCGCTTGCGAAATGGTTCTGCGTAGTGTTTCCAAACGGAAGTGACGGACGGAAACGTGATCAGCAAATATTTTCGAAACACATTTTTGGTAAAATTTCGGATTTTATCGAATGAATTCGGTCTTGTAAATTTATAAAAATAATTACATTTGTATAATTTAATTTTAGGATGTTAATTTTTAATATTTATGAAATTAGGCTGAAGTGTGGCTGAGGCGTTCACTACAGCTACCCCCCCCCCCCCACTAAGTGAACCGAAAGGTCTGGTAACAGTGAAGCTGTTACCTGTAAAATGCAAGCAAGAATTACGAAGGAAAGATCCCAAAAGAAAGCTTTGACAGAGGAAAATAGTGAAAAGCTGACAGATCAAAGTGCACCACTCTCGGTCTGCGCGTAACGGCGCTCGAGGGCCGTAGGAAGGTTAAACTATGGAGCTGTGAAGGTTTTAGTTCGGATTCCCAACCGGGAAAACAAAAAGTATCTGTGAGGTTAGCATCACTGGGCAAAATCGTGCCAGAAGTATCCGCCGAAGTGGAGGCGCCCGAATTACTAGATTCCTACTGCGTTCTTTGAACGGTATACCGGGGAACTTAGAATTGGTCACCTTCCCACGTCTTTGGGAACTTCAAAGCAAAGTTTGACAAGTGCGAATTCGTTTGCTCGACAGGTGTTGACCTGAGGCGAAATCGCAGTCTGGGATTGTGATATTATACGAGGCGTACTAGTAGACAAAAATATACGAGGCGTACTAATAGACAAAAATATACGAGGCGTACTAATAGACAAACCATTCGTGGTGTGCTAATAGTCTAACAAAAGTTCTATTTATACTAGGAGTACTAATTGACAAACCTTCCGAGGTGTACAAATAGATAACCCATACGAGGCATAATAATAGGCAAACTATACGAGGTGTACTAATAGACAAACCATACGTGGCGTGCCAAGGGTAGTTGAATGAGAAATGAAAAATATGCCCTAAAAATATGCAAAGCCCTATCACCATCAAAAACATATTTCATATCTTCTCGATATTCACCACAACATTATGCGGACATGGGTACATGGGATAAAATGGAGATACAGTGTAAGCCGGTTACCACTCATGATTGACAAATATCTACAAAATATTGGGAGAAATGGGTAAACAAACATATACTCAAAATCAAAATTCATAGCTTGTACAACATACGGACAGAAAGATAATTTTACCACGATTCATATGCTCAAATTGCACTTTATTTCATTAATTATATTTGTCATTAATCCGATTACAACGCCCTCTGGGGAAGTGATAGATCTATTTTTGAATCATTTCGCTAGTGCAATAAAATTTCTTAACCGGATGGTTTTTGCGTAAAGAAATGAAATAGAAACATGTATATCTATTTATGTAGATACATATATATACCTACACACGTACACACACATATTGATATATGTACTTATTGAAAATGAAATATAAGAAAAAAATGCAAATATGGAATAAAAAGATAAGAACAACCTACCATCTACTACACAGAAAATGACAGTTGAGCTCACTGTAATCCTAAGAAATTTTTCGCAAAAAAAATAACTACAAGTAAAAGAAGACTTCGAAAAACATAAAAATGAACTGGTTTTTAATTTCTTCATAGAAATTTTTAAGAAAACTCAGGTTACAGTCAAGAAACAACACAACTCTTCAGCATTATACGGGCATGTGTACATGGGATAAAATGGAGTAACATTGTGGCCGGATATCACATCTGTGTGGAGAATATTCACAAAATTTGGCACATATGGGTAGATTAGGCAATGATCCAAAGTAATAATTTTAATTACAGAAATTTAGAGTTTTTTCCGATTTGAAAGTTCAGTGCTAGTGTGCGCTGAACGCACGGAAAAAAATAAAAAGACTAAATGAAATGCTTGAATTACCCCCTCCCCCCAGCTCAGCCGAAAATCGATTGAAAACATCTCCGAGAATGATTTTGAAAATAGCGAGACAACGTTAGCCACAATTTAATTCATTAAAAACTTTGCACAACCCTCAAATCTATAAACCGGTTTATTGGTGTACGCACAAAATGTATTTCATGGTATATTTGTCATACGGACGTTAAATATTAATCCAGAAAAGAGAAAGAAATAACAAAATAAAGATGAGGAAATACTCCTAATTATGGAAAGAACGTTCGTTCTGCTGCATTGAACTCACGGCTGTGGTGCTCATTGTTGTCGACAGAAATAAGTAAGATGAATATACGAATGGCTTAGCAAACGTAAAATGAAATAGTTTCTAATTTTCTAGCAGAAATTTCAGGAAGATTAAAATTTATGATAGATGGGAAGTTCGCACCGATATGCTGCAGGCCCTATGACAAAGATGAAAAATGACGTGACACATTTGTTGAAAATCTTCCGCATTACTGATCGTGGCCTGGCCCTGTGGAAGAAGAAGCTCTCTTCCGATCGCCTGGCTTAGTGGCCAAGAGAGATTTGAAGCCGTTGAATTTAGTTCTTTCTGTTCTTCGTTTTTTGTTTTGCAGCTGCAACTTTTCTTTTCGTTTTATTGTGTTCAAATTTGTATCTCTAGAATTAACCATGTTCGAAACTCTTCCGGACCTTCTCTAACATTAAAACGCATTAATTAATTAAACCTAAAACGGGACGCTTTTGCGTGTACCCATTAAACTAACTTAAACTTAACTTACTGCTTGGGCAGCATGTCGCCCTTTAAAAAGTGGGTCCGGTTCCTTAAACTATTTTCTCTTTATTAAATAAGCGGGTTTTCCGCCCATTAACTTCCTCGACCCGGCTCTTGCAGCCTCTTGAATAGGGATTTAATATTCAAGGTAATTAATGTTTTTTCAAAATCTACCTGAGATATATGTACATGAAACTTTGAAACTATAAAGCAGCGAAATATTATTCTGTTACTATAATTAGTGATATACAGCCAGACTTCTTAAAGTCCTGTCTCCTTGTTCAGAACGACTCTGTGCTTCCCTTGGAATACCGTATTGCTGGCCAGTGGTGGTCTTATTGGACGAGCTGCCGTCTTTCTATTTGTCGTCTTGAACTCTGGAGAGTCACGTTTCGTAAACCTCGCGTTGAGGAGCTTCGCGTTTCTGGCCGTTTTAAGGAGCCTTAATCAAACTGCTACAGAGGAAACTAAGAACTTCGGAATCCGTTGGAATCCTCAGGATGCCCATAACTTGAGTGCGGTTACTATATTTCCTCTTTTGGAGAAGCAACTCGTTGTGGTTTCGTTCCAAAAACCATAATAAACGTTTGAACTATTGCCCTCAAGTTTTAAAATCCTAAAACATTTACTCTAAATTCTTTTACAGTTTTAGAGTTTTTGATATGCTGGGGAAGCTTGTTCCACAAAAGAGCTCCAGAAACTGAGAGAGCTTTTTGTCCCACGTTAGATGAACGGTAACTGACTAATACATCGTTCCTCCGATTTGGTTTTTTGTTTAGGATATTAGATGGAAAAAATTTTACCACCTCTGCATTACTTTGGGGGAGGTACAGAGAGGAGAACACTCGTCGAGCTTTTTGGATCATGAATCTGTTCGGTATTGGGATCCAGTCGAGTTTTCTTAAAAGAGGGGTGACATGATCGTATTTATGGAAATTTCCTTTGCATACCACTTTGGCGGCGAAGTTTATACATTTTTGCAACTCTTCCTGACGCCATTGAGGTAAATCTTCCCACACTGGACTGCAGTAGTCCAGACGCGATACAACTAAAGACTGAATCACTAATAATCTAGATTTTTCGTCAAGTGGGCTCTTAATGCGATGAAGAACATTAAGGTTCCGTTTATTTTGTTGCACATTGTTTCGACGTGTGAATTAAAAGTCATATTTTTGTCAAACCAAACACCCAGATTTATAACCTTATCTACTGGTTCAATTGTATCGTCTCCAAATGTTAGCTTGAATGGTGGTAAATTTTCAGTCGCATTCTGTGATCCAAAAATAATGCATTGCGTTTTACTTGCGTAAAGTTTGAGGCCATTATGGTCATACCACAATTTCAGATTTCTCAGAAGCTTTTCTGCGATGGCTTGTGTTTCTTTTAAATCCGCTGTTGAGCTTGTCATGGCAATTTGTACGTCATCAGCATACATTGAGATTTTTGTGTTTGCCGGCATGGTGGGGAAATCATTGATGAAAATTAAAAATAGGAGTGGGCCGATGATTGAACCTTGAGGAACGCCAAAATTATTTGGTATGAATGATGACATTTTGTTATTCAAGCACACTGCATGAGAGCGGTTTAGTAGGTAGCTTTCAAACCACTGAGTGTCTATTCTGAGGTTTGAAATTTTTTGTAGTGCTCAACACTGTCGAAAGCTTTGGAGAGATCAAGCAATAGTAGGAGAGTTAATTTTTTTTGGTCAATATCATTGTAAATTTTTTCTGTTATGTTTAACAGGGCGTCCTGAGTACTGGTATTCCTTCTGTAAGCATATTGATTGCGATGCAGTAGATGTGACTCGTCAATGTAAGACGAGAGCTGGTTTGTTATTACTTTTTCTAATATTTTGGACATAACAGGCAGGAGACTGATTGGTCTGTAGTTTGACGCTATGTCGATATCACCAGATTTATGTAATGGCTTAATAATGGATAGTTTCCATTGATCGGGAAACTTGTTTGTGGCTATAGATGTATTTATTATCAAACGAATAAGGGGTGCTGTGACAGGGAAGCTGTCCTTTATATGTTGGAGGCTTATGCCATCATGTCCAGTCGCTTTAGTATTCTTTAGTGAGTATAAGATTTTTCGTATCTCTATGACGCTAGCTGGCTTTGGTCTCCACTTGTTGCTACTATTTGGGGATGAAACATCGCTCAGATTTGCCTCTGTAGATGTGTCTGAAACTGTTCTGGATACTTCATTGAAAAATCTTCGCCAACTTTTGGGAAGAAAGTGTTAAAGTCATTCGCCATTTTTGAGGGGTTGTCAAAAGTGCTTTTGCAGTCCGAATTTTTATACTGAGCAACTTCTCTAATGATTTCCCAAGTTCTTTTAGGGTTTGTTTTCAGCGTATACTAGTCAGTATAAACTAGCATTCCAATCGAGGGAATCGGAGAAAGTATCTTTTATCATGCCATGAATTTTATGATATTTTCGTACTAATAACAGTGGCACAAAACAGTCTACATGAGTCAGAAACATGAAAACCATTCTTCTACAATGATTCCCAGGTACAGCATAATTGCAGCAACACGTGAGATCAGCGGCCTAGTGCGGTTGTTATAATATGATCTAGAGCGTAAGAGATGATATGATAATTTGCACCACACAAGCCTAACATGAACATTTTTGGACGTGAGGAAGAAGGAAAACATGAATGTCCTATAAGGGTTTGAAATTAGAAAAAAATCACATCTTAGAAATATGATGCAGAATGTCTGCAGTCGATAAACATACATGGGTACCATGACGGTCTAGTTTGATGCTTGCACAAAAACGGAGAAGAAAGGCATAAAATGCTTTCTGTGGCTCGTTTAATTAGGTCGAATAGAGTTTGTTAATTCATGAAAGCTATAAAGATACTGAACTTTGTGGGTTGAAAACATGAAATTTTACATGAACAAGACATATGAGCTTTGGATTGCTTTACAATAATAAAATGAAATGACGTGTTGGGTAGTGTTAGAAGTTGGGAGTGAAAAAGGGCAGTATTTATAGTTTATGTGCTAGTTGCTAGTCCAGTGCACACAGGTATATGTGCACATATGTACACCCATATGCGCACATACAATCATATACGTACACACATATACAAGTAAGCATGTTTGCAAATCCAAACGTATAGGCGATCAAATCATAATACCTACGCATACTTCAAAACTGTTTTGTAATGTCTTGAATAATATTATAAAACAATGAGCAAGGGAGATTATTCAGCAATTGAGATACTTAGCAAATGAGATTCGTCAATACTTATTTAGCATGTTCTGTACCTAAGAATTATTGTTGAGACGTAAGATTGCGAGTTATTTTGGTTTTAAATTCTCTCAGTCTATGAGGGATTTTATTACTTAGGGGAAGTTTGTTCCACAATAAGGCGCCTGATATTGACAGAGCCTTCTGCCCTATGTGATATGAACGATAGTCGACTAAGACATTATTAATTGTTTGTGTTCGGCTTTTGGTTGGTTACAGTGGGTGGATGAAAGCGCACTATCTCAGCATTGCTCTGAAGAAGATATAACCAGAAGAATACGTTTTGGGCTCTCTGCATGAGGAGCCTTCCTTAAACAGGAATCCACCCG
This sequence comes from Morinoia aosen, assembly GCA_030386875.1. Classification (NCBI taxonomy): domain Eukaryota; kingdom Metazoa; phylum Arthropoda; class Malacostraca; order Amphipoda; family Talitridae; genus Morinoia; species Morinoia aosen. The sequence continues at coordinate 28,109,744 of CM059573.1, forward strand.
AGTTCATTAAGGAGAGGGGTTATGTGATCACTTCTTTTGAAATTACCGTTGCATACCACCTTGGCTGCGAAGTTCAGCCTCTTTTGTAAATCCCTTTGAAGGTATTGAAGTGTCTCCCCATACTAGGCTGCAGTAGTAAATGCGCGATAACATCAGGGATTGAATGAATAATAATCTATATTTTTCGGCATACCGCTTTTATTATGAAAAAACATTAGAGTTCCGTATATTTTATTGCAAGAGTACTCATCGTGAGATTTGAAAGACATGTTTCTATCGAATCTGATACATAGATTTTCAAATTTTCTGAAGCATTTATTTTATCAGTTCCTACTGCAAGAGTAAGATCTGAAGTTTTTTGAATTGCACATTTGGATCCGAAAATAATGCATTGCATTTTGCGTTTTACGAGCATTTAATTTGAGACCATATCAGTCGTACAATGATTTCAGGCCATTCAGTAGAGTTTCGGCTTTAATTCGCGTCTGTGCATGGTATTTCCGAGACAGAACTTGTTATTGCAATTTGAACATCATCTGCATACATTGAAATCCGTGTGTCAGAAACCATTGAAGGGAAATCATCAATGAAAATAGAAAACAGCAGCGGACCAAGAATGGATCCTTGGGGAACAACAAAATTGTTTTGAATGAATGGGCCGAATTTGTTTTCTAAGCGAACTGCATGAGATCGATTTGACAAGTAAATTTTAAACCATTGCGTGTCTACCCCTAAGTTCAGTCTTTCACGTAGAAGTCTACCATGTTCGACGCTATCGAACGCTATAGAGAGATCGAGTAGTTGCAAGAGTATTGCATTCTTTTGATCGATGTCACTGTATATTTTTTTCAGAGATATTGATTTTCCTGATTTTCTTTTATGTGTATTTTATATATAGCATCCGTGTGATAAACAAACTTTTGAAATGCATTTTTGTGTGTACATCAGTATACAGGTTTACAGATGTGAGGGTGGTGCTATGTTTTTAATAAATTAATTTTGGCTAACGTTGTCTCACTATTTCGAAATCATTCACAAAGGTGTTTCAATCGATTTCGGCTAAGCTGGGGGTAGGAGGGAATCTAGCATTTTAGCATTTTTAAATTTTCCTAATTTTTCTGTGCGTTCAGCGCACACTAGCACTGAACTTTCAAATCAAAAATAATTCTAAATTTCAGAAATTAAAACTATTACTCAAGACAACCCTTAAATCTACCTTTACGTGCCAAATTTTGAAAATATTTGCCACTCAGAAGTGATATCCAGCCAAAATAGTATTCCATTTTATCCCATGTACCCATGTCCGTATAATGCTGAAGAGAAAACCAATAGGATGTGAAACCCGAGATATGGATATATTTGTGCACGGTATATTTATATCTACATAAATATGTAAACATGTTGCTCTCTCTATTTTTAATTTGAAAATAATCCGGTTAATAGATATTTGCTACTGATAAGTATAGATATTTGCTACTGATAAGTGAAATCTGGCTTACACCGTATCTCCATTTCTTCCCATGTACCCATGTCCGTATGATGCTGCAGAGAATACCGAGAGGATATGAAACCCGAGATTTTTTTGTTGCTGTTCCTCGACTGTAATTTGAGTTTTTCTTAAAATTTTTGTCATAAAATTAATAAAACATTTCATTTTTACGTTTTTCGAAATATTTTCCTCCTATTTTTTCTTCAGGTTATTTCTTATGATTACACTGAGCTTGACTGTCATTTTAGATATACTACGAGCAAGATTATTTTTTGTGTTTGTTTGTATTTTTCTTACTTTCATTTCAAATACGTATATATATATATGAATATGAGTGAGTTGGTGGGTGCGTGTGTGTGTGCGCACGCATACATGTATGTCTGTGTGTGCGCACATATAGATGTTCAAATATATACACACATTTGTTTTCATATGTTTTCTATTTCTATTTTTTGAGTAAAAACGAAACTTCAAGACACATTACATTTTACTTAAAGCTCTGCGAGTAGTAAACACTGAACCATATTTCATAAATAAATTTTTTTATTGAACTTGTTTATTGATTCAAAAATAGATCTTTCACTACCCCAGAGGGCGCTTCTGTGAATAGAAACAATGAAGAATATGAGCAGACAAATGAAATAACAGCGCTCGTGAAAAATTATCAGCTCTCTGTACGTATGCTGAACAAGCCATGAATTTCTTTTGATGTGCAAGCTTGTTTACGCGTTTCTTTTCTAGATGTGCGTGTTGTGTTGCGTGATGTTCTATATAAATTACTTTGTGACTAACTTTCTCTCAATGCTTGATAGTCATTTACAACGGTGTTTTGAGCGGCTTCGGTATAGCGTTTTTTGTCTTTTCTTACTTTAGGTTCAACAAATAATTTAGGAATTCCGAAAAATTCCTTAGTAGTATTTTAAATTATTTATAAGTTGTCAGCCATCTCTTGGGATATAAAATATCCAAGAAATGATATTTTTGAATTAACTAGCCCATGACAGGGTCAATCTATTTTGCACGCCACGTATGGCGTGTCTATTAGTACGCCTCGTGAGGTTTACGTATTTGTACGCCTCGGATACTTTTGTCTATTCGTATGCATCGTATGGTCTACCTATTTGTACGCCTCTGATAGTTTGTCAATTAGTACGCCTCGTATGGTTTACCTATTTACACCTCGGATAGTTAATCATTAGTACACCTCATATAATTTGTCTATTAGTACACCTGGTTTGGTTTGTCTAATAGTAGACCACGTATGGTCTGTCTATTAGTACTCCTCGTATAGTACGTTTGTCTAATGAAGTCTTATATCAAGAAATTTTTAAAAACCAATATGTTTGTCATGTATCTCATGTGCCAACCTTTTTGGAAATAAACGTGTTTTTTTCTTGAGTGCTAGTGTTTTTTCTACAGGCGTATTGACTTCGGTAGAGTAGATTGGACTCGTCCAGGTGATATGACAGTTGATTTGTCGCCACTTTCTCCAATATTTAGATTATGACAGGTAAATGACTGATGGGCCTGTAGTTTGATGCTGTATTTAGGTCACCACTTTTGTGCAACAGTTTAATAGTGGAGTGTTTCCATTGGTTTCGAAACGTGTTGATTGCTATTGATGTATTATTTATCCGACGAATCCATGGTGCTGTGACTGGGAAACTGTCTATGATATATTGAAGACTGATACCATCATGTCCAACTGCCTATGTGTTTTTTAGTGAGCATAAGATATTTCTTAACTCCGGTAAATCGACAGGACGTGGTCTCCACCCGACATCAGCCCTCGAGGGTGCAGTGGGGCATGCATTTAGAATTGACGTTTCACTTGGATTGGCACACACCTCGCTGAAAACTTCAGCCCCTACTTTTGAAAAGAATGTTGTCAGGCAGCAGGTGGTGTCCAGTCCAGTTTGTTATAGTTACTTATATTCTTAGACATTTTCCTTATGTTATCAGTTTTTTGTACCCAGTCTAAGGCCGCGGCCAGACAAACAGCAGTGGAGCAGGGCAGAGCAGAGCAGACCCGGCGCGGTGTTTTATGTTAGTGGTATTCCTATTAGGGTGGCCAGACAAGTAGCACAGAGCAGGGCAGGGCAGCGCTGTCTGAAGCAAGCGCCAGCGGCGTTTTATCTTGGATGATAAAACCGCTCCGGAGTCCGGACTCCTGGACGTGGAGCTAGCAGTCAGTTGCACCCTAGCGTTCGTACGGGGAGGATGTCGAACTTCAGATCTCCTCGGTTCAAGCTATTGCTGCGATCGGGGGTGCATCTCATAATATTTCGATCATGAATATGTTAATGAACAATGGTCATTTATAGGAGACGCCATGGAAGTTAGTGTTAAGTGGGCTTGTATTATTTATACGTATATAGGTACTTTCCACCTCATAAATCGAAAACTAAACGTACACCAAGTATTTTTTTTGTCAATACCTACACTTTATTAAAGCGTACCACTTTCCTGACATTTTAAATTGGGTCTTTCGTGTTAGGCACATGGCACTAAAATTCACTTCAAACATACTTTTTTATGTATCAACTAATAGGTTTTAGTAATAGTTTAGCGCGAAGCGCTGCGCACGGCCGATACAGAAATATTCAAGTTTACGTTTTATCAGTATTACATTGGCAAAAATAACTTTGAAAGCATACAAGTAAAAAACTATTAGTTCCTCCAAAAAACAATTCTGATGTTCGAGTTCTGTAGGAAAATAGCAATTAAATTGAAACGTAGTGCTGCAAGCCAAATACAAAAGATCCTTTTACACTTTGAAATTATTTATTAATTTAACAGTTCCAAATTCGGGTTGTTATATCCATAAATGTATATCTTTATACGCTTGAACGAATAAGTTCCTTGTTCTGTAATGTATCTACTCGTAAAGCACTGCAAAATAATTCAGATTCAAGTATTTGAAAGGTTTCAAGTCATTCGTCAGTGAATTATTAGCATTATTATTCTCTCAGCAGTCATAACTTGCATGTCATGCAATTAATTTCTTGAGGAATTTTCTGGAGTAATTGTAAAACACTATTAAGGCCATTAAATTCGTTTAGTATAGCAATATTGTAGGGAGATCAAAAGTAAAATACGAGAGTGCACGGATGTACTTGTAATGCTAACAGCATAAAGCGTAGCATAAAAATATACATTAATAAACATAATTAGATGAAATATTACCAGTTCTATAGCTATTTAATAAATTAAATTTGAGGTAACTACAGTCACAAAGCACTGATCTTCTTAGCGCCAAGTTTGCAACTGCTCCGGACCCAGGACTGCCACTGCTGTTTGTATGGCCGCCTAACTTGCTAGCATAAGCTAGCAGCTACCAGCGAGCCGAAACTGCTCTGCTCAGCCCTGCTTCACTGCTGTTTGTCTGGCCGCGGCCTAAGTCTTTTCCTCAGCGCCGATGGTGCGCCTGTGAATTTTCTTTAGTTAGCCTTTAAGTTTCATTGTAGTGTATTTCAATACTCGAACATTAGATTGATTACTTAGCTAATGGCACAAACATTTTAAATGTAATTTTACGTGTTGTATCGTATTATGCAGTAATTCATGTTTATGTACGCTATTTTAGCAAAAAGTAAATAAATTATGTTCTTTGCTGAAATGTATCTATGTATTTAAGAAGCACTGCAAAGAGATACCTGAAAAAATAATTGAAATCCCTAAAAGAGTAAAAAGAGTTTTGTTTCTCCTTTTTGATACAAGTTTTTTGCCTATACGACACCCTCGCCTAAAAAGGGGCTTAAGGAACCATCTTGGGAGGATATAATATTCCGCATAGTTTGTCTTAAAGGAAGACGCTGTCGCAGTTCGGCGAATCAGGGAATTTTGTGAGGAACCATAACGGACTGATTACGGCGCAGACAGTTGCTCGTCTTCCTAACGGTACCGCCGTAATTCGGCATTAACAGAAATTACTTATGTTGCCAACTTGCCATAGCGGACTAATTACGGCGTAGGCGGTACCCATACGAACCTCAGGAAGGGCAGCTGCGCGGAAAAGCGAGCGCCCCGAAAAAAGGTAGCTGCACAGAAGACAGCCCCTTTTCCACGAACCCTCACGTCGACCGCACGGCGGTATGACATATTTTGTCGCCCGAACAGGGACCAAGAAGCTTTGCCCGACTACCAATGTTGCCTGTGATTTCTGGGTTCTACTCAACCACGCGGACACCGCATCATTAAAACAAGATGAACCTCATCGCTCAAGCTCGAGAATACGTCGAAGCCCTTAGCCTTACTCCCGCCGATGCAGTGTGCAGGGAAGAATTCACCAGCCGCCTGAGGCATTTGGAAGAAGCTGCAGAACGAGCAGCGGATCGAGAAGCCGCAAAACGAGCAGCGGAACGAAAAGCCGCAAAACGAGCAGTGGAACGAGAAGCAGCACAACGAGACCACGAGCTCAGACAACTCGATGCTCAAATCGCTCCTCAAAATGCTAGAGTAAAAATACCTCCACCGGCTCCATTCGATCCCACGAAAGAAAAGATGGACGAATTTTGCAACGCTTCAGCAGTCACACAACAGCAATGGGATTTACTGAAGTCGATGTTGTTGTTATGCTCCATAATTTGATCACACCGAAAGATCGTCGACTCATCGATACCATGCCCGCAGCAGATCGCTTCAAGCTACCTGAAATCAAATTGTTTCTACTAGACGCTCATAAAGTCAATCCGGCAGAACTACGCGCTAACTACTACGAATTTAAGCCAGAAGAAGGCGATAATATGTCACGTTACCTACGGCGACTAGAACAAGCTTTTGACGATTGGTTAAAAGGATGCAACATCGAAGCCAACTATGAGACTCTTCGTGACTTTCTTCTCGTTGACCGAGCTTATTCAAGCTTGCCTCCCTTCCTCGCTACTCAATTACGTGACAGAGGTGGCAACACAGTCTCAAGCCTAGGAGAGCAGGGTGATAGCTTCTTACAAGCAAGACCTCATACATCGCTCCATCAGCTTTGTAAGGGTCGCACGCTGACATCAACGACGGATGCGGGCCCTCCAGTACTCAAAGCATCATTAGCACCAGAGCGACGCTCAACACTCCCTGTCCGAGCCCCGAGCACTCCAGCAAGATCACCCAACTCCAGCAACAACTCTCGAGGAACGCCACCAAGAACTTCGAACACACGTGGTGCTCAAGTTCACCAGCTCAAGATCGGTCAACACTCCGCAGCGCGAGGAACCACGAGGACCTTACACTGGATTTTACTGCACTTTCCATGGCCCCAACCGATCACACTCCAGTGATGAGTGCCGCCAATCACAGAGGAGGCAAGGTGATGGCCACGGTAATGGAGAAGCCCATGCAATCCCACCTATCTCCAGTACTACAGCTCGAGTAAACAATCTAACAACGCATGAAGAAGCAGATGAATGCGACGATATTCCCCCAGTCGCATGCAATCACATCGCCTCGAACAAGCTGATTGAATTGGGACAGCTGAAAACATGCTCTGGCACCGTGAACCAACAACCCGTCCAAGAACAACTAGATGGAGGAGCAGCGGCGGTCTTCGTCAAGAATGCTCTCGTCCCAGCTGACGCCATTTCCACGAAAGAAATTACCGTTCGATGGGCTAACAATCACTCTTTCGGGGCGCCTCTTGCTCGAGTCTCACTCGTTTGCCCCTACTACCACGGAGAGGTAACAGCCGTAGCCATGGAAGAGCTCTCCCACGATGTCATCCTCGGCCGAGTTCCCGGAACCACCTCCTTCGAAGAACAGATGACCGACCATGAGGAGCAACCAGTTACTGGAGAAGTCTTTCACGTTATCACAAGAGCAGCAGCAAAATCGATCGAAAATCCCCCTGCCGCACCAAGCACTGTCGAGATGCTGCAACACAGCAAAGAAGACTTCAAAAAAATTACAGCGGGAGTGTAAAACATTGCAATTTTTAGAATTTTTTTTTCAAGAAAGTTGACGATGGCAAAGAAGAAACGCACAAGGATGGCAGAGTATTTATTTATGAACTCCATGACGGCATTCTGCATCGTAAAACGTTACGAGACGGTCAGGAGACCCATCAACTTGTAGCATCAACAAGGGTGCCCACAAATCTTGGAAATGGCTCACGACAATACACTCGCTGGCCATTATTCCCAAAAGAAGACTCAGGCTCGACTAGAACGTGATTTCTACTGGCCCTCCCTAGCAAAAGATGTGGTCCAATACTATCACTCCTGTCATACCTGCCAGATGCACGCTCCATCTCGACCAAGAAAGGCATAAATCTCAACCCCACCGATCACCACTCCATTCTCTCCGCTCAGTGTTGATTTGGTAGGCCCATTGCAACCAGCTTCGGCACGTGGCCACCGATACATTCTCACCGTGGTGGACCAAGCAACTCGGTACGCAGACACAGCCCAGCTCAGACATATAGATGCAGATACGGTCGCCCAGGGGCTACTCGATATCTGTAGCAGAGTTGGTTTCCCTTATACGCTAACGAGCGACAACGGCACTCAGTTCACAGCCGCAACCTTCGAAGCTCTTCTGAAACTCGTAGGTATCCAGCGATTTATTTTCCTTTGCAAAAATAGTGTGTAAACATGAGTTACTGCATAACATGGTACAACACGCAAAATTACATTTAATGTACAAGTGCTTTTCAGCTAGGTAATAAAGAAATATGGGAATATTGAAATAACATACAAATGACACTTAAAGGCTAACTAAAGTAAATACACAAAAGCATCATCAGCGCTTGGCTTGGCTTGGCGATGCTTATAGAGAAGACGGAAAGAGAGTTTGACACTGAGTGTGTCGGGAAGAGGAGGGGTGAAACGGAAAAGGATATATAGGAAACTGATAGAGATGCGCTTTGCGCATATGATAATAGTGCTAATGGTATTTTTTGTAGGTAGTTTAAGGGTGGTAGAAGTTGATTACCCGTCAGGGCTTTGTATGGGTGGATCTTTAGTTAGTAAACATCTTTAATACTGGACGTGGGTGGGTAGGCTTGCCGTATTGGTTAAGTCTCCTCTAACACAAAAATTCGCAGGAGTCGGTTGTGGTACGTCGAGTCCGTCCGTCCGTCTGTTCGTCCGTCGTTAGTGTCGTGTTAAGTGTATTTTGGTCTCGGTTGGGGTGCGAGTGTTCTCATTTTTGAGCTCTGGAATTGTTTGTGTGGTATTTGTGGAGTGTCTTGCGGGAATGTGAGTTATAGGTAGAGTTGTGGGTACATGTTGTGAATATTTTGCCAGATTCTTTTTGCGAGTTTGTGGAGTGTAATGTTGATTGGTTCCAAGTTTGCTCGGCGATGTAGTTGTGCAGAGGTGGAGAAATCTTGCCATTCTGAATTTATGTATCTCGTGGCTCGGTTTTGTACACGCTGGAGTGTTGATATAGATGTTGGTGGACGTGTGTGTAGGGGAATGGCTGGGTAGATGAGAGTGGATCTTACTAGAGCGATGTAGAGTTGGCGTTTTACTTCTAGGTTCAGGTGTTTGAATCGGTAAAGGTGTGAGAGGTTTTGGTGTGCTAATGCTGCTCGTTGTCTGGTGTGGGGTGCATATCCGGTTGTGCTGATTGTGTGTCCCAGAACTTTGCCTGAGTTTGAGTAGGAGTGTGGGGTGTTGTTGATGTGCACTGTTGGGTGTTTGCGGCGGCTGATAGCAATTATTCTGAATTTGTTTGCATTGGTTTGGATTTTCCATTTTCGTTCGTAATCGTTGATTTAGGCGATGGCTCGTGTTGTTAGAAGAGCTGCCATGTTATATGAATGGTTAGCGGATGTAATTTGTGTGATGTCGTCTGCAAAAGCTATGTAGTCAGTGTTGGGTATTGGTTGGGGAAGGTCGTGTGTGAAGTAGTTGTGCAGTGTAGGGGAGAGGACTGCTCCCTGGGGGACTCCTGACTTGATGGAGAAGGGTGGGCCAGTGTAGTTTGCGCTTCGTATGGCTGCGGTGCGGTTAGTGATGAAGCTATACAGGATTTTTGTGAATAGGGGGTGAATTTGTACCTGTGACAGTTTGAATTTGAGTCCTGTGGGCCAGACTTTGTCGAAGGCCTTGCTTACATCTCGTAGAATGATGTCTGTTTTATTTCTCTGTGTTTGTTCAATGTGGAGAGTCTCGTGTAGCGTGGCAAGTGCGGTGTGTGTACCTCTTCCGTGGCGAAATCCGTGTTGGCGGCTGTTGTAGATGTTGTTGATGGTTAGGTGGTCTGTTAGCCTGTAGGTTAATATCTTGTCTAGGAGCTTAGCGTGGGTGTCGAGTAGGGAGATGGGGCGGTAATTTTGCACCTCCTGTTGGGCGGTGGAGGGCTTCGGTAAAAAGATCATTATTGCATGTTTCAGTTTGTTTGGGAAATAACCCGCTGAGAGGGCGTTGTTATATATGTACAGAAGGTACTGGAGCATGTTTTGCGGTAAGTGTTTAAGGTGGTGTGTGGTTATTTTAGTTTGTCCAGGAGCTTTTTGGGAAAACGTCCGAAGTGCGTTTTTGAGTTCTTCGATTGTGATTGCTGGGTAGTGGAAATTGTGAAGGCGGGAAGTATCTCCTGTCTCGTGTGGTTCGTTTTGGGGAGCGATGTCGTTCATTTGTGTTTCTATGGTGTATATGTGTTCAGCGTCGAAATCGTTGTTGGGGTCATCAATACCTGAGTATATGTTTGACCAGTGTTGTCGGAACAAAGATTCCTTGGATTGTGGTGAGTGGTAAAAGATGCCGCCTTCTTTAATGTAGGGGGTGCTTTTTTTTATTGTTGCCTGACGTACGTTTGATGGCGGACCAGAATTGTTTGGGATTGTCCATCTTTTTGATGTTAGCGATAGTGTTGTTCCATGTTGCCGAGTAGATACGTTGATATGCAGTTTTTATCTGTTGTCTGAGACTGAAGAGTTCTCTTTATAGGTGGGGTGAGTGGCCGTGTCGATGGAGATGGTCGTAAATGTGTTTGTGTCTCGTTTGAAGGACGAGTATGGCATGAGTGGGTTTGATGCCTGGTGTGGTTCTGTGTGTGATAGTTGGAATAAATTGGTTGGAGGCGTCGTTGATGTGGGATTCCCATGTGATTAGGTGGTTGTCTATGTCCTCTAGTGTAGGGCTTAAGTCTTGCGGTATTGTGTGTTCAGCGAGAAGGTTGCGGTATAGTTCCCAGTTTGCATTGTGGAAGGAGGGTCGTGGGCGGATGGGAATTTGTATAGGGTTGGCTGATATTGTAGCTATGATGGGGATGTGGTCGGAAGGTGTTAGTGGGCCTGGTTCGAGTATGATGTTGTGGAATGTTTGCGTGTTTGATAGTACGATGTCTGGGCTAGTACAAGCGCGGTGAGTGATTATCGTGGAGAAGTTAGGGCCGACGTGGAGACATTTGTTCCTATCTATTAGTGAGTGGATTTGTCTCCCCTTCCTGTTTGCGTACGTGTATCCGAAAGTGGGGTGTATGGCATTTATGTCGGCTAGGAGGTAAGTGGGGTGTTTTCGGTTAAAGAGAGTGTGCATGTCAATGTAGTTGATGTAGTCAATGCGTGGAGGTATGTAGGTTGTGGCAAGTGTGATTGGGCCTTGTGATGTTTCTACTGTGATGGCCAACATATCTGTGTGAAAGGTATCTTGAAGCTTGAATGGGAGGTCTTTCCGAATTGCTATTGCTACTCGAGCCTGATTTTCATTTGCTCTGTTTGTGGTATATGTGTTGTAGTTCCAAATTTTGATGGGGTGTCGTTTCGCATGCAGTGCGAGTTTAGTAGAATTATGTGTGGATTGTATTGGCGGTAGATTTTGCATAGTGCGATTTTGTTATTTTGCCAGTGTTGGACGTTGTGTTGGATGACGGTTAGTGTTTTGTTCATATTGTGTGTATCCATTATGGAGTCGAGTGTTTGGGTTTCTTGTGAGGGGTGTTAGGTTTTGAGCATGTGTCCAACATGACGAAGTGATCGTGTGGGATTGTGGCTATGGGTGCGTTTTCGAGGTTGAATTGGCAGTCAATGATTTCTTCCCAGATTTTGTCCGAGTGTGGATGTGCGACGGCGATTTTGAGGCCAGGAGGTTTTGCGGTTAGTTCATCCACTATCTGTACGTTGGTGGGTTTGCTTGGAATATGCTCTGAGTTCGTGTCGCTACGGAAGAGTGTAGCCTGGATTGTGTCATCATGTGCAGGGGGTTCTTCCGAGGAGGGTTGTCTCTTTTTCTTCCGTTATTTGGTTTTCTTCTTCGGGCTGGACTGCGTTCTCCAACTTTCTGTCAGGTTGTCGTCGCTGGTTTCGTCCTGGTTTAAGTTCTCTTCTGTTGAGTGGTGGCTTGTGTCCATTTCGTCTTCGTTGGGGTCGGTGCTTGCTTGTTTGGCAGGTGCCTCCGTTGTGTCGGCTTGGGGTTGTTCGTTGGGTTGGATGAACATGTTGAAGATTTTTTTGGGAATCGCGATCGGGGAACTTTGTGTTCACGTCGTAATTGTCTTTGAGGGATTTCGATAAGATTGATCCGAAATCTTCTTTTTGTGTGAGGTTTGCGATGCGAGCCTCAATGATGATAGCGGCCAATTTTATATGCATCTCGCTGGTGAGTGTGAGTGTATGTTCTGTTTTTGCAGTTTGTTGGATGGCCGTTTTTACGATTTCGATGTATGTGTTTTGCGTTTGGTCTGTTTTTTGTTTTTGGAGTTCATCGTTTTTCTTGCGGATAGCTTCTTTCCTGTATGGGCAAGAAGCTGCGAGGGTGCGGTGGTTTCCTTGGCAGTTGACGAACTTCTTGTGCGTTGATTTGAACTGTTGGTAGGTGGGGTCGTGTGCAGCGCATTCAGAGCAGTCTGGTGTCCTGACAGTGCATTGATGTGTAGAGTGGTCCTCAATTTTGTAGCATTTGAAGCAGACCCATAGCTGAGTGTATTTTTCAAATTCCATTTGCGATGGTGTGATCTTTGTGTTGAACATGAGGAGCCCATTCTGGAGAGGGCGCTGTGTCATGGCAGTGTCGGTGAAGGTTACTTTGATCTCGTGTGTGTAGTTTTTGATTTTGTTTATTTCCAGGACTTTTGCCCATTGTTGCACTCGTGTTATTTCTTCCTGTATTTCTTGCGGTTTGCGTTGGCCAATGCTGCTGTCCAGTTGTCTTATGAAGATAGTTTTTTTGGCTCGAAGATCGGGGGGGATGATGGGTTTCAGATTTATTTTCTGAAAGTGTGTGGTGGCTTTGTCCGAGGTCAGTTTATCAATGGCAGTGATGTCATCAGTTATGGCGTAGAATCCGCTTGAGTTGCTGGCGAGTCGTATAAGAGAGGCTTCCAGGTGTTTGAATGTAGTTTCAAAGACTTGTTGTCGGTCTGTATGTTGGCTGAGGTCGATCTCGCGGAGTTGGACTTTGTAGGTAGTGTTGGATTTTTTGGCAGGCTGTGTTGGGATAGTTGTGGTAGTTTGCTTGGTCGTTCGTGGTTGGGTGTTGTTGCCAGGGATGGCGTTGGTGCGTGTGTTGATGTTATGTTGCATAGTGTTAGGTCTTGTATGGGTGGGTGTTGGTAGTATGCCGCGAAAAAAACTGGCTATAGCCAGCTCTACATGAACCTCGACTTCCTTGGTGGGGAAGCATGGTGTTAGTCCTAAGTGTTGGTGTATAGTCTCAGGCGTCGGATTTGTCCGGAAGGCGGCTGGTGCCCTACTTGTACCCGCTCCCCCCTACTATAATGGGGTTTGCCCAGATGGTCTGGGGCCTTTCGGTACATCAGACTCTACTACCTTCCGGCAACGCTCAACGGTCGGTAAACGTAAGAGCGAATTAAGACAAGGCTACTCACACCCGCTTGAGAAGCTAGGGCTCGGTAAGCGAGGTAGGAAGTCGGCTGCTGTTGTGAAATCTTGGTAGTTAGAAGGTCGTTGCTGAAGATTAGATTCTTTTAAGACGGTTTTCACTGGTGAACCATCAGCGCAGAGAAAAGACCTAGGAGGGGTACAGGGAGCTGAACACATAAAGAAAATGTCTTAGATTATGTTTAACTATAACAAACTGGACTCGACACCACCTGCTGCCTGACACTAGTTGATACGAAACAATGTAAAATTGCCTCTAATGTCAACCTCACTGTCTAAGATGCAAATTAATTTGGATCTACCCGTTTTATTTTCAACCATAATCCCTCATTTCACTAGTTCTAACGTTCGTAAGCTCAAATTTCAATATGCGAGTGCACTAACTAGAGTAATTTTAACAATGTATCATTAGCACAATGTTTTCTTGACTCCTTGTAATGAAATCCACTGTTAAAATCAGACCAACTCAACGATCGAAGGGAATGCATTTCTACGTTCATTTCTTCCAACCATTTTTTTTCAAAAATTAATCGGTATAAGTATTACGGTCCCCATGTGTGGATATCAAGTCATGGTCTAAATTTTATATATGAAAGAATTTTTCGCACATATTCAAACATTTGAACATACGACGTAGTTCATTGGCAATTTTAATTTTCCTACGCTCGTGTGTGCATTAAGACGAAATCACTTTCGGTGGCTAACTTTTCGTATTGTTCCAGCTATGCTACAAATACTATGGACGCATGATCCAATATACGCGCACCCTAACAAGAGTATTTTCAACTATGTGTCACAGGGATTTGTTTTCTTAGTTATTTACATTTGTTTTGCATTTTCAAAACCAAATTAATTACCGCAAACAAAAAAAGGATGTTAATGTAAGGGTATTTTAGCGCCTTCTTTTTTTTCTTTTTCGTTCGTATTAAAACATTTTAAAAAGACCACGGATTCGACGAATGTCATACTCTAAAGAAGATCATTTTTTCTTCTTATTCCGGTCTCAAATTGCTCTTGTTAGCTTTGTGTGGTAAACTCTTCTTACGTTCTTACTCTCGTGAATACATTATGATTTATGACAACACTATTTTGGATAGTTAACTGTTTGTACGGTTCCACCTATATTGAAAATATTACGGTTAGCATTGTACAACAATCCTTTTCATGTCTTTGACTCCGATGAACTTTTTGCGCCAGTACTATTAGCGTCAGTAAAAAATATCATAACAATTTTCTATTTTGTTATAGTTAATATTATATTCTTTCTGAGCTCCCCACTTGGCATGCTAGATGATGCGTCAGTGTGAAAAATTGTCCCAAATCCCGATTGTCGACCTCATAGTTCTATACGCAAAATAAATCAAATCTGCTCATTTTACTTCTAACATCAATCCCTCACGCTCGTATCACTAGTTCCTACGTTCTTATGCTCATATTTTCAATACGAGTATGCACAAACGAGAGGGTTTACACCAATGCGTTATAAGAATTATGTTTTCTTTGTCACTTGTATTTAAATGCATTACCAAAATCCGACTACCGCAACGAAGAGGAACACATTTTTTCGTGCTTTTCTCCAAATCCTGTTTTGACACTAATCATGGGTATTACGATAACCATGTATGAATAGAAATTAAGGATCTAAATCATTTGCTTCAACACTCAACATGGATATTACGATAACCATGTATGAATAGCAATTAAGAGTCTCTATGGTAAGGTATTTGAATGCGCTTTTCGCTTTTATTTCAATACATGTGCGCACTAATGAAAGTGTTTTTCAAATAAGCGTCGCGAGGATTGTGTTCTCTTAGTTACTTATATTTAAATGCACTGTCAAAATCAGATTAGGCAAGGAAGGGAACTCATTTTTGCTGTGCTTTTCTGTAGATCATTTTTTGTTTCAACATTTTACGCGGGTATTACGATCCCAATGTGTTATTATCAGTTAAGGATATTAACGTTAAGGTGTTTTGAAACCAAAGTGTCACCATTCCATGTTTATACTGTATTGGAAATAAACTGTTTTTCTTTTTCTTTTCAAGTCTGATCAAAGCATCCAAATCTGTGGGGACTATAAGTTGACGGTGAACCGTGCCACTAGATTAGATACATACCCTATACCCAGGGTTGAAGATCGATTTAGCAGGTTAGCAGGAGGAGTTATATACTCCAAGCTAGACATGTCTCAGACGTACGCTCAATTACCCTTGGATGAAGAATCGAAGGAACTCACCGTGATCAACACCCACAGAGGTCTGTTCGCTTATTACAGACTAAGCATCGTCATCGGCAACCCCCGGAATCTTTCAGCGTGCCATGGAAGGACTATTACAAGGTCTCCCAGGAGTGTTTTGTTACCTTGATGACGTCCTGGTGAGTGCTACTAATGGGCAAGAGCACTCCAAGTGTCTCCATCAAGTCTTATCCAAACTACAGGAGGCAGGGCTAAAACTGAAAATGGATAAATGCCAAATAGGAGTGCCACAGGTATCCTTCCTCGGATATCAAATCGACTAGGATGGATTGCAACCCACTGCAGAGAAAGTAGCAGCAATGCAGAATGCACCAGCTTCTACTAATGTGACTCAACTGAGAGCTTATTTGGGGTTACTAAACTTCTACAGAAAATTTCTAAAATCACCTATAACTATGTTAGAACCCCTGAATGCCTTACTGAGGGATAAAACCCATTGGAAGTGGGATGCCAGTCAGGAGAAGGCATTCCAGAAATCTAAACAAGCTTTCCTAGACTCCCAGACCTTGATCCATTTTGACCCTAACCTATCCATAGTGGTAGTGGCTGATAGTGCGTCTGGTGTGAGAGCAGTGCTGTGTCACCTTATTGATGGAATTGAGCGCCCTGCCTATTTTGCCTCCCGAACTCTAACAGCAACAGAGCATAACTACTCCCAGACTGAGAAAGAAGCCCAGGCTATGGTATTTGCACTACGGAAATTCCATTGCTACCTGTGGGGACAGGAATTCACAGTGATTACCGACTACAAACCTTATTAGGACTATTCGATCCGGGTAGAAGCATTCCTCCGATGGCATCCGGGCGCATTCAAAGGTGGGCTCTACTGCTGCAATCCTACAAGTTCACCTTGCGTAACCGGTCGGGCGTACTGTTGGGCACAGCTGGTGCTCTCAGCCGTCTACCCTTGACAACTTCCGAGGAAGCCACGCCCTTCCTAGCGGAATGAATGTCAGTAGTAAGGGAAAAGAGCATGCTGGTACAATTTAGGCCTTTAAAGCATTTAAGCAATTAAAGAACGATCTTGAAAAGCCTCAAAATCCATGATTTTATAAACTTACTTGAATAGTAAAAAATATATTATCATTTTGCATAATTATTTTGATTAATACTCAAAATGTAAGGGTTCTATCTTACGATAAAGAAAAAATCATTTCGAATAAAATTTCAAAACAAATATATAATTTCAATAAAACGTTTAAAATATGTAGTAAACTGTTTACAATACTTGAATATATGTGTGCGTACAGGCTGACGTTTCAAATTCTAAGTATTTACAAAGTCTTTAAAATACTTCTTCGGAATGTAAACTTGTTTCAAATTCCTAAAGTATTTTCCCATCAATGGGTGAACGTCTTTGTTTATCATTATGTAGCTTTTAGGAATTTTGAAAGTGTCACTGCAAAATTCAATAAATTCTCCTAAGGACATGTCTCCAGAGACAATGTCCATGTGAATATTTCTTAAATCGTTAGTTGGTAATTCAAATAGAATCAATTGGTTTGCATTCGTCCGTATCGACTGACGAGGTAACAAATAATAATTTTTAGTTAAGTAAATCGAGCTGCAATTATTATGCCTGCCTCAAGTGTAAAAATTATCAGCTGGTGTCTGATTCTTTTCAGTTGCCATATCATCAAATATAAACAATTTCTTTTCTTAGCATCTACTTCACTAGGATCAGGAATAGAAGTGATATCTTCAAAATATTTAACGGTTAACTTTGCACTGCGTTTCACAGGTAAACGTTCGAGAAATCTATCAATATTTCCACTACCGATTTTAAAAAGTTCAATTATTTCAGACCGTTTATAATCTTTTGAAAAAAGAATTTTTGAGTAGTTTATATTCTGCTTGTGTTGTTGATTTATTATAAAGAAACAGGTTGGTAAAATCGATATATTCCTCCAAAAGACGTCTGAACAATAAACAGGTTTTACCACAATTCTATCTACCGACTATTACACACCGTAAGGAAGGTGGGGGAAAAATAGTGATTCTTTTGTTTGCACTTACTGGATTCTTGTCAACTATATAAAATTTTTTATAAAAGAATCTTACCAACTATACATAACATTTTTTATTGAATTCAAATTCTCAAACTTTCTTCCAAATTTAATAGTTGTGATCGTAATTGATAATAGTGATTCTAAATTCATTTAAATCATACATCAGGTTATTAATAAGTTCTCGATTATGCACATTATCAATGAGCAGCTGGTTTATGTTTTCTGAGTCAATAACAACATCTCGTTGAACACTTGTAATACAGTCTTCCATTTTATATAACATATTTTTCTAAGATCACTTTATAAATGGTTGTCTAAGTGGATGATATCTGGAAAATTGACCGTTTTACAAAGGTTAGCTTCCCATTGTTGTAAACATTGTATTTTGCAACATTTTTTGGTATTTTTTACGTGGGACGATGTGAAGGGATTTTTCAATACCAAACCGTACTAACATAAGAGCTAAAGAATTTGTGATCTCTTGCATATCAATAATTTCATATTGAACTATAGGTCTCATTTTTAATTTTTTTTTTAAGTTTTGCTTTTATAAAACCATGTTTTTTAGTTCAACGGCTCAACGGTCTCTCGTCTCAAAGTATTCTCTTACATTTTAAATGTTTTTATATCAGAATTATTACCCACCAATTTCTGCGATGAGTGTTTCAAATTTTCTATTTCATTTGCATTCATGATCGTTTCTCTATTCTGTTCATGGAGATTATTCCTAAACAATTTATCACTTTGCTTGAATCGCAATGCTAATAGAAATTTAAAAGCGAAGAAAATGCTAATAAAACTAGTCATATTTACTCAAATTGAGAAAAAACAAAATCGAAAACGTTTCAGAGTCTAGCTCCATCTTCAGTTCTGTAAAATACAAAGAATTCAAAAAAGTGCAAAAAATACAAACATTTCGACGAATACAAGCAATACAAAAAAGTAAAACGAGCACAATTGTAACAACAAAAATATAAATAAATGTCAAACTATGCCTAAAAACTAGCAAAAAAGTAACGAAAAAAGTAACGAAGAAATACACATTATGAATTTACAATTTGAAGGGGATAGGAACTGAGCATATTATTTAGGGAAGGTTTTCCTTTAAAAATATGAAGGGATTCTAAAATTCGTCGGTCAAACTCATTGGGAGCGCTAGCAATGACTTTAAAATCTTCCTCACGAACTACTATATTGCACTGTTCAGCATGGCTGTGTACGGCTGAATGAGGAGGATGTGCAAGTAAGTTCCCGGTACGGTGGCTCCTACCGCTGTGTTCTGCTATTCTTGTGTAAATACTGCGTGACGTCATCCCGACGTACGCCGATGCGCACTGCACACAACTATATTTATAAATGACACAAGAACGCATTAGACCAGGGATGGATTCCTTGTGCCGCAAAAAAGAACCTATTTTTGCCTTATTAATCAAAATTACACGCAGGTTGATAGTAGGAAAATACCAATTAAAAAGAGACTTTAATTCACGGGCCAGTTTCTCAGATGGGGAACCAAAATAGGGTGTAGAGTGCAGTAATGAAAACTATCGGTTCTGACATTTATGTTCGACTGAGAATATTTTCCAGATAAAACCTTTTTAATTTGGGAGTTTACGATTCCTGTAGGAAAACCATTATTATAGAAGAAATCTCGTAAAAAATCAAATTCTGCATGTATATCATTGAACGATGATTTACATGCATGTTTTTTTACGAGATTTCTTCTATAATAATAGTTTTCCTACAGGAATTGTAAACTCCCAAATTAAAAAGTTTTTATCTGGAAAATATTCTCAGTCGAACATAGATGTCAGATCCGATAGTTTTCATTATTGCACTCTACCCTATTTTGGTACCCCATCTGAGAAACTGCCCCGTGAGTTAAAGTCTCTTTTTGATAGGTATTTGCCTACTATCAACCTGCGTGTAATTTTGATTAATAAGGACAAAAATAGGTTCTTTTTTTGCGGCACAAGGAATCCATCCCTGGTCTAATGCGTTCTTGTGTCATTTATAAATATAGTTGTGTGCAGTGCACATCGGCGTACATCGGGATGACGTCACGCAGTATTTACACAAGAATAGCAGAACACCGCGGTAGGAGCCACCGTACCGGGAACTTACTTGCACATCCTCCTCATTCAGCCGTACGCAGCCATGCTGTACAGTGCAATATAGTAATTCGTGAGGAAGATTTTAAAGTCATTGATAGCGCTCCCAATGAGCTTGACCTACGAATTTTAGAATCTCTTCATATTTTTAAAGGAAAACCTTCCCTAAATAATATGCTTAGTTCCTATCCCCTTCAAATAGTAAATTCACAGTGCGTATTTTTTCGTTACTTTTTTGCTAGTTTTTAGGCATAGTTTGACATATATTTATCTTTTTGTTGTTACAATTGTGTTCGTTTTACTTTTCTGTATTGCTTGTATTCTTCGAAATGTTTGTATATTTTGCACTTTTTTGAATTCGTTGTATTTTACAGAACTGATGATGGAGCTGGACTCCGAAACGTTTTCGATTTTGTTTATTCTCAATTTGAGTAAATATGACTAGTTATAGTAGCATTTTCTTCGCTTTTAAATTTCTATTATTTCTAAACGTTTCAATGTATGAACTCATGTCGTTGAATGCTCTCTAGAGATTTGCATAGTCTAATTTCATACTTTTTATTACCTCTTCTTCCAACCTCTTGATATAATTTTTCAAGAAGTCTATGTGTCCTAAAGTACCCCTCCAAATAACCTATATTTTTTCCTCAGATATTCTACTATATTCATCGAGATTTGTCGTAATTTCATTGGGCATTTCTTGAAAACCTGTAGTATTCTCATTTAGAGATGCTTGGATAAATTCACTTC
This sequence comes from Morinoia aosen, assembly GCA_030386875.1. Classification (NCBI taxonomy): domain Eukaryota; kingdom Metazoa; phylum Arthropoda; class Malacostraca; order Amphipoda; family Talitridae; genus Morinoia; species Morinoia aosen. The sequence goes on from CM059573.1 coordinate 28,130,136, forward strand.
AGAACCGATAATTTTCATTGATAAGATTTTTCTCTTTCCCCTATATATTTTCTGAGATAAAGCCTCAAATGTTACAAAACTTCAACATATTTTTTATTCGTAGCGTCAAATTCTTCCATTGGAAAAGAAATATTTGCAAGTCTTCTATTATTTAAATTGAAATTTTGATCTTCATCAAGATATTTAAAATTTATTCTATGAGGTCTTGGTTGTGAAGATAAAAATGATTTTCTTCTTTGTTGTTCATAAATATTACCGCCTATTATTTTTTATACACAGAATTTTCAACTCTCTAAATTTCTTAAACTCTCATAAATATCAAATTGTTTATCCGCTCACTCAAACTCTCCACTTCTAGGTTTAATTTTATATTTTTATCAGTTTCATTCTGAAGCATTAATTTGAACTGATTGATTTCATTTAGATTAGAAATAACATCTCTCGAAAACTCCTGGAAAAGACTTTTTACATCACTCAAGTTTTTACTTAGTTCTTCTATTTTTCTTAATGGGACTGACTCTGCTCGTAATTCCATAATAATTTTGTTAAGACCATTGAATTTTTCTTCACTGGATGAGGTTATGGTTGACTCTAAATTTTTTTGCTTATTGTCGACTTCAATAAATGAGGGTGCTAAGGCTACTGTTCTTTCCATAACAATCAGGTTTCACACACTTAATTCAGTTAGTCGTGCCTCTAAGCTTTTATTTTTTTTTCAACAGTACTGTTCAGTGATGATTCTAAATTCTTCATCTATTCTCCAATTTGATCATTAAGTGATGTCTGCAAGCTCATTTCTTTTTCGTTCATAACATTAATTATACTAATTTCTTTTGCTTCAAATTATTACCTATTAATTTCTTCTTTGAATCAATTTCATCATTAATTTTAGTTTCTAAAGTCATCAGTTTTTCATCCATTTGATTTTCTATAACTGACTCATGACTCATGAAATTTTCTTGCATCTCGGGAATTTTAACACCAATCAAATTGGTTATCTTTGACTCCACGACTTCAAATTTAGCTTCAACTCCTTTAATCTGATCGGTTAATGCTGACTATTTAATGAACAGTTTTCATCAATTCTAGTTTCAATACCTGACTCTGGACTCTTCAATTTGTCACCAATCAGGAATTTTTACATCTGCTAGGTTGATTATGTTTGAATCAATGTTTTCAAATTTAGCATCAATTTCATCGATTTTCTTCATCAATATTGAGTCGTTCAATGTTGAGTCGATGAACGACTTGATAGACGTTCATCATTTGAAACAATTTTTGGTTCAAGAGCACCGAACTTTTCAGATAATTCATAAATTGACGTCTCTAAGAATTTTACGATTGGGTCTAAATCAGAAAATTTAAGTTGTGAATCTGTTTTCAGAGTCACATATATCTCATCATACTCGTTTATAATTGATTCCAATTCAGTTCTTTCATTTTTGAGAGCTTCAATTGTATATTTTAATGACTCTATATTACAATCTTCATGTAAGCTTTTTATTTGCTCTACATTTTGTAAAAGTTCTTCAGAATTATTTTCATCGTTTTTACGTTCATGATTTTCGATACAGGAAGGTAAAAAGACCAACTTTGCCGCATAAATATTTCCACGAGACATTTTTAAAGAAAAAAATTAATCATGGTTTGTTTTCTAAAAATTAATTGAACTTTTATAAAGATCTAAAAGAATTATTTGAAAGCTCTTGTTTTCTAAACGCTTCAACATTTCTAGACATAAATGCCCACAAATTACATAACCCATTTTCTGGATTTTGTAAGTAGAGAAAGTAATTTGCAGTTAGGTTTTTTAAATAACTCTTCCAGGTTAAAATATATATTAGGCCAAGCTTTCGAACTCACAAGTGGAGTTCGTCATCAGGGCTGAAACATTCACAACAGCTGGACGCATATGGCTACACACGTACGTATCTATGATACAATTTTTTTAAAGTAATTATTATTAAGCGGGCTTCTACAGGGTGGGGCAGAAAAACCTATCCGATTTCAAAACGTTATAAAATTAAAACGACTGAAGTTGTCAAAAAATTTTTTTTATTAGCATATCGCAAATTTTATGCCATTTTTAAATTTAAGTTTTGAAAAGCACATCACTCAAATGTCGTCCTTGGGAGCGGATACACTGATTTAGGCGCTCGCGGTAGCTTTCCATGACTTTCACCGTCATTTCCACAGGAATTTCTTCAATTGCCCGAGCAATTTCCCTTCGTAAAGCAAGAAGGGTCCTTGGTCGATGCTGGTAAACCTTCGATTTGAGGTAACCCCAAAGGAAGAAGTCACATGGAGTGAGATCCGGTGAGCGCGGCGGCCAGCCAAGATCACCTCTCAGGGAAATGAGGCGACCGGGAAACAGTTCCCTGAGAATGTCCATTGATCGTCGCGATGTGTGGGCGGTTGCACCATCCTGTTGAAACCACACATTTTCCACGCCATTTTCTTTCATTTTGGGTCTAAGAAAATTTTCCAGCATGAAACAATAGCGCTCGCTGTTGACCGTTACGGTTTGCCCATTTTCTTCAAAAAAGTAAGGCCCCCAGACGCCTAGGCGGGAAAGAGCACACCACACAGTCACTTTTGGGCTATGGAGGGGTTCCTGATGGATTTCTCGAGGATTTTCGTCACTCCAATATCGAAAATTCTGCCTGTTAACGGCACCACAAAGGTGAAAATGGGCTTCGTCCGTGAAGAGCACAACATCGTCGTTTGGGAGTTCTCGGAGATCGCTACACAGGTTCGTACGGGTTTCAAAATCCCTTTCACTTAATTCCTGTGCAACAACCATTTTGTAGGGATGCATTTTGAGGTCCCGGTGCAAAATGCGCCGAATACTGCGGTTGGAAATCGCCAAAGCGAGCGAATGTTTTCGCGCCGAACGACGCGGGGAACGTTCAATCGCGGCTCTCACATTGGCCACGTTTTCAGGTCCTGTTGCTGTCCTGGGACGTTCAGGCGACTTCTTTTTCAATGCTGAACTCGTCTGTCTAAAATTTGACACCCACACTTTAATCGTAGCGTGATGTGGAACAGGATCATGACGCCCGAGTCCGAAATGAATTCGAAAAGCACGTTGTGTAGCAATTATCGAACCGCCGCATTCGATAAACCGCTCAATAACAAAAGCACGATGTTCAACAGACCAAGGCATGTTGACTACTGACAAATGGCATAAAACCGGCTTTCTAACGGTTTTTACCCCACTACTCTACCTGCTCCCTCTTCTGAGAAAAAGGGATTTGAAATCGGATAGGTTTTCTGCCCCACCCTTTACTTGGTACTGACATCATTCCTAGCACATACGCTGTCATTTTGGAGGTAATAATTTATTTATTATCGGGAAATAATATGGGGGGATATCTTGTCTTCTATTAATTGATGCGGAATTTTACCTAGAGTAGCACGCTTCTACGAATTTTCTTGACATTGTTTTCGACTCTTTGAAGCCCCTCCCGTCTAGCCCATCTTTTGGAAACGTTTTGTGGATGATTGTTTAACAGCACTACCAACGACGTCAATTGAAACCTTCCTAAACCATATAAACTCCTTTGATTAATGCATATAATTTACAGCAGAAGTAGAAAAGGACAACTAAATCCCATTCCTAGACGTTTTAATTCACCGTCAACCAAGTGGATAACTGAAATGCACAGTTTACCGTAAACCAACGACAAATGACCGTTACCTGGACTTCGAAAGTTATAACCCTTGTAATATAAATTGAGCACCGTCAAAACCTTATAACGAAGAGCGTTCTCGATTTGCACAGAAGAAACTGATAAAATCCAAGAATTGAATTTGTTAAAGAAACAACTACGAAATAATGGATACCCCTCTAAAATTATATAAAAATCAGCAACTTTAGTCACAAAACCAGCCATGCCTCCAGCAGCGTCAAGCGATGGTAGAAAATTTGTTTCAGTACTTTATATTAACGGAGTCACAGAAAGAGTGGCAAAAATTCTCAAACCATTGGATATTGTGCTTTGTAGTAAATCCACTCATAGTCTGAAAAATCAACTTTGTAAATTGAAAGATAAAAGGTCCAAGGAAGAGAGAAAAAATGTTGTATACTAAATTGACTGCAACCAATGTGCAGCATCATACATAGGAGAGACGGGGAGAACAGCGAAGTAACGCATTAAGGAACATACACGTTCAATTCAGCTCCGATAAATAACAAGTAACGTTTTCCAACACCAGCAAGAAACTGGTCACTAAACGAATATCGAAAATTTTAATATTTTAGCAACGGAGTCGAAAACAATGTCAAGAAAATTCGTAGAAGCGTGCTACTCTAGGTAAAATTCCGCATCAATTAATAGAAGACAAGATATCCCCCCATGTTATTTCCCGATAATAAATAAATTATTACCTCCAAAATGACAGCGTATGTGCTTGGAATGATGTCAGTACCAAGTAGAAGCCCGCTTAATAATAATTACTTTTAAAAAAACTGTATCATAGATACGTACGTGTGTAGCCATATGCGTCCAGCTCTTGTGAATGTTTCAGCCCTGATGACGAACTCCACTTGTGAGTTCGAAAGCTTGGCCTAATATATATTTTAACCTGGAAGAGTTATTTAAAAACCTAACTGCAAATATGGAACCCAGGCGTCAACTATTCACCTTAATAAGAGAAAGTAATATCAAAACAATCTGTTAAATAGTCTTTAAATTCAATTGGATAAACTAAATCATGACTGTCAAAGTAATTGCATATAATTATTATCTTTCATATGCCAGCAAGTCCAATGCGTTCCTAATCCTTTTTTAGTGTCTAAATTTCGGATTCCGCATTCAGTTTCTAGAGGGTGTTTAGGTGAAGTATCTTTCATGTAAATACCTCGAACATTTGGAATTTTCAATATATATAAGTAGTGTTCCAAATCATGTTTAGATAATGGTTTGATAGGTATTACTTTTTTGGTGGTTTCAAGTAGAGACCCTTTCCACAAGTTTTTTTCCTCGGAGTTAACCTTATACCTGAACATTTTTTACTTTCCATTGCTTCACTATGCCTTTTAGTTTCTGTCAAAAGTTTATCATCAGTTTTTTCTTATTAACTGCGCATGCTATTGCATCAGCACCTCCAGCCAAAGGGCCAGCAACCCCAAGGCCTGCTTAAAAAATTGGAATTGTAAATATAAAACCCCCTTTTTTCGCAGTACTTTTAGAAACAAAAGAAGTCTTTGTCTTTTTACAAATAATACACATACCTTTGACCAGTATCTTATTGTTCTTTGTAATTAAATACTGAGGATTATTAGTATCAGTTTTCTTCTTACACTTTACACGGTACATTTTTTAAACATTATTATATGAATATAGTTTAATTTTTAGTAGTTTAAACTCATTTTATCACCGTCAGATTGTAATCGAATTACTCTGTCAGATGGAATCAGCGCACATGCATGAGTATCATCAGGAATATTAGGTTTAAATTCTGCTTTAATTTTAATATCAGTTGTAGTCTCTTTGATACGTATATTTTGTCTGCTGATATCAAGCACATAGATGGGATACAAAATTACAAATATTTAAAGTGTCTGTATTCGATAGCACAATTTTCATGAGATACATAATCTATTAACATCTTATAAGCTGTAGCATAATTGTTAGAATCAAAATCAATCTGTAAATTGTGATCAGGGTATCGTTCATTATTCAGCTGAACATATGCATTCGTCAAGTTACAATGATCAAAAATTGCATTGTTTACAACTTGTGAATTAGCTTTCTTAGTTTGGAATGCTAAAATTATATATCGAGGTCTCTGAGATCCTGAACTTGGAGTTAAAGTCCAATCTAAGAATTTCTGTTGGGAGCTTACAATTGTTTGTTCCAATTGTCTATTCATATAAGGAATAGGTAATGTTATTTTATCCTTAATTTGAAGATATAGCTTGATTTTGTACTCATCAGATAGTTTGTAAGCCAGCATTTTCCAAATTAATTTTGTAATAGTAATTTTACCATCAACTACTTTATCTTGCTGGTTTGCATCTTTCTCATCCTATTTAAATATAGCATTAGAATTATCACCTCTTCTTAAAGTCAGAGCATGTTTCACTCCATAAATTACTTTAGTATAATTTTTCACAAAATTCAAACACATGTTCGAGTGGGATAGCAGCGCTGAATTTCCCATTAGCTGAACTTAAGTAGTCATTTCGATCGCTAAATCTTTCGTTTGATTTTTCATTCTTCTTAGCATCAACGCTCCAGAAAAATATCATATTTTCTTTTGTATTTCGCGGATAGCTAACTAATCCCTTTAAAGTTGTTGTAATAATAGATTTATTCTTGGGAAAGCGTAATTTACATATAAATAGTAAAACTAAGGCGGGTAAAAACGTCTTTCACAAAATCTCACGATGTATTTTAAAAATAGAGCTTTCGAGCATATCCATACTCATTTTCAATATCTGGAATAATAAATTGAAACATGGTAAATACAGTACATGAATACAAATTGTTAATGGAAATTAAATGAAAAAATTAGGACAAGATATTTAGAGGCGCAGAAGATGACATATCATTGAGACTTGGTTTAAATTGATGAATTAGGATACTTTCTAGTAACTTAAGGCTATGTTTATTACAATTTGAGACTATTTTGAAATTATCAGTGCGGATTGGATGGTCAGATTCTAATGCATGATCTCTTATACTGCTGTGCTATGGGTTTGACACTCTATTTCCCGTACGGACCGACACCCCCTTGTGCTCAGCTATGCGTGTTGCAAAATGGCGAGCAGTCTCACCATAATAAGTGGCCCCACACTGGCCACACGTATATCTATAGACCACGCAGCTACGCAACAAAGTGGGCATCTTATCGCCGTATCGGAAAAAACTGCCAATGTTGAAAAAATTGCGGAAAGTAATGCGTATGTCAATTTGCGAATAGAACTTATTACATAAATTACGAATTTCACAAGAAATTTTTTGATTTTGCGACCGTGAGATGAAGGGCAGAGTGAAATAAACTATCTTTTTGTTAGCACTTGCGACTGGAATTTTTCTATTTTTAAGGGATTCGATTTTATTACGAAATGTGTTCTCAATGAAAGACATTGGGTAAAAGTTCTTAGCAAAATGGGAACGCAGGTATTCTAACTCTCTTGTGAAGTAAAGGTAAGATGAACATAATTTGAAGGCCCTTTCAACTAGACATGAAATAAGATTAAATTTGTATCTAAAATTTACAGCGCTGTCAAATCTCAAACCTAACCCAGAGTTTGTTTTTTACGATACACTTTAGTTATGAAAGACCGATCTGTTTTTTCAATAGTAAGATCAAGAAAATTTAGCTTACAGTCTGACTCAACCTCTTTCGTAAATTTTATAGAACCTTGTTTACTATTGATGTAGGCAAAAAATAAATCTACATGGGAAACGTCTCTAAAAAACAAGAAAGTATCATCGACGTATCTCCGATACAAAACAGGCCTGAACAAATTTGGATATTCATTTAACCACCTTTGCTCGAGATGAGAAATCGATATGCTGCACTAAGACGCCGTTACTTCGGTCAGAGCGAGGTGGTGATGAGCGAGTTACTGGGAGACTCTGGCCCGGTTGAATTGGGGGGAGCCCTCTATAGGTTTCTCCAAGAAGCTGACTTATTCTATGTAATCTAATCTCCCATGAGTTGTAAATTATAAAGACCATGTAAATTAATAGTGATGCCAGTTACAATTTTAGTTTGAATTGTGCTTGAAATGTAATATGCTACTGCGACTCACTGTGCGGATCACTTGGTGGTAACGGTGGTTAAACAATTACAATAATAATAATAATCGAGATGAGAAAGAAAAATATTAGCAAGCGTTGGCGACACACAACCTCCCATAGGGGCCCCATCCTTCTGTACATACAAGTCTCCATTGAATAAGAATAAGTTGTCCGTTGTGTAATGTTGAAGTAAATTACGAAACATTTTTTGGTCAAATCCACGAAAATTTGTTACTTGATCACTTAATATTGTTGTAAGGATTATATTTATGGTTTCGTCAACAGGAATATGCACGTTAGATTTTCTCCATGCACGTTAGATTTTAAAAAGATGTTGTTTAAAGTAGAAGACAAGATAAATAGGTTTGTAGACAGTATGTTTTCGAAAGGTATAATATCAGAGGAAGTGAAAAAAGGACTTGAAAGTGTCTGGCAGCAAGTTTGGCGTCATGTGCGGTTTACCCAAGGTGCATAAAAAAGGCATTCCACTTCGGAATTCCAATTTTATGCCATTTTTAAATTTAAGTTTTGAAAAGCACATCACTCAAATGTCGTCCTTGGGAGCGGATACACTGATTTAGGCGCTCGCGGTAGCTTTCCATGACTTTCACCGTCATTTCCACAGGAATTTCTTCAATTGCCCGAGCAATTTCCCTTCGTAAAGCAAGAAGGGTCCTTGGTCGATGCTGGTAAACCTTCGATTTGAGGTAACCCCAAAGGAAGAAGTCACATGGAGTGAGATCCGGTGAGCGCGGCGGCCAGCCAAGATCACCTCTCAGGGAAATGAGGCGACCGGGAAACAGTTCCCTGAGAATGTCCATTGATCGTCGCGATGTGTGGGCGGTTGCACCATCCTGTTGAAACCACACATTTTCCACGCCATTTTCTTCCATTTTGGGTCTAAGAAAATTTTCCAGCATGAAACAATAGCGCTCGCTGTTGACCGTTACGGTTTGCCCATTTTCTTCAAAAAAGTAAGGCCCCCAGACGCCTAGGCGGGAAAGAGCACACCACACAGTCACTTTTGGGCTATGGAGGGGTTCCTGATGGATTTCTCGAGGATTTTCGTCACTCCAATATCGAAAATTCTGCCTGTTAACGGCACCACAAAGGTGAAAATGGGCTTCGTCCGTGAAGAGCACAACATCGTCGTTTGGGAGTTCTCGGAGATCGCTACACAGGTTCGTACGGGTTTCAAAATCCCTTTCACTTAATTCCTGTGCAACAACCATTTTGTAGGGATGCATTTTGAGGTCCCGGTGCAAAATGCGCCGAATACTGCGGTTGGAAATCGCCAAAGCGAGCGAATGTTTTCGCGCCGAACGACGCGGGGAACGTTCAATCGCGGCTCTCACATTGGCCACGTTTTCAGGTCCTGTTGCTGTCCTGGGACGTTCAGGCGACTTCTTTTTCAATGCTGAACTCGTCTGTCTAAAATTTGACACCCACACTTTAATCGTAGCGTGATGTGGAACAGGATCATGACGCCCGAGTCCGAAATGAATTCGAAAAGCACGTTGTGTAGCAATTATCGAACCGCCGCATTCGATAAACCGCTCAATAACAAAAGCACGATGTTCACCAGACCAAGGCATGTTGACTACTGACAAATGGCATAAAACCGGCTTTCTAACGGTTTTTACCCCACTACTCTACCTGCTCCCTCTTCTGAGAAAAAGGGATTTGAAATCGGATAGGTTTTCTGCCCCACCCTTTACTTGGTACTGACATCATTCCTAGCACATACGCTGTCATTTTGGAGGTAATAATTTATTTATTATCGGGAAATAATATGGGGGGATATCTTGTCTTCTATTAATTGATGCGGAATTTTACCTAGAGTAGCACGCTTCTACGAATTTTCTTGACATTGTTTTCGACTCTTTGAAGCCCCTCCCGTCTAGCCCATCTTTTGGAAACGTTTTGTGGATGATTGTTTAACAGCACTACCAACGACGTCAATTGAAACCTTCCTAAACCATATAAACTCCTTTGATTAATGCATATAATTTACAGCAGAAGTAGAAAAGGACAACTAAATCCCATTCCTAGACGTTTTAATTCACCGTCAACCAAGTGGATAACTGAAATGCACAGTTTACCGTAAACCAACGACAAATGACCGTTACCTGGACTTCGAAAGTTATAACCCTTGTAATATAAATTGAGCACCGTCAAAACCTTATAACGAAGAGCGTTCTCGATTTGCACAGAAGAAACTGATAAAATCCAAGAATTGAATTTGTTAAAGAAACAACTACGAAATAATGGATACCCCTCTAAAATTATATAAAAATCAGCAACTTTAGTCACAAAACCAGCCATGCCTCCAGCAGCGTCAAGCGATGGTAGAAAATTTGTTTCAGTACTTTATATTAACGGAGTCACAGAAAGAGTGGCAAAAATTCTCAAACCATTGGATATTGTGCTTTGTAGTAAATCCACTCATAGTCTGAAAAATCAACTTTGTCAATTGAAAGATAAAAGGTCCAAGGAAGAGAGAAAAAATGTTGTATACTAAATTGACTGCAACCAATGTGCAGCATCATACATAGGAGAGACGGGGAGAACAGCGAAGTAACGCATTAAGGAACATACACGTTCAATTCAGCTCCGATAAATAACAAGTAACGTTTTCCAACACCAGCAAGAAACTGGTCACTAAACGAATATCGAAAATTTTAATATTTTAGCAACGGAGTCGAAAACAATGTCAAGAAAATTCGTAGAAGCGTGCTACTCTAGGTAAAATTCCGCATCAATTAATAGAAGACAAGATATCCCCCCATGTTATTTCCCGATAATAAATAAATTATTACCTCCAAAATGACAGCGTATGTGCTTGGAATGATGTCAGTACCAAGTAGAAGCCCGCTTAATAATAATTACTTTTAAAAAAACTGTATCATAGATACGTACGTGTGTAGCCATATGCGTCCAGCTCTTGTGAATGTTTCAGCCCTGATGACGAACTCCACTTGTGAGTTCGAAAGCTTGGCCTAATATATATTTTAACCTGGAAGAGTTATTTAAAAACCTAACTGCAAATATGGAACCCAGGCGTCAACTATTCACCTTAATAAGAGAAAGTAATATCAAAACAATCTGTTAAATAGTCTTTAAATTCAATTGGATAAACTAAATCATAACTGTCAAAGTAATTGCATATAATTATTATCTTTCATATGCCAGCAAGTCCAATGCGTTCCTAATCCTTTTTTAGTGTCTAAATTTTGGATTCCGCATTCAGTTTCTAGAGGGTGTTTAGGTGAAGTATCTTTCATGTAAATACCTCGAACATTTGGAATTTTCAATATATATAAGTAGTGTTCCAAATCATGTTTAGATAATGGTTTGATAGGTATTACTTTTTTGGTGGTTTCAAGTAGAGACCCTTTCCACAAGTTTTTTTTCCTCGGAGTTAACCTTATACCTGAACATTTTTTACTTTCCATTGCTTCACTATGCCTTTTAGTTTCTGTCAAAAGTTTATCATCAGTTTTTTCTTATTAACTGCGCATGCTATTGCATCAGCACCTCCAGCCAAAGGGCCAGCAACCCCAAGGCCTGCTTAAAAAATTGGAATTGTAAATATAAAACCCCCTTTTTTCGCAGTACTTTTAGAAACAAAAGAAGTCTTTGTCTTTTTACAAATAATACACATACCTTTGACCAGTATCTTATTGTTCTTTGTAATTAAATACTGAGGATTATTAGTATCAGTTTTCTTCTTACACTTTACACGTTACATTTTTTAAACATTAATATATGAATATAGTTTAATTTTTAGTAGTTTAAACTCATTTTATCACCGTCAGATTGTAATCGAATTACTCTGTCAGATGGAATCAGCGCACATGCATGAGTATCATCAGGAATATTAGGTTTAAATTCTGCTTTAATTTTAATATCAGTTGTAGTCTCTTTGATACGTATATTTTGTCTGCTGATATCAAGCACATAGATGGGATACAAAATTACAAATATTTAAAGTGTCTGTATTCGATAGCACAATTTTCATGAGATACATAATCTATTAACATCTTATAAGCTGTAGCATAATTGTTAGAATCAAAATCAATCTGTAAATTGTGATCAGGGTATCGTTCATTATTCAGCTGAACATATGCATTCGTCAAGTTACAATGATCAAAAATTGCATTGTTTACAACTTGTGAATTAGCTTTCTTAGTTTGGAATGCTAAAATTATATATCGAGGTCTCTGAGATCCTGAACTTAGAGTTAAAGTCCAATCTAAGAATTTCTGTTGGGAGCTTACAATTGTTTGTTCCAATTGTCTATTCATATAAGGAATAGGTAATGTTATTTTATCCTTAATTTGAAGATATAGCTTGATTTTGTACTCATCAGACAGTTTGTAAGCCAGCATTTTCCAAATTAATTTTGTAATAGTAATTTTACCATCAACTACTTTATCTTGCTGGTTTGCATCTTTCTCATCCTATTTAAATATAGCATTAGAATTATCACCTCTTCTTAAAGTCAGAGCATGTTTCACTCCATAAATTACTTTAGTAAAATTTTTCACAAAATTCAAACACATGTTCGAGTGGGATAGCAGCGCTGAATTTCCCATTAGCTGAACTTAAGTAGTCATTTCGATCGCTAAATCTTTCGTTTGATTTTTCATTCTTCTTAGCATCAACGCTCCAGAAAAATATCATATTTTCTTTTGTATTTCGCGGATAGCTAACTAATCCCTTTAAAGTTGTTGTAATAATAGATTTATCCTTGGGAAAGCGTAATTTACATATAAATAGTAAAACTAAGGCGGGTAAAAACGTCTTTCACAAAATCTCACGATGTATTTTAAAAATAGAGCTTTCGAGCATATCCATACTCATTTTCAATATCTGGAATAATAAATTGAAACATGGTAAATACAGTACATGAATACAAATTGTTAATGGAAATTAAATGAAAAAATTAGGACAAGATATTTAGAGGCGCAGAAGATGACATATCATTGAGACTTGGTTTAAATTGATAAATTAGGATACTTTCTAGTAACTTAAGGCTATGTTTATTACAAGTTGAGACTATTTTGAAATTATCAGTGCGGATTGGATGGTCAGATTCTAATGCATGATCTCTTATACTGCTGTGCTATGGGTTTGACACTCTATTTCCCGTACGGACCGACACCCCCTTGTGCTCAGCTATGCGTGTTGCAAAATGGCGAGCAGTCTCACCATAATAAGTGGCCCCACACTGGCCACACGTATATCTATAGACCACGCAGCTACGCAAAAAAGTGGGCATCTTATCGCCGTATCGGAAAAAACTGCCAATGTTGAAAAAATTGCGGAAAGTAATGCGTATGTCAATTTGCGAATAGAACTTATTACATAAATTACGAATTTCACAAGAAATTTTTTGATTTTGCGACCGTGAGATGAAGGGCAGAGTGAAATAAACTATCTTTTTGTTAGCACTTGTGACTGGATTTTTTCTATTTTTAAGGGATTCGATTTTATTACGAAATGTGTTCTCAATGAAAGACATTGGGTAAAAGTTCTTAGCAAAATAGGAACGCAGGTATTCTAACTCTCTTGTGAAGTAAAGGTAAGATAAACATAATTTGAAGGCCCTTTCAACTAGACATGAAATAAGATTAAATTTGTATCTAAAATTTACAGCGCTGTCAAATCTCAAACCTAACCCAGAGTTTGTTTTTTACGATACACTTTAGTTATGAAAGACCGATCTGTTTTTTCAATAGTAAGATCAAGAAAATTTAGCTTACAGTCTGACTCAACCTCTTTCGTAAATTTTATAGAACCTTGTTTACTATTGATGTAGGCAAAAAATAAATCTACATGGGAAACGTCTCTAAAAAACAAGAAAGTATCATCGACGTATCTCCGATACAAAACAGGCCTGAACAAATTTGGATATTCATTTAACCACCTTTGCTCGAGATGAGAAATCGATATGCTGCACTAAGACGCCGTTACTTCGGTCAGAGCGAGGTGGTGATGAGCGAGTTACTGGGAGACTCTGGCCCGGTTGAATTGGGGGGAGCCCTCTATAGGTTTCTCCAAGAAGCTGACTTATTCTATGTAATCTAATCTCCCATGAGTTGTAAATTATAAAGACCATGTAAATTAATAGTGATGCCAGTTACAATTTTAGTTTGAATTGTGCTTGAAATGTAATATGCTACTGCGACTCACTGTGCGGATCACTTGGTGGTAACGGTGGTTAAACAATTACAATAATAATAATAATCGAGATGAGAAAGAAAAATATTAGCAAGCGTTGGCGACACACAACCTCCCATAGGGGCCCCATCCTTCTGTACATACAAGCCTCCATTGAATAAGAATAAGTTGTCCGTTGTGTAATGTTGAAGTAAATTACGAAACATTTTTTGGTCAAATCCACGAAAATTTGTTACTTGATCACTTAATATTGTTGTAAGGATTATATTTATGGTTTCGTCAACAGGAATATGCACGTTAGATTTTCTCCATGCACGTTAGATTTTAAAAAGATGTTGTTTAAAGTAGAAGACAAGATAAATAGGTTTGTAGACAGTATGTTTTCGAAAGGTATAATATCAGAGGAAGTGAAAAAAGGACTTGAAAGTGTCTGGCAGCAAGTTTGGCGTCATGTGCGGTTTACCCAAGGTGCATAAAAAAGGCATTCCACTTCGTCCTATTTTGTCAACTATCGGGACTGCCAATTATCGTTTATCTAAATTTCTAGTGTATTTGTTAGCGCCGTTTGTAAGCAATGTGTTTAGCATTAGAGATTCTTTAACGTTTGCTCAGGAAATTTGTGAAGTACCTAACAACAACTATGCAATGGCTAGCTTTGACGTTGTTTCTTTGTTTACTAATATTCCTGTTGACGAAACCATAAATATAATTCTTACAACAATATTCAGTGATCAAGTAACAAATTTTCGTGGATTTGACCAAAAAATGTTTCGTAATTTACTTCAACATTGCACAACGGACAACTTATTCTTATTCAATGGAGACTTGTATGTACAGAAGGATGGGGCCCCTATGGGAGGTTGTGTGTCGCCAACCCTTGCTAATATTTTTCTTTCTCATCTCGAGCAAAGGTGGTTAAATGAATGTCCAGATTTGTTCAGGCCTGTTTTGTGTCGGAGATACGTCGATGATACTTTCTTGCTTTTTAGAGACGTTTCCCATGTAGATTTATTTTTTGCCTACATCAATAGTAAACAAGGTTCTATAAAATTTACGAAAGAGGTTGTGTCAGACTGTAAGCTAAATTTTCTTGATCTTACTATTGAAAAAACAGATCGGTCTTTCATAACTAAAGTGTATCGTAAAAAACAAACTCTGGGTTAGGTTTGAGATTTGACAGCGCTGTAAATTTTAGATACAAATTTAATCTTATTTCATGTCTAGTTGAAAGGGCCTTCAAATTATGTTCATCTTACCTTTACTTCACAAGAGAGTTAGAATACCTGCGTTCCTATTTTGCTAAGAACTTTTACCCAATGTCTTTCATTGAGAACACATTTCGTAATAAAATCGAATCCCTTAGAAATAGAAAAATTCCAGTCGCAAGTGCTAACAAAAAGATAGTTTATTTCACTCTGCCCTTCATCTCACGGTCGCAAAATCAAAAAATTTCTTGTGAAATTCGTAATTTATGTAATAAGTTCTATCCGCAAATTGACATACGCATTACTTTCCGCAATTTTTTCAACATTGGCAGTTTTTTCCGGTACGGCGATAAGATGCCCACTTTGTTGCGTAGCTGCGTGGTCTATAGATATACGTGTGGCCAGTGTGGGGCCACTTATTATGGTGAGACTGCTCGCCATTTTGCAACACGCATAGCTGAGCACAAGGGGGTGTCGGTCCGTACGGGAAATAGAGTGTCAAACCCATTGCACAGCAGTATAAGAGATCATGCATTAGAATCTGACCATCCAATCCGCACTGATAATTTCAAAATAGTTTCAACTTGTAATAAACATAGCCTTAAGTTACTAGAAAGTATCCTAATTCATCAATATAAACCAAGTCTCAATGATATGTCATCTTCTGCGCCTCTAAATATCTTGTTGTAATTTTTTCATTTAATTTCCATTAACAATTTGTATTCATGTACTGTATTTACCATGTTTCAATTTATTATTCCAGATATTGAAAAATGAGTATGGATATGCTCGAAAGCTCTATTTTTAAAATACATCGTGAGATTTTGTGAAAGATGTTTTTACCCGCCTTAGTTTTACTATTTATATGTAAGTTGTTGTAATTCCAGGATAACTATAACCTTCAATTTCTTCATCTCCAATTCTGTAAGAAACTCTATCAAACAAATGCATTTATTCATTATTGATTATTATTATTTTTTCGTCTTTAAAATTACAATCACTTCCATCTTCTTTATTCAAAGCTCTTTCTATATAAATAAAACTTTTACTAGGTAATACAAATTGATTTTGATTCTGGATAATGACCTTGATATCGTTATGTTCACGATTCAGATCAATGCCTAGTTGTGGTTCGTAGTTATGCGTTTCAATTTTTTCAATTATTGATTCATCAACTTTAAGGGGATCTACTACTATGGACTCGACCTCTTCGTTCACTGTACACATTTCTATTGCACCGATGGGAACGAAAATTTACACGTGGATGTACAATTTAATTGCGAACACATTTGCATCTATAATTTTTTTATTTCCGCAAAAAAAAATTATTTCGCGATTATTAGAAAAATATATATAGTTGCGCAAAACCCTACTCACTCTATAATTTTCAACGTAGAAGCGTGATTTTGGTCTCATTTGATGCGGAAGGACTGTACCAAGACCGTAACGTAGGATTTTTTTGAATTTCGGATTCGAAAAAAATTCATGGTTACATATGTCAAAAAAGTGTATTAAAAAGACAAATTCAATATACTTTTTTAAATCTCAGATTACAGGATTCTATTGCAACTAGGTAGATGAAAATGATTACCGATATGTAAAATTAAATTCTAAACACATTTGATTTCATGAAAAATTTCTAAATTCGTGATAGAAAAGCAGTGATTGGGTGAACATATATATATATATATATATATATTTTATGCGCAAACCCACATCCCTTCTACAATTTTCAACGTAGAAGCGTGATTTTGGTCTCATTCGATGCAGTTTGACAATGGAAACAGCGTAGCAAAGCAAAATTCTGTTTGAATTCTAATTTAAATTTTTATTGAGAAAAAACTTTAAAAAAATTTCTATTTTTTTTCAAATGTTGGTTATGTGTAACTATAACTTTTCTTTTAGGTCGAAAATCAACAAAATCCTACGTTACGGTCTTGGTACAGTCCTTCCGCGTTGAATGAAACCAAAATCACGCTTCTGGGTGGAAAATTATAGAGTGAGTAAGGTTTTGCGCAAGGATTTATATTTTTCTAATAATCGCGAAATAAATTATTAATTTTTGCGAAAAACGAAAAATTTTATAAATGCAAATGTGTTTGGCATTCAATTTTACATATCTGTATGCATTTTTGTTCACCTAGTTGCGATAGAAATTGGAAAAAAGATATTTGTAAAATTTGGTAGTCAAAGGGTAGTCCAGGGTAGTAGATCGCCTTAATGTTTTCATTCCATCTCAAAGAATCCATTATTTAAAGATGATTTTCTCAAATTGTCTTAATTTTTAGATCTTAAGTGTAATCGAACAGTTACTTCTTAACCTCTAGTATTCAAAGTATGTCCATCTTGATCAGTAAGCCAAATTCTCAAATCATACAGTAAAAAAAGAAAAAAAGAAAAACACTTTATTTCCATTAGAGGTTGTACAAAAGTACAATCATTGGTTTTAAATATCTTAAAGTTAATACACTTAGATGATACACACACATGAGTATTGTAATACCCATGTCACTAGTCGAAGAGAAATGATTAAGGGTAATATTCTCCTAATGTTGCAAATCTACATCTGATGATACATGTAATAATAATTATAAGAGACAACACAATATCATGGACAATGCATTTTCATTGAGGGGTGGAAACACTTTTGACAGTTTACATGCATATGACATTAAACTTTGATATTCGTGACGTCAGGAGGTAATATTAGAAATTGCTTCTCTCAGCAGATGTTTAAAAATGTCATTTCAATGAAACATGAAAAAAATATAAATATAAGCATGAGGACCACGGAAATTACAAGTTTTTTATTTCTAATTAGAAATTTGTAACATAGCGGTCATTAGTTGATAAGCATTATTTTTAAGTATAAATGGATGATCACACAACGAATTTATAGTTTTTTACGTGAATACTTTACAATAATAAAGAGGTGACGAGTTAGGTAATGTTACAAGTTGAGAGTGAACAGAAAAAAGACCATTATCTCTAGTGAAAATGCTAGTTGTCAGTTTAGTACTCACATATGTGCATATCTACATGTAAATATATACATGCACACACATACCTACGCACATACATACACCTACCGCGTAAACATACACAAATACATTTCTATGCATCGAGGCAATCACAATACATACGCTTTCTATAAAAATGCTGTGCGATGTTATGAAATATAGGTTAATGAGCAAATGAAATTCGTGACAACTTTTTCAGTATGTGTTGCTGCATACAATTTCTATTGAAATATTGTAACGATGTTTTATTAATTGAATATTGTATCTAAAAGATCATTGGTCGATAAGCGTCTTATCTATCATATGTGGGTGATCGCGCAACAAATGTATATATATTTTATATATGCTTTATAATAATCAAGTGAAATGAAGTATTAAGTAGTACATTCATTCATTCCATAGCATTCCAATCGAGGGAAACGGAGAAAATATCTTTTATTATGGCATGAATTTTATAAAATTTCCGTATTAAAAATAGTGGCACAAAACAGTCTACCTAAGTCAGAAACAGGAAAACGATTGTTCTACAGCGGTTCCCAAGTACAGAATACTTCCAGAAATACGTGAGGCTTAGGTGCTTTTGTTATAATATACTCTGGAGCGTAAGAGATGACATGATAATTGGCACTACACTAGCCTACGTGAATAAGGAAGAAAACATCGATGTCTTATAAGGGTTTCATATTAGAAAAAATCACATTATCTTTGAAATATGGCGCAAATTGTCTGCAATTGATAAACATACATAGGTATCACATTATTATAAGCATATAATTATAAAGATTATAAGCATATTACTGCAGTATAAAAGGATGATCACACAACGAATTTATTGTTTTTTTACATGGATGCTTTACAATTTCATATAAGAAAAAATCACATTATCTTTGTAATATGGTGCAGAATTTCTGCAATTGATAAACACACACACACACATAGGTACAATGACGGTCTAGTTTGATGCTTGCACAAAAACGGAGAGGAATGACATAAAATGCAAACTTCGGCTGGTTTATCTACTCTAGTGCACACAGGTGTACGTGCACATATGCACACCCATATGCGCACGTTCACCCATATACGTACACACATATACAAGTAAGCATGTTTGCTAATGGCGGCGTGTAGGCGATCAAATCATAATACCTACGCATACTTCAAAACTGTTGTGTAATGTCTTGAATTATAAAACAATGAGCGAGGGAGATTGTTCAGCAATGGAGATACCAGGCAAATGAGATTCGTCAATACTTATTCAGTATGTTCTGTAACTAAAAATTATTTTTGAGACACACGATGACGAGTTATTTTGGCTTTAAATTCTCTCGGTCTTTGAGGGATTTTAATACTCAGGGGAAGTTTGTTCCACAGTAAGGCGCCTGATATGGACAGAGCCTTTTGCCCTTAGTGAGATGAACGATAGTCGACTAAGACATTATTGTTTCTGTTCGGTTTTTGGTTGGATACAGTGGGTGGATGGAAACGCATTATCTCAGCATTGCTCCAAGGAAGATACAACGAGGAGAATACGTATTGCGCCTTCTGCATGAGGAGCCTTTCTTGGATAGGAATCCAGCCGAGTTTATTGAGGAGAGGGGTTACGTGATCACTTCTTTTGAAATTACCGTTGCATACCACCTTAGCCGTAAAGTTCATGCACTTTTGTAAGTCCCTTTGAAGGTATTGAGGTAAGTCTCCCCATACTAGGTTGCAGTAGTCAATGCGCGACAACACCAGGGATTGAATGGCTAATAATCTGGATTTTTAGTCTAGCATACTCTTTATGCAATGAAGAAACATTGAAGTTCAGTAAATTTTGTTGCAAGTATTCTCAACATGAGATTTGAAGGACATGTTTCTATGGAACCAGATACCTAAATTTTTAACTTTTTCTGATGCAATAATTTTAGCATTTCCAACTGCAGGAGTAAGATCTGAAGTTTTTTAATTGCATCTTTGGATCCAAAAAGAATGCATTGTGTTTTATTAGCATTTAATTTGAGACCATTTCGGTCGTACCATGATTTCAGGCGTGTCAGTAAAGTTTCGGCTTTAATATGCGTCTGTGGTATTTCCGATACAGAACTTGTTATTGCAATTTGAGCAACATCTGCATACATTGAAATCCGTGTGTTAGAAGGCATTGGAAGGAAATCATCAATGAAAATAGAAAACAGTAGCGGACCAAGAATGGATCCTTGGAGAGCACCAAAATTATTTTGAATGAATGGGGACAATTTGTTTTCTATGCGGACTGCAGATCGATTTGACAA
Organism: Morinoia aosen; assembly: GCA_030386875.1. Lineage (NCBI taxonomy): Eukaryota > Metazoa > Arthropoda > Malacostraca > Amphipoda > Talitridae > Morinoia > Morinoia aosen. The sequence goes on from CM059573.1 coordinate 28,150,577, forward strand.
GTAACTTTCAAACCATTGCGTGTCTATTCCCAAGTTCAGTATTTTACGTAGAACTCTATCATGTTCGACGCTATCGAACGCCTTAGAGAGATCGAGTAGCAGCAAGAGTGTTACATTCTTTTGATCGATGTCACTGTATATTTTTTCAGAGATATTGAGCTAAGCGTCTTGAGTGCTAGTATTTCTCCTATAGGCGTTTTGATTTTGGTGGAGTAGATTTGACTCGTCCAGATGAAATGACAGTTGATTTGTCGCCACTTTCTCTAATAGTTTGGACATGACAGGCAAAAGACTGATGGGCCTGTGGTTTGATGCTGCATTAAGGTCATCACTTTTATACAACGGTCTAATAATGAAGTGTTTCCATTAGTTTGGAAACGTGTTGGTTACTATTGATGTATTAATTATCAGACGAATCCATGGGGCTGTAACAGGGAACCTGTCTTTGATGTATTGAAGACTGATACCATCATGTCCAACTGCCTTTGTGTTTTTTGTGGGTATAAGATATTTCTTAACTCCGGTAAATCGACAGGACGTGGTCTCCACTTGGCATCAGTCCTCGAGGGCGCAGTAAGGCATACATTTTCAATTGTCGTTACATCTGGATTGGTACACACCTCACTGGAAACTTGAGCCCCTACTTTTGAAAAGAATGTGTTGAAATCCGTGGGTTTTGCCAAGGGATTTTCAAAATTACTTATACGGTCTAAATTTTTATATGGGGCTACCTCACTAATGATTTCCCAAGTTCGTTCCGGGTTATTTTTAGCAGTTATCAGTTCCTGGTGGAAGTGAGTTTTTTTCGCTTCAATGATTTTCTTTCGAAGAATTTTTTCATGTTCTTTGTCTCTTTTGTATAAGGTACTGTTTGATCTATTGTTTTTGTACTCTCGCATGTTAGCTTTCTTTATTCTGCTCATTTCTTTAATTTTGTCAGTATTATAATCCAAACAGTCCGTTTTGGCTTTTTTTTTGGTGACGTAAGGTGCATATTCGTCGAGAGCTGCAGTGAAGTTCTCGTTGAAGACGGACACATGAATGTCAACATCGTCAGATTACATCATATTCTGGAGTTCGGTGGACCTATCGAGTAGTTTTTCTCGAAATAGTTTTGCTGAATAGTGCCTTTTCGAGCGATAAGTCATCAAGCGGTATTTTCTGTCTTTTCTTTGCAATATTAATTTCACATTCTATAGAGTGTTGATCGGAAATTGAAGGTGATATTACTGTACTAAGTATTGCGGTGGGATTATTTGTGATTGCCAGATCGAGGGGAGTTTTAGAGACTTTAGTGATGCGAGTCGGTTCTTTGACCATTTGTGATAGACTTAGTTTATACAATAGTTTTCTTAGCTGATTGCTTTTGTCCGTTAGGTCAACATTAAAATCTCCGAAACAAAGAATGACTTTTTTGCCTGAAGGATTTCTTTGGAAGTTTCCTCAATGAAATCTAGTGTTAGATTTAGGGTAGACGATGGGTGCCGGTATTGGCGGCCAATGATGATTGATTTGTGTTTATTTACTTGCACTTCTAACCAAACCATTTCAATGCCTTCGCAAACTTTATTCGCTAGAAGTGAAGATGTTGAGTTCATTTCTCTAACATAAATACAAGATCCACTACCTCGACTGGTCTTACAGGAATGTTAAAAAATCAACTTTGGCTTCGTGAATCAAACCATGTTTCTAAAAAACACAAAATGTCAATTTCTTCAGTGACCAACATTACTCTGATTTCATCCAAATTACCATTCAGGCTTTGAGCATTTATATGCTTGATTTTGATTTTAACTATATTAACACTCTTTTTAAAGATAGCAAAGTTACTATATCGATGGGATCGTTCAGGGTATTTATCGATCTGGTCTACTTGCCCATGGTGTTTGACCCAGCATCTGCTATGTAAGAGCCTACTATTTGGCTGGGCAGCGGCAGTCTGTCAAGATGAGGTAACCTCGGTCTGGTTTTTGCCTTGTGTTACATGATCGAGCACTGTAGTGATCGTTTTTACGATGGAGCAGTAGTGGAAGGTTATTACAGGTGAAGCTCCTATAACGGGGGAATTCGTTCCAGAAAAACACCCGTTGTAGGCGACAAATCCCGTTGTGCAAGCGGCACGTTTACTTTAGTTTACAACACAAACATCTTTTATAATTGCCTTTAATAGAAAATAGTTTATTGAGCTATGACAACAGTCTGAACGTTGTTCAATGACGGTATTAATTTAAAGACATTTTTCATTATTTATATATTTAAATATATTACATGACTAAAATCGTAACAAATAGTCATTCAGTATACTATAAGAACAGTAAAACTAAGTAATAAATATCAAATTAAAATAGACGTTGTAGGAGCAAAACATACCCGTTATAACTACTAATAAACTGCGTCTTACCCGTTGTAGGAGAGTCCCGTTCTAAGATCGACCGTTATGAGAGCTTTACCTGTATTTGATAACTCTGAAAAGGGATCGACTGATATTTTCAAAAGACAATGATTCTGTTCATCCAGGACGAGAAGTTTTTGGCCTGTCACATTTGAAATGATTAAAGCAGCTATTTCGGTATTTTCGAATTTTTAATAAAAAAGAGAGAACCAGGAAAATGGTATAAAACATTTTCCATTAAAATGTATTCTCGAGACTATGAAAAGACTCGTAAAAATTGGACGTTTCGAGCCTTCGCTCATCATCAGCAATAGGTACAAATTCGAACAAAAAGTCATCTGTGAAATACAAAAAGAAAACAACTCAAAAAATGTATGGCATAACTTATTGACTAGGGATAAAGGAAATGAGCTAAGATGATTATTTAAAACAGGTTTCGTTTTAAAAATGAACAGAGACTCTAAAATCCGCAATTCTGAACACAACTTTGCCCTGGCTATGACTTTGAAACTATTTTTATTGACTGCTGTGTCGCATTCAAAAGCATGATTACGGATGGCTGAGTTAGATGGTCTTGCTAAAATGTTTCCCGTCCGGTAGCTCCTATCTTGATGCTCGGCAATCCTAAATCCCAGAGTACGGGTAGTCATGCCCACATACTCAGATGCACAAAGTGCACAACTATATTTGTATATTAGGGATGCCTGCATCTCAGTAGGAAGTCTATCCATGAATCTAAAAAATGATTCAATTTTGTGATTATTGATCAATAATAATCTAAATTTTACATTACTGAAATATTTTTGTAGTAGCTCCAGTATTTGTTTTATTCATTAATTCTGATTAAGGACCAAAGTAAGGGAAACATAGAGAAAGAACATTTGCATATTTCTTATCTAAAAATTTCCTAATTTGAGATTCAACAAAACCACTAGAAAAGCCATTATTCCTAAAAAATACTTTCAAAATGGGAATTTCTCGTGTAGAAACCGATAAGAGCTGCACACATTAAAAGCACGGCATAATAACACTTTGATGAAATTCAGTTTAAAAATGAAGGAGGAAAAACTGTAAAAACTAGTACCTAGACTTGTGAAACAATTTTTTCTAAACACGAAACACTCAAATTTATACCCCTCTTTATGCACCAAATAACCCAGAAATGAAAGCTTGCCACCCACTTCACAATCTATCGTAAATTTTATCTTTCTATGCTTGCTGTTGAGGTAGTTTAAGAAGAGCGGAGCATGAGCCTGGTCCCGAAAAAGTATAAAGGTGTCATCAACGTATCTCCTATAAAAAACAGGTTTAAATGATTCAAGACATTCTTCCAGCCATTTCTTTTCCCCAAAACATATAAAAATATTAGCAAAGGTTGGAGAAAGCGGCAGACCCAAACCTAGACCCTCTAATTGTTTGTAAAACTTTTCGTTGAATATAAAAAACGTGTTCATGACTGCCAGTTCTAAAAGATTATGAAACAACTTTTTCGTTAGCCCCAAGACAACAGACTGAGGAGTAGTGAACAAGTGTTGCAAGCATATTTCTATAGTTTCACGCAATGGAACGTTAGTAAAAAGGTTCTCAACACCAACAGAGCACATAAAAAATTGACTAGCATTTTGTACTGAAGTTATATCCTTCACAAACTCCGTATAATTCCTGACCGTGTATTCATTTTGAGTTATATGGCTCAATATCGGAACAAGAAATTTAGACAAAGTATAGCTCGGAGTATTAATGGCCGAAAAAATTGGTCGGTACTGGAAATTAACCGCGAAGTCTGCTTTGTGAACTTTAGGAAGGCCATACAAAACGCCCGGACGAATACAAATAATTTGGAGTAAAGATCTTGGGAGAAATAATTACTATTTTTTAACTTGCGCAGGAAATTGTTGATCCTGTCTTCGATCTTCAAAGTAAACTTTGCAACGGGGTCCGTTATTTCAACAAATTTTTCCTGATCAGAGATTAAGGTTAACATACTTTTAACGTATCTGGTCCTGTCTTCAGATGACTTTTTGTTCGAATTTGTACCTATTGCTGATGATGAGCGAAGGCTCGAAACGTCCAATTTTTACGAGTTTTTTCACAGTCTCGAGAATACATTTTTTATGAAAAATGTTTTATACCATTTTTCTGGTTCTCTCTTTTTTAGTGAAATGATTGGTGGTATAAGGTCTACAGCAGCGTGATCAAAATGTTTGTCGTCAATGTGATTATGAGGTTTTGCATGTCTCCACTATTCTTGTCAACAAACTTAGCGTATGTGTTGTTGTTTGCTTTACTCTCTGATTTGGTTGCAGCCTTTAAGTAATTGTAAGTACATTTTGATGCTTGTTGTTTTGTAAGTAGATGAGCTACTGCATTGAGGAGGCAGTGTCCATCGGCTTTGGTGTGAATCAGCTCTATTTTCCATGATCGTTTCAATTCATCCATTGTGGAATTCATGCATCTCCACCCCCATTTTCAAATGGGGGTGGAGACGTTTTTTTTCGAACTTTTTACATCAGTAAGAGGTTCTGAGAGGTGCGGGGAATTTACGTTTTTCTGGCTCTGAATGGGCCGGCTGTTGTGATTTCTTGTATGGGAATCTGCGGAGAACTGATAAATGCTCGTGTCATTTCTATTTTTCTGGTGATGATTGTGCATGCAGTTGGGTAGTGGATTTTCCATCGATTCTTGACTGCAATTATGCAGCGATTTCTCTCTTCCTGTTGATTTCACTGCTTCCGAGTATGTGATTGGATGTTGATTTATACTCGTGTCTGAGAGGGGCTTTTCATCCTCTGCATCAGCAGTGGATAGCAATGAAAACCAATTTTTTGCAGGCACTCCGCAATTGTTTGTGGCAGAGGGAGGAGAGGGTTTGTTATATGAGGGCAAACATCGGGAGGAGAGGGGAGGAGAGGGTTTGTTATATGAAGGCAACCATCGGTTTATGCTGCTGGAGGTTTCACGTGGAAAGGCTGTCAACTTAGAACAATCATTCAACTCATTCTGCTGTTTTGCATAACCATTAGCGTATTCAATTTCTAAATTTAGGTCATGGGAGTTTCTGACACAGGAGATGAAATGTGAAGCTAGTCTCAAAAGTGATCGTAGAGCAATTTGTTGAAGAAAATGATGCGTGTCTTCTCGCGTAACAGGCTAAGTGCGGACATTGTTGTAAGCTTCATTAACAGTAACGGTTTTTACATTTGCTCGCAGCGGAAATCAGTTTAAAACCAATTTTTATGCACAGGCTTAATGCCATGTACAGTTACTGACCACTGCAGGCACTCACCACATAAATATGAGAAAAAAGATTCTATGTCATGACTAGATTTTTTAACTTAATAAGGTTATGGAGCGAGAGGCTCAAACCTTTGAAACTAATTATATAGTTCCTGAAAGGAGGTGCGCGTTCAATCTCAACATAGAGATCATTTAGACGTTCCGAATTTATGGTCTGAATCCTGCATGCGCTATCAATGTCATCTCTGTTGATTTTTGTGAGACTATCGTCTACAACGAGAAAAGTGTCTAGAGGGGATTTTGCATAAGGATGGTTACACGCAGTTACCACCTGCGTAAAATCATGAGTGCTGATACAATAATTTAAAGCAAAAAGCTGTTCTGTAATCATTTGAATATTTGATACAGTGGAAAAAATCGACGCTGGGCTTGGGGGACAATTTTGTCTCAAAGCTTCATTGAGAAATGCAGCTGTAGGAGACAGCATATTATTTATTTCGTGAATGGTTTGGGAACTGGTCATTTGGAGAGGGTGTAAGTACGTTATCAAAAGCGGTAACAGGTCTGTTTGTATTGTTCTCCACTGAAAATCTTACGTTATCCTCGCAGTTTACGCTCTGAGGTAATTTACTGCCAGTGTCAGCTGCCGCGCATGCATTTTCAAACCTAACTCCACCGCCTGAAAGGCCTACACACAATTTATCATTAAAATTATAATTAAAATTACCCCTTTTACTTTCTGACTGGTCGCTCACATCGAAAATTTTATCGCGTTCCAACGTTGACGTTGGTGTTGGTGTTGTCGTCGTTGGTGAACAATTTTGAGCTTTCTCAAATTCTCAGTGACGCAGGACAGGGGAGATGTCGCCATGCCGCAATCGTTGGGACGAGACGAAGGAGCTGGCGGTGGTGCTGTGGCAGCTCTACCGCCAGTGATGAAGTACAAAGGTTGATATATCTGTAGATAAATTGGTTTATTTGGATTTTCTACAATTTTATATCCTAATGGGACGTTTGGGAAGAAGGAATATAAAATATTCTGCAGAGAACCGTTGAGGTATGAGCCGTTAATTGCGCTACAATGAACGAGTATTGCGTTAACAGACATTATTGGTTCACTATATTTATACTTTCATGTTCTCTAACACCTTCTAAGATAATTTCTCCAAATCCTAACATTGTACTTAAAGATTTTTCTTTATTGAAAAATACTTTTAAGAGGATCATCCCAGGCCCCTGCCAGTCCCCTGTCTGTCCGGTGAGCTTTTTTGTTTTGTTGTTAGGAAAGGACCCTAAGGTGGTGGACTATTCGGTCCTAAAATTTTTATGGCGCTACGGATGCTAGATCCCCCTCTTTTCCCCAGGGGGGTAAGAGGATTAAAAATCATGAATTTTCGAACCCATTTCGGCCCCATATAAAAACGAAACAAAACGGGAAATGGAAAATTTGAAACCGTAACTTTGTTTACAATGCTTCAAGGATTCTAAAACTGTCTTTGGTTTTGTTCTAGCATAAAAACTCGATGTGTTCTATTTATTTGAAGTATCAATAAAAATGAACTAAAATACCAATATGTCCAATTTTGTCAAAAACTAAGGCCTGAATCGAAAAAATAAATAGTAGAAATTGTGTTTTTTTTCATGTTATATTTAATAGTCAAATTCCATAAGAATCAGACTACATATATAAAATTTCATAATTTTTATATAAATAAAAAGAAATTATTTTATTTTTTGTAAATTACAATCCACAGTGTGAATATGAAGTTATGCATGGAGATTATCGAAATATAAATGAAAACAGTGTTGCTGCGCTCCTCCATTCTTATGACTGTTGTCATAAACTAATAATAAGTTTAGGTCAAGCCTTACGTGCCCTCATAGCATTCGGGTAGAGTCCATCCGAAGAATAGCCACATCTTGCGATCTTGCTTCTTTGCATTGTTAAATAGAATAGATTCGTGCTGAAAATGAGCATCGTTTATTGTTTTCATAAGTTGTAAATATTTAGCTTTTGTACGTCCTTCATATGTATTCTTCTAATGTATGTCTTTTTTTTCTTTTTCCAGATCAGTCAGTCAATTATTTGAAACTATTGTTCTTGTACGCATTATCATGAGTCGGCGCTGCCGCACACGCCTGTTCATGTATACTAGTGTGTGTTGCTCTGGCATTAGGAACGAATGAACTAAGTTCCTTGACTCGTGTTTCTTTAGTTCCTTGCCATGCGCCAAACCATCAAATTATTGAATAATAATCGTGAAGGTAGAAATAGCAATGCGGAGCCTTCAAACAGCATTCAATTACATAAATTGTCCATCATATTACACCTCAACAAAAAGTTTTGTTTATGGCTAATACCCAAAACCTCTAACTTTCAACTTTCAAAAGAGGACTCGTCAGTGAGTTTTCTGCTAGAAAAAAACACAGACAGTTTTAGAATCCTTGGAACATTTCTAACAAAAGTAAAGAAGCTTTTTTCCAAATTTGAGAAAAAAAATTATATATCTCACAACCAAAAAATAATGTATTTTTTCTGTAATGATAAAATATCGCTTATCACAAAAAATTTATTTCAAATGTTCCAATTTTCTTCTGTAATTTTGTAAGAAATGCTTTAAGGATTCTAAAACTGTCTTTGGTTTTGTTCCAGCATTATACCCAATGACGAGTCCTCTTTTGAAATATCCATATAAATGTACCAAACAACTAGTTTTTCGTAAAAAAAAGACCTAAATCGAAAAAGTTACAGGAACAAAAAAGTTTACTTTCAAGAAATACATAAACTGGCCAACTATCAAACGAATCGGATGAAAATAGTTAAAATCTTGGGATGATCCCCTTAACGCAGATGAATGGAGAACTATAACCAGGGCTGCTGTGACGTTGTGCAATTATAAATATGCATTATATGCAGCTATAAATACGCATTATATGCACTTATTTTATGCAAATATGCACTTATGTTATGCCAATAAGCATTTATTATTATGCAAATATGCATTTATTATTATAAAAATATGCATGTATTTCAATTATTTTAAACATATTTTAGGTGAATTCCTTTGATTGATTAGATGTAATGGAGAAAGTCAGCATTCGTCTGCTCTATTGGCTACAACTATGCAATGTATAAATCCCACGATTGTACTAGTTTACCTATAAACTCTCAACTGTATTGAGGAATTGGGGAGAAGAAAGAAAGAATAATAGAGGACTTACAGGAAACAAAATTACTTACTAATTGTAATAAGTAATAACATATATAAACAAAACAAAACTTGTTGACGAACACATGTGAATAAGACATATTTACAGCGAAATATGGAAATGTAATTACGACCTTATTATGGTTCGTATAATGTTGGCAATTGAAGATAGGCTAATAAACATTAGGAATGAGTATAATGGCATCTACTTTACGAGTTACATTTGACTACCACATGGTACTTCAAATTCTCACAGGTGAAACTTCTCCAATCGTTAGCTAAAATAGTTTTATAAACATAAAAGACTCTCAACTTCACAAAATACAACTGGTGCATACTTATAATAAAGCATATCACAGAGGGTCAGATCATTTTGAAAATCATCCGGTACAGTAATAGATGGATCGGCCTTCAATACTGAATTAATATATTTCAATGAGGCGAAGCCAGTATTCTTCTCTATTACATCGTCAAGTTTGTTTAGAAATTGTTTGTCACCGTCACATGATGTTTTCAGGGATTCTTTTAACATTGTCAATAATATCAATCGCAGAAGACAATGGAAGACTTGTAGCCTCCAACTTTTTTATTGACTTGGCAATATCGTGATTGTTGCAAAGATGAAACTTAATGTGGTTGGTGTTCCTACATCCTGAAGCAGATCATTAGAGTCTTCAATGCTTTGAGCTTGGCTACTGTCAAACGTGCATATAACATCACAGATTTTGTCGAAGTTAGTTGCCAAGTAGGTCTCTGCTTCCTTCAATCCTTGTGTCCCATCTGGTCACGACACGAGAAGGAGGAAGCGGTGTATTGGGAAAAGGTCTCTAAATGTGTCAATTCTGTTGGGTCACCGCACGAATACATTCTTAACCGAGGAAATTAAAGCATTTATGTTTGGGTAATTGGAGCGAACTAATTCAGCAACCCTATGCAATGCATGTGCTAAACATGTCAGGTGTATCATTTTAGGATACGTAACTTGCAGTGCATTAATAGCTTTCTTCATATAAGAAGAAACATTAGAAGTAACTATCAGAACGTTGTTATGGTTTACTTGCTGCGGCCAAATGCATCGCAAGGAATCGTGAAAGAATGCAGAAATTGTCGAATGGTTCATTTTGTCTAAGATCCGTTCATTAGCCAAGTAGTTTTTACATCGTTCTTCGTAAACTCCCAGTACGCTAAATACGAAGCAGACAACGTGTCGTTGGTCTATATCTGTTTCATCTAGAGATACCCATACTTTCTGTCCTTCTGCCTTCTTCCTTAACGCTTTCATTTTATCATCATACACGCGCTGAACATAATACTTTCGGATGGTTGACTGGTCTGGGATGACCTATCGTGTGTAGTTTTTTAGAAACTCCTTGAGTTTTACATTGCTCAATTTGTTGAAAGGTATGTCCGCTGCTAAAAATGCCTCGTATAGGTCATTGCTGATTTTTTTTGAGCAATTTGGCCAGAGTTTTGACTCTCAGATTTTTCGGGGTTAATGTCGACACTTTCAGGGGTTCAAGACTCTTCGAGCAGTAGGCCAACCGCAGCCTGTTTTTTATTTCTGTGGCGCGCGGTCCCTAAATGTTGGGTCACTTGTGATAGTCGCTGAGTTGATATCTGCGAGAAGAGTTCGATTAAGAATTCTGCCGTACTTACCAGTCACCTTAAAGGTCTCATAAACTCGATATCATGGTTATAAAGATTTTCGTTTAGCATAGATTTAAGGTCAAACATCAATGTTCCAATAGTTGTTCATCTTTCTTTTCAGTGATGAAATATATTATAAATTCAATTTCGCATTAACGAACAGTAACTTCACAATGAAGAGAAAACTATTGCGAATTTCGATGCCACGTGTCAATATTGAATGAAGCTAATTGTACCTACTTATATTTACTGAACTTCTTGCGTCAGATGGCATTAACTTCATTTCATACGCTACAATCATTACTTTTGGAAGCATTTAATGTTAAAGAAATCTTTGGAGAATATAAAAAACTAAGGATATCGAAGTAACCGGCCACCGTTATTCGCACTTTTACTTTCTTACTGTCTAATTCGAAGGAGGGTTGGATTTTCGCGGGACTGATCTTTAATATATAATTAGTGTCTTCGCTGAAATGCGACGTAGAAACAAAAAGAATATCACCAAAACTGTCAGCATGCCTTCACTCTATCATCCCCATCCAGCTACCAAAGACGTTTCCCCTCGCGGAGTAGCTATCATTCGCTCACAACTCTTGGCTCGTCGGGCTGTACTAGCGTTGCTGCGGAGCACGCAACATAATCTATCATATGCAACATACATCATATCTAGCATACTCTATCATTTGCAATAATCAAAATTACTACGTTTATGGGAACTTTAAAACTATATAAACAATTTTATACAAACTTAGACTTTACCCTAATATTGCAATACTTGCCGAATAATTGACCACCAATGTCAGTAACATCTTTAAATTCCTTTTCGTATCTCTTGATTCTTTGAGAAGTTGTCGTGATAGTTTTCGCATAATTGCCAACACACGAAATGGAGTATACTGTTCAGGTGAATGATCGCAAGCGCCTGAAAAACGAGAGAAATTATAATTTTACTCCACTACGGTAAGCATAGACATTAGAGGACGGCAGCAGACTACGACTGAGCATCCGGTTGCTTCCCGACCAACACAAAGTTCAGCAGTCATTCATAAGTGCACTGCACGAACATAGTGCCCTCACCAACTCAGCATACCCAATGAATTTAAACTCCATTACACTCTTATTACAACTTATAATACCTATAAAATGAAAGGTAGGTATTAACTTCGTTATTTCTGCACCACACTAGAGTTGCATGTAAAACCAGATTAATATTATACGTCAATGCATATAAATAAATGTTTGGATATCATGTTATATTAATGGTGCATATGCATTTTGAGATAATGCATATGCATTTTAGAAATTGCATATGAAATTGACCAATTTTTATGCAATATCTAAATATGCATTTGCATGTGCATTTATACAAGATGCATAATGTCACAGCCCTGACTATGACGCATTTCAAAGTATTAGTATTTGCCTTGATTTCAATAAAACCTGCTAATGTTTTTTGAATGAATTCGTTTATACTCTCTATTTCATAACAACCTGTTGGAAGTGTAATTCCATTTTCAACACTATTTAATTAATAATAAAATTTACAATTGTTTTTATCAATGTTAGGAATAAAATGTGCCTAACCCAACCAGTGCCATTTCCTGAAATTTATTTTTGTTCAATTCTATTGCTGGACTAAAATTTATACTAATGTCACTTTTTCTTTCAGTAATTATAATGCTTTGAGATTCCATTTTTTAAACAATAAAACATCAAACATCTTTACCTCAAAAGTATTTAATAGACTTCGCTTGAAAAGTTCATGTGTAAGTATTTTCAGTTCATTAAAAACTCCTGTATTTCCAACGTTAAACGAACCGAACAATAACTGGTATCTTTTTACAAGATCATTGATGTTAGATGGTAATACAATAATAGCTGATCCTGAAACGTCTGAATCCTCTCTGGGAGAATGACGAGGAGGTATAGGAGAAGATGTAGGAGAAGGTCTAGGAGTAGGAGTTAGTCTAAAAGTAGACCTTCGTGAAGGGTCGAAAAATGGTCTCTGACTTGTTGAAGGACTTCGATGTCGACTCAGAATTGAGGATTCGACTACTTTTGGGTTTGTTATAGGACTTGGTTCAGGGCTTGATTCACGACTTGATTCACGACTTGATGGACTTGCTGATTTAATTGTTTCAACTGCAGCGTGAGCTTTTCTTTGTTGAACTATTCGGTAAAAGGATTTGCTAAATTTAGCATATTTTTCATCCCTATTTGCTTTTATGGTACCGTCTTCCTTCAAATAGGCATTAGTTGAATCCAACATTTCATAATAATTTCTTTTATTTTCGTCCCTGAAATATAATAGGATTTTGCTTTGTTAATAGTTCCCATTATCCAGTTGTGCCTTCGTATAATTTATCTCCAATTTTCAAATCATTACCCAGAATATCTACCTCTTCATTTCTCAGCATAACTTTACTTCCATCCCATCGAATGCCATAAGCTTTGTCATACTCATTTCCATGTTTCCATGCAAAACGCAGGAAATTCAATTCGATAGGTCCAACTACAGTGTTGGATTCAGAAGAGGGTAAATCTAGTTTCTCAACAGGTTTTCCTTCGATAGATTCAAGTTTTTCATAAGGTATATCTTCTATTGCCAACATAGTTTGTTTGGTTTCGTCAACAATTTTAGATAAAGGTTCAATCAATGGCTTGTAAACTTTTTTAACATCATGGTATAAATCCTGTTTGATTATTTTATCATTTGTGAATTGCTTTTTCAAACTCTTTGTTGAGTTTAGTAAATGTGATTTAGTTTCATATAAATCAACGCTATTTTTAAATATAAAAAATTCAAAGAGACTTTAACCTAATATAAGTTTACTCTGAACTGACATTAAGTTCAGTTGCTAAGATTCATGAAGGTTCGTCATAACCTTTCCACTTGACCAGAAGTTTTTCTTTACTCTTCTTAAGAGTTTACTCAATTGTATAAACATCACTAGTATATTTCGATAGTTCTTTTTCATAAAAACTTCCTTTTATTTCTTCACCATCCATGTCTTTTAATATATAAGTAATTGGTTCAGTGGACAGTATTTCGAATATAATGAAGAACTCATTTGTGAAATTTGGCAAATAAACCTTCCAAAAGTCTTTTCGCTTTTTGCTTATTCATACCCTATCCCCAATTTTGAGTTTCGGTGATGTGAAAGTTGGTTCGGTTGGAGGAAATAAGTTATCATAAACCTTTTTACTGTTCTTTTCCAATAATGCTTGGTTAGGTGTCATTTTTATTGTTCTATGATAGCTATTATTGTAATTTTGCATTAAATCTTCTAAAATATTCACCCATTTTTTAGTTTTCAAATGTGTTAAATATTTCCACATTTTAGTTTTTAACGCCCTGTTGAAGTGTTCCGCAGCTTGAGCTTTGGTTTCATTTTCTGAACTAAACCACTGAATGTTATGTTTCTTAAATAGTTCTTGAGTGGATTTATTTGTAAACTCTAAGCCTATATCTGTCTGAACCCTAGAAGAAATTCGTGTTTTAAACAGTTTTTGATACGAAGTTTTGATTTCTTCCCCTGTCTTTTTACTTATTGGAATCGCCCACGCATATTCACTAAAAATATCAATAACTGTAATATATAACTTTTTCCTTGATCTTTATAGTTTTGCATGTCAACCAAATCAGTTTGCCATTGATCATAAATTCTTGATACCGTCACCCTTCTCGTTTTAAAATTATGTTTTGTTGGTTTTTGTAGATTGTGAGTTTTTTGCGTTTCTAATCAATTTCGCACATGAGTTGAAGATAAGCCGGATTTTTTAACAAGTTGATTCATTCCAGTAATTCCGGTCTTAGGATTATAATATAAGTCATTCAAGATTTTGTCGCCCACCTCAGTGAGCGTATTTAGACGTTTTTTATTAAAATCCCCATTCCTGCCCAGCTCTTTCCTGCCATAATTGCGTTAAATAATTTAGCATTTTGTCGAACGTATTCTGATTCATCTGGATCAGTTGCAATTTCAGTTGCTCTTTTCACTAGAATATCATCAGCATAATTTCTGTCTTTCGTTTTTGGATGTTTTGAATAAAAAATGTCATGATTCATACAAGCCAGATCGAGTGAGTTAACTCCCTGATAACCTTCTTGAATTCCCCTCTGCACCCTAATTCCTGGACCGCAAAATGAGTAGGAATGTTTATTGTTGAATGAACCGTTCGGGACTTGTTCAGATTGAATATTAGATGGTAATTTCAAATGCATTTCAGGTAATGGAAGTTTTCTAAGCAATGTATTTACAATACCTTTCCCATTTTTTCTTCATTAACTAATGAATTTAAATCTCTCATATACTGTTCATTTTCAGCAGATAATGAATCTTGGCTGTAGAAATCATCATTATTGTAGACAATCATTTTTATACTTTTTATCGAACATATTTTATAGTGATTTAATGCTAGTGTGTTGATACCATCTGGTAATATGTCTCTTGTCATCATTACAATTTAATGCAATTTTATTCATTTCTGTAGTATCTAATTCATGGTTAACACTTTGGATATTGTACATCGTTTTGTACATTGTTTCATTATTCAATGCTCTTTTATATTCATCCATTGTGATATTGTTTTCAGTTATGTTCTTACTTACACTTTTTGCTTTATTGCTTACGGAATTTTTCGTTTTGTAACAATATAGGTTTGCTCTGAGACCGACAAATTCTTCAATTGATATTCCACAAGTTTCGTCTATCATTTTCCCAATTACTTTCATATTTTTAATTGAATATAGGAAATGTTCTTTAGAATAGTTTGATGTATCATACAGGTCTTTATTTCTTTCCATATCTTTGTGCAAATCTTTGGTTTCGATATCATAACGTAATGAATCTATATTTGTAAACAACAACTTTGCCTTATTGCCATATTTCTTTTTAATATTATAATGTAAATCATACATTGATGTTTTGCTTATATCTAATACAGATAGCCCAACGTAGATTGGTTTATCAAATTTCATTCTTTGTTTTTGCATATGGCATGCTATCAAATTTTCTGAGCATATTTTAAAACTTTTAAAGTATGGTTTATTTGCTAATTTGATTAATTCTTTCTGTGACTTTACTAAACATACATCTATTCTATTTCTAATATTTTCCATTGTTTGGCCAAATACTGAATTGTTCATCAGTTTATAGAAGTCTTTTTCAAATTCAGATTTAGCTTGCTGGCGCATTTTTGTATTGACATCAATATATGATTTCATCCATGGACTTTCATCAAACTCTGATATTCTGTGAATTTTCTCTAACTTCAATCCTAGTGTGAGGAACTACCTCTGCACATTTGATTCAGTAGCTGCTTCGAAGCTGAAATGATTAATTAATACAATGGACACAAAGTTTCCAAATTTAATTTTATTAGTCGCCTCAACGCCTAGGAAGAATTTTCATATTAACAGGGCAATAGGTACACAACCAAACGTAAAACGGCTAGTCGCCGACTCAGAATTTTAGTTTAAAAAGGACAAATCCGTCCTGAAGTACCTTATTTATTTATTCTATTAGGTTTAAACACGCATATAATTTTAATGGTTCAAAATTGGGGTGCCAGGCAATGACAGTCTACAGGCGCAGAACCGAGGATTCGGAAGGAGCTCCCCGTTTCAGGGCAAACAGCGGAAGCTTAAACGGACGGCTCGGGGGTATCGACTGAACTTCAATGAGCCATCCCGTCCCTAGCATTTCAGGAAGACAGAACTTAGCGCCAAACTAACGCTACTCGACGGAAGCAGGCAAGGCAACAGCGCTACAACCAGGGCCAGATTTTTATTCTATTCAGGACCAGATATCTTCACTAATTTATTTACATCGTTTACTTTGATATTTTCTGTAGCTAATGGTAAATCATTATGCAGAGCATGTAAGTCTTTTGGATAACTTAAATCAACTTCTAATATATAACCTTTATCTTCTTTAAGTTTCGACTTTTAATCTTTCCATTTAAAGTTCCCAGTTGGTAATGCTTGACACATAACCCAGCCGTAAAGATTATTTACATCTATATATGTGATAAAACTATTTGGTTTTCCGTTATCGAATGTTTCTAGAATATATGAATTGTTTGCTTCTGCATATCGTGTTGATATTGTAGATATCCCACCTCTTATTCCTTTTTCGATGAACAAGAGCATATCAGGATCTTCAAACAAGCCCAATTCTATTCTCGTATGTTTCAGTAAGCATCGAAAGACCATCCTGGAGCTGTAAAATAATGTGCTGGATCTAGAGAATAAGTTTTCATCCATGTTAGTTTAAATTCTTCAAATACTTCTCCTAATAATAATGGATCGATTTTTAGATATAAATTACGGTAATCTTTGAATGTTATACAATTAAAAGCTCTCCATACTTTGAGTGCGTGCTGATATTCATTCGCTGAAATATTTTTATTATTTAATCTACAGTAGAATTCACTTTTAGCTGGTAAACTACCCAGGTAGCAAAATTTATTGACCTAATGTTGAGCCAATATACAGTCTCAATATTGACTGGATATTCAAAATGAACTTTGGGGCAATACCTTATTTGGAAAATTCGGTTGATATTGGAAAAATATATTGGTCCAATAACAATATTATCATCAACCCAATATCAACTAAATATTGTGTCAATATTGACTTGATAATGAAGTGTTCCCTACAATAACATTGGCTTAATACTCAATGCCTGATGGGTTGATATTGGTAAAACATATGGCCCCGATAATGATAATTTTACTTACCCAATATGGGCTAATTATTTTGTCACTATGGACTTGATATTGAGGTGTTCCTTAGCAAGATATTGGCCTGTAAGGCTTGGAGTTGTTGCTGGGTTGGCAATTGAGTTCCGCTTGCGGCGAGTGAAGCAGCGACCTTAGCTATATACTCATGCTTCTCCTACAGTTGGTATCGGAAATACGCTATGGAAACCTTATAACCTTATCTTGAATAATTTTATATTTACACATATTAATATTACTGAACACAAATGGACTAAAACTGAGTTTTAGGGGTAACTAAGGTAGGGTACTACAGGCCCAATATTTATTTTCTGACATCAAGTGGAAATTGGTAGAATATATTGTCCCAATAATAGTTTATTTTTAACCCAGTATCAGCTAATTACTGTGTCACTATTGACTTGATATTGAGGTGTTTCCTTAAACAAGACTTTGGCTCAATAATCAATTTCTAATATCGCATCAATATTCAGAAAGGTTCAAAGACGAGAAATATATATAATTCTGATAACTATGTTATCCGATGTACATACCTACACACATGCAAGACTATGAATTGAACTGCATTGAAAATTGATCTAAAATCACGATTACAAACCTCTTTGGCATCGTAGTCCAAATTTTGTGTTGCACGTACGTACCAGTGGTCAGGCAACCTGTACTAAGCAGCATATATACGTTCATCTAAGCAGCAATAATATGCGTGATTGAAAAATTGCACGAAAGCGCTTTACTCAAAGAATGATGCCTGCCAAATGGGAATTATATGGTAGGAATAGGCCTACTCAATACCTTCGTTATGAAATTAAGTCATGTATATCATCTATATAAATGACTTATATATCATCTTAATTCAATATCTAGACATTTATTGCTTTAGTAACATATGACAAACAATTTTAGCATATTTTTGAAAAAAATTAGACCTTCGAAACTCATTGGACGACTGAAAAAACAAGAACTGTGAACCTGTGATTACAGTAATTCTGAATATACATGTTATTGTAACGTATTCACATTTCTTGATATCTGTCAAATATATCTGCACTCATTAATGACTGCAATAACTATTCATTAACTTTTTGGTACATTTTAAACAAATTACTCCGTATTATTGGCGTACAATATCAACCTAATATTTGGGCAATAATAATTTATATTTTAACAAATTTTATTAAATTGCGAGATTTTTAATTACTATGTGATAGTTTCCACTTATATGAATATCGTACATATACAGGTGTTTTTTTTACTTTGAACAAACTTCGAACTTAGGTACAAAAACTAAAAATAAATCGATTTCCATGAATGACAAAATGTCCAAAACTCTTTAGTTTTCAAGTTATAGTTACTTGAAGAATATTAGAACTTCAAGCAGGATTGCACGCGCGCACCATTTTTAGCGCTACCTTTGATAGTTAAAGAGATTTTTGGGCCCCACTAATGTAGTATTTTTGTAATTTCACAATGAAATTTGCGTGTACACGTTTTACAAATAAGAATAAATTGTCCTAAATGAGTAATTATCAATTATTATCATGTAAGCTAACCATTAACCAGTAAGCATTGCAGGACACAGGTAAAAAACATAATCAATACAAACTTTAATGCAAGAACTTTAACGCAAGAACAAACTTGAATACAGTTTTATTACAACAGTTACTCGAAATGGCCTCCATGAACTTCAACACATTTACGACATCTAACAGCCAGTGAGCGCTTTACAGATTGAAACACGCCAGGCATTTCCGTAATACGGCCAGCTGAGTCCACAATGCGTCCAACGAGATCCTGTTCCGATTCAACAGGAGTGGCATACGCGAGGTCCTTCATGGTTCCCCACAAGAAGAAATCCAGTGGCGTCAAATCAGGCGACCTAGCAGGCCATGCTACAGGAGCACCTCTGCCAATCCATCGGTTTTGAAATTGGTTATTCAGGAACAGGCGTGTTTCACGAAAGTAATGTGCTGGCGCTCCGTCATGCTGGAACCACATTCGCCTGCGTGTCTCCAAGGGCACGTCCTCCAGTAGTCCAGGCAAAACTTCGCGTAGGAAGATGGTGTACGCAGGTCCCGTGAGAGGAGAAGGTAATATGTACGGACCAATTAAATTATTGCCAATAATGCCTGCCCACACGTTGACACTAAATCTGTGCGGGTAACTATTAGGCTGAAAAACAAGAGGGTTATTTCCAGCCCAGTAATGATTATTGTGACGGTTGAAAACCCCATCACGACAGAAATAAGCTTCATCTGTGAAGAGAATAAGTTTTGAGAACCCGCGATTCATTCTTTCCTGTTGCATTAACCACTGGCAAAACAGCATACGAGGTTCAAAATCACCTGGCATGAGCCCTTGCACTCTTTGGAAATGGTACGGATGTAATTGCTGACGATGTAGTGCCCTCCACACAGTAGTATGGTTTCGCAAGCAAGACGTTGAGCAGCTGCACGAGTGCTGGTTCGTGGATGTTGCTCAAAGTATTCCACAATTCTATCCTCCTGTGGATGATGGCCGCGCCCAGCATTCCCTCTGTTAACGTTGAAGCTGCCGGTGTCAAGCAATCTCGTATGCAGAGTAGCAAAAAACCGGAAATCAGGCACTTCGCGCCTAGGAAACCTTTCTCTGTACATCCTCAGAGCGAGCCTACCATTTCCGTGTGCAGCTCCATAAATCAAATGCATGTCTGCCTTCTCCGCATTGGTAAATCTTTCCATGGTCACAGTGCAACGGCGTGTCAACAAATGGCAAACTGATACTGCAACACATGCGTTCCAGTAATGTAGATTGTTAATAATAAATTTTATTTCATATTTCAGTTTCACATTGCATCTTGAAATCTTGTCGTTGATTACATGGAATGGATAACCCATAATGAAATGAGAAAAAATGCTTTAATTGAATTCGACAATCTCGAAAACTAACAACTTTAAATAAAAATTGGTGTGCGGCCCGGTTAAAACATGCACTTCTAAACATGCTTTGCGACGCCATAACTCGAAAACTAATGAGTTTTGGACATTTTGTCATTCATGAAAATCGATTTATTTTGAGTTTTTGTACCTAAGTTCGAAGTTTGTTCAAAGTAAAAAAAACACCCTGTATATATATATACACTGCCAGTTTAATATTAGAAATAAAACTACTTACTACATTGTCCCAATAACAAGTTGATATCATAAATAAATATATCTTTTTTCGACATCGTCTTGTTATTAGCCTATTATTGTAATCCAAGATTCCAAAATCAGGTCAATAAATAATTATCAACCCAATATTGGTCTAATAATTTCTTGCTACCTGGGTATTACAGTTAATTTTTTCATAACTATTTACGTATTCATACGGATAAATACCTTTTTTGTTGATCAATTCTAATTGTTCTTCATTGAGAAAGAACTTCGACAATTGTGCTCAGATAAATTTTTCGAAAGTTTATCTAGAGACGAAGGTAAAAACCTGTAACTGTCTAAGAAACGTAAGTCTGTGGTGATATCTTTAATTTTTCCTGTATGTTTACATACAAAAGAATCAACTTTTATTGCTTGTGTAAAACTAATATATTCTTCATCTGTTTGTGGAATAACATTCAACTTTCCGGATATTTTTTCCATGGTCTTGCACGAACTAATGAGCATCGTAATTAGATAGATTATGTAAAATCACCTGTATAAAATTCGGATTCCTAATTTTTAAATTACATTTTAAATGAGCTGGACCTCTGTTATGACGTGTCAAATGATTGTGGTCTCGAACTTTATAATTATCATTCGTCAATTTTTCGCCACAGACATAGCATCTTGTGGCTTCTTTATATTTTTTTAATTTATCTGATGGTAAAAACATTTTCTTTTTTTCAATACACTATAAATTCTCTTAGTTTCTCTTTCTAAATATTCTACAAACTTTCGGGCATCATCTTTACCATTATGTATTTCTAAACGGGAGTATTCGTCTGCTTCAGATTTTGTGTAGCAAAAGAATGAATTAGGATTGTGCTTCTGAATATTCATGGTGTAACTTGAATTTTGATTCGGTTGACACGTATCTATTTTTGTCAACGTTGATTCGAAATCAGCATAAATTGAAAAGGATGCCTAATTGTTTTTTGTGGTGTTTAAAGTTTAATTTACCTTCTTCAAGTACATACTTTGTTGGAGTGTGAACTGAGCAACCGTCTTTATGTTTATCTAGAATATCTGATCTTTTAAAAACTGATAAACAATACAGAGATTTATGTTTTGTGTAATGATTACCTGTTTTACAAAGGACCTAATGATTTCATAACATAATGAGTCTTTTTTTATCTCCAGTCCATAGTAATGATTCCACATGTTTATTCTTTGATGTTGCTATTCTAGGTGGACACAATTCATTATTATTGTAGTGCCCTACCTCAGTTACCCCTAAAATCTAATTTCTAGTCATGCAACTGTTCAGTATTCTTAATATGTCCCAATGTAAATTATTTCAATAAAAATTTCCCATTCCTCCACTGCGTATCATCGATACCAACCGCAGGAGGAGTATAAAGTAAGGCCGCTGCTTCACTCGCCTCAAACGGAACTCGATAGCAGAAGCAGCATCAACACCTGGCCTTACAAATGGTGACCCCCGAGTGACACCCAATGGCCGAAACAACAACATCATCCAGGCCTTACATTTAATGACCCCAGCAGCTCCGAAAAATGCAGACCAAGCGCTGCCAGCAGTCTACAGCGGGTTCACCAACGGGCCGAGGCTTCTACATCGCTCGCCCCTTACTACTCGTGGCCGCAGCAGCTCTTCAGCGGGTTCGCCATCGGGCCGAGGCTTCCACATTGCCTGCCCCTGACAACTGGTGACCCAGCAGCTCTCCAGCGGTTTCACCGTCGGGCCGATATTTCTACAGTGCCTGCCCTTAACAACTGGTAACCCAGCAGCACCCATCTCTGCTCTCTGACTGCAATCAACGAGCCAGCCTTCATTGCAATTTCCGCTATGTGTTTCAAGCACCTCAAGAACGATTAACAAAGCGTGAAAATGCACAACCGAGCCGCCAAAACGCCTACAGCTCGGCCCCATTGCACAGCTCATCGCTCGGCCTCTACGCACGGACTTACGCACGGCCTCTACGCACAGCTTCATCGCACGGCTTCATCGCTCGGCTTCAGCTTGCCTTCATCAACGCCTCATCGCACGGTCTCCTCGCTCGACATCAACGCTCTGCAGCATCATTATTTTTGTAAACTAAATTGTATCGTTCAAACTACTTTCTCTCTAGGGGGAGGGTTCTTGTAGTGCCCTACCTCAGTTACCCCTAAAATCTAATTTCTAGTCATGCAACTGTTCAGTATTCTTAATATGTCCCAATGTAAATTAATTCAATAAAAAGTTCCAACTCCTCCACTGCGTATCATCGATACCAACCGCAGGAGGAGTATAAAGTAAGGCCGCTGCTTCACTCGCCTCAAACGGAACTCGATGGCAGAAGCAGCATCAACACCTGGCCTTACAAATGGTGACCCCCGAGTGACACCCAATGGCCGAAACAACATCATCATGGCCTTACATTATAACTAAAACTATAAACCTTTATTGAAATGTTATTTCTATCGAATTTGGTCACATTTTTTTGTTCTACGGGGAACCTGATATCAGTAATATTAAGTGTTTCTGCTTCAGCTTTTAGTCTTTTAAATTTCCTTGACCGTTTTTTTCATCTTGACAGAAATATCTCGCGATACACCATTTAAAACATGCGTTGTCAGTGTTTTGTATATTTATTAATTTATAATTAGGATTTCGAAACTTCTCAGGCAATTCAATATAGCTTGACTCTTTAATCGGGTTGTATTGAACAATCTTCAAAATGAACTCTGCTAATCTTTCAATTATCCAACTACATGAATTTCTTGTGAATTCATCGATTTCACTAACAACCTCTTTGTGTAAATTTATAATTTTTATGTATCCTTTTGATGCTGCAATAATTTTGCCTGAGTTGAACTAAGCTTGGCAGTGTAGTTTTTCATTTTCCAATTATAATTTATAAAATTGCACTTTTAATGAAATTAAGTTGTAACTTGGGATTGTCAAATGCTTGATTTTTTTCACTTTTTCAATTTCAGGTGTGATTTTTCAGAGAAATACCTCATGATGCTTAATTGAAATATCTCCGTAATCACACTGTGAGCTCATTCCATTTATTGCTTTAGTAACTCTCCTAAATTTACATCCATACACATTCCGGAAAGATTTCAATGATTTTCTATGACTATAGATATTTGTCAGGTTTTTTTTACTTGCCACAATATTATTTGAATTTATTTTTACGTGGAGTGAAGAATTTATTAGATATTAACATAGGTATTTATTAGTGTTTTTCATACGTGTCAGAGTCTTCTCATGTCTGTTAAAGTTCTTAACAGATACATTACAGACGTAACAGAATACATTGAATGGTTTATTCATTTTATAAGATTTTTATCTGAATGTATTTTTGAATGTATTTTTTCAGGATCAAATGAAGTCAATACTTTCTTTGTGTTTTTTCGAGTTTTTATGTTGTCGTGTATTTTCACTGTCACATAATGTATATACATCTGATGATTTATCATCTACCATTTTTGTTACAATAAAAGTTCAACTAATTTGAAAAAAACGTGAGTTCAGTAGTAGTGGGACAATCAACTTTATTCAGAAACGTTACAAGTACAAAAGAACTGTACGATATACTTGACTTTTGTCTTTGTTTAAATCAGATTGATGTAACAACTAAGAATAGAGTTCACTTTTTATGACATCGAATAAGTAACATCGACATCACTTTATTTTCAGACGCTGTAAGCATATTGTTTACCCTCACAATTTCCTCTTCATTCACTCTCAGGTTTGGGTTTTGCAGCTTTGTATACACATCAAAGCTTTGTATCATATTAACGTCAAAAGCAGCCGCCGATGTGGTTTTCAGTTTAACATTTTTTAGTTTTCATTCTCTTCGGCGTATGAGCTATCATATTTCTCTTTAATTGAGTATAATGCATGTGTAATATCACAAAATCCTCTACTACTTACCTCAAACAACGGATCAATAAGACTATTCAGCACCTCCTTCCAGAACTCACTCCAGAAAGCGTCTGAAGTGAGCCCGGAAATTTTTGCTCCTTATCGCAAAATTTCATCATGACGAGCAATTCGGGGTGTTAAATCTTGCATCATGTTACCACACCGGAAAGTTTTTAAAGGGGATTGCGTCATTATGTAGGGCAGAAATGTGAAACGTAATAAGAATTTATAACTATACTTGTAAGATTATTTGACACGCTTGAAAGCGCACACTCGTTATACATTTGATAATCTTTAGATCTAAATTTACAGCGAAAGCTTCCCATCTTGTATTTGTATATATTAGTTTCTTGTAATAAATTTTCTATAGTTGTGAAAAAACGAGATGATTCTGGGGAGATACGTGAACGTTTTATTGAAATTATGTATTTGTTTTGAAATGTTATAAAAAATGTTTTTCGATATTGATAGAACCATTACATTTCAATTATTTATAGAAATAATCATGCAAAATGATGATGCATTTTTACTATTCAAGCCAATTCGTAAAATTTGTGTATCTAGGCGTTTCAAGATCGTGCTCTACAGAGGAGGGACGAATTGTCCTCACAGAACGGCTGTGTACTTCGAGGAGCAAATATTATTGTACCCCAAGCCCTCAGCCCAGCTATTGTGGATGAACTCCACTCTGGCTATGCAGGATCATCCAGTTTGTACCGCCGTAGTTCACCACAAACAGAAATTATTTCTGTTGCTCTACCGGACTAATTACGGCGTAGGCAATTGTCGATACCGTCGTGCAGTCGCCGTGGAGGTTCGTTGAAAAGGCTGTCTTCTGTGCAGTAACCTTTTTCCGGGGCGCTAGCTTTTCCGCGCAGCTGCCATTCCTGAGGTTCGAGTGGATACCGCGTACGCCGTAATCAGTCCGCTAGGGCGAAAGAAGTAATTTCTGTTTGTGCCGTACTACGGCGGTACCGTTAAGAAGACGAGCTCCTGTCTGCGCCATAATCAGTGTGCTAGGGCTCTTCAGGATAACCCTGATTCGCCGAACTACGACAGCGCCTTCCTTTGCGACACACTATGCTAAATGGTTTGTCCTCCTAAGGGGACTCATTAAGCCTCTCTTAAGGCTCGCTGTGTGAAAAACTTTCTTCGAGAGCGCAATATCCCATGTTTGAATTTGCCTGCTTAATCTCCAGACCTTAATCATATTGAGAATGTTTGGCATAACATCAAGCACAAACTACGGCACGAAAACATTAGAAATTTGGAAGAACTTTGGGTTAAAATAAAAGAGGAGTGGGACGGTCTGGATCTAGAATATTGCCGTAGGTTGATCGAGGGCATGCCGAAGAGATTGAGGGCTGTTAGGGCACAGAAAATTTATGCCACTAAACATTAACCTAATGAATATGATAAATCACCAGAATTGTTCAATATTGTTCTTCATAAGTTTTTTTTGTTGTTGTGCGGAGTCTCTTTTCGTCCTGCGGACTTAGTCCATTACGTATAAAATGACGCCTACACAGTTACTGGGTGGCAGAAAAATAAATTTGGGAATGCATATCTATAGATTAAAAGGCGTAGAATTTTATGGTGTAAAGGTTGCTTCAAATGATCAATTATTTTTGCTATAATTTAAATATAATAAAAAATAAGGCAGTGCGGAGTTACTTTCTGGCGCCACATTTGTGTGCGGACCCACAATGACTAGATATTAATGACTGTATTAGGTAATAGGTATAAATACGCTGTTTCGAACCTCGAACAAAATAATCAACAATATCATTGCGTATTTTTTAGCTTTTCTGCCAAGTATTTGAATTGAGTTTTGTTTAATTTTGGTTTTAAACTATTATAAACAACTCCAAGCCACAATTAGAATCGAAAACGCCAGAAAATAGCGACTCAAAATTCGACTCCACCACATCCGAATGAACGACTCCGACTGCGACTCCATCACATTCAGAAAAACGACTCCGACTCCACCCTGAAACATGCGACTCCGACTCCACAACCATGGCCGTGGGAGGTGGTATGAAGAGAGCCGTGGCTGTCGCGGCACCACGTGTGTTCCACAATACACAAGGTGTTGGCCGACACTCAGGCACTGGTCCGCGCCTAGCAACGCAGATCAGCGCAGCTGGCTGATCATAAGTGTGCGCTGTGGCAGCGTGAACAGCTGCTAACGGTTCTTTCACGTGTGGAAGAACTCCAGCCCATCACGTTTGTCGGTTCCAGAGAGGACACGTTGGCGGCAGTGGGTGAGTTACTGAGGGTAGAAGATGCTCGGGGGGCTCACGTGGATTATGATAATTATTATAATAATGAGAGGTGTGGTTCACGTGCTGTCGCAGTACGTTTTGCACGAGTCGCCTCAAGCTATTCGAGATGTAACTCTCAGAACCGATCCCTTGCGAGGTCCCGTCCTTTTACGGCGGGTTTGTATACATTTTGGTGAGCATGAAGTTTCCGAATCTGTTCCAAGTTCAGACACTGCGCTTCCATACGGTGGAAATTGTACTCGGTGAACAGCAGCATTTGTAACGTTAACATACGTGCCGGAATATCCTGGGTCGTCCTCATGTTTGTGACTGGATTCACAGGGATTAGCAGTGATGAAGTGAATGAACTTGAAAGAGAGAGGTTCGTAGTGGACGTCTACATCAACGCTAGTTTGATCGCGAATTACCGGCTACACGGAGCCGTCTCGCAGACGTTTGACAGCACAAGTAGTGTTCGGGGGTAGGGGGGGGGGGGGGGGGGGAAGAGTCGGCATTGCTGCTGAAGCAGTGCTGCAGGTTGGTTGGTCGCGCTGAGTCTGTCGATGTAGGCACTGTTCCAGAAAATCATGGTGTGGCTCCCTCCTCCCGTTAACCCTCGTGTGGTCCGTCCAGTGGCTTCTCCTTTGGCTCCCCTTGTGTCTTGCCCTGTGGTTCCTCCTGTGATCCGTGGCCTTTCCTGTGGCGGTTTCTGCTCGAGGTGGTGTTAACGGTGGATACTTCAAGCATCGATACGTGCCCTGTTTCTCAGTTGAGTTATACCGAAGAAACAGGTGCAATGGAGCACGATGACCTCTCTGTCGCAATCGAGCGCTTCGTTTTCGAAGTGAAGAACACTTAGAAGAAGTCGGACTTAGCTCGTTATGGTAGGACTTCTCTATAAAAAGAAAGAATGCGTAAAATCTTGCCCCCTAATGATGGTTCGTAGTATCACTCGAACAATGGCCAAGTGTCCTCGACGGAATAAAACGTGTACTTTTCCTGTGTGAATAAAATTTCTTCCCGCTTTTGTACTCGTGTTTCCTACAGCTTGAACTAAATCACGTCAAATAATTAAATGTTGCCTAGAAATTTATACCAACAGAATTTCTTAGCCCCCGTTTATTACGTGTTGACGAAATATTCCTGAACCCTCTCTCCTCATTAGCGTTTCATTGATAATTCAACTGACGCCATGTTGTGAACTTTAACACAGAAATTCTCACCCTGTGTAACTGTAGGGATTCAGATTTCTCACGTGTTCATCATTGTATCACTAACTGGTCTCAGTTCGTACCGCTGGACAAACAGACTGATGCCGCTGACTATACTTCATTATGACGAAACGTTACCTGCTCTCCGTGTCACGGCGGCTGAAGACTCGAATCAGGGGTTGAGAAATAACCAAAGCAAAGCGCTACCACTTGACCATGGTTGCCGCCAATTTCTCCATGCACAAGCCATTTTTATCAATGAAGCAGCGCAAGCACTCCGAAAAGTTGCTCGCTTGGTAACTCAACTAAAACTGCACAATGATACGAGAACTCATAAATGACAGGGAGATCGTTGTAGCCCTCTCGTGGCCATTTTGGCCGCATATCCAGCCTACTACGTTACACATCAAGGGAACCGACCTAGAGGACCGACGGCTGTCGGTTCTCATCTTCGGCATCAAATCGCCGAAGCATGATGCAAGGCCGTCAAAGTATACTAACAAGGACAAGCCGACAACCCACCATAGTCTCATTCTGTTCAGATCAGTTTAATTGGTGAACCCACCACCAACCACAAGTTGGTCTAGTTTTGATCCTGCAATCAACAATCGTTGGAGTTCGCGTTCCTTGACATTCTCTTGAGAGAAGCACTAAGGCGTGCTCTACGAAATTCAGTACTTAAATAAAGGGGTGCTTTGATAACAAAGAAGCTTTTCTCAATTTCCAATAATACTTCTATAACAACCGCCTTAAAAATATTTCACCAAACCTGATTCCTCACACTTAACTGCTGACTAACCCAAAGATGCTTCGCAATTTAACCTATAACATTCGACAATTCGTCCTTTACACTGATAGTTTTGCCACTATTGCTCTCCTCTGACTTTGCCACTGAAATTCCTATGACAATACCCAGGGTAAGAAATTCCTCAAGCATGTAGTCTCGACTGTTGCTCATTCTTCTAAAGCGTCATTCAGGATGCTTTCGCAACTTCTATCATGACACATGCTTAATCTGACGTGTTTTGGAAACATTTTAAAAGATTTTTCTCCTTTCATAAAGCTGTTGAGCAGGAAGGAATTCTACCGGCTCAGACATTAAATACACCACCGACTTTTATATCTCCCTGCTCCGGACTCAAACTTTCTACGGCCAGGAGGTGGCACTCCTGGAGCCGGAGTACACTGGAGAGATGATTCTCCAAGTACCGCTCCAGGAGCCCATCGCGCCCGCAACGTCAGCCGCTGACAATCATTTCGACGACGTAGTTGTAGACTCCGGTAAAAACAACCAAAACACGTCTAATATAGTCACTGCTAATCAACCTCATTTTGGCATAACTTCTAGCCACCTGCTTCGTTCGCTTTTGCAATTCCCACCACGAAACGGCAGAATATCCATCACACATACATACCACTGCGCGTTTCCACCTCACCTAGTTCAGTACAATTTTCGGTCACCGTCCCCAACCGCTCAATAACGATACCAAAAATTCCGGAGCGCAACAATGTCAACATGCTTCGTCGCAGGTAAACTTCTGGTGAATGTCCATTAAATGTTCTTACTTATTTCAAAGAATCCTTTTCTCACTTAACAAGATGTTGTATACTCCTTTCTAAAAATCGGTTCATTTCATGCACTAATATCTTCTTCCTCCTCTCCACGGTCGAGGAACCTCGACCTTAAGCAGCATCTCAGAGCCTCAGTGGGCCGTACGCTTGAGTACCACCGGAACGCAAACGTACCCTGGATCCTGTCTAGTTGGTACAAGACGTCGATGGATTCGTTCACCCAGAAGATACACCTCCGCTACCTCAAACCACGAGACGTGCTTCTGGGTACCAGTATCTTTGAAGCTCAACCGAACAGGATCCTACCAGAACTCCACGCACAACCGCGCGGGTGAAGAGGGCGGCACGGAATCGTCGTCAACGACGAGTTTCGACGTTAGCGGTAAGTTCACATTGGGAAATTTAACTTGAATCAGATTAATTTCATTTCGAAGTTCTTGAGCTTCATTCATCACTGATAATTATTGCAGTTCAGCCTTCTGCATCATCTCAAAATAAATTAAAAAAAAAACAAGGACAGTAACTAATTAGCTTAAATCTAATCAAATAAGAAAATTGAAATACCAAACGTTTCGACCTCTAGGGTCATCTTCAGCATTCAAAAATTTGTTTAATAACAAAAGTCCATTTGAAAAGTAAGAAGCTATTTGTATTGGAAAGGACTGCGTGTCGTTTTAAACTGCCGTGTGTTTCATGATAATAAGCGATTCTCGATTACGGAGATCTATTTGACTAGATGCAATAGCAACAATCTTAAAATCGTCCAAGACAACGTGGAGATCGCACTTCTCTGCTCGAGAGCTGTCAGCAGAGTGAGGAACAGAGGAAGATAATTAAGAGGCAAGTTCGTTCCATTGCTCCGTCCGGCATGCTCTGCTACACGAACACAAGGGATCTGGTAGATTGCCACATTGTGCGCAACTGTACTTATAAACCATGGAAGAGAGCATAGCATTGGGGAGCTTATTTTTATAGTTGAAAATTGACTGTACTTTGTATTTATTCAGTAAGATGGCTCTGAAATAAATGTTCATAAAATGTTTCGATTATACTGAAATGACCTCTTTCTTCAATTTTTCAGACTGGTTGCCGAAAATAGGTAAAACAAAATAAAATTGCTTTTTAGGAGCAGTAATCAACGGACTCCTCTCATCAAATTGACCATTGAGTAAATTTCTAGGTTCAAGCCTGTATGGAAAGCCGTTATTACAAAAATATTTCGTTAAAAATTCTATTTCATTATGAGAGGTAGCAAAAGTTGAACACACCCTTAAAGCTCTATGTAGAAAGGTCTTAATGCTATTAAATTTTAAAACGGAAAGTACAAAAACTAAAAAACTCATACCTAAGCATGTTAATGTCTGCTTACGAAAGACAGATGCTTGAAATTTCCCTTCCCTGCGTGTTATCTGTCCAAAAATGGGAGACAGTTATTTGTTTCAACATCCATCGCAAATTTAATATTAGTATGTTATGAATTCAGGTAATTTAAGAATAGGTTACAATGCGAACTACTGCGAAAAAGTAAAGAAAGTGTCATCAATGTATCTCTCAAAAATATTTGCATAAGCTGGCCCCAGAGGTAAGCTCATACCAAGCCCATCTAGTTGTATATAAAAAACTCAATCGAACACAAGAAACGAATTTAGAATAGAATGTTGCCACAAAGTTTTGAATAATTCCCAGGTTAGGACAAAAACTAATTGGGACTTCGAGCAGGTAGTTTAGACATATTTCTATAGTTTCGTGCAGCGGTATATTTGTGAATAAATAGTCTACACCAAAAGAGTCCATCAAAAGATTATCAGCATCGTCAACAGAAACGACATCATCAATGGAAGATTTAGAGTTTTGAACAGTATAAAAATTAGTCGTGAATGAAGATAAAATAGGAACTAAAAATTTAGCAAGACTGAAGCTAGGGGTGCGGTAAGCTGCAAAGATGGGTCTGAACGAAAAATTTACGTGAAAGTTAGGCTTATGAATTTTTGGCAAGCCGTATAAAAGGCTCGGGCCAAAACCAGAAACAAATAAACTATTGTATAGCTCATCTGAGATTTTACCAGAAAGTTTGAATATACGTAGGAAGTTATTGATTTTATCTTCTTTGCTTAGAGCAAATTTTAATATTGGATCAGACATAATTCGGAATTTAGACGAGTCTGTATTTAAATTTTTCATACTACACAAATATTTTTCACGATCAACTAGTGCAATGCACCTACCCTCATCCGGACGAGAGATTATAATGTTTTTATTCGAGACTAATTGTTTCAGAAGCGCAACATCAGTCTTACCAAAAATAGCTGAGAATATTTTGTACGGTTTGAAGTTGAAATAATACTTAAGGGCAATATTTTTTCAAAACTTGTACAGTAGGAAATTCAGGCTTGTCGAACATTCAATTAGGAAATTTCTCGATAGTTAATTTTATAAGAGGACTCCGTTGATTACCGCTTCTTAAAGCAATTTTATTTTGTTTTACTTTTTTCGGCAATCAATCTGAAAAATTGAAGAAAGAGTTCATTTCAGTATTATCGAAACATTTTATGAACATTTATTTCAGAGCCATCTTACTGAATAAATACAAAGTACAGTCAAATTTCAACTATAAAAATAAGCTCCCAATGCTAAGCTCTCTTCCATGGTTTACAAGTACAGTTGCGCACAATGTGCGTCTGAATACGTGTGGCTATCTCCCAGATCCCATTGTGTTCGTGTTGCAAAGCATGTCGGACGGAGCTATGGAATGAACAGTATGAACTTGCCTCTAAAAATCTACTCCTCACTCTGCTGTCTGTCACGAAGAGGAGAAGTGTGACCACGTTCGCGTGGACGATATCAAAATTATTGCTATAGCATCTAGTCCAGTGGTTCCCAATCTAGGGTGCGCGAGGAGGATACAAGGGGGGCGTGGAGTCATCTGCTCAAAATTGTTTGTTTAATTAGAATAATGAAATAATTCAAAGAAAAAATATCTGTCATTTCATATATGCAAAGTATAATTAAAGCAGTCACTCCAACCCGTTTTCTATTAAGCTATATCTCTTTACACGTTAAAGGACAAGTCAGTGATACCAACCACACTGACGCCACTGAGGGACTCGTCGTCACAAACTCCCAATACTAAACCTGAGCACATATTCCCCTTGTCCACGGTAGGGATTTATTTCACTCTTCAATTCTGGATCACATACGTGTACGAGTGACATTGTAACCTTAACGATTTGCAAGGGTTGAACGATGCAGAATGGAATGTCTTGTTGATTGTGTGAAATACTCGTTGTGATCGAAAGTGTGAAATGTGAATAATACGCGATGAGTTTTGTAGGCTAGTTTGAATGTATGTGGTGAAGTGTGTGCGTTGATTCCAGTATAGGCGGCGAAAAGTGTGTGTGTGTGTGTGTGACAAATTAAGTGTACTGTATATGTTGCTGGGTTGATGGTTCAATCGCCATATCTATTCACTTAATAAAAAAGTTAATAAAATCTCATGATAGCAAAAAGAAGCGAATCTATTACAAAAAAGTGGAAATGATGAAACAAAGCAAAAAAACACGATAACAGACTAAACCACTGCAAACACAAACTCAACTCTCGACACGTAAACAAAACTAAACCACCGTGCACGCACTACTCTACATCACACCAAAAACGTACCATATCACAATTTAGTCATCGCCAAAATCGCTAATATAAGGGTGCCTGCACACCGAAAGATTTGAAGCGAGAAAGCAAGCAACCTTGAATCTATTAACATGTATTCCTGTGGGAGTCCACACACTGAAAGCGAGCGAGCGAGAAAGACTGAAGATTGGCTGAAGCTGCTGTAAAAAATCCTGCTGTAACTAGGACTCACTGTGTTATCCACAGACAATCATTAGCAAGCAAAACTCTGGCTAGTAATATACGCAGTTCACTGAATTTAGCAATAAAAGTGGTGAATTTTGTAAAGAATAGCTCTTTGAATTCTAGGCTTTTCGCAGCTCTTTGGTCAGATGCGGGCACTGATTACAAAACTCTCTTGTTTCACACCGAAGTCCGCTGGCTTTCCAAGGGAAACATGCTGAGTCGTCTTTACGAGCTCAAAGATGAAGTGGAAATTTTCTTGCAGAAACAGAAACAAGACAAACTGTACGAAGCATTCAGAGAGGAAGACTTTCAGCTCTCGCCAGCATACCCTGTGGACTTTTTTGAGGCTATCAACAGCCTCAATTTGAAGTTACAAGGAAGAAACACAAACGTCATTGCACACTCTGATGTGATCAGAGCTTTCACCGAAAAAATTCATCTTTGGAAACGAAAAGTACAAGTTGGGAACTTTTCATCGTTCTCACATCTGAATGAGCTCTTATCTGAGAAGAGAAACATTGAGCAGTATGACGTGACAAAGAGGTTTTATCACATCTGCATTCCCTTGCTGAGGAACTTATGCGCCATTTTCCAGATGTCTCAATGGAGAATTCTCTTTGGACATTGGTGCAGAATCCATTTAACACCGATGTGGAGTTGTTACTGGAATCACTGCAAGAGGAAGCCATCGATTTGAAATGTGACTCCAGCGCGAAAAATGACTTTGAAACCATGAAGTTAGAAGAGTTTTGGGTGAAATATCTCCCCATGTACCCAAAAGTAGGTGAAGAAGCACTTCGTGTGATTCATTTTTCTTCTACTTACCTTTGTGAAGCAGGATTTTTAGCCCTTGTTGTTCTGACAACAAAACAGCGCAACCGATTTGAAGTAGAAAATGACTTGCGTTGCGCGCTGTCATCCTTCAATCTTAGAATTTTTGATCTTGTGAGGAAGAAGCAACAGCATCCATCTCACTAAATTAGTTCATAAATTTTGCCTTAGTCTCACGAGTCATTCCAAACATTATATACCATATTTTCAAATTACTCTTTCGTAAAAAGGGAAACTCAATTTTGTCAATTTGTTGATGTTCAAACCTTTTTTTCGCTCACTTCGAACCAAATGTTTCCTTTATAGTTACTGGAATGTAGTATTATTTGTTTGAGTGGCTTTTGTGGTGGTTCCATCTTGCTGCACGCGCTCACCACCACACAAGCTCATAAGCGCCACCTCACAGCCACGAAGTGATCCGGCTAAACAACCAATCAGCGATGAGATCTGGCGCTGGGGTGCCGGACCAAGCCTCTACAAGCCGCGCGCACCGAGCAGCCAGGCAACACCTCGTATCACTCACGTACGCTTAGCTCAGTCTCAACTGCTTCAAAAGCGCCACCCCGAGCCGGCTAACCAGAGGCTAGCTCGGTTCAGTGCGGCTACCACCAGCCCTATATAAAGAGCTGCGCGCTAAGCGCAGTTCAGTTCGCACAGTGCACTCGCAGAAACTCTGATATTCACACAAGTCTTCTTCCTGCGAGCCTCCTCGCTGCAACGGCTCACACAAGTCTTCCAGCGAGCCTCCTCACAGCAGCTCACACAAGACTTCTCCCTGCGACTCTCCGCGCAGTGACTCCGACATTCACTAGTCTCGGCTGCTCAGCAAGCAGTAGCCTCTCGGCCTCCATCGCCACCTCGACGGCACCGCTACGCCACCGCACGCACAACGCGACTTACCGACAACCGTCGGTCCTCCAAGTCGTCCTTGTGTACTATACTACCTGCCTGTAATCATTTACCTCATGTGCCATACTGTCGGCGATCTTCTCAATAATACGGCCTTTATTCCAGTTGTGTATTTCTTATCCTGTCGGGTTCGTTTGCACCTCAGGCACTCACTTCGGGCATAGATACCACTAAGTCTAAAGATATTTACATAGTCTGCCCGGAGTGTAAAGCAGCCTGAGGGAGAACACTACACTTTCATTATTAAAATGTAATCCAAAGAAATATGTTTTCCTGAACAATGCTAAGAAATAAATGTAAGAATCATTTCATATGAAAAAAGAGGCACTGGGGGCGTGTGGGTCTACTGAAGCAAAAAGGGGGCGTCAGGTAAGATAGTTTGGGAACCACAGATCTAGTCAAATAGATCTCCGTAATTTAGAATCTCTTTTTATCAGGAAAGACAAGCCAGGATTAAACGACACGCAATCCTCCTTTCCAGTACAAATAGCTTCTTAATTTTCAAATAGACTTAGACTATTAAACAATTTTTGGGATGCTAAAGATGACCTTGAGGTCGAAACGTTCGGTATTTTAATTCTCTTGTTTGATAATATATAACGGTTAATTAGCGAGTTCTTAAATCCTTGCATTTTTGTTTGTTTTGAGGTTATGCAAAAGGCTAAACTGCAATTTTTATCAGTGATGAATGAAGCCCAAGAATTTCGAAATGAAATCGATCTGATTTAAGTAAAATTTCCCTGGGAAACGCTATATACTCCTGGGGAAAAACACACTGGATCGTTGTAGCACACTTTAATAAAGACTAAAACGGCGCTGAAAACAGTCAAATTTAAATATAATTTTTTGTTATTGCACTCAATTGCTATATTTCGGTCGAATTCGTTTTTTTTTCTTTTGAGGCGCTGCAATGTGCAGGACGTGATGTAGTGATCGAAAATAATTGAAGGGTTGTTTTAAACGTCGAGTTATAAGAGCGAATGAAAGAAGTTGGCCAACAGGTTTTTCAGGAATTGGTGCAGTGTTCAGTGTTCATTGCAGAGAAAGTATGTGGAACGATTCTTTAGCAAACAATTAAGGCTTATGTTTCTGGTTGTCGCGGAAGAAAACTGTCACCAACGAGTTAGCACTTAATTGGGGCATGTTGCCAGGAACTTTCAAGCTAGAGAATATTTGAACAAGTGATTAAAATATAAAATTAGGCAGATGGGGCTGTGAACAAAATTCAAGACGACTTGGATCAAGAATGTCGAACGTGAACGTATGTGTGAACTGTTCAATGGTCGAAACCCTCAGCTTTCCCCGGAGGGGACAAGATATAAGAAATTCGGACTGTAAGTTCATTCGAACTGTGGAGAGCAGAAACGACTTTCAACGAATTCTAGTAGAAACGTTCATGGCACCGTGTGACTTGAAGTCCAAATCTATAGTGTAGGGACCTTCGTAAAGTTAAAGCTAACGTAATGGTATGATTACTAACGCTGGCGGAATTTGTCATTCATATTGTCTAAGTAAATCACTTTTGATGAGGAAAGCTAAACGTTGCAATATCCATCAGTATTTTTAAGACGGCAACGAGAAGGTATGCGTATAGTAGAGTTCTGAGTAGTCTACAAATTTCTAGGCTACTAAAATTAGGGCGTTTGAGATATCAATGGTTGATCAAATTGGGGCACTAGTCAGATGTTCAATATAGTAATATCAAATTTTACACTCTCTGGGGGGAAAATGTGAGGGCCCGAGCTGAGAGTTAGGTAGGCCTTCTTTTTGTTGTAATAAAATTTTATGTTGATCATCTTTTTTCTGTTCACTGCCGTCTTGTTCTGCGATAAATTTTAGTTTTCTTCAATTTTTTATAATCTTTATTTCAACTCATTTTGCTATGTCCTTCCTGCTTAGATTCTGCGTTCCCTTTAAACTCTATAGCAAATGATGCTTTCCTCCGTCTCTCTTTGGATCACCTATGAGGCGGAAAGGGAGGTTAAACTGACTAATAACCTAATCTTTATCTAATTCTAACGTTAAAGACTGCACATCTTCGAAATGAAATTGATCTGATTCAAGTTAAATTTCCCAACGTGAACTTACCGCTAAAGCCCCGTCCAGACCTTGCGTTACAATGTTGCTTGATGCCGCTTAGACGAGCTGCAGATGGCTCTGAGACAGCTTGGGAAGACGATTTTTCATGCCCACCAAGAAGCTGAGCGTCCCCGATTCATGTCGTATGAGTGGCCACTCAGGCTGAGTCAGTGTGATTGCGGAAGGCATTGAGGAAGGTTGTAGCGCTCCGCGATCTCTCCGCGGCTATAGTCTCCGCGGCTTGGCACAGCGCATCGTCGTTATTAAACATCCTTCCCCTCTAATGTACTACGATAACTATGTATGAATAGCAATTAAGGATCTTAATCATTTTTTAGACTGCTGATAACGATAACTGATAACTGACTGCTAATGCAGTCAGTCAAGCCAGTCTGGTCAGGAGAGGTTCTTTTGCAGCGCCACTCCGACGTCCAGAGGCAACATGGTAATGCAAGGTCTGGAGGGGGCTTAACGTGAAAACTCGTCGTTAACGACAATTCCGGGCCGCCCTCTTCACCCGCGCGGTTGTGCGTGGAGTTCTGGCAGGATCCTGTCCGGTTGAGCTTCAAAGATACTGGCACCCAGAAGCACGTCTCGTGGTTTGAGGTAGCGGAGGTGTATCTTCTGGGTGAACGAATCCATCGACGTCTTGTACCAACTAGACAGGATCCAGGGTACGTTTGCGTTCCGGTGGTACTCAAGCGTACGGCCCACTGAGGCTCTGAGATGCTGCTTGTTGAGGTCGAGGTTGCTCGACTGTGAAGAGGAGGAAGAAGATATTAGTGCATGAAATGAACCGATTTTTAGAAAGGAGTATACAACATCTTGTTAAGTGAGAAAAGTATTGCTTTAAAATAAGTGAGAACATTTAAATGGACATTTGCCAAAAGTTTACCTGCGACGAAGTATGTTGACATTGTTGCGCTCCGGAATTTTTGGTATCGTTATTGAGCGGTTGGGGACGGTGACTCAAAATGAAAGTACTGAACGAGATGAGGTGGAAACTGGCAGTGGTATGTGTGTTGGACATTCTGCCGTTTCGTGGTGGGAATTGCAACGAACGAGGCAGGTGACTACTAGTTTGGCCAAAATGAGGTTGATTTGCAGTGACTATATTAGACATGTGTTGATTGGTTTTACCGGAGTCTACAACTACGTCGTCGAGATGATTGTCAGCGGCTGACGTTGCGGGCGCGATGGGCTCCTGGAGCGGTACTTGGAGAATCATCTTACTAGTGAGTTCGAGTCTCGCGAACTCCTCGTACATTTGGAGAATCATCTCTCCCGTGTACTCCGGCTCCAGGAGCGCCACCTCCTTGCCGTAGAAAGTTTGGGTCCGAAGCAGGGAGAAATTAAAGTCGGTGGTGTATATTGTGTCTGAGCCGGTAGAATTCCTCCCAGCTCAACAGCTTTATGAAAGGAGAAAAATCTTTTAAAATGTTTTCAAAACACGTCAGATTAAGCATGTATCATGATTGAAGTTGTGAAAGCATCCTGAATGAAGCTTTAGAGTAATGAGCAACAGTCGAGATTACAGGCTTGAGAAATTTCCTCCCTGGGTATTGTCATAGGAATCTCAGTGGCAAAACTATCAGTGAAAAGGACAAATTGTTGAAGAATGTTATAGGTTACATTGCGAAGCACCTTTGGGTTAGTTAGCAGTAAAGTGTGAGGAATCAGGTTTGGTGAAAAGTTTTAGAGGCGGTTGTTAGAGAAGTATTCTTCGAATTTGAGAAGCGCTTCTTTGTTATCAAAGCACCCCTTAATTCAAGTGCTGAATTTCGTAGAGCACGTCTTAGTACTTCT
Source organism: Morinoia aosen (assembly GCA_030386875.1). Classification (NCBI taxonomy): domain Eukaryota; kingdom Metazoa; phylum Arthropoda; class Malacostraca; order Amphipoda; family Talitridae; genus Morinoia; species Morinoia aosen. Next base: position 28,189,377 of record CM059573.1, read on the forward strand.
CTCAAGAGAAAGTGTCAAGGAACGCTTACTCCAACGATTTTTAATTGCAGGATAAAAACTCGACTAACTTATGATTGGTGGTGGGTTAACCAATTCAACTGATCTGAACAGAATGAAACTAAGGTGGGTTATCGGCTTGTCCTTGTTAGTATACTTCAACGGCCTTGCATCATGCTTCGGCGATTTGATGCCGAGGATGAGAACCGACAGCCGTCGGTCCCCTAGGTTGTTGTTGTTGTTGTTGTTTTTCCCCGACGGCCGCTCGAAGGGGTCCGCCGCGGCCAGGGCCGCCCCAGACCGGGCCCGGCCCGCGGCGAAGAGGGGTGTGGTTATATGGGCCTCTGGAAGACGCCCGCGTCGTGCAGAAACCTCACGACGTCCGCGGGGTGAGTCCAGAGGTGCTCCAGTGCAGTATCTGGTGTGTGTGTCGGTGTGCGTGTGTGTGTCGGTGTGCGTGTAGGGCGGGACAGTGTAGGAGGACATGAGGAAGATCGCCCACGTTGGCATGCCACAAGACGCAGCTGTCGTCCTCCGCAAGTCCTATTCTGTGCATGTATGAGGGGAGTGAAGTGTGGTGCCCGCACCGCAGCCGCGCCAGGTGGACTCGATCCTGCCGGGGGAGTGATCGCTCCGTCGATGGGACGGGGGGGGGGGGGGTCTCACTCCAAGGAGGGAGTTAGGGGGTCGGGCAGCGAGGGCGCGTGAGGTGAACTGTGTGTGTATGTGTGTGCGTAGTGAGGTGTCAGGGGGGCAGGGAGGGAGGGAGTCGTATAGTGTTTTGAGGTGTGTGGCCGGGGTTGTGTGTAATGTTCGTTGGGTTGGCCGGGGTAGTTGCATGTAGTGTAGCGGGTGGGCAGGGTCTTGTGTGGAGGTGTAGAAGTTTGTCCCTAGCGTGTTCATGTGGTCAAGGAGGGGGAGGACAAGGGCCTCTTCGTGTAGGTGTGCTATAGGGGTCGATCGTGTACAGACAGTGGCAATGCGCAACGCTGTGTTTTGTGTGGTCTGTAGTTTCTGTGTGTGCGAGCAGTGTCTGCGTACCAAGATGTGTGTGCGTAAGTGAGGATGGGTCTGATGAACTGTTTGTATACTGTTATGTCTTCCTTGGAGTGGCCGTATGTAATATGTGTTAGTGCTCGGAGGACGTTCAGTCTTGTGTTGCATTCAGTGTTGATATTGTTAGTGTGTGGGCTAAACGTAGAACCTCTGTCATATGTAACTCCAAGGATTTTGGGTGTGTCTGTGTAGGGGATGGGGGTGTTGTTTAATGTGACGTGGGGATGGATGTTGTATTCTCTACTATAAGGTGTGATGAGTGCGAGTGAGGATTTGTTTGCGGAGACCTTGAGTCTGTTTGTTTCTAGCCAGTTTTCTATTATGTGAATGTAATCTTGTAGTTGAGTGGCGGCGGTCTCGTGTTTAGGGTGTAGGGAAAAGATGGTTAGGTCGTCGGCGTATGTGAGGGTGTTTGTGGGTGTGTAGGGGCCGGTATGTCGTGGAAGAATAAGTTGAATAGTGTAGGTGAGAGCACGGAGCCCTGCGGTACTCCGTTGGTGAAGTGTTTTGTTATGGAGGACTTGCCTTTGTATGTTGTCCTCTAGGTCGGTTCCCTTGATGAGCAGGTGTAACGTAGTAGGCTGGATATGCGGCCAAAATGGCCACGAGAGGGCTTTATCGATCTTCCTGTCATCTATGAGTTGTCGTATCAAATGCAAAGAAATTTGGCATGAAGTTACAAGAAAATTTAGCAGCACCGGCGCGTGCGTGCGCAGTTTTAGTTGAGTTACCAAGCGAGCAACTTATTCAGAGTGTTTGCGCTGCTGCATTGATACAAATGGCGTGTGCATGGAGAAATTTGCGTCAACTATGGTCAAGTGGTAGCGCTTTGCTTTGGTTATTTCTCAACCCCTGATTCGAGTCTTCAGCCGCCGTGACACGGAGAGCAAATGGTAACGTTTCGCCACAGGAAAGGCCACGGATCACAGGAGGAGCCACAGGGCAAGACACAAGGGGAGCCACATGGCAAGACACAAGGGGAGCCACAGGAGAAGCCACTGGACGAGCCACACAAGGGGTAACGGGAGGAGGGAGCCACACCATGATCTGCTGGGACAGTGCCTACATCGACAGACTCGGCGCGACCAACCAGCCTGCAGCACTGCTTCAGCAGCAATGCCGACTGTCCCCCCCCCCCCCCCGAACACTACTCGTCGTACTGTCTAAAGCTCATTTTAAACCTGCGGTGTGGAGCGACGGTGTGGAGCGACAGTGAACTTACAACAGCTCCGACCACAAGAGGATTGAGCGTCAGTGCACACCGACTTGCTTTTACATTGCCGCTCAATACAACGCTCCTTCCCGAGAGACAGCCATCGTCACGCAGGGCTCTCCCTTTGGTTTTTTCCTCCCAGATCTGTTTTTATTCGATTCCTCCTGGGTCGCTAGGTTTAATATTTGATATATTGCTAAATATGTTTTTTTAAGTCAGACAGTAAATTTATTATTCCCTTATGTTAATTGAATAATGCAGTTAAGAATTATTGTTTCAACACCGTATGCAAATGAATATCTGATTCAAAACCACGTCTATCGGATGGGGTAGAACGTGTTCAATCTGTTTCTCGACCTTAAAAAGGCGTAACGAACGAGTATCTTACGAACTTGCAAGCCCGGCCAAGCCAGGGATAGCCGGCACTCCACTTGTGTTACTTCAATTTGCTTGGCACGTTGCAGTGAGATGACGCGCATTTTGATCGTTTAACTGGTCGTGCATTCCCTTCAATGAATGTCTAAAAATTTATTTTTAAACATTCAAATTTTCATATTATTGCCGCACTAGTGTTCAAAATGTCTTGCCCTCCAAAAACGATGTCTAAAAAGAGGTATACGCAGTCTTTCAATGAAGAATGGTTAATGGAAAAAAATGAAAAACCTGTCACGGTTGGAAACCTAAGCCGAAATTGGTAAGAGATGTCATCAACGGAGTATGTCACCAACGTAATAGAAAGCGCACTGCACAACAGAAAAGTCGTCTTAAAGTTGAAATTTGCGCTGCAGAAGAAAATTAGGAGAGGCAGGAATAAAATCAGCATTAAAATTAATTAAAGTTTTGCATGTTAAAACGATAAGTTAATATTCAAAGTTGAAAACTAATTACTGGAAGAAATGTAAAAAATATTAATATTGAAAGTTACTGATTGAAAACAAGGCCTGCCGCACATTTTTAACATCTCTTATTTATGAACAACACAAGTATTTATTCTTCAAGAACTTCTGCGTTTCGCCTCCTTTGCCGAAGAAAATCGGATAAAAATATCTGAATTCACAAATAAATATATAAGAATAATTATCAATTTAAACAATTTAAACAATTTTAAACAATTTAAACAATTTATTTACCACAGGTGATACAGAGGTAGAATTTTACTTCAGTCTAGTACAATGGTCAAATTTGAGTATAGCTACCTGTGGGCCCGAATAAGTTCAGCGACTTCTAGGGCATCCTACCATCACGTTATTCTAGGGTGTACAAAAAAGTTTAACCTAGTTCACTTAACCTAGTTTCGCATTAGACTGATCATTGAGATAATTAACTCGATATTTTATGCTTTATTTTACAATATAGGTCAAGTCGGCTATATTTAACAGTATGTTCGATAAAACGATTCAAGAGAAGAGAGAAGATTGGTTATGGTACACAAGGCAAGTTACATTATGACATTATCATTAGTTACATGTAGGAGGCAAGATTTCGACACGGTGATCTTACACGACTAGTATTCTGATAGGAAGTGAGACTCAAGATGTCTTTTGAATACTTTGTACGAATTACATTCACGGATCTCTGCAGGTATAGAGTTCCAAGTTTTGGTTCCAACGAAGAGAATACTGTGTTGCGACCTGGCCTTTGAATAATAAGGAAGCATGAATTTACTTCTATTTCGGGTTAAATGGTCGTGATGACCAGTTTGCGCAGTCAATAATTGTCTTGGGCTATTGTCGCCATCATTTCTTAATGTTTTGTAAATGAAATTACAGATGGAGATTTTGTAGAGATCCGAAAGTTTAAGTATTTGTAAATTTTTGAAAGAATCATTTGTGTGAGCATTATATTCTAGGTTCTTTACCGCTCTGACAGCCCTTTTCTGCAGAGTAAAAATTTTGTTGGTTTTATTTTTATCAGTTCCGTGCCATGCTTCTATTCCGTATTGCAAGTATGGAGAAATGAGCGTTCGGTAGAGCATTTGTAAAGCTGTTTCAGGCAGAAAATTTTTAACTTTATTTAGGATTCCGATGGATTTTGTTAATTTAGAACTAAAAAGAGTGATGTGCTCTTTGAAGGTCAGATGTTTATCTATTATGATGCCCAGAAACTTACATGAGTTGGTTTCTTCGATTTCACCTTCGCCAATTTTAATGCATGGGAGAGATACATCTTTCTTGTATGAGAAAGTAATATAATTTGTTTTATCGATATTTAGGCTTATTTTATTAGCTTTGAGCCACGATGAAACCTTGTGAAGTTCAGTATTTATACTCTCCACAATCATAGCAGGATTTTGGTTCGGAAGGACCGCAGAAAGCGTACTGTCATCGGCAAAAAGTATGAATTTGAAGAATGATGTAGATTTTACAATATCATTGATAAAAATCAGAAACATGAGAGGCCCGAGAACAGATCCTTGTGGAACTCCATGGCTAATTGTCTGTGGGTCTGATTTTGCGTCGTCAATGACAACGTATTGCTTCCGATTTGTTAGGTATGATCTGAACCAATCATGGGCAATCCCTCGAATGCCATAACAGTGTAGTTTCGATAATAGTATTTTATGGTCCACACAATCAAATGCTTTTCGGAAGTCAAGAAATACAGAGAAGACAGGCTTTCCTTCATCTATATTAGAATAGAGGAATTGTAAATGATTTAATATAGCCTGTGTTGTTGATTTTTTAGAGCGAAAACCGTATTGTTTATCGTAAAGAAATGATTTTTGTTCAAAATAAGAGTACACTTTTTTATACACAATCTTTTCGAATACTTTGCTAATAATTGGTAGAATGGAGATAGGTCGATAATTGTTTACACAGGTTTTTTCACCACTTTTAAAGATAGGGGTTACTCTAGCAACTTTGAGGGAGTTCGGGAAAGTGCCTAGTAAGAGAGACTGGTTAATAATATTTGATATCAGTGGGGCTACAATGTCAGCAATAACTTTAAGTACTTTAGTCGGAAACGTTTGTAACCCACTCGATTTATTTTTCATGTTGTTTATGCACGTAATTACATCGGAGGAGTTTGTAGGCGCAAAGAAAAAGGAGTTGGGTTCTCGAATATGATCCATAAATTCCAGGTGATCAGTAGGTTCACTTGGAATACCATCAGCTATTGTTTTCCCTACGTTTACGAAGAAGTTGTTAAAGAGATTAGCAATTTCTTTCTTCTCATGATATTTTACATTATCTTGAACAACATATTCAATTTTCTTTTTATCGGCATTATTCGGTTTACAGCAGGAGTTAAGGAGATGCCAAGTCTTTTTAACGTCAGTTTTGAATTGAGTAAACTTGAGCGTAAAGTAGTTCTTTTTTGATGTTCTTATCTGGTTTGTTACATAGTTTCTAAATCGGTTATATGTTTCTCTAGATATTCGCCCTTCGCAAAGGAGGGCTAGGTACGCTTGACGTTTCTTTATATTTATCACGATGTCTCTAGTAATCCAGGGCTTTTGTTTATTTTTCGGGGTAACTGTACGAGTTACAATTGGGCAACACTGATTGTATGCGGTCATTATAGTTTCAGTCAACTTTACTACTGCTTCATCAATGCTCGTAGTATTATTGTTTTGTTGAGAGATGTGCAATGTAGGCATTGATTCTTCTAGAACGGTGCGCATTTCTTCAAGATTTGATTCGTTTATTTTACGATATGAGTAAGTTTCAGCCCGTGCCTTGGTGCAAGCAATATAGATATTTTTCTTAATAAGAAAAACTGGGAAGTGATCTGATAAGTCAGAAGTAATTATTCCAGCAAGAAAATCACTAGGGTCTGTCATAAAGATATTGTCAAGCAGCGTAGCACACTCTGAGGTTATTCGTGTAGGCTTTGTAATGATCGGAAGGAAGGATTGAGACTGAAAGGTAGTTAGGAAATTAGAGATTGGTTCATGGCTTTCATGTTTCAGTAGATCATAATTGAAGTCACCGCATATTATTATGTCATTGTATAAGGGCCTGTTGAACTGAGAAATAATACGATTCAATTCATTCAGGAAGGATATAGGACAGGCTGTAGGAGGCCTATACACCGTTCCAAGCACAATGCGTTTACCATCTCTAAAAAGTTCTACGAAGAGTGATTCTATATGATCCTGATTCATTGTTGCACTTGCTATGGTTCTCGAGTCTATGTGGTTAGATATATATGTGCTGATGCCTCCGCCCCGCTGGTTTTTTCTTAGCGAATGGTAACTATGATAATTTTTAAATCGAATCATGTCTTTAGTCGAGTCATCTAGCCAGCTTTCGGTGAAGCTAATCACGTCTAGGTTATATTTAAGTTCAGTAATAGTACATTGTATCTCTTCCAATTTTGGATAGAGTGACCTACAGTTCCAACACAGGAGTGAGAAATCTCGGTCAGTTATTCGTATAGTTTCGTTGAATTCTGATATATTAGTATACCTACACTCTTGAGAGTCGTTTAGGTTTGGATATATTCTGTTCAAATGATTGAAATCTGGATCGATTTCCTCAAATATCTCAGGGTGATCAGTCATTTAAAATAAGTAAAAGTAAGAATTAGGTACTATAGAGCTTAAAACGAAATACAGAGTCAAGCTTAAAGGGATATTCCAGTCTAAAAAGTAGCTTATTAAGTAAGAGAGAATAGAGTAAAAAAGAAAAATCTAGCGCGATTTCGTGAGTACACACAAACTCAGTCCATGAGCGAGTGATAATGAAGTTCAATATCACAACATTGGTGCAAACAGATTGCTAAGGGCGTTTTCACAAGTACACATAAAACAGGTAATAAGTTTCTAAATATTATGACGACAATGATACAATCAGCTAATATGGTTTACGCGTAATAATACGTAGTGGTAAATAAAGAAGAATTCACAGTAACATTGGTTGGTGAAAAATTACTAATTGCGATGTTACAAAATGTGACACACAGATGTCATAGATGTTTACACACACATCTATTATTTATTTGTTATAATATTGGAGTTCGATATCACTACATTGGTGCAAACAGATTGCTGAGGGCGTTTTCATAAGTTCACATACAAGGGGGAATAAGTTTTAAAGATTATGATGACAATGATACAATCAGCTAATATGGTTTACGCGTAATAATAACTGTAGTGGTAAATAAGGAAGAATTCACAGTAATATTGGTAAGTGAAAAATTGCTGATAGATTATAATGACAATGATATAATCAGATTATAAGAAGATTACAACGACAATGATATAATCATCTAATATGGTTGTACGATGGCAGTGGAGGGCAGAAGCGATTATCAGATTATAAGAAGAATACAACGACAATGATGTAATCAGCTAATATGGTTTACGCGTAATAATACTTAAGTGGTTAATTAAGAAGAGAAAAAATTCACAGTAACATTGGGAGGTAAAAAATTGCTGATTGCGTTGTTTCAAAAGTTCACACACAGCTGTCATAAATGTTTACAAGCACATCTGTTATACATATGTATAGATTCAGGTTGAACTAGCATCAAGTTGAGGTTTACTGACATGATACCTAATTGAGGTTAAATTAATACGAAATTGACATATTTAGGGGATGAAAATGAAATTGACTAATTTAGGGGATCACCTAGTCTAGTCACCCATGATCTGCTGTGATGACATATTTAGTTGTTGCATCAGGTATTGCTCGAGGTCATCTGGCGTGTTGATCTCGCGGCGTCTTGAATCTGGGTTTCCTGGGTTGAATATGAAGATGTTTCCATCCTGTGTTCTTGGGATTCCAACCTTATCCGGGAATTTCCTTTTGGCCATCCTCAGAATGTACATGACGTTAGCTCGTGAAGGTATGAGGTATTCATTTATGAAGAAGAACTGTGGTTTCTTTTCTCGGCAGGCGTTGAGAATTTCACGTTTTTTGTTATAATGTTTTAGTTCAAATGCAATGTTTCTTTGATCTACGTTCCCAGTTATTGTTTTTTCCCCATTCTTGTAGCTGACGTAATGTCAGTGTCGGAGAGGTCAATGTTGATCTTGTCCTTCAGGAGCTGGCGGACTGTATCCTTACAGATTTCGCCTGCGTGAGATGGCGGTATTTCCCTTCCAGAAATGACGAGAGTACATTTTTTGTCTTCAATGTCTCGGCGCTGATCATTTTTTTCCAACTGGTCGAGGCGGGAGGTTAAGCTATCTATTTTCTCATTCTGTTCTTCGAGAATTTTTTTGTGTTCCGCTTCTTTTGTTTCAAATAGCGTTTTAAGGTGGCTTATTTCATTTTGCATTTGAACAATATCACTATTAAATTTTGTCATCACTGAATCGAAGTATTTTATAAGGACTGAAACCACTTCTTTACCGTCTTTCGTAAGGCTAGACACATCAGGGTATTGACCAAACTTCGGTTCAAACTGGATGCTGTTGTTGGTAATGCGTCGTTTGTTAGTCATCTTGAAGATGGAGGGAGTTCGGTCGTTGTGTAAACGAGGGTTGAATACTCTCACACTTTTGAGGGAATATTATACTCTTAGTTTGATTATTTTTATATATGGGGTATTTAAATCACATTTGAATACTCAGGACGAGAGTGGGTACCCATTTAGGTTAGAGGTACATTCTTTCTAACAATAGGCACTTTGTTTCGGAGCGAGCGCCACACCCGTCCTCACGCCACGGAGTCACTGAAATTAACATATCAAATAATTATCAAATAATTTAAGTTAATGAGGAGAGGCTGTTCACTGTTCAGATTATTATCACTGGCCAGGGTTGCCATATTGGCCTTTTTAAGGCCAAATATCACAAATCTGGCTTTTTTTGCAAGCGTTTGGCTTCGTGATTATAAGTTTGGCCTTTTTCTTAAATTGGGCTTTTTTCTGGCTTTTTTTAGCCATTTTCCGGATTTTGTGCCGTACAAGGCGTAAAACTGAAACGTGACAGTTGAACGCAGAGCAACAGGATCAGCTAGTCTCCAACACGTTCATCTAGATCTTGCTGAATATTATAAAATCCTTTGCGATTATTAAATCAAGTAATCAAAGAAGAATTTGCAGATCTGCACAGGCTGTATTTAGCTCAGAATTGTATCAACATTAGTGAGCCGCAGTACTGAAAAATTAGTATCATAGACTGGAAGCAGGAGGGAATTTTGACTGTGTTGAGATTCCTAGACACCATGCAGTTTTGACTTGGTTAAAGAACTCTCAGGTTATGCGCTCATTGCCTGGTGACTCCCGCTAGCAATGCTATTGTTGGAAGAATGTTTTCTATGGTGATAGCAGTCAAAACAAAGCCCAACATTAGATTACGAACTTGAAAGCTAGATGAGAAAGTGCAAATCCGAGCACATCTCAACAATATTTCTTATGTTGTAAGGTCTTCAAAGTGGCCTCAAGAATGCAACCTAATATCAAATCGAGCATCTTTTATCAAACAGAAATCAAGAAATTAGCTCTCTAGCTGCTTCTACCTCTCAAACTTCTGCTGAGGATGAAAAGTCAAAGTAATTTATGTTATTCTTTGAAGAATAGTGCAAGTTAGGTCTATTTTTCCTTTGTATTTAGTTTTTTAATGGCTAGTAGAATTATGATACCCTGAGGCACGGGTACCACCAAATCCGGCCCGCCAGTGTTATTAATCCGGCCCGCGACACTTAAGCCGACCGCGTACTCGGCGAGAACTCTAGAAATTATAGATAATGGCTGGAAAATCAAAACTTTTTTGGCCCTTGGAACTTACTGGAGCAATCAATATGGCCCTAAGTCTGGCAAGTTTGGAGACCCCTGCGCCATGGGCATCTACCTGCTATATTAGTTTACCGATGAATAAATTTGGCTTTTTTTGGCCTTTTTCTTGGTGAAATTTGGCCTAAAATTCATGTAGCCATCTGGCAACCCTGACACTGGCAGCCCTGGTTTACTGGCAGAGCACACCGCAAATATTTAGCATGCAGAATGTTGCCGATCCTAACCGTGAGCGTGGCAATAAGGGTCATTTTGTTCTGCTGTGGGCGGAGCTTATTTGGCTGGCGGGATGGAGCGACGGTGTGGAGCGCGAAGACACCGCCAATGTAAAAGGGCCTTAACAACGTCTGCGAGACGGCTCCGTTTAGTCGGTAATTCGCCATCAAACTAAAGCTCATTTTACACCTACGGTGTGGAGCGACGGTATGGAGCGACGGTGGACTTGCTATAGCTCCTCCCACTAGAGGATTGAGCGTCAGTGCACACCGACTCGCTTTTACATTGCCGCTCAACACAACGCTCATCCCGAGAGACAGAAATCACCACGCAGCGCTCCCCCTCCTGGGTTTTCCACCGAGATCTTGTTTTTTTTCGATCCCTCCTGGCTTGCTAGGTTTAATTAATTTTTGATCCATTGCTAAATATGTTTTTTTAGTCAGACAGTAAATTCATCATTAACTGAAGTAAATTTAATAATGCAGTTAAGAATTATTGTTTCAACACCGTATGAAAATGAATATCTGATTCAAAACCACGCCTATCGGATGGGGTAGAACGTGTTCAATCTGTTTCTCGACCTTAAAAACGCGTAACGAACGAGTATCTTACGAACTTGCAAGCCCGGCCAAGCCAGGGAGAGCCGGTGCCACGGTATACTAAAGTGCCACGGTATACTCTTTCGTCTACCATGGCCGGTGCTCCACTTCGATTTGCTTGGCACGTTGCAGTGTAGTGACGCGCATTTTGATCGTAGAACTGGTTGTGCATTCTTTTAAATGAATGCCTAAAAATTAAATTATTATTTTAAACACTCAAATTTTCACATTTTTGCCGCACTAGTATTCAAAATGGCTAGCCCTCCAAAAACGATGTCTAAAAAGTGGTAAATGCAGTCTTTCAAAGAAGAATGGTTAGTGGGAAGAATGAAAAACCTGTCACGGTTGGAAGCCTAAGCCGAAATTGGCACGGGATGTCATCAACAGAGTATGTCACCAGCGTAATGAAAATCGCCTTGCACAACAGAAAAGTCTATTTAATATTGAAGTTTGCGCTGAAGGAGAGAATGAGGAGGAAATACAGGAATAAAATCAGCATTACCATCATTGTTTCTACTGACGTATGTTAACTTTTACTTTTTTCTTATTAAAACTACACTTCTACGTTTATTTTTAACAAATTTGGGTTTTTTCATGTTCAATCTAGGTTTATCTGAATATTTTCAGTGAGAGCATTGTTCGTCAGTATTGCTCTTGCAATACTAACAGAATACTTGGCAGAACAATTTGCAGAATATTTACAGAATATTTTGCAGAAGTAAAAAGCTAATATTCTAAAAAACTTTAATACTACCCAATTACCTTAAAAAAACACTAAGAATAGAAAGAATAAATAAATACCAAATACTAATTTGTAGGTGTATTTTTTTACATCTTCAATTTCAATAATCTTCTAATGACTCCTGCCGAATGTTTTTCGTCTACTTGAAGTACTTTTCCTGAGAGCAATGCACACCGTACAATTTTAATTGCACTGTAATTAATTTTACGTTCACATACGCTGTGTATGTTTCTTTGATTTTTTGAATAGTGGGAGCTGTTTCCTATTTTGGCCTCTCAGTGTTTGAATTTTTATTTTAACCATTGAAATATAATTGGGGAAGTGAGATGCTATAATTTTAAAAGCATCTTCTCTCTGGACATGCTGTTTTTATGCTCTGCGAGCTTAACGTTCCATAAACATGGAAATTCTTTACATTTTTCGATAGGAGTTTTAATTTTTTCTTTACTCCATAATATGTAAGCCATGACTACACATGCTCCCTATGGTCTCAAGAGCAACTGAATGTTGTTGACTGGTAGTGCACACCGCCAATATTTAGCATGTGGAATGTTGGCGCTCCTTACCGTGAGCGTGGCAATAAGGGTCATTTTGCTCTGCTGTGGGCGGAGCTTTTTTGACTAGCGGGATGGAGCGACGGTGTGGAGCGCGAAGACACCGTCAATGTAAAAGGGCCTTAAGCGTTGATATAGACGTCCACTACGAACTTCTCTCTTTCAAGTTCATTCACTTCATCACTGCTAATCCCTTTGAATCCAGTCACAAACATGACGACCCAGAACATCCGGCACGTACGTTAACGTTACAAAGGCTGCTGTTCACCGAGTACAATTTCCACCGTATGGAAGTGCAGTGTCTTAACTTGAACAGATTCGGAAACATCATACTCACCAAAATGTATACAAACCCGCCGTAAAAGGACGGGACCTCGCAAGGTATCAGTTCTGAAAGTTACATCTCGAATAACTTGAGGCGACTCGTGCAAAACGTACTGCGACAGCCCGTAATCCACACCTCTCATTATTATTATTGTTATTATCATTATCCACGTAAGCCCCCCGAGCATCTTCTACCCTCAGTAACTCGCCCACTGCCGCCAACGTGTCCTCTCTGGAACCGACAAACGTGATGCACTGGAGTTCCTCCACACGTGAAAGAACCGTTAGCAGCTGTTCACGCTGCCACAGCGCACACTTATGATCAGCTGCGCTGATCTGCGTTGCTAGGCGCAGAACAGTGTCAGCCAACACCTTGTGTATTGGGAACACACGTAGTGCCGCAACAGCCACGGCTCTCTTCATACCGCCTCCCAGGGCCAGGGTTGTGCAGTCGGAGTCGCATGTTTCAGGGTGGAGTCGGAGTCGTTTTTCTGAATGTGATGGAGTCGTAGTCGGAGTCGTTCATTCGAATGTGGTGGAGTCGAATTTTGAGTCGCTATTTTCTGGCGTTTTCGATTCTAATTTTTGCTTGGAGTTATTTATAATCGTTTAAAACCAAAATTAAACAAAACTCAATTCAAATACTTTGCTGAAAAGCTAAAAAATACGCAATGTTTTTGTTGATTATTATGTTCGAGGTTCGAAACAGCGTATTTATACCTATTACCTGATACAGTCATTCATATCTAGTCATTGTGGGTCCGCACACATATGTGGCGCCAGAAAGTAACTCCTCACTGCCTTATTTTTCATTATGTTTTAAATTATAGCAAATATAACTAATCATTTGAAGCAAACTTTACACCATAAAATTCTACGCCTTTTAATCTATAAATATGCATTCTCAAATTTATTTTTCTGCCACCCAGTAACTGAGTAGGCGTCATTTTATTTGGTATGGACTAAGTCCGCAGGACTACAAGAAACTCCGCACAACAAAAAAACTTTTATTAAAGAACAATATTCAACAATTCTGGTGATTTATCATATTCATTAGGTTAATATTTAGTGGCATAAATTTTCTGTGCCTTAACAGCCCTCAATCTCTTCGGCATGCCCTCGATCAACCTACGGCAATACTCTTGATCCAGACAGTCCCACTCCTCTTTTATTTTAACCCAAAGTTCTTCCAAATTTCTAATGTTTTCGTGCCGTAGTTTGTGCTTGATGTTATGCCAAACATTCTCAATAGGATTAAGGTCTGGAGATTGAGCAGGCCAATTCAAACATGGGATATTGCGCTCCCGAAGAAAGTTTTTCACATAGCGAGCCCTGTGGATAGGCGCATTATCCTGCATAGAAATGCATTCTTCATTTGGAAGACTTTCAAAATAATCAATAAAGTGTTGTCCCAGCATTTGGAGATATTTCCCGAAATTTATAAATAAGCACAAATCAATAATCATTGGCAGCCTTTATCGACACCCATCGTCTCCCCTAAATCAAACACTAGATTTCATTGAGGAAATCTTCAAAGAAATCCTTCAGGCAAAAAAGTCATTCTATGCTTTCGGAGATTTTAATGTTGACCTAACGGACAAAAACCAATCAGCTAAGCAAACTATTGTATAAACTAAGCCTATCACAAATGGTCAAAGAACCGACTCGCATCACTAAAGTTTCTGCAACTACGCTCGATCTAGCAATCACAAATAATCCCACCGCAATACTTAGTACAGTAATATTACCTTCTATTTCCGATCACCACTCTATAGAATGTGAAATTATTATTGCAAAGGAAAGACAAAAATACCGCTTAACCCTTTACCCGCGGCTCCTCGGGTATGCATCAGAATTTGATAATATTTTGAATACTAGGCTTAAATGACCTAATTAGAATAGATTTTAAAGCATTCCAAAAACAAGTTATGGCAACACTTATTTTTAGCATGTTCCCAAAATGGGAACGTTGGCGGTTACTGCTCCCTTATATTACAGTTTTTTTGGAAATGATGGAAAAACAGTTTCACCTATATCATTTTTATTATAAAGACAGAACAAACGAATTTAATCAAAAATAAAAATGTAGAAAAGGAATAACAAACGTATAATACGTAGTTATATCTATTATAAAATAAAATATTGACGATCCATGTACAATACGAACAAAATATTTTCAATTGTAACAATGCAACAGTATACTAGAATCACTCAATTATATATTTCTGTTATCATAACAGTTTTACAACCACATGAAAAAAATTCTGTTTGTCTCGTTTCTCTCCGCCATATTGATAAGCTTTGATATAATAAAAAGATAATGTCTCGTTTCTATATTCAATAGGTACCACTCGAATCATTGCTTGTGATACACATCACTGCTTGTGAAACAAATCACTCCAGGCTTTGTGTTATCTTTAAGTGCACTTCACACAGTTGAGTCTCGTGTTCCTTTGGCACACGACACAACTTCCCTGCTTGCAAGTTTCATGGAAGTGGTTTACTCCATCAAATCGAATAAGTGCAACAAGGGCACAGGCTGGTCCTCCTCGTCGGGTTCTATCAGTTTGACTAGTCAACACGGTTCTTGAAACCTCCCATCTGAGTTGAAGATAACTCATCTTTTGGTATGGATTGGCCAATGAATAGTATTTATACGCAGCAACAACTGACAAATTCAAATCATGAGCAAAATGATTCCACCACCACTTCTTAAGAGTGAATTCTTGGCACGTGCTCCAGCGCGTGCTACCTGATTGATGTAGTTTCCTTCGTGTTGTTTTCACTATAATATTGTATCTCGATTTCGTCTCCAATTGCCTAATGTAATTTTGATCTAGTATGTTATCATAATCTGGTTCTTCATTACTGGGCACACTCTGATCACCATCCGTAAGAGGTAGACCACGAACATCAATCCTGCTACTGCGAACATTTTCCTCCTCATCTGAAGCAGTGCTTAGGAAGCTATGGCGTGATATACGTGTTAATCTTCTGAAAACAATAAGAACGTTTAGAAAAAATATTTTTATTTAATTTTTGATGATCGACAAGTAAAAAAGGAATACTTGAAAAAGGCTTGACTTGAAAATACTCGAAAAATACGCGAGCAAAATATTACATGTGAGAAATGTTCATTTTAGAGATGGATCAAAATGACCGCGACTGCGTTACAACCGTGAGAAAACCCACAACCGAATAACTGCAATTGCATTACACCTCCCTGATCACAACCGCAACAACTGAAACCGCGGTTGTTGTTCAAAGTTGCGCGGTTGCGGTTATATAAAATCCAGTCTTCTTCAAAATAATACTACATTTGAGGAACACGCTAGTCCATCCATCCTAATACCAAATTAAATACTGATCAGCTACATAGCTTCAAATTTATCTAATAACTCTTCAAAATGAAAAAAGATTGGAAATTTATAATCTAATGCCCAGTCTCTAAAATAGTAGACTGGACTCACACCTTCATTTTAGTGAAATATATCTAGAAAGTAAGTACAGAAACTTACCCGTAGAAAGAGGCGGCATCCATATCACTTTCTTTCACTCAGATGTTATCACGATGAGCTAAAATTTAAGCATGTAATGACGGGAGAGCCAACAAATCTCACGCAAGCTAGTGCCTGAACAGTAAATGGCAAAAGACACTCGCACAGTGGGCTGAGTGAAACCTGTCATGACAAGGTACCCTCCACCGCCCACGTTCCCATTTTGGGAACATCTATTTATTTTTCATTTTTGATAAATTTGACAGAATTATTTTTCATTTCTTGCAAGTCTAATATAATTATTAGTCATTTGTCTTTGCTCATTAAGGAGCATAAAGAAATATCACACCACTATACATTTTTTTCATAAAAATAGCCTAGTAACTAGAAATAAAAAAATGACTATTTTTGAGATGTCCTAAAAATATTTATTTCATGTTTCTGAGAAAACTAATGACGTAAACTTGAAGTTTTGGCCTTCTATAGTAGATCTATAACTGAAAAATCATAATATTGTAGCTGCATATAAAGCTATGTAACATTTTATGCATGTTCCCAAAATGGGAACGTTGGCGGGTAAAGGGTAATGACTTATCGCTCGAGTAGGCACTATTCAGCAGAACTATTTCACGAAAAACTACTCGATAGGTTTACCGAATTCCAGAAAATGATGCAATCTGACGATGTTGACATTCAAGTGTCCATCTTCAACGAGAACTTCACAGCAGCTCTCGATGAATGTGCACCTTACGTCACAAAAAAAAGCCAAAACGGACTGTTTGGATTACTGACGAAATTAAAGAGATGAGCAGAATAAAGAAAGCTAACTTGAGAGAGTACAAAAACAATAGATCGAACAGTACCTTATACAAGAGATAAAAAGAACATGAAAAAATTCTTCGAAAGAAAATCACTGAAGCGAAACAAACTCACTTCCAACAGGAACTGATAACGGCTAAAAATAACCCGAAACGAACTTGGGAAATCATTAGTGAGGTAGCCAGCCCCATATAAAAATTTAGACCGTATAAGTGATTATGAAAATCCCCTGGCAACAGCTACGGATTTCAACACATTCTTTTCAAAAGTAGGGGCTCAAGTTTTCAGTGAGGTGAGCACCAATCCAGATGAAACGACAATTCAAAATTCATGCCCCACTGCATCCTCGAGGACTGATGTCGAGTGGAAACCACGCCCTGTCGATTTACCGGAGTTACGAAATATCTTATACTCACTGAAAAACACAAAGGCAGTTGGACATAATGGTATCAGTCTTCAATATATCAACCATGGATTCGGCAGCACCATGGATTCGTCTGATAATTAATACATCAATAGTAACCAACACGTTTACAAACCAATGGAAACACTCAATTATTAGACCGTTGCATAAAAGTGGTGACCTAAATACAGCATCAAACTACAGGCCCATCAGTCTTTTGCCTGTCATGTCCAAACTATTGGAGAAAGTGGTGACAAATCAACTGTCATTTCATCTGGACGAGTCAAATCTACTCCACCAAAATCAATACGCCTATAGAGGAAATACTAGCACTCAAGACGCTGTGCTCAATATCTCTGAAAAAATATACAGTGACATCGATCAAAAGAATGTAACACTCTTGCTGCTACTCGTTCTCTCTGAAGGCCCCCTCACACGTACAAATATGTCTGCAGACAATCTGAACTGAATTTGGTTTGTCTGTCTCAAGACCCTTCACACGATGCAAACCACGCACTGCAAACTTGACAAAGACTGGCACACGCTTCAGTATGCCAGTAGCAGCTAGGTGGAGAGTACGTTCAAGAAGAGCGACTCCAGACAGCGAGTTCGTACAGTTGATGGGATTTGCTATAGTTGCAATGAATAAAAAATAAAAGAGATGTAAAAGCTCGCTCAAAATGGGCTAAAGAATGGTTCCTAAAAAGTAGTGGATATACAAATGCGAAATTGCTAATTGAAGTGCATAAGAAGGGAGAGAGGCAGAGTACAGTCGCACTGCTCGCGCACCACCCACGAAGGCTGGCGTGACACTGACGTCATGTCAAGGATTGCAGCCGGTCGGCGGTCGCTCCAAAATTATCAAGCATAGCTGATCTGCCTCATACAGTCTGCACCAACCTGAAATCAGCGTACAAACGCACGAATTCAGCACCAGTTCAGATTTGTCTGTATATATATTTGCGCGTGTGAGGGGGCCTTAACGCCCTCAAGGCGTTCGATAGCGTCGAACATGATAGACTTCTACGTAAAATACTGAACTTGAGAATAGACACACAATGGTTTGAAAGTTACTTGTCAAATCGATCTCATGCAGTCCGCATAGAAAACAAATTGTCCCTATTCTTTCGAAACAATTTTGGTGTTCCCCAAGGATCCATTCTTGGTCCGCTACTGTTTTCTATTTTCATGAATGATTTTACTCCGAAGCCTTCTAACATACGGATCTCAATGTATGCAGATGATTTTCAAATTGCAATAAAAAGTTCTGTATCGGAAATACCACAGACGCAAATTAAAGCCGAAATTTTACTGACTAGCCTGAAATCATGGTATGACCGAAATGGTCTCAAATTAAATGCTAATAAAACACAATGCATTATTTTTGGATCCAAAGATGCAATTAAAAAAATTTCAGATCTTACTTTTGCAGTTGGAAATGATAAAATTAATGCATCAGAAAAAGTTAAAAATCTAGGTATCTGGTTAGATACAAATATGTCCTTCAGATCTCACGTTGAGACTACTTGCAACAAAATCTACGGAACTTTAATGTTTTTTCATCCCATAAAAAGTATGCTAGACGAAGAATTCAGATTATAATTAATATATAATATTAATTATAATCTGAATTCTTCGTCTAGCATACTTTTTATGGGATGAAAAAACATTAAAGTTCCGTAGATTTTGTTGCAAGTAGTCTCAACGTGAGATCTGAAGGACATATTTCTATCTAACCAGATACCTAGATTTTTAACTTTTTCTGATGCATTAATTTTATCATTTCCAACTGCAAAAGTAAGATCTGAAATTTTTTTAATTGCATCTTTGGATCCAAAAATAATGCATTGTGTTTTATTAGCATTTAAATTTCAAAAAAATTTTTTTACTGGAGATGTGTAAATTGATATAGACTAATTCGGGTACGCTGATTTCAAAAATCATAACCGTTTTGCTGTATCACGTCAGGATTTTCAGTTACAGAAATACTTTTCTTTCTGCTTTCAGTGTCGTCACTGAACGTGATACAGCAAAACGGTTATGATTTTTGAAATCAGCGTACCCGAATTAGTCTATATCAATTTACACATCTCCAGTAAAAAAAATTTGTTGTTCAGTGGTACGTACGTACCGACTATATATATATATATATATATATATATAGTCGGTCTTCTCTTAGAGTACAAGTGGCTGCGATTTTTTTCTGTGAAAGTTCCTCGAGTAATGCAACTGAGCCAAAGAAATTGTCAAATACAATGTGCTGGCCGGGTTTTATGTTTACTCTTTCAATAATTTCTAGGACGACGTTCCCACCAAGACCAAAACCCCTATCTGAAATTCTAGTATGACTACCACAATATGGCTCAACGTTATGTAGAAACCCATCAGATGTGCAGATTGCCCAAAGTTTGAACCCAAATCTCACGGGTTTTCCTCTTATATACTGCTTATCACCATGCCTTCCAAAATATGGAACCATGATTTCATCAATGCTGTAGTATTCACCATATTTCTCATCTTTATTGGAATTTTTCAAGTGCTCAAAAAACGGACGTACCTTGTAGAATCGATCTCCATCCATTTTCATGTTATCGTTGATGTGCAAGCATCTCATTATTTGATCAAAGGTATCACGTCTCATTGAATTCATCACAAGTTTATTTTGGGTGTCAGGCGACTCACTCCAGTAAAGCCGTCTGTTAGGAACTTTATTGTACCCTGAGAGAATGAGAATGGCTAGAAATAACTTCATGTTGTCTGCATTTACATCGGTACAAGGAATTCCTTTCTGGTGAGCATAGTTTTTACTCTGTTCACACAAAACATTGATCCAATCTTCTGTCCAAAAACGTTCCTCAAAAAATTCTAAAGGATTGGTTTTTGGGGCGTCAACTACCTCACGTGTTTCGTTGAAATCTGGGACTAGATTTGCAACCTTACTTTTATCAGTATGCCACATATATCATTAGAACAACTTTTTAACAACAGGTTTAAGTATAGAAGTAGAACATAGCTAACAGATGTAAGCAATAACTTACGTTTTTTCTGGTGTAGTAACGCCATTGTTCACAGCAGCAACTTCCAAGGTCAACTGAGCAAGCCTGAAGCACCGCCGACCGCTGTAACTGGTTCTGAACACGTTCAGTACTCGTCTCGTTACCGTTAGACTCCAATCAAAACCCTCACATTCATAGTATTGAAAATTATTAATTATTTTTATATGGCAAGTATACTTGCCAAACGGCATTAATGGGATAAGGTGACACAGCACCGCTCCCACACCATACGCACTACTGTCAGCCACTACCACTATGGGTGGGTTAGGGTTGAAATGGATCAAAGTCTGGGAGTCTAGGAGGGCTTGTTTAGCCTTCTGGAATGCTCTCTCCTGACTTGCATCCCATTTCCAAGGAGTTTTATTCCGCAGTAAGGCATTTAGGGGCTCCAAAATAGTTGCAGAAGATCTTAGAAATTTTCTGTAGAAGTTGAGTAGCCCTAGGTAAGCTCTCAGCTGAGTCACATTAGTAGGAGCTGGATCATTCCGGATAGCTGCTACCTTCTCGGCCGTGGGGTGCAACCCATCCTTGTCAATCTGATACCCGAGGTAGGATACCTGTGATACTCCTACTTGACACTTATCCATTTTCAGTTTTAGCACTGCCTCCTGTAGTTTAGATAAGACTTGATGAAGACGCTTGGAGTGCTCTTGCTCATTAGTAGCACTAATGAGTACGCCATCAGGATAACAGAACACTCCTGGGAGGCCCTGTAATAGTCCTTCCATGGCACGCTGAAAGATTCCGGGGGCTGATGCTATGCCGAAGCTCAACCTATTATAAGCAAACAGACCTCTATGGGTGTTGATCACGGAAAGTTCTTTAGACTCTTCATCCAACGGCAGTTAGGCGTACGCCTGAAACATGTCTAGCTTGGAGTATATAACTTCTCCGGCTAACCTGCTAAATAAATCTTCCACCCTGGGTATAGGGTAGGTATCAAGCCTAGTGGCCCGATTGAGTGTCAATTTATAGTTGCCACAGATTCGGATGCTTTGATCAGCCTTGAGCACGGGAACAATAGCCGCTGCCCGTCTAGAGTACTATACAGGGGTGAGGATACCTTCCTGCACCAGTCTATCTAGTTCTGCCTCCACCTTAGGTCTAAATGAGTAAGGCACGTTCCTGGCTTTACAAAACTTTGGGGGTACATTGGGTCGATTTCAATTTTGAAATTCCTTCCCTTAAAGCAACCTAGGCCTGGTTGAAGCAGGTCGGGGAATTTTTCTACTAGCTCTTCAGGGCGAGTAATCAGATTATGTACCCCATTAGCTACTATATTTAGTCCTAGAGAATCAATCAGGTCCCTACCCAGCAAAGCTGGACCTCCCCTGTCGACCACCACAATAACTGCTAACTGAGGAGCCCTACCACTAGCTTCACGCTGGATGTTAGCCCTAATCTCCCCACAAACCATTAGTTCAGCTCCACCATAAGTCCTAAGCCTAACATAAGAAGGTCTCAACTCGGGTCTGGGTAACTTAAAATAGGCAGCTTTCGATAAGATAGACCTGGCAGCACCAGTATCTACCTCCATTTCCAATGGAGTGTTGTTTAGCAATAATTTTATTGTGATGGAGTGTTTCATATCCTCGGCTATGGAGAATTTCTCCCCATAACAACCCTGATTAGCAGCTGGGTAGTCTGCACTGGTTGCGTTGTTAGTTCTATTAAGATTAGGGCGGTGTTCCCTCCCCCTTTTTTCATGCATAGCATGCACAAAATTATTTTTGTTGCCTTTAGCAGATTTTTGGTTCTTGAATTTGAAGCAACATTTCTTAAGGTGGCCTTTTTTGCCAAAACCATGACAAACACTGTCTTTATAGGGGCAATCTCTACGCCAGTGCAGATTACCACAGCCGCTGCATGCTAATTTGGGGCTAGCTTGAGCCTGAGTTTTGCCCTGAGGCTTGTTAGCAGTTTGCTGTACTCAAGTTTGACCACATTCAAAATAGAGTTAGGTTGCCTCAACACCACTGTTTCTCTCAGTTGGGTTTCTTTGGCAGTTCTAGATCCACGGCTTTTTGCCATGTCAGGCCAGCTTCATTCAGCAAACAATTTTGAACATCATTACTGGCCACACCCAGAATGAACCTATCTAGAAGGGTTTCTTCTAGCATTTCCTGTTTAAAATTACACGTATCTGAAAGGGCCTTCAAGCTAGACACAAAATCAGCAATGCTTTCCCTTTGTTTCTGGTTCCGCTTATGGAACCTAAACCTTTCAAAGATCTGGCTGCGTGTCGGCTTAAAATGCCGTCTTAACGCTTCCATGATCTCATCATAGGTAGCATCTAAAAGTCTTTTAGGAGACAGCAGGTTCTTAGTCAGTCTCACAATTTTAGGCCCACTAGAGCAATAAATGTATGGGCTTTCTTACTGTCTTCAACTTTGTTGATACTTAGGAAGCAGTTCAGCCCAGTTTCATACTCGGGAAATTCTTCCTCTAAAGGATTGAACTCTCCCACTGAACCTAGCATTGGCATTTATACACAGTTTGACACACCTTGTGAAAACAAAAATTTGCAGTACCAATACTAGAATCACTAAATAAATTCTGAGTTCCTTCACTTGTCTAGTCTCTCCCAGTAGTTCTACCAAATTCTTCGTCGCCAATATTAAGGATTGTCTAAAATAATATTAGTAGCAGTGATGGAAATAGTAGGTAACCCATTTATGATAACCTATATCAATGCACATAACAATTCTACACTAGACTTCACTACAATGTATCCTAACATTGTAGCAGTATAGGTTAGACACCACAGATATTATCGGTGATTCACATAGATACAACACAGTAATAGTGCGGACATAAATAGAAACATATAGCATACATACATATACCGGGCTTATCCTCCCCATGGGAGGGTAGCCGACAGCAGGCCACAATCACCACACTTAGTCACTAGGAGGCGAGAGAGGCAGCACTGGCCGCACATGAACTGCCAGGATCAGCAGCAGCCCAGCACAACCACCTTCCACAGTCAGGCCCGACAGCAACAGCTGGTTTACCCCGACCACTTCATTGAGTGCAGCCCCTCCCCTGCACATGACAGGTCAACCCCATCACACGCGGGCAGCTTCCAGTAACGCGTCAAAATAAAATTACCTCCTTATACACTGCCCCCACTCACTTCTGTCCGCAGCCATCCCTCTCGCCACGTCCACAGTCAGACCCCTCTCATACAAAGCACGTCGCACCCCATCCATCCAACTCATCCGTGGTCTACCTCGCGCTCGAAGACCACTCACTTCCGACATATATATCTTTTTCACCAGCCGCTCAACATTCTTTCTTTCTACATGCCCAAACCATCCAAGCACTCTTTCATCCACTCGCCTGCTCAACTTTTTGATAACACCCGTCTGCTCCCTAACCAACTCATTCCTGATCCTATCTCTTCTAGTTACTCCATACATGCTCCTCAAACACTTCATCTCAAACACATCCAACTTCCTCCTCTCAGCTGCTCTCAACCCCCAGGACTCTGCTCCATACAACAAAATTGGCACAATCAAACTTTCATACAGTCCCCTCTTAGCATTCATACTCAAACTCCTGCATTCAAAAACTTTCCTCATTGCACCCAATGTCTTACAACCTTCACTCACTCGATGCTTCACTTCTACTTCCATACTATCCTTAACAGTCACATCCGACCCGAGGTACCTAAAATGCTCTACCTCCTCTAAAACTTCCCCATTCAACCTCACATCCAAAGTTCCAAACACTCCACCTCTTGAACATCTCATCACCTTACTTTTATTCACATTAACCCTCAATTTCCGCCTTTCGCACACTCTACCAAACTCTGTAACCAGTCTCCTCAGTTTTTCCTCTGAATCAGCCACAAGCGCTGTATCATCTGCAAACAACAGCTGACACACTTCCCAATACATACCATTTCGTCCCACCAACTGCGCACCTTTTCCCAACACTCTGGCATTCACTTCTCTCACCACACCATCCATAAACAAATTAAACAACCACGGCGACATCACACATCCCTGTCTCACACCTGTCACAACTGGGAACCATTCACTCACCTCATTCCCTACTCTCACACATGCTCTGCTATCAATGTAAAAACTCTTGATCGCATTCAACAGTCTCCCACTCACTCCATACAAACTTACCACTTGCCATAAAGCCTCGCGATCCACTCTGTCATACGCCTTCTCTAGATCCATAAATGCCCAATATACATTCTTTCCCTTTAATAATTATTTTTCATTCACCTGCCTCACAGCAAACATTTGATCCACACAACCTCTACCACACCTAAAACCACACTGTTCTTCAGCAAGCACACAATCCGTCAACACTCTCACTCTTCCAATTAACACTCTTCCATACAGCTTCCCAACGACACTCAGTAGACTTATACCCCTAGAATTACTGCACTCATACCTGTCACCTTTCCCCTTGTACAACGGAACTACGCACGCGCTACTCCAATCAACCGGCACTTTACTAGCCTCGAAACACACATTTAATAAACGCACCAACCATTCTATAACCACATTTCCTCCTTTCTTTAGACATTCAACCGTGCAGCCATCCAAACCTGGAGCTTTCCCATTTTTCATTTCATCCAACGCACATCTCACCTCTGCACTTCTTATTCGACTTCTATTCACTTCACCAAACACAGGCATTCTAACATCACTTCCAACAGCTACTACTCTCGCAATCCTATCATCCCTCACGTTCAGCAGTTCCTCAAAATACTCCGACCATCTCTTTCTCACATCACAACTCTCCACTAGCAGCCTACCATTTGTATCCTTCACTCTTGCCTCATTCTCCACCTGACCCTTCCTAATTCTCTTCACTTCCTTCCAGAAAACCTTCCTTCTCTCCATGAAATCCCCTCCTAACTTCCTCCCCCATTCCTCATCCGCCGCCCTCTTCGCTCTCCTTACCATTCTTTGTACCTCTTTCTTCCTCTCCTTATACTCTTCAAAATTTTGCTGGTTGCCTCGTTGCAACCACCTTTCGAACGCCCCCCGCTTTCTTTTCACAGCCGCTCCTACTTCTCCGTTCCACCATTCACTCCCCTTTCTAATCCCCCCTCCAACCTTCCTTACCCCACACACTTCCCTTGCACATTTTTCCACCGCATCTTTAAACAACTTCCATTCCCCTTCCACTCCACCCACCTCACTTTCCTTCACCCTCCCATACTCCACTTTCATCTTCTCCTGATACTCACACTCACGCTCAAATCATGTAACTTGCTTACATTTAACACCCCCCTTCCACTCCTCCTTTTTACACCTCCCCATATTCCACTAACTCTCAGCTTTCCTTCCACCAAATAATGATCCGAAATCCCATTCATCTCACCACGGAATACATGCACATCGAGCAAACGACCCATCACTCCCCTGCTAACCAAAATATAATCCATCAATGCTCTCTCCTCTATCACACCTCCATTCGTCCTCACATATGTATACTTGTTTATACTTTTTTTCTGAAACAAACTATTCCCAACCACTAACTCACTCTCCACACATAACCCCACCAAGAAATCCCCACTCTCATTCACCCCAGCTACTCCGTACTTACCAACAACACCATCCACCACCTCATCACCCACTCTTGTGCTCTCCGTGGCACAGCGGTTAAGGGATCGGGCTCGTATGTTGGAGTCGCGGGTTCGTATCCCGGCGCTGGCGCGGAGATTTTCCCCGTTGGGTATAAGGGAAAGCTCAAGCACAATACCCCACTCAACCCAGGTGTCGGAAATGGGTAACGCCTTTACGGGGGAACCGTCATGGTGTCCTATATATAGGGTTAGTTATAAGACATTTGAAAAACCAATGCTAAGATCATATGTATCAGGCTTGATTGGAAATAAAGCATCCCAAAGATGCCAATGTTGACCTTTTTTCTTGCATTCAGGTCCCCCATCACCACAACTCTACAACCACTCCCCACTCTAGCCACACACTCGGACAATTTCTCCCAAAACTCCTCTCTCTCTTCCCCACTCCTCTCCGATCCCGGTCCGTACGCGCTCACAAACATCCATGACTCTTCCCCCCATTTCAGTCGCACCCTCATTATTCTTGATCACACCTCACCCCATTCAACTACTTTCTCTCTGATTCTTACACTCAATAATATAGCCACACCCTCTCTTGCATGTCCCCCACGTACTCCGACACTCCCTCCCACACTCCCAAACATCAACTCACCACTAGCCTTCAATTTCGTCTCACTCAAGGCCAATACATCCATCTTCCGGTTTATACAATACATCCATCTTCCGATCTCCTCCTTCTTACTCTCAGTTGCTCTACTTCCACACCCCCTTACATTCAAAGATCCTAGTACTAGGGTTTGAGTGGTCTTTCGACCTCTCTCACCCCCTTCATTGGCCTGCTGCCTCTCGGGAAAATCATTACAGAGAAGGGGATCCCCAGTGCCCTCGCTCCGTCCACTATAGTCGCCTCTTACGACACGCAGCGGACCACGGTGGGAGAATTCTAACCCCCCCCCCCACAGGGGGAAACATATAGAGCAATAGCAATATTGATACATCAATAATATATAAGCAAAAAGGCACTCACCTCTTGGATATCTCTAAGCCATGAAAATGCTCTATTTACTAATCATGTGGCCAGTGAAAAAAGAGCAGAGATAGGTTGAAATAGTAGGATAGAGTAGAATAGAATTAGTAGTAGGTAGTCAGAAAAGCTTCGGTGTAGGTTCTTAGCCACATAGGGTAATCTATGTACACACTGCAGTCAACATGTACTGTTTCGCTGACTACGACCAATTGGGAACTGCCTGATATTTTTGCTGTCACGAGCGTGGCCAACTTTTGGTCCCGCTAACTAGAATTTACATTACTCGCTATATTACAGATAACACATGTAATGATAATTATAACGTGCTCCCTAGTTAATTTATATTTGATTATACATGTAATGATAATTATGAGAGACAAAACAATTTCATGGACGATGCATTTTTGTTGTGGGTTGAGAACACCTTTGACAATTTACGTGTACATGATATAAAACTTCGCAATTCTTGACGCCAGGAAATAATACTAGAATTGTTTGTTTCGGAAGATGTTCAAAAATGTCATTTTAAGGAAGCACGAAATAAATTTACATATATATAAACATGAGGACCACGAAAATTACAAGATTTGTATTTCTAATTGAGCAATTTCAACATAACGGTCGCCATAACGGTCATTAGTTTGTAAGGTGGCGATTGGTCTGGGGTCACAATTTGAAAAAGCCTGGCAATTCGTCTGGGGTAACCAAGGTAGAGCACTACAAGTACCCTCCCCCTAGAGAGAGAGGAGTTCGAACGAAAAATTTTAGTAAAATAAAAATGATGGTGCTGCAGAGTGTTAAGAATGATGAATTTTGTGAATTAAAACTGAGAATTTAGAAAAATTTTAATCATGTGTAATAAATCTTTTAATTGTGTGTAACGAATTTTGTGCGTACTGGAAAATTTGTCCGTTGAAATACCGTTGAAATATCTTAGTAAATTCCAGCAGTACGGATGGGTCGCTACAACATATTGTAACATGCCTGTATGTTTTGTGTGCCAGCGTGTGTGAGCTCGACAGATTTTATAGACCGACTTGTCCCTTCGAAACCCGAGAACGACGCGGTCCCTTTGCTTGGAACAGACGAAAATCGCCCTAACGCAAAGCCAACAAATGTAGGTGTAGTGAGAAAGGCTTTGTACACATTTGGGCCATAAGCTGTGTTGTTTCTGGAGAGGTCTATTTTGTGGTGTGAGCAATCTCCAAGAGGTCTTGGGCGAACCCTTGGGCCTAGAAATTTAATCACTCCCTCCACTTGAGACGTTCCAAAAGTGCCGATGCCGTGAGAAACAACACCGAAGGGTTGACAGACATATGGCGCGACACCTGAGCTGCGAGGGTGAACGTAGCAACGGTTTCGCAGGTTTTAGATGTGTATAGGGCAGGACTTATGCGTCCTCGGCAAAATAGCTTTGGCCAATAAGGAACGATTATACCAAGAAAGGAAATTTAGAAGGGCTGAAGCCACGAATAAGACAGCAAAAGCAACACACAGGCGGAGCTTCGAGCATTACGTGTGGACTTAGAAACTGTTGATTGGCGGTACAAAATGTAGAAAATCACTCTCGCCAGACATTTTGGTAGAAGCTGATGAAATAATTTCAGTCTAGCGCCGAGCCTCGTCGGAGAAAAGAGAACATTTTAAGTGTTCCCTTTACCACGTTCACTGAGGGGAGATTACCAAAGCGAACAAATTGTATGAATCATTTGATGGAACGGAGATGCCACACTAGAGGGGAGGGCGGGACGGATTCATATATCTGAGGATTGATCAGCTCGAATGAAAGGAAATCGACGTGTGAATATGCTGAAGCGGAATGAGCAATATAACGTCATCACTAGATATTTTCTGAACAGTGCATAAGACAGGCCTTTGAACTGAAGCGAGTCGCGAACGAATGTTTTGTGGTTGAAGCGACCATCGCCCACTGAGCTGCTGGAATAACTGAGATGGAAACAGGCCAGAATAAATCATGTCTTATGTGTAGCTCTTGTGTACGCAATGGTGGCCGGCCAGCCGAAATATTCAGTATAGTTATGTGATGTAAGTCATTTGGCGTATGCTGTTTTTGATTCCATTATTTGATTTGCATCATTCCTAATACCATTCATTGTGTGTACGCTCATTGATGTTTGTATGACGTATAGCTGGAAATCATAAATGTTAAGCTAATTTAATCTGTGTATCATGCCCCACAATATTAGAAGAGACAGCTCACAACATCATGTGGCGCTCAGAAAAATGCGCTGTGTACGTCGTGTCTCTTCACATCGGTGAGTACCGCTCTAAATTTAGTATACAATAGTTGTTTGTCCTTTCCTTAGTGACTGTGCTCTTGATATATCCTCGCATTTCTTGTGTGTTTAGGTATGTACCGGGAGGTGTGCCAATTCCTCTATTCCGAGAACCTGATCTTCTTGTTAATGCAATGTTAACAAGGAGGCGGGACCTTTTCTCGTGACATCATAATTTGGCAAGATCAAAATTGATCACAATTTATTTATATTTGTGAGCTAACAGTCGTATTGTTTGTCTATTTTGTTTGTCGTGTATTTCATATGTGCATTGAAGTAAAATTTAGTAAGTACCCAAACTCATGAAGTGCTACAACAATCGGAGAGTGTACTATTTCGAAAGCAATAAATTGTCAGTATTACAGAACGAGAAGCTAACAAGTGTGTTACGATATACAGCTGAAAATTTTAAAGAGGTCAAAGGGTGATGAAATTGATCTTAATAAATTTCCCAGGTGCTTGAAAAATTAAGGTAACTTGATGTTGAAATTTACAGTGAGTAATTTTTCTTGTTAATGAACTGCGTGAGCACGAGTGATTATTTGTGAAGTCGTAAAGCTCGTATTCGAAGAAGACTAGCATCATGCCTGGGAGAGGACGAAGGAACAACGCCCGTGGAAACAAACCAGCGGCGCCACCACAGCCTGAAGAGGAAGTCAACATGCCAGTGGTAACCAGTTGTGTGGGAGCCATGGGGGCCAAATTCCGGAGGGGCGATAACGTAAGAGAACATATGGCAAGGTTGAAGTTTCTGACCGGTAACCTGAATAACAGCGAGCAGGTGCGAGCCTTCTTCCTATGCCTAGATCCACGAGAGGCAAAGGAGTGCAATCAAATAATTGGTACACTAACGAATCTGCGAGAAGCAGAACATGGCTACGTGCATATGCCGATCAAGTAGAACATCCTACTCAGGCGATGTTTGAAATAGTTACAAAGAAGCAAACAAGCCGAGAGGGAGTTTCTGAGTACCTGACGCGCCTGGAAAAGCTGTACAACGAGAATTATCTAGAACATCCGGAACGAGTCATAATAGATTTGAAGTGGCTCGGATTAAGGGCAGACATCACGAGACCCTTCCGAAGTGATGCACGACCTACCACCGTCCAAGAATTGAGGGATATGGCAATCGAAGTGGAAAATCGGCGAATAGTGCCAGTACCCAGACAAACGACAGAAAGGAGGGAATCTGAGAGGGAGAGGCCGCAGCAAAGCGATAGAAGGCCACAGCCTGAGATTGCGCGTGTTGGCCACACAATGCGGCATTCACCACAGCGGCAAAGAGGCCACCACAATGAAGCGCCACACTGGAGTGAAAGGGGCAGACAGATACGACACTCTCCTTATCACCGAAGAGGGAACTATGAAGCGCCACACTGGAGTGAAAAAGGCAGACTAAGGAGTCATCAGCACCAAATTTACCACGTAAGAGAACCACAGCCGCATCGGGAAGTGCCACCTGCACCTGAGGTAAACTTAGCGCAGTATAGAACAGTGCCACCGCCGTGCTTCAACTGCGGAAAATTTGGGCACCTAAAAGCTAATTGCAGGGCGCAACATTTTCCAGGACTGCCAAAAAACGGAACAGGAGACCGTTAGCTCCACTAATAAATCCAAGCGTCATACTCCAAGTGAATGGTGCACCTGTGACGGCACTTCTGGACACTGGAGCAAATATATGCCTGGTAAAAGAACGTGTGGTTGCGGGGATCAAAAATGTCAGTGTAAAGGGAACGTCTACTGCATTAAAAACGATTGGAGAGGAACCCGTACCGGTGCTTGGGAAGATTAATGTGCCAATTAAAGTTAACGGTCAGAAAATTGTAAAAAGATGCTTTGTTGTGCGGGAAAATGCATTTCCAGGAGACCTGCTAATAGGAGTGGAAGTAATGAACAAAGTCAATGCAAAGCTAGACTTCGGAAAACGTAGGGCATCACTGTTAGGTACTTACGTGAACATGTTTCCAGCACCGGGACCCACTTCTCCAAAATTTTTGTGTGTAACGCGGGAGGAAACATCGGTCACGCTAGCTGAGGACATCACAGTGAAGCCTCGCGCGCAAACTATGGTAAAGTGCCGAGCAGATGTCAAGTTTGATGGAAAAGAGGTAATTTTAGAGCCTAGAATTAAGTGGGCGCCGTACGTGGGAGCCACCGCAGCAAACGTACAAAATGGGTATGTTTTGATGCCTGTACTTAACCCGTTTGCTGAAGAAATCGCTCTAACTGAGGGGGCAATAATTGCAACATGCCACGAAATTTCGAATGAAAATGCAACTGCAGAAGAAAACAATGGTGAAAACAGCGAAGCAGAAAATCTCCGCAGAGAGAAGCGCTTTCAGCAAATTGATGAGCTCGATCTCAGTCACTTGGATGCTGAAAAACAACGGCAAGTCAGAAACCTGCTGAAGGAATATCACAAGACAATTAGTGCAGACGAGATGGATATTGGCCACGTTAAAGGAGTAAAATACAAAATTTTGTTGAGTGATTACAGGCCCATTCAAACAAAAGGATGGCGTATTCCGTACACCAGTCAAGAAATCATTGATAAAAAGGTCTCGGAGATGATTGAAGGTGGAGTTGTGCAAGAGAGTACAAGTGCTTGGAAAAAAACCCCTCGTACTCGTGAAGAAGCCTGGAGGAGGCCACAGAGTTTGCCTTGATTTGCGAGCTGTAAACTTGCGGGTGGTGAATGAACATTATCCTATTCCCAATATCTTAGGAACGCTGGAAGAAGTTGCTGGCAAAGAATACTACTCTATTGTCGATGCGAAATCAGCCTCCCATCAAATTGAGCTAGATGAAGAAAGTAAGCAGTACACGGCGTTTCAAACTCGACAAGGAAACTTTGAGTTTGCCAAGCTACCTATGGGACTCAAGTGCTCAACATCAGTGTACCAGAGAGTAATTTGTCATGTTCTGAAAAGGCAGCTTGGAAAATTCGCCGCCATTTATTTGGACGATGTGTGCATCAGCTCTATGACTTTTGAGAGTCACCTAGAAAATTTAAGGGAAGTGTTGCACGAATTTCAATGTGCCGGAGTAAAAATAGGCTTAGACAAGTGCAAATTTGCGCAAAAGCAAGTAAAATACCTAGGATGTTACATCAGTCGTGAAGGGCTAATCCCAGATCCCAAGAATGTTGAGGCCATGCAGAATTACCCTAGGCCTACTACCGCACGTAAAGTCCGCTCATTCGTCGCTGCACTTAACTTCTATCGGCGGTTCATTCCGCATTTCGCCACAACAGCTGCACCACTTAATACACTGACTAAGAAGGGACAAAAATTCAAGTGGAATGAAGAACACGAGCAAGCCTTCTGTAAACTTAAGCAGCTCATGATAGAAGCTCCAGTTCTGAAGAAGCCTTCTCTAAATGAGACTTATTATTTGAGCTGTGATGCCTCAAATGAGGGCTCTGGCGCGGTCCTGGCACAAAGATGTAATGGCAAGGAACAACCGATTGGATACTTCAGCAAAAGATTCAATGATGCTGAAAAACGTTATTCAATCACTGAACGTGAAGGATTATCAGTAGTGGCTGCGGTAAATCACTTTTCACCTTATCTGTACGGCAATAAATTTGTGGTGATAACGGATCACACGGCCCTCAAATATTTGTTCAAAGGTAAAAACACCAAGAACAACAGAATTATGAGGTGGGCCCTAACACTCTCTCAATATGATTTTGAGGTAATTTATCGGCTAGGAGCTCAGAACGTTGTGCCCGACGCATTGTCGAGAAACATCGCGGACAGCAACGAAGAAGAAAATCAAGACGACGAAGCCCCTAAAACAGTGTTCGTCACGTCGATGTTAGATGAAGCCCCCAGTGTACAAGAAGCGGAAAGCAGCTTGCAGAAGGAAAATATGCGAGCAGAACAATTGAGGGATCCGGTGTGGGGGCCTGTGCTGAGCTACCTAGAGAACGACAAAACGGGAAATGTGCCAAGTCTAGCCATGAGTCCTGAAATTTTTGCCGATGATGGAATACTGTATCGCAGAAAAACGCAACGAAAGCCTAATAGAACGAGGCACTTGATCGTTGTGCCAGACGCTTTGAGAGAAGCAGCGATAACATTGGCACATGACAGCACAATCGGTGCCCACCAAGGTCGTGCTAAAACGTGGAAAAAGCTCATAAAATTCGGGTACTGGATTAACATGGCGCGCGACGTTAACAAATACGTCGATTCGTGCATGCAGTGTCAGAAGCGAAAGATCAACAATCGAATTGGTGTCAGCATGGGTTCATTCCCTGAAATTAACAAGCCTCTGGATAGAATAGGTGTTGACTTAATTGAAATGCCAGTTTCGAATGAGGGCCACAAGTACATCCTGACTGTGGTCGATCACTTCAGTAGATATGTTGCAGCCTTCCCACTCAGAAGCAAGACAACTGAGGAAGTAACGAAAGCGTTGACTAAATTCGTAACAATGTACGGCCCTGCAAAAACGCTCATCTCAGACAGGGGCACCGAATTCACGTCAGCTTTATTCAGAAATGTATGCGAAAAATTGAAAATAAAATACTACAACACCTCAGCATATCATCCCCAATCAAACGGAATGACGGAACGGCAAAATCAGAATATCAAAGCGGTTTTGTCACATCTTGCCGCCAGCGATCAATCATCGTGGCTGGATGCACTTTCTTGGACGTGCTTGGCGCTGAACACAAGTTATCAAAGTGTTATTGAAGAAATTCCGTATTATTTATTTTTTGGTAGGGACGCTGAAATTCCTGTTGTTGACTGGCTGAAAACACCTCGCATGGATTATTCTCTAGGGGAAAACTACAGTGCAGAGGTTAGCGCCCGGCTCCACAATGCGTTCAAAATCGTAAAAGCCAAATCCAAGGCTTCACACATGTCCGTGCAAATGAAGGAAAGAGGTGTGAAAAACAACCAGGTGCAGATCGGAGATATCGTTTTATTACACAACCCGACAGGAAAACCCGAAGCTGCAAGCGCGTGGCCGACCGACTGGATTGGTCCGTATCGCATTATTGAAAAGAGCGCCACAAATGCAACCATCAAAGCACTGTATGGGGACCGTCAAGAAAGGGTTCACCTGAATAGATTAAAAGTTGCTCACCTACGAGGCGAGGCTTACCCCGGTACGCCGGACGTCGCAGCTGAACCAGGGACCGGAAACGGATATGAAGCAATTGATAGCGAAGATGAGGACCTGAGGACAGAAAACAACGTGAACGAGCGAGCTGCGTCCAAGGAGCAGCGAAAATACAATTTGCGTTCTCGGTGTAGGTGAATCGCCACTTAGAAACGAACTGCAGTGAACTGAGATCATGCGTCGCCTTAACTTTATGGGATGTATTCTTGTGTGTTGAATTTTAGGAGAGCTATTCAGTAGGAGTGAGTTTTTTTTTGCGCTGTCTTGATTTAATCTAAA
This sequence comes from Morinoia aosen, assembly GCA_030386875.1. Classification (NCBI taxonomy): domain Eukaryota; kingdom Metazoa; phylum Arthropoda; class Malacostraca; order Amphipoda; family Talitridae; genus Morinoia; species Morinoia aosen. The sequence continues at coordinate 28,223,835 of CM059573.1, forward strand.
TGTGTTCTTAAGTAGGATTATGTTATTCTAGCTGTGAATTAAAGTTAATCTCACTCACTAGAGTGAGATGCTTCCTCCAGTAGGAATATGTTCTAGTTTGTGTAACTCCAACTTCTTTTGCTCACAAGAAATCTCGTCCAGAACGAGACTCTTGTTCGAGTGATCTAACCTTATACTATGCTTAATTCTCATTTTCTTTCTTGCTAGGTAAGGGGAAATTGAGCATTTCATTAGGTTAACTTCGTGTGTTTCTCAAGAGGAATACTTTGTTTCCTTTGTAGTATGCTTATATTTCCTCGCCAGCATCTCGTAAAGCGTACGCGCTTGATACGAAATAACTCTAGCGAATGAATTAAGTTTCATCAGAAGTTCTTAGGCTGATGTAATCTCAGGCTTGCTAATTTTATCAATACTTTTAAAACCGTTCATTTCTTCACAACGGAGAGTATGTGTTTCGTATTAGATTAAAAATAGCGTGTTCATTCTTGCTGTAGTGTTGAATTTTCTGACTTTGTGTCTTATCTTGCTCCGAAGGAATATCGTAAAACACGGTATTCTGGAAGGAACAAATCTTATCTTATTCTGTAGAGAGTAGTACGTTTCCTTTTTCAGACTTAAGGAATTAATTTCTTGGTAGATTAGCGTAGGAAGTACTGCAGCACAAAAAAAAATAGGCCAGAACATTGCATAACACGAATGCGTCTCACTCGTATAAGGAGCAAAATTAAGGAAGAATCACGTGGCACACACATAATTATTTACAAGAACGAAGAACAGATAACAGCGACACGACATAGGGGATACATCGCACTTGTATTGGAAGTATTTGACTGTAGAACAAATTCAAGCGTGGCATTGAGAAATGACGAAGACGAATGTATAGCTGGAAATTTTGCATAATGCTTGAAGAATGCGGATGGCATCAGTAATTGCCTCAGAGTCGCTCGCGGTTGAGCTGTGGCTGAACACATCGTCCAGACCTATCGTTTGCTAACAAGCTCGGACCGGAAGGGCTGCTCAAGTAATTGGTACTCAATACTTCGAAGTGGATAGCACTACAGAGGAACGAAGCCTCAACATAAGGATGGAAGAAGGAACGAAAATAATGCAGATAATATTTTAGGGTGCCGTGATGTACTAGCGTTCAAAAATGCTTTTATATAATGAGCACTCGTATAAACAGTAACAATGCTTCTATATTATTGAGTGTTGAAACTAACTTGAGTAATTTGGAATTTGCATTGTGACATGAATGCTTACCAAAGCATTCCTGTAACTCGAATGCAAGTTTCCTGTGAATCCTTTTTTTTACTAGGCAAATTATCACATTGGAATATTGAAGCCTCATTTTTAGGCATCTTTTTTTAAACGTGAATAGAAAATTCAAAGAGATGACGTCGGATAGATTTCGAATGAGACGTACGCTCTTCGAAGAATATTAACCCACGAAATTCTCGCACAGATAAGAGTATTGACTCGGAAAATGGATGGAACATCATCGCGTGTCTACCAGAAAATTCTACGTCAACATCAAGGAATACTGAGACGCATTCTACAGGATACCACCGTGCATTACTCAGGAGTACACCTCGAATTCTTCAAAATTACCTCGTAGGATTCAGGACCTTATCGCGAATGGAACCTGTATTGAATGGAATTTATTTACGCTTCAACTCGTATTTATCAACGGATCAACATGACTTCAGGACTTGCCGACTCGCATGATCAACGGGTCAGCGTTCATGAGTAATCTGCTGATTAAAAATTGAGTTTGAATAAACGTCATAAAATGTAAGTGAAACATTGCATTTGACATGGTTCAGTAGTAATTTGAATCGTCAGAATGATCCATCTTACAGAACGGAATCGTGCAGTTAATGTGGTGGATAGGAATTTTATATGAGTCTGGATATTGGACTCGCAATACATCCTCCTGAAAATGAGTTACCGAACATCAACGCGTGTGTGATGCTATAAAAATGCCAAAAGAAAAGCATGGAAGGAAAGCAAATTCCGTCAGCGATACCAGAGGAGTCAACATCGAATAATGAATTGCAACGTCAAGAAGTTGTGCAACAGAACATGCAAGCGTGAGTTGAAATCTACGAGATATAAAATCATCAATACATCAGGATGTCAGTGGGTAGAGGAATTGCGCCCGTGAAAATTTGTCATTGTGATTAGGGGGTGAGTACTCAAGGATTTATAACGCAAATCACTTCGGCGGAACACAGATACATCGGTTAAATGAAGACAATACAATATATAACAATGTTGCTGATTATAATGAATAGGATTTTTAATTGTAATGTACCTGTTTCCTGCGGAGTTAATTTTAGAATATAGTGTGCTTAAGTAGAAGTTACCATGTGTGTCTTATGTTGGCTCTAGACTGGAGTAATCATTATTCAAGAAGTAGCTGAAAGGTAAAAAGGTAAAAGGTAAAAAAATTGTCAGGCCAATTTTTTTTATCTGTAGGAGAGCGGTCTGTTAAGAATGATGAATTTTGTGAATTAAATGTTAAGAATGATGAATTTTGTGAATTAAAACTGAGAATTTAGAAAAATTTTAATCATGTGTAATAAATCTTTTAATTGTGTGTAACGAATTTTGTGCGTACTGGAAAATTTGTCCGTTGAAATACCGTTGAAATATCTTAGTAAATTCCAGCAGTACGGATGGGTCGCTATAACATATTGTAACATGCCTGTATGTTTTGTGTGCCAGCGTGTGTGAGCTCGACAGATTTTATAGACCGACTTGTCCCTTCGAAACCCGAGAACGACGCGGTCCCTTTGCTTGGAACAGAGAAAAATCGCCCTAACGCAAAGCCAACAAATGTAGGTGTAGTGAGAAAGGCTTTGTGCACATTTGGGCCATAAGCTGTGTTGTTTCTGGAGAGGTCTATTTTGTGGTGTAAGCAATCTTCAAGAGGTCTTGGGCGAACCCTTGGGCCTAGAAATTTAATCACTCCCTCCACTTGAGACGTTCCAAAAGTGCCGATGCCGTGAGAAACAACACCGAAGGGTTGACAGACATATGGCGCGACACTTGAGCTGCGAGGGTGAACGTAGCAACGGTTTCGCAGGTTTTAGATGTGTATAGGGCGGGACTTATGCGTCCTCGGCAAAATAGCTTTGGCCAATAAGGAACGATTATACCAAGAAAGGAAATTTAGAAGGGCTGAAGCCACGAATAAGACAGCAAAAGCAACACACAGGCGGAGCTTCGAGCATTACGTATGGACTTAGAAACTGTTGATTGGCGGTACAAAATGTAGAAAATCACTCTCGCCAGACATTTTGGTAGAAGCTGATGAAATAATTTCAGTCTAGCGCCGAGCCTCGTCGGAGAAAAGAGAACATTTTACGTGTTCTCTTTACCACGTTCACTGAGGGAAGATTACCAAAGCAACCAAATTGTATGAATCATTTGATAGAACGGAGATGCCACACTAGAGAGGAGGGCGGGACGGATTCATATATCTGAGGATTGATCAGCTCGAATGAGAGGAAATCGACGTGTGAATATGCTGAAGCGGAATGAGCAATATAACGTTATCACTAGACATTTTCTGAACAGTGCATAAGACAGGCCTTAGAACTGAAGCGAGTCGCGAACGAATGTTTTGTGGTTGAAGTGACCATCGCCCACTGTGCTGCTGGAATAACTGAGATGGAAATAGGCCAGAATAAATCATGTCTTATGTGTAGCTCTTGTATACGTAATGGTGGCCGGCCAGCCGAAATATTCAGTATAGTTCTGTGTTGTAAGTCATTTGACGTATGCTGTTTTTGATTCCATTATATGATTTGCATCATTCCTAATACCATTCATTGTGTGTACGCTCATTGATGTTTGTATGACGTATAGCTGGAAATCATAAATGTTAAGCTAATTTAACCTGTGTATCATGCCCCACAATATTAGAAGAGACAGCTCACAACATCACGGGGCGCTCAGAAAAATGCGCTAAGTCGTGTCTCTTCACATCGGTGAGTACCGCTCTAAATTTAGTATACAGTAGTTGTTTGTCTTTTCCTTAGTGACTTTGCTCTTGATATATCCTCGCATTTCTTGTGTGTTTAGGTATGTACCGGGAGGTGTGCCAATTCCTCTATTCCGAGAACCTGATCTTCTTTTAAATGCAATGTTAACAAGGAGGCGGGACCTTTTCTCGTGACAAGAGCGTTGAAGCGGAGCGATGAAGCCGAGCGTAGAGGCCGAGCGTAGAGGCCGAGCGTAGAGGCCGAGCATAGAGGCCGAGCGTAGAGGCCGAGCGTAGAGGCCGAGCGTAGAGGCCGTGCGTAGAGCTGTAAGCGTTTTGGCGGCTCGGTTGTGCATTTTCGCACTTTGTTAAACGTTCTTGCAGTGCTTGAAACACATAGCGGAAATTGCGATTTGATGCTACGTAGGTTGAAGTTAGAGAGCAGCAATGGGTGCTGCCGGGTCACCAGTTGTTAGGGGCAGGCACTGTAGAAGCATCGGCTCGATGGTGAAACGGCTGGAGAGCTGCTGCGGCCACCAGTTGTAAAGGGCAAGCTATGTGGAAGCCTTAGCCGGTCGGTGAAGTAGCTGGAGGGCTGCTGCGGTCACCAGTTTTTGGAGCTGCTGGTAATCCGTCTGGGGTAACCAAGGTAGAGCACTACAAGTTGATAAGCATTTTATTTAAATATAAATGGATGATCACGCAGCAAATGTATAGTTTTTTTAAGTGAACGCTTTTCAATAATGAAGAGATGACGTGTTAGGTAATGTTACAAGTTGAGAGTGAACAGAAAAAAAATTGTCTCTAGTTAAAATGCCAGTTGTCAGTTTGGTACATACATATGTGCAAATATACATGTAAATATATACACATATACATGCACATACATACCTACGCACATACATACACCTAATACGTAAACATACACAAATACATTTCTATGCATCGAGGCAATCACAATATCTGCGCGTCTATAAAAATGTTGTGCGATGTTCTGAAATATAGGATAATGAGCAAAGGAAATTGGCGACAACTCTTTCAGTATGTGTTGCTGCTTACAATTTATAATGAAATATTGTAACGATGTTTTATTAAATATTGTATCGAACAGATCATTGGTTGATAAGAGTCATATTTATCATATTTGGGTGATCGCGCAACAAATATATTTCTATGTATATATTTTATAAATGCTGTACAATAATCAAGTGAAATGAAGTATTACGTAGTGACACATTCACCTATCTACGTACGCATAGCGTGCAAAAGTACACATATACACAAGTAAGCATGTGCGCAAATATCAGCGTAGACTGATCGGTATAAACTAGCATTCCAATCGAGGGAATCGGAGAAAATATCTTTTATTGTTGCATGAATTTTATAAAATTTCCGTACTAAAAATATTGGCACAAAACAGTCTAGCTTAGACAGAAACATGAAAACGATTGTTCTACAACTGTTCCCAAGTACAGAATATTTTCAGCTGTACGCGAGGCTTAGGTGCGGTTGTTATAATATACTCTAGAGCGTAAGAGATGATATGATAATTTGCACTACACTAGCCTACCAAGAGCATTTTTGGACGTGAAGAAGAAAGAAACATGAATGTTTTATAAGGGTGTCATGTTAGGAAAAAAATCACATTATCTTTGAAATATGGTGCAAAATGTCTGCAATTGATAAACATACATAGGTACCAAATTTTACATGTGCAAGACATTCTAGCTTTGGATTGCGTTACAATAATAAAATAAAATGATGTGTTGGGTAGTGTTAGAAGTTGGGAATGAGAAAAAAGTCTGGTATTTATAGTTTATATACCAGTTGCTAGTCCAGTGCACAGAGGTGTATTGTGCACTCATGCACACCCATATACGTACACACATATATAAAAGTTAGCATGCTTGCAAATCCCAGCGTATAGGCGATCAAATCATAATACCTACGCACACTTCGAGACTTTTTTGTGATGTCTTGAATTATAAAGAAAATGAGCAGGGGAGAGTATTAGAAAGAAAAGAAAAAAGAAAACGTGTGTATTTCCAAGTTGTCACATGAGATACATGCCAACATATTGGCTTTTAAAAGTATCTTAATATAGGACATCCTAAAACAAATGTTCCTTACGAGGAGTACTTATTGACAAACCATCCGAGGTGTACAAGTAGATAAGCCATACGAGGCATAATAATAGACAAACTATACGAGGTGTACTAATAGACAAACTATCAGAGGTGTACAAGTAGATAGACCATACGAGGCATATTAATTGACAAAATATACGAGGCGTACTAATAGACAAACCATTCGGGGTGTGCTAGTAGTATAACAAAAGTTCTATACTAGGAGTACTAATTGACAAACCATCCGAGGTGTACAAATAGAAAGCCATACGATTAAGCTATTGAAAAAAAAGATTGATTAATATTATATATAGGAGAGGGAAATACACGGAGTTCCGTAATGGGAAAATTTGCCGTAATTTATTAGGTCAAATGTCGGAACGACATTTCAACAAGACCAAAGCACTAAAACTAAGGGCAACAAAAGTACGAGTCCTTCGGAGCTGGTCTTCTGGGAGACAGGCGGGCAGTCCACTTGCGATCTCTGACTGTGCCTGTCACGTCTTACAAGACGCGAATTTTGAAACATTTTTTTGCGGTAACATTTTGCGGATCCGTACTGGTCCGCAAGACTGGTGCAACGTTCTATTTGACTGAAGTGCGCGTGGAAAGAACTTCTCCCCGGATAATTTTAAGTTTCTGTGTCCTTTGGTAGTGTGATTATGTGTCAGAAAACTATTGATTCAAAACGTGTTCTCGAACTAGCTATACTCGTCGCTCCGCCAACATGCATTGTGTGTTTGATAGTGGTGAACAGCCGGTTCTAGAGCATTCAATGATGCTACAAGAAACCGGCGAAAACACCTACATCGAGTCAGACTAGTGGTTGTGATATTGTGAATTTTTGGTGCTTCCTCCAGCCAGTGTGCTGCATTGTGATGCTAGGAATTAAAAAGTTCAGATTCTAAAATAACAATATTTAGCAGGCCCAGTGAATGTGTGAATTTTGGAAATTTGCTCATTAATTTTGACTCTGAAATTTGAGCTGAATATTGAACATCAGTTTAACCAATCACAAGTGACATGTTTAAGTATAAAAAACATAGGATATGAACTAGCAACTTCACAACTTAACCATGCATAGCTCAAATTTTACTAAGAAACAAAAATATTTTTTCTGTCAATATCTTGTTGGCTCCTCACCCATGAGCTGTACTGGGCAAGTTGTACCAGTCAGTAGGGTAGAAGCCTAGAGTTAAAGTATTTTCAAAGGTAGACAGGGAATGTGCCCAGAAATTTATGCGACCACTCGCCCATGTGATTTGTGTTCTCAGGGTGACGTTGGCCAAAGTGTACTTGTTGCCCTAGGGACAGTTACCATGCATTTAAATTAAGGGAATTAAATTTGACAACTCAATTCAAACCCTTTTAGTACTAGGCTGATCTATGAGATAGCCGTTTTTTGACAATAGCTAATTATAGCTCATCTGCTGTATTCATGTACATTAACTTTAAGCTCTGATTATTTCGCGGCTGAATAGGCCGTAGTGCTAGTCTGCTGTTACCATTTTAGCTTGCCCCTGCATCAGAGACCTAACCTCAAATTTCTGCCCTCCAACAGGTATAGCAAAGAAAACCAATAGCCCAGTTCATTTATGTAGACTGAAGTAGAAAGATTATATGCCGAATGAGGATACCGTCCCCCATTGTCTGTAAGTACACTGGGGTGTTGTCACGTCGTCTCACCGAGGTTGTAAAGCAGTACCACTGTAGCATTTGATTGTGTAAACAGTAGAAATAATTTAAAGGCCGAGTCCCTGAAATTAAAATTAGCGTGCTAGTGTACTGTCCTCCTCTGACCACAGTGCACATATTTAATAGCTCAAATTTATAATGGGAAGATAAAGAAAACCTTCCACGTGTATGTTTATAAAATTGGATTTGCATTACTGTGTGCTCAATACAAAGTATAAAGATGTATTTCCTATTTTTAAGATCAAACATTCTTCAATATTCTGCCTTAGGTATTACAATAGCTGTCTCATTGTGTTATGTCTTTGGCATGACAATTGATTCCCTTCCATGTATTGCTATTCTCCTATTGCAATTTCTCATTGCTAATCTCTTATTGACATTCATCGACATTCTCTTAGTGCTATTCCCTTAGTGCTATTCTCTTATTGCTATTCTCTGGAACTGGAATTCTTGCTAACATGAATCGACTCGTGAACTACCCAGACTCTCGAGACTGGCGAGATAGTTCTTTGTCATTAGGATATCATACCTAGTTCTAGCATTATTTAGTTACTCTTCGTACCTCAGTCAGCTACTCCTCATCCATATTCGAGGTATGAGTTTTCTTATTATGCGGCATTTTATACTTTAATTAGTCAGTCGTCTGTACCCTTGAACTAGGAGTTTTTTATGTGGTTATTCCTCATTCTGTCACACAGTCTAAAAAATGTCCTTGTTGTGCAGTTTTACGGCGCCACGGATACCGAAATAAAGAAAGAGTTTCACGCCCTTTTTTTGTCCGTTCCCGCCCGTTACTCTGTCTCACAAGCGAAGACCATAAAGCCGTGGTTGAGACAAGATAGTGCCGTCATAGGAAGCAAGCACCCGTGCTCTGTGGAGTTAGTTGCAGTTAGTTAAAATTTAGTGTTTAGTCTTAGGTTTAATACAGTTTATCGTTGTAAGGTAAGTTCATAAGTTATAAGTTTTAAGGTAAGTTTATAAGTTATAAGTTTTAAGGTAAGTTTATAAGTTATAAGTTTTAAGGCAAGTTTATAAGTTATAAGTTTTAAGGCAAGTTTATACGTTATAAGTTTGAATGCAAGTTTATAAGTTATAAGTTATAGTTATTAAGAATGCATGGGGAAACGTCGTCCTAAGTACCCAGCTCACGGCATGGCAAGTAATTGGTTACTGAACTAATAGTTCACAAACCTCCTTCCAATAAGCTCGTGAGCATCAGGACGTTCAGGGAAGCGGAGTCAGGTGAGTGGATGGTGAGCGGGGCAGTCAGCAGCAAGGAGGGTGCCTTAGCCTGTCATCCCCGTCCGCTCGGTCCTCGATGAAAGGAGAGCGTAGCGAGAGGAAGAAAAACCACCTGCGTCCCGGCGTTGGCAGCGCGGGAGGTTCCGCTGGGGATGCGGAGGCAGGTGGACACGACGAAGACTGTGTATGCTCAGTTATAAAGTTGATGATCAAGTTGTGTGGTCAATGGCTGGAGGCGATCTGAATCGGCATCCAGAAAATTTAGGAGGTCAGTGCAGCTTGGCTCAAATGGTGTATTCAATTGGCTGTATTCAGGATGGTAAACTAAAGTTCAAAAACCAAAGACGAGCCTAGAGCTGTAGCGGGTGTTGTAGCGGGAAGGAGTGCGAACTACACGACCATGCCGGGTCTGGCGGTCGGAAAATGTTACTGAGCGGGGAAGTTTGACCAAACGGGTCTGCAAATTGAGGTCAGAAAGAGTTCTAGGAACAGAAGTTACTGCAGCGGTCTCATCTGGTTTCTCCAGGCTTGTCGCTGTTCCAATAAGAGTGCTAGAATTAGAGTCTACGATAGGGTTTGAGGATACAGGCAAAAAGAAAGGATTACACTCAAGTTGACTAGGCAACAATGCAGCCAAATGAGGAAACTGAGGTTGACGATATGATCGAGTCTCAGTGGAAAGATCTGTGGAGAGAATGACGAGTTAGTAATCACACTATTATCAGAGGTGTAAGCTGTACAGGTATTGGAGGTCGGCAATAACGACAATACAGAGCACGATATGATAGGTCTGTTTATTAAGAAAGCCTCGTTACAACTGAACCTCATGCGGGGTTGACCGTTAAGCTAAACTATCTTCACATAAAACATGATCAAAAAAAGTAACTCGTAGGCAAACACCGTACATCTTTCCTCTTTATTAAAAGAAGCCCAACGATTGAACTGTATCAATACTTGTTATTCAGTACATCAATCTTGATAAGTAAAATGAAGTATAATTATCTAAGCAACTAGCTTCAATCAAAATTCTTAAAAGTTAAAATGCAACGTATTTTAAAAGGACATTTTCGAAATTTAATGAAAATGAATTTCTATTACATCCCAACTTGTAGTCTTTGAACAGGTTTAACTACTCTACCGAACCTAGTAGTTACAAGAGGTCTTGCATCCTGACATTCCTGATCTCGAGCGTGACTAGAGTCTGACGTAGGACTCCGAGTGTCCTGTTGCCCGCGGACACAGCCATGGCTCCCCCCACACGCACCACCGCCATCTGTCTCTCCCCCCTCCTTGTACTCATCTTGAACAACTTTGAGGTGCCTGCGATGTCTCACTGCATACGAATTATCCCCCAATTTAGCCAGGGGCGTCTCCGTTGTATCGCTCCAATGTTTATCTTTCGGAAGCTTAACTCTTATTTTCTGTCCAGGCTCGATCGCAAGTAACTCCCGTACGCCATGTCTTTTATTGAAGGTTTCTTCCGATATTTTCTTCTTCATATGATCTCTGTGTTGTACTGTTGTAATCTCTGGCCACTGGGGAACAAGATTGGCAGGCAGCTGGGGAAGTTTAGTTCTTAGTTTCCTGCTCATGAGCAACTGAGCGGGGGAGCAGCCAGTGACGTCCAGTGCCGTGGTACGGTAAGCCAACAGAGCTGCCCACGGGTCCACGCACCTCAAGAGTCCCTTCGCCACTCGCACAGCTCTCTCAGCACATCCATTACCCTGGGGGTGATACGGGGTAGAATATTCGATAAAATCACATTCACGGGCAAATTTCTTAAATAAACAACTAGTAAATTGAGGTCCTCCATCTGATCGTAAATAGTCTAGTATGCCGAAGGTTGCAAACAATCTTTTCAAATTTAATATTACAGTTTCACTGTCGGCACGCTCCAAAGGACAAAATTCTATCCATCTACTAAAATAATCTACAACAATGAGATAAACAATTCCTCTAAATTCGAACAAATCTGCCCCCAATTTATTCCATGGTAAAGTGGGCAACTCTGAAGATTTCATCGGTAGCGCCCTATTATTTTGTGCATACATTTGACAATGCGAACAGTGACTAATAGAATTTCTCAGTTGAACGGTAATAGAGGGTCACCAGACTGAATCATTTATCCGCTCAATACATTTATTCAAGCTAAGATGACCTTCTGAATGAATGCGATTTAAAATATCACATCTCATACTAGATGGAATGACAAGTCTATTTTAAAAAGTAGTAGCGATTTATTAGCGATCGATAAAAAATTTCTTACTTTAAAAAATTCTTTCAGCTCTACTGGAACCTTAGTCGAAGTTGGCCAACCCTCTCTTGTATATCTAATAACTTTTTCTAAAGTATCGTCCAATACTTGTCCTATTTCAACAGCTTTAATTCTCTGATTAGTAGCAGGAAGATGACTTATTACATCGTTCACATAAAACGAAACTTCGCATATTAAATCAGAAATATGGAGTTCTCTTGAATTTTCCCTGCATCTGGAAAGAGTGTCTGCGACAACTAAATTTTTACCAGGCACGTATTCAGCTATAGGGTTATACCGAGCTAATGTCATCAACAATCTTTGACACCGGAGAGGAACTTCCGGTAGATCTTTTTTATTTATAAGTGAAACTAAAGGTTTATGGTCAGTTTGTAGCCTAAACTCCAATCCGCAAATATAAACATGAAATTTCTCACAGGCCCAAACTGAAGCTAAACATTCCTTCTCTATTTGCGCATAGTTGATTTCCGTTTTTGTGAGGCTGCGTGAACAATAGCTAACTGGACGCCAAATATCTTTTTCTTTTTGAAACAACACCTCCCCCTAACCCATAAGAGCTAGCGTCTGCTGATACAATTGTTTCTTTAGATGGATCAAAATATGCAAGGACAGGAGCCTTCATTAAAAGATTCTTAATATTTTTGAATGCGTTTTTCCGATTTTCATCCCAAATATATTCCGTATCCTTGGACAAAAGATCATTAAGAGGTTTCAAAATAGTTTGAGCGTGAGGAACAAATTTTGCTAAAAAATTTACCATTCCCAAAAATCTTCTCAACCCTTCGACATTCCTGGGAGCTTCCATACTCTGAATAGCGTCTGTTTTTGCCGAGGATACCTGAATTCCCTTCTCATTAACTCTATGTCCCAGAAATTCAACATCATTAGTTTTAAAAGCGCATTTAGATTTGTTCAATTTCAAGCCCGACAATTTTAAACTTTGCATTACAATCGACAAAATTTTATCATGCTCCGCTTCAGTCCTAGCGAACACTAGGAGATCATCCATATTCATAATTACGCCTTCAACATCACGTAAAAGCTCGTTCATTTTACGTTGGTATATTTCCGGTGCAAGATTAATCCTCATGGGCAACCTTTTGAATTTATATCTACCAAACGGGGTAATGAAAGTTGTTAAAAGTTGCGAATCCTTTGAAATTGGAATTTGATAAAATCCTGATGCAGCATCAAGCTTTGTAAATACTTTGGAGCCAGACAATTTATATGACAATTCTTCAAACGTAGGAATTTGAAAATTTTCGCGTTTTAAACTCTGGTTGAGTTTCCTAAAATCCACGCAAATTCTAACTTTCTTTTGACCGTTCGCGTCAGAACCTTTAATAACTGGAACAATGGGACTTACCCATTCGGTTGGAACAGTGACAGGTTCAACGATTCCCTCTTTTACCATTTTATCCAGCTCGATTTTAACAGGTAATCTTACGGGGACTGGTACACGTCTACTGACATTGATAGCGCATGGGACAGCAGGACAGCATTTGGTTTCAATATGAACTTTACTGGCTCAGTGTCCCACTTTCCGAATCCAAAAACAGATTCTACATCATATACAAATTTAACTATTCCCAACCTAACTGCTAAATTTCTACGTACCAAATTAGCTGAGTAGTTTCCCGGTTGAAGCACGTAACACGTCACCCATTTACTCAAATTTTTATATTTCAAAGCACAAGAGAACATTCCAAATAAGTTTAATTCTCTATTTGGAGTAAAAAGTTTCCTATCTGATCTCAAAATTTTACATTCGCGAGATATAATTTTATACGTGTTGTAGTTAACTACGTTTACGTCGGCTCCTGTATCCACCTTAATAAAAGAAATATTAGACACGGAAGCTAAAAAAACTTGAACAGCCCAATTCAAAGATTCCCTATCTATACATTCACCTAGATATGCAGGGTATTTGTCGCTGGGATCAGCCTCGCGCTGTCTGCAACAGGAGGCCTCGATCTGACCAATAGAAGCTCTCGAAGTGACCTCCGACGAATTGGCGCGCTTGCAAACTTTGGAGAATTGATTCTTCGCATTGCAGTTAAGGCATTTCATTCCATATGCAGGACATGTTCCCTTTTCATGAAATGTACCACAATATCCACATCGCTGACTCCTTTTTAGTGCTGCAAATGACGAGGTAAATTTCTTCTCTTCCTTTACCCTAAAAACGCCCGACGAGGGCTCCATGGCTCTTTCCTTCTTTCTTCCATCTCTAACATCACAATAGGTCCGTGAAAACTCGAGGACTCTGTCCAGCGTAAAATTTTCTCTATTAGACAGATAGAGGTGCTCTAACCTCTCGGCTAATTCTTCATTCCGAATTCCCGCGATGAACTGATCCCTTATTCTCTCTTTCAGTAGATTTCCAAATTCACAGTCTTGAGCAGCAGTGTACAAGGCTCGCAAAAAAACATTCTTCGTTTTCGTCAGCTCCCTGCATTCTACGCTGGAAATTCCTTCGGTGCCTAATAATATTTACTTCGGGTTTAAAATACTTATCGAATTTTGTCAGCACTACATTAAAATCCGTTAGCTCACCCTCGTTGAATGAGAACGTCCTAAAAATTTCTTCGGCTTCGGGACCCATCACACACTTGAGACTGGCTATTTGCACCTCGCCGTCTTCTTTGTGAAGCTTAGTTGCAAGTCTGTACGTTAGAAACGATGCTTTCCAAGCATCCCAACGGGGTTCAAGAAAGTTTAATGGAGCAGGCGTGCGATAGTAATTAGACATTCTTCACCATGTACAGGTATTGGAGATCGACAATAACGACACTACAGAGCACGATATGATAGGTCTGTTTATTAAGAGAACTTCGTTACAACTGAACCTCATGCGGGGTTGACCGTTAAGCTAAACTATCTTAACATAAAACATGACCAATAAAAGTAACTCCTAGGCGAACACCGTACATAAGCGACCTTGAGTCGGTCTATGCTTACAGAATCGGATGAACCAGATTTTTCAAAAACGAAATACTTAGGCGTTCTTTTTAATAACTTGAATGGGCCATCATAAGGGCGGGTGAGGGTCGGTTTTATGGAATCATTTCGTACGTACACATGTGTGCAATGTTGTAAGGCAGGGTCTAATTTATCTTCCGAGTGCGGCATTCGTGGAGGTACATACTTGATCTGACGCATGAGAGACATGTTAAGGCCCCGATACACTGGCGTTCATGACTCGAGAAATTGCGGTAGTGGATCAGTCCGCCAGTTGAAGTGAGAACTGGCGACATGATACACTCAGCACGCAAGATGAAGCACCGCGGAATGCAATACAAGGCGTCAGTCTGCCTCAGCGTGTCTTACGGGTAGGTGCGCGATTGCGACCAGCCGTATGGAGCGCAGGATTAAACCAAAGCGCACGTTTCGCTGTGCTTTAGCCTTCTGTAAGCGCTGCTCATCACATTCTGCAAGCAGTCGAATTTTTTAAATGCGTCTATAGAATTCAGCATTCGAGTTTTGTCTACTCAATTGCGGAGCAAGACACGGCTGTGCACCTCTCCCGTCAATGTTCAAAACTGTACTGCTCGTCGCAGTGACGACCGTCCAGTCCGTCCTAATCCAGACATGCTCGGATCGCTGAAAGCTCGGTGGCCACTCTGCCAACTGGTTGGTGTGCAGGGATGGGAGGCACATTGAGAGGCGTGCTGGCGGTTATCACCGCGATTTTTACCCAGTGTATCGGGGCCTTTACATATGCGGACTGATCAGCAGGTGAAAATTCAGGCAACGGTTTTGGGTCAACAATGTCGCCAGGGAGGCGAAGTGTCTTCCCATACAACATTTCTGCTGCTTTGCACTGCTGGTCTTGCCTATACAAATTTCGAATGCTCAATAATACTACTGGAAGTCTGTCGGTCCAGTCGTGACTGCAATTAAGACAACGCAACGCACTCTTGAGATCTCGATGGACTCTCTCAATCAGTCCATTCGACTGCGGATGATACGCAGTGGTACTTACATTGGCACACCCTAAAGCGGCGCTAAGCTCACTCCAGAATTTGGAGGTAAACTGGGATTCCCGGTCATGAGTGACACTTAGGGGTACCCCAAATCTGGAAATCCAATTGGGGCTACGAAAGCGCGAGCTACAGGATCTGTTTGCATATCAGGAAGAGGCACGGCCTCGACCCATCTTGTGAACCTATCAATGATAGTTAACAAATAGGAATGACCACGCGATAAAGGCAAGGGACCCACCAAATCTAGGTGAACCGCATCGAATTTTTGACCTGCAAATGCATAACTCGGTAGCGCTGCACGGTTATGTTTCACAACTTTGCTGCTCTGACATGCATGGCAGTTTTGCACAATTTGCTTGACCTCCTTACGCATCGCTGGCCAGACGAAACGATCGGAAATCAAACGCAATGTACGGTTAACACCAGGATGTGAAAGAGAATGATAGTGAAGAATGACTACTCTGCGGAGAGTCGCAGGCAGATACAAACGAGAAAGTCGCTCAGCGTCACGGTACACGCCGTCAACCAAGGTTAATTTCAAAGAGGTAGCGTTAGTAGGTTTTAGAAGGTCCTGGAGTTCAGGATCCTCCTTCTGTGCGTTTGCAATGTTACCAAAATTGATCTCTCCACTGGTTTTGACAGAATTAATTCTAGAAAGACAATCAGCAACTGTATTTTCAAGACCTTTAATATAACGGATATCCGTGGTGAACTGACTAATGAAAGACAGATGTCGATCTTCCCTTGGTGAGTGACGCTCAGATGGCATTTTGATCGCTGAGGTCAAGGGTTTGTGATCTGTGTAGATCACAAACTGCCTTGCCTCTAGAGCGTAACGAAAGTGTCTCACAGATAAGTAGATAGCAAGGAGTTCCCTACCGAACGCGCTGTAAGCACGCTCAGTGGGCGATAGCTTTTTGGAAAAGAAGGCAAGAGGAGAGAGATTAGTCCCTACTTTTTGTTGCAGCACAGCACCTACGGCAGTACTGGAGGCATCAACCACCAAACTGAAGTCAGCGTTGGCGATCGGATAGGATAACTCTGTTGCGGTGGCTAGCTTAGTTTTGATTACGTCAAAAGCTTTACGTGCATCATCCGTCCATTTGACGTCAGTAGATTTACCTTTTCTCTTTGGTTCCAGCAAACCTGGCAAAGGGGCTAAAGTTTGCGCTCAATTTTTGATAAAGCGATGGTAGAAATTAACAGAACCTAGGAACCTTCTCAGTTCCTTCTGGGTCTGTGGAAGAGGGAAGTTTTTGATTACCTCTACCTTGGAAGGTAGAGGTTTTAGACCTAGGCTAGAGATTTCGTGACCTAAGTAAATTAGTGATGGCTTTCCGAGCTCACATTTGGCAGGATTAACCAGGAGTCCATGATTGGACAATCTCTCGAATACGACACGTAAATGATCTTTGTGTAGCTCCGGGGTTTCGGATGCTACCAAAATGTCATCAAGATACACATAGGCAGAGGTGAGATCCGAGAATATCTCAGACATGTGTCTCTGGAAAGTTTGAGGTACATTTCTCAACCCATAAGGCATCTTCAAGAATTCAAAGAGACCAAACGGAGTGATTACCGCGGTCTTAGGTATAGCACTTTCCTCAAGTGGAATTTGATGGAAGGCGTTTTGTAAATCAATCTTTGAGAAAATTTGTGCTCCCTCTAAATTTGCACTAAAATCGTGCAAGTACGGTATGGGAAAACGGTCAGGCTGTGTAACAGCATTTAGCCTTCTGAAATCTCCACACGGTCTGAATTCACCATTAGCTTTGGGCACTAGCAAAAGAGGGCTAGCCCAAGGGCTTTTGGAACTGCGTATGATGCCGCACTCCTGCATCCTAGCAAATTCTTTCTTGGCTAAAGCCAATCGACCAGGCGGTAAACGTCTAGCTCTAGAGTAAACTGGAGGACCAGTGGTGACAATATGATGTTTCGTGCTAGTCTGCATATTTTTAGAAGCTAAGTTAGAGTTCGTTAATGCAGGGTACTCTGCGAGAACCTGCTCAAAAATGCACTCTTTATTGAATTCGATAGAGAAGGAGTGCAAGACATTAGCTCTAGTCATGCCACAAGCGGGAATTGAGATCTGTGTCTCCTCGTCCCTAATAACTCTATTCTTTAGATCAACAATGATACCGAATTTTGCTAAGAAATCAGCTCCAATGATTGGTTCGTTGACCTGCGCGATTAGGAAATTAAAAGTGAAATTCCGCCTTGACCCCAGACTGCAAGTGAGTACTTTGTCCCCATAACACGCTATTGGCGTGCCGTTTGCGGCTCTTAATGCCGCCAACAAATCATAATTATTTTTGTCTTTCGCCGAGGCTGGAATTATTGAAACTGATGAACCGGTATCGATCAAAAATCGATACTTGGTAATGGGATCGAATACAACAAGGAGGCGAGTAGTCTGGGAGTTAGGCAACGCAGTACTCGCTACTGTGCGTCGCTGTTCACGTTTCCCGAAGTCATTTCGGCATAACGAGGGCAGCATCGTGAGGCGCACTTTCGCGCTTGGTCACCAAATTTTGCGTGGTACCAGCAAAGGTTACTGTTAGCATCGCGGGAGCGCGACCTAAAGCGGCGGTTTTGAGCTGACCTATCATAAGATCTACCTCTACCAAAGCGTTGGGGAGGAGGACCGTAATCGTAGGCATTTTGGTAGCGTGGAAATCTCCCTGGGCCTGGCTGAATATGAGCTACACTATGACCTAACTGACAATTCTGAAAGGCTTGTTTAAGCTCTGAAATCTCGCGCTGCATTGATTCCATCGAAGTAGGAGGTGGATTATTGGAATTATTTGATGGGCTAAAAATCGCAGCTGATGCGTTCAAGGAAGCTACATGAGGATTCTGGAACATGTTTAGGTTCCGCAACACTGTTTCTGTGGCCTGAGCCAACGACTCAAGGCTTTCGTCCGGACCTATCATTGACAAAAAAGGCCGCACGCTGGTCGGCACTTTTGTCATATACAATTCTTTGAGGAATCTTTCGGCTATGCCAACTCCGGCAGCCAATTTTTTTAGTTCCTTTACCAACGATGTGGGAGGAAATGCGACGGAAACGCATGGAATAGCTTAGGCATGAACAAGAGACCTAAACTTGTCCTAATCAGACGTTTGCAATTTGGACATGATCTTGTCCTTTAAAACTGAATACGGGTTAATTGACGGTGGATTATTAATCAAGTCATTTGAGTCTGATACGTTTCAATACGTTTTCTCCTCTTTATATCTTCCTCATAGCAGTGCTGAAATAGTGGAATTCCACTCCCCTACCGTCACGAACCAAAGGCCGAACAGGAGACGTGATGTCTCAATCAAATACCGTTCATCTAACATCGGGCAGAAGGCTCTGTCAGTATCAGGCGCCTTACTATGGAACAGACTCCCCCAGAGCTTCAAAACCCCTCAAACACTGAGAGAATTCAAAACTAAAATGGCTCTCTATCTTGCGTCAACACAATAAGTGTGAACTGCAGCACGTGCTGGAGGAGTGCGTACATGCAGTACGTGTGTGCGTATATGCGTATGGATATCGGTGTACGTATGTGCGTGTCTGTATGTTTAGAACGTATTCCCTTTTAAAATGCTCATGTTGATCCTGTTGTGACGCAGTGTCGTCCTTTGCACTCTTCCAGTGTGCTTTCGGCCACACCATTTGAGGTTGTTTTGACTTTCTCGTTTTGCCCCAGCAATCTTGATAATGTTACGATTGGCATTGTACATCGGTCCCTCTCATCTATTTTGAATCCGGTAAATTTTTCTGTGCCAAAGCTTGTAGTATACGAAATTTAAATTTTTCCGTTATTGTAAAATCGTTCATTTCATCCATACCAGGTATTTTAGCTTACCAGTTGATACAAAACAATGTAAAACTGCCTATAACATCAACCTAGCAGTCAAAGATGCAAATTAATTTTGGATCTACCCGTTGTACCTTCAACCTCTAATCCCTCATTTCACTAGTTCCAACGTTCGCAAGCTCAAATTTCAATATGGAAATGCACCAACTGAAGTGTTCTTAACAACGCATCACATGTGCAATGTTTTCCTGACCCCTTGAAATAAAATCCAGTGTTAAAATCAGACCAACACAACGGAGAGAATGCATTTATCTACGTACTTTTCTCCTAATTATTTGTTCCAAAACTTAACCGATAGAAATATTGCGATCCTCATGTATTTGATATCAACACAATGGAAGGAATGCATTTTCTTTGTACTTTTCTCCCAACCATTTGTTTCAAAATCAATCAATATAAATATTACGATCCTCATGTATTCGATCTCAAGTCATGGTCTTAACTTTAAGATACTCGTAAGTACTTTTCGCTCATATTGAAGCTTTTTGAACATGCGACGGAGTTCATTAGCAATTTTTTTTGTGTATATTGGTGTTCCAGCTGTGTAGCAAATATTACGGGCTCGTGATCCAATAACACGCACCCTAACAAGAGTATTTTCAGCTATGTGTCACAGGGATTTTGTGTTCTTGGTGACTTCACTTCCATCTTGCATTTCCAAACCCAAATTAATTACCGCAAAGAGAGAGAGCGGATGTCAAATGTGAGGGTATTTTAGTACATACTTTCTCTACTTCGATCTCGTTGAAACATTTAAAAAGGCCTCGGATCTGACGAATGTCATAACTTTGAAAATCATCATTTTAATCTTCTTATTTTGGTCTCGAATTGCTGTCGTAAGCTTTGTGTGGTAAACTCTTCTTACCTTTTTATTCTCGTGAATACACTACGACAACACTAATGTTAAATAGTTAACTTTTGCACGGTTCCACCTATGTTGAAAATATTACATCTAGCGATGTAAAACAATACTTTTCATGTCTTTAACCCCGATGTACTCTTTGCGAAAGTACTATTTGCGCAAGTAAGAAATATCATAACCATTTTGTGTTTTGTTATAGCAAATATAATCGTTGGGACACCTTGCATAGGGATGAAAGATCGGATGTGGGCTTTCACCGGATGTAAGATATAAACAGATGTAAGCGTAACCAAATGTAGAGGCATGACCGGATGCGGGGCATCACCGGAAGAGGGAGTGAAGTGTTGTCGGATGGGCGAAAGGAATTCCTGGATTTTTGGAGTTGATAATTTATTTGAAAAATAATACGCTCCATTTCCATTTCCGGGCACCGCAGATGAAGTACTAGTGATTGTGGAAAGCAACCTCATTCCGCTGCGTGGAACCAACAGTTGTGATGCTCATTTTGTTCGACCGGAGTAAGCAAGATCAATATTAGAATGACTTAACGAACGTAAAATAAGATAAATTTTCAATCCCTAGCAAAAATTTCAGAAATTGAAACTTAGAAATTGAAACACAGAAACTGAAACTTAGTGCCGCCCTCCAAATGCAAACGATCCTCTTATACATATTATTGTTTATTTTTTATTAACTTGTGCTTCTCCCTAAATCCTGTGTCGACAACCATCATGTGTATTACGATAACCATGTATGAATAGCAATTAAGGATCTAAATCATATGTTCCAACACTTAACATGGATATTACGATAACCATGTATAAATAGCAATTAAGGGTTTCTATGCTAAGGTATTTGAATGCATTTTTCGCTTCCATTTTTCAATACTTGTGCGTACTAATGAAAGTGTTTTTCAAATGAACGTCGCGAGGATTGTGCTCTCCTAGTTCAAAATCAGATTAGGCAAGGAAAGGAACTCAATTTTGTTGTACTTTTCTATCAATCATTTCGTTTCAACATTTTACACGGGTATTACGATACCAATGTGTTATAATCATTTAAGGATGTTGATGTTAAGGTGTTTTAAAAACCAATGTATCGACATTTCATGTTTGTACTTTATTGGAAATAAAATGTTTTTCTTTTTTTCTTTCTTTTCTGATAACATTTGCGTGGGCACAGCAGCTATTTATGCATAAAACATGCCACGCTGATTGTTTATATTATTGTATATGAAGATCGCCTCTATTTGACTAAACCAAGTCGTGCTTTCTGCTGGTGTGAAAGGCGGAAGTGTTATTGGTTAAACCTGCGCTGGATTTACAACTTCACTTGCGTCGGGCATACTGGCAATTTTTGTTTTGCGTGCAAAAAAAAAGAACAAAATTACTCTATAACGGCACGGAATTTACGTAATCAACACCTAATAACTTCGGTATTAAAGTGTCAAAGGGTTTGTGTTTAAGTACACCTACTCAGTTTTTTTCAAAATAAAGACATGAAACGAGAAAAAGGAAAAAAAATTACGGTCGTCAGAAATAACCGTTAGGAAACGAAAGAAGGTGAAAAAAAATTTTCTACCTACTGTGGCACATGACACAGAAGACAGGAAACAGCATGAGAGAAAAAAAATTTTTAGAGCTGCTCAGAGAAATTTAATTAGCACGGTAAATCCTCAGAAAAATTCTCAGGTAAACAATAATGAGAAC
Source organism: Morinoia aosen (assembly GCA_030386875.1). Taxonomy (NCBI): domain Eukaryota; kingdom Metazoa; phylum Arthropoda; class Malacostraca; order Amphipoda; family Talitridae; genus Morinoia; species Morinoia aosen. The sequence goes on from CM059573.1 coordinate 28,245,587, forward strand.
TTATCACTACAATGGTATGCCAACATTTTCCTCTCTCACGTTTTCTCAAATACTTCTCGAGTTGAATAGTCTTTAAAACTTGGGAGTCACCCAATATAAAGTTACTCTGGTTAGTCACCACTTTTAAGTTTGGTTGGTATGGTTTGACTTTTGCGTTGATACCAATTTTCAAAACATAAATTCTCGAGATAGGTTTTCGAATTACGTGAAAGAGGACAATGACGACACAGGTGGGACTCAGCTTTTGTTAGAGCTTTATTGAAGGGGCCGGGAGGATCGCCGAGACTTGATCCTGAAGATCTTGACTGAAATTCTAGGACATAAAATAATTGATTGCTCTGTTTTTTACTTTACCCTATCTGTGGAAAAAGAGACAGCAAAATTAGGTCTCTAAAGCAGGGCAAGTCACTCAGGTTATCAAATCAACCATTATCAATAAATTCTATTATAAAAAAAATGAGAGAGGCAAGTACACGTTTGTCAACGTCGCTTTGAAAACACAACTCATATGAGCTAGTGGTCTCAAATTTCTGCGCCTATTCTCAGTCTACTGAATGCCGTAACTTTAGGCTTCCACCTCACTGACTGGCGCAACTTGCCCAGCACAGCTCATAGGTAAGAAGCCAATCGACTAAATTTATTTTACTTGCTTCACATCTTTCTATTAATGAATGTTATAAAGAATATGCTGCTCCAGGTCTAAAGTGAGGGACCTTTCCCCATCGTCTGTAAGTATTTTAAAGTATTCTCTCTCAACCTGTAACGTTACCTAACTCGTCATCCCTTTATTACCGTGAGGCATTCATGCGAAGACTATACATTTGTTGCGCGATCGTCCACCTTTTTGTTCAAATAAAGTGCTTATAACTAGTGACCGCTGTGTTAAGATTGCTAGATACGGATGTGTATTCAGGTATATATTCTTTTATGCTTCCTTAAAAAGACACTTTGAACATTGGGCGAGACGAGCGATTCACGTATTATTGCCTGGCGTTAGTGACACGAGTTTACAAAATTCGTGTGCGTATATCATGAATGTGTTCTTTCTAAATGTGTTACTCGACTAGAGACTTATTTTTCTTCCCTGTCGATGCAACGGAAACCTTTCTTGTTTGTGAACTTATTTCCCAGCCTACTGTTCCTGTGCACCTTGTGCGTAGATTCCGCGTTCCCCCAACTACACGCTAGATGGTGCCTTCCTCTTTCCTCTCTTGGGACACCTTTGTCGCGGTCAAGGGAGGCTAAAACTTTCTTATATAATAATACTAGTAATAGTAATGCGAATTGTTGTTGTGCTACGTCGTTAGCAGGGCGGTGAATTCTCTTTTTATGTGCTACTATTCTATGGCCTCTTATGTCCCACTCAGCTATTTCTCGTGTACCCTTGAGGTGTGAATTTACTTTCTTGTTGTGCGGTGCTATATACATCAGTTAATCATTCGACTATGATCTTGAATTAGGCTTCTCTTGTCATGCAATTCGCGGTCCGACTCTGAATCATACCTTTCTGGGCAGATTCACGGAGTCGTTTGGATAAGAAATAAAACCGAAGAAACCTCGACTTCTTTTGGAATCCTTGCGCCTACCGTTATATGATGTGCCGAAACGAAGATAGAAAATTCCGTTAGCGCACAACATTACAGTGTTCCTCATGTATGGATTATTTTTTACAGGTGGCTGGCACGAGGTGTTTCATGCACTTTTCTACAGTTTTTGACAAGAATATCAAAGCAGTCGCTCTCTATCATACCTGAAACTTGTGAGGCCATCTATACTCTACTTAAGGATGAAAACATGAAGGTATGCATCATATTGTGGTGTTGGGTTCAAATATTACTTTGCAATGAGTATTGTAATGTTCTTCAAATATAAAACTAATTTTTCTGGAATATTGAAACCATTGAGAAATTTGCAGTAGATTGAAATCCCTTAAAATATGGTAATGAAATGAGTTACGTGGCCACGTATCATAAATACGGTATTGACTTGGTACAATAGCAGAGCTGAGCACTATGTTTTTGCTACACTGTCTGGGTGCTACTTGAATTGATGAACTCTTGCACAAAAATGTAGTGGTGTGTAAAGTACATATATATATTTCAATTGTTCTCGTAGTTGATTGCAACCTACTACAATTAGAACTACTTTGAAATCAGACTTTCAGGTCAGACAAATCAGACAAATATTAATAATATTTGTGAACTTTCAGGTGCATGAGCAAAATGTCTATTGTGTGATATCTAGGGGAATCAATATAACCACTGTTTTCTTCCAGTAATATTGTTCACATCTCATGAAACGATAATGCATAAACCATCCAAAAATGTTGCGGTGGACTTCCATCTGTAATTCCCTTTGTTGTACTCATTTACAGACTCCACAATCGCAAGCAGAGTCGGAATCAGCAGCCAGTGATTTCTACCTGAAGTGGAACTTCCCATGCAACTTCTCGAATTTCATGCACTCTACTTTAGATTGCATGCCACTTTAGTGTCGCTATGATGGAGTGAGAAAAGAGAGCTCCTTGGGCTGGCAGCAGCGGTGGGCAGCGGTGGGGACTGTGCTGCTCCGCGATGGGGGTGATGCTCTGTGATGTTGTGCTACCGTGCCATGGAGGCTAGACTGCTTATGCGTCCTAGAGCGATCAAGAGCTATTGGCTGCCTCGACTACCTACATTGACAATGCACAGATAGCGTCCCCGTGAACTTCCTGTAGACGACCGCAACGGTACCAGAGACTTCAGAACCAGTTCGCTGTTGAGGTGGGTCGCAGTGAAGTGTAACGCTGGGTTCGGTCGACCATTTCTTTTGAGAATTTTCAATCAAAAATGTCCGTCCACTCTATCCCTTTCCATAATTTCAATGTTGGCTGGACTGGAGTTTGGGGTCTTAAATGAGAACGGATTGGGCTTTATCTACACATGTTAGAATGCCAAGAATGATCATTTTGATCACTTTCTTGTATTCAAACTACTCTTATGATTGTAAGAATCCTTTCATTTTAAGGGAGCTATGATTCAATCTGAAAGGTATTTTGCAAAGTAAACGCTGCTATAGTATTGTTAATGTATTCATTTATAAACATCTAAAATCTTGCTAGGTATTGAATTTTTGAAAACTAATAGTACTCAAAAAATTATCCTTTTTGTGAATTATAAACTTAACTCCACTCTGCATGAAATTATCCATTTCCTTGGGACCTTGTTTGACATTAATGTTTGTTCACAGCCCGAGCTCGACCTTCCTTTCGTTTCTGCCGGTGGGCCAGCCGTTGTCCTGTCAAGCGCTGCCAAACCTTCCTGGTTTGGTTTTCCAAGACTGGCGAGGGGCATCTGCACTACTGGTGTAAATGGTTCATGATTTTACAATACTATCAAATTATAATACACTGGTGTCCCAATACTTTCCTTTACCCGCCATCATATCATCATGCACATTGGTTTTTCAAATGCTTTATAACTGACATCAGGGTACAATGACGGTTACCTGGTCAAGGCGGTACCCATTTCCAACGCCTGGGTTGGGTGTATCGGAGTTCTCTCCTTCGCCAACGGGAAGGAAATCACCCCATGGTGCTGAGATTCCAAAAATCGATACTTTCCCATGAAGAGTGCATTCTTAATTATTAAATTTTGTAAAATCATGTAATCATGTATTCAAGCCAGAGGAAAAAACAGTTGAATATTTTTATATATTATCCCAAACATGCAGGCCATAGATCAGTCACCAAGAAGATGAAAAACCTATTCTGAATACAATTTTGTAGGCCCATAGAGTACAACCATATTAGGGAAAGAATGCATTTTCATAAAACTGATTAATATAAGGATAACAGAGAACCCAGAACAGGTGTTCTTAAAAAGTAAGTGTGTGGATCTATTTTATTTAATATTTACAATGAAAATTACAGCATGAATAAAAACGTAAGTCAAAGGTTGAGGCACCAGAAACAAGTTATAGAGATACCTTGAGAGGTAAAAATTTGCAAAGGTGACCTGCTGCATGCACAGACCTTAAACATCTTATCATCCATTGATAAAAACTAGAATTAAACAAAATGTAGTGTTATCTAAAAATAATTCACCACTAAAGATATAATTTTTAAACTATTCCAAAGGTTTTTCATAAGTTGTTAATGGTATCTTTTAGCTTTGATTACATGTTTGTTGTTCCCCATACCTTGCACTATTTTCATTATCAAAGAAGAGAACATATGGTACTTTGAGCCCCCTTAACCACAACAACGGTGTTCCAAAGAGAGGAATAAAGTAGGGATCATCAAGTACAAACACGTACACAGGGTTTGTACAATGTTTTAAATCCACTAACAATAAAAACATATTTCTGTAATAAGTAGTCAACAGTAAGCCATCTAATTCTGAAATGAAACTGCTGAAAAGTATATGGCAAATAGATATTTTTTATAACAATCATCACTATACAACATAACTTACATTCGGCTAAATAATTAGTGAACATTTATCTCAATGGAAAAATCTGAATAGAGATGCGCATCCCTTAACCACAGCCTCATCTTATATTTTGTATGCTAAGTAACGTCACTGCGTAGAGCGACTAGTATAGACTATCATGCTGCGCTTGACGTGCACTTCGATGGATTTTTAATGCAGCCTTGACCAATTCTCGGGTATCAAATTGTAGGGTTTACTTCAGCTTGAATTAAGTTAGAGACGTGCTTCATTTATACGTCTCCTGTGTGGACATAAATGTAGCGGCTTACTATACAATATAAGTGTCATTCTGGTAAAAAATTGGTGAACATTTAGCTCAATGGAAAAATATGTCTTAGAATTAGGGCATTTATATACCACATATGTAATACAGATAATTTGTCTTGTCAGTGACTAATATAAAAAGTATATTAAAGCAATGTTTAAATACCCTTTGGTATTGTAATTGTTAAATAATCATAACTGGGCATAGCAAAAGTATAACTAGCATATAATGTAGCATAATGAAAGTATAATTTGTAATTACTGGTCAAGCACATCATTAGCAAGGTACAAAAAGACTAGAATTTCATCAATCCAGCACTTCACTCATTTCATTATCTCAACATTATTTTAAGCATTGGAGGAAAATTGTTGTAATACTTCATACACAATTGATTTGCATAGGTACTACAAAAGTAAATACTTACGTACATTTTGTTTAAACACATCAGGATGCTAATGGAACAAAATTTTCCACTATACGCATATGATTGGCTCATGTTCATCAGTTGAAAAATTTCCTTTGTGGAATTATAATCAACAAAAAATTACACAACAGCCAAATCATTTAGACACGATGAAGAAAGGGCATCCTGCTTTATTCTCTTAGAAATTTTTAACCTTCACTATTCAATTCATGTAGAGTATAACCAAAAACATACCCAACACAAGTCTGTTTAGAGACTTGTGTTGGGAGAAGAGTACCACCAGAGAAAAGGACTATAGTGATGGTGGTAGGGATTCATCCGATGTGCTTGAACTTGAAGGCAGGGCCTTTGTAACAACCTGTAGGGAAGGTAACCAATTCAAGGAAGGCCCGTGGATAGTCTTCAATGATTTCAGTTGTTTCTTGGATGGAAATGGGCTTCCCAACCTGACGGAAGAGAAGAAAATAATTAGCTTATTAACCATAGGTGGCTTTCTAAAAATGATAGAAACTCTAAATAATTATGAACAACTTGGTATATTAGAATAACACGCTGGAGCAAATTAAAGTTTAATTAAAAAAAAATTAAATATCAATCAAGCATAGATGAAGCTTATCAAAGTAGTTTTTGTATAGAGATGTGACTCAGCTAGAATTTTGCCAAATTTAAAGTACTGGAACTGTCACAGGATGTTAAAAGTTGAGAATCATTTCCAATAGTATTTGTAACAAATAATATTAAAAAAATGGATCCAATTTACAACCTGCATAGAATGCTGGCTTGTTGAAGTACCAAAATTTCTGTTCAGAAATAAATTAAAAAATTTATTTTAATTCACACTTTTGCATTTCTTATTTTTTATTGTTATATGCCATGAAAACTAAATACTTATGGACTATATTTTTAAAATAGTGCTTCCATACATACAAATCTCACTAACCTCAATAGTGATGAATGAAGTTAGGAAGGAAAATTTTACAATGCAATGCAATACTAACCATTGTTGAAGATTCTGAAGACCCAGCTCTGCAGTTCCTTAGTAGAGATATCTAATGACATTGAGTCACCACTGCTCAAGAAATGCTCTGAAGCACTACAGGGGCAAGAAAACTGCCTTAGGTTTCATTTAAATAATTTTTCTATAATTGATTCTTCTACACAAACGTCTTTTATGCAAAATAGCCAATTGTTTGAAAACTATCTGAAAAATACACAAAAAGGGATAAAACATTTGGTTTAATTTCACAGACTGTGCCTATGACACATGACAGTTAAGAAACAGCCCTAAATGTTAATTATTACTGTTACAGCAAAGTCTACACACACATACATCTATTCAATATAATGATAATTGATGCTTATACTACAGCATACTGACTTTGCCATTAAGAATGCAATGTTGGATGAATTTACTTTTGTAGATAGATAACAGAATTTTTTTGAATTAAATTTGAGGCATAATAGTTTAGAATAGCTGATTTATTCAACTTTTCATAGGGCCACATTCATGACATAACAAAGGAAAACAATATATTACCCAAAGTAAAGGATGTTAAACCAGATTTATATGGAATTAGCTATTATCATAATTTTGGAAAAAGCTTAAATTAAAGGAATTCACTTTTGGATCCACAAGCAAAAGCAGTTAAAATTTTTAGAAGCCTAACAAGTCCCAGCATGCAGTTTTTAGAAATGCAAAGAGAAACATAAATGAGAGGAGTTTACCAATGCTTTTTCATGAAAAATATTTAAACTCTAAACATATATGTAATTGACTCTACATATAGCTATAACTTTTTTACCTACTAATTGGGTCACCAGGGCAGATAAATTTTTGAAATAAGTTGCAATTATGCTTATTTAAAACTACAACTATAAGTTTGTAAAAGATTACATATTTCTCCCTGATAATTTTTATGTAATACAATTTCTAATCTGAGGACTTGATTTTAGTGTAAGCATCAGGGTATAAGAGATATACAGTATTTTATTGAAATAGAAAAATTTTTACCAAGAAATACAATAAATAAAGGCCACATATTGTGCAAATGAATTTTTGTGGCAATTCTATCATCATATAAGTAGCTACCATTGTTGAAATACTACTGAAATATTTCCAAAACTTTATTTAGATATCAAAATCACTAAACTTTGATAATTTTATGCATGTTCAGTTTCATTTCAGAGAGGTAATATTTCAATTAAATTCACATCAATCAAATCCAAACCTACTTACATACTATCTGAATAAAATGAAATAACCCCGTAACGAAGTTCATTTTGGTAAGTAAATGTCCGTGCCACCCTACAATCAACTAAATTTGCACCAAAAACATAATTAAAGCGATAAAATAGGAAAAAAACAAATTATTCACTCGCAACAGAACCACCTTCCACAATACATAAACAAGCGAGTGTTCGCTGTTTGATGGAAAATTCGTGTTCGTGTTTTCAACATGATGGAAAACACAAACACACCGAAATCTGCAAACTTTTCATCTGTGTTCGTGTTCGCGGACTGCCGAAAAACACGAACTTCGGGCAAAAGATTGATAGTGTGGACGGGCCTTTAGGCTGGGCAGTGGTCGGCAAGGTGAACGACGACGTCAGCCCCAAATGAGAGCACTCTTACACGGTCGCAAGAATCGTAGCCGAAGCCGCTCTCAAAACCCGTGGCCCGGAGACGTGTCTTGAACCGTTTTCAGGAAACGACTCTATTACCCAGCAGCACAGCGACGAAACCTCTCATCCGCGGCCCCCCGACGACCGCGGAGACTCTGAAAAGATGAAAAACACAAGAGTAGAGGACGAGAATCAAGCGGAAGCCCCGCCAACGACGAGATTTATCAACCAGTCAGCAACCAACGATGGAATGGCCGCTCCGTGCGATCAAGACAGCACATCATCGAAGTCCAAGAAGAGACTGAAACGGGAGCTGCCGCACCCTGGTGATCTGAAGAGAAAGTACGACGTGCACTATGCTGAGCGCACATCTGTTGATAAGAGAGCTCGACTGAACGGGCCAAGTAAAGGGGGAGGCAGCCCTGCAGCCCCCGACCCTCCAGGAAACGCCAAGCACCCACCTCCATCATCCCTTAACCAGCCTCTCAGTTCCGTCTACGCGACAAGATGCCGTCGGAACTCGAAGCGTCGGGACGAGCATGACGCACTTGCCGACGCACGAGGAATGCCGAGCAGCGTCGAAAAAGACCAGGAAACAACACCAGGACCCCTCCAGAGGTCCACCACCCGCCAGCGACGGAAAGCGCGACGTTGGTTGGGGAGGCAGAGAGGCCTCCTCTACGAGCCACGACCGCGCGGCAGGTGGAAAGCTACACACCCGTCGCTGAAGACGACGGATGGTGCGTCCTGCCACTGAGTTGGTCCTCATCCACCGCCCCCCCGGCGGCAGCATTTAGTGGAGATACTCCACAAAGAGGGGGAGTGTCGCGTCTTACCAGACGCGAATTTTGAACTTCTCCATACGGCAACATTTTGCGGATCCGCGCAGGTTCGCAAGACTGACGCAGCATGTTATTTGAATAAAGGCGCACAAAGGAAACAACGTCATCCCGGATAATTTTAAGTTTCTGTGTACTTTGGTGGTGATTATTGTGTCAGAAAACTATTAACTACGTGTTTTTAAACTAGCTATATTGTCGATTCGCCACTATGTGTCTTTGTGTTTGACAGCGGTGAACAGCCGGCCGCTAGAGTGTTCAAGGATGTTTCTCGTGGCCGGCGAACCACCTACATTGAGTCACACTAGCCGTCGCGATGCTGTGATTAATCTAGTGCTTTCTCTAGACAGTAGGCTGTATTGCGATGCTAGAAATTTAACGGCTCAGATTGTGAAATAACCGCATTTCAGCAGGCCCACTGAACGTGTAAATTTTAGAGACTTATTCATTGATTTTTACTCTGAATTTTGAGCTGGGTATTGAGCTTCAGTTTGACCAGTCACAAGTGACGTGTTCTAGCATAAAAAGGTGGGACGTAAATTAGCAAAAACAGATACTAGCAATTTCAAATTACCCATGTATAACTCAAATTTCACTTTTAAAAAATAAAATGTTTTTATTAAATATTTGTTGGCTCCTCACCCATGAGCTGTGCTGGGAAAGTTGCGCCAGTCAGTATTGTAGAAGCCTAGAGTTAAAGCACTTTCAAAAATAGACTGGGAATATACACAGAAATTTATGAGACCACTAGCCCATGTGATTTGTGTTTTCAAGGCGACGTTGGTCAATGTGTACTTGTTGCCCTGTATTATAAGTTGAGTAATTTGATTGGCGAGTCATGAAAGGGTAGATGCTTTCAGTGTTAGGCTGATCATGAGATAGCTGTTTTTTTTTTTTTGACAATAGGATTTTTTTGACAATGGCTGATCTGCTGTATCTTAATTTCTGATATTCTGCGACCGGATAGGCTGTAGCACTAGTCCGCTGTTACTATTTTAGCTTGCCCCTGCATCAGAGACCTAATCTTTAAACATTTCCCTTCCCACAGGTAGAGTAAAGAAAAACAAGTAGTCATTCCTTTTGTATGTTGAAATAGGCTATTCCAAGTTTTCTAACGCGAGGGACCTTCCCCCATCGTCTGTAAGTATTCTAAAGCGTTGTCCGATTGTTCTATCGAGGTTGCAACCATTGCCTTTGTAGCATTTGATTATGCAAACAGTCAGAGGAAGCCGGTACCTAAAATTAAAATTAATGTGTCAACATGCTGTCCTCCTCTGACCATAGTGCACATATCTAATAGCCTAAAGGTTATAACAAGATGACAAGTTAAGACTTCCATGTGTGATTTACAAAATTAGACTTGCCTTGTTGTGTACTCCAGGTAGAGAATGAAATGTGTTTCTTATTTTGAAAGTCTGAAATTTTGACATGCTGACTCAGACGCTAAAATAGTTGTAATCAATGTGTGTGTGTGAGTAGGCTGTCCTCCTTTGGTCCTATGTGTGCATTACAAATGTGTATCCGCCAATGTGTTCCCTAGTGGGAGAGACTTATTTTTCTTCTCTGTCAATGTGACAAAATTGTGTTATGAATTGTGTCATAGTGTTATGTTGTTGGCAGGACAATGAATCCCCTTTCATGTGTTGCTATTCTTCCATGGCAATGTCTCATTGCCACTCTCTTATCGCTCTTCTGGCATTAGAATATCATACCTAGTTCTAGCATTATTTAGTTGCTCTTCGTGTCTTAGTCAGCTACTTCTCATATACCTTCGAGGTATGAATTTCCCTTTTTGTTATGCGGTACTATATACCTTAATTAATTGGTCAGTCGTCTATGATCTTAAATTGGCAGTTTTTCTTATCATGCGTATTGTTGGGCTGAATCTAAATTATACCTGTTTGTGCAGTTTACGGAGTCAACGGGATAAGAAATAAAAAACTGAAGAGACCTCTTTTTCTCTGGGCGTCCCACTGAACTCCGTTCAATTGCGTGCCGAAGCGAAGATAGAATTCCGCTAGAGCACCCAATACATGTTTCATGGTAGCTCTTAAGAGTATTTTCACCAGCGCTGCTAGTAATTTCAAGGTTCTCAGTATTAGTTTTCTTAGGTATATTTCGTACGTATTGTTTAGCATTTCTAAGCTGTTTTTTAGTTAATGGCGTAGTCGTGATAGGTGTATTTTACCGGTGCTGCTAACATTTCTTAGCTTAATAGATCGTAATTATGGCGTAGGCGTGACTGGTGTGTTCAGTATTTCCATTTACATTCGGCATCCTTGCCAGTGTGCAGTGTTCGATAATCCATACCTATTTAGCACAAATGTGCAGTGTTCGATAATCCATACCTATCCATCACACTTGTGCAGTGTTCGGTAATCCATTCCTATTCAGCACTCGTGTGCAGTATCCAATATTAACATGTATAGTCAGCACGTTGACAGTGTAGTGCTGCCTGTAGGTTTCGTAAATAGTTGATTTTGGTGCCAGAAACATTAGTGTAGCGTCACACGGGCATATTATAAAATTACAGGGATTCATATTGATGATCGTGTGTTTAAATTATTATCGCCCGATCGCGTACAGAAATCGCATGTATTTTTCATAATATGATTACAAATTATGACTTTAACACAATTAAATTCTTGTTAGTGTCAGGCTTATATTTGAAATCAAGAGCATAGAGAAAAGTTATATTGCTAGCATGTTTAAATCTGTTCTTATTCTTCATGAGTTTAAAAAAGAGAAATAATAAGCGCGATGATAAATCTGTAGGAAGACCTCAGGGTTTCTCCGTGATGGGAATTTACCGCTACTAGGGAAACAGCTGTAGTGGGTTTTCTTGGTGTGTCTTTCCGGAATATTGTCATCCAGCTCCCTGAATATTTCCAGATTCTCCGACGTCACCAACACCACAACACATCCATCCCTGGGCCTTTACCTGGACCTTTAGCTTGTTTTTTTAGCTCTGCCGTTAACTTGCCTTTAGCCGAGTACTTAAGTCTGGTACTTTAGCCTTGTACTTTGGCCTTGCATATTACCTAATTATTGGCCTAATTGTACACTGCCCCAATTACGGGCACAAAAATAATTAACCGCCATTTGCTAAATCCAGCGGGCCTTGATCTTTAATCACTACCTGATTAAGATCGATTATCGTCATCAGTCTCGTCACAAATTGATATAACTCACCTGCTCCAAAATTGAGCAGGCCTTGCCCACATAAATAGCGACGCACCGATTGTAGTGCTTGTTTAAAATTTGCCCTCATTAAATCGAATAACCTGAACACGATACACTTAAACCTCGTCAACCGGTCGGAGTAGATCTCTTCCTGCGGAACCCTGTTTGATAGCAAGAGAAGACCTTGTTTTTTCTAAAAAGTAATCAAGTCTATGTTTGACAATTTGCTTCATGATTTTTGAGAGACATGAGAGCAAAGTGATAGGTCGATACCCATTGGGAACTGAATGATCTCGTTTGGGTTTCTTCATCGGACATATAATTCCCAGCTTCCATGCTTCTGGGAAGTAACCACTCGAGTAACTCTTGTTAAACAAATAGATAATATGTTCCAGGAATGACTGTGGTGCCTGACTGAGGAAAGCATAAGGAATTTCATCAAAACCGGGGCTAGTATTCTTGACATGTTTTAAGCTTCTCTGTAGTTCATGCATTGCTATTTGAGAATTAAGGTCTGTATTTTCTATCTGCCCTGCTGATAGGTTAGAAATGGTATTTTCAATTGTCTTTGAAAATTTATCACCTAATTTTATCTTGTGTCTACAAAAATAAGCCAGTAATAATTCAGCTTTGTTTGCTGTGCTATCTGCTATATCACCTACAGTTGAATTTGAATTGACAGAGCTACCTTTCATTGAACGTATCAACCTCCAGACATTACCAACACCGGTGTTTGAGTCCAGAGTGTTTACAAAACTTGTCCAACTTTGGATTTTCTTTTGCTCAATGATTTTTTTGGCATTCCTTTCATAATTCTTGTACACATGCAAATTTTCTGCAGTGGGATGTTTTGATAATTTGTTTTGAGCTTTCCTCCGCTTTGCTACAGCCAAAGCACATTCCCCATCCCACCATGGTGTTTTCCTCCTAACTCCCCAAGCCGATGAGGATTTGGGGATATATTTGCTAGCTGCGTCCTGGAGCCCTTTTGTTAATGCTGTGTTCAAATCATCAACTGAGGAGTGAGCTATCTGATTTGTAGATATTTGTGATAATTCTTCCTCAAAGCCAGCCCAATTTGCATTTTTTTAAATCCATCTATGCAAATGGTTATCAGATTTCTTAACTACTGTGCCAAAAGTACATTCAATTGGATAATGATCACTCCCTAGATATGCACCTCTTTCAAGAAACCCACACGCAAGAAGAGTTGGAGGGACAATACACAAATCTAATGTAGAACTTGTCCCCAAACGTGAGTCAATATAAGTAGGCAAGTCAGGAGGGTTAAGTACTCCAAGAGAATTCTCATCCAAAAGTCTACACAGGTTCCTTCCTGAAGCACTCAGTTGGTTCTTACAGTCCCACAAAGGTGCATGAGCATTCATGTCCCCAACGAATATAAACAATTCACTCATTTGAATATAATAATGATAAAACTCTTCAAAATCAATACACGCATTAGGATTATAAATATTACATATATCAATATATCCATAAGAAGGAAACACTTTAATTGATGCTATTTCTAATTTACCATTCAAGAACTTATCCACATTATTCACAGAAAAGTTAATATCATTCCTGATCACAAAGCATAACCCACCTTTGGCCCTATTTTCTCTATGGGACCACACGAACTCGTAGCCTATGAATTTAGGCTCATTAGTTTTAATCCATGTTTCACATAAACTTAGTATGTCAGGTTTTTTTCTGTAGAGATAGAGTTTCACTTCTGCTAATTTTGAAGATAATCCATTACAATTGAATTGGTACAAATAAAGGTTTTTTTCTGAGGCTCCACTTCTTTTGATCCTCTGATTACAAATTTTAAAGTTATACATCATTTTATCCTTGAAGCTGATCCCAATCTCTTACTTCCTTTAGAGTGGGATAGAGGTATTTTAGATGTTTCAGTATTTTTTCCTGACATATTTTTTTCTAAGACTGTGTCACATTTGCTTTGAGGATTCATGTTATCGTGAAACTCAATGAGTAGTTGAGAGCCAATTTTTTGGCCGAGATGATTTCTAATCATTCCAAGAAGCAGTAGATCTTGTTGACGCTTGTTTTAATGATTCAAGTTTGATGAGAATACTTCCATCATAAACTTACCCAGGCAAGAAAAGAAGTCCTCAAACATGGTTTGCACATAAGATTCAATTTTTTCTACCACTGTTTGTACTAAACCTTCACTACAGACAGCTGTTTCTTGCAACGACTGACTGCCTTCGAAATGAGTGGCTAGTACATTCTGTTCTGGTTGATTTGGTTTGTCTTGAGGAATCCTTCTCGGTATATAGAACGATCCTTGGGATTGGTGTATATCTGCCGGGACTGTCACTTGTTTAGGTTGGGAGGTTTTCAGAGCTGAAGCATATGTTTTTTGATTTCTAATCAAACTTATAATTTGGGTACTTTCTTGCATAGAGGCATCTTTTTTGTTGTTCAATTGGGAAATTATCACAGTGGAAGTACCTAGTGTTGGTTTTTTGAGAGATAGATTCAAGGTTTTTGCTGGTCTCAGAGATGACTTGCTTCCGAGCTGCTGAAAAGGAGACTCCTTCTTTCATCAGTGATTGTATTTGAAAGGCATTTTGCGTATAGGGGCATTCTTTAGAACTGGCCACATGATTTTCCTTGCAGTTAGCACAGAGGGGAGTGGGGGCATTGCATTTGCCTTTAGAATGGCCACCATCACAAATTAAACATCTTTCAGCCGATGAACACCAACTTGCAAAATGTCCATGTCGTTGGCACCTATAGCATCGAATGGGCAGAGGTGAATATGGACTGACTTGAAAATTCATGAATTCTATTTATATCTGCTTTGGAAGATCTTTGCCTTGAAATTCCATTTTAACACTTAAAGAACTCTCTTTTTTTCCATTGGAAAACTTTGGCAATCTTACCATGTTTATTATTTTGGCATTTTCACTTGTGGCAATTGGAATAAGATCCTCTAAATTGACATCATGGTCAATTGGTCTGATTACTCCAAAAGTAGATTGGGCAGACTCAGAACAAGGTTTGTGACACCGAACTGCAAACTTTCCGATGTTGCTTACTTCCAACAGTCTTGTTACTTCCTTTTCAGTGGCTTCTTTGAGCTCAATTGCAATCAAATTTTGTCTTTTATTAACTCTTATTTCCTTGACATATTCATAGTTTAGTATTTTCTTCAATCCTAGGGCAACTTCAAATGGATCATACGTCGTTTTTCTCTTGTTTGCTCCAACCAACTCGCTGTTTGACTCCTGCTGTTGTGTGATCAGCAAAGTGCATGCCTTATCTTTAGATGCCAAAGTTTTATTGGTTGGGTATACTCTTCTTGTTTTAGGTGAGGTAGATTTGCAAGTTTTTTTTTAGGTTTCACAATCAGAGTTAGAGCTTGAGAGGCTCACACTAGTTCTTTCTCTTTTTTTTGATAGTTTGTTGTTCTTGAACCACGTGCCCTGGATTACAGATTCATTTGTTTCTTCGGTGCTCATCACTTTTTCTCCATTGTTAGGCTCTTCTTCACTATCCAGGTTAGCGGCCGGCAGCTGCATCTCTTCAATTTCACTGCAGGGATCATTTGACTCTCTCAGATCGCTATACCGATTCGTTAATGGCAGTTCAGCCATTTTAAATTTGATGGTAGCCCCAGACGGGGCCACCTACAGAAAGAAATAAACAATCACCAGAAAACAATAAGTAATTTAACAAATACAAAAAAACAATTACAAAAAATCTGAATACAGCAAGTACACAATAACAAAATGATATATCGCTAAGTGGCCCACCCCAGATGGAGAGGAGAGAGCCAGTTGCGGATATAATGAAGATGACTAATGAAATTTATTAGATTATGTCTCGGAAATATGTATCTGTTTTCGCAAGAGCTTGTCAAAATATGGTCTTTACTCGACTAATGCAACTGCCTCTCTCTGCCTGAACTACCGTCGGACCCTCATTTTGAAATTCAAGTTCACCAGACCTAAATTGATGTAACAGATGGACGTTCGGATCATATTTGTGCTTCCGCAACAAGGTTGACATCATTTAAAGAGTTTCAATCACCAAAAACTTTATGGACAGCCCAAATTATGATTCGAATAACCCTATTTATTTAACTCAATGTTCGATATCTTCGAAATGAGGAATTTATCAATCATTCCTTATTCACATAATAGTCATTCTCTTTGTTTGATTTTTTATCAACTGTAATTGTTTGTAGCATTAACATTTCAGATTTCGTTTGTTAGTTTTTAGATAAGAACAGAAAACTAGATTATTTATAATAAAGTTGATGCATGAAATGTATTATATTGGTTTATGAAAAATCTTAATATTAAGAATCTTACGTTGATATTCAAACATGATATCGTACACAAAAAAAAAAACAAGCAAAAACGCACTGTTTGGATTACTGACGTAATTAAAGAGATGATCAGAATAAGTAAAGCTAACTTGCAGGAGTAAAAAACAATAGATCTAACAGTACCTTATACGAGAGATATAAAGAACATGAAAAAAATCTTCGAAAGAAAATCACTGAAGCGAAACAAACTCACTTCCACCAGGAACTGATAACGGCTAAAAATAATCCGAAACAAACTTGGGAAATCATTAGGGAGGTAGCCCCATGTAAAAATTTAGACCGTATAAGTAATTATGAAAATCCCTTGGAAACAGCCACGGATTTCAATACACTTTTTTCAAAAGTAGGGGCTCAAGTTTTCAGTGAGGTGTGTACCAGTCCAGGTGAAACGTCAATTGAAAATTCATGCCCCACTGCATCTTCGAGGGCTGATGTCAGGTGGAGACCACGTCCTGTCGATTTACAGGAGTTAAGAAATATCTTATACTCCTAAAAACACAAAGGCAGTTGAACACGATGGTATCAGTCGTCAATATATCAAAGACAGTTTCCCAGTCACAGCACCATGGATTCGTCTGATAATTATTACGTCAATAGCAACCAACAAGTTTCCAAACCAATGGAAACACTCCATTATTAGACCGTTGCATACAAGTGGTGACCTAAATACAGCATCAAACTAGAGGCCCATCAGTGTTTTACCTGTAATATCCAAAATATTGGAGAAAGTGGTGACAGATCAACTGTCATTTCACATGGACGAGTCAAATCTACTCCACCGAAATCAATACGCCTACAGAAGAAACACTAGCACTCAAAATGCTCTGCTCAATATCTTTGTAGAAATATACAGTGACATCGATCAGAAAAATGTAACACTCTTGCTGCTACTAGATCTCTTATAGCGTTTGATAGCGTCGAACATGGTAGACTTCTCCGTAAAATACTGAGCTTGGGAATAGAAACGCAATGGTTTCAAAGTTACTTGTCAAATCGATATCATGCAGTCCGCATAGAAGACAAAGTGTCCCCATTCATTCAAAACAATTTTGGTGTCCCCCAAGGATCCATTCTTGGTCCGCTGCTGTTTTCTATTTTCGTTAATGATTTCCCTCCCATGCCTTCTAACGCACGGCTTTCAATGTATGCAGAATTGCAGATGATGTTCAAATTGCAATAACAAGTTCTGTATCGGAAATACAACAGACGCAAATTAAAGCCGAAACTATTCTGACTAGCCTGAAATCATGGTACGACCGAAATGGTATAAAATTAAATGCTAATAAAACACAATGCATTATTTTTGGATTCAATGATGCTATTAAATAAACTTTAGATCTTACTCTCGCAGTTGGATATGATAAAATTATTGCATCAGAAAAAGTTAAAAGTCTAGGTATCTGGCTCGATAGAAATATGTCCTTCAAACCTCATGTTGAGACTACTTGCAACAAAATCTACGGAGCTTCAATGTTTTTTCATCGTATAAAATGTATGCTAGATGAAAAATCCGGATTATTAGCCATTCAATCCCTTGTGTCATCGCGCATTGACTACTGCAGCCTAGTATGGGAGGCTTACCTCAATACCTTCAAAGGGATTTATAAAAATGCGTAAACTTCGCAGCCAAAGTTGTATTGTTGTGCGCTAGCTGAATTTCTATCTTCGCTTCGGCACACAACAGAACGGAAGGCGCAAGGATTCCAAAAGAATGCGAGGTTTCTTCGGTTTATTTCTTATCCAAACGACTCCGTAAATCTGCACAGACAGGTATGATTCAGGCTCGGACCAGGAATTGCATGACAAGAAAATCCTAATTTAAGATCGTAGTCGAATGATCAATTAATGTATATGGTGCTGCATAACGAGAAAGGAATCTCCTACTTCTTGAGCAAGACACAGAGAACGGCTAAATAATGTTAGAACTAGGTATGATATTCTAGTGACGGAATTCGTAACTCAACATTCATTATTACATAAGAAAGTTTTAGCCTTCCTTAAACCACGACAAAGATGTTCCAAGAGAGGGAAGAGGAAGGCACCATTTATATAGCACCGCACAACAAGAAAGTGAATTCATACCTCGAGGGGACACGAGAAATGGCTGAGTGAGACATAAGAGGCCATAGAATAGTAGCACATAAAAAGGGGAATTCGCCACCCTGCTAACGACGTGGCACAACGACAATTCACAAGGTTACTATTATTATTATTATTATATAAGAAAGTTTTAGCCTCCCTTAACCACGACAAAGATGTCCCAAGAGAGGAAAGAGGAAGGCACCATCTAGCATGGAGTTGGGGGAACGCGGAATCTACGCACAAGGTGCACAGGAACAGTAAGCTAGGAAATAAGTTCACAAAACAAGAAAGGTTTCCGTTGCATTGACAGGGAAGAGAACAAGTCTCCACCTACGGAGCACCTTGCTAGGGACACATTTCTAAAGACACATTTGCAATACCATTGGTTACCACCTTGATATAACAACCTGACAATACCTCTTAGAATACTTACAGACGGTGGGGGAAGGTCCCTCACGTTAGAAAATCTCGTAAAAGCCTATTCACATCTACAGAGAAGTGGCTACTTCTTTTTCTTTGCTCTACCTGTGGGAGGGGAAATGATTAAGATTAGGTCTCTGATGCAGGGATAAGCTACTTAGGTTACAGCAGATCAGTCAGGAATCCTATCATTAAAGATATATATGTATCTCATTGGGATATCTCATTGGCTAGCCTAATACTGAAAGGTCGGACACGCCTCGCCAGTTTTTCTTTTTAACTGGCTTGATTTTAAATACAGGGCACAAGTACACGTTGACCAACATCGCCCTGAAACACAAATCACCTGGGCTATAGTGGTCTCATAAATTTCTGTGAGACTTTATTTTATATCTTTTTCTCAATGAATGTTATAGAGAGTGCAATACAAAGACAAGAAAAATCATGTTTCCAAGTTGGTACAAGTTTATCACGATGTGTCATGAATTTTTCATATCAACAACTGATGTCTAATCCATGGAAGAACCACCACATAGTTTTTATTTTTAGTACACAAATCTTTCAATAGTGAAGCAGTGGCTGATTTGTATTCTTAATTAAATGTAAAATTGTGTTAGTTTTGTGTCAAACTATGAAATGTAATAAACTTAAATAAAATCATCTGTGTCAATTCAAATGCATTGAAATGTCAGTCTTTCCATGTTACATTTACTGCCTATGACACTGTTTACAATGTTTGACTATTATGCAAATATTGCTGAGCAAAAAAGACCTTTAGACGTGAATACAGAATCACTTTGAACAATGAAAGAAAAATAGGAATCAGTTTATCAGTTAAACCACACATTCACTGAACCGGTCTGATACTCCAGCTTTCTCCATCTTGGGTTGTTAAAACTTAGCACGAGAACGCACATATTGAACCCAAGTTCGGAGTTGAATTATTTAACAGACAAATCTGTAAAATCACAGTGTTCAGCTAAAATACCGTTAACCTAGAATCTGACTAATTTCCAGCATTACACTGCAGCTATAGAGCGCACCAGATTCACATCATCACAACGGCTAGTCTGACTCAATGTGGGTGGTTCGCCAGCCGCCAGAAACATTCTCGAATGCTCTAGCAACCGGCTGTTCACCGCTATCGAACACGAGTTGTGCGAAGTCAATCGACAAATATGGCCAGTAAAGGAATACGCCTAAGTTAAATGATTTTCTTACACAAATTCACATTTAAAAGACACAGAAACTTAAGATTATCCGGGAACCTGTTCCTCCCACGCACTTCAAACAAATAGAACTTTGGCGTCATTCTTGCGGACCAGCGCGGATCCGCAGAATGTTGCCGAAATAAATTGTCAAAATTCTTTGAATTTTGTCACGTCTTGCAAGACGTGACAAAAGTGGTATGCAACGCTAATTTCATAAGAAGCGATCACGTAACCCCTCTCCTTAATAAACTCGGCTGGATTCCTATTCAAGAAAGGCTCCTCATGCAGAGGGCCCAATACGTATTCTCCTCGTTGTATCTTCCTCAGAGCAATGATGAGATAATGCATTTCCATCCACCCACTGTAACCAACCAAAAGCGGAACAGAAACAATAATGTCTTAGTCAACTATCGTTCATCTCACATAGGGCAGAAGGCTCTGTCAATATCAGGCGCCTTACTGTAGAACAAACTTCCCTGAGTATTAAAATCCCTCAAAGACCGAGAGAATTTAAAGCCAAAATAATTCGTCATCTTTTGTCGCAACGATAATTCTCAGTTACAGAACATACTGAACATGTATTGACAAATCTCATTTTGCCTGGTATCTCCATTGCTTATGTACAGAAAACTTACAGGCTATCCTATAATCGTTTAAAGTTAATTAACTTTAGGCTTGTTTCTTCATGAACTTAGAATTAAGGACTAAACTTAAATTAACATTTAACTTATCAGCAAAACTTAATATCGGAATATTAACTCTAAAATTAGTGTAGCAAATTTCATTACCTTAATATATAAAAATTGCTATAACCCAGCTCTGTAGCAGTCGCTACATAATGTCTAAATTCATTAAATTTCTCAATAACATTTAAATAATATAATTATTGGCATTAAAAATCTTACTTTGAATTATTATTAATAATTTTCTACTTATAATTATTATTCTTAAAAGTTTTTGTGTAAAGGCACAAAAAGTGAATAATATCGACAGTCGTTCGAGTTTGAACAGCGTCGTGTGGCAACATCCCAACGCACGCCATTTTTCTTATCGTCATTTCACATTGTAATCTCGTGTGGTGCACAGCGTCGCGTAAGTGGAAATAAAGTGTTTTAATTCAGTTTGAGATTTTCTTAATTAAAGTATTACGTGTTTTATCGCGTCTTACCAGACGCGAATTTTGAACTTCTCCATACGGCAACATTTTGCGGATCCGCGCTGGTTCGCAAGACTGACGCAGCGTGTTATTTGAATAAAGTGCGCACAAAGGAAACAACGTCTTCCCGGATAATTTTAAGTTTCCGTAAACTTTAGTGGTGATTATTGTGTCAGAAAACTATTAACTACGTGTTTTTGAACTAGCTATATTGTCAATTCGCCACTATGTGTCTTTGTGTTTGACAGCGGTGAACAGCCGGCCGCTAGAGCGTTCAAGGATGTTTCTGGCGGCCGGCGAACCACCTACATTGAGTCAGACTAGCCTTCGTGATGCTGTAATTAATCTAGTGCTTTCTCTAAACAGTAGGCTGTATTGCGATGCTAGAAACTTAACGGCTCAGATTGTGAAATAATCGCATTTCAGCAGGCCCACTGAACGTGTAAATTTTAGAGACTTATTCATTGATTTTTACTCTGAATTTTGAGCTGGGTATTGAGCTTCAGTTTGACCAGTCACAAATGACGTGTTCTAGCATAGAAAGGTGGGACGTAAATTAGCAAAAACAGATACTAGCAATTTCAAATTACCCATGTATAACTCAAATTGCACTAATAAAAAATAAAATATTAGGTCTCTGATGCAGGGGCAAGCTAAAATAGTAACAGCGGACTAGTGCTACAGCCTATCCGGTTGCAGAATATCAGAACTTAAGATACAGCAGATCAGCCATTGTCAAAAAAAATCCTTTTGTCAAAAAAAACAAACGGCTATCTCATGATCAGCCTAACACTGAAAGCATCTACCCTGTCTGTCATGACTCGCCAATTAAATTACTCAACTTATAATACAGGGCAACAAGTACACATTGACCAACGTCGCCTTGAAAACACAAATTACGATGCCCCAAAACTGTCGCACTGGGTGTCTGACAACGTTTTGATGAACTCGCAGAACCTGGCGAAATCAGGTAGCGATCCAAATAATCTTCTGTGCCTAGTTCTTTCGCTTCTCCATGCATCCAGAACGAAGAAGGGCAGTCTTTCAACGATGGGGGATAGCCCTACGTCGGTGTTCAGGAAGGAGAGGCCGTGGTTATGTTGCATGGTGTGATGAATCGCTAGACAGGCGTCGCTGAACTTCCGCAGCTTGAGACCGACCGTGCGGTCGCCCTTCGACCCTTTGATGTCCGAAGTTTGCGCGAGGCGTTCGAGCAGGCTGTCGGCTACCTTGTCGTCAGAGCCGAAGCGAGTCTTCAATTGTTCGACGATGTGGGTGAGCAGGGCCGCTGTGTCCAGGTATGTGGCAGCTAGTATATCGTCGATCAGGCCCCTCGGTTCTCCGCAGGTATGGCTTGTGAGGATCTCAATCGCGTCGATGGGCTCCACGGCGAGCCTTTCCATCCTTCTCTTGAGGGCATCGAACCATCTGTGGAACAGATGAGCCTCTGCCGCGTAAGGCTGGCTGGGCCCTATTTTTAAGTCTTCGATCATTGAGAGCCTCATAGCTCCGTCGATCACTGGTGGCCTTGTTTCGAAGACCACGGCAGGTGAGCTGGTGGAAGCCCTGGGCTGGAATGCTGGTGCGGAGGGATTCATCGGAGGTGCGAGATTGGTGTCACGGGGTAGAGCGTTCGCAACCGCCGTGGCGCCCCCGGCGGGCTCAATGACGTGATGCTGGAAGGCTTGGTCGACCCATGCTCCTATGCGAGCCTCTTTGCACTCGGTATTCTCCTCGCCGACGGGCCGATCGTCCTCTGTTCGGTACCCACTCCTCAATTTTGACCTCTCAATGGTGATTTGTGCCAACACCACTGATGGGTCTTCCGTGAGGTTAATGAGCATTTTCGTGTTGCCTTGTCCAGGGGACTCGTGGCGCTCAGACTCCCAGTCTTTGTGGTGGAGGCTGGCGCTTGGCAGGCTCTGGCTGTGATCGCTCTTACTGTCTTGGCTCTGACTGTGATAGCTCGAGTTTTGGTGGCTCTGGCAACGATGGCTGGAGCTGGCCTGGTCTTTGCCCTGATGTTTGGAGCCGTGTTTGCTCGGACTCTTAGCCGAGGGAAGTTTTGAGGACCCGCCTCGCTGGTGTGCGCCGTCCTGCCGCTGGTCTCTGTGTGAAACCCTTTTTGACCTTGAGCTTCTGTGCTCGGAAGGTCTCTTGACCATACTTCGTGACGAGCTTTCCAGGAGTTCCTCGCTTCTGTGGTCTATTGAACTCATCAACTTCTTCCTGCGGCTCTGGCGATGGTCAGTGAGTCCCAAATTACTGTCGCTTCTGCTGTGGCTCCTGAGCTCTCGAGAGCCATGACTAACAGGTCTCCGAGTTGCTTGACGGCCTTAGCCTTTGTTCGGATTCTAGAGTACACCTGGTCGACCTCGCCGGGAGTCCTGAGATGTCGTGGTACTGCACCATTCAGGAGACTGTTCAAGGCTGCTAGCTCGGTGTTGAGCTGGTCTTCCAGCTGTGGAAGTCTAGGCTTGTTCTTTCTTCCGAGATAATTCATCTCTGTGTTCTTGCGTATTCGCCACGGGCTGCTGAGAATCTGGTGTGGGCCTCCTCTTTGGAGGACTTCTTCGTGGAGTAGCACCTAACGCTGACGTCTTTTACTGTATTGGGTGCTCTAGCGGAATTCTATCTTCACTTCGGCACGCAATTGAACGGAGTTCAGTGGGACGCCCAGAGAAAAAGAGGTCTCTTCAGTTTTTTATTTCTTATCCCGTTGACTCCGTAAACTGCACAAACAGGTATAATTTAGATTCAGCCCAACAATACGCATGATAAGAAAAACTGCCAATTTAAGATCATAGACGACTGACCAATTAAGGTATATAGTACCGCATAACAAAAAGGGAAATTCATACCTCGAAGGTATATGAGAAGTAGCTGACTAAGACACGAAGAGCAACTAAATAATGCTAGAACTAGGTATGATATTCTAATGACAGAAGAGCGATAGGAGAGTGGCAATGAGACATTGCCATGGAAGAATAGCAACACATGAAAGGGGATTCATTGTCCTGCCAACAACATAACACTATGACACAATTCATAACACAATTTTGTCGCATTGACAGAGAAGAAAAATAAGTCTCTCCCGCTAGGGAACACATTGGCGGATACACATTTGTAATGCACACATAGGACCAAAGGAGGACAGCCTACTCACACACACACATTGATTACAACTATTTTAGCGTCTGAGTCAGCATGTCAAAATTTCAGAATTTCATGATAAGAAACACATTTCATTCTCTACATGGAGTACACAACAAGGCAAGTCTAATTTTATAAATCACACATGGAAGTCTTAACTTGTAATCTTGTTATAACCTTTAGGCTATTAGATATGTGCACTGTGGTCAGAGGAGGACAACATGTTGACACATTAATTTTAATTTTAGGTACCGGCTTCCTATGACTGTTTGCATAATAAAATGCTCCAAAGGCAATGGTTGCAACCTCGATAGAACAATCTGACAACGCTTTAGAATACTTACAGACGATGGGGGAAGGTTCCTCGCGTTAGAAAACTTGGAATAGCCTATTTCAACATACAAAAGGAATGACTACTTGTTTTTCTTTACTCTACCTGTGGGAAGGGAAATGTTTAAAGATTAGGTCTCTGATGCAGGGGCAAGCTAAAATAGTAACAGCGGACTAGTGCTACAGCCTATCCGGTTGCAGAATATCAGAACTTAAGATACAGCAGATCAGCCATTGTCAAAAAAATCCTTTTGTCAAAAAAAAACGGCTATCTCATGATCAGCCTAACACTGAAAGCATCTACCCTGTCTGTCATGACTCGCCAATTAAATTACTCAACTTATAATACAGGGCAACAAGTACACATTGACCAACGTCGCCTTGAAAACACAAATTACATGGGCTAGTGGTCTCATAAATTTCTGTGTATATTCCCAGTCTACTTTTAAAAGTGCTTTAACTCTAGGCTTCTACCTTACTGACTGGCGCAACTTGCCCAGCACAGCTCATGGGTGAGGAGCCAACAAATATTTGATACAAATATTTTATTTTTTATTAGTGCAATTTGAGTTATACATGGGTAATTTGAAATTGCTAGTATCTGTTTTTGCTAATTTACGTCCCACCTTTCTATGCTAGAACACGTCATTTGTGACTGGTCAAACTGAAGCTCAATACCCAGCTCAAAATTCAGAGTAAAAATCAATGAATAAGTCTCTAAAATTTACACGTTCAGTGGGCCTGCTGAAATGCGGTTATTTCACAATCTGAGCCGTTAAGTTTCTAGCATCGCAATACAGCCTACTGTTTAGAGAAAGCACTAGATTAATTACAGCATCACGACGGCTAGTCTGACTCAATGTAGGTGGTTCGCCGGCCGCCAGAAACATCCTTGAACGCTCTAGCGGCCGGCTGTTCACCGCTGTCAAACACAAAGACACATAGTGGCGAATTGACAATATAGCTAGTTCAAAAACACGTAGTTAATAGTTTTCTGACACAATAATCACCACTAAAGTTTACGGAAACCTAAAATTATCCGGGAAGACGTTGTTTCCTTTGTGCGCACTTTATTCAAATAACACGCTGCGTCAGTCTTGCGAACCAGCGCGGATCCGCAAAATGTTGCCGTATGGAGAAGTTCAAAATTCGCGTCTGGTAAGACGCGATAAAACACGTAATACTTTAATTAAGAAAATCTCAAACTGAATTAAAACACTTTATTTCCACTTACGCGACGCTGTGCACCACACGAGATTACAATGTGAAATGACGCTAAGAAAAATGGCGTGCGTTGGGATGTTGCCACACGACGCTGTTCAAACTCGACTGTCGATATTATTCACTTTTTGTGCCTTTACACAAAAACTTTTAAGAATAATAATTATAAGTAGAAAATTATTAATAATAATTCAAAGTAAGATTTTTAATGCCAATAATTATATTATTTAAATGTTATTGAGAAATTTAATGAACTTAGACATTATGTAGCGACTGCTACAGAGCTGGGTTATAGCAATTTTTATATATTAAGGTAATGAAATTTGCTACACTAATTTTAGAGTTAATATTCAGATATTTAGTTTTGCTGATAAGTTAAATGTTAATTTAAGTTTAGTCCTTAATTCTAAGTTCATGAAGAAACAAGCCTAAAGTTAATTAACTTTAAACGATTATAGGATAGCCTGTAAGTTTTCTGTACATAAGCAATGGAGATACCAGGCAAAATGAGATTTGTCAATACATGTTCAGTATGTTCTGTAACTGAGAATTATCGTTGCGACAAAAGATGACGAATTATTTTGGCTTTAAATTCTCTCGGTCTTTGAGGGATTTTAATACTCAGGGAAGTTTGTTCTACAGTAAGGCGCCTGATATTGACAGAGCCTTCTGCCCTATGTGAGATGAACGATAGTTGACTAAGACATTATTGTTTCTGTTCCGCTTTTGGTTGGTTACAGTGGGTGGATGGAAATGCATTATCTCATCATTGCTCTGAGGAAGATACAACGAGGAGAATACGTATTGGGCCCTCTGCATGAGGAGCCTTTCTTGAATAGGAATCCAGCCGAGTTTATTAAGGAGAGGGGTTACGTGATCGCTTCTTATGAAATTAGCGTTGCATACCACTTTTGTCACGTCTTGCAAGACGTGACAAAATTCAAAGAATTTTGACAATTTATTTCGGCAACATTCTGCGGATCCGCGCTGGTCCGCAAGAATGACGCCAAAGTTCTATTTGTTTGAAGTGCGTGGGAGGAACAGGTTCCCGGATAATCTTAAGTTTCTGTGTCTTTTAAATGTGAATTTGTGTAAGAAAATCATTTAACTTAGGCGTATTCCTTTACTGGCCATATTTGTCGATTGACTTCGCACAACTCGTGTTCGATAGCGGTGAACAGCCGGTTGCTAGAGCATTCGAGAATGTTTCTGGCGGCTGGCGAACCACCCACATTGAGTCAGACTAGCCGTTGTGATGATGTGAATCTGGTGCGCTCTATAGCTGCAGTGTAATGCTGGAAATTAGTCAGATTCTAGGTTAACGGTATTTTAGCTGAACACTGTGATTTTACAGATTTGTCTGTTAAATAATTCAACTCCGAACTTGGGTTCAATATGTGCGTTCTCGTGCTAAGTTTTAACAACCCAAGATGGAGAAAGCTGGAGTATCAGACAGGTTCAGTGAATGTGTGGTTTAACTGATAAACTGATTCCTATTTTTCTTTCATTGTTGAAAGTGATTCTGTATTCACGTCTAAAGGTCTTTTTTGCTCAGCAATATTTGCATAATAGTCAAACATTGTAAACAGTGTCATAGGCAGTAAATGTAACATGGAAAGACTGACATTTCAATGCATTTGAATTGACACAGATGATTTTATTTAAGTTTATTACATTTCATAGTTTGACACAAAACTAACACAATTTTACATTTAATCAAGAATACAAATCAACCACTGCTTCACTATTGAAAGATTTGTGTACTGAAAATAAAAACTATGTGGTTTCTTCCATGGATTAGACATCAGTTGTTGATATTGAAAAATTCATGACACATCGTGCTAAACTTGTACAAATTGGAAACATGATTTTTCTTGTCTTTGTATTGCACTCTCTATAACATTCATTGAGAAAAAGATATAAAATAAAGTCTCACAGAAATTTATGAGACCACTATAGCCCAGGTGATTTGTGTTTCAGGGCGATGTTGGTCAACGTGTACTTGTGCCCTGTATTTAAAATCAAGCCAGTTAAAAAGAAAAACTGGCGAGGCGTGTCCGACCTTTCAGTATTAGGCTAGCCAATGAGATATCCCAATGAGATACATATATATCTTTAATGATAGGATTCCTGACTGATCTGCTGTAACCTAAGTAGCTTATCCCTGCATCAGAGACCTAATCTTAATCATTTCCCCTCCCACAGGTAGAGCAAAGAAAAAGAAGTAGCCACTTCTCTGTAGATGTGAATAGGCTTTTACGAGATTTTCTAACGTGAGGGACCTTCCCCCACCGTCTGCAAGTATTCTAAGAGGTATTGTCAGTGTAATGTCGTGCGCTAGCGGAATTGATCTTCGCTTCGGCACGCCATTGAACGGAACTCGGTAGGACGCCCAAAAGGGAAACGAGGTCTCTTCAGGTTTTTTATTTCTTATCCCCTGGTTCCGTGAATCTGCCCAGAAAGGTATGATTCAGAGTCGGACCACGAATTGCATGACATGAGGGGCCCAATTCAAGATCATAGTCGAATGATTAACTGATGCATGTAGCACCGCACAACAAGAAAGTAACTCACGCCTCAAGGGTACACGAGAAATAGCTGAGTGGGACGTAAGAGGCCATAGAATAGTAACACATAAAAAGAGAATTCACCGCCCTGCTAACGACGTAGCACCACAACAATTCGCATTACCATTACTAGTATTACCATATAAGAAAGTTTTAGCCTCCCTTGACCGCGACAAAGGTGTCCCAAGAGAGGAAAGAGGAAGGCACCATCTAGCGTGTAGTTGGGGAGACGCGGAATCTACGCACAAGGTGCACAGGAACAGTAGGCCGAGAAATAAGTTCACAAACAAGAAAGGTTTCCGTTGCATCGACAGGGAAGAAAAATACGTCTCTAGTCGAGTAACACATTTAGAAAGAACACATCTATGATATACGCACACGAACATTGTAAACTCGTGTCACTAGTCGAAGGGAATGATTGAGGGCAATGTACTCCTAATCTTGCCCAATCTACATTCGATAATACATGTAGTGATAGCTATAAGAGGCAGCGCAATTTCATGGACGATGCACTTCCATTGTGAGGTGAGAACACTTTTGACAGTTTATATGTACATGACATAAACTTCGTAATCCTTGACGCCAGGCAACAATACATGAATCGCTTGTTTCGGCCAATGTTCAAAGTGTCCCTTTAAGGAAGCACAAAGTTACAAACATGAATGTACATCCGTATCCAACAATCCTAACACAGCGGTCATTAGTCAATAAGCACTCTGTCTGAACAAAGGTGGACGATCGCACAACAAGTTTTAGTTTTCACACTGCTTCGCAATATACAGAGATGACGAGTTAGGTAACATCACAAGTTAAAAGAGGATACTTTAAAATACTTACAGACGATGAGGAAAGGTCCCTCAGTTTAGACCTGTGACATCTTATTTTAGTCCGCAAAATAAGTGCCTACTCTGGCTTTCTTTACCCTATCTGTGGAAAAGAGACAGCAGAAATTAGGTCTCTGAAGCAGGGGCAAGTCACTAAGGTTATCAGATCAGCCATTATCAATAAATTCTATTATCAAAAAATGAGAGTGGCAAGTACACGTTTATCAGCGTCGCTTTGAGAACACAAATCGTATGAGCTAGTGGTCTCGAATTCCTGCGCCTATTCTCAGTCTACTGAATGCCGCGACTTTAGGCTTCCACCTTGCTGACTGGCGCAACTTGCCCAGCACAGCTCATAGGTAAGAAGCCACTCGACCAAATTTATCTTACCTTGCTTCACATCTTTCTATTAATGAATGTTATAAATAATACAAAGACAAGAAATAATACAAAGACAAGAAAAACACAAGGACAAGAAAAATCATGTTCCCAAGTTGGTGCAGGTCCAGCACGACGTGCCGTGGATTTTTCAATATCAACAACTGATGTCTAATCCATGGAAGAATCACCATATTTTTTATTTTCAGCACACAAATCTCTCAATAGTGAAGCAGTGGTTGGTTTGCATTATCAAATAAATATATGATTTTGCTATCTTATGTTAATCTATGAAATGTGATAAACTTCAAGCAATCTTGTGTCAAACTAAAAAGCATTGAAATGTCAGTCTCTCCATGTTGCATTTACTGCCCTTGACACTGTTTACAATATTATATATGGCAACATAGCTTACATGGCCTGGCTATTATGCAAATGTTGCTGAGCAAAAAAAACATTTGGACATTAATACAAAATTACTTGGAGCAGTGAAATAGAGATAGGAAAGTTCATCAGTTAAATCACACGCTTTTCTTCTAAAGTACTGCCAAAATGGAACCTGACATTTCCAAACATTACACTGCAGCGCACTTGCTATGACACGTTACGACGGCTAGTCTAGCTTAATGTGGGTGGTTCACCAGCGACCGGAAGCATCCTCGAATGCTCTAGAAGCCGGCTGTTCACCGCTATCTAAACACAAATATGTTAAAAACACCCGAAAATATAGCTAGCGCGGTAACACGTAAACCGAATGAGTTTCCCACTCAAGTTCACTCTCTAACTACACAAAAAACTTAATATTATCCGGGAACCTGTTCCTCCCACGCACTTCAAACAAATAAAACGTTGGCGTCATTCTTGCGGACGAAGCGCGGATCCGCAAAATGTTGCCGCATAAATTTATCAAAATTCTTCAAATTTTCTCACGTCTTGTACGACGTGACAGTCAGGTTGTTATATCAAGGTGGTAACCAATGGTATTGCAAATGTGTCTTTAGAAATGTGTCCCTAGCAAGGTGCTCCGTAGGTGGAGACTTGTTCTCTTCCCTGTCAATGCAACGGAAACCTTTCTTGTTTTGTGAACTTATTTCCTAGCTTACTGTTCCTGTGCACCTTGTGCGTAGATTCCGCGTTCCCCCAACTCCATGCTAGATGGTGCCTTCCTCTTTCCTCTCTTGGGACATCTTTGTCGTGGTTAAGGGAGGCTAAAACTTTCTTATATAATAATAATAATAATAGTAACATTGTGAATTGTCGTTGTGCCACGTCGTTAGCAGGGTGGCGAATTCCCCTTTTTATGTGCTACTATTCTATGGCCTCTTATGTCTCACTCAGCCATTTCTCGTGTACCCTCGAGGTATGAATTCACTTTCTTGTTGTGCGGTGCTATATAAATGGTGCCTTCCTCTTCCCTCTCTTGGAACATCTTTGTCGTGGTTAAGGAAGGCTAAAACTTTCTTATGTAATAATGAATGTTGAGTTACGAATTCCGTCACTAGAATATCATACCTAGTTCTAACATTATTTAGCCGTTCTCTGTGTCTTGCTCAAGAAGTAGGAGATTCCTTTCTCGTTATGCAGCACCATATACATTAATTGATCATTCGACTACGATCTTAAATTAGGATTTTCTTGTCATGCAATTCCTGGTCCGAGCCTGAATCATACCTGTCTGTGCAGATTTACGGAGTCGTTTGGATAAGAAATAAACCGAAGAAACCTCGCATTCTTTTGGAATCCTTGCGCCTTCCGTTCTATTGTGTGCCGAAGCGAAGATAGAAATTCCGCTAGCGCACAACTATACAACTTTGGCTGCGAAGTTTACGCATTTTTGTAAATCCCTTTGAAGGTATTGAGGTAAGCCTCCCATACTAGGCTGCAGTAGTCAATGCGCGATGACACAAGGGATTGAATGGCTAATAATCCGGATTTTTCATCTAGCATACATTTTATACGATGAAAAAACATTGAAGCTCCGTAGATTTTGTTGCAAGTAGTCTCAACATGAGGTTTGAAGGACATATTTCTATCGAGCCAGATACCTAGACTTTTAACTTTTTCTGATGCAATAATTTTATCATATCCAACTGCGAGAGTAAGATCTAAAGTTTATTTAATAGCATCATTGAATCCTAAAATAATGCATTGTGTTTTATTAGCATTTAATTTTATACCATTTCGGTCGTACTATGAACTTTTGAACTTCTCCCAAATGGGAACTAATTGAGTTTGATTTTTTAAGGTTGAATCGAGGAATTTATCGAGTGACAAGGAAGATGTTCTTTTTATAATGGCGAGGTCACCAGTCGCCGCCGACGGCGACACTTAATAGCTACTAGTTCAAGACTCTGACTCGTTCTCAGAAGGATGTGTAAAGTATTCGGACGCAATATTTCAAGCGTCTTTAATCAACAACAAAAATTACCACAAGCCAACACCGGGGGAAAATGAGAGAATAGTTTCACTCGCCGGTATGGGATTTATTGAGGAGAAGGTTGCACGCCGACGTGCGAGGCCTGACTCTTGTTGCGAGACTTCTTGGGGAGAGTCTGAGGAGGTTGGAGGACTTCAGACGATTCGTTCAGCTCAGGCTTGTGAAGCGCGTGCTGGAGTGTGAAGTCTATGATGGTGTAAGTGTGGAGGTTCCGACACTAAGTGATTGGTGATTTGAGTACTGAGTATGGGATTTGTTACCGGTTGGGAAAACTCGGTAAGAATGGGACTCTCAACCCAATGGTAGTCACTACTGGAGGTTTTAGCGGCTTGGCTGCAGGGATGCAGGCCTTCCAGTTTCATACATTAAATTGGAGGGGACTTGGAGGAGACTTGAAGGCGAGAACTTGGAGGGTGAACCCGGAGGAGGTAAGCTCCTTAAATTAAGAGGTTAGAGTTTGGTTTCATACGTGTTTGTGAGTGCAAGAATGTGTGGTCCCGTCGATCAATTGCCCCTCTGGGGCCCAAGAACTAATATCTGAAGAACACACAACGTGAAATGAGCAGTCTCCTGGAAAAATGGCTATCGAGCTTGCGAAGTGGTTCTGCGCGAATGTTTCCAAACGGAAGTGACTGACGTAAACGTGATCGGCAAATATTTTCGAAAACACATTTTTGGTAAAATTTTGAGTTTAATCGAATTAATTTGGTCTTGTAAAATTGAAAAAATAATTAAATTTGTATAATTTAATTTTAGGATTTTAGTTTTTTAATATTTTATGAAATTAGGCTGAAGTACGGCTGAGGGCGATCACTACAGTACCATGATTTCAGGCTAGTCAGAATAGTTTCGGCTTTAATTTGCGTCTGTTGTATTTCCGATACAGAACTTGTTATTGCAATTTGAACATCATCTGCAATTCTGCATACATTGAAAGCCGTGCGTTAGAAGGCATGGAAGGGAAATCATTAACGAAAATAGAAAACAGCAGCGGACCAAGAATGGATCCTTGGGGGACACCAAAATTGTTTAGAATAAATGGGGACAATTTGTCTTCTATGCGGACTGCATGATATCGATTTGACAAGTAACTTTCAAACCATTGCGTTTCTATTCCCAAGCTCAGTATTTTACGGAGAAGTCTACCATGTTCGACGCTATCAAACGCTATAAGAGATCTAGTAGCAGCAAGAGTGTTACATTTTTCTGATCGATGTCACTGTATATTTCTACAAAGATATTGAGCAGAGCATTTTGAGTGCTAGTGTTTCTTCTGTAGGCGTATTGATTTCGGTGGAGTAGATTTGACTCGTCCATGTGAAATGACAGTTGATCTGTCACCACTTTCTCCGATATTTTGGATATTACAGGTAAAAGACTGATGGGCCTCTAGTTTGATGCTGTATTTAGGTCACCACTTGTATGCAACGGTCTAATAATGGAGTGTTTCCATTGGTTTGGAAACTTGTTGGTTGCTATTGACGTAATAATTATCAGACGAATCCATGGTGCTGTGACTGGGAAACTGTCTTTGATATATTGACGACTGATACCATCGTGTTCAACTGCCTTTGTGTTTTTAGGAGTATAAGATATTTCTTAACTCCTGTAAATCGACAGGACGTGGTCTCCACCTGACATCAGCCCTCGAAGATGCAGTGGGGCATGAATTTTCAATTGACGTTTCACCTGGACTGGTACACACCTCACTGAAAACTTGAGCCCCTACTTTTGAAAAAAGTGTATTGAAATCCGTGGCTGTTTCCAAGGGATTTTCATAATTACTTATACGGTCTAAATTTTTACATGGGGCTACCTCCCTAATGATTTCCCAAGTTTGTTTCGGATTATTTTGTCGGGATTTATGACCGTTGGGGTAGTTTGAACTTAGTTCTTGACGGCCAAAAACTCGAACAATTCTCGATAGTGATCTGGGAAAATTATGAGAGGGATAATGAAAAACGGATTTGGACTCAGCTTATTTCAGGTGGTTTTTATTTGAAGAGGAACCAGGAGGACTTCGATGAGCTTGACTGGAAATCCCAGTGAGGTCCGGAGTGCCGGTGGTGAGCTTCGGTGAGCGCTGGCGTCGCTCCGGCCGGTGGATGAGATTTTTAAGTGTATGGAGTTCAGAATATTCAATTTACTGTGGGCAATTTTTAATCCAGCACAACAATCGGTGCGTAGCTATTTGTGTGGGCAAAACTTGCTTAATTTGGAGCAGGTGAGTTTGATCAAGGTGCCGAGCCTGATGGCGAGGCTGACTCTTGGTTTGAATAGTACTTAAGATCCAGGCACGAGGAATTCAGCGAATGCAAAGCTAATTCAATGATGCCCGTACTTTTAGGCAGTTGAGAATTAAGGCCCGTAATTAGAGAATATATCAGGCTAAAGGCCCAGAGCATAGCCAAATCCAATCCAAGTAGAAAGCCCCAAAAGCGGCCCAGGGAGAATGTTGTGAATGGTGTGTGTGATGACGTTGAGGTCCTGTAAGGGCAGAGGCGCTGGATGAAACGTTCCAGGAGAGACATCAAGACATTCCACCACTGGCAATCCAACATATAATGACAACTCTTCCCACACGGAGAACTCCGAGAAACTCCTACAGTTTTGACACCAGCTACTTTAAGGATCCTCACTTTTGGCAAGCTCAAGGAGATAGGACAGATTTTGGTTGACAGATTTTAACAATAAATAAATTGTTTAAATTGTTTAGCTGTCAGAACTGTTCACTAATGCCTCAGGCTTTAATATCTGAGTATTAGGTTTAAGAACTTCCGGTAATAAAGATCGTGATTCCTTACCGAGACTACATGCAAGTAAACACGAGATCTACGGAAAATCGTGAAAATATCAAGTGACTGCTACTTTTGCAAGAAGCTGCAGGACAGCAATATAGGAGGTTAAATTGGGGAAGTTTTTGGAGAAACACGTGATTTCATAAAAGATTCATGAAACAGCTAAAAGACATAACACGGCTAAAAATTGCATAAGAAATGAAAATTAACGCTTGTTCAGTGCTCCAGAAAACATCCCTATAACTGTACAAGCACTAACAGAGAAAAATCCTAAAGTTCATGGATATAAATCCTACTGAAAAATCTGATAGATATCATTTGCAATAATAAAGGAACTAAGGAATAATATATATCCCCAATGATAAAAGGAAAAGGAAAAACCTAAGCGTTGATTTCACAGACGGAAAATACGCGGAGAAAAAGAAAACGAAAGCATGAAAATTCCGTGCGGCGATTTAGCCGGGCGGCTTTACACGTCGGCCTCAACCAAGCCGCCAGCAATTTGCACACACTCAAGATAGGCAAATGGTAGTGGGTGTTTGTCATAAGAATGCGATGAGTTAAATTAAATTTTATTGAAATGTTTTGCTATTGAAATAAGTGCGGTTACGTAAAGGTTTCAAAGAGTATGGAATTAAGAAATGAAATTCCAAAACTTAGCAAGCATAGACATGAATACTTTTCGTAATTTAAAACTACTGCAAGTCGGTTGTAAGAAAAATAAATGCTACTATAACACATGCCTATAGTGAATTATAGTCACGGAGTAGTGACAAGAGACGACGGTGTGATGTTCCGCCATTACACAAAGACGCTATCGACAACGAACGCCGGCAAGTTCAGCCGCGTTCGTTCCGAGTATCGAATCATGAATGGAAACTGCAGGTATATACTATTGTAGTAAAGAAAGGAACGAACATGCTTATGTTTTGATAATAAAATCATGACACGGAAATGCAATGCACAACTGACGCAAAATTTTACGCTAAGTCATGTTGAGAAAAAAAAACAAAACACTGAATGAAAACATGCTACATCACAATTCCTACGCATAACTACGTATCCAAATAACCCTGCACTGACAACTATTAATACTCACTGAAC
The DNA here is from genome assembly GCA_030386875.1 of Morinoia aosen. Taxonomy (NCBI): domain Eukaryota; kingdom Metazoa; phylum Arthropoda; class Malacostraca; order Amphipoda; family Talitridae; genus Morinoia; species Morinoia aosen. The sequence continues at coordinate 28,281,436 of CM059573.1, forward strand.
ACGAAGAAAGAACACGATTATTTTCTAACACTGATTACTCACGAGAACGAAGAAAGAACACGATTATTTTCTAACACTGATTACTCACGAGAAAAAATGCTGTGAGCGGGCTAGTCAACCGCCAAAGTAAGAGTGCTCTATTTGAAACAGAGACGCGCATTGCGCAGTATTGCCACCAGAGGGCTTCTCTCTCGAAAAATGTAAATTGTTATTTTATCGTCTCATGTATTTACACAAAAACTTCAATGATTACGAATTAGAAGTAGAAAATAATTAATAATAAATTAGGGTAAGATTTTTAATGCTACTAATTAATTTATTTAAGTGCGAATGGCAAATTTCTAATTTTTACGCTTATGTAGCGGTATGCTACAATTTTTAGCCGTTATCAGTTCCTGGTGGAAGTGAGTTTGTTTCGCGTCAGTGATTTTCTTTCGAAGATTTTTTTCATGTTCTTTATATCTCTCGTATAAGGTACTGTTAGATCTATTGTTTTTTACTCCTGCAAGTTAGCTTTACTTATTCTGATCATCTCTTTAATTACGTCAGTAATCCAAACAGTGCGTTTTTGCTTGTTTTTTTTTTTGTGTACGATATCATGTTTGAATATCAACGTAAGATTCTTAATATTAAGATTTTTCATAAACCAATATAATACATTTCATGCATCAACTTTATTATAAATAATCTAGTTTTCTGTTCTTATCTAAAAACTAACAAACGAAATCCGAAATGTTAATGCTACAAACAATTACAGTTGATAAAAAATCAAACAAAGAGAATGACTATTATGTGAATAAGGAATGATTGATAAATTCCTCATTTCGAAGATATCGAACATTGAGTTAAATAAATAGGGTTATTCGAATCATAATTTGGGCTGTCCATAAAGTTTTTGGTGATTGAAACTCTTTAAATGATGTCAACCTTGTTGCGGAAGCACAAATATGATCCGAACGTCCATCTGTTACAACAATTTAGGTCTGGTGAACTTGAATTTCAAAATGAGGGTCCGACGGTAGTTCAGGCAGAGAGAGGCAGTTGCATTAGTCGAGTAAAGACCATATTTTGACAAGCTCTTGCGAAAACAGATACATATTTCCGAGACATAATCTAATAAATTTCATTAGTCATCTTCATTATATCCGCAACTGGCTCTCTCCTCTCCATCTGGGGTGGGCCACTTAGCGATATTTCATTTTGTTATTGTGTACTTGCTGTATTCAGATTTTTTGTAATTGTTTTTTTGTATTTGTTAAATTACTTATTGTTTTCTGGTGATTGTTTATTTCTTTCTGTAGGTGGCCCCGTCTGGGGCTACCATCAAATTTAAAATGGCTGAACTGCCATTAACGAATCGGTATAGCGATCTGAGAGAGTCAAATGATCCCTGCAGTGAAATTGAAGAGATGCAGCTGCCGGCCGCTAACCTGGATAGTGAAGAAGAGCCTAACAAAGGAGAAAAAGTGATGAGCACCGAAGAAACAAATGAATCTGAAATCCAGGGCACGTGGTTCAAGAACAACAAACTATCAAAAAAAAGAGAAAGAACTAGTGTGAGCCTCTCAAGGTAAGACTCAAGCTCTAACTCTGATTGTGAAACCTAAAAAAAAAACTTGCAAATCTACCTCACCTAAAACAAGAAGAGTATACCCAACCAATAAAACTTTGGCATCTAAAGATAAGGCATGCACTTTGCTGATCACACAACAGCAGGAGTCAAACAGCGAGTTGGTTGGAGCAAACAAGAGAAAAATGACGTATGATCCATTTGAAGTTGCCCTAGGATTGAAGAAAATACGGTAAATGTAAAGGACTTGACCATAATCGATTTCTCACTTTTTGACCAATAAATATTGTTGATGAGACCAAAATAAACAAGTTTTCTTCAATGCACTTTCCGTCGGAAACGAGTATTTCAAAAGTTATGGCATTAAATGAGTTACCGGAACTCCATTGTGCATCACCCTATTACAAACGTAAAGAGGTTGGGTCGTGAGGGGTAGCCACAGTTCTTTTCGTTTTATAATTTTCACTAAAAGAACTGTTGCTACCCCTCACGACCCAACCTCTTTACGTTTGTAATAGGGGGTTTGCTCTTCGTCGGCTTGGTTGGCGCGCGGGAACGCCTGTTTACTTTCACGTCGGACCGCGCGGTATATTTTTCCCCGACTCAAAGACTGGAGTTACGGTAACTCATTTAATGCCATAACTTTTAAAATACTCATTTCCGACGGAAAGTGCATTGAAGAAAACTTGTTTATTTTGGTTTAATTAACAGTCTTTGTTGATCAAAAAGTGGGAAATCGATTATGGTCAAGTCCTTTACATTTACCGAAAATACTAAACTATGAATATGTCAAGGAAATAAGAGTTAATAAAAGACAAAATTTGAGGTCAATATTGAATATAATGTTGTCAACGAATTTCATAATTTCGTAGGTATAGATAGGTAATATAGTCGATTTTAAGACGTTTTACAGGAATGACAATGTGCCCGGAAATGCTTAGTTTAGGAGATATAGGATAAATAACGCCAGCTAAGAATAGCATGAACGGCAGTTTTGATATGGCTCTTCCGGCGTTTTGCGGACGCGGACCACGCCAAGTTTTTTGGCGGGAGTCATCGGCCTCGGTATGGTTGAGTTAAATTAAGATATTTTAGGCTTACTTAGGTTAGGATACTTAACTAAATTAACTTTACCAAACCTAACCTTACCTATCGTTACGTCAGAACCGGATTTCTGCTTATTTACCTCTCCGTTTGTTCAATTTTATAAACGACGTTCCTATAACTTCAAAGTTGAATATCTCCAAAAATAAGCATTTCCGGGCACATTGTCATTCATGTAAAACGTCTTAAAATCGACTATATTACCTATCTATACATACGAAATTATGAAATTCGTTGACAACATTATATTCAATATTGACCAAATTTGATTGCAATTGAGCTCAAAGAAGCCACTGAAAAGAAAGTAACAAGACTGTTGGAAGTAAGCAACATCGGAAAGTTTGCAGTTCGGTGTCACAAACCTTGTTCTGAGTCTGCCCAATCTACTTTTGGAGTAATCAGACCAATTGACCATGATGTCAATTTAGAGGATCTTATTCCAATTGCCACAAGTGAAAATGCCAAAATAATAAACATGGTAAGATTGCCAAAGTTTTCCAATGGAAAAAAAGAGAGTTCTTTAAGTGTTGAAGTGGAATTTCAAGGCAAAGATCTTCCAAAGCAAATATAAATAGAATTCATGAATTTTCAAGTCGGTCCATATTCACCTCTGCCCATTCGATGCTATAGGTGCCAACGACATGGACATTTTGCAAGTTGGTGTTCATCGGCTGAAAGATGTTTAATTTGTGATGGTGGCCATTCTAAAGGCAAATGCAATGCCCCCACTCCCCTCTGTGCTAACTGCAAGGAAAATCATGTGGCCAGTTCTAAAGAATGCCCCTATACGCAAAATGCCTTTCAAATACAATCACTGATGAAAGAAGGAGTCTCCTTTTCAGCAGCTCGGAAGCAAGTCATCTCTGAGACCAGCAAAAACCTTGAATCTATCTCTCAAAAAACCAACACTAGGTACTTCCACTGTGATAATTTCCCAATTGAACAACAAAAAAGATGCCTCTATGCAAGAAAGTACCCAAATTATAAGTTTGATTAGAAATCAAAAAACATATGCTTCAGCTCTGAAAACCTCCCAACCTAAACAAGTGACAGTCCCGGCAGATATACACCAATCCCAAGGATCGTTCTATATACCGAGAAGGATTCCTCAAGACAAACCAAATCAACCAGAGCAGAATGTACTAGCCACTCATTTTGAAGGCAGTCAGTCGTTGCAAGAAAAAGCTGTCTGTAGTGAAGGTTTAGTACAAACAGTGGTAGAAAAAATTGAATCTTATGTGCAAACCATGTTTGAGGACTTCTTTTCTTGCCTGGGTAAGTTTATGATGGAAGTATTCTCATCAAACTTGAATCATGAAAACAAGCGTCAACAAGATCTACTGCTTCTTGGAATGATTAGAAATCATCTCGGCTAAAAAATTGGCTCTCAACTACTCAGTGAGTTTCACGATGACATGAATCCTCAAAGCAAATGTGACACAGTCTTAAAAAAAAATATGTCAGGAAAAAATACTAAAACATCTAAAATAACCTCTATCCCACTCTAAAGGAAGTAAGAGATTGGGATCAGCTTCAAGGATAAAATGATGTATAACTGTAAATTTTGTGATCAGAGGATCAAAAGAAGTGGAGCCTCAGAAAAAAACCTTTATTTGTACCAATTCAATTGTAATGGATTATCTTCAAAATTAGCAGTAGTGAAACTCTATCTCTACAGAAAAAAACCTGACATACTATGTTTATGTGAAACATGGATTAAAACTAATGAGCCTAAATTCATAGGCTACGAGTTTGTGTGGTCCCATAGAGAAAATAGGGCCAAAGGTGGGTTATGCGTTGTGATCAGGAATGATATTAACTTTTCTGTGAATAATGTGGATAAGTTCTTGAATGGTAAATTAGAAATAGCATCAATTAAAGTGTTTTCTTCTTATGGATATATTGATATATGTAATATTTATAATCCTAATGCGTATATTGATTTTGAAGAGTTTTATCATTATTATATTCAAATGAGTGAATTGTTTATATTCGTTGGGGACATGAATGCTCATGCACCTTTGTGGGACTGTAAGAACCGACTGAGTGCTTCAGGAAGGAACCTGTGTAGACTTCTGGATGAGAATTCTCTTGGAGTACTTAACCCTCCTGACTTGCCTACTTATATTGACTCACGTTTGGGGACAAGTTCTACATTAGATTTGTGTATTGTCCCTCCAACTCTTCTTGCGTGTGGGTTTCTTGAAAGAGGTGCAGATCTTGGGAGTGATCATTATCCAATTGGATGTACTTTTGGCACAGTAGTTAAGAAATCTGATAACCATTTGCGTAGATGGATTTGAAAAAATGCAAATTGGGCTGGCTTTAAGGAAGAATTATCACAAATATCTACAAATCAGATAGCTCACTCCTCAGTTGATGATTTGAACACAGCATTAACAAAAGGGCTCCAGGACGCAGCTAGCAAATATATCCCCAAATCCTCATCGGCTTGGGGAGTTAGGAGGAAAACACCGTGGTGGGATGGGGAATGTGCTTTGGCTGTAGCAAAGCGGAGGAAAGCTCGAAACAAATTATCAAAACATCCCACTGCAGAAAATTTGCATGTGTACAAGAATTATGAAAGGAATGCCAAAGAAATCATTAAGCAAAAGAAAATTCAAAGTTGGACAAGTTTGTGTAAACACTCTGGACTCAAACACCGGTGTTGGTAATGTCTGGAGGTTGATACGTTCAATGAAAGGTAGCTCTGTCAATTTAAATCCAACTAGGTGATATAGCAGATAGCACAGCAGACAAAGCTGAATTATTACTGGCTTATTTTTGTAGACACAAGATAAAATTAGGTGATAAATTTTCAAAGACAATTGAAAATACCATTTCTAACCTATCAGCAGGTCATATAGAAAATACAGACCTTAATTCTCAAATAGCAATGCATGAACTACAGAGAAGCTTAAAACATGTTAAGAATACTAGCCCCGGTTTTGATGAAATTCCTTTTGCTTTCCTCAGTCAGGCACCACAGTCATTCCTGGAACATATTACCTATCTGTTTAACAAGAGTTACTCGAGTGGTTACTTCCCAGAAGCATGGAAGTTGGGAATTATATGTCCGATGAAGAAACCCAAACGAGATCATTCAGTTCCCAATGGGTATCGACCTATCACTTTGCTCTCATGTCTCTCAGAAATCATAGAACAAATTGTCAAACATAGACTTGATTACTTTTTAGAAAAAACAAGGTCTTCTCTTGCTATCAAACAGGGTTCCGCAGGAAGAGATCTACGTATGATGCCCTAGCTCTAATTAAAAACTGTATCTCACAAGCTTGGACAAAGAAAATGTATTGTTTGATTGTCTATATTGATTTGGAAAATGCTTATGATATTGTATGGCACGCTGGACTTTTGCACAAGCTAATAAACATTGGATGTGACATACGCACTGTCTTATGGTTAAGATCATACTTGAGCAATAGACGTGTTAGGGTCAGGGTGGCAGATGCTGTCTCATCTGATAAGATTCTTGGTTGTGGTTTGCCCCAAGGTGCAGTCCTGAGCCCCCTGCTGTTTAATGTGATGCTCCATGATTTGCCTCAGATGGAGGGCATCCAACGCATCTCATATGGAGACAATGTGACATTAGTTGCTAGTGGGAGGTCCCCAGTTGAGATTCGGCGGATGATGCAGAGCTACCTGAATTGCCTGACACACTGGTTGAGTAAGTGGAAACTAGCCATAAATGTGGATAAAACAAAGTACCAAATTTTTACATGTAAAAAGTATGTACCATTAATAAATCTACAATTAAATTCTAAAACAGTAAACATAACTGATAAACAGCGTGTACTTGGAATAACACTGGATTCCCCAAAACTTACTTTCTTACCACATATACAAAACATTAAAATAGTGTCAAAAACGTTTGCTGGTGCTCAGAGCATTGTCCAGCATCTCGTGGGGATCCTCTCATAAACTGTTACGTCAGGTATATATATCATTCATTAGAAGTAAACTCACGTATGGACATGTAATCTTGACAGAGCTACCTGAAAGTAGTATGAAATTATTTTATGTGATTCAAAACTCAGCTCTGCGATCTATTTTGGGTGCACGGAAAACATCTCCAGTTTCTTCATTGGAAGCTGAAGCGTTCATTATGCCTCTGAGATTGTACCTTGATTTCCTGTTTCTGAAGTGGTGTCTGAGGTGCAGTTTCTTGGATGCTGAGCCCAATGAGTTTCCAGCTAAAATTGAGCTATTTAGATCTCCACCATAAAGTGAGCTTGCAGTAAAACGCATAGAAATAATGAACAAGATTCAGTTTAACTTTTCTCCTCCAGGATCCCAAATAGAACATTTCACTTTTCCATGTATGGAGATCTCATCTAATGTGTGTGTTGAATTTCCTAATCTTAAATCTCTCACTGCAGCTGAAGTAAATCATAAATTTGAAGAATACGTAACATCTAAATTTTGTAACTCTTATAGAATTTTCACAGATGGATCCAAGCTACAATCAGGATCAGCATCAGCTGCTATTTATGTTCCACATCTAAAAATATGTACTTCTTGGCTCCTAAATCTGGGTCACTCAATTGTGGGAGCAGAACTATTTGCAATTTTACAGGCTGTAAATTATACCGTTGATAACTTGTCAAATTATAATGTGGTCATTTTTGTTGATTCTAAAAGTTCCCTGGATATCATATTAAACTTGAATAACCCCACATATGAGATTTTTAGTAGAAGAATTCAAAAGATTGTTGCCCAGTTGAATAACCAGATTCAGCTACAATGGATCCTTGCTCATTCAGGCATAATGGGAAATGAGATAGCAGACAGGTGCGCAAAAATGGGTCATCAAAATTCTAAGTCAGTACTCACTCATCTTAGTTATGAGGAGCAGGTTAGCAAACTGAAAAACAAAATGTTGGACTACTGGAGCGAGTATTGGGGAAATCAAGTGAGGGGATCCGGGAAGGGCAGATTTATGTGTGAATTGTGTAGCAGACCAAAGTTTAGATTAGGTGGTGCCATGTCACGAAAATTTCAGTATTATTAGCCGATTCAGAATTGGTCATGTTGGTGTTCTTTCTCATTTGAGTAGATTTAACCTGTGTCAAAGTCCTCTCTGCCCAGAGTGTGGTGTTCCAGAGACCATTGAGCACTTTTTGCTCAGCTGTCCACAATATGAGGCTGCCAGATTACACTTATGTCTTCCCTTTGTAAAATTTAATCTTCAATTGAATCTGAAAAATGTCTTAGGACTCGGTGATTATCAATCCCATGTACAATTTATAATTCTCCGCTCCTTGGTGAACTTCCTTGGTGCTACCAATAGATGTAAGCTTCTATTAAATTTTTAATTTGACTGTGTTATGTCTGTGTCTAATGAAATGATCTTGAAACAATAAGCTGTCAGCCTCTGCAGACGGCAGCTCGAGAGGTCTAACGATATTGAGGACTCGAGAGAAAAGTGCTGCAGTATCGGGGATTTGCTTGACCCTGCTTATGCTGCCGAAGTACAAGCTGTCAGGTTACACGGATTTCTGCTGAAGAAGTCCAACGACTTTCAAGATCCCTCCGGATCATCGATAAAGAAGAAGAAGGTAGTTCAGGCATTGGCAAATGGCTTGCATACATGGCAAAGAAGGGAATGTAAAACTGCAATTGATTGTATGATAGTGAATAGTAGAGCAAGAATATGTGTCAAAGAAATGTTTGTAGATGAAGATGATTTTGATATTGATAGTGACCATAAAATGCTTGTACTAGAATATAAGTGGGGTGGAAAGGAGTCAATGCAGAAGGCCAGCAAAGTAAAAGAAAATTGGCGTATAAAAATGGCAAACTGGGAAGAATTTAGAAATGAACTGAGTAGATGTAACTGGAACAGGTGTGGAAATGTAAATGACCTAAATGGGGAGATTGCAAGAACCTTGTACAATGTGGCAGAGCAAAAGATTGGTAGAATGAAATGCAGGAAAAGTACAGGGAATGCTAGGTGGTTTACGAGTGAGATAAAGGAAGAACGAATGAGAAGAAAGACTTCAAATAAAAAACAACAAAATATTAGGAAAATGTATGAAAGACGCAGAATTACTGAGGATGAATGGCAGAGTGTATGGAATGAGTACAAGGACCAGCAGAAGAATGTAAAGAGAATGATCAATGAGGCTAGAGTTAAAGAGGAGAGACACCAAGTTAAAAATCTAAGAAAGAAAGGTCCAGATGGAATAAAAGATTGGTATAGGTTTATACAAGGTAATGATAGAGATAGTGAAGTTCAAGTTGATGAATTAGTAGTCAATGGTTGCAGTGTGCAAGATAGGATGCAAATGGTGAAAGCAGTTGAAGAATACTGGGAGGACATTGGTGGAATGAATGAGCAGGTTACAGATGATGAACTCGTAAATTTTCTAATAGATGAACGTGAACTGCAAATGGAAGACAAAATCACTTGTGAAGAGATTGTAAGTTTTTTGAAGAAAGTGAAAAATGGAAAGGCATGTGGCCCTGATAAGATCCCATATGAGTTCTATAAATGTGGAGGAGAGAGTGTAGTCAGTATGTTGAAATGTTTATTTGATGAGATATGGAAGAGTGAAAGAGTACCAGATGACTAGAACAAGTGTAATGTAGTGCTGTTGCACAAGGGTGGACATAAGAGTATGAAAGAACTTCAAAATTGCAGACCAATTGCACTGGGCGACACTGTATGCAAGATCTTTTGTGGTATTTTGAATGAGAGAATGAAAAATTTAGTTGAGGAATTAGGAGTCCTGGGAGAAAAACAGAATGGTTTTAGGCAAGATAGACGTGGGGAGGATAATCTGTTTGTAGTGAGTGGAATAATTGAGCAAAAGAAGAAGGATGATAAGAAGGTATATTAAACATTCCTGGATATTGAAAAGACGTATGACAGAGTGGATCGGGCTGTTTGAAGTTTTGAGGAAAGTTGGTTTTAGCAGAAAAATAGTGAACATTGTACAGAGTCTGTATGAGAACACAAGTGCTATCTACAGATTAGGAAATTTGGAAACAGGGCAAGTGAGGAGTGAGACAGGGCTGTACTCTGTCCCCCCTGTTGTTTGGATTGTACACAGAAGAATTAGCAGTTCAACTGAGAGGGAGTGGCTTAGGACTAAAAGTTGGTAATGAGAGACTGAGCTGTTTGTTGTATGCTGATGATGTGGTTGTGGTTAGTGAATGTGGTCATGAACTACAAAGAATGCTTGACATTGTGAACGGATATAGTACAGATTTCAAGATGAACTTTGGTGCCGATAAAAGTAAGGTCATGGTTATAAATAGTGATGAGACTGATAGAGACACACTGTGGAATATTGGAGAAATCAGAATAGGTAGAACAAAAGAATACAAATATCTAGGTTGTACGATAAGTGAAGATGGATGTACTAGAACTAAAGGTGAGAAAGTGACAAAAGCAATGCAGTGGAGTGGACGGTTAGGTAGTGTGGCCAGATACAGAGCAAACAAGTACAAATATGTGAGAGGAATGGGGAAGTATGTTGCTGTACCTAGTGTCATGCTCTTGCTTGGAATGGAAGTGATCTTGAAAAGCTGGATGTGATACAAAATAAGGTAGGACGTGTAGCATTGGGTGCTCCAAAATGGACAGCTACAGAAGCCATTAGAGGTGACCTAGGGTGGAGCCTATTTTCAGAAAGAATGATGAAATCTGTGCTGAATTATAAGGTGAGAATTGAAAGAATGCGGAATAGCAAGTGGGTAAAGCGAATTTTTGAATGGAGTCTGAGTGTAAGCTATTGGGAGAAAGTATGTTGGGGGCATGCAAGGAAACTTAGTATGCAAAAAATTATTCATGTTAGAATTGGGAGACCTATGGATGACTGGAGTTTAACTGTTGGAGGTGTAGGGCCTGAGTGGGACTGCAAGAGGTGGAAGAAAGAGATTGAGAGGCAAACAAAAGAGTATGGATTGAATAAGTGGAAGCTTAGCATGATGCGGAAGCCTACACTTAACTGGTATATATATGAAAAAGGCAGCACCTAAGTTTGAGATGTTCTATGATGGTAGTTTTGGAAGTCAACTCTTGTTTGCTGTGAGATGTAAGCCATTGAGTGTGAACAGACGTACATGGAGATGGAATGAGAATAATAACAGATTATGTTGGCAGTGTAATAGTGGAGTGGAGGAAACAATTGAGTATTTTGTGCTGGAATGTAGTAAGTATGAGCAAGAGAGAGAGTTTTATGAATGTGGTGTTTGAGCAGTATTGAGAGAATGAGTGGAATGCCAGATGTGCTGAAGATGATTGCGGTATGAGCTGTCTTGCTGGATTGGATTGGTAGATTCTGAGTAGTTAAGGGGACAAGTCTGGTACCAGACGCTGAACTCTTTGGGTGAAAATTGTGGAGGGAATTGAAGGCTGTTACTAAGGCACCAACGCTAACAACCCTCAATCTCAAGTTCAAGTTCATATATCTTTAATTTTTATTGCTTATTATTATATTATGTTATTCAAATGTAGATAAGTCATTTTATTTATAATTGTTAGCCTACTTATTTAAATTATCTTGAAAAATAAAAACTTGGTACATTTCAGTAATTGGTACCTTATACTTAGTACTTTCCATGGAGTGACCAGATGCAATAGCTCATCAAATGATGTAGTATCCATTCTAAGATGGTTCTTAAAATCTTCTGACTCATTTGCACATAATTCTTTGGGCAATACGTCAGTTTCAAATATTCTGCCATGTTGTCAGAGCCAGTTTGTGGCCCATGTCTTACATTTACGCAGGCATTTTCTGGGAGATGAAAGTGCTAAGGCTAGCACTAAAATGGTATGTAATTTCTTTGTCGACCATCATGTAAAGCATCAGCAGAGCAAATGAATGGTTTTCATCAATTATATTCTTGACAAAGAAATACAAATCAACACAAAATTATATATTATTCATAGAGAGTGTAAGAAAAAAAAAATATTTCCAGGTATGTCTAAAAACCTATGTGAGGTAACTATATTATTTGGTTAGCAATATATCTACTAAGTTCTTTTCAGTCTATCATCATTTGATTGATTTTATTGAAAAGAATTTTTTGTAAGTGTTTGTGTAAATTCTGTCCATAACTAAGCATAAGGAGGTCATACAAAAATCTCACAATGTTTCAAAATACTAAAATAAAGTTTTTATACATGCATCAATGGAACAAAAATTTTTGGGGGAAATTTACTGAAAGAAATATGCATGTGCCAAGTTGCCAACTGACAGAAAAATTTATATCCTTCAATTCATATACAAGGTCAACATCCTATGTAGCTGCAAGACAAAGAAAATCTTATGTAAATATGGTTAGTGCCCTTGGTTAAGGACACCGTCTGGGTAGAAATCGGAATTAGTGTTGATTTTCTGTTTTTATATGCATCTTATAGAGACTTTCCGCTTACGTCTACTCCGTATGGTACGTCCACCAGAGGGGGGAAAGCAATAGGGGTGGCGTGCCCTTGAACCCTCCCCTCCCCCATTATTGAGAGTCAATTGAGCGTGTTTCTCTGCGGGAATGGCAATATTGTTCATTCATAGGCTACTCAAAGTGCTTCCATTATTTAAACAAAAGATTCTAACGCTGAGTAAATATTTTTTTAAAATTTTTGACAATTTCAGAATTTAGCTGTTCTGCCGTATCTATGATACCGTAGCTTTCATTCATCTCGATGACAGCTGCAGTATCATAGCTACGGCCATGGCGAGCACACCAATCCAAAGGGCTTGAAAAGAGCTACAGAACAGAGGAGTTAACTTGAAAAAAAACTTTTTTGGTTGAAAAAAATGAAAAAATAAAAAAGTGGTTGTTTTGAAGAATTAGACGTATTGTCTTTAGATGTACATTTTTTCCCAGAGTTCCAGAGCTACAGCAATGTGAAATATATATCAATCAAAAGGGCTTAAAAAGAGCTACAAAAGCTCATGAGTTCATTGTAAAAGACCCGGTAGTTCAAAAGATAAGAAGAAATTTTTTTTTGAGAAAAACACATTTTTATGGAAACTTGATAATTGGTTTCTCAAATGTATCTTCTCCCACAATTTTAGAGCTAAAAGAATGGTTTATATACCATCAATAGGGCTTAGCAAGGTGTATCCACACGCAATAACATTTTTTGATACATTTATTATTTTGAAAATTACACAACATAAAAAAAAATGAAAAAAAAACATTTTTTTTTAAATTCTCAAAATCCACAAAATGAAGTTATCAAAATTCCCTATTGCGTGTGGTTATCAAGACATATAAGCAATATAAAAACGAAGTACTATTTTGGTAACTTTAAAATTGTAGAAGAAGATAGATTTTAAAAACCCCTATTGTATCATATTTTTCATAAATAAAAAAAAATCCAGTGCAGATACAAAAATTTGATCAAAATAACAAATGATCTTTGCATCATTTCATACCTACTGTGAAAATTTCAGAGAAATCCATCCATAAAGAACTGACTTTTTTTTACCCAGCCGGTGTCCTTAATGTTGAATGTTTGCCAGTAATCGATTTTCAAGTTTTCGATGCCTAAACATACTTAATTAGATGGAAATAATTAAGTTTTCTTCTATGGATGCACTTTCCATCAGAAATGACTATTTTACAAGTTAGAGCGGTAAATTAGTTACCGTAGCTCTAGTGTTTGAAGCGGGAAGTAATTCATTGAGCGCATTGTATGGCAACACTGTAATGGGCGCTCCCTTCCGACGCGCTGGAATGATCGAGTGCGTTCCCGCCATCTAAGATGAAAGTGATAACATACTGCTATAGTTTGTCATTTTTGGGTGATAATTTCTATTGTTTTATTAACTAAAAGATCCTAGAAGTGGGTTCAGGCTCTGCGGGGTGAGCTAATAATTAATAACAAAGTATTCAAACGTACTCTGATAGCTCAATTGCGCAAAAAAAACCTACTGCTCTAACTCGTAAAATACTAATTTGCCGTAAAAGTTTATGGAAGAAAAGTAGTTTATTTTGATGTTATTACCATGATTCAAGATTCAAGTAACAAAAATTTGAAAATTGATTAGTAGCTCTTTATTCGATTGCATTTGTCATCACTCATCAAAGACAAAAATTAACAAACCGCTATAACTCATACAATACTCATTTTTGACGAAAACGGCATAGAAGAAAACTTGTTTATTTCAATCTAATTACCTATGTTTAGGCACCGAAAACTTGAAAATTGATTACTGGCAAACATTCAACATTAACCGTGCCCTTTAGGGCTGAAGAATAGTAGGAATATCCTCTGTAGGCCTAATGTATGCTGCAGTTTCTGCAACCTTCATGGCGTCTGGAATTCCCACCTATGACATTTACATCATACATTAGGCATAAGGATATTAAACTGCTTCATCAAGCCTGTTCCTTAAACACAATAAGTAATTTGAATTTCATGTAGGAGTGTTCTATTTTTCTGAACTATTTTCAAATAAGAATTCTAAATTATAATTTAGTAACAATTAAATTTCAGAAAGAAATTGCTAATTTTTTTCTATTTCATCAATTTGGCTTACCAATCTTGAAATTACACTGAGATATCAGGCCTGGAAACTTAATTCTGCATTCTTAGAATATATGCATAAAATTTTTTCCACAGTATTTACTCCCATATCTTTGTTTTAGAGACAAAAAGGGGGGAAACCCTTGTCTGATTGTCCAACAAATACGTATGCGGTATGCTAAGAGTGGCTAATATCAACATAAACATTAAAAAATACTTTTAACCAAGCACATCATCCAATCTGACACTGAAAAATACTTTAACACTGAAATAAACATAAAAAATGAAGTAAATTCAGCATTTTTTTTTATAAAATTTGATTGTTTGCTTTTTCAGGCCATAGTGTTCACACACTGCCTTCACAGACACACCATTTTCCAACTTCCTTATCAACTCAAGTTGTTGTGCCACTGTTAAATTCTTCTTTTTTTGCCACTGATACTCCAGATGAAATGGTGATGAAATACATATCACTGATACAAGAAATCAAGCACAAAAGAAAAAAGGCAAAAATTGATAGCAATGCAATTGCGGTGCTGAAACAGTGTTGTCAACAAGGCGACTGCCGGCCACCTTGTGATCAGTTTTGGAGCTAGCAGACTTCGTCCGTTGTGCACGCAATTTTCAAATAAAATTGGCAGCTCATGAATTTATTCATAGAATCCGAAATCTGCTAAAACAGGGTTTGTGAAATAGAGGTATGGGTGTACTGCATGAGAGCGAACATCGGTTTCCTATGATTTTTCAAAAATAAAAATGAAATACTTCTAGATTGAAATAAGCTTTGAGGTATTCAGAGCATGTTTGTAGCATTTGAATAGATAGTTATGGCCTATAAAGTTTTTGGAATTTGCCCAAAATCCCCCCCCTCACTCAAAAGAAATTCCTTCAAATGTAAATTTCTCAGCCAATAATGCAGATAGAGATGAATGCTTTTTTCTGTTCGATTCACAGTAAACAGCTGTCAAAATGTTGCGGAAAGTTTTTCGATTTAGCTTAAGGAGAGCGTCCCCCATACGGACTTTTTTCTTTATTATTGAACCTAGAACAATGAAATTTGATATACTGATAGGAAATTAAATTTAGAATCGTTTTTGCTTAGAGCAAAAGTTAAATTTTCTTGAAAAGAAAATGGGAAATCAAAGAAAACGAAGTTCGAGGGGGGGGGGTTTCAAAAATCTTCTCCTCCTACAGTTTTTAAGCTACAGTAATGATTTTGGTATCATTGGATGCAGGAAGACACGGGCTTTTAGGGTAACTAAAATTCATTCCAAAATTATTCATTACTCATGAGGTATGACGTCATAAAATTGTACATTTTCGAAAAAGTACATTTTTTTCCTATTTTTACACATTTTCATGTTGAAAATGGAAATTTGAGGAAACAAATTTTAGTTGCCCTAAAAGCCCGTGTCTTCCCGCATCCAATGATACCAAAATCATTACTGTAGCTTAAAAACTGTAGGAGGAGAAGTTGTTTGAAACCCCAAAAACCATTGTTTACATTATAAGCAAAACAAAGAAACATAAACAATTCAAATAAAAAATTTTGTAAAATTTTTGGTTCAAGTTAGACCCCTGAAATCATTATAGAGTAATCCAGAGCCATAGGAGATGACGTAGCAACTTTGCGCCGTGAAGAAAATGCCATTGGAGAGGTGTAACATGATTAAATACCACTTCCCCCTCCCCCCCATTCTTTAAACCCCCGTAGCGGGCGAACGAGTGAACGTACGAGTCTCATTTTTTCACAGGATGTACCTGACCTCTTACACTTCTTCTAGCAGCAAAAATCCCAGTTTCTCAAGAAATCTCATAAGCATGGATTCATAAGGGGGACGCTCTCCTTAAGGGAACCATTTCCGCATGTTCCCCTTAGCTGCAGTCCAAAGGTTGATTCTCCCGATTTTTTTTTTATTGCTTTAAATGAGTTTGAGATTGTACAACTTTCTTAGTTATGGTTATTGCAGGCTCTAAATTAATACATCAATCTCTTATCATATGAGTCTTGAAATAGTTAAGAAATGAAGCTATAGTATTTATTATAGTTTACTCTTAATAGAAGAAGAAGGAATAACTACTAAATTTAGAGGCACAACAACTAGTAGAAGATGTGCAGAATAATGTGAACATCTCTATGACTTGATGAAAGGTATTTACAGAAAATTTGACAAAACAAGATGAGGCCAAGAGTAAGGAGCACAGACATGAGGTGTTGATCTGCCAGCTGAAAAGAATGAGTGTAGCTTATACACACAAGAACCATAAGCAATTCCAATGACCAGGCTTTAAATCAAAATGAGCATTTTAAGACACAGTGGGGAGAATAAAATGAGTTGATCAATACAAGAAACCAAAATGGACAAACAATTCTGTGTACAAGCTATTTACCAAAATGAAACATTCAGCTCACCTCCTGGAATTGTAAAATCCAAGCAAGTCAGATGTTTCAGACTTGAAACTAATTTAAACACAATAATGATTCACATAGAAAACCGCAGCATATTTTTGAAACTTGTATGGTTTTGTGAAGCTAATTTGAGGTCAAGTCTCTAGAAAATTTACACTTTGCATGAAAGGAACTGGGAAACAAGTGTTAGAGGCTTTAAGAAAATTAAAGGTTTTTCAAGAGTATCCTGCTCAAGATTTAGTATTTCTTAGTTTTATTTAGATCATACTTCTTCTTACAGTATTCAATTTTACATTCTCATGTAGGACTTAAATTCCGTGTTTAAAAGTTGATTCAACTCACACTGTGTTCTTCATTTGAGCAGGTTTCATTTCATATTTCTATGCATCATTGCATATCCTTTGAAATGATTGTTGTATTTCATCATTGAATATAAATTTTTTCCAGTGTGTTAAAATTATTATCATGGGGGGTTTTCACAGTAGACAAAATGCAGGAGTCCAAATTTTGGACCTGGGAGGTGCAAACAGTGCGTACAGGTATCCTCCTCGCATGGGTGAGTAAAATACCGGTAATTATAATTGGTATGTTGAGAATATTACATGGGCTTTATCTTCCATATCTATCTCTTCACTGCTAAGTGCCAGGTGCGGAGACCAAATGACCACGTTTACAATGAATGCTGTAACTTTCATTCTTGAAATGAAAAGAATCAAAATTTATAACTAATGAATGGGGAATTTCTATTGTTTTCTTCGAAAAAACTAGTTATGAAAAAGAATGTCCAATAAATGCCGTCTTTCCTCGGTGATGCATTCATGTGGGGGGTTGATAGCTTTCATCATTACATCTTCCAACATTTCAATTGGAAAGGCTGTGATTTCACACGTAATGTTTTCTTTTAAATCTATATTTTTGCGGGATGTGTCAACGTACGCGTTGGACATAAAGTAGCCTCATAAGAAGAAATCGCAGGAGGTGAGGTCAGGTGAACGAGGCGGCCACATGATGTTGCCATGTCTGGAAATCCGGCATTTCACGGATGAAATTCATTGAAACTCGCGGTACGAGCAATGGCTCCATCCTGGTTTCATATTACAAAAAATGTTTTTGAAAGTTTAAATTACAAAAAAGCGCCTCTACGGTGAACAAATGATATTGAACATTCCAATGCATCATGGTAACTGAACATCCCATCTTAGGCTGTATAAAATAACTCTCCCCCACCTACCTACCTACCCTATACATTGCATATGACAATGTTGTCATTTAGTCTCCGCCATCCTATTTCTTAAGCATACAGTGGAAATTTTAATTTATCAGCAGAAGGATATGGTATTCAATTAATCATTGATTATTAAAATAAACAGTTAGTTTAATTAATTTATGTGTCACTGTGTATAAAACTATGGCAATTCAAAACTAAATGCTGTTACACTTGATTTTGTGCTTACAATAAGTTTCATAATTTATTGATCTTAGAATATGGGTGTTTTACCATGGTGCATATAACCTCCTTGGGAAAGGATATTTATATCAAGGGGAAAAAGGAGTAGTAGGTTTTGTTATGTAATTGATCTTTCTGTTTATTTCTTGGTTTCTTACCTGTTTCTCTCTTCTGGGAGGTAGATTTTTTGTGGGACCGGGCTTGCAACACTGTCTTTTATCTTCATATATCTGTGTTTAAACTTTTTGGCTTTCAGTTCAGTTACACCATTATTGAAGAGTTCAAGTTGATTAGGTGATCCTTGAAGAAAGGTGTGCTGTTGTTGTTGTTTAATTGCAAGAATTTTGTTTTCAGGAAATATTTTCAAAATAGTAATTTCATAGTATGTTTGATTAAGGAGAGCAAACGGGGTTCCTTTTGGGTCGGGACATCATATATGAGATTTTTGCGTGAAAATGTTCCTAAACCCTTCCTACACCACGTAGTGAAAACGGGAACCCTGTACGATGCTTCTAACCCCCCAAAATACCCCCCAAAGGGGGTATTTTACCCTAAATAACCTCCAAAATGGGGGTACTTGAGGGGTATTTTGGAGGCATACCCAGAGGGTTACCATAATACCCAAAGGGAGAAAACAATGGAAAAACCAAGTGAAATATTATATAAAATTAGTTGTGTTATAGTTATTTTGTAGGAATAACAAAAACCTAAGTATCATGTATGGCAAAGTGCTCTGAAGGGTAGAATACCCCTTTAGGAAGAATTTCTTTGATATTGAACCTAGAGCAATGAAATTTGATACACTGATAGGAAATGCAATTTGGAATCATTTATCTTGAGTAAAAAAATGTGATTTTCTTCAAAGAAAACGAGATATTCATAGAAAACGAAGTTTTTGGGGGAGTTTTTCAAAATGCATCTCCTCCGACAGTTTTTAAGTAAATGTAATGATTTTAGTGTCATTGGATGCGGAAATACTTGTACATTCAAAAACTAACATGGCATTCTCTCCAAACATTCAATTTAAAATGGAAAAACATAAAAATTCCACGGCACGTCTTCTTTTGTAAAAAAACGTACTTTATGACGTCACAACTCATGATCAAAAATGAATTCAGGATTGCCCATTTAGTTTTTGAATTGCCCGCGTTATTACGCATCCAATGATACCAAAATCATTACTGTAGCTCAAAAACTGTAGGAGGGAAGCATTTTGAAACCCCATAAACCATTGTTTACATTATATGCAAAATAAAAAAACATGAACAATTCAAATAAAAATTTTCTTAAAATTTTTGGGTCAAGTTAGACCCCTGAAATCATTATAGAGTAATCCAGAGACATAGGAGATGACATAGCAACTTCGCGCCGTGAAGAAAGTGCCATGGGGGAGGTGTAACATGATAAAATACCACTTCCCCCTCCCCTCCCCCCCATTCTTAAAACCCTCGTAGCATCGGACCCAGTACACGTACGAAGCTAATTTTTTCACAGGATGTACCTGACATCTTACCCTTTCTATAGCACCTAAAAATCAAAATCCGAGAAAACTCGCCAATCTGGTGGTATTCTCCCCTGAACAAAACCCCCATTTTCTCAGAACCAACTTTTCAAGACTTTGACGCTCAATTTCAGCCACAGTTTTCATCCGATTGGGGTCATCTTTTTTGTATCACCGAGAGCAATGTAAGTACTACAATCCCCTGGAGTTAGTTTTTTGATAAACTTAAAAAATTATTTTTTATGAATTTTTTTGTCAAAATAATGGTGAAAATATTTTTAAAATTTTTTTAAAATTTTTTTCAAACTGAAACGAAAAACTATCCCTAACGTTTTGACCGCTGTTCATTGTGAATCAAGCAGAAAAAAACCATTCGTCTCTATCTGCATTATTGGCTGAGAAATTGGCAGGTAAAAAAATTTCATTTGGGTGGGGGGGGGGGGGGAGGTTTTGGAAAATTTCGAAAACTTTATAGGCTATACCTGTTTATTCGAATGCTTCAAACGTGCTATGAATATCTCAATGCTTATTTCAATCTGGAAGTATTTTTTATTATTTTTTAAAGTTTACCCCGTACGGGCTCCTTAAGCACTAGAGTTCATTAACTGTTCAAAAAATAGTTAGTGAAATTATAAGTTTATCATTTTCTTTGATATTGACAACATTATACAGAGAAAATATTGTGTTAATCACTTTTTGTTAGTGTAGAGTCTTTATTATTAAAGAAGGTTGTTTCATAGTTAAAATAAATATGAAATATATTTTCAGGAAACTATTTCAGCAGCCACTTCATTATGGGTGGGGAGCGCTTTGACACGGCCATCCCTGAAATGTACCTTTTTGGGGAGAACATGGACCTCAACTTCCTGGGGTCTCGGCCATCGCCTGTGAGTGCTTCCCTCGTGAGACGCTGAATGGAGGCATTCTGTTTGTGCATGTGCTGTATATGCGTGCGTGTTGGTGAATAGCTGTTCTAGTGTTTAACATTGTGATGCTCATTTTTAGTCTTAGTTAGACATCAATGAGTGATGGGTAGAGATGTCTCAAAAAAACCATGCCGTTTTTTTTAAAATAAAAACACGTTTTTTTACAAAAAAACGTGGCAAAAAAAACGTGGATATATATTTTTTTTTAAATTTTGTCTGAAAATAACTGAGCAAGAAAAAGAACCACATTACATTATTTGTTTTCATGTCAAATTACAAAATAAAACAGCATACTTCTTAATTGATGGTTTTCTATGGTGTTATGAAATTTTTCATTTTCTGCGGTTTCATGCTTTGATATTTCATTTATTTTACAATACATGTGAATGACCTTCAACTCCCAAAATGGTGTGTTATAATAACATATCTTTACTTATGGTCATTCATAGAGATGTGACTAAAAAACCATGCTGTTTTTTTTAAAAAAAAACATGTTATTTATACAAAAATTATGACTAAAAAACATGGATATTAATATATTTGTGATCTTGAAAATCCAATGCTGTTTTTTTAAACATTGTTTTTAACAGAAAAATCTTGACTAAAAAAACATGGCTATTATATTTTGTGGGACCAAAAAATTGTTTTTTATAAAACATTTAAAAAAAAATCATGATTAAAAAACACAGATGTAAATATCAGGAAAGTTATTTTTCTTTAATCTAATTGTCTTTAGAAACTTATAAACAAAGAATGCTGTTAATATTGAAATCATGTTTATTAGAACTGTACTAGGTCGTAGAATAAAATATCTACAAAGAATCTATTCACTCCATAAAACTTTTCGGAGACCAGCTCCATCCTCAGTCATTCAGTAAAATTTGGTGAAATGGACAATGAATTTTCACTGTTCCTTTGAAAAACATTTGACTGAATGACTTACTGAGGATGGAGCTAGTCTCCAAAAGGTTTTATAGAGTGAATCGATTCTTTGTGGATATTTTATTCTAAGACCTGGTACGATTCTAATAGATATTAATATACCTTATGTGACCAAAAAATCCATGCTGTTTTTTGAATGTTTTTGTTACAAAAAGTCATGACTAAAAAACACGGATATTAATATACTTTATTTTACCATAAACAACCATGCTGTTTTTTTGAAAAACATCTTTTAACAGAAAAATCATGATTAACCCTTTAACGCCCAAGTGGACTGTACGGTCCTCTTTCAAAAATAACAATATATTTTATTTCTTATTCAATTTGTTCACTAATGTGTCCTTTGAACTTCACTGCCGAGTGGCAGTTCCTTCCCCATCTTGATAACAGTGACTACCTAATGCCAGTGTCAGTTTAGTGATAGTGGTTGTATTAACGGTAATATGAGTATAAAAATGTGGGCGTTAAAGGGTTAAAAAATGTGGATATTAATATATTTTATGTGCCACAAAAAAAACCATGCTGATTTTTTTTTAAATCTTGTTTTCTTTACCAAAAAAATCATGAATAAAAAAACATGGATATTAATGACTTTTTGTGAAAAAACATGGTTTTTAAAATGTCATGTTTTTTTGGTCAGATAAAATTTAATAACACTCATGTTTTTTGTAAAAAGTCTTTTTTTCAAAAAGCATGTTTTTTTGTCATATAAAATAAATTGATATCCATGTTTTTTTACAGATTAGATTAGTCATTAGTTTTAGCCTCCCTACCCAGCATCAAATGCAATCCAAAGAGAGGGAAGAAGATTATGAAACAAGATAATAGTTGAAGAAGACAGTAGACAGTAGTAGGTGCTGAAAAACAGACCGTGAACCAAAAAAAGGTGGTCCTCGACATAACAAAAACATTTTATTTCAACAAAAAGGAGGCCTACCTAACTCTCAGCTTGGGCCCTCACATTGTCCCCCTGGAAGCGCTAGTTCCCATAGATACAATAGTTGTATCCCCCTGAGGGGTATTTTTTTTCAAAGAAGTCATGACCAAAAAATGAATAATAACTTTTTAATAAAAAACATGTTTTAAAAAAAACAATAATTTTTTTGGTAACATAAAATATGTTAATATCCATGATTTTAAGACACGATTTTTTTATGAAAAATACATGATATAAAATAGCATGGTTTTTTGGCCGCATAAAATATATTCATATCCAGGTTTTCTTATACATCATTGTTTGTAAAAAAACATTTTTTAAAAAAGCATGGGGTTTTTTAGGTCTCATAAATATATTCATGTTTTTTTAGTCATGATGTTTTAGTAAAAAAACATTTTTTGGTCTCATAAATATATCATTCATGTTTTTTCAGTCATGATTTTTTAGTAAAAAACATGTCTTTTTAAAAAAAAACTGCATGGGGCTTTTTAGGTCCCATAAAATATATTGTTTTTTAGTCATGATTCTTTTAAAAAAAAGCATGGTTATATTTGGTACCAGAAAATATATTAATATTCATTTTTATTAGTCAGAATTTTTTGTAAAAAAAACATGTTTTTAAAAAAGCATATATGTTTGGTCACCTAAAATATATCAATATCTATGGTTTTTAGTCATTTTTTTGTAATGAAAACACAAAAAAGAAACCATACAGTAAAAGTGGTGGCAGATAACCCACAATTACCTAGAGGAGTCTAAGAGGTACAGCAGGAGCCACAGAACTTACCACAGAACTTTTATTGATGGAGTCAAAATTCAGAGCTTATTATCTCTGCAAAGTCTGATATTTTTTGTCACCTAAAAATAAAATCAGACATAGTAGAGATAGTAAGCTCTGAATTTTGACTCCATCAATATAAGTTCTATGGCTCCTGCTGTTACTCTTAGACTCCTCTAGGTAATTGTGGGTTATCTGCCACCACTTTTACTGTATGGTTTCTTTTTGATGTTTTTATAACAATAAAATGACTAAAAAACATGGATATTGACATATTTTAGGTGTCCAAAAGAAAAAACAAAAAAAAACACATAAAAACACGTTTTTTTTTAAAAAAAAACGCAATCAAATAAAACCGTTTTTTTTGCATCACTAGTGATGGGGTGATATATATAATGATAGGTATGAAATAGCCGTGGATTTTTTATACTTCTTTGGGAAATTTTACCACCCCTTTTTTGGATTAATTGCAATTCACTAATGGCAGAGATCTCATGACTGTGTAAAGAAAGAAAGACTTCAGCTTTTCGTGTAGTAACTTTTGGTCTTGATCACATGATAAACAGCTCTAAGAGAAAAAAAGAACATAAGGAAGGTGGGGTAAAGTTTATAAAGTAATATCAAGTTGGTCCACTCCATCGCAATGTTTTATTTCAATTTTCATGATCTGGTCATTTAAATAGGATTCATGGCCTTGTAAATGCATGAGTGTTTTTGTGATTGGAATACAATATAGAGCAATTATTTCCAGGATATTTTCTAATGAAAACCGAATTCAATTTATTGAATTGAATGAGGTACAGCATTAACATTTGATCCCATTTGTAGTGATGTACCGATACCAGAAGAGAAGCTGATACCGATACTCAATTTTTTCAGGTGCCTTTACCAATAATTTTGTTTTATGACAAATAGTAATACACATTGAAAAGAAGGAACAAGTATGCACTGTAAGGCAACTCAGGATTGCACTCCTGTACAACCAATATTAATTTCATGTTTGGTGGTGCACAAGTATATTTATTTAAATTGTATTTATACGGAGCAATAAATGCCAAAACAATAGTGCATGTTTATTTATTAACAATTCTATTTTTATTTTGCAGTTAGTGTTGACACATTTTAGCTTCAAGCTTCTAACCTATAGTATGATTCTACTTCAGAGACCATTGACAAGCAACGTTATGAAAACTTTCAAGTTGTTAGTAACAAAATTACACTGTAGAAATCTCTGTTGGAACCATTATACGTAAGTAGAAATGCCAGAATACGACTCAGCAAGCCTCGAGATGGCCATCCACTGAAGATTAACGTCCGAGCTGCTCAAAAATTTGTCTGAACAATAGTTTAGAGGCTTCAAACTACTCGTGAAGAATTGAAGGATGATCTCAAGGCATCTGGGATCTAAGCCAGTATACACACGATCAGCAAGGCGCTACGTCATGCAGGTCTTCAGTCCCGCACTCCTTGTAGGGCACCTCTTTTCCAGAAACGTCAAGACCAGGCTGATGTATGTCAACAATCTTTTGAACAAGCCAGCAGCGTTTTGGAACTCAGATGAAACCAAAACCAAACTATTTGGTAGAAACGGCACAAACCATGTTTGGAGGCTACAAAACAAAGAGTAAAATTCAAAGTGCACATACCCACCGTTAAGTTTGGAGGTGGCTCAATCATTGTGTGGAAATGTTTCAGCTCATTAGGGGTAGTTAAACTTCACATCATTGAAGGAACCATGAATGATAGGAAATATCCTGAAATATTTGAAGAACAACTCCTGCCTTCAGCTTGTTTGTTGAGGTTGAAGCAGGGATGGACCTTCAAACAAGACAATGATCCAAAGCATACTGCAAACAAAATTAATGAGTGGTTGAGGATGAAGAATATAAACATTTCAGAATGACTTAGTCAATCCCGGACATTATTCGATTGAAAGCTTGTGAAGGGAAATGAAATTGAAGATTCAGAAGATAGGTCCCAATTATATCACTGAACTCAAAGAAATTTGCATTGAAAAATGGAATGAGATTTCACCCAAAACTTGTAAAAGGCTGGTAGTGAACTACTCTGTCTCACAGCCATAATTAATAATATCGGCTGTGCAACGAAGTGTTAATGTATGTATATCTTAAAATGTGTTATGAACTTTGGTTTATGTATTTATTATACATGTTTGTATGTATTTTGATCTATTAAATTTTCGTGGGTTTAAGATATATATTATCCTTTTTATGCTGTTCATATATAGTCCAATTTTCGTAATTGTAAGTAGTCTAGAAATGTGGAATCTGGCGATTTAAGGATAGCGTCCCCCTTCCGGACCTTTTTGTTTGTTATTGGACCTAGAGCAATGAGATTGGGTATATTGTTAGGAAATGCAATTGAAAATCTTTTATCTTCTATGAAAAAGTGCAATTTTCTTGAAAAGAAAATGGGAAACCAAAGAAAACAATATTTTAGGGGGGTGGTTCAAAATTCTTCTTGTCCGACAGTTTTTGAGCTACAGTGATGATTTTAGTACCATTGGATGCGGAAAGACGTGGATATTCCAAAAAATAGAATGATTTTCCCCAAATTTCCAGTTTTAAATAAATAAAAAAATTTGAGAGCAAACTCTGTCATCAAAAAAATGTGGATTTATGATGTCATAACTTACCAACAAAGAGTAAATGTGAAAAAAAATTCTGTGTTTATTAAAGCCCTCGTCTTTTTGTATCCAATGATACCAAAATCATCACTGTCGCTCAAAAACTGTCCGACAAGAAGCATTTTAACCCTTTACGGACGTAGCAGAGGAATTCGTCTGCACTTCTATTATGGCTCATGTATTAAAAAATTCCTAGTATATGCTCTAAAGCCAATAAAGACGTACGCGTCTGTAGTTGGTCTTCAAATGAGAAGTATCAGAACCCGCCAAAGTTTCATCGTCGGCTCAGTGCAGTCTTAGACATAGCGTGGGGAGGTATTACGCTTGCCTACTCCAAATCGGTCGAATTTGAAGGTTCATGGCAGATCATACAGGGGAGGTACAGGGTATTGAAAAATTTCATGATGAAATTAGAATAAATTCTTCAATTTAGAGAAAGATTTATTTTGTTACAATGTATACGAACATAAAAATATACCTAATACATGACGAGACGTATTCGTCCTATACGGATTGCTGTGCACTTGCTTTACTATAGACGAAATCGTCCTACTAGGAGTGAAGATTTGTTCTGAAGAAATATTTAGCCAGAATTTGTCAAAATTCCCTGCATATACTGAGTTATGATAATAATTTTCCAGCTTCTATCATTTCAGAGTTCCCAGCAAGATTTTTCAATGGTAATGGACCAACTAATGCTCCCAGACTCCACCTTGTTATTGATGCCGAGAGTATTGCATGAGGCAGTGATGAAAGCATAAATAACTGTATATTTATTGGGTTGGACGGTTCAGTAGCAGACCCTGACTTTGTATTTTGAAGAACAGGTTGAAATTCCTGATGAACATAATGAATTATCAAATTTTGAACGCACGCAAACTATTGTACTGGAAGTAAATGAACCAGAAGAGGTTTCTATCTCACCAAAAAAAAATCAATTCAAATACGAGCAACGGAACGAATTTTCCTATTTGAGTTTCTAGCACTAGCGCTGATTCTACAAAGATCCCAACATTTGAAGATGGACTTTACCATGATGGGACCATCTTGCACCCTCTAGAGTCTAGACTATTTGAAAATATTCATCAGTGAAGATATTATGGCCCTTACGGTAGAGCATTGTAATTTGTACGCCACACAGAAAAATATAAACAAACCTTTGAAATCGATTCGTTCTGAACTACAGAAATGGCTGGGATTGTCTCTTTAATTATTTAATTTCAAAATTGCCTTACACAAGGTTGCATTAGAGCACAATCATTGGCCGATTCAAAGATCAAATATCAGAGGTTATGACCCGAGACCAACATGAGGAAATCAAAAGTTCTCTGCATTTAGAGGACAATACGAAGGTTAAAACAAAGACAAACTCTTCAAGATACGCCCTATCGTTGTTCTCCTTCAGGAAGAGTTCAGAAATATTCCAATACAAGAACTGTCTGTGGACCATGACAACTGGTTCTCTATTCCGCTGATGCAATACTTAGCAAGCCGGGTAGTCTGGAGCTGTGGGGCAATTCATCCTTCGAGGCATCAAGGCATAAGAGACATAACACTTGACAAGAATCTCATGAAAAGAGGAAAAGGATCTAGTATTGAAAACAAGACGACAAATCTCGATCATGTAGTAACTTACGTCAAGCGGTACGATAATAAGATTGCCCGTGTTGTTTCAACTATGGTCATGACTCAACCAACAGAAGCTGTCTCAAGCTTCGACAGAAAACAGAAGCAGCTTGTTGAGGTAGTAAAACCAAACATCATTACGCAGTAAAATCCAGGCATAGAAGGTTGATCTTGCCGATGCTCTGCTAGCTCTCTACAGGATGGACCTGAGGTCAAAGTAAACGTACCATCGCTTGATTTTCCATTTGATTGATTTGTCTATGGTGAATAATTGGATCCTATATTGGAGGTCTGCTAAATATTTATCACTGAAAAGAAAATAGATCCTTCCCCTCACAGCTCTCAAGCTTACAATTGCAAATACTCTGATGCGAGCTGGAAAAAATTTCAAAATAGTAACCGAAGAGGCAAACCAAGCCCTTCGAAGGCAAAACTGGCAAAACGTCATTCAACACAAACGCCCGATAGCTATGTCCATCAGGACCGTATGGATCACTTCACTGAAGTTCAGAGCATTAGCAAAATTAAATATTTTTGACTCTATTTCGATTATATTTTTGTGTCATGCACCATCGGACGCATTCGTCCATTGCATACTGCATGCATGGAATTCCTAGAGGGACGAATTCGTCCTTACAATATATTTTTTATAGAACTTCATTTTTTTCCAAATTTTAGTGTTACATGATCATAGCAAAGTGTTCATGGTTCAAAAACTCAACTAGGTATTTTTTCAATACAGAAGTCAATAATTCGTTCGTAAAGGGTTAAAACCCCAAAGTCTGAGGTGTTCATTATATTCAAAACAAAGACATGTGAACAAGTTTAATTAAAAGTTTAAAAATATTTTTGGTTCAGGTTAGACCTCTGAAATCATTATAGAGTAATACATAGATATAGGAGATGACATAGCAACGTCGCGCCGTGGAGGAAGTGCCATGGGGGAGGTGTAGCATGATAAAATACCACTTCCCCTTCCCCCCCCCCATTCTTCAAACCCCCGTCGCGGGCGAACGAGTGAATGTACGAGTCTCATTTTTTCACCGGATGTACCTGACCTACACTTCATATTGCAGCAATAATCTATTTCTCCAGTGGTCTCGAAATCCTGTAATCCTATAGGGGACGCTGTCCTTAATCAACGTGTTGTATTGTTTTGCCCCACTGTATTTTGCAATTATTAATATGGAGTTACGATCTCGGTAAAATATACTGTAGGCATTATTCATTAGGAAATTTTTTAAATAAAAAATTGCATCCTACTAGCATATGTTGCGTGATCTCAGGCGTGATGTC
The DNA here is from genome assembly GCA_030386875.1 of Morinoia aosen. Classification (NCBI taxonomy): domain Eukaryota; kingdom Metazoa; phylum Arthropoda; class Malacostraca; order Amphipoda; family Talitridae; genus Morinoia; species Morinoia aosen. The sequence goes on from CM059573.1 coordinate 28,310,123, forward strand.
ATGCCTGAGTGATGTCGCGTGTTTTTGCGTGTTTGTGAATATGCGTACGAACATTAAGGTACCTTTTTTCTGTGTAAATGAAATGGGTTGTGACAATAATTATTCATGCGCAATTATAATTTTTGTTGTGTTCAACATTAAATATGACTTTTATTATTATATCTGATAAATAATTACATTTACACTGGTAATGATTGTTATTGTTATTAAGTTAGTCTTCCAAAATTTTGCATTACCGGTCTCATGAAAGTAGTATCAAAGTATGAGTATCAGCAAAGATCCTTAATTTTTTTGGACACTAATACCGATACCTGGGAAAAAAGCCAATGCTGCTGATACCGATACTATGGATACATCTCTGCCCATTTACCTCACTTGTGCCCTTTCCTTGTAGTGTCATTTAGATTAGTGCAACTTATTTCCATATTGCTCTTACACTTCATTGTTTTTGATTTCTTAGAGTTTTTTTAATAAATTCATTTTAACTCCTAGATTGGTTATTTATTTTATAGCAACTTGGAAGTAAATTTCAATTGGTTTCTAAATTATAAATTCATTCGTTATTTCGTGTATTGTGCAAATCATTTTGAAGTTCAAACATTTCACAGTGTAAATGCCCTAATGCAATGGGGCAGGTTCTGTTTGGTGCAATTACATTTTTTTCTGAAGACCCGTACCTTTAATAAACTTATGTGTGTCATGAACTTCATGAAACTTTATTTTATGTAATTTTTGATACATCATGAGAACGATAAATATGTATGGAGTTCTAAAAGTTTGCAATACTAATTATAAATTTAGAAATATGTTGCAAAAAGATTAACTAAAGAAAAAGTTGCTTGTAAAACTCAAAAACTGTCAATGGGTAGACTTTGTTAGAATGTGTTAACATTATGAGAGGACCAAGTAATCATTTTTTATTTCTGTCATGTACATTGTGGTGGCTGGCCAGCAGTATGTTTAGGCAATGTAAAGTTTATTGGGCTCTTCGGGAGATGAAAAGAGTACACACAAGTAGGTGGACGTGACCAAGACTGTAGGTGGCCTATTTCATAAGTATGCGGTCTATTCCAATGATTTAAAATACCCCCAGACCCTGCACTTGGATAATCCAAGCAGCAGCAGAACAAAACACTTAAGGCTTGAGTAGATCCATACGTCGTAATGGGCACAAGAGAGCAAATGAGACAAAGACACCGAGTGGCTCTCCTTAGGATTAGAACCAGATGCCAAAGAGAGGACAGGCAGTTGCTGGAGAATAACAGTGCGAGCAATGTGTATGGAAGGCATACGTGACATCGCAAAGAATTGTGTGCGTGGTTGGGTACTTAACGCCTCTAGGTGCTCTAATAATATGAAAAGTGATATTTAAAATCAAACAAATATCAAAATTGAGGAAGAATTAATTAAAGAATTTGATCAATCGTACATGTATAATCGATGCAACAAACACCAGAAATGTATGAAATTCCCTGTGAATCCACAATTTTTTGACTTGCGTTGCAAATGGAGTAATGCACCTCCCCATACTAGCCGAAGGCAAAGATAGAACTGAAATAAACGAGAATTTAGGAGTGAGCTGCACCACGAGGAGTGAAACGACATAGTTGTAAAATGCAGTTAGCGTCATGTCTGAAATACATGTCAAATTTACTTTGAGCAATTGAAATCTCTTTAACATCAATTTTGCTGTACGCTAGAAGTATAATTTTGTTAGCAGTTCTTTGACATGATTTATTTGAGCGCTTAGTTTAACGAACATTCTTTGCTAGTTGAGAGTTTTTGATTTGTATTCGTTTAGGACACCGTCTAGGTAAAAAAAAAAGTCCCGTTATTTATAGATGGATTTCTCTGAAATTTTCACAGTAGGTGTGAAATGATGCAAATATCATTTGTTATTTCGACAAAAATTTTGTATCTGCACTGGATTTTTTTTATTTTCGAAAAATATGATAAAATAGTTTTTTTTTTTTTTCAATCTTCTTCTACAATTTAGAAGTTACAGAACCCGTACTTCGTTTTTAGATTGCTTAGATGTCTATATATCCACTCGCAATAGGGAACTTTGATAACTATTTTTTTGTGGATTTTGTGAATTAAAAAAAAAGTACTTTTTTTCATATTTTTTTTTTCATGTGTAATTTTCAAAATAATAAATTTATCAAAAAATGCTATTGCGCCAGGATACACCTTGCTGAGTCCTATCGAATGGTATATAAACCATTCTCCTAGCTCTAAAATTGTGGAAGAAGTAGCATTTGAGAAACCAATTACCAAGTTTCCAGAAAAATGTGTTTTTTCACAAAAAAAAAAATTTTCTTTTTATCTTTTGAACTACAGGGTTTTCTATAGTGAACTCTTGAGCATTTGTAGCTCTTTTCAAGCCCTTTCGATTGGTACAATTTACATTGCTGTAGCTCTGTAACTCTGGGAAAAAATATACAACAAAAGGGTGTCATTCTTGAAAGCAACCAATTTTTTTTAATTTTTTATTTTTTTTTAACCAAAATACGTTTTTTAGTCAAGTCAACTCCTTTGTTTTATAGCTCTTTTCAAGCCCTTTGGATTGGTGTGCTCGCCATAGCTGTAGCTATGATACTGCAGCTGTCATTGAGCTATGAATGAAAGCTGCGGTATCATAGATACGGCAGAACAGCTAAATTCTGAAATTGTCGAAAATTATAAAAAAATATTTACTCAGCGTTAGAATGTTTCGTTTGAATAATGGAAGCACTTTGAGTAGCCCATTAACGAACTATAATGCCATTCCTGCAGAGAAACACGCTCAATTGACCCCCAATAATGAGGGGGGTGAGGGGTCAAGGTCACGCCACCCCCATCGCTTTCCCCCCTCTGGTGGGCGCACTATTCGGAGTAGACGTCAACGGAAAGTACCAATGGAAGCGCAAGAAAATCCTCTATAAGATGCACATAAAAGCAGAAAATCAACACATATCCTGATTTCTACCTAGACGGTGTCCTTAAGAAGAGAGCAGTCTTTATTGCATATTGTTTATGAATTGGGGGCTGTTTGATTGATGTAATTGAGTGCTTATCCCCTCAGGGGGATACAACTACTGTATCTATGGGAATTAGCGCTCCCAGGGGAACCATGTGTGGGCCCGAGCTAAAGGTTAGGTAGGCTTCCTTTTTGTTGTAGTAAAATAGGTTTTTGTTTTGTTACGGACCATCTTTTTTCGGTTCACTGCTGTCCTGTTTTTCAGCACCTACCACTTTCTTCTTCAACTTTTTTCTTGTTTCATGAACTTCTTTCCTAGCTTACTGTTTTTGTGCACCTTGTGCATAGATTCCACGTTCCCTCAACTCCATACTAAATGGTGCCTTCCTTTTTCCTCTCTTGGAACATCTTTGTCGTGGTTAAGGGAGGCTAAAACTTTCTTATATTATAATAATAATAATAATAATAATAATTGAGTGCTTATTGAACTATGCTGTTTGTAGACTAACATTTGTGAGCGGTTGCAGCTTTCATATTGAATGCTTCTGAGTATAAGTCTGTGCAAAATATAATGCTTGAGTATCCCAGAATATGAAGGTGAGTGATATCATATGAAACACGCAAGAAGGAAAAGTTGAAAAAAGAAATGACCGCACAGTGTTAGTAAAGGGTATGCAACGAATCATTTTATTTTTAGGTTCTTTATTGTGTATTTGTGTATAAATTCTAATGTATGTTTACTTTATTGATTTTGATTCTTGGCATATTTTTATTATGGGAGGTATACCACCTCCATATGGCTCTGGCACTACGCGCGCTAGGCCACGTGACGCGTATTGGGATGCAATGTACTTCTTCATTAGCTAATTTACCTGTACAATTTATTCATTGAAAAAACATGTGTTTGGTAGTATTTCTGTTGTTAGTCACATATAGTAGTTGTACACTTTTCAGTTATAACTTTTTTGTTCGTTAGTTCTCATACAAGGCAATATAATAATTGGTGGCGGTGCAATGACAGTGACTGATATTGCAGTTTCCGTACCCTGCGCCCTCGTCGAGTGAGCCCAGCAAGACCCTGAAGGCGCTGATCAACATCAGGAAGGAGAGCGTGAAGCTTGTCAAAGTGCCAGAGGAGACCCACTCCCTGAAGAGCAGCGAGACCGTGGAGGCTGTGAAGGCTCCCGCTGATGCTGCTGCAGTGCCACCAGCACCGCAGCAGTCCCGGGACCCCACCGCGTTCAACATAGAGTTCACCTTCGACTGTGACGTGCGGTGCGCCATCACCATCATGTACTTCTGCAAGGAAGAGAGCACGAGCCAGGGGCTTCAGTGAGTCAAATTTCGACTGTTAATTTCTTTGTTTTAGTGTGCTGATCTGCATCTGTTGTCAAGTATGGGTGCTAGTAAGAAGTGACGTTTTATCATATTCTGTGTTCTGTATTGGCTGTTGAAAATGCTAACTGTAATGCTAACAACAGTTTCGATTTAATCAAGAAAGTAAAATTTCTGCTCCGTGGCACTGCTAGGAGATTATAGCTATTGGCATACGTTGTGGGTTGATTTATGTTTTTATTGTTTGGATTTTTTTACTGATTACTGATATTAATGTGATAATTGTGTACCAACAGATACATCCCTCGCGACGCTTCCATGAATTCAGAAACCTATCACTACAAGAAGGGCGCCAATCAGCAGTTCTCGCAGGTAAATGTGATGAGGCTTTAATACTCGGTCAATTCCAAATTTTACATTCATTGCCTGATATGGTGACCGCTAAATCACCGGCCCTTAATATTCCATAAAAATTTATGTGTCAAATTTTATTGTATTCAGGTGAAAATATTTTCTTACTCTAATCAAGTGTGGGGTTTTCTTAGGTAAAACCTAAAATTTAAGCAAGGAATTTAAGTGCTATCATGTCTCGTTGCACGGCATTTAATTCCTTTTTTGGATAGATACTGATGGCGCCTGTAGGTGTACGTTCTATTTTAGTGAATGTTTATAGGTTATTCTGCAGCGGTTCTCTATCAGAAGTCTCGTTTCACTTCCAGTTCTGTTCAGCGATGCAAGACTATGGCTAACATGTCACCAACTCCTATATTCAAAGCATCTTAGTTCTCCAAAGATTCTCGTTACTGTAGTTCTCTTCAGGTATCGTTCATGTTGAAAGTAAGGGCTGGCGAAATGGGCGTTTCTGGTGGACATGATCTGCTTTTGGTGGCATTTATTGTGTAGAATTTTATTTTTGGCAGCACTGATATGGAATGAATGAATGTCTGTTGGTTATAAGGTGAATGATTACGCCTATAAGTTGTAATTTGATGCAATTAGTGTGAAATGAGCAATGGGGAAGTATTTAGGGAAAGAGCAATTTTGTGGGAATGTAATGATTAGTATTCAAATACTTCTTTATATCGTTCAGTAAATTACAGTGTTTATCTCGTTTGAAGGTGTGATTTACCGTCAAATTTGCCTCTTGAGGTATTCAGTATATGAAAATTTCTTCCAAAGGGTGATGTACCTTGTCCCCTACCCTGACGCCTTCTGCACTTTTTTCTGCGCACTGCGCGTCATCGTGCGCGCATTTAGCCTAGAGTTCAGCTGGACTTGAGTTCTGAGTTCATAACTACCTAGAGATAATAGCGTGTCCAGCTTTTTTGCCATTGAGGGGATGGGATATTCTCAATCATTATTGGATTAACACGTTAGTTGCGATGGGTTAAACCGAAGTTCAATATTCAACTTGAATTTAAAGTCAAAAGTGATAAGCAAATTTGTAAATATCAAACATTAACTGGGCCTGTTAAATACCACTAATTTAGAAAGGTTGTTAGAATTTTTCAAAACGACCCATCGATGGGTCGTTTCGCAGCAGGAAAAACCTAACCACGACCCACCGGTGGGTCGTATCGCAGTCAATGTGTTAAAATTTCTAAATTGCTACACTTCAGTATGTTTGCCTAAATTTGTTTCATAATAGCATGGGTTCGCTCTCTTCAGAGCCAGAATTTGGTTAATGCCTAATGCAAACTGGGTACAACCTTTAATGAATTTGGGCTTTATGAATGACAAATTTTGTGGTATTGTTATGTGTTTGATATTTTATGATTACGAAAAGCTAGCTTTAAACCGTATTATTTTTTTAAAGTTTTCTGAAATGATGACTGAACCGTGTCAAAAAGTTAGTGTATTTCTATCGAATAAACTGTTATTTGGCACCCTGAGAAGTTTCAAGCATTTTAGCAAAGCCTTACATTACTGCACATTTTCCTTAATTTATATATCTGACCATTTATGTACTTTTTATGCCTTGGTGCCAGGGATGAATTCAACAAGATATTTTTGTGATTTGGGCAGTCGACTCACATGTTCTACCCGGGCAATCACGAGGAGACCGATTTGATGTATTACTTCGAGCGCGACATGTTCCCTGTGGTGATCTACTGCGTGGCTGAGGAGGGGGAAGAGCCGCGGCAGAGTCAGGCCACCATCGGAGTGGTGGAGAAGCAGTCAGACGGCTATATCCTGAAGGCGCTCAAGCAGAAGCTTTTTGTTCACGGATTGTGCTATCTCTTGCAGGAGATTTATGGTATTGAGAATAAGAACTCTGATTTCCAGAAAAATAGTGATGAAGAAACTGAAGACAACGGAGCCGAGTGTGTCATTTGCATGAGCGACCTGCGAGACACTCTGATCTTGCCGTGCCGGCACCTTTGTTTGTGCAACTGCTGTGCAGATTCGCTCCGTTATCAGGCCAACAACTGTCCCATTTGTCGCGCTCCTTTTAGGGCTCTGCTGCAAATTAAGGCCTTGCAGAAAACGGGTTGTGGTGGTCAGTTGTCCATTCAAGAAGGAGGAGACGTTCCTGCCGGGTACGAAGCCGTCAGCTTGATCGAGGCTCTCAATGGCCCGTCGGTTGCGCCTCCTGTTCAGCCATCAGCTCCCTCGAACAACGATCTGTATGTCAGGCTTCCTCAGTACCCAGTCACAGGCACTCCAACAGGTAAGGCCCCGCAAAGCGATCGCACAGCAACCAGCCTAGAAGACTCCACTACACAGACCGACAACAATAATGAACTTCAACACGTCAGAATGTCCGTATTGCTCGCTTCTGAAGAAGCTGAAAATTTAGCAGCCGCTCCGGATTTAAGATCCAATACTGCTAACAGTCCTTCACATTCTATAGCTACATCCCCTGATTCAGAAACCCGACCAAGGAGCCTGAAAAGTTCTGGCGTGCACAAACACAGCAAACGGCATTCTGTGGATTCTGTTAGAATGGTCAACGAATTAAGAAATCAGGTAAATATTATGCGCTGACTTTATTAACGGTAACAATACTCGTTATAGATATTAAGGGGCGTGGTCGTGAACTAATCCGAGCATTTGCGCTAGTACTAAAGTTTTAATTAAAGTATGGCGTTTTCTCGAATCTCATGTTGAAAAGCTTTTTGAAATAGGGATTTGAACGTTAGTTATAGGGCTTAGTAGCTCTTGCGTGTTTACCTGGGCTGGTCTTGTTTTTTTCTGATCTTCTCCCACTATCGTGGTCAACAGGAACTAGAACTACCCAGCGATTTTAATTTTTGATCCAATTGAAAAACGTATTTTACTCTTGTAAGTTTTTCGATTTAGGCCTTAGTTTTGTGAAAAAATTGTAAGTATTAGTTTTTTAGTTCATTTTGAGGGATATTTCAGAAGAACAGAAGTCAGAGAGTTTTTATGCTAGAACAAATTCAAAAACAGTTTTGAAATCCTTGTAACATTTCACACAAACTAAAAACTCCGAATATTTTTTTCGTTTTCTTTTGATATGCGATTTTCGATCGCTAACTAAAATATACCAAATTATTTGTTTTGAACTGTGACGAAAAAAAATTGAATGTACAAATTGGAAAATCGGGACTTTTAGTTCGTTGGAAATGTTCCAAGATTTCAAAACTGTCTTTGGTTTTTTCCTAGCATGAAAACTCACTGACTCCTATTCTTTTATATGTTGAAAATGAGTGGGCAAGATGAAAGGAAAATACAGCTGTTGCAGGCTTTGTTTAGAAGTGAACGGCATACTCACGGCGGATCCTCAGCGGGTGGCGGCGGCGCTGGCTGATAGTTTCGCACATAATGATAGCGAAGCTCAGTATCCACCTGCTTTCCAAGCACAAAAATGCCAAAGAGAACAACATAAACCTGACTTTGCAACAGAAACAGTCTTCTTGTACAACGAGCCTATCACCTTTCTTGAAATCTACCGCACCTTAAGAACTTACAATAATACTGCACCAGGCCCTGGATGGGATTCATTATCAGATGCTCAAGAGGATGCACTCAACAGCCTTACGCCAGCTACTTCATATATTCAATAAGGTCTGGACAACCCGAGCATTTCCAAAGGACTGGGGCACTGCAACAATCCTTGCCTATGCCAAACCTCAGAAACCGGCCACCTGGACAGACAGCTACCGACCTATCGCCCTAACGAGTTGTGTGTGCAAGCTGTTGGAGAGGATCGTAAACGTTCGCCTTGTCCGATGGCTGGAAGCAGAAGAAATTTTGAATCCTGCCCAATTCGGCTTCAGGCAGCTTCGGGGGACAACAGATGCTGTCGTGAGACTGCCGAGTCATCTGGTCCAGAATACTGCCGCCCGCAAGCAGAGCTTGTGTGTCTTTTTCGACTTGCACAAAGCATATGATACCGTTTGGAGACATGGGCTCCTCCAACGTGTTAATGGGTGTGGCCTTCGGGGCAATTTGGCCTTTTTTATCCAGCAGTTCCTCCATGAGAGAAGTTTTTGTGTAAAAGTGGGAACCATGTTGTCGCCTTGGCAAGTCCAGCAGGAGGGCTTACCCCAGGGTAGTGTGCTGAGCTGCACTCTCTTCTCTCTGGCCGTAAATGACATCACCTCCACACTGCCAGCCGATGTCTCGTCGTCATTGTACGTTGATGACTTTATGATCTACTCTTCATCAGCGTATTTACCGGCACTGTCGCGCAGGGTACAGTTGGCAATCAACGGTGTGAATGACTGGGTGACAGAAAATGGCTTCGTATTCTCCACTGGGAAAACTATAGCCTTGCACTTTCAGGGACGGTGCCGACGTGACTTTCCACAGCTACTTCTCCGGGGAGTACCGATAAGCTTTGCTCATAGTGCCAAATTTCTGGGTCTGACTATTGACGACAAACTATCGTGGAAACCTCACCTGACCGCGCTGAAGTCTGATTGCAATAGAAGAATGAATCTATTGAAATGTGTATCAGGCCTGGCGTGGGGAGCTGACCGTGTAACGTTGCTGCGCCTACACAGAACCCTGATCAGAAGTAAGCTGGACTATGGTTGCACTATATACCAGTATGCAAGGGAAACTTCGTTATTAGCGCTAGACCCGGTGCACCACACGGCCATAAGGCTTTGCACTGGCGCCTTTCGGACCTCCCCGTCGGCCAGTTTGTGTGTGGAGAGTGGAGAACCCCCACTTTGGCTCCGCCGTGTGAAACTGAGCCTACAGTACCTGGCCCGTCTAGATCAGCTCCCTCTGTCTCCTACATGGAGGAACGTGCACGCGCCTTCCGGGCGACATCTGCCTTTCCCATATTGTCTGCCATCATCACTAAATTATCCTGTGCTGACGGCCGCCATGCAGCTGGGACCCATGAGAGTGCAACCTGTGGTTTTTGACTGCTCTCCGACATGGCGTGTCCCCGTGGAAAGTTTCTGCCCTGGATGTCGAATGCCTAAAAAGGAGTCGATGCCGGCTAACATCCTGAAGGGAATTTTCATGGAGCATATACTGGAGAAACATGCAAACTCTGTGAAGATCTATACAGTCGGCTCAAAGACAGGAGATGCTGTGGGCTGCGCCGCTGTGTCCGGGGAATTGGTGAGGGCTAGGAGACTGCTCCCAGAGACCTCGATTTTGTCAGCGGAGCTTTATGGTGTAATGCAAGCGCTAAAGCTGATTGAGGAGCACGCATATCACTCTTTCACCATCTTTGTGGACTCGAAAAGTGTAATAGATGCTGCTCAAATGTACTACAGCACCCACCCCATTATTGCGGAGATCGTCACAAAACTGGCACAGTTCGTAAATGAACAGAAGAGTATCGAGGTATGCTGGGTGCCCGCGCATGTGGGGATATCCGGCAATGAGAGGGCAGACCGGGAGGCTAAGCAAGCTGCTGGGTCAAGTGAGAGAACACTAAATTTGATGGTACCTTCCCGTGATTTTTATCCTCGCATCAAGGCGGCGGTGAAGGATCTGTGGCAGCGAAACTGGACGGCCACTACTGACGATAAATTGAGAAACATTAAGCTCACTGTCCGAGAGTGGTCATCATCTAACTGGTCATCGTCGAATGGAGGTGATACTTTGCCGCCTCCGCATCGGCCATACTCGCATAACACACGGCCACCTCATGGAGCGACAGCCGCAGCCGCAATGCGAACGGTGCCGTGTTCCCTTACTGTCGTACATTTTCTTGCTGAATGTCCAAGATACTCTGCTCTACGCCATGTGTGTTTCCCAAATCTTCGTGGCTGCGCGGAGAATGTGTTGATTGGAATACTCAGGGGAAAACGAGCGCTCAGGCTTTAACGCAGCAGCGTTGCAGCTGTTCCTGGAGAGGTGCAAGCTATTTTCTGAGATTTAACAGGAAGCCACGCAGTAATGCACTGTAGCCAAGCGTGATATCGTATTAGAAGATTGTAGATGAAGAAACTGCGGTATGGCCGTGCACGCTACGTTGGTACCTCGGGGGATTTCAGCGTGGGTAAGACGTCCGGCCATAATGGGTGGGCAGCTGAAACCCCCTACGGGGTTTGGCTGCCCAGTGCGTTCGAATGTACTGTAGTATGTACGAAATTTAAATGGGGAGACAATTATAATCTTGAGTTGTAATTATAATTACGATCAAATAGTTTTTGATGTTCAAATAATGTTGATGTTCATCTTATGTGGTAAATCTGAAAGCCTGATACTGATTAAATTGTGTGACCTCCGGTGCGATATAGTTTGAATAACTGAAGCGCTAGCAAACCTTAGTTACTACTACTACTACTACTATTATGTGTTCTACTTTTGTTCTAGTATTTATTGGTTATGGTGCCAAAAGAATTAATTTTATTTACCCCCGGCCCCTCCTTTTGGACCCCTGTTGTTTGGATTCTAGCGTCCGTAGCCCCATAAAATTTTAGGGCACAATAACCCACCACCTAAGGATCCTTCTTCAACAAAAAATGGCCAGTTGGTCCGAAAATCCCTGGGTTGTCCCCCTGGTTGTCAGAGAAAGTCAGAATAAGACAAGGCTCCATTTTGGCTGCTTCCAATATTCCTATCACCTGTCTAAATGCTTTCTAGTGCGAGGCGGTATTGAGCCTTTTTTCTAATATTCATTTCAAACCATTTACACTTAATTCTATTTCTAAAAAATCTCCGTAACCAACTGATGGGCCTAATTACAAGGTGATCATTACTTTTTTCATGGCATTTGAAATCATTGGATAGGGCTGAAGGAAATTCCAAGCAAATCGATTTGCAGCACCAATGCTCGCCTTTTAGAAGCGTATCAGACTCAGTGCAACTTTTCAGTTTTCTCAGTGGCTTTATAGTCAGTGAATTCATCGTGATGATGTTCCATGGACAGGTCAAAATTGGTGATAGAATCAATGCTAACAAAATCACTGAGTTGACTCATGTAGGGGGAGGCCTAAGTCATTCAGGACTTCTATGACCCTCCTCCTATCACGACTGCAATGAGGATCTTGAAGAAGACGCTGGAGATCACCATCGCCAATGTTGCTCGAGAAAGGAAGTTCAAAGCATCTCAGGGAAGAGTTCAATATGCAAATCTCGAGTTTTCCGAGCATGCAACTTTTGGACCTTCATGATATACATTAGAACACTCAAAATTGTAGGCTTTGACCAACCTTGATGATCGTGTTTTTTGGAGTCTTCTTCATGCTTTTCTTGCCTTCTTGTTGGTCGTTAGTACCGTGACTGATGCAGACATCTCTTTATATAAATTGATATCGACGGACTCGTTGGTTGAAACTGCGTTATAAATTTCATCACGATGCTTTTGAAACCTTCGTGACGCCGATGATGTGAAAATGCGTTGAGCCGCGTTGGACATGCAAGCATCCACAATGAAAACGTTGAATTTGTCTCACAGACCTCTTGCGTGCGCGGAATCGCGATGCTGGCAGCCACTCGAAGGGTTGCAACAAACCGCACCATCATTATCTCGGGGGGCAAACTTTCTGGGAACTCGTCCATCTGCGACGAGCAACTGAACGCTTGCCAATCAGCGCGCTTTATGATGTATCTCGATTGCTGCGCAGTAGGTTCATTTGCAAGCAATGGAACAAAAATGAGGTAATGATCACTGCAACACAAATCCTCTCCCACGATTCAAGTTAAGTTGGAAAATATCGGATGAGCTTTAACTCGAATCAATGGCGGATGACGAACCAGTCTGTATGGGGAAGTGCGTTGCTTCTTCAGTGTTTAAGATGCAGACAACCACAACAGTGAGAAGCTGCTTCACTGCTATGCCTCTATGGTTACATGAACAATTTCCTCACATTGTATGTTTAGCATTCAAATCTCCGAGTGCCAAGAAAGATATACGTAGCTGGTTTAACAGATGCAACATTGCTGCAGACGTGATTTCTTCCGTGTGGGACATATATGTATACATATATATCACTCGCCAAGATTAAAGTCGGGAGTGAATGGTGGAACGGAGAAGTAGGAGCGGCTGTGAAAAGAAAGCGGGGGGCGTTCGAAAGGTGGCTGCAACGAGGCAACCAGCAAAATTTTGAAGAGTATAAGGAGAGGAAGAAAGAGGTACAAAGAATGGTAAGGAGAGCGAAGAGGGCGGCGGATGAGGAATGGGGGAGGAAGTTGGGAGGGGATTTCATGGAGAGAAGGAAGGTTTTCTGGAAGGAAGTGAAGAGAATTAGGAAGGGTCAGGTGGAGAATGAGGCAAGAGTGAAGGATACAAATGGTAGGCTGCTAGTGGAGAGTTGTGATGTGAGAAAGAGATGGGCGGAGTATTTCGAGGAACTGCTGAACGTGAGAGATGATAGAGTTGCGAGAGTAGTAGCTGTTGGAAGTGATGTTAGAATGCCTGTGTTTGGTGAAGTGAATAGATGTCGAATAAGAAGTGCAGAGGTGAGATGTGCGTTGTATATGTGTCGGGTTTTTCTTCCGCACTCTCTATGTTCAAGAGTTCGTTAGTTCTGTTTCTTTCTGACAGGTTCCTCCGGTATGACTTTACGTTACAGGTAACTAGTTACAGGTAAGAGAAAGGTAGCGCTGATAGCTGCCACCACGAGGCGTGTAGATAGCCTCGACTAAAATTAAAGGATTGGTTACGTTAACTCAGATTGTCAATTTGGTAGCGATGGCTTATGGCCGGCACGTGTTTCTTATGCCCTTTTGAGAGAGATAAGAGGTAAGAGACGACTCCTGACGCTTTTTCTCATTTATTTTGCAAGACTGGAAGGACGGCACGAGTGCGGCGATTATGAAAGTCCCACATAAATACCCGAGGGTTAACCACACATACTGACATACTCAGGAGACAATTATTGACAACTGCTAACAAGAAATCGACAACTCGAGCTCAGGGAGTATTTTGCATATATTCACTCACGATATCACCGGGTGTTTAGCAGACACCCTACTCCAAACCACTGAGCGTGTACAGACACTCAACCACGATCCAAGGGACCCGATCCAAAATGAACGTCTAGCATACGTTCCGACACGAACCACCGAAAGGATGAGCCCTTACGCGTATAGCAAACGCGTGAAATCATGCGCCCTCAAAACAAGTCAATGGATTTTTGTTGATCGTGCCACGCTCTACTCGAACATAGTCTCGAAATTTAACTATTGAAAATATGGGTTTTTACTAGCAACTCAAATTCCTAAGTATCAAAACCGGCTGTTCGTCGTAATCCTCAACTGCACTCTAGAACGTCCGTTCACGACCACGGCTCTCTACACCGTTCTCAACGACGGCTACCCGCGAAGTGTCCTCTGCTCGTCCGACATAACTCTCGCTTGGACAGCGCTCCCCCTCCCAAAAGGGAGGGGGGGGGGTCACTGCACGAGCCGGGCAGCAACGGGGCGAGAAGGTTCTGAGCTTCGCCTCCCTCCACCCAACCGGGGTGCGGCTGGGGGAGAGGGGTCGGGTCTCATGCCCCTGCCCGCCTCCCGCTACGGCACATTAAATAAAGGTCGACCGTGACAGCACGCTAGATGCAGCTCCGGCTAAGGGTCCCGTGTTTTTATTACTATGTGGCTGTATATGCCCGCGCTTCGAATTATCCCATTTACTACGGGAAGGAATTCTCGTTTGAGAACGTCTCTCTTATATCTTTCCCAAGACCATAGCACGAAAGCCGGTCGTTATTTTATGACCCGTGTAATCTGAGATCCAGCCTTGATATTAAATATATTCTTTTCGCTCGGCAATGCCAACGATAAAGATGGGATGAATCTGACTTCGTACCCTGACTTTATACAGTTGGATGAAATGAAAAATGGAAAAGCTCCAGGTTTGGATGGCTGCACGGTTGAATGTCTAAAGAAAGGAGGAAATGTGGTTATAGAATGGTTGGTGCGTTTATTAAATGTGTTTCGAGGCTAGTAAAGTGCCGGTTGATTGGAGTAGCGCGTGCGTAGTTCCGTTGTACAAGGGGAAAGGTGACAGGTATGAGTGCAGTAATTCTAGAGGTATAAGTCTACTGAGTGTTGTTGGGAAGCTGTATGGAAGAGTGTTAATTGGAAGAGTGAGAGTGTTGACGGATCGTGTGCTTGCTGAAGAACAGTGTGGTTTTAGGTGTGGTAGAGGTTGTGTGGATCAAATGTTTGCTGTGAGGCAGGTGAATGAAAAATACTTATTGAAAGGAAAGGATGTATATTGGGCATTTATGGATCTAGAGAAGGCGTATGACAGAGTGGATCGCGAGGCTCTATGGCAAGTGGTAAGTTTGTATGGAGTGGGTGGGAGACTGTTGAACGCGATCAAGAGTTTCTACATTGATAGCAGAGCATGTGTGAGAGTAGGGAATAAGGTGAGTGAATGGTTCCCAGTTGTGACAGGTGTGAGACAGGGATGTGTGATGTCGCCGTGGTTGTTTAATTTGTTTATGGATGGTGTGGTGAGAGAAGTGAATGCCAGAGTGTTGAGAAAAGGGGCGCAGTTGGTGGGACGAAATGGTATGTATTGGGAAGTGTGTCAGCTGTTGTTTGCAGATGATACAGCGCTTGTGGCTGATTCAGAGGAAAAACTGAGGAGACTGGTTGCAGAGTTTGGTAGAGTGTGCGAAAGGCGGAAATTGAGGGTAAATGTGAATAAAAGTAAGGTGATGAGATGTTCAAGAGGTGGAGTGTTTGGAACTTTGGATGTGAGGTTAAATGGGGAAGTTTTAGAGGAGGTAGAGCATTTTAGGTACCTCGGGTCGGATGTGACTGTTAAGGATAGTATGGAAGTAGAAGTGAAGCATCGAGTGAGTGAAGGTTGTAAGACATTGGGTGCAATGAGGAAAGTTTTTGAATGCAGGAGTTTGAGTATGAATGCTAAGAGGGGACTGTATGAAAGTTTGATTGTGCCAGTTTTGTTGTATGGAGCAGAGTCCTGGGGGTTGAGAGCAGCTGAGAGGAGGAAGTTGGATGTGTTTGAGATGAAGTGTTTGAGGAGCATGTATGGAGTAACTAGAAGAGATACGATCAGGAATGAGTTGGTTAGGGGGCAGACGGGTGTTATCAAAAAGTTGAGCAGGCGAGTGGATGAAAGAGTGCTTGGATGGTTTGGGCATGTTGAAAGAATGAATGTTGAACGGCTGGTGAAAAAGATATATATGTCGAAAGTGAGTGGTCTTCGAGCGCGAGGTAGACCACGGATGAGTTGGATGGATGGGGTGTGACGTGCTTTGTATGAGAGGGGTCTGACTGTGGACGTGGCGGGAGGGATGGCTGCGGACAGAAGTGAATGGGGGCAGTGTATAAGGAGGTAATTTTATTTTTGACGCGTTACTGGAAGCTGCCCGCGTGTGATGGGGTTGATCTGTCATGTGCGGGGGGAGGGGCTGCACTCAATGAAGCGGTCGGGGTAAACCAGCTGTGGCTGTCGGGCCTGACTGTGGAAGGTGGTTGTGCTGGGCTGCTGCTGATCCTGGCAGTTCAGGTGTGGCCAGTGCTGCCTCTCTCGCCTCCTAGTGACTAAGTGTGGTGATTGGGGCCTGCTGTCGGCTACCCTCCCATAGGGAGGATAAGCCCGGTATATGTATGTATGTAAGATTAAAGTACCAGCACAATTTATTTTTCACGGCAAAAGCGTGAACAGAGATTACCTGGAGGGGTAATAGGTAGCATCTCCTCGTACTAGAATCGCTAATCAAATCCAGGATTGGGAATATCAGACGACGAGAAAATTTCAATGTTTTAGTTTTTGGTGATCGTGGGGTATTATTTCCAAATATGATTTAGTGTAGGCCAATACACATATAGGCTAGTGTTGTGATATTAGACCTGCTAGGTCACCATAATTACGACGGTAACCTCGGCGGTTCCACTGGATGATTTATTTATTGCTGTGGGAAGTATGTACTCCAAGGTTTCACAAAGTTCTTCATTTCTGCTTTCTGTTCATTAGGATCACACAACGTCTCGACTTCTCTCCTCTCGAAGCCACCATCGTGACGATGACAGCTGACATATGAAAGAGGAATTTTCGAGCAATGTTTCGGAAGTGGAAAGTTCCTCAACAGCTCCATTTGAGGTTTCGAGTGTTGTCGTAAGATCTGTGCCGATCTGTGGCTTGTGCTATCTTTTGGTCGTTTTTCTTACTTCTCAACGGCACGCTGGACAGAGCTTTCATCGTTCACTGCCAGCCTATACCAGGATTTGAACTCACTTGGAAGCAGGGGATCCACGCGAGTGCTTTCCAGGGAGAGATGGTGGCGGTGGTGATTCCTGCTGTGGGCGTTGAGTCCAGTATTTGCAGTTGAAGTCTGTGGCAACAGTCGATTCGATTTTTCACAATCTGAGAGATTAGGCATGGCTGGAGGAAGTTCGCCGGGGAACTTCTTCTCCGGTCTTTCCGTTCTAGAGCTAGAACGGAACTTGTGGGTTATTTGTTACCACTTTTTTAGGTTTACTAAAGGGTAAAAACTTGACGATCCTCTTCCTGAATTTTGGC
This sequence comes from Morinoia aosen, assembly GCA_030386875.1. NCBI lineage: Eukaryota > Metazoa > Arthropoda > Malacostraca > Amphipoda > Talitridae > Morinoia > Morinoia aosen. Next base: position 28,327,297 of record CM059573.1, read on the forward strand.
CTGAAATAAAACCAAAATTAAAAATAATAAAAATTAATTATTTATTTAAACTAACCTAACCTAACTTTAACATCAAAAGGAAACCATAAATTAAAAGTGGTGGCAGATAACCCACAAGTACCGCTAGAAGTTTCGGATCTCTTATGTTCAATCTTTGGAATATTGGAATTTCGGTCTGGGTCTGGGTGGCCGCAATTGTTTGTGTTGAGTGAACAAATACGCCTCTGACCCCCACTGACACCTCTTCATTGACGCGTGGTCTATTGGGTGCAGTTGTCTGTACTTGGGGCAGACGCGCTGTCGATGAGTAACTATGCGAGGGGCGAATGTGTGGCACAGTGAAAATAAAGCTTTCTTTCACTATAACTAATACCGTCAATAGTTTGCATAGAAATTATTTGCCATTCCAAGTTACAAAGAGGACAGGACATGTCACTGGCGGGATGGAGCCCTGCACAGTCGAAACACTTGAAAGGGAGCGTGTAGGGTAATTCGTGTGCAGTCAGGGAGCTCTGGATTCAATACTAGCTCTTGCTTACGGCAACTGCATGCCCGGCCGTGACCAAAATCTTGCCACTTGAAGCATCTACTCGGCTTGGGTATGTATTGCCTCACCTGGCACCACGTCCAGCCTATGGTTACTGACTGAGGCGGACGCGTATAGAATCGAAAGTGAGGATGTACACCGAAGTGTTTTTACTACATTTTGTCCTCTTAGTTCGGTGGACGGATTTCACTCTACTTTGGGTAAGTTCTAGCAAAGTTTCATCTTCTTAATTTGATTTGTTTGAGTTCCAAATAGTCTCTTTCGTTTCATTTCGTCGTTCATGAGGAGTGAAAATGAGGCTTACGCCGGCAAAACTTCGGATTCTCGCTATAATTTCTCATTTTAGACCTCCACATGGAGAGAGAGCCCGTGCGTGTTTCTGTGATTTTAAAGAATCTACCACCACTTTTTCGCTCAAGCTCCCTATTTATTATAATCACGTCCATCTCAGTGAGTGCACGAGAGCTAACATTGAACGGAAACGGGTCTTGCGCTGCTGTCAGAGAAGCGGTAGAATGGCAGATAAGATCTACAACGCACCTGAGCGCGTACCCAAATGGTTGAAGACGTCACACGAAGGAATCCTAGAATAAATACGTTTCCTTTCTGAATGGAGACTCGCCCATCTCTAGAGTTTGGAATGGAATGGGAAAGATGTTGATGTTGAATAGAAGCAAAACCATGACACCCTGTTTAGTGAGTGGAGGTATGCTTGAGACAGACACCCGTGAAGTGACGAAACCCGGAGGTTTGCAGACGTCAGTAGCGAACTCCACTACTCTCCAGATGCCCTTTCCGGAGAACAGCGATTAGAAGCGCAGCCATGGAATTTTTTGGCCGGTCATCATTATTTATTTAATGACCAAATAAGAGCTCTTTAATGGTTTGAATGTGTGCAAGAATACCGCTCCGGGACCAGATGAGATACACTTGAAATAAAATGCTGAAACTCCGATACCGGACTGCTATCACAGCCTTCCTTATGATATCTAATTAAGTTTGGACCACCAACCAGTATCCCCCGCAGTGGCAGATGGCTTCTGTATTAATTTCCCCAAAACCTGGCAAACACCCTGATCCAGCAAGCCATCAGCCTATCGCTTTAACTTGCTGTGTTGGAAAACTTCTCGAGAAGATTGTCAGCATTCGTCTCATGAGCCAATATAATAACAAAATTCGATTTTTCAGCATCAGTACGGTTTCAAAACTGAAGTCATTAATCAGTATAATTTGAGTGTCCCAGTAACGATTTTGGCAGTGCTTTATGAAATACGTGGTTTTTATTTTTAGCCTTGCAATAGTTCCGTACGGAAGTGTCTTCTTTTTTGTTTCTGTTTTAGAGAGACGAGAGCGATGGACTGCTGCAAAAGTCTGTGTCTCCGTGTCCTACTGGAGGAGAAGAGGCCGTTGAGCAGGGTAAGTTATCTCCCAACTAAAGTATTGATCACTAGAAAATATGATAGCCTTTTTCTGTTTAACGACAATCAATGCACTGGCTACGAATGAGGTTTTTAGATTGACTTTCGTCACACGTTCTCCTATGCTTATTTCACATTATTTCAGAAAATGGTTTGTTAATTTTTGGAAATGCCTATTCTAGTTCCATACGAAGTACTATTGTTTACAGTACCATTTAGTAAAATGAGTGATCGTCGTGCTGCTGTTGTAGAACTACAAACGCAAATTAAACAAACATCGGCATCTAAGGATGCTGTATTTCCAATAAAGCCTGATACATATCGTCTAGAGTATTGGTTTTTCAAATGCCTTATAAGTAACACTATATATAGGACACCATGACGGTTTCCCCCGTAAAGCCGGTACCCATTTCCGACACCTGGGTTGAGTGGGGTATTGTGCTCGAGTTTTCCCTTATACCCAACGGGGAAATCGCAGCGCAGGGCCGGGATTCGAACCCTCGATACCTTCATGGAAGGGCGATGCCTTAACCACTGTGCCTCAGCGAGCACAACTCTCGGGTGAAATGTAATAAGAGGGGCCAAGTTAGTGATCTCTAAAAAAATCTACGATTTATCACATGCTACATTCATTCGACGAATTTTGAACTACCGAATATCGTCCTAGAATGGTCGCTCTTGAACTTCTCGCTCTCTCAAAGTGGCTAAGTCGTCAAAGCAAAGGTTAAATGAAGCTCTATGAGATGTGGAAGTTAGCCAAAGAATTTTTTGGATACGAGAAAACTGAGAAACTTTATCGAAAAAATTTGGACTTGTCAAATTTGTTTTGCTAAATTGTCGGCAACTCACCGACCTTCAAAGACAAAAAACGACCAGGTAACGCAAATATTTTTCTCAATTAGTTCAAAGAGTTTGCGTTCAGACGTGATATCGTGTTTAAAGACAACTTTTCACCGTGTATATAAGTTTATTTCCGAAAATGGCAGAGCGATGAAAAAATCCTGCAGGCGTCATAGACTCTTAAGTGAACAATTTTCAGATGTGACATTAAAAAAAAAAACACCTCGGTCATAATATATGTTACCATTTTCCGAGTATAGAAGTCTGCTCAGTTTTGTTTTATGAGTGAACGAGAACGTACATGCGAACTTTGAACATTTTTGAACTTCTCTCCCGAAGGAAGTTAAGAAGCATTTTAACAGCGGGCCCATTGAGATGTGACAGGTGGGTAGGCCTTCTTTTTATGCAAAAAAATATGGTTTTTCTTTCTTAAGGACCATTTTTTCGGTTCCACTGCTGCCCTATTTTTTTTAGAAACTTTACCCTTCTTCTTCCACTTCTATCTTTTTCATAGCCTTCCTTCTCAACTTAGTGTTTCTTTGCGCAGGGGGTCTTAGATTGGAACATCTTGTGCATCGATTTCCCTCTTTTAACTTCTTACTAAATGGTGTCTTTATCCTTTCTCTACTTGGAGGACTTTGTTATAATTTGAGAGTCCCTCAGGGATACAATTATTGAATCTAAGAGAATTAGCGCTCCCAGGGGGAATATGTGAGGTCCCGAGCTAAACATTGGTAGGGCTTCCTTTTGTTGAAGTAGAAGAGGTATTTTTGTTAGGGACCATCTTCTTTCGGTTCTCTGCTGTCTTGTTTTTCAGAACCTACTACTCTACTTTCTTCTTCAACTTTTATCTCGTTTCATGAGCTCCTTTCTCAACTTGCTGATTCTATGCCCCTTGTTCATAGATTCCGCGCTCCTATAACTCCATAGTAAATTGTGCCTTCCTCCGCCCTCTCTTTGGAACGCCTTGCTGCGATTATTGAAGCTTAAACTAACATCTAATCTAATCTGTGGTTAGGGAGACATGAAATTTATTATTTAACCAAATCGTTTTTTTTTCTTCTTGGTTTTCTTTTTTATGCCGAGGGTATCCCGTGTTGAACACACTTTGTGCGTAGATTTCACGTTTTTTAGTCCATACTAAACGATTATTTCATTTTCCTCTCCCCTCAGGGGGGATACAGCTATTGTATCTATGGGAATTAACGCTCCCAGGGGAACCATGTGAGGGCCCGAGCTAAAGGTTAGGTAGGCTTCTTTTTTGTTGTAATAAAATAGGTTTTTGTTTTGTTACGGACCGTCTTTTTTCGGTTCACTGCTGTCCTGTTTTTCAGCACCTACTACTTTCTTCTTCAACTTTTTTCTTGTTTCATGAACTTCTTTCCTAGCTTACTGTTTCTGTGCACCTTGTGCATAGATTCCGCGTTCCCTCAACTCCTTACTAAATGGTGCCTTCCTCTTTCCTCTCTTGGAACATCTTTGTCGTGGTTTTGGGAGGCTAAAAATTTCTTATATAATAATAATAATAATAATAATAATAATAATAATAATAATAATAATAATAATAATAATAATTCATTTTCCTCTGTAGAATTATCTTTCTGATGGAAACCGAGCCTAAAACGATCAACTACTATTATTCAGGTACAAGAATCTGTCTTTAATGTGGGAGCTTCAATGCCGATTCCGATACCTTGATATTCCGATTGACCGTCCCATCACTAGAATATTTACTGCCTGATGTTTCTGACGAACTAGTATATAATGTCTTTGTAATATTTCCCGCATTGGGTTTACTCGTAAGTTATGAGTGTTTTTGTTCGTTCGAGTAATTTGGTTTTGTGGGAATTAGGTTGTTAGTCGCCCTTATTTTCCTGCAATTTTTAACACGTTCACCGCGTTTCCGCGCCTGTTACCGGTTGGTGTGTTTAGGTTGTACAAAGAAGAAATGGAAAATCGACTTTGCTGCTCGAATACATTTTATCCTGCCTAAGAGATATATAAATGCACATTGTACGATAACATTTCACCCCGTATAATAAGTTATTTTTAAACAGATTGCGGAACATATGAAATGGTGGTAATGGCCTGGTGATACTGGAAGCGTTGGAGATTCCCACCCTATTTTGACTCAATTCACTGAACAATATACATATTATCACATGCGAATAGGATCGTATGGGGGGGTCGTTTTCCGGTGTATAGAGGTATAATTTGAAACTAGAAATTCTGTGATGCATCTGGAAACACTCCTGCATAGTCCGTCCAGAAGCTGGTGCATACAAATTACATGACTTGTGTGCTTCTAATTTTCAGACCTGAACGAGGGGTACGCTGGAAGTTGTGTTGGATCCCCAACTAGCGAACCAGAATACTTGGAGCCGCCTAAGCGAAAGAAGTTGCCCGCCTTCACTGACATAGCGAATAGTGATGATGAGAGCCAAGCTGAGGTATAGTTTCCATTAGCACTTTGTAAAAAGCTTCTTGGTTTTTTTCTCTTTTCTGAAACATTCCTGAATTTAACTTGAGGTATTCCGACTCCTTGATAGCCGAAGATCGGGTAAACAAGTTTCCGGTCAATTTTTCTACAACTCTAAGCATAGCTAAGTTTCATATATCTGGGGATTCTGTACGAGGATGGTCGATCTTTTGTGTCTACTGTAAGATATCTGGAAGGATATATCTTCAAAAATGTTGACCCATAACCGTTTAAATATAATTTTACCTGGATGTTGAGTGAGCTTTGTATATAACTCGCATGGTAATCGAATTCAGAAAATTCGACGGTGCTTCCGAGAAAAGTGTTCTCCAGTTTTCTTGCTGACTTTTTATTCGTGTAATTCTTCCCTTTGAATTTCAAGCTATTATGACACTGGGGTCGTTTCCTGTCGCTTTTAATACCCATCAACACGAAACGGGGTTTCTTAAGGTGCTCTTTCTTATCTTTTGCACTTCACTGTGAGCACCCCCTCTATTTGTTGTTTGACTGCGTGACTTACTTTGTCTTGAAGATTGCTTACTTAGCTGCTAGTGTTATGCGAGACACTGATCGGTAAATTAATCAATTGTGGCGATAGTCAACTGGAGACAGTTATAGTCATTAAAGCCTCGGGGTTTAATTTTAAAGCTGTAGCCAAATATACTCTGCGTACGGCAATGTTAAAATTAGTTTTTGTTGATCAAGATATTTCTATCCTGAAACAAGTTAATACAAAGATCCCATTTATAAAAAATGCCCCCTGCTATTACTGATTTTTTTTAATATTAAAGAAGAAACATTTTCAAAGAATAACATACCTGCTTTATGAGAAAGTATAGGAATTGATGAATTAAGTTTAGTTATTTAATTATTTTAATTTTTCCTTCAGTCACATTCTAGTCATGTGAACATCCAGTTTATAATTTTGAATTAGCTAAAATTTGTAGCTTCCCTTCTTGTACCTGAATTGGAAGCGTGCTGTGGAGCATTCTTTAGCATACAGGTTATTTTAGCTTATCGTTTCCCTTCCTAGTCGGACCCCAGCGTATGTTGGCTCTTTTGAAGCTAGGTATTGCCTTGTTAAGTTGAATGCAGTGAAGCTTTCTGCTGTATTATTCTTTGAAACTTATGAAATTGATAAGGTAGTTGGAAACTTCTCGAATCGATTGAATAATTTTTTTCCAAAATGCTCACTTCATTCATATATTAAAAAAGATTGGTGACAAAATCTGTTGAGGCTATTTTGTTTAAAATAATTAGAGTTTAGTGATATATGGCGTAACCATGCCCCGTTGAAACTTCAATTCATCGTTGGACGAAGTTGATGTTTCTTGAGCATAAATCTGCGTACGAAACGACGCTCTTGCATACTGTACATATTTCTTTTTTTACTTATTTCTTCGACCGAAAATGGAATTTATGGCTACGTTCTTGAAGTTTCTTCGGACTGGGTACTTTGGTGTATTTTGAGATGCCTTTCCTTAAGGAAGCACAGGACGTATGTCATCCGTTATAGCTATTATTTTCTTAACATGCAGTCACTTCATTTCTTCCTCTTCTTGTTTGGCAAACGCCTATTGTATCTTCTCGGGTTTGGTGACTTCGAATTTCTTTTAAGATATTACTGCGCTGTGCGTGTTCACCAAGCAATGCTGCTGTAATTAAACGCACCTTTGCTTCCGCCATGTCTCACTCTTGCTGCTCTCTGTTCCTCCTGTGACTGTAGACACCTTGCCTGACGCCCTCCAGTCAAAGAGCTGACGAACTGAGCAGCTCTACGGCGGACGTCCGACGCTCTCCGTCAGTTCCGCTGAGTTCGGAAGCCCGAAAGCTTCTGCAACGTCGGTCATCTTCCGATAACGATGACCGGGATGCTCCCGAAACAATCCGTCTTGGGTCGGCTACTTCAGAATATTTACGAAATGTTGGAGACTCTTATCCATAATCTATTTCTATTTAAAGCTTCCGAGTCTTCTGCTGCTGTCTTCTGTAAGTATGAATGCTTGTCCTATTGACACTTCGAATGGGACTTTCAGCTGTAAATAATATAATTAACATGTTAGCTGCGTTTGTGCGGTTGGTTTAGTAAAGTTAGAAGTTGGAGAATTAAATTGCCGTCTTTGCTGCTTGATTAAATTTTTATCCTTTCTAGAAACGGAAAATATAATTGCACGATGACATTTTTACGTGTGCACCCTAATCTAATTTAAATAACGGGAGTGTAATAATTGATGTGCTATTCATTGATACTGGCACGTAGATGAGCAATTAACCTGACTGTACACATATATACCAAAACGCAGTGAACGTGTTAATTTACTAATTGCCCGACGTTTTTAGTGATTCATTACCTACACATTGTTTTTGTAATATCCATCCTTGAACTGCCGCCTGATTGTTAGCGAGCTAGATGACGAAATAAAATAATCAATTTTAGGACTATACTTCGTTTCTCCAACGTGAATTTGCTATGTTCTCTTTATTTTATTGGAAGTCATTTCTGAATCCTGAGGAAGAATTAGTCCGAAAAAGAAAGGAATTTTTCCGTATAATTTAACTTTAACTAAGATCGAGAATAATTTGACTCCCATAGTCAAGTATGCTTGTATCAGTGCTATTGACCACAGTTTTTCCATTTTGCGAAGTATGACAATGTAGGGCAAGGTAAAAATTTTATTTCTCCTCTTGAAAGCGCTGAGTGATGGAGCCGAATTGAACATAACTTGAAGGTAATTAAATTGAACGTATCGTCATGGGTTTGTATTTTTTTTAACGAAAATTGTTGACGAAATAAGTGAAGTTTATATAACAGTGCAGCGATATGGGTTAGATTTTTCCACCAATTTGTGGTGAATTCTTATTTCCTCTTCCAATTATTTTTGCAATTAAACGAGCCCTAATATATTGACCTTTGGTAGTGAAAATGTTAATTTAAAAATATATATAAAGTTTGTTTCTTCATAGCAGTAAACCATTGTAACAAATTATTGAAAAATGTGGAAATACTGAAACCGTAAATTCGATAATGAAAACGTGCGATGTTGCCAGCTGACAATTTCCGAAATGGAGTGCACAGCGGGTTGGATGGAATTGGGAATAATTGAAGTACTTCTTTATTTTGCTGAACATTTTTTATTGGCATTATTTCATTATTGCAGATGACAAAAATGTATTACCTTATGTTGCTGAAAAGTGTATTCTTGCGTAAATATTTCAGTTCACAAATTCTTTTTCATAATTTCACAGAGTATTTCATGATTGGAATACAAAATTCAGGGTGCGTACAGGCATGGAGAAGCATGGAAAGTAGTTGAATGTCGAAAATAAAATTCAAGGCCTCGAAAGTAGTGGAATTTTAAAAATGGTCATTGAAAGTCATGAAATTTTAGGATTTTCGTGAAAAGAAAATTTTACTGTTGAAAATTTTCGTTCCGTTTGGTCCGCGTTGAGCGAGGCGTTGTCAGTAACCTTCGAGTGTTACTTGGGCTCTGATTGGTTGATACAGCTACGTCTTTAGTGTCCGCGATTTTGATTGGTTCTCAGGCGTCACGTGAAACCAAACGCGCTCAGTGTGACTGAAGACACGCGCTCGCTCGGACCATTGTTGACCTGTCGCCACTGTTGAACATTTTCGAGCTGAGTTTTTATCATCGGTCTTGACCATCCCGTGTGTGTGTGACTAGAGTTACGGTGCCGAGACTGAGCTGAGGAATTATCGTCATGCCAGGCAGTTGTTCTTTCAACAACTTGTGGTTGCGAGACAAAGACTTTCAACAATGGATAGCACCGCATCCCAAACTGAAAACAATGGCGGTTTGCACCGCGTGCGAGTCGGAGTTCGACATCGCCAACAATGGAATAGCGGCGGTGAGGAGTCATGCAAAAGGAACAAAGCATGCCAAGAACGTGAAAGCTCAGACGACGAGACTTGCCAACCCGAAGATCGGGGATTTTTTCGTGACTTCCCAACCATCGACCGATCCTCCGACGCCTGCTGAGGGCAGTTCGGAGGCTCAGACTGAGAGCAGTGAGACCGTGCCAGCAGTACCAGAGTCTGCTGGTACCTCTACTTCATCGCCATCAGTCAAAACTTGCACCTGTCAGTGGAGTTTGAAGGTTCTGTTGGAGAGGTGTGTGAAAGCAGAGGTGCTGGAAAAACTGACCACACCAGCTAAGTATGCTGCCCTTGACTTCAATGACAAGACCATCTACCTGCAAAATAGCAAGATTGACCCTGGCTTTGTTGCTGCAAGTATTTTGAAAGATCAGATGGCTGCAAAGAAAGTGAATGAGAGGCTTGCTTTCTCCTTCAGGGATGATGTGAAGAATTTCCTTGTTGCTGTCATCAAGAAGATTGTTGAGAAGTCACCTTTGAAGTTCGGGTTGGCCCGAAACATGGGCTGGCTGGTGCCAAGTGTCTTTGTGGATCGCACAAAGAGAGAGAAGACCAAGTCCATGCTGAAAAACTGTCTGCAGCTGCTCAGCGATGCTAAGAGGCTACCACAGGGTGACATCGATGAGGTGATGAGCCAGTTTTCAGAGTTCTTTGATGAGGCACAGAGGAAGATCAGCACTTTCAACAGTTTTCAGCAAGACACTGATTGGCTAGATGTCTTCTGGAGCAACCAGCTGGCCACATCCTCCCTCAAGAAACTGTGGCTGGTTGTGAAGATGCTACTGGTCCTGTCACATGGCCAGGCTTCAGTGGAAAGGGGCTTTTCTGTGAGCAAGCAGCTCATGGAAGTCAACATGGGTGAGAACACCATCGTGGCGCAGAGAGTGGTCATGGACCACATCAAACATGTAGGAGGTATCTCCAAGGTTGACATTTCCAAGAAACTCCTCTTTTCAGCTTCACAGGGCAGACAGCGCTATCAACACTACCTGGATCAAAAAAAGGAAGAGGCAGAGAAGCAGAAGAAGGGAGAGAAGAGGAAGAAAGAACTGGATGAAGTGGAGAACCTGAAGACAAAACGGAAGAGGATGGAGGAGAGTCTGCAAGCGCTGGTGGAGGATGCTGACAGCTTTGCACGAAAGGCAGAGGACAAGAATGATTTGCGCCTACTGGCAAAGTCAAATGCATTGAGGAAATCAGCCAAAGACAAGCAAGAACAACTCAAGGGGCTGAATGCGGAAATTAATGACAAACTTAATGCACTGGCAAATGCATAGCAGATGCTATTGAACTGTCCAGCATGACTGTTTGGTGTTGTGATGATCATTTACACATTTATGAAAACAAGACCTGCAAGTAATGATGAATGTTCTGTGAAGTTTATGACTGAAATACATTTATTGTGCTGCAATTTAACTTTGTGTGACATTATTTTGGGCAGAGAGAGGTAGTGAAAATGTGATTTGGTTGGCATAAAAAGTCATGAAAAAGTAGTGGAATTTTGAACCTCAGAGCCTGTACGCACCCTGAAATTTATGAACTGCTCTGACAGTCGACAATGAACACTTTGACTGCGGCGGGTAAAACCTAAGTTCTATGTTCAACTCAAATTTAAAGTTAATAACAGTAAGCAATGTTGAAAATAGCAAATATGAACTGGATCGTGCCCTTCATTTAGCTTTGATTCAGTATTTATGAAAATTGAGTTAGTGACTATTGGTCGGTCAGCAGCATTATGAGAATTCCCTCCGTGTACCACCGATGGCACGCGTCCTAGTCAAAGTGTTAACGAACTCAACTATGTTGCCATACTTGTGCTAAATTGGTTATTTTAGAGTATACAGTTTTTAGTTTATTTGGAACCACCACTGGTTTTCTTGGTTTAATCTATGCACATAGTTTAACCCTTTGCCTCCCAACGGGAACTCCAGTTCCCAGATGGTTAGTGCTTCCAGTTTAGGGAAATTGACAAAATTTCAGGGTAATTCAACTAGTAGGGAAATAATTCGAAGTAAATGACAAATTTAGGGCAATGAATAATATTCCTGCAACTATATTTTTAAACATTCCAAAAGTTTGACTCGTGCAATTTGCTATTTATATCTACTCAGTGTAAGCTTCATGGTCTATGTAATACATTTAATACCTTTTTTATTCAACTTGAGCAAATTTTTCCTACGTTCATGTATTTACAGATAAAATTAAGCGAAAACTAAATTTTTTTTTTTTTCTCAGATTTTTTTGGCCATTTTTTTGACGTCGTCGCATACATTTTCAAAGCATAATTTTTTTCAATTTAAAAAGGAAGTGAGCACCTACTTATACAGGAAAAAAAAACATTCTAGGGCAATTTTGCTGATATTTCAGGATGATGACTGAAATTATCTTAGAAAATTTTTCCCTTACAATTAAGAGTGTTGGGAAGCAAAGGGTTAAACTAACTAATAATAATCTAAGTCATTGCAGGTAATGATTTAGAAGAGTTATTTAGAAGTTATTTAGAAGTGATAGTTCCATAACCGGCTCATTTTAATTAAAATTAAAATTAAAATTTTTCAGAATTATAGAAATATTAGGAACCCACGTGTCTATTTCCTTGATTATGGTCTTGTTAAGATGTCTAATCTGTATTTAAAGGGATAAAAATCTCTTCGTATTTCTTCGCTTTCGTATTTCTTCTGTTTTTAAGGGGGGTATAACTATCGTATTCATGGGAATTAGCGCACCAAAGCGAAAAGGTGAGGTCCTAAGCTGAAAGTTAGGGAAGCCTTCCCTTCGTTGAAATAAATAGAATTTTTGTTTGTTAATTTTTTGGTTCATTGCTATTTTGTTTTTGAACACCTATTACTTTCTTTTTCAACTTTTATCTCGTTTCATAAACTAACTTGCTGTTCCTTTGCGCTGGGAAGTTCGTTCGGGAATATCTTGTGCATAGATTCCTCCTTCGCTTTAATAGTGACATTATCTGCTGCTTATTGAAGGTATGTTCACCCTTTGTTCATAGAGCCCCTTGTACAGTAGTTGCATTTAACTCCACACTAGATGGTGCCGTCATCCTTCATCTCTTTGGAACACCTTTGTGGTGGTTAGGTGGGGTTAAACTAACCTACAATTTAAATTTAATCCTGACTAAACTGTGTTAGTGTTGTATGTGTGAGGAGAGTAGAGGTTGGAAAGGCGTGTGGCAATCAAGCCGTATATTGATGAGCACATTCTAAGATTATGTTAATAGTTTTTAAACCAATTTTTTACTTGAGTTAGATCACGTCTCTGCGCCGAGCGGATTTTGATTACGAATTGTTTCTCATAGTTCACTGAGTGTGGTTCTTTCTCAAAAATTTAACCATATCATACGTCCATATGTAGAGCACGGCCAACTGTTCCAATGTGTACCGTGTACTACGATTGGTGAATGCCTACAATTTCACGTATTTTACCATTGTGGACGACGTTTATTGTTGAAAATTATGGTTAGGTGTTATCCACTTCTTTGTGTGAGCACGTACAATACACTAAACTCACACTAGATACAATTTCTTTCACGAAGAGAAAGAGCGGTACTCAACGCATTTGAAGCAGAATGCAATTACACGATAACCGACAAAATGTTGAGGTTGAAGTGCAAACTTCGATACTGCCCCTGATGGTGTACCAGGTAGCTTGTGCGGTGGAAGTTGTATGGCCGATGTAAGTGGGGAGTCTTACCGGCCGGTTCCTTAGAAGTGTAGCTACAGTGTTGTAGTTTTATGTTGCCACTTGTTATTTTTTATACCTAACTAGAAATAAAGCATTTGCAGGGCGAAACGGCATTTTACTCATTTAGTTATTTTGTTTATTATGACGTACGACTAGGATGCTCAGTGGAAAGTTAATTTATAACTGCGAGTCTACTGTCTAGTGCACTCTCAAGGTTTGTACGCGATGAATATCAGGTTTCTGCTCAAACAAATTTGAGGATCAAAGCTGTATTATAGTCTTGGAAAAAAATAAGTTATCCCTCGGCCTTCTTGATAGCTTGGAAAGGGGAAGGATTATTGTTGATAGTTGCTGTCTTGGATGCGTTGGTGCGTGAGAGCTTCTCAGTGGCAACCTCCTAGGTTCTAAAAACTGACCAGAATAAGCACATTTATTTCAATCGGTTACCAGAAAGGGTCTAATCGTTAGTATTTCCTTATTAAGTGAAGGATAATGATTAATGAAAGATTGTATGAGGTTATTCTTTCTAAATAACTCGTAGTCGGCAACGAACGCGTTAATTTTTTTCCATGTTTAGTAATTATCGAAATATTCAATGAGTTATTTAGAAGTGGGAATTTAACTCGCGTATTTGGATATGTAACAGTCCATCAAACGCTTGGTTTTCAGGAAGGAAGTACGAATCGAGGACGCCATATTTAAGTAAAGCTCTGTTTCACTAGGAGCGAATTTAGAGACTATCAAATTGGTGATTTTTCATTCTATCGTTCTTCTTGGGCAGCCTGTAACATCGTGGGGGGAGGGCAAGGGTGACCGACTTCCTCGACAACGACGTGGCGGCCTGCGCTCCCGTAAAGCCTCTGGACCGAGCGCGAACATCGGCAGCGGAGACGATCGAAGCAGCAAGAGTGGTAGACCTACTAGTGGTGGTGGTGGAGGTAATAAAAAAGCCAGTAGTAATGGAGATAATGGGAGCAGCAGAGTGAGTAGCTCCAAGAAAAGCCAAGGCACTGCTAGAAATGAAAGCACACTTGAAGGTGGTCAAAGAAAAGCTAGCAGTAAAGTAGCGTGTGGTGGCATTAAAGTGGCCGAGGCCGAAGACCCGTCAATGCCCGGAACTCCACTTAGCAACGCGTCTGCCTCCAGTGCAGTCAGCGGCGGCAGCGACACATCTACTGCCAGCGCTTCTTCTGCACAAGCTTTGCTGCTTGCTCACCCTTCTTCGTCAGCTGCTACTGGAGTGAGTGTCGTGTGATGTAGAAAATATTGTCGTGTAATTGAAACGTTCTTCTGATCCTTACATTCCTGTTTAATAGCTGCAAGAGGAGAAATGTGGCTGTTATGGAGGTTGTATGCTTATTTCATTTGTATCTCATGCGTTTCTCTTTGGCGGGAAAGGCTACGAAATTCGCACTCGCCGAGCATAGTCCTCATAGCTTTTGTAGTTGTTTTCGAATATCAGTTATCTTCGTTTTGGTCTTGTATGTTATAGGATGATGGATGACCTGTGTGCTGTGCAAGGAACATCTTGCATGTGTTAGTTGCTTTTATTTCTCGTCTCGTTACTCGTCTTGCGAGCTATTTCTTACTCGAAAATTTAGAGCGTTTTACAGTAGGGTAAGCTCGTTAGGTACGCCAAAATATTTGTGTGACGTAATTGGGTTGTTACCTATATCTTGTGTCTAATGAATAACGTGTCCAACCAATGTATGTATTGTGCGCTGGCGTGCAAAATGGGTGCGTCGAAATTAAGTGGATGTGCTCCAACAAAGTGTAAAAATTTGTATGGATTTGCTTGCAAGTGAAATTACTGTTCTTTTTTGTAAATCGATAAGGAGAACTAAAGTTGCATAAAAGTTCTCATTTGCTACGTATTCCATTGGTAATAAAACAGCTTTAAAAATTGACCAGAATATATACTTCCAATTGTCTCTTCACGCGTGTCGGTCGTTACTTCTAATTTTGAATAGAACTTGGGGACCACGTGGATTGTACTCAACTTACGAACTGATACGATTATATTTTGTACTCCACTTTTATTGCGTCTTCGGTGATAAATATCCATGTACGACGAAGATGACTAAATTAATAATAATCGTCATCCATTTCAAATCTGTCTTTTCAAGAGCTTTTTTTGGTTTAGTATCATTAGAATCTTACGCAATCTTGCTTTAACGTAAACCTACCTGAAACTCAGTCCTAACGCATCTTACATAAACCTCAATTTGACTCTATCAGCGATTTCCTTATGAAAATATTTTTATTTACATGAAAATCTATTATAAACCTAATTCGGCATAATCCTGTCTGTTGTAACTTTAAGAGAATTATGGAAAGAATCGAGCAAAGAACCTTACCACACAGAAATCTGCGTATGAATTACTACCTTCATACCTCGCGCCTGTACGTGAGCGGCGATGTTAGTCAGCATTGTGGAAATCACAAGCAGATAAGGTGGACAATATTAACGCACACGACTTATGTGTTTATTACCGTAAGTGTTTTGTTTTTATGATTTGGATTTCGCTACGAAAGATCAGGGGAAATATATTTCCGATTATAACTTCGTTTTCGCTGTAAGTGTAATATATGACCTCTATGTTTACTGTAGTGAGAAAGTATTTATTTAATAGCATGTGTAAGATTTCTTCCCCATGAATCACAGTTCAATTCCCCTCAGGGGGATACGAGTATTGCATCTATGGGAATTAGCGCTCACGTTGGGAATGCGAGGTCCCGAGCTTACGGTGAGGTAGGCCTTCCGTGTGTATAGAGTAGGTTTCTTGTTTTCTTACGGACATCTTTTTTTCGGTTCACTGCTGTCCTATTTATTCAGCATCTACTACTTCTTCACTTTTATCTGGTTTCATAAACTTCTTTCTGAATTTACTTTTTCTATTCTCCTTGTGCATAGATTTCGCGTTCCCTTAACTTCATACTAAATAGTATTTTCCTCTCTTTGGAACGTCTTTATCGCTGGTACGGAGGCTTAAACTAACGTCTGATCTAATCGCAGTTCAATTTTGTAAATCTTTCTAATTATCATGAATATGATTTAGGTGCTGAGTTTGTATGTTATTGATTACCGTGAATATATTACCGTAATTTCGTGACGTCGTAGAGAAGGGCGTGGCGCAGGAAAGAAAAGAATTTACTTTGTATGAATCTCCTGAGGGGGATGCAACTATTGCATCTGTGGGAGTAAGTGCTCCCAAAGGCAAGACGTGAGATCACGAGCTTAGAGATGGTAGGCTTTTTTTTGTTGAAAGTAAAATTTTGTTGTTTTATTAAGGACTATCTGTTTTTTGTTCACCTCTCTAGTTTTTCATCACCTCTGACGTTCTTCAACTTTTATCTTGTTTCCAAACCTTCCTTCTTGACTTACTGTTTCTATGGGCTGGTGATACTGTGCGGGAACACAACATGACCATAGATTCCACGTTCCCTTTACTCCATACTGAATGGTGCCTTCTTCCTTTGGTAAAAGAGGCTAAAACTAAGCTAATAATCACCTAACTTTGTATGAATCATTAACAGTGTTAAATTGTATGGGGCAGGGAGTTTTTTTCAAGAGCGGTGTCGTGGAAGAAAAAGTTTGATCGATTACTCCACTCGGCTTTCAATATCTGTAATGTTCACCGCGTTGTAAACGGTTTGTTGATGACGGTTCAATAGTTCGTTTGTTCGTAAAGGGTAAATCCAATCTAACTTTGTTCAAAAAATAAATACAGGTTCAGTGTGTGGTTTTGAGTACTTGGTGATGGGAAAAGCACTTCCTACAAAGTAGAAATGAAAGTAAAGATTCGAGCACTAGGACATCCTACAGATAAATTCGAAGAACGAAGTTATTTCCATACTTGTTTCCTGATGTCTACGTAATAATGTGCAGCGTCGGTTATGTACTTCGCAACATGGCAGATACCTTTAAACTTAGTCGTAATATGTGTTAGGGGGTGGGCTCTCTGTTTACCTTACTGTAGTTAGTGAGATTATTTGGTTTATTATCAATTATTATCAATCAGATGACATGTGAATGTGAGAGGATGTTTACTTCTAGTTCATGTAGATTATAAAATGAATATTAATTGAAATTTGAAATTTCCTTAATTAGCAACGAAAGCCACTGGAAACTAATTCTCTGCTTATAACGATAGTGTAAGAAAAATAGTCCATTCTCGACATCGCCATTCACCAAGAACACATCAGGTAACACAATATTGTTATTGCACTACAAGAGCACCTATAAAATAACAAGACGCGTAGTGTTTGGTTTCAACATTGAAATTTTATTTACACAAGTATTCTCTTCGAAATCAATTGATTCAGCTGGAGCTTCGATCGAAGTAGTATGTTCACATGGGCAGCGAGAAACTAAATTGTGGGGACAAAAAATGACCATTCCTCTCAAAATCTGTAATTAGTAGGAGTCGATTTTATAAATGGAATGACTAACTCTAACAAGGTCATTTCGCTAAGAAATAATATTGCAAACTACTGACATTTCCTGATACAAATCCATTGATATAAGATGTATCGTTATTTCTTAGGGCTACAAATTTCATTACTCCTATGTGGAAAATACTTCAAGCCGGTGACTTGTCAGCAACATGAATGTCGTTATGAGAACTAGGAAGACAGTAGAACTCCGCACGGTCGCGAAGTAAAATCTTAGTTAAACTTTATTAGGTAGTAATACAGTATTTGAATTGGATGCGTTAGTGAGGCAACTTGTACTAAATAATTAAGTACGAAAGAGACCAACTGACACCTTACGTTGCATACGCATGAACTTCAGTGCAACTTGGCCTAAGAATACACGTGTAGCACTTCAGTCAGACTGTAATTCCACTAGATCGAAGTAAAACTTTCCGGGTAAAATTGCAAAAGATGGTACCAGTTAAGAACGAAATGACGGAACACGACAATTCATCGACCTACAAACATGTGCAGCTTATGAACATAATTCAACATTTATAACGTGTTATATAGTAAACAAAATCATTGTATTATATGAAATAAAGTTTATACTACTTAATAAAGCAGTCTACCAGTTACACCCTGTCTTGTACAAGCCTAATACATATCGTGTGAAGCAGAAACAATGGAAATGTGAGTCATGGGATGGTCTAAGTCAAGTGCACATATTTCAAGGACTTGAGTTGTTCAAGTTCATGCAAACAATTATTTTTGTAGAACTCCAGAATAACCGGCATTTACTGCATTAGCTCCTGATACGATGAAAATAATCCCAATATATTCTACACTAAATAATCATTTCTCTTCATGTATGTTATTTCTTTAACTTATAATTTTTAATCCCTCCAACTTGTGTAACAAGAGATCTTTTCAATCATTGTATGATAATGTACAAAATATCTCATCGTACAAGTGAACTTGAGATACTAAAGCAGCTGTTGCTATTCAGATCATTTGATATTGCTCAACCGAAATACAGTAGAATGATTACAGAAGTAGGCAAATTTTAGATGTTTCGAGCATTGTTATGATTTATTTCATCAATCAAGATATACATCCAATTTCAACATGTAAAAAGGGTATGAATTCTGTTATGCATCACCGCACAACTCCAAAGACAGAAATACAAAATACGAAACAATTTGGTAAACACCTTTAAGTACTCCGTTGCTGAGCGAACTTTCACTCGTGATTCAACTGTTCAATTGCCACATTTATACTCGACATCAATGAAAAGCTGGAAAATACAACTTTCAAGCAAACAATGAGCTTAGATTACAAATTCTACGCGATACTTGTCCTGAATTTCTTAACGACCTCGATGAGAAATAACAAGAAATAGGAATAAGTTTTACAATATCTAATTTACGCTGAACATCACGAAGAAATAATGCAACCATGTTACGCTGTTATAATGAATAGGTAAATAATTTCTCCTACGAAATGGAAAAAAATAAAGGGAAGTGCGAGGAAGAAATTCATACAAGTACCGCGTGAACAACATACCCAACTAGGAAAGTTCAAAAGTTGACAAGAAACAACTGCCGCCGAGAACATACTAAGAACACTCACGGGACACGTCGATTTGAAGGCACTTGTCGACCATACATCACACTCGCGATCTTCACATTTTTTAATGGAAACACCAGCACGAATAACAAGATACTTCATCGGGAAATAATTCAATTTTAGACACAACGGAGAAAGAATAGGGTAATATCCGTCGTAACGATTAGTTGAAGCCAATTAACAAACACTAAGAGAGGTAAAGTCGAAAGAATATTATTTACAACCAAACGACTCCTAATCTCTATCAAAGAAAAAAGAAAGATATAATACCTTATTCTAAAACGCTTCAATATTTGCATGTAAGTCAAACAAAATACATCATAGAAAAAAAATAACTATAAAAAGGAAGCAGGGTGCACGCATCTTCGAAAAGGTTCGTTCATTTAAACTTCCACGGTAATCGTACCTAAAACAATTTTGAAATTCATTCATACTTACACGAGATGAACATTTTTTACAAATAACGTGGAACATCAAGTATGAGGCTGAAACACAGAAAATGACAAAATGTAGGTTAAGGCTGAAACAGAAAATGACAAGAATTATGAAATATCTCCCCTAAAGATGCAAGAATGAGACAAGCAGCTGTGCATCAATTGCCATTGATTTCAGTTGTGGAGTACAAGGCGTCTAATGCTTTCTAAAACAGTGTGAAGGCAATGAAAAGAGTATCGTAAATGGAAGCTATGATTTTAGAACAGGCTGTAGCGTGTAATTTGAGAAGTGCTTGAAAGTGAATCAATCGACGTGAATAATATTCTTAGTTTCTGTGGTGTCCGCAGAAGAATGTGAAGCTTGAAAAGTTAATTACCTTTGTTAAACGACCAAAATTCCTGTCTTATCATTAGTCATACAGTATATTTGCTAAAAGTAAAATGAATTCAACACAAATTTCTGATGTTTAATTTACGTTCAGTCGACACGTGGGATCCTTTGGGGGTTACGAGCTAGAATCACTTAGCCGACAGCAAAGTGTGCCTCGGAGGAAAGGAAATTTTGTATTTCCATAGCAAAAAATGACGTTTTCTCACCTAACTTTCTAATAATGTTCGTCAAAACGGAGCTAAAATTATGAACAAAGTACTTAGCGATAATTCGTAGACCTTCGGGTAGAAAGAACATAAGTATAGTTTTCTTAATCTCTGTTACTAGATCGAAGAGCAATGTAAAAAAAATGAACTAGTTAAATAAATTGAACGACTGAATGAAATACCGAGTGAGTTATTTGAGGTTTTGAAAGAAATTCTAACTTATGTTTCCGATAAAAAGAAAACCAAGCGAATCAAGATGATACTTTAACATAAGGTACGAAAAGTATCCCAGGATTGGGGAAAAATTGACTCCATCTACCGAACAGTACAGGTGCCACTAGAGACTGCCGGTTGCGCCACCTAAGGCGAAGGAAATACTGCCACCAAGGGAGGAAGAAGTGAATGCAAAATTCTGACGTTGCTTTGGGGCAATCGAGGTAGTTTCGAGTGTAAATTATTACTATAGCAATATCTTTCTCAAAAACACTTCAGGACTGAACAGCACAGGGTACACAAGTGGCGTTTCGGATTCTCTACATCAACTTCCCCCTAACATAACGAGATAATGCAGGAAGACTACTTCTCGAAAGCTGCGCCGATAAATGCCATACCGCTCATCTCCCACAAAATGGATAAATAAGAAATCAATGGCTAATCTCAAAGCTAACGCAGAACCAAGTAAGTTAGTACACCAAGTACTCCTCAATCCGCAACATATGATTCAGGTATCTCTGGGGAATACAATGTTGGCCAGCTAGAGATTTCAACAAGGACAGACATTTATTGGCGCTGTCCTCAATGCAAGGAGCTCAAGAATCATGAACATCGCTCACGGATAAAAAATTCCTAAGATACACCAGAGGACACCACACACTTTGAATACGCTGAGCGATCTGCTTTCAGATTGTTGCCTACTAAGCTGTAGGCAACAATCTGAAAGCAGATCGCAAAAATCTTGAGAGAAGCGGCTCTCAGCCAGGCAAGCCTTGTGCTCTATTAGGCCACAAAGCCTCCACTTTCTGTAAATTTCATTTCATAACACTTGTTGGGAATCGTACATCTTATTTCTGATTGGCAAATACACGGGCTAACAGAAAGTGAAATTACTAAATCGAAATAATTACACGCTGTATATATCTGCAGAAGGTTAGAAATTGTTGATTAAATCGAGGGCTTGGGCAGCTTTGTGGTTGTAAAACAACACTCATCAGACCACACATAGAAACAATGCTTCAGTCGCACACGAACTGAATAAAGTTCTAGAAAAAATGAGCTTTGATATCACCTGAGTAAAGCTCATGGACGTGGCAGGCTTACATTAATAATGAAGGCAGTACAGCGAGCTCGTCGAGTGCACATTGAAGTGAGGCCTATGACGCGATGCCGGCATCTTTGGCCATTCCGAAGAAGAGCGACTTCTTGTCCTTGAGCAGATCGCTGGGTGGCGCGAACTCCTTCACGACTCCCTTGTCCAGCACGAGAACTCTGTGCGCGGGAGATGCGATAACTTGATGCAGTCTAGTGATGTACCGATGTATCGGTATCGGCAAAATCCGGCCGATACTTTCTAATAATACGTATTTTATCATAAAAATGAAGGTCATAAATCATTAAAGTAAAAGCATGTAACCTAATAATACCCGTTGTGTGTTTATTTATCTCTTTATTTAGTGTCCGCTTCTCAAGAAACATAGGTTATGTGAGTTTGCGGTATCATGGATACCGAATTCCTCAGTGTAACAATAAAAGATGCCATTTTCATGCATTGAAATATTTGATATTTTACCAGGATAGTTTTTGTTAGGATAGATTAGGATTAGCTAGGTTAGCACAAGTTAGGTAATCCTGGCAGAATTTGTTTTCTGGTCCACCTAGCTTAACGATGACATTGTCCGTGGAATTTCCACGGGTCTTGCTACTATCTAATAATATCCTTGGTTTATTTGGAGTCCGCTTCTTCCATTTTCTTAGCCACGCTCACAAGGTGAGTTATAGTGACCGTATCTGTGATACGAGTTTCACCAGTGCGCAAGTACAAGAATATTTTTTATCACGGATGCTGTTAGGATGGATATATTTGTTCGGCACCACGTCTTGAAAATTTGTTAAAGAAAGTTAGTGAATCCCGTCATTTTTGACAGGCCGTGCGTACTAGTAATCAAATAAAGAACCTATTCATACTTAGTTAATTAGTCAGCTAACTGTTGAATTACAGCGTTTAATCAGGCCCGCTAACTGAATTTACTACTTTTAATTCCCGATGAGTCACGTACGGTCATAACTGAAAGCTATGCAGCATGAATAGTTAAACCCTGTAGTGACGTAAAATTATTATACTTTTACGACTAAAACCTATGTAGTTTGACCTAATTTCCTTTGTTTAAAGTATGTGGCAGGCTAATAAAAACCAAACCAATTTAATAAAGTTGAAGGTGCATTTCAAAGTTTTTGTGAATTTAATATAGAAGTAGCTGAAAATTCTATTTTAATTTAGCTTTTTAATCGTCATATATTATGAAGCTAATAATTCGTTTTAATTTAGCATGTAAATCATTATGATTCTTGTATTTTTCTTCTATGTTAAGATGTTTGAAAAATTTACGAACAATCTTATAGTTGAACACATCTGAACGGGTCAGTTGATTGCTTTAATTGCAACTTGATGAGGAATTTAAAAACGAGGAAAATCCAAGGAACCTAATCATATTTACAAGGAATACGTTTCGGAGTCCAGCTCTGTCATCAGTTCGTAGAAGTAAAATTCATTATGACTACAATAAAATGAAATAAAATGCTGGATACAGTCATTAAAGGGAATCACGAAAACAATAAAATCAAAACATGTCCCAGAAAAAATAAAATCGACAAGTTTTAGTTACAATTTGCAGTGGTTAGGAACTGTGAGAATTGTTGAGAGCGGGTTTTCGTTTAAAAATTTTTTGCGACTCTAAAATAATGCGGTCACATGCAGTTGAAGCCGAATCTAAGATATTGAAGTCCGCAGAGGAAATCGGTACGTTGCATTTTACTGCGTGATTACGTACTGTGGAGTGTGATGAGTGTGCTTATTGGTTCCCCGTGCGGAAGTTTCGACCCCGATGTTCAGCCTTTCTGATATAAAAATTTCGTGACGTCATGTCGACGTACGTTGATGTACACTGTACACAACTGTACAACTGTAAGAATAAATCAGAGAGGCTCGCGTCTCCATTGGAAGCGTATCCTTGTACCGGAATTGTATAATTTTAAGGTTGCTTCTTTTTTCCGGTACGAGGATAAGCTTCCAATGGAGACGCGAGCCTCTCTGATTTATTCTTACAGTTGTATAGTTGTGTTCAGTGTACATCATCGTGTGTCGGCATGACGTCACGAAATTTTTATATCAGAAAGGCTGAAAATCGGGGTCGAAGCTTCCGCACGAGGAACCAATTAGCACACTCATCACACTCCACAGTACGTAATCACGCAGTAAAATGCAAGGTACCGATTCCCTCTGCGTACTTCAAAATTTTAGATTCGGCTTCAACTGCATGTGACCTCAGTACTTTAGAGTCGCAACAAATTTTTAAACCAAAACCCGCCCTCAACAATTCTCACAGTTCCTAACCATTGCAAATTGTAACTAGACAATAATCTTGTTGATTTTATTTTTTCTGGGACATGTTTTTATTTTATTTTTATTTTTGTGATTTCCTTTAATGACTTTATCCAACAATTTTTTTTTCTTTTATTGCAGACATATTGATTTGAACTTATACGAACTGATGATGACGCTGGACTCCGAAACATGTTCCTAGTAAATATGATTGAGTTCCTTGGAATTTTCCTCATTTTTAAATTCTTCATCTTATAGTTGGTTGCATGTTCGCAGTTATTTTCGGTTTAGGGGCTTATCGAATTTTAATGTTTTCTTTTCGCCAATGTATTTATTTGGTGTGAAAAACACAAAAATGACAACCATTTTATGGATAAATTATTGTTTTGGTCCACTTTTGAAACAAGTGGCTATTAAGCTAGTTTACATTACGTTGCAATACGATTAGAAATACATATATATCTATCGAATGGATTTCATTTTGTTATTTGTTCTCAACAATATAGTTAACATAGCAAGATCAGTTTTATTATTCATAATCAAAAACTTTATGGTCAACATTGCTATATTATTAGATATCGTAGCAAATAATTTTATTAAAACCCCCATGTAGAACTTATAATGGTTTTATTTTAATACTAGTGTGCACGGCCGCCAAAAATAGGATTCAATACCTTTCATGAACGAATTTTCAAGATGTAGATGACAAACAAATACAGTATATCCATCCTAACAGTCCTCGTGATAAAAAATATTTTTGTACTTATGCACTGGTGAAACTCGTATCACAGATACGGTCATTATAAGTATCCTTATGAGCGTGACAAGAGAAATGGAAGAAACAGACACCAAACAAATAAACCAAGGGCAAGGGTATTATAACGTAGCAGCAGGACCCATGAAAAAATTAAGTCAACATTGTTTAACTTATGCTATCCCAACCTTTCCTATGCTAGCCTTTCCTGATAAAATTTCAAACATATCAATGCATGTAGAGACGATCTTTCAATGTTACACTGCGGAATCCGGTATCCATGATACCGCAAACTCAGACATCTTATGTTTCTTAAGAAGCGGACACCAAACAAATATATGAATAAACACACAACGGGTATTATTAGGTTAGATGATTGAAAAAGTATCGGTATCGGTAGTAGTATCTGTCAAAGTATCGGTATTTCCAAGTATCAGAGTATCGGCACCGGTATCGGCCAAAAAATGGGTATCGGCCACAAAAATGGGTATCGGTATCGGCCACAAAAATGGTATCGGTACATCACTAATGCAGTCATTCACATATGTACTACTTGCATTTTGCATGTAACCCAGACAAATGAAATTAATAAAGGAGAATCTGGTAAAACAATGAAATAGAATGAAGATTAATTTAGATCTTAGTTTAGCCTCCCTAACTGCAACAAAGGCGTTCCAGAGAGAGGAAGGCACCATGGACCTCGAAGTGAACACTGGTGACCCAGCGATTACGCATAAACTACAAATTAAGAATTATGTTTCTTGTAGAAAGATTATCTCGTACCAAAAAAACATGAACAAAGTGCTATAGTCTTTTCTTTAAAAACTAACCGTTGTTGCTTGGAAAGAAAACTGTTTTTGGGCAAAACAATACCCAAATAATTCAACCCCTCATTCCATAGATTGAGAATTTAAGGGCCGTTGTAAAGTGTGCAGTCCTAGCATTTAAAAATCTTCTATCTCTACCCCAGCCGCTGCGATGAAGAAAAAGAACCAATTCAACCAACCATAGTGTTTTTGAAGCTATACAAAAATAACGAACAGTATGGCATTCACACAAAAAAATGCAATGAATAATATTACAGCATGCACACAAGATTGTAATTGAATAATTGCATTGCTCTTTAATTTCAACAAATGTTAATATTAATGTCTATCATTATTTAATATTAAAAGTTGTGTATGAGTCGTATGTAGGGTCGGTAAAACTGAAAAATTAAAAAAAAACATCACTGTTAAGCAGCATCGTGAAAAAACAGAATTGAAAACCTCTCATAAACTGTTTGATGAACATACTTCAGGTGTTTTATTCGACCTGAATATTTTTCTGGGCATTCTAGAACAAACTGCTGCATGTCGAGCACTGGGAAGCAACGTTGTGACCCGGGCAGTGCCGACAGAAAGGCCTTCTTGTAATGTTGAAATTCATAATTTTACAGAGAGTGCGATGACGCCCCTCATTTACCCGTCCTTTGCTCCAGTTCACCACAACTGTGATAAAAAATTTTACCCACCTAACCACATAAACACATGAAGAATTCCACAATATAAGTTTGTACTTCTCCACAAGAAACGATGACCGAAGTCGAATGAGGTCAACTTACTGTCCCTCTTATCCCCACATCTACCAAGTTACACAATTAAACTGGTTGACACAGCGATGGTTTACCCTTTAGCGTTATGACACTGATCACTAGTTTAGCATTCTGGTTTAACGTGCAGGAAGGCTAACAGAGGAGCTAGATCTTGTTTCGGTTGCATTCTAGCACCCATTGGCATTCTACATTAAACTCAGTCTCAGTCACACATCTCTCCCTAATGACTTAGAGCTGATATGATAATGGAACTTCGGAATTAGAATTTGGAGATACTTTTAAAATTACTGAAATAAATGAAGTACGCTCACCTGTTGCTGTCCATGATGGTGTTAAGGCGGTGAGCAATGGTGATGATAGTGCAGGTGGAGAACTGCTCACGAATCGTCTTCTGGATGAGGTCGTCCGTCTCGAGATCGACAGCGGCGGTGGCCTCATCAAGCACGAGCACGCGCGTTTTGCGGAGCAGCGCACGCGCCAGACACACCAGTTGGCGCTGGCCCACGCTATCGTGTATGCATAATTTAGTACAGTACGTCCGCTAGTGCTTCACAGCGCTAGCACAACATCAAATTAAGATCTGCTCTTTCCTTCCACATCTGTTGCACTGGCTCCCAAAATTTTACAAAGAACACCCAGTAAATAAAAAATGCAACAACGACTCTAGTGGAAATAGTCATCAATGCACCATAAATGTAGCAAGTGTTCTTCATCTGAAAGATAAAATTAGAGAAGGAATATACTGTAATTCAAAAGAAATTACACGCAAAATAATACAGATTCATAGAGGCAACAAATTTTATATCAGCTAGTGTTTAATCATCAAAGCTTTTGCTGTTTTCATTGTAAAATAAAGAAAAATCCACCCGAAAGAGGAGCAGATATGCAACCAGTAGTTCGGTAGCACAGTACCTGAGGTTTTCTCCGCCCTCAGAGACCTCATGTTGCAGGCCCTGAGGCAGCCCCTTCACGAAGGCCTTCAGATGCGCCTGCTCCAGGGAGTTCCAGACGCTCTCGTCGCTGAATTGCTCAAACGGATCCAGGTTCATGCGCAGCGACCCGCTGAACAAAACCGGGTCCTGGATACAATACAAAAAGGAATGTTCATAAAGATCCCTCTAAGCGCTATTAATAAAAACTTGGTGCAAATTAAGAAACAAAGATTTTACAAAATCGGAAGCATAAATACATTTGTTCCTTTACAAAATGGGTTTATTTCAAACAGGAAACATAGACGAGCTGAAATTGTATGATGAATTTCAGTTCTATTTGCAAATTTATAGAACATGGCTAACAGATGCAAAGTAGACATCCATTTTTCAATTTTCAATTGAGATTTTGTAAACTTTACATAAACTTGAGTGTAATTGATCAAATTGAATTGAACGATGTTTGTATTGATTTACGACGGTGTCACGCAGGAGAATCTTCCACCATTTTTCCTCTCCTTAAACCAACTGTTAAGCATAACTTAAGGTGTATCATATTTATACGGACTGAATACAATTATTTTTTGTATCAAATTTTTAATTCATTTCATTAGCATTTTATTAGAACAACAAAAATTACTTTTACCGTCGAGACTACAATCAAGACGGTAAAAAATCCATTGAAAATAATAATACAAGTTTTAGTATAATATGTTGGAGAGTGTTAATGATGGTTTAGTATTGATGCTTAATTATTTTCATGCCCAAACAGAAAGCGGTACTGCCGCATTTGAATTCATTACAAGCAGATGATTCCCAAATGCTCAGAGAGAGAGAGATCCAATATTTGTTGAAATTCTTCCTATTTTTCAAAATGTGAGGTCAAGGTTTTTGCGACTAAATCTGCATAAAAAGAATGTCTGACGTAAAAGGAAGCACTTTGAACAATGACTATGTTATTAGAAAACTCTCCAATTGTTGTCACTTGATGTTATGGTAAATAAGCATATCGAGGACGTGAAACGCCTACGTGAACAATTACCTGCTGTAATAACATTTTTTCATCAAAATTCTCAACAGAAGCAATTTTCGGTGTACAGAATCAGCCATCATGCACATATAATTTGAAATTTTATGAATTGGTGCAGCAATAGTGAGTGCAAAGAAGTGCAATGGGGTGAAGGACGCTGAATTTGAACAAATGATTGAGAGACTAAAGTAGATGACAGGTAAATGATTGACCTAAGTAGCTGTAGCAGCAGCAGCAGTAGAAGTATTAGTAGATTCATAACGTAGCAATTTCCAACACCGATATCGGTCAACCATTTGAATATGAGTATAAAATTAATTCTGACAAAAAATGCCTGGTTTTCCGTAGCTTTCTCGGGCCTAGGGGCACTTGCTCTCAGGAACGGCTGTAGCATCAACATCTGACCTTACTTGAATGTACTCTTCTCGCAATTAGTCTGCTGTTGAGATTAAATAGTGCGATGTTGCCATTAGCATGGATGGTACTGTGATTCTACAATGCTCATTGCCAATGTATTTGAACTAAGCTGAGATGCTACGAACTGACTCAGTCCGTTATTTTCATCTACAATACTCTACATCCATTCAAATGGAAGAGGGATTTGAAACTGTACCACGCAGCACTCAATCCAGTTTTGGAAAAACTGAAACTGAAAAAGCATCAGACGCCAGTGCAACACAGGAAGAATGACGGAGCAGAGGGCACGGGCATGCATCACACGAACTGAACAAATGGCACGGCACACAGCGCAGCACCTGAGGTATGATGGTGAGGCGAGAGCGCAGGTCATGCAGGCCGATCTTCGCGATATCGATGCCGTCGATGATGATGTGGCCTACAGCAGCCTCGATTATGCGGAACAGAGCCAGCGTCAGCGAAGACTTGCCAGCCCCCGTGCGGCCCACGATTCCGACCTGCCGTCATTTAGCCTTCAAATTATCTGGTTATTATATATCACCAAGTGATCCAAGTCATTTGTGGCGGGATGCATCACGTGAGTGACCTCGGTCTTTGATGATGGCTATCAATGCTTTGGGATTGATCACGCGAAGAAATTCAACGATTAGATTTTTAAAAAAGTAAATCTTTTACACCAGAAGAATGCAAGAAAACATTTACGGAAAAAAGTCAAGAATACCAAAACGAGAAAGTATTACACGGGAGATCAGTATTAACATTTCTAAATTATTCTAACCAAATAGGATGAGCAATTAATTTAAAAATGTAATAACTCAACTTTTTTACTTAACTTTTTACTTCTGAACTTTTTACTAAATTACTTTTTATGACTACTTCCAGACTCGAGAAAAAATTTGTAATACCTGTAATTGAAGGCTACAGTTTGCCTTCATTCTGAATGGCGTCTTTTTATACAACTGATGGTGGAATTTACACACAGTTTGACACTTTATGGTCAATTAAGAGACGAGACTACAAATCCATGAGTTTACCCAAGCTTTTGAATTGGTATGAGATTCAATTCAGTTTTCAAAGAGTACCTCAGAAAAATCACAAAACCCACGAACATCTGTTGCCGAAGTCTTTACCTGTAGTCTTTACTGGGTGAAAGTATCCATACTTTCCTGTCCGAACTCAACATTTAAGATGCTCAACAAGTTGTCCAGCACCGAAATAATTACTAAGCTAAATGCATGAAGTGCAACCACGATAAGAGTAATATAACAATAAGTTGGTGAGGCGGACACACCTTCTCTCCGGACTGGATGGTGACGTCGATATCCTTGACGACGAGGTCCAGCCCTGCTCGGTAGCGGGTGGAAAATTTGCTGAACTTCACAACGCCTTCTTCTGGCCAGTCCTGATGAGCGTCAACACAAGGCACCATTATAATTTATACTTCAATGGAAGAGGTGTTTTTTTTGTACCTAACACTCCGAACCTTTCACTTTAAAACTGCGCAACGCCGTACTAATGACTTTATAAAGGCAACTGTACTCTAATGCACTTTCTATGTGAAATCTGAAGCAATAGCTAACATATCCAAGATTCAGCGGACTGAAACATTCACTTACGCTCTTACTTCAGTTTAGTGTATATGATTAACACCCTCACAATATTTGAAAGTCTATTGCTGAAACTTACAGTCCTGTAGGCATTACACAAATTATCCAAGAGTGCTTTAATTTCTTCAACTAATTTCGATGAAACTACGTTACCATTTTGTCTCAAATCTTCACTCTTTTATTGAAATCGTGTCATTGAACTTTTAAGCTCCACAAATTCAATGCTTACAAATAATTTATTTATATTTCACCACTAATAAATCTTATTCCACAATCCAGAAGAGTTTTTGAACAATATAACATCAGTAGTGAATAAGAATGAATCCACTCCAGAATAAAACTTAATGAATTAAGAACCTAACTTTATTGTCATGCATCGATGTATACATTGAACAAGTTAACCGTAACCGCGACACCACGTTCCATCGCCACACACACGGCAACATCCAAGTTGGTAATTTTATCTGCTTTATTCTCTTACACACACTCAATGCGTTTAGAACTGGACAATCATGCAAAAGTGAAAATGGTCACCTTCTGAGGCTTGTTCTGCTGAACCTCCCAAGGAGCCTCTTGAGGCGTCTCGCTGTACTCCTTCACGCGCTCCACCGACACGATGTTAGTCTCCACGTCTGAGGTCATGCGCACCAACCAGTTCAGGGTCTGGGTAACCTGTTCAGAGTAGACAAATCGAGACTCGCAGTTCAAACAGCGTTATTTTTCGTCCAAAATCCAAAGAATCGATCTAATTAGTGTAATACTTGAGAATGGCAAGTCGCAGCGTTTTTCCTCCACTGTCACAGTGCACGAGCGTAAAAGTCGAAGTTTCAAGCGTGTTGATCAACAATTCTAATTCAATTCAACTTTGATTCAATTCAATTTTGTTATCAGCAATAACGGTATCAAATGCAGGTACCTTTTCAAGAAACTTTTAGCTTTTCAGCACAACCCATAAGCATTTGAAAAAAACACACCTGGATATAAAGTTAGGCGAGTTACTGAGGGTAAATACAAAAAATCTCCGCACTCTAGTTTCAGGTACAATTGGAGTGAGCTAAGCAGTAGGTATGCAGCCACAAAAACAAATAAGAGGCCTGCACGCACCGACAGCGCATAGCTGATAGACAGCCCCACTTCACCGCCAGAGATCGTGTCGCGGGCGAGGACCGCGAAGAGCGCAGCAGAAAACGTCATCAGGTTCCCTATGAGCTCCAGTCTGATGGCAAGCCACCTGCAACAGCAACAAAGCATCTTATTTTACTGAACATAGAGAAATATCTTATAATTTAAAGATGTAATAATCGAGGCTAAAAAGACACAGAGGACAAAACCCTGGCACCAGACTCAGAATGCCGAAGTTGCCATTAACCACAAAAAAGCATGAATTGACAAGAAAAAATTAAAAGGAAATGATGTCTAGCAAGCCCACATCAAGTACAATCGAGTTTAATTTTCGAAAAAAGGCATATTTTGAATAAAGAAGTCAGAGACATTACGTGGAAAACACAGAAAAGACGTTTGACTAAAATTGGCTAGACTTGCGGTGCAAGCTTTGCATTGACAGTTAATATTTTTTTTTTAAATTTGAGAAACCTCCTCTTCAGAATAAAAATTAACCTGCAATAATTTCTTAATGGTGCTGGAAATTTTGATTTCAAGAAAGTATTTCTTGAAAGATTCTACGTGAGCTAAGTTCAAAAGAGAAGTACGTATATTGGACAGAGCGGTGACGCAACGCTTGACCTGAAGAGACAGGAAAACTGGCCACTGACCTGTTAGCCATGACGCTTGGGTAGTAGCTGATCTGGTTGGTGTCCACCCTCTTCTCCGAGTCCAGAATGAATTCAGATTCTTTGTTGTATGCCCTGATGGTCGATGCTCCTGCGAACGATTTGTTTACATGAAATATCTACCTCACCTGTAAAAGGACCAACTAATATCACACAACTCTATAGCTACCTCAGTGCATGTTCACATGAAGCATGGAGGTTAGGCTACCAATAAAAAGTTATTCAATTCAATTGCCCTTCAATCGCAAGTATTCTATTTGAGATCACTCTCATTAATAACGTAATTCTGAGGTGATCTCCAGTTTGAGCAATGAGAAAAGAAATGAAATTGAACTCGAATCAACTGATCACAATGAAATTATTATTATTATGTTAAAAACCTAGTTTGAGCCTCCGATATCCCCTCAAAAAAAAACAGTTTACAAGAGAAGAATGAGGATAACATCATTTTGTGTGGAATTTAAGAAATGGAAAATCTATGCCCAAAGCGTGTGTTCTAACACCATACGAATTGAAATAGCAAGATTGAGAAAGTTTGAGGAACAAGCATAAGTTGAAGAGAAGAAAAGACGTCCTGAAAAAACAAACAGAGAACAAAACAAGATGGCTTACGAAGAAAGTATTGTATTCACCCACCCAAAAAAGCCTACCTAACTTTCAACACGAAACCGCACAGCAATTTAAGCTCATAGCCCTCAAAATGCATGGGTATCTCAGAGTAAATTTATTATAAAAAGGAATTTATTTATATAATAAATAATGTTGATCATTTTTGTTAGCAGTAAAACATTTTCTTGAGCTCTCCACTGAGCCACTAGATTAGATTATATTATATGTTAGTTTAAGCCTTCCTAACCGCTACAAAAAAAAAAGAGTGTATCAAAGAGAGGAAGGAGGAAGGCACCATTTGGTATGGAGATAAGGGAATGTGGAATCTTTACAGAAGAGGCATAGAACTTTGAGTTGAGGAAGGAAGAAGTTCATGAAACAAGGTAAAAGTTGATGAATAAAGTAGTAGGTGCTACAAAACAGGACAGCAGTGAACCGAAAATAGGTGGTCCTTAACATAACAAAAAATATTTTTATCAACAAAAAGAAGCCTACTCAGGCCCTCATACTTTTCTCACCTAAGAGTGTTAATTCCCACAGATACAATAGTCAGATCGCCCCTGAGGGGTCCGCACTAAGCCATAAAATGACCTAAATGCTGACTATGCATAAACTGCTTTCACTATCTTGCAAGGTCCCTCTTCGCAAATACTCTTAGGGGGAAGCAAGTTCAAACACCAGGAGGTCTTAAGGACAAGTCAAAACGAGTGGGCCCCAGCAACAGTGTGACGCCGGAAGTGATGAACAGTAAATGTAGGTCTTCAACCGTTTTACTAATTCACAAGCAATTACAACATTTTATCGAAAATTTTTCTAGAATAAATCTTCGCCATAAAACTTAAGTGTCAAAAAAGTTCGAATGATCGGCCAACCAGCACACATCTTAATTACTTTCCATGAATAGCTTCACTCAAAATACACTCAAAAGCGGTTCGTTCTCCTGTGCTCAGAATGCGAGAGAAGAAAACGAGGTACGAGTAGGTAAGGGCTGTGCCAAAGAATTTACTGACTCACACGAGATATTCTCAATTCATTTGTGTCTTGAAAAATGTTCTTCCTTCGCACAATGCTAACTCACTATTTTCGACACTGAATACGAATGCCTGTTGTATTTTTAACTTAGTAAAATACAAAAACAGATCGCAAAATCTTCAAGTTTCAACGCTTGACAATAAAAATCATTTATGTTTCGATACATCAAAGAATATTATTTGGTCAAGACTAATGGAAAAATGTAGGGATGAATTCGTACCTCCTAATAAATAAATCTCCATCATTTGAGTCGAGCATTGAAGATCCCCTTTTGATATTTCGTTCAGGGAACAAAATTTCTATTTTCTTCAATTCAAAGAGAAAAACGGCAGAATATAGATAGAAATTCCGTAATTTTTTCATTTTTACACAAGAGAGCAAACTGGCCACGAGAAAGGTCAAAACTTGCGTTGACACTGCGGGCATGGAACTCCAAAATCCGACATTACATAGCGAATGTGCCCACAGCGGTGTTTGATGGACTTGCATTCTGCGCCAACATGCATGCCAATGAAAACTAGCAATTTTTGTAATTATTCTGAAACAATTATACAGTATTTAGAATCAAATTTTAGCTTGAATCCAAATGTGAAGAACCACTCGTTTTTTGCAACTCCTAGCGGAGCAGCTCAGACGCACCTTGAACAGTTTCCCCGAAGTGAGAGTAGATCGGAGACCGCGACACGGACTCGATGCGCTTCAGCTGCCGGGAAGTGGCCACATACACAGCCTGTGGCAACAACGCCAAATTTACTTACCGTTTTCATTAAAATAATAAATATCAATCAAACCAAGTCACAATTAGATACAGGAATTCTGAGCTATTATCAAAGAATTACAAACACAACTAAAATTGCCACTGCAGGTGTCACTTTCAAAAAAAAGATTCCAGTAGATTAGAAAAGTTTACCACAGAAATTAAGTTCCAGATTAAGGGTCTTTAAGCTCAACGGTGTTTCCAATAGAGGAAGGTTAGATTGGACTAGATAAATTAGTTTCAGCCTCCCTAACCATAGAGAAGTTCTCTAAAAAGGAGAATGAGGAAGAAATGCACCATTTACTAATTTACTAAGGAGCAAAGGGAATGGGGAATCTAGGCATTTGTGTTTTCACATAAGATTCCCTGTGCATGGACACCAAAAACATAGAAAGACTGTATATAAAATTAAAAAATAGTTAGAAGAGTAATTCATAGGTGCTGAAAACCACAGAAGTCCAAAAAAGTTCGTAACAAATCGGAAACTTTTTCTATTTCTTCAAAAGGAAAGCCTGCTTAACCTTTAGCTAGGGACATCACACCTTCCTCTTCGGGGAGCGCAAATTCCCAAAGATAAAATAGCTGCATACTACTGAGGGAAGAGAACAAGAAATGAGGCACCAATTTAGTATGGAGTTACGAAAACGGGAAATTCATGCACTAGGTGTATTCCTATGCAATAACTCCAACTCATAGAAACTGCAAGTCAGGAAGTATGATCATGAAAGATGATACAATTTGAGGACGAAAGTAGAAGATGCTAAAAACAGGATAGCAGTAACCTTAACAACAAAACGAAACTTTTTTATTTCAACAAAAGGAAGGCCTATCTAACTTTCAGCTTGGGACCTCATATCTTGCTCCTGGGAGCGCGAATTCGCTCATATACAATAGTTGTATCTACAACAGAGTTGTTGTATCAACAGTGGGTGCCACGTAAAAACAATAAAACTGCGCAAGCCCTCAGTGATATTCATCAATGCAAGTGTATCAGGAGATTTTATTAAGGCACTAACGGCAACTGCTTTATGAACATGAGTTATTATATTATCAGGGAGAGCTCTCTTCACTTCTTGGAAATGAGATTGGATCATAAGTCAGCTAAAGCCTCTATTTAGTCTATAGCTTCAATAAAGGTGTTCCAAATTGAGCAAGGGTGGAAGCACCATTAAGCATCGAAGGTGCGATTCCAAACCGGATACCCTGCGCATAGAAACCACAAGTTTACGAAGGAAGAAGAAGAAGAAGACACAGCAAAAAGATATGAAAGCTGAAAGAAATGAAGTAAGCATGAAAGCTAGAAGCCCCAAAGCCGTATCCATTGCTAAGGGTAATCTTACAACATCCCCCTGGGGCACACCAGTCCCTATAGCACAAGATAGACAAACCAAACTAGCCTAAACCAATTGCCAATTCTACGCCTCCTGAGAAGCCCTTAAATTATGTTAGATCAGACTATTCGTTAGTTCCAGCTTCCTTAACTATAGCAACAAGGATCCCCATTAAAGAAATGGGAAGGCACCTTTTAATATGAGTTAAAGGCTCGAGGAATTCTTGCAGTAGGCGTGTCCCCTCACATTGTGTACTCAAACTAAAAACTCTTGAAACTTTTAGAAATAAGAGCTACATAAAAATACCGATTGAGTGAAACTAATGGCATTAGAAAACACTGCAATACAAAGCTTTCAACCATGCAACCATCTGCAGAAGATCACGATTGCGGATCTCTTCCTCTTATGTCGGTCTGCTTTCACTCAATGCCTATTTAAATATCATTCTTTCGAAACTATTTTTAACACCATTTTTTTGCCTGCATGAGAGCAATATCACTATGTGGCGCATCTCAAAGCAAAAGGCTAATGGAGCACATCATTCCGTTGTCAATTAAGCTGCATCTTAGAGCTACTGAATTTGCGGATAGGGATGAACTATATTATTCTGTGGATGGACGGGTGAAGAAGTGCAATAAAGCAGCTTATAGGTAGGCTGCACCGAAGTGTGTGCAGTACTGAAAGCAAGCAGAAGGGTGCTGGGATGTACTAGTGGTACAGCTCGATCATTACCTGGACGAAGTAGTAGATCACGAGGCTGGGGATCATGACGGCTACGAAGATGGGTGTCGCGAACGAGATGACGAAGAAGGTGGCCACGACCTGCAGGGGGGGCAGAGCAGCAGTAGCATTTACATATCGCTCTTTTATGGACTCTGCTAGGCTATCCATATTTAAATAGCGAGGATGTCTTGCACCGAGCTTGCCTCATAAACAATAATAACCAGAGATGAGTCTGTTAGATTTCAAATCGTACAAATTTAAATTTAAAAATTTACTGAACAAGCTTTGCCAGAATCTCGCTTATTTTTCTCACTACTTCTTTCGACACAGAGAGAAGCGCTGTACCATTTAACAAGGTCGCTGTCCGATTCAAGATGATTGTGTTTTCTTTTAACATTTATTTTAGTTATTTAAAAATAGAATATCCTAATACTCAAAGTGAACTTAAACATAGACAGTCAAAGAAAAACTTTTAATCATTCGCTAGACCTGAAGTTCCGCTAAAATCACCCACCATTTAGCAAAGAAAAAATTATTCAAAAGAAAAATGAATATTTAAGAAAATAAGAGACAACAGAAGATAGAGTAACACTGCATAAAAATGAATAAATTATTACTTTGAATGGTGTAGGGTATTCTTGACACGATAGTATATTTCTGTTGTAAGGTCTTAAGATTTTGATCACGTCACGACTAGACTTTGACTTGACGTAAGACTTTGATCAAGTCAAAACTAATCAAGCATGGGTAAACTGCATAGTGGCCAACGCCAACGTTGAAACATACAAATTAAGAAAGAGCGTATGGCAGCAGCGTGGATTTGGTTGCAGCGATGTCTTAACAGGTTCTCGATAGAAGAGGCAAGTGACAGGGTTATACTTATTTCACTTTGAAAGTGACCTCATGAAACTCGAGCCATGTACAGGGGACGTTAACACACATGCAATCATAGAATCACTTTTGAGAAAATGACAAAACTAGATAACTGGAACTGTCACACCAGACCACAAGCGACAAACTAAGCCACAGAGTTGAGCACACGTCACTGACAGGCACATGATGCAAAGCCTTCCACACGACTGGCACTCCCACATCAGTGAAGGGACAATCCATAGGGATACACACAGCCAGGAGAGCAATCACAGCAGTTAATACAACAGCCACAAAATTTGAGACATTTTTTACCGTTAAGAATACAATAGGGATATTGTATATACATGATCGCCTGATGAACCACGGTTCGACTATTAAGCGGAATCACGTTTGAGAACTTATAAGGCCACTCACCAGAAGAATTACTTACCAATGAGAATCTCACATAGATATTATGACTTGAATTAAGAGTTGCACAAGAAGAAATTGATGGCAAATGTTACGCTGACCCCCAAAAAAATTACACAATGGGCAAAACTTACGAATGAAACCAGCAAATATTTAGCTAATTGCGACCAATGAATAGAGGAGGGTTATTTGTTTATCTGATAGATCGAATAAGGGTTTGGTCTACGGATTTGTGTTAATTTTGAGGAAATTTTTTGACTTGCAGCACAGTTGTCAGTTTGTCCGAGGTAGAAATAGAAGAAAATGTTAAAAAAGAGCGAACGTGGACTTCAAGCAAGGATGGCCGTTATGAAGTTCTCTCAAGCGTACTGGCTCTGCGATTGGCAAAAATGAATTATTTAAGAAGACTCTCGCTGCATCGGAACGATTATTTCAATTGCGAATACCCCAATGTGACTTCCAAGTTGAAGAAATGAATCCCACAAATTTAGCGGTGGACTGCAACCTAACCGATGAATCAAAACAAGGTAAATTATGAAGCTAGTTAAATCTGAGGCAAAATGCTTTGGAATGTTATTTTACTTTGCAAC
Source organism: Morinoia aosen (assembly GCA_030386875.1). Lineage (NCBI taxonomy): Eukaryota > Metazoa > Arthropoda > Malacostraca > Amphipoda > Talitridae > Morinoia > Morinoia aosen. The sequence goes on from CM059573.1 coordinate 28,365,287, forward strand.
AAGTTCCTTTCGTAGAACACGTCCGAGAGGAGTCCGTTCTAGCCATTATGAGTCAGATAGCTTTCTCTAGCGAACATGCCTGATAGAGTTCATGAAATAAAGGGAGAAAAAGAGCACTTTATCCAAAATTCGGCGAGACACGATAAAAGATAACTAGCCAGAGATCCTTACGACGTTATGAACAAAGAATGACTGCAAGAGAACTTTGGCCTGGAGATGCCGGGTGTGACCAACCGTGCAGAAGCAGATGATCCATGAGCGGATGACCCAAGGCAAGGTGTTGTCGAGGCAGTCGATGTCTTTAGAGAACCTGTTGATGATTCGCCCGAGCGGATTGGTATCGAAGAAGTGCATGGGCAGATGCAGTACGTTGGCTAGCAGGGAAGAGTGAAGCTCGAAGCCAGCGTTGAGGCAACCCATGGACAGCGAGAACGCGCCGAACAGGATGAACAGAGCTACGCGGACACGACAGGTACATCACTTAGCTGCCACACTCAACACATGAATATAGAAGCAGCGTAAACATAAGCGCGTTAATTAAAAGCCACAAAGTCGTACTGTATTCACAAATGAGACTCTCCACGGGTTCGCCCAAAAAAACGAAAAATTAGGGTGTTCAATTAACCACACATCAAATCAGTGAAAGAATTAAATTGCGCACAACAGTAAAAATACTAAAATGCAAAACAAAAACCCAACGAAGTAAATAACTGGAAAAAATGTTCTTACAGATCTAAGATCATCACTCTAAAACACATCCACATTCAGCACAAAAGACCCACGTTAACAACAAAAGTGGGCGAGGAAAATTCTAAGCCCAGTCTTGGATTCACGTGCTTTCCTTCGAAAAACTCCGGTTGCGTACAATACCTGCTTAGTTGAGTCAAGTTACGAAGAAATCACCCAACAATACTTAGCCAATACATTTGCTCAAAAATTGTCACGACTTCACACGAGTTACTGAGCTCCACAAGACCAGCACAAACATCAGAATAACGCAGTACAATTCAAGAAGAAATAAAATATCAAGCTCCTCAACACGAGAATTGCAATGCATAGAAATGTTACATCTGTCAGGTATGACAGATTCTCTGTTCACTGGAACACGGTAAGTGACAGCAGGGTTAAAGCACTACTCAAGTTGTGGCCTCGAAGGCACATTTGACATAATTAAAAAGTAACAATAACTTGAGCGTATTGCAGTCGTAACGACCTGGAACTTCACGTACCTCAATATTTGGCTGTAAAGAGAAAACTAATAAAGGGGAGTTCTTTAGAAAGAAAATAATATTATAATGTAATAATAATGTTCCTTTGCCCCCCCGTGAAAATTATGGAAATTAAACATTCCATCACGGTTGAAGCTAGCTTCATCCGTGAACAATGTGTTTTGCGAAATGTGCATCTTCTACTCGTAACTCTAGCCACTGCGCGAACCGTTCGTGAGGAGCATAATCTGCAGGAAGTAGTCGTCCCTGGACTCCCTGGAAGTGATACGGATGATGATTATTCAGATTCAATATCCGCCACACTGCAATGTGATCTTGAATTCACATAGATGCTGCTGCGGCAAGAGTGCTCGTACGTGGCAGCTGATGGAAATGTTCCAACACACCTTCCACATGATCCTGATCAAGCTGTCTTGGGCGACCAGCATTTACTCTGTTTGTACTGAAACTTCCGTTCTCACACAATCTTCGGTGCAAAGCAGTGAATAATCGATGAACATGCACCTATTGGGGTAACGTTCTGGTACATTCTTGCGGCGCGTCTTGCATTATCATCATCAGCAACACAGACGTAATGTAAATCAGCCATTGGTGCATTAGTTAGGCGGTAAATCTCACCAATACAGTGCCACGATGCTAACTGACAAATGATTACGGTTCAAATTAGACGTTACTAACGTTGACTGGAAAGTCCTAGAAATTTCTATTTTCTGAAAATTTTGTTAAATTTGTGAACAGATTAGATTAGATCATTAGTTAGTTTAAGCCTCCCTATCCGCAACAAATGAGATCCAAAGAGAGGAAGGAAGAAGACACCATTTGGAGTTAAGGGAACGTGGAATCGATGCAGAAAGGGCATAGAAACAGTAAGATGAGAAAGAAGTTCATGAAACAAGATCAAAGTTGAAGTAGAAAGTAGTAGGTGCATAAAACACAGGACAGCAGTGAACCGAAAAAAGATGGTCCGTAACGAAACAAAACCCTATTCTATTTTAACAAGAAGAGAGCCTACCTAACATTTAGCTAGGGCCCTCACATTATCCTCCTGGAAGCGCAAATTCCCATACATACAATAGTTGTATCCCCCTGAGGAGGGAAAGTATTGGAAAGCCATAGAATAGCATGGGAAATCATGGGAAAGCCATGTTGAAGCTCAGTTGGTCATATATCTAATTCTGTCATTTTTTTGACGGGCCGCGTGCACTCGTAATAATAAAAGTACGTACTCAAGGCCTAATTTTGAAATCTTTCGTGCGGATTCTGTGTAACCTGAAAGTCTTTGTGCCCTTTAGAGTAAAAATAAGCCCGCCGCGAGAACCATATTTTTAAAAAGGACAATAAAAATTGAACGTCTCACAACTTTGTGAAACTCCCCGTACAATAACTTTCGACAGCTTGTTACAATTTTTAATAAGATCTAATTGAAAGGAAGAAGAAAAAAGGTACTCTTGACCAAAACATTCCTCGGAGCCCTGCATGGAATGCCATGCGAGTTACCTTAAAAAGAATCCAGGCCTAGTATGAATAATTTTCAATGCCGTTTTTCTAAGAAGATAGAAAAATGCGAAGATGCGCCATCATCAAATATCCTGGGAATATTCGCTTTGTCTTCTTGCCCTGTTGTGATAAACGATAATAATTCCAAGATTATTGGTACGTTTCACACAAGTTCTGACTATAAATCAAGGACAAACTTCTACGACTGGCATACAAAAGCTAGAAATTTTTTTCACACTAACTCAAATGCACTGAACTCCCTTTCAGGAGTATTCAGGAATTGTACGGCTCTGTTCCGTTAGGTGAAGGCTGAATGTGAAACATATTATAGATATCCGATCAGTTTTCAAAACTAATGAATACTTAATGACAATTACAAGTTTTGGTTTTGATTTTAATAATAAAGTTCCACTCATAATGACAGTGATATACGTATTTCACTCGCAGAAATACCCCTAACGAAAAACATTCGCGAAACTAAAAGAATCTAAATCATTGCATTGTAGAAAGAAGGACTCTCTCAAGTTGCAGAAGTTGAACGCCCGAGACGACAAAACCACCCGTTACAAAACGCGCGACGATCAGGGCCGGAAAAAATGCACAACCTCAAGAGAAGACACGCTCATGAGACTCTCTAATCAGAAAATCTCTTCGGACGTGACAGCTAAGTCCTACCAATTATGTGACATGGGGATATCAACTTGAACAGAGAGAAGAGAACTAATGGAAGATAATTTCTGGGCTTAAGGTTAAAAAAGTCATCACTCTCCTAAATGAAGGACAGGCAACTCGTTTGGGCAAAAAAGCACGAAAATAGACGGCCTTTGATTGAGAATATGTTGTTTGGTTTACTAAAAGCAACGAGTTCACAAATAACTTGAAGTTGACAAATGGATCATCAATTGATAGAATTTCGACATCAAGCAGCACTTTTTCTTGAACTGAATTATTCAATAAAAATGTTGGATCACAACAGATTTGTGGAACTTCGAGCTATGCTCGTCAATAAGTTGGGGAAGCTTCAGTCCTGATGTAATGCCCAAAAGTACAGTTTGGAAGAGACAGTGCAATGGTTCAGGGCTTAGATTTTCAGGGATAAGAATGCCGTTAACTTCTGAAGTTGAGAAAATTAATTCTATTACTTAAACAAACCCGTGCGACCGAGAATACCAACCCTCCATTGGAGAAATTTTCACCTCTAAAATATCCAGTGAAGTCATCCTCTAACATGACAATATTACAGACAAACGTTCCGGATGTACAGGTGGCTTGATGAAGTATGTTTAGATATTTGTTGGTTGAAGGCTTAATTTCCAAAGATTTTTTTAAATAGGAAAAAATGAGACCAATTAGTATGAACTAAAGAAAAACGCAGATTCTATACGCGAGGAGTATTCCAATAAAGGATACCTTTCGCATAACTACAGGAACTTGAGATAGAAAGACTAAGAATAGAAAAGAAGAGCTAGTGAAGGTATGAAAATTGGCAAAAATCAAAATGGGTACAAAAGACAGAAATCACAATGGTTTATGTACAGTTGAGGTAACCTAACAGTCTGTTCCCTGGGATCGTCAGGCCCCATAGCATAGGACAGACAAACCTAAGCCTATTGCCAATCCTATGGTTTCTAACAGGGCTTGTTTGAAAAAAAAGTGATGGTAATGAAGTGATCTCCTCATTCTCTTAGAACTTCACACCGTCGAGCATCCGTGCTCATGCTAATGGAAACTATGGAAACGCACAACTGTACCCTAAAACAAGAATCAGAAAAAGAACAGTAAGGTGTGACCTAATAATTAATTTATTATCAGTAACAGTGTTACGGATTCCACGAGTTACGCAGGATGCCACTGAAGAGCACTTACACTTGAGGTACAATGAGAAGGACAAGTACTTTCACCACACACAAAGCTAAGCAATCCTGTATAACCCTAGAAGATCGCTTAGTTTCTATGAAATCAAGAACTATGTCCACAATAAAACATTTATTGAAGGCCAGACAAAAAACGAGCACTACAGATCATCGAACTATTTATCCACAGAACAAGACCTTCGTATTCGATATTGAGCAGAAATCCCCACAAGAATAACGGGCCTTTTTCGTCACGCGTCACGTAAGTATAAGATAATTTCCCACAACAAATCCGCATCTAATGATAAAAATCCGAAGTTTCTCGCTACAAATCACACAGCAAGCGACGAAAGAGCTTCCCCATATAAAATCACGCAGCAAGTGACAGCAAAAAATAGTTCCTCCGCCACGAATCATGTAGGCTGGAGAGCTGTCAGCTACAAATCAGGTTGGCAAACAACATGAGTAGATTACCATTAGGAAGCACTGCACCCAGCTGCGCAAGTTCATGGGTAGCAGCACATCGATCATGTCTATGTCCTTAGAAAATCTGTTGACGATTCGGCCGATGGGAGTCATGTCGAAAAAGGACATGGGGCTCCTCATGATGTTAGATACCATGCCCATGTGTAGCCCCCTGCTGCCCGCGATGGTGCCCTTCGCCATCAGCATCGAGCCGGACAGCACAAACAACGCTGCGTGCATCATCTCCACAGAGTCAACACTACGTGCGGCCACATTTGCAATTCACAATAAAATCGTCCAAGTTTGTATAAAGGCAATGTCAGAGCGAAAGCTTGGTGATGTTACAGAGGATAAAAAAACGTAGTGAACGTGTTAGGTCTACCACGAACTCAACATTCCGATTGAACAGGCTGCGGAAAACGGATTAGTCTCTATGGAAGAATATAGTGCGTTGATAATATCAATACTTTTACAATACTAACTACAAAATAAAATTGTGCGCAGGCAGTAGAGCATAACGGAATCTAACGAGATTTGTAATATTATGAGCACAAATTTTAATGGGGTCTATAAAATATATGGGAAAAACATGGAAAAGTTTCATGGGAAAAGAAATACAGACTAAAAACATGAGTGGAACGAACGGATTTGAGACGAAAGTATAAAGAGGAAGATAATACAGCGCTTTATGCCTTTAGCGGTCAGAGCGGACATTGTTTTTTTTATGAACAAAAAACAATTCATTGAAACAAAGCTGAGACTATCCTTGCTGATCAAAATAGTCTCAGAATAGTCAAATTAGAATAAGATCACGGTTACATTGATGAAAAGATATTTTAGAGCCACTTGTCCAGTTTACAAGTAGATGGCTAAGCAAACGCCGGTGACAGCTAATTCAGAAGAGCTCCCTTTCTAAAACAACTTTAGGCTTTGACGTGCCGAATTTGGGAGCTTGTCTTATAATGAATACTATCTTATTGTTCTATTACCTACATTTTTTTGAGACGCAAGATTATTGTACCTCACATGAATTAGGTAGTATTCCATAGAGCAACTATAACTAAAAGACTTATGAGGAATAGATGACTAACAGCGTAGTGGGTATTGAACCACGCCTTACTAAGTTGTGCTCAATGGTACCTAAAAAAATTTTATTGATAAAAGCAGAAATGATCCCGGGAATTTGATATATTACTTTGGTATATACGAAGAACTCTGCTTAATGGCTTACGATGCTTCGACGTTCTCTCGCAGCCATTTTTTCCATATTTTACCTCTGTCAAACTGAGTGTGTGCCGTTCAAATTATCGCCGCATACGAACACAGAAAATCTTGACTAAAGTAGAATAAACTTGAACCTAAGTTCTATTGGCCATCTATGTCATCGTGGACGCACAATACAGCCTGTGATGAGGAAGTAACCTACTAATATAAGAGTGTACAGGTCAGAACACACGGACAATTGATTGAAGAACTACATAGTTCAATGACCAATTGCTGCATAATTTACTCACTTATAACCAAACTTTGCGTCGATAACAGGAGCAAACCTCGTGGAAATTTAGATGACTAAGGGCTTAGCTCAATCCAAAAAAATTTCAAGATTTTAAATTGAGTTCACTGCTGCGCAGAAATTGAGGAATTAAGTACCCAACTAGCGCAGCATCTGATGAGCGGCTGCTAGATGTTGACAGTTCTATTAAATGGCAACTGCTACAGAAAGGAAATGTTGAATAAATAAAAAATGCTCACTTTATCGTAAAATAGAACCCACGACAGATTCGTGCAACAATTATTGCTGGATCTGTGAAGCGTAATTAAGAGCATTTCCGATAAGCAACAAGTCTCGAGTAGTGCCAACCAGAAAATAAACAGAATAAATGAGAAATCCCACGCTACCTAACGTTCAGCTCAATTTCTCAAACCCACTCAAGTCCTTTGGAGTAAACCCGACCAAATGTCAATTTTAAGATGACAAAGGAAAATATGATGAGGCCTCACCTTGGCCAACACCGAGTCCGCCATAGACGCCGAGGTACATGTCGCGCTTGCCAGGGTCATTGGACTGTGGGTCCTCAGACCACTTGGACAGCCAGATGTTGGAGTAGACCGTGCACGCCTGCGAGCCCACGTAGAAGAGCGTCGTCATTACCGACACCCATACACCGATCGCGCGCATGTAGTACCCGTAGACCGACCACGTCACCTGTACACAGCAAAGTACGCTCTATTAAACACAGATTAGATTATTAGTTGGTTTAAGCCTAACTATCCGCAACAAAGGCTATCCAAAGAGAGGAAGGAAGAAGGCACCATTTAGTATGGAGTTAAGGAAACGCGGAATCTATGCAGAAAGGGCACAGAAACAGAAAGCTAAGAAAGAAGATCATGAAACAAGAAAAAGTTGAAGATGAAAGTCGTAGGTGCTGAAAAACAGGACAGCAGTGAAGCGAAAAAAGATGGTCCGTAACAAAACAAAAACCTATTCTATTTTAACAAAAGAAAGCATACCTAACCTTTAGCTCGGGCCCTTACATAGTCCCCCTGGGACTATTAAAAATAATGAAGAAGTAGAAAGCAATAAGAAAAATAGAAACCTAAACACAACAGTTAGGAACTAAATCCCAAAGGTCGCAGGAGAACCGAGATATTGACATCAGAAGAGTTATGTAAGTTGCTAATGGCAAGCAAAAGTTCCGACAAAATTTGATGTGGTTTGCATGAATGGGCGGTTAAATTAGGAAGAACGCGTCCTCATCCGACAACAGGACGCTAAGTGCCACAATTTGGCCGGTCGCGGCAGCGCCGCCGCGCCTCCCAACACGGACGCGGCGCGGCCTGGTGCTCTCCGTCACACGCGGCCTTTGTCTCTACAGGGATGTCCCTTCCATGTGCGTAGATGGATGAAAGAACTTACTAGTAAAGAATTATTTTTGATACCAATTAAAAACTAATAATTACATGATATTCAACAAAAGTTAAATAAAGACGTGGGAATGAACAATAAATCAGATTATAAGTTGGTTTAAGCCTACCTAACCATAAGTAAATGCTAGCAAGAGAGGATTAGATTAGATTCGTAGTTAGTTTAAGTCTCCCTATCCGCAACAAATGCTATCCAAAGAGAGAAAGAAAAAAGGCACCATTTAATATGGAGTTGAAGGAACGCGGAATCTATGCAGAAAGGGCATAGAAACAGTAAGATAAGAAAGAAGTTCATGAAACAAGATTTAAGTTGAAGAAGAAAGTAGTAGGTGCTGAAAAAACAGGACAGCAGTGAACCGAAAAAAGATGGTTCTTAACATAACAAAAGCATTTTATTTCAACAAAAAAAGGCCTAGCTAACTCTCAGCTCAGGTCCTCACTTTGTCCCCCTGGGAGCGCTAATTCCCATATCTAAAATATTTGTATCATCCTGAGGGGTTGCAAGAGAGGAAAAAAGAAGGCACCATTCAGTATAAAATTAAAATAATCTATGCACCAGGAATTCCTCCACATGGAAACAGTGAAATTAACATAAGTTTATGAAACAAGGCATAAGTTGAAGAAGAGATGTTAAAGAAACGGATAGCAGAGATCCGAGAAAAAGAACGGCAGTGAACCGAGAAAGAGATGACTCGTAACAAAACAAAAAACCTAGTTTTCTTCAACACAAGGAAAAAGGAAAACCTACTTCAACTTTATCTCGCGACCTACATTCAGGGTGCGTACAGGCTCTGAGGTTGAAAATTCCACTACTTTTTCATGACTTTTTATGCCAACCAAATCACATTTTCACTACCTCTCTCTGCCCAAAATAATGTCACACAAAGTTAAATTGCAGCACAATAAATGTATTTCAGTCATAAACTTCACAGAACATTCATCATTACTTGCAGGTCTTGTTTTCATAAATGTGTAAATGATCATCACAACACCAAACAGTCATGCTGGACAGTTCAATAGCATCTGCTATGCATTTGCCAGTGCATTAAGTTTGTCATTAATTTCCGCATTCAGCCCCTTGAGTTGTTCTTGCTTGTCTTTGGCTGATTTCCTCAATGCATTTGACTTTGCCAGTAGGCGCAAATCATTCTTGTCCTCTGCCTTCCGATGGTTGGGAAGTCACGAAAAAATCCCCGATCTTCGGGTTGGCAAGTCTCGTCGTCTGAGCTTCCACGTTCTTGGCATGCTTTGTTCCTTTTGCATGACTCCTCACCGCCGCTATTCCATTGTTGGCGATGTCGAACTCCGACTCGCACGCGGTGCAAACCGCCATTGTTTTCAGTTTGGGATGCGGTGCTATCCATTGTTGAAAGTCTTAGTCTTGCAACCACAAGTTGTTGAAAGAACAACTGCCTGGCATGACGATAATTCCTCAGCTCAGTCTCGGCACCGTAACTCTAGTCACACACACACGGGATGGTCAAGACCGATGATAAAAACTCAGCTCGAAAATGTTCAACAGTGGCGACAGGTCAACAATGGTCCGAGCGAGCGCGTGTCTTCAGTCACACTGAGCGCGTTTGGTTTCACGTGACGCCTGAGAACCAATCAAAATCGCGGACACTAAAGACGTAGCTGTATCAACCAATCAGAGCCCAAGTAACACTCGAAGGTTACTGACAACGCCTCGCTCAACGCAGACCAAACGGAACGAAAATTTTCAACAGTAAAATTTTCTTTTCACGAAAATCCTAAAATTTCATGACTTTCAAGGACCATTTTTAAAATTCCACTACTTTCGAGGCCTTGAATTTTATTTTCGAAATTCAACTACTTTCCATGCTTCTCCATGCCTGTACGCACCCTGTAACATTCTTCCCTCTGGGAGCGCTAATTCCCATAGATACAATAGCTATATCATTCTGAGGAGAAGGGAACAATGAAGTATGAAACACATCTTCAGAGCAAAAACCACTCAGTTATTCAACAGCACACTGAATTCACACCACTTTTGACAGGCAAGGGTGAATTCAAGCGATAACCTAGCAGCAGATCCTGACCTTGCCAGTTTCCGATTTTTCTGCCTCGATGATCTTCTCGCCGACTTTAGGCTTGGCGGCGTCCCCGCTGAGCACAGGAGGTTTGGCAGGGGGGGCAGCGGTGCTGGACTCAGAGATGCGAGAGGTGCGGCGTCGCAGGCTGTTGGAGCTGTGGTTCGACACTGCGTCTCTGTCAGGAGCACATGCCATATCACATTTAGATCAAAGATGTCCGTCAGTTTTTTGCAATTCAATCTGAGGCGCTTTCGTAAATGAGATTTACATTTCATCGTAGAAAAGGGAAGAATTCGGCTCTCAATGCGACGAATGAGAGTAAACCAAGTTTAGGCATATGTTACATGATCAGAATGTCAGCAATGCCTAGGAAATATATCATTAATTAAAACATGCACGGATTGAACGAAAGGCACTTCTTCGACCACGTAACTCTCTGCCTCATTGTAGTACTATCGAAACATTAAAAGAAGAAATAGTGGACAGGCTTTCCGCAGTAAAAACTGGCCAGCGGCAAGGCAAGTGTAAGCTTAGACGGAGAGTGAGCAAAGAAGACGCATTTAGACAATAAGACTGCTATGGCGAAATCCTACATTTCAGCAGTACCCGCCCCATGGGCCATCTAATGAACCGAAGCTGAAAACAGAAACTGAATGGACTTTTAAACTAAGCGTCGAAACTAGAATCTTATGCTGCTTCCGATCATTGGCAGCAAATTGTTGTCAATCTTTGGAGCCAAGCAATGCACACACACGAAGCGAATAATATAATTGAGATACACAACTTATTTGCCTTCACTGAATTCCCAATGCAGCACAAGTGTTTGGATAGGCAGAATAATATTTAAAAGGAGAAAATATTTCATTGGAACAATAGGTCATCCTAATGGAAAAATCCTAACTTCGATATTGAAGAAATTACTGCTGATCCCAAAGAAGGAGTACGGAAATACGCAAAAGGAACTGCAAATATTGTCTGCGATCGCATTTACAAAAATAAGAATACTACAGGACACTAAAGTTTCAATACAAAATAATACAAAATTTCTACAGGAATACTTAATATCAAGCTAATTTTACAAGCTTCGAACAGATTCCCCAAAATTTACAACCAATTATAACATGAGTATCTAAATGGTTAAAAAAAAGTCCTTCACGTGTTGAATTATTACTATATATGAAAGTTTTAGCCTCCCTCTACCACGACAAAGATATTCCAAGAGAGGAAGGAGGAAGGCACCATTTAGTATTGAGTTGAGGAAACGCCGAATCTAAGCACAAAGTGCATAGTAACAGTAAGCTAGGAAAGAAGTTCATGAAACAAGATAAAGTTGAAGAAGAAAGTAGTAGGTGCTGAAAAACAGGACAGCAGTGAACCGAAAAAAGATGGTCCGTAACAAAACAAAAACCCACTCATTTCAACAAAAAGGAAGCCTACCTAACCTTTAGCTCGGGCCCTCACATAGTCCCACTGGGAGCGCTAATTCCCATAGATACAACAGTTGTATACCGCTAAGGGGTTCACGTGTTAAAGTAAGTAGGAATTCACTCAATATTTTTACTAAAACACTGTCAATCTTTAAAACTCAACATCTATGACGCCTATAAAACGTTAGTTTCAACGTAACGAACATCACCTTCAGGCTGAAAATATACAGAAAATTTTTCACTCACATTGATAGAAATGCTAATTTAACACTGAAGGTACACCAGACAATTTGAATGTTGAAAATCACAGCAAATAAAAAATGACTAGACACTCATAAACTACAGAGATATTTATTTTTAACGATTGACAGTGTTTTAGCGAAAGTGCATTCCTGCTTACTGAAACTCGTGAAGAACTTGAACTATGAATAAACAATATTAATGACTCCTAAAACACCGGTGTCACATTAAGTTTAACAATCAAACTTGGAGACGTAATCTTTTATAAAAACTTTTGAATTTACCAAGCTACACCAGATAAAAAGCATTCCTGAATGGAGCATGCAGATTTGCGGTAAAAACGGGTAGAGTAGAAAATGTTGTCGGCGGAAGCATAATATCGGGAAGTCCAATCTGTGGATGCTGCACTGTTTGCTAATGGGAAGGTAACTGCAATGATAATATAGCTTCATGTAATATTTGGGAAGAATTCTCAGACATCACCTAAATCCGAGTCATAATTCGACTCTTGACTATATACTAGTCTGATAGTCTGCTGAAGCTCTTCTTTTTAACTAGAATGTGAGGGGAATCACAGCAGCCTTTTTAACTGAACTTTGAAGGAACTTTTCTCGTTATACTTATAACATTACAGCAGAACTTACTTATACTTAAAGATTAGATTATTAGTTAGTTTAAGCCTCCCTATCCTCAACAAATGAGATACAAAGAGAGGAAGGAAGAAGGCACCATTTAGTATGGAGATAAGGGAACGTGGAATCTATGCAGAAAAGGCATAGAAACAGTAAGATGAGAAAAAAGTTCATGAAATAAGATCTAAGTTGAAGAAGAAGTAGTAGGTGCTGAAAAACAGGACAGCAGTGAACCGAAAAAAGATGGTCCGAAAAAAAAAACATATGTTATTTTAACAAAAAGAAAGCCTACCTAACGTTTAGCTCAGGCCCTCACATTGTCCCCCTGGGAGCGCTAATTCCCATAGATACAACAGTTGTATCCCCCTGAGGGGGCTTATACTTAAAACATTATAGCATGAACGGTAAAATATTTAACTCCCATGTTCGTTAAAACCAGCACCACCTCCGGTGGTAAGTTTGGGCTTGGAAAGCAAATTTTCAACTACGCAATCGAAGTGAGGGTAAGAACAAAAAAAGTGATTAATTGCGTTCTTGGGGTCATTCACGTATAATTAACATGAAAGCTAAATTCGCATAGCACTACGCTGGGCAAGCTGTGCAACACATTAGGGCAGTAGACATGTCAGGAATGAGAAGGCTTGTACGTTCTTCAAATATGTAGCAAAGCAAGCGCGTCGAAACCTCTGAGGTTAGCATGCCCGTTCAAGCGAGTTCAGCGGCCACGACGGAAATCGGACCAAAGGGTACAAAAGATAGAGCAGCCGATTATGAGCATGCTAGAATAATTAATGAAGACATGAGAGAAAATTCTGAGTGCACTAAGTTTACAGGACAAATGAGAAAGGCAAACTCAATTGAGCGCTCGAGATAGTTCTAACGCAAAAACATAGAAGAAAATTGAAATGTACGAGTACGATTAAACCATACGTTTGCAACGATTTTACAAACAACGAACGCCTTCTATGATAAAAAATTAGATTCCTTTACGTAGATTTCTCTAAAGCCTTCCTCACAATAAAGGTGTTCCAAAGAGAGGTCGGAGGAAGACACCAATTAGTATATCATTTAGAAGCGGGAAACCTATGCGCATGGTGTGTTCCCATATAAGATCTCCAGCGCATAAAAATGCATGTTAAGTTAGGAAGGAAGTTCTTGAAACAAGATAAAAGTTGAAGAAGAAAGTATGGGCTGAAAAATAGTACAACAACGAATCGAAAGAAAGATTGCCTCTAATAAAATCAAAAAGGTAGTTCCATTTCAAGAAAAGGCTTACCTAACCTTCAGCTCGGGCTAATTCCTAAGGCTACAATAGTTGTGGCCTCTTGAGAGGTTCATAAAAACAATGAATGGCTCATTCAAGCCAGCAATATGACAGAAAATTGTCAAATCAACAGTTTAGGAACAAAAGAAATATCGAAGGGATATGAAATAAATATTCTACTAAATAGTCCATACTCAACACTATTTTGATGACAGAGAGATAAACTCGCAACAAGTGAGCATGTAAAATTAGGAGGGCTGTGAGTAGAAAAAAAATTAAAAATATGAGCAGAAGCTAAGTGTGCACGACAAGAAAACTAGAATGACATCGAAATCTGTAATATAATCAAAACACGTCGCTACGGTACGTACAAGACAGAGCTATAGCTTTCAACACGCTATGCAGCGCGAAGAAAACGCTCGTAATTTCAAAAACTACTTTCAACACCAATGTTACAACCAGAAGAATCTTGAAATTAGATCTGCCAAAATATTTACAGGAAATACTGGCAAGCTCCAGAATGTATGAAGAAAGGGATTGTATTAAACATGCACTAAGGTCTATGTTCGGATCAACCTGGTGAGCAAAGCTACGGCAATGAATGTCGCACAGCTTACTAACTATTTCGCCCACACAAAGTTCAACCAAAGTTTAGCGCAACCAGCGATGATGTCTCCATTTACACAAGAAGCAACGCTAATGCATACAATACATGACGCAAAGAACAAACAAACAAATAAACGAACTAAATTTACGCAAATAGATATAGATAGATAAGGAGAATTTACGCAAATAGATAAAGACAGGTCCAGCACATTTTAAAACACATATCCAACCACATATGAAAGACACATCAACCAACAACACGTACAAAAAAAAGCAAACTACTAAAAAGCTACACAAATTAACGACAGGACGAAATGAAACGCGCAAGTCGTTATTCCGTCCGCTTGAGATGTACTACTAGTAGGAGCAGGGGGAAGCCATCAACACTACGAAGCAATAAGAGCAGGGGCACCCCACATCTTGTCAGTTCCACAGGGAAAGCTCAGTTACTCACAGGCCGTCGGCGAGGAGGGGTACGTCATCGTCTTGCTTCTGAACCTCATCGACAGCTGCCTCACTAACAGAGTCGACACAGTGATATTTGGTGGCAGAACACACGGAGCTCAACAAATGAACATCACAATAAATATTCTTGGAACAAATGCCGAAGCAGACCAATATCCATCATGAGTATTGGCCAGAAACATGGTACATGAAGATAAGTGATTATAAATGAAAAGCAGGATAAGAAAATGAGACATGAAACTGATTAATGAAAACAAATACATTAAAAAATAAAAATACGAGGGAGACAGCAGGCATTCATTGTTTTTTCCTTCTGCTTGTCTCAGAGATCAGTTCGAGCGAGCCCCAGGCAAGCATTACACGGCACCGTGATTACCCAAGAACATGTGGAGCCATTTCGGTAATGTTGACAGGGCGGACACAGTAACCACAGTTGACGGCTATACTATTGCGCAGCTCACAAATGTTTCGAGATGATCAGTTCTCAAGGCCTGGTTACACGATCATTGAGTGTGCGCGTGAACAGTGAAGAGAGGTGCAAACCCCGCATACTTGCTCTAGCTTCAAGCTCATTTACTTGCTCAAAGACGTGCGTCTGTAATGACACAGACAAGCTCTGGCCAGCGCCATGAAAATGAGCATAGTCCGCATAGTCATTGAGCAGTAAATGCGCCAGAAGCGAGAGCAAGTGGGCGGGGCTTGCGCCTCTCTTCACTGCTCACGCGAACACTCAATGATCGTGTAAACAGGCCTTTAGACATAATTGCAATCACAAATGATGCAGCGATATAACGCCCAATGAATGAAACAAGGAAACGTACATGTTTACATCACGATCTTCGAATTGAAGAATGCTCATCTTTACAGGACCGTGAGTAATTATAGAATAAACCTGACCTTAACCTTAGCATACATGCTGCTAAACAAATATTTTTGAACTGAAGCCGAAACAGTTCATGATAAATGCCTCCAGAAAACGTAACAACGACATCAGGCACGTGGGATATACATTAGGTATAACAAAAAGCTGCACTGCAAATGCCTCCACACGAATACCTAGAGCATAAAAAAGAAGCGCACAACAATGTAAACGAAGTAGTGAAGACTCTCCACATGCTTTGTCAATAAAACTGATGCATGTTATGAGAAGGCAAAGATGCCAAAATTATAACGCAAATGATACATCGAAAGAAAGATAATAAAATGGTGAGAAGACTGTTTGTATGAGTGAACACAAAACCAACACGAAAAAGAGGTTGTGAAACTAACAATGACATATAAAATGTTGCAACAAGCTCTCCAGTTAGGTGATGTAGGCAGCCGTAGAAGATACGACCAACTGCATCACCATACTCGGACGAAAATTAAAAATGCAAATAAAATTGTGTCAGGGCAACTAACCCCCGTTCTCCGAACGCAACATTTGGACCCAACGTTTAATCACCAGATCCCCACTATCCTCCACCGTCTGTTGACTTTGGAAGTACAGTTAGCGACCTGAGCGCTCAGAGATGCTAACTTTGCGCACACAACTGATGACTTCGAACTTTGAATTAGGGCTTTGTTCTTGATGCCAAACATTACACTTGTGTAGAATTACTGAACACAACATGGAAGATCATCTTCTAAACATTAATATACCTCAGCTATATAACACGTATTATTATGTCAGTTTAGAGCTCTAGTTTCACAACAAAGGGAACTTTACGAGAGAGAATAGAAGCGACTATTTAGAAACACCAAGGAAAAAATGGAATCCATCCACAAGACGTGTTTCCCCACACGTTACCTTGAACATAGAAACTAGCAAGTATAGTAGGAAGACCAAAGAAAAATAAAGAAGAGATGACAATGAAGGCAAGAAAATCGAAGGAAGTAAAATAGGAACGAATAAAAGAAGTCTTGAAAGCCTATCTTCAGCTGAAGTAAGCTAACATTATTTCCTCGGGGCGCCCATCTCCACAGCACAGGATAAACAAGCCTAACGAATCTAAACCTATTGCCTGTCTCATGCTTATTGAGGGGAAGAGGGAACGTAATTCCACATTGTTTTTATCTAATTCCATGTTCTCTTATTAGGCTTTTTTATGTTATTGTAGAGACCATTTCAATTAAAAATGAGAAAAGCTTTAATTCATTCCTATTTGCATTCGGGAAAAAATTAATGAATCTGAATATTGATAAATTAAATGCGACTCATTAGCACCGTAAGGTCTCGACACATTCGTTGAAAAAGGCGATTAGACCAGAAAAATCGTTTCGATCCAAAACCGATGAAATTTAAGAACAGGAAACAGAAATACAAACGACTCTGCTGAAGCATGAGTTCATCAGAAAAAAGTGCACACGTCGCTTTCTAAATATAAGGCAGAAGAAAACAATGCCACTTACTACTAATCAAATTCCTGAAACTTTTTTGCACACCAAGTGATGTAAACTTCGCAGAAGATAGCTCAAGCCTCGCCGAGGAACTTAATATGGCCTAATAACTAACAATTTGAGATACATAATTAGAGACAACGATTATTATGAGGCGAGATCACATTTAAACTTCTCCAGGGATGGCTTAACATTAGTCGCAACGGAAAACATAGAACTCAGAATGTAACAATGGTTGAAAAAGATAAAAAGGCGATAAAAAATTTGCTTGAAAAATTGATAGCTTTACTTTGTGAGAATATAGAAATACGTGAACAGTTTTCTCCATAATTGTGTAATGACTGAAGAGAACTTTTAAAACTAATGCAAAATAGAGTAGACTGGATCACACGCATTCATATCTTAACTATAGGAGACGAGATCTATCACCTGACTTCGAGAGGAACACAAACACTCTACCCTTCTTCCCATCACACCCACGCTGCTCAGGCTTCCTTCTCCCGTGGGAGTTACTATGTAATGGAGACATAAGGAAGACTGGAGAAGACTACATGAACGCTAAGCTCCAAAATGACATTGTATTTCGTAGAGACATTTTCGAACAATTAATGTCCAAATCTCGGGAGCATTACAGAGCCAGGGAAATAGAATGGGAGGTGAGACTACCTGACCATCCCTTAGAGAGACGGACCAGGATATCGGACAACAGTGGATCGCGGCACCTGCATAGAAACACGACATTAAAGCCGTCACATGGGAGGCAACAAGAACTAACGCAATACTCACTTGCCGTCTGCGTCAGTCTCGCTCTCGCGCCTCGTCCGAGACAGCTGGCGCTGTAAGGCTTCTTTTCCGATCTTCTTCTCGAGTGCGCTTTTGATGTCCGACAGCTCTGGAAATACGAACATGGGCGCTACAAAAGCGGCACGAACACCACAACACACACAGGGCAAATTAGCGAGAAGACGCCCATACTTCCACTTCGTTCCAACTCGAAAAACTTCACAAGCGCGGTCACAAGTGATGAACGCGTTTTATGGGTTGAGGTGATTTAAATTTCGCAACAAATTAGATACTTTATTAATATTATTAATATTTCCGGGTTTTCCCGCCGTTAATTAGATACTTAGCGATACAGACTAAATAATAACTATTTCCTATTTGTAATTCTTATAAGTAAAATATCCTTTGGTGATTCGTTAAAAAGCAGGTTTCTTTCTGGAGTCACTCGGAAATTATAATAAAATACAACATACTTACAAAACAATTTGGTACTTGTGGGTTATCTGTCACCACTTTTGATTTATGGTTTCCTTTTGATGTAAAGGTTAGGTTTTAATTTTATTATTTTTAATTTTTGTTTTGTTTCAGGCTAAAATGAATCTCTAGGACCTTTCAAAAACTAAAGAGGAAGGTCCCAGAGACTCGTATATTTATGGAAAGTAGATAAATTGGATTAGAAATAAATATAAGTCAACAAGGGCACCTTCTCACACGAAAAATCAATTTTTACTGCCCAGAACATCAATTAAATTTCCATAAAGCAATTATATTTTTTTACTTTTTCCCCTAAACAAGTGGGGACAACTAACCCACAAGTACCAATAATTTTTTCGAGCAGTTTTACCCGAGACGATTCGTAGGAGAATATTCTCAAGCAAAGGAAATAATATTCAAGTAATGAAGAATGTCTATAATGCTACATATGAGCCTACATGTAGGAAGATTTTGAATGAACTTCATGAAAGAATGACTATGAACTCCTTTCTAACTAGAGTGAAACGAAAAAACTCGCTTGCACGTGGATTTCACAACAGACATGATTGAGCAGATGGGAGACAGTTTTTGCACATTTTTCTTATAATATAATCTTATCGACCTTTACAAAATACTTGTATAATGGGCATTCTCGCAATGATTTAAACATTGCTCGCTCTGTTCCAGAGGATTCCTGGATAACGATCTCTCCCCAAAGGCAGTTCCTAGATAAATATCTCCTCACAAAGGCACTTCCTAAATAAAGATCCCTTTATAAAGGCAGTTCCTTGATAAATATCTCCTGACAAGGCCCTTCCTAGATAACGACCCCCACAAAGACTGTGTTCCAGTGTACTACTCCTGACAGATGTAATACCGGATTGTTATGTTTAAGACTTCACTGAAATTACGTTAGGTTAGTTGACTTTACTTCTCACTGAAGCTAAAATAAAAAATGCATGCTATCCACGAAGTGCAGGGCTACGTACTTCAGGAAGAAAAAAATTCTTATCAAGACGAAGCTAGTAAACCAGAACAAGGTAAGTTGACGACTCCAAAGAACACCCGTTTCGAAATTATTAGGTTAGTCTTCTTGTCTAGATTCTTTGACAAGAAAACCTGCAAGCCAAGAGAGGGTCAAAAAATACAAACGCTCCAACACCTCATAACACTCAGCACACACAATAAAAACATGAGAAAGATACACATGCAACATCTGGATGAGGTCATTGAAGGAAGCACCTGCCTGCGTTACAAGATGCCCGCACTGCATCACACAACACCTGAAATGAAGGCAGGGCACACCACACTCGTATAACACAGCGCGGCCACGCACTCGCCACACACCGCTCTGTGTCTAGATGAGACCAGGTCACACGCAACTATCACAAGACTAAGCAATTCCGCGTCCCATCAGAAGAGAACCCATATGTCCATACCTGCAGGAACTTCAATTTCTTCCTCAGCCTCGGCCAGATATTGCAGCAGGAACTCATGGAACTCGCCCTTGTTGTCTACCAGCTCCTGGTAGGAGCCCTGCTCGCTGATGCAGCCGTCCTTCATCACGATGATGTGGTCCGTCGCTGGCAGGTATGATATCGAGTGCGTCACCAGCAGACGTGTCTGAACGGGAGTTCAGATTATGAGAGGGTGCTGAGTTGCTGGATGCAATGAAATTTTTTATACAAACAGGCTTCTGGTGAGGGTTTGTGTAATTTGGTTGAGGTGCTTATATTAAACTTGTCAGGAGATGCACCAGATATCAAATACATTGAAGTCAGCACCGTATCACATCAGTTAAGTGTTTTGTGCAGGTTACTCTGCGTCATGTTTAGCCACAGTGGCAAACTTCGAGAACTGTTCATAATAGTCCTGCAGTGTTCATATGATTCGTGGGTAGAATATCCTGAACTTGCACGGGTGTGTGTGATCGTAAAGCAAGACCAAGCCCAACAAGCCAACAATTATGTGACCGAGGCGCACAAATATTACGGGGATGCGTGCGAGTTCAGATGAGGAGGCTGCGCAAGAAGGGAATATAGTCATCGGTTATTGTAGCTCAGTAAACTGAACTGGGGAACAGAATGAGACTATGAAGTTGGTTACGGCAGAGAAAAGGGCACTGCGCTCGAGCAACTATATATTAGAGAGTTTCAGCGCAGTGCCATTTCATCTGAGTGACTGATTGAAAAGTTTAGTAAGTTGAGTAAACTCAAGAATTCATCAACAGTTGAGGAACAAAATTGTATGAAAGTACTGGAGGAGAATAGTAGAAACTTGAAGGTTTGACAGCTACAAAAATGCTTCCTACATCCACAGGGGTTCACTTAGATTTGGCTCCACAGCAATGACGTCATACTTCTGGCCATAACTTTGGTACCAGATTTGACGAAATCAAATGGAGGTTATTGAGAAGCTTCATTCAATTACCATCAGAACTTTTGCGATAGTATGTGCAACTGACAAAAAAAATGTACTCATGTGGGTGCTAGGACATTAGAGAGTCCTAACATACAGGGTGTTTCAGAACAAGAGGTACAAAATTGCACACCAAGTAGAAAATGGCAAAATAAACATTCTATGAAATTTTCCCCAATAAATACTGGCTTTTGAGATATTAGCTTTTTATTGTTTTAAAGGATGAAATTTAATGACACAATTCGGCGCAATATTTATTTGAATTTACTTAATAAAAATTGTACAAAATGTGTTCCACCTACATCAATGCACTTTCCAATTTTAGCCTTTAAAAACTGACGGATATTAGGATACACGTCTGGCATTTCAGAAACCACACCAGCAGCCAGGAGATCTTCCTCAGATTCAATGGCTGTAGCACGAACAAGGCTCTTCATGTCCCCCCACCCCAAAAAAAAGAAATCGAGTTGAGTCATGTCAAGAGATCTAGGAGGCCATGCAACAGGACCATTTCGCCCGATCCACCTATTAGGAAATTGACCATTCAGGTAATTTCGAACACTAATATGGAAGTGTGCAGGAGCACCATCATGCTGGAACCACATTCTTCTTCTTATTCCAACTAGTATATTTTCGAGAAACTCGGGAAATACTTGAAAGAAAACTCTGTAATTACTCCCTTTGAGAGGCGATGGCGTAATATGAGGCCCAATACTTTGGTTATGGATGCCAACACAAACATATTAACACTGTACCGTTGCTGGTACGAATGTCCACTCGCGATATGACGGTTTTCAAGTGCACATTCATGTTCGTTGTGGGAGTTGAACAATTCCTCACGAGTGAATGTTGTTTCATCCGAAAACAATACACGTTCGGAGAAGTTAGGTTCTTCCAATTATTTGTAAAGATACCACTCTGCAAATTGCACTCGTAGTTCATAATCTCGAGGATTCAATGCTTGAACTCTTTGAAAGTAGTAAGGACGAAAATTATTACCATTCATCATTCTCCAAACACTACAGTGGCCCTGTTTTACTAGAGCTGTTGCAACTCTACGGGTGCTAGCTCTCGGATTATGACGAAAAGAATCTAGCACAGCCTCCTCAACATTTTCATCCCTTGAGCGCCCAGTTTCCCTTCTGTTAATTTCGTAACTCCCATTGTAACGTAGCCTTTGGTGTAAATTTGTAAACGTTCAATGACCAGGTATGTATCGGTTAGGGAGACGCTCTAGATACAGCCTAGCTGCCTGTCTCGCATTGCCATTAGCAAAGTGCATGTCTGCCATTTCAGCATTTGTTAAACGGTTCATGTTACCGGGGTCGTAGTTTCTTTGAAACCGAACAGCGCCAACAAGACAAACAAGAGGTAACGTGGTAGCACTATCAGGAACTATCACTATCTAAAACCTTTTTACTAAATTTTTTTACCAAATATCACTATAACTAAAATTTACTATTGTAAACTCTCGTGTTTGTACCGTAAAATGAAAATAACTATTGCGAGAAATTGTGTAACTCAATTTCATCCCTTAAAACAATGAAAATCTAGCATCTCAAAAACCTGATTTTTTTCGGAAAATATTACAGGTGAAAAAGTGTTTATTTGGCCATTTTCTACTTGGTGTGCAGTTTTGACTCCTTGCTCTGAAACACACTGTATACTTATTGGGCGTATTTAAGGTATATTTTCAGATCTATGGAAGAGCATTAGAGGAAGCAATCGCAGTGGGGGGGCAACACGGAGCTTAAAAAATTAAAACTGTCGCCCAGACAGATTTCTGGGATAGTTTCTAACTTTAAACGTATTAACGTTGGTTCTTTTGAGCTATGTTAAACTAACAATGACATATAAAAGAAACAATGACAATGACAATGACATATAAACTGAAGACTTTTTGACGAACCCACGATATGCACAGCAACATGAAAATAAAAATGGTGCGAAGGAGCCTAACCTTGTGTAACTCATGCAGTCCAGTGATGAAATGTGAGGTCCTAACCCACGGATGTTGCACAAGAAAACGAATCATAAGTACACTATTGCTTCAGTTTAAGGAGATCATCCCAGTTGGACAACTTTTTTTGTCCGATTCGTTTGAAAATTGGCCAGTATATGTCTTTTGTGAAAGTAAACCTTTTTTACTCATGTCATTTTTTTCGATTTAGGCCTTATTTTTTTTTTTTAACGAAAAAAAGTTTTTTGGTATATTATGTATATTTCAAGACGTATTAACTCATTGCGTTTTGATGCTAGAACAAAACCAAAGACAGTTTTAGAATCCTTGAAACATTTCTAACAAACTCAGTAGGGCTTTTTTCAAATTCAAATTTTTTCGATTTTTTTAAAATATTTTGAAATTTCTGAAACGAATAACAATTTTTTGGGTTTAGAGCCATATATTTTTTCGAAAAATTCGAATTTCAAAAAAATCCCTACTGAGTTTGTTAGAAATGTTCCAAGGATTCTAAAACTGTCTTTGGTTTTGTTCTAGCATCAAAACTCAATGAGTTAATACGTCTTGAATGGTAAGAAAGGTAAATTTTTCACTAGAACCCCAAAACAACCTATGTCTATTGAATTCGAATAACATGAAAATTTTTGTACTTGAATGCACTTTCCAGGATCTATTTATAAGTACGAATAATGAGCAGCATTTTCGTTGTGAATTTCAATGAAACATAAGAAATGTTGCCCTTATGAGTGATCAGAAATAATATATTTTATTTTAGTACTCACCATGTTGCGACTTTTTCAACTTTTTTCGTCCGATTCGTTTGAAAATTGGCCAGTATATGTCTTTTGTGAAAGTAAACCTGTTTTACTCCTGTCATTTTTTCGATTTAGGCCTAATTTTTCTTTGGACGAAAAATGAGTTTTGGTATATTTTATGTATATTTCAAGACGTATCAACTCATTGAGTTTTGATGCTAGAACAAAACCAAAGACAGTTTCAGAATCCTTGGAACATTTCTTAAAAACTCACATGGGCTTTTTTCCATTTCCCATTTGTTCTCTTTTTATATGGGGTCAAAACCGGGGAAAAATTGAAAATTTTTGGTACTTTTCACTGATATTGATATTTCAAAATGGGGCTCGTCATCGAGTTTTGATGCTAGAACAAAAACAGAAACAGTTTTAGAATCCTTGAAACATATCTAACAAACTCACTTGGGCTTTTTTTCCATTTCCAATTTGTTCTCTATTTATATGGGATCAAAATCGGGAAAAAATGAAAGATTTTGGTCCCCTCATCACCCCCCGGGGGGGGGGGGGGGTTTATTGTCCGTAGCGCCATAAAATTTTAGGCCCGAATAGTCCACCAACTAAGGGTCCTTTTCCAACAAAAACATGAGAAATGACCCCCGGACCGACAGGGGCCTGGAATGATCTCCTTAAACATTATAATCTTATGACGCGGGCGAAGGCTGTACCCACACAAGCTCGACTACGCATCTTTTTTCTGTCAAATCAGAAAATTTATACCAAACTGAATTTTCTTATACACGCATTCCACAAAATTTTATCAATCGATTTTCTCGGATTTATCGAAGCTCAATCAGTTTCGTTCTATGAAATATCAGCGATAAATTGGAGCCAACTCGTTGTTAGATTCCTCATAAATGGCGTAAAATCTCCAACCACGAAAGCGAAATCATTCTAATGTGCTAGCCAGGAAAATGTTGGAGGCAGGCATTGGTGCATGTGTCAATGCAGCTGCTCGCAGCATCTCGCTACACATATGAAGGACCTTCATTACAGTTGAAGCCAGAACCAAAGGCATGATAACCCAGGAGTCAGATAGCCAACTAGACAAGCAACCACGACCTAACCAGTCACCTTGTCCTTGAGAACACCATCTCGACCGATGACTTTTGTGAAGATGTGCTTGCCAACGTGCGAGTCGACGGCGCTGAGAGGGTCGTCCAGCATAAAGATGTCGTAGTCGGAGTACACTGCTCTGGCCAAGCTCACGCGCTGCTTCTGGCCGCCGCTCAAGTTGATGCCCTGCAACATTTAGTGGCCATTTTGCAACTTCCATTTAGTATAAAATCACGAGACGTAGCCAAAACTGCGAACCGCTCTTGAATCACTCTCCAGTCGTTGGTAGAGAAAACTACTCCCAACTATATAACAAGGATTTTGTATCGCAATGTGAATGATCGATTATGAGGTTAAACACAGCTTATCCGAACGACAAAAATATCATTGAACTCTTGTTTTCAATTAATCAACATTTCATGGCAAAATTGAAATGCTCCAAAAACTTGATATGAAGTTGCAGAAAATAGAAATGTGACCTTCTCGCCAATCTCGGTCATGTCGCCACCAGGCAAGATGGCGAGGTCGGGCAGCAGGGCACAGGCATCAAGCACGTTCTGATACTTCTTTTCGTCGAACTCGGCGCCGAAGATAATGTTGTCTCTCAGGGTACAGTTCTGGATCCAAGCCTGCTGCGGCACGTAAGCAATCCGGCCCTGAAAAACAAATTACAAACTCAAAAGATTAAAATACGAATCAGTAAATTACTCACTTTGTCAATGAAGAAGTCCACACATGAGTTTAGTTCAGTTTGAGGTTGAAGAAGTAGTGAAAGATGCATTAGAGAGAGCGGGACATCAACATGCAAGTCATTCTGTAGGTACAGGACCATTCAGGACAGAGACACACACATGAAGGTCTCACAGAACAAATTTAGAAAGACAAAACTTTATAAAATGATACTACTTCCGTTGCGAAAATTCCCAATTTGACACCGTTTGCTAAACAGAAAGTGGCACGTATTCTTTTGTCAGCTTTGCTCGAAAAATGATCAATTTCTAACCGAGTTCATGAGCTACTAACTTACTTAACGGATTTTAGTGAAAGAAATTAGTGCAAACATAGCATGCCACACAATTTATGAGAACACAAGACATTTCAGATAAAACACAGGCAATACCTATTTTATTAAAATGTAGTGCACTCCTGATTCACCTTGAAACGACATTAGCTTTCAGTACATTTACTAATGCTATTTCTAACACGCGTTTTTGCGTTGAAATATTTTGATAAGTTTATCATTCTTTTTACCTACTCAATTATGCCCCCACAAACATTACTCGAGCCTTCAATACATTTTACAAGCTTGAGGGTAGATTCATCCGGCATTTGGACAAGGCAATCCATTAGAGGCAGTTCACAATACCTGCAAATTAACTTTGCCGGACTTTTTCTCCATGTCGCCGAGCAGGGCAGAGCAGAGCGAGGTCTTGCCTGCCCCCACGGTGCCCACGACGGCCACCAAGGCGCCGGGCTTCACCTTCAGGTTCAACCCCTTCAGTATATCGGTGTCTTCCTTGTCATGGCCCCAGGCAAAGGTGCCGTTCGTCACCTCTATCGCGGACCCTGCAAACATCGCATACACGTCATGAGGGTCGCTGGCAATAAACTCGCTACACTAAAGGACACGAACGCCATTTTAACACAGTAATTAATTTTAGCGCTCACTCAATGAGCCTTAGGTAAATATAGAGCTTGACGACAGCTCATCACCACTGCGTAAGGAGTTTTATAAGATACGATTTTTAATTCGTACGCGAAACGAAACAAAGCTCCAAGTCAAAGCGGCAAAACAAATTTCAGAGCCAGAAAAGTATGAGGATGTCAGGCGAGCGAGAACAGCCTGAGAGGCGGCGGGCACGCGACCCACCTGGCAAGGGGTCCCTGGAGACGGCGCTGGGGTCGAGCTCGTCCAGGTTGAGGAACTTGTTTAGGCGCTTCAGCGACACGTTCGCCTGACGCAAACGGAGCAGTTAAACATAAACTTGACCTCACTCATTTTCGATCATTCCATAAGTCACATTGAGATATTTCATTTTATTCAATCACTTATTTCATCGCACAGTCATCGATATTATTCAGAGGGCTATTTATTCATGCATTATTCATTATTTTGTATAAATATGCACAAAATCTTATATTACTATTTCAAAATGCATTACTGACAGAAAATGAGGATTTCATGTACGTAGCAATATTAATCAACCCATAACTTGGTTATTTACTAGAGAAAAGTTTAGACTCAGAACAGAGAGAACGGGATTCAATGAACGCTGGGATAATTTGGAGGTGGTAATTAACTAACAGCACAATCGCTCCACACAACGCACTCCACATACGCAGGTACACTGGAAATAAACCAACAAAAAAAGCTAAGTAATTAGGTAACTCAATTCAGAGATAATCACTGCAAACGTCACGCTAAATTGCGCCCAACATGTTGAAGTTAACGAAGCACTAGAGCTCAAGTTGGACGCCTACCATTAACTCTTAAAACAAAATTAAAATTAATGAAACTTTATCTCCATGTAATATAAGAACTCAGTAGAATAAGGAAAAATTATACAAGTTAAAACCCGGAATGAACTGAACTGAGAATTAACTTCACATTTTATCCCACAACATGAAAGATATAGAGCACCGACATGACATTCCCCACCACAGGTCAGAAACTACACAGCACGCGCTCCACACAATCGTTCAGGCCCACTCGCGCCACCAGCCAAACACTAGGCGCCAGACGTCAGTTCCCCCATGTCAGAGTCTCGCGTCTGTCCAAAGAGGCAGAGCCCAACAAGCTGGGCAGATGTGGGCAAGGCGTGACAGGAGATACAAGCAAAATGAACAAGCGGTGGTCTTAAACCACAAGAAAAATACTAGAAGCAGGCATAACGATGGTGAAACTTTTGAAAACTTTCAAGCAGACAGGCAATAAAAAGTACTAGACAAGGAATAGATAAATTAAGTAAATACTGGACACATGGGTAAGATGCAAAAACAAGGAAAGCAGGAGAATTGCATGCCAAATAATAACTTAAAAGAAAAATAACAAAGCCATATAATAAATCGGAAACCATACTGTAAGCCAGCTACAAACTAAAGAATTATTAATATATTAAAACAGTAATAAAACATAAAAATATTGAAGCACACACGGCATTCACAAAGCAAATAATAAACAAAATATTAATGAGGATTCATAGGTATTTCGCTCATTGACTGCAATACATTGCTACCAAGATGAAACATCAGAATGAAAATTTGAAACGTTACACAATCAAGCGATGTTCTTGATATTGTAAACATATTTACGAGTACACAAAGCCAGGAAAATACTCATCAGTGTGACGAATATTGCTAGTGAGTTGCTCAAACAGCAGAGCTGAAGGAAAAAATATCATTAAAGAATTCACATGTATAATAAATAAGCGTAAATTGAATTTCAAACTTAATACCATTCACTTTTAGGCAATGCCTATGCAGTGAACACATATTTTATATTTCTATGATTGCAAACTGTTACATCAGCATTTAAGTGAGCAAATTTACCCACAGAATGAAGTCTCGATTTGGGGATCACGGCGAATAGAGGCGAGGACGAAGAGCCCCCTACAATTAATGACCAATCTACTAACCTTTCAACTCGCACAACACTACTCACACACGCGCATGGGTCTCGCGAGCCAGTCGACAAGCTGAGGACGGTTTCTTCATGCTCAGAAAAAACTCCCAAGTGCACTACCGAGAAGAATGTGGAGACTGGACTTCCTACAACTAAGCTAACACTGACACAATGCTGCAGAAGTAAAACCAATTTCAAGTTGACCGTAGACGCTCTACAGCAGAGCTTAAACGCACCATTATCGTGCTATCATTGGGCTCAATCGATACCTGAAAGTACGGTTTAGATCTGAATATTACCTATTCAAGCACTAGCAAAAAATAGAATGATTGATTATAAGAAAGTTTTAGCCTCCCTTTCCCACGACAAAGATGTTCAAAGAGAGGAAGGAGGAAAGCACCATTTAGTATGGAGTTAAGGGAAGGCGGAATCTAAGCACAAGGTGCACAGAAACAGTAAGCGAAGAAAGAAGTTCACGAAACAAGAAAAAATTGAAGAAGAGAGTAGTAGGTGCTAAAAAACAGGTCAGCAGTGAACCGAAAAAAAGATGTTTCGTAACAAAACAAAAACCTATTCTTTTTCAACCAAAAGAAGGCCTACATAACTCTCAGCTCGGGCCCTCGCACTTTTTCCCGCAGGGAGTGCTAATTCCCATAGATACAATAGTTGTATCCCCCCTAGTGGAGAACAAAAAAATAGGAACTAACATAGTCACGCTCAATAGAAACAAGTGATTCACCAAGCCTTACGACCTCTAGCCTGACCAAATAGCTACACCGATATTCGCACACAAACCCTTTGGGAGCACACTAGTTACCCTTTACGCCGAACAAAGAATGGGTTTCTTAACGACAGTGAGAAATGGCAGCAGCGAGTCACGCCAGCGATTAATTTCCGCTCCCTCGCGGCAGCTGGTAGATTGTTTCCTCCTAGAACTTTTGTTGGAAATTTATTCTCGGCGCTCCAATGGTATTATTTTGAATGGAGCCTTTAGCATGAGTTGGGTTGTTCCTTTGCTTCCCTGTTGCTGTGTCGCGAGCTACAGGTGTAATGATAGGTGGTTCACGTTTCAAAACGTAGGCAAGAGCTGTCCATGATGCACATGGAATATATCGCTATTCCAGTGTAAACTCGTCAAGTAAAAAATTTCTAATTTGTGCTGTTTCTGTGCATTCTATCATATTTCAAGTGCTCATGCACGCTTTTTTCTTCATTTATTTATTTTAGGAGTAAATCTTCTTAAACGTTGTCATGGCTTAATAAGGTTCAATTTATACAAGTAAAATCGGCTGCCGACACAAATAACTTCCGAATAACTTAGCATCTTTCAACATAACCAAAAATCAAATTGGAAATGTAGCTCTAGGCATATTTTAGACGGGTTTACTTTAACTACACTTAAAAGCCAAAATTACGTCTGGATCATGGATTTTTAGTAAAAATTACAATTATACAAATCCCCTTCGGTTCGTCTTTACCTCGGTATCTTTTGTAATTTTTTTCCAAATTTCCTAATCTATAGAAGTGTCATTTGACCCACTGGGGGAGGTGATAAACTTGGGCAAGAGGTCAGTAACAAAACCGTTTCATGCAGGTCGACGCATGATGGCGCTTGCATCTCCTCAGCGAATCAAAACCTTCCTTTCTCTCGAGGCTCTCGCAAGGTTTGTTTTTACTCTATGGGTGGATTCTGTTGCACAAATATGTATTTTCGGGTGGTACCATCGCAGTTGGGAACCCAATTAGAAGCATTTACATCAAGTTTGCGTTCCATTTTTTGGCAACGAATCTCAACTTGACGCTTAATCTGCTGTACACACACAAGCAAACGCTTCGGTTACCAAGACATCTATCTGAGGAGAGACATGGGCAATAAAGTTTTCATCACTTAGCACCTGAAACATAAATGGCTTTTTAGGTATCAGTCGCTCGCTCACAAGTAATTTTAAAAGGAATATCCTCTGTCGCGTAGATACATCAATTCGTGGTAACTTTAAACAGAATTAATAATGAAACAATTGTGAAAATCAGAGCAGCCGAGTGTTGTCGCCAATCAGCACTCCTGAGCGAAACACTAAGCTTCGGAAAGCCGCGGTCAGTCTAAAGCAAGGGCAGAGCAGGGCAGCCAACTCGTTAATATATAGATGATCAATTTTATTGTCAATATCATTGACTCAATATATTGATGAAATTTTGTTGCCCACTAAGTCAATTAAGTGACGGTCGTCAATCAAACCCACAGACGATCAATTAAATTGTCAATATTCATCATTGTCAATTATATTGACAATAAAATTTATCGTCTATGGGCCGCTTAAGGAAGGGGGAAGCTGAAGCAACCTAACCTACTCCCCCCAGCATTATGAGGTCTCTAAGATACGCTAAAATACAATTTTATAAACGGAATTCCGTTCGAGAGTGTCACAACGCAAAGTGATTGAATTTCATAAAGCTTTGCACTATTCACTATGCCACCATCTCGTTGTGACGCTCACACTATTGCAAATGAAAACGAGGGCAGAACTGGCACTAGTCAAGCATTTACGTTGCGTCGGAGATATCAAATTTGGAGAAAACCTCACGACTCGTTAAAGGGAGCGTCCGTCGAAGCGTCTAAACTCACTAGATGGATATAAGCTAATTGCAAAAAAATTATGGAAGTCAGCTACGCTGAAAAACAGGACAGCAGTGAACCGAAAAAAGATGCTCCTAAACAAAACGAAAGATACATTTTTATCTCAACAAAAAGAAAACCTAACTAACTCTTAGATCGGGAGCGCACAGTTTCTCCCATGGGTGTGCTAATTCTCAGAGATATAATGATCGTATCGCCCCAAAATGTTTGAAATTTTAAAATGAACGATGCCCTAACTTTCATGCCCGATGAAGGTGACCATCATTTGAGAGGAGGAGTTAACATGAAGCAGTAGGGTGGCCAGTACTCATAGGGTAGATTTTTTTCACAGAATTTTCTTGACGGGACCCCCTAAAAAGGTGAGGTTGATAGGAAAAATGATACTGGTAAAGTTTCAGACCATTTGAACATCGTTAACCCGTGCCCCAACGGCCTCAAAGTTCTGAAAAATGGCATTTTTCGCGATTTTTCAGGACTTTGAGGCCGTTGGGGCACGGGGTTAACGATGTTCAAATGGTCTGAAACTTTACCAGTATCATTTTTTCTATCAACCTCACCTTTTTAGGGGGTCCCGTCAAGAAAATTCTGTGAAAAAAAATCTACCCTATGAGTACTGGCCACTCTAATGCAGCAGTGTCGGTACTGGGCCGCCGCCACGAACCCCAGACAGCTCAACAACGGCCCGTTGCGCTCCACGAGTGCGACCTGGTGCTACAGAGTCATCGGTCTTTACTTCAGTGAAGATGGCGGACGAACAGTGACAGCGAATGCTAAACGCAGAGTGAAATTATCAGGAATTTTACCTCAGCGCATGGTTAAGGTAAAGACTTAACATGAACGAAATTCGGTTTCAAAAAGCAGGAGCAACAGCCCCAGATTTCAAGGTTAGCAATGGACTTGCTTCGGCATTCTTTCCTCACTCATATCAGTTCCCGGTTTGGACATATGCCTTGACTTACGCATTCTCCAGGCCTTGGCATTTCTTCTCCATCTGAGGTCACTTAAATCTCGTAATTTTGAGGAAAAATCCCGTGCATTGGAGACACTGAAGGACACAATTCATCGTGAGATTCATAGAATTGAAAATATGTAAGGAAGAGTGTGGGAGAACTTACGAGGCACATTGGGAAGAAAGCATCGACAAAAGCGGTCAATATCTCAAAAATATACTTCGAACATAACTTTTAAGTCCTACATTTAATTCCAAAATTAATTGAGTACTATTGATTGAAAAACTCCGTTTTTCGTGGCCACCCTATACGTATAGCAAATTTACTGATAGAAAATGCGATCTGAAAAAAAATGTTACAAACAACAAAATATGAGCAATAAAAAATCCTAGCAGCTTTAAACCAAATGGAAAAGTTCTACAGACAGAAAAAAAAAGCGGTAACATGCAAAAAAAATAATTAAAGCAACGAACATGAGAGTTAGGGCAACAACATGCAAGGCAGGCCATGAAATTCTCTGGGGGCAGTGGTTCCAAGCTTTTGCTGCTCCAGACGTGTCTGCTTTTTCATAAGAGAGCGCTACATGCACGGCATGATATAATTTAATTAGAAGAAAAATAGACATAGAAATAGTGAAAATTTTGTTGGGTTCTTCTGGGGATGAAACATATTCTCCAAGTCTGAACTCCCTACTTACTCGTCACCCTAACTCTCTCGGCTTGAGAACCACTACCCCTCAAAATTTTGATCAATGGACTGAATTTTCAGACAATTTACGTCCAGTTAGCGATACAGCAGGCACTGGAAGTTTTTCTGTTAACTTGGCTATGCTGCAAGTTTTTCTACACAGAAATATTTCATTTAAATAACTTTCAAAGTTTGAGGATTTTGGCCTGAAAACCATACGAGTAGCTCAGACGATAGACCTCCAGAGGTTGGCTGTGCCGCTACGACCACGTAAATTGTTTGAAATTTCAGGCCTCTTGTTACGTAGCCCAATGCATGCAGGGGGAACAGTGAAACTAATGGATAACCTGAGCAATTAATTCATTGTTAACGAACCTTGGGAAACGAGGACAAAAATAGGGATACTAATTATTGCCAAGCCACTTGTGATGAGTGAATAAAATTACTGGCATTCAAGCAATTGACTTTCAAAAAAAAAAAAACGTGCGTGGAAATCATCGTTTAAGAAAAACAAGGTGGGAAAAACTAACAGATCAACGAACGATTTGATTTTATCAAACTGGAAACAAAGATTTAGCAGCAAATCGAAAGCAAATGAACAACAACCATCACCCAGATTGCCAGCACAGGAAGAGATCACACCACTGAAGTTTTCAAAGCTACGCCGTACGTGGAACAAAAACTAGAACTTGACCGATGACGGCAAGAACTGAAGAACAAATGCGTCACAGGCACGACTCGAGATTTGATAACACTTGTCTTAAGAGTTCCAATATGTGACCGGCACGGATGGCGCCATTAAGAAAATAACTTTTTTTTAAAAATAAATACGAGTAGGACCATAAGAAACTGAAATCGAGGCAGAAATTGTATCGCGTAATCCATAAGTCTTTGTGAATGTTTGTATTATTAATACAAGAGTAGCAGGAAGAATCAAGCAGGGTGGTAGCAAAGTAAGCTACCGGTAAAAGATTAAGATTATAAGTTAGTTTAAGTCTCCCTAACCGCTACAAAAAAAGTGCGTATCGAAGAGAGGAAGGAGGAAGGCACCATTTAGTATGGAGATAAGAGAATGGGGAATCTATGCAGAAGGGGCATAGAAACAGTAAGATAAGGAAGAAGTTCATGAAACAAGATCAAAGTTGAAGAAGACAGTAGTAGGTGCCGAAAACAACAGGACAGCAGTGAACCGAAAAAAGATGGTCCGTAACATAACAAAAACCTATTCTATTTTAACAGAAAAAAAGCCTACCTAACCTTTAGCTCGGGCCCTCACATTGTCCCCCTGGGAGCGCTAATTCCCATAGATACAATAGTTGTATCCCCCTGAGGGGAGCTACCGGTAAAAATAGCAAAGAAAGAAACACCTAGATAATCGAAATGAATACATAGAATAGCTCAAACTTTATGTGTATGAAAATGAAAACATCAATTAAATACGCTTTAGGATAGTAGAACAGAACGAATCATTTGAAAAATAGGTAACTGAAGGGAAAAGCAACTAAAGTTTCACTAATAAGCTTGCGGGCACAAAAATAAAATGGAAGTAGAATGCAATGGCTGACTCGCCTGAGCGTCTCAGAGCACAGGATGGACCCAGGAAGGGAGAGTTACTCAGTCGATTGTGTCAGTCGCAACATCGGTGATGGGATTACTCACGCTGCTATGTACTAGTGTTGACAATGTTGTCAAAGTTGAAATTGAAAGTGAACTCCGACACCCTTGTACGTGAATGAAATACTGCACGAAGAATCTAAACGCACCAAAAAGTTTACCAAAAATAATTTTCAATCCATAAATAAAGCAGGTAACGCTTGAAGAATTCAAAACAATATATACCACGCTAAAATCGGAACAGGCCGAGAATAAACTTACATAATAACCGTATATTGATACATCAGTAAGTTGGCGGCAGGCTCTAAGTCAACATTTCAGAACAGTGAAACCGACAGCGGAACTATGAAGTGAGCTTATCATTTTGAAAGTTTCAAAACAGGGTAACAAATCATGAATAGTTTCATAACTTTTGAGTTAACTGCTATAGGAATTCATAAAAACCGCACAAACGACTCACATCGCTAAAGACGCAAGAAAAACACAACAAAAAATGGAGGCCTACCATCAGTTAAAACTAGTAACTCAACGTTTTAGAGGTTTTAGTTTGACGTAAAAAGTTGCGTTCCTTCACTGTATATATATTTCTTCTCACCTCGCGACTTCATCAGCTCAGTTTTACAAAAAAAAACAATCATCAAAACAACTTACGTTCTTTTTACGAGAAAGTTTGGTACGTTTAGATGTCTTCGTGCCTTAAGAGGTATTTCTAAGTCAAAAATCTAATAGTCGAGTACCATAGCTACAAGAGTGGACATGAGCTGCGCTCACGCAAAATAAGGTAGTGAAGTGGTCCATGTTTGGCTGCTATTAAAGTAACCAAATATATATTCCTTTGCCAGTAAATTGTAAGTGGCCAGTGTGAATGGTGTTCTAGTGTTCAGGGCGCGCACCAACCCTCTATACAGCACATCAGGAACACAGAATTTGCAGAGTAGAATTTACCTGGATGAGGCTGCTGATAAGCATGGGCAGCATAGAGATGGGGAAGCGGAGAAGATTGAAGAGAGAAATAGATACAAAAATAACTGAAGACCCGAACTCTTCATGGAGAACTACGTAGACAGAGAATGACGCTAACGACAC
Source organism: Morinoia aosen (assembly GCA_030386875.1). Classification (NCBI taxonomy): domain Eukaryota; kingdom Metazoa; phylum Arthropoda; class Malacostraca; order Amphipoda; family Talitridae; genus Morinoia; species Morinoia aosen. The sequence goes on from CM059573.1 coordinate 28,400,417, forward strand.
CTGGGGGTAGGTACAAAACAAACTCATGAATTTATCCAAATGATTTCAAAGCACGACTTAGGTCGCCAAGTTAAAAGCACTAGCGGAGAAAAAGAGATTTGACATACGTAATAGTCACAAGTGTTAGAAGTTGTTCCAACCTCTCTGGATCACGCTACTTGACTCTGCAAGGAAGTTTTAATGAACAGAGAAATGATTCGAGCGTAGCTCGCAACTGTGCACCGCAATGGGTTCCACTCGAGCTTAATTCTTGAAGTAGAAGCAAGTCATTGAAAGCAGCATCTCTGAAATACAAAACTAAAAAAACGACGCGATGAGAAATCGAGGTAACGATCAAGAAAAAATTTCAGAAAGCCTCTGAATGGTAAACACAATAGGCACTTAAAGACTACTGCATTTAAAAACCACGTAGCGTAAGAAAATAAGTGGCTATTTTACTGGAATACTTCGAAACAAAAATTTCGTTGGCGAGCAACTACAGCTGACAAGACACATGGCATCAAAGCTAGGGGGCGGAATTAATTCTATCCGAGCAAACCAACAGTTAGGATACTACCGCAGTACTGCCTGGCAGCAGGAAGCGAGTGAGCGAACGCACCAAGTCCCGCACCCGTAGTTGAAGCGCAACCTCAGCGAGCTTACAGTAACTTGTTAATGGCGCCAATTGCGTTGGCAGGGATGAATGGCTAGCTACTGCACAGTCCTCAGCCAGCGGCCAGCACTACAGTGTCGCACACTCATGCCAGTCATCTAAGGGTCATTGAACGCTGCTTGCAGTCATCTACAGGCAGCCACTTAACCACAGCAATACACCTCCTGTAGTCACCTAGCAGTAACAGTACACCTCCTGTCAACTAGAAGCAACAGTACACCTCCTATAGTCACCTAGCAGTAACAGTACACCTCCTGTCAACTAGAAGCAACAGTACACCTCCTGTAGTCACCTAGAAGCAACAGTACACTTCCTGTAGTCACCTAGAAGCAACAGTACACCTCCTGTAGTCACCTAGAAGCAACAGTACACCTCCTGTAGTCACCTAGAAGCAACAGTACACCTCCTGTAGTCACCTAGAAGCAACAGTACACCTCCTGTAGTCACCTAAAAGCAACAGTACACCTGTAGTCACCTAGAAGCAACAGTACACCTATAGTCATCTAGAAGCAACAGTACACGTCCTGTAGTCACCAAAAAGCAACAGTACACCTCCTGTAGTCACCTAGAAGCAACAGTACACCTATAGTCATCTAGAAGCAACAGTACACGTCCTGTAGTCACCTAGAAGTAACAGTACAGGTTTGGCAGTGACCTAAAAGTAACAGTACACCTCCTGTGGTCACCTAGAAGTAACAATACAGGTTTGGCAGGGACCTGGAAGTGACACACAACTGGTAGTCACCTACAGCTGTGGAGGCTGAGCATGCGGTCAAGACAAACGATGCATCACACACCTAACAACACGATGCTCTGGAACTCAACACTGCTAGCGTTGGTAACTACAAACAGAGACAATTCTCTTCGCAAGCAGTACTCGTAGAATCAAAGAAGTTCAGACGGTCGTAGACAAGAAACTGTGTTGGGAGTGTACCAAAAACGTCCCAGAAATTATGTTGAGGAGGAAAACGCACGACAAAGCTCCCAAATAGATCGTCATAAATGCAATCAAAGTTCAGAATATTCTTCCTACATTCCTTTAATGCTCATGGCTGCAAAACTCCCAGATAATTCACAATACAACGGACTTATACAGCTTTGAGCCGCTAGTCATCATTACCAAACGGAGGCAACACCGTAGAGGTTTGATCTGGTACACAAGTTGGGATTCACCTCCATTAATAACTTGCCATACGCAAGAAAAACAAAGGAACATAAGAGAGCGTAACCTCAATAGCGATGGAGGAAGCTTTATTGTCAAAGTCGATGTACTAGTGTCAAAGTCGTAGAACACGAATATAATTGTCGCAAATTTGTAGGACAAAATTCATTCGTATGTACAAGAAAATGAGTTTATGACGAATATATCGCGTGAAATTATTATTGGAGGCCAGCCGCAATAGCACGGTCTGAGACACACGGAACAAAACTTCATGTAAATCTGTACAAAACGCGTTTATAGAGAGCTTCTGCTGACAAGCAACATTGAGAAAGTAGAAGGCACGCTTTTAGAGTAACACGTATACCATTAAGTTCTCAGTTCATCATTACCAGTCCGTCGGACATCAACCTAAATTATCCAATTTGGGGCTTGAGAAGAGTGCCACTGCATTCCACCATGATTGAACCGATAGTGTAAATTTCTTCAACTGTAAAAGAACGACAACTGACGAAAACCAGCACATTCAAGTGATCAAACGACAGATGGTCTGAAATCTTAATGCCGGCGTAATAAGAACTCGCGAAAAAAAGTTACTTTAATATTAGAACATCGGGCCGCTCCACATTCTCAGTTGAGTTCATAAGGACTTCGAGTTGAAACTTAAGTCCGGTCCTTTCAAAGACCCTACAAATGCTTAAATGCCTACGAAATAATTGATTCTGTCCGACAATTTGAACTCAGCCGTCGAATAACGTAGAATTTATGTAAAGTTGCTAGGACAACCAAAATGTATTTTTCATTCATTAGTTAAAAAAGAAAATAAGTTGCAAATATAACTTGATCTTTTTTAGGATTTTCATATGCAACATTTATAAGAACTGCTGAAGTTTGGGTAATACAATCTGGCACAGAAAAATTGCACTACTGAAATGAGGAACTTTAGATGGATATTCGAATGCATCGCTCTCACTAACACAAGGCTGTCAGATGGGCTGTTTTCTGGACAAATTTCTCAAATTTTTTTTTTTTAACGCATTTTTAGCAAAATCTGAGAATTTCATTATTAATGAAGTTTCAGTTGCAAAGCCTAGACGGTCACCCCATGTTATTTAAGTCTGCACTGGCATTCAGACGCGACCGGGCTCGCTAGACGAAGCACACACGTGCGAGCACTTCTGATGAGCCTCTAGCGCAGTTACACAGGCAGGCGCCTCACACACTCAGTGATATGTACAGGAATCTAACAGAGGGCAAGGTGTCGCGGCGAACATTGTGTATCTGTCATGACACCCCGGTAGCTAAACCAGAAGTAAGTCCAATGTCAACTCCCAAGTCCGAAGTGATGCTGCTTCCCGAAGAACAATAAAGGTTCAGTTTCCAACTAACCGACAGCCTAATAAGCCATGAAACTCAGAGGATATAGGAGATATTAGGTATTGGCAGAAGAGAGCCTGGAAAGAACGTAACACTATACTCTGTTCACAGGGTACCTGAAAAGTGTACGCAATAAAAATGGGCAGAAGACCCATGGGTACGCGCAAGATGTTAAGGTACGTGAAGGACACGAAGACAGTGGATGGCGTGAAAACGTTACCCAGCAGAGTGTAGGTCGTCAGGATAGCAAACAGAACCTGAAATTAATGAATTACATAATCAAATGTAAATGCATACAGATATAAAATACAAGAGTGGAATTCAATGAAAAAGCATTAGTTCAAGACTCTAGACTCACCTGCTGATGAAGAGTAAAATTAAAACCATCATAAACTAATACGCCTAGAATTCACATGGATTGGATTGATGCATGCGTGGCTATGAAAGCCATGATGAGCTGTAAATCATGGCAGGAACATACAAATGAACAAGATCTAAGTCGAGCCCTGCGGTGGGTGGCTGCTTCGAGAGGAAGGACGGAAGTACCGGGAGTCTGTGTACAGCTTGTTGCCTCGCGTAGGAGGGAACACACTTTTTTTTTGTCTCTAAGAATAATTGCTCTCACACGAAATTAGTTAGCCCTGGTTAGAATTAGGATACATAAACACAGTTTTACAATAGAATCACCCATCACCAGTGCCCTCATAGCAAATTTCAACAAAAAAATTTTAGAGCGGCGCATTACAACCCACGCTAAGTTTCAATTACAATACATCCACCCACGATCAATAAGAAGAACTACTAGTTGCCCTCCAGCAGAGTAGGTCCAGAGTTCAGTTCACGCTGTAAATCAAACGAACATCCCACACTCAACCGGAAGTACAGCAAAATTTCTCGCTGAAGGGATCTTCAGAGGACACAGAAACATGGTAAAAAGCATTTTTCCTACAGCTACAAGAATCCTATTGAAACTTTCAGACCAGCAAAGCACGCGCTCCACAGCCACTTAAATAAGTTAATTCCTGAGTTATTGCAGCATCCAGTGGAGCATCACTTCCTCTTCCTGGCAAATATGGCACACGAAATGTGGAATGATTTTCGGGATTTAGCTGTATCACACATTGGACGGGAAATAATAGTATGTGATGGGGTATGAGAGGCCACGTACTCGTAGATTGTATTTGAACCTCATCCAAGGGAGTAAAAACGGAAGCAGTGTATTTTGATTTAGATTTTCCATGAGTAAAACAGATCTTTCAATGCACCTACATTTAAAAAATCATACTAATAACTTGCGATTTTACCATAGTGGACTATGTTAAGAAGTTAGTTTGGGGCTCTCTTTCCATAGCTAGGATGCTTTCACTGAAGAAGAAGGGCCTATTGAAAATGGACTGAGAAGAACGTAGAATCTATGAGCAAAGTGTGTTCCCACACAGAATACCCTGCATTTTGAAACAGCAATTTATAAAGGCAGAGGAAATAAAGACAAAAAGTGATAGCAAAGGAGGCATGAAAACAAGAGCAAAGAGGTTCTAAAAGGTAGAAACCCAAAGGCTTTCTGTAGCTGAGGTACCCTAAGAGCCTGACCCCTAGGGGAACCAGTCCACATGGCATAAGACAAGCCTATCATACTTGAACTTTGCTTGCCTAGTGAGCACCTTGGCAAATGTTTTTGAATAGAAGCACTGAAAAAGTAACCTACTTGACTAAAAAAGGAGTTGTGTCTCAACACGTTGACTCCAATTGTGCGGTCGCTTACGGTCAGTTTGGTTAGGCTAGAAGACGTAGTTCTGAAAAACCGGCTTTTCTCCTCTAGTACACTTTACCTTTTTGAAAAGTGTAAAGAATACACTTGAACCATAATATGTTACCTTTCACTTTAAAATTTATTTTGGAAAAGGTAGCAAAATAGGTGAAATTATTGGCATATTCTGGTGTGTAAATGAGCAATTTACCTTACCTAGTGGTACACATATGTATCACTTCAGAGTCAACGTGTTAAAGATGGTACTAAAAAAAGATGCACCACAAACCCTTGGCAATTAAAAAACTGAGTAAGCTAATCGATTGGCATTTACTCTACATTTTTCTTGGATGGAGCTCGATTAGCTCCGCAGCAAAGGAGCACCCAGGAACAAAGGACTGAGTGATCATTATCAATGGACACCATGGTTTGCCTCCACAGCAAGGCTTTACACAAGACAAGGAATGATATGCACCACACGGATGTAATTAGCATGACAAAAAACACCACACTCTGAGCACACCCCCATGATAACGATTAGTACCAATCTCCATTACATAATCTCAATAGTAAGAACTTCTCCCAATACATTCACTACAGCAGAGAATTTATTGACCAATGCCCAACGAGAACAACGAATCAAAAGCTGTGAACATGGGAAGTGGTCTCCTCCGAGACGCTACCTGCACGGTCGAGACTATAAGGAACGGCAGCATGAACAAGGGTACACGTAAAATGTTGAGCAGAGTCACCGACACAAAGATCTTGTCAGCAGTGAGAATGTGTGTGCCATCTGGGTCTATCATCACGTAGAAGAAAAACATCGCAAACGTCACCTGTTGCGAAACATCAAAATCATGACGAAATTCAGATGTACCTAGAGCAATAGAATTTTTTCATTTGCTGTTTTGAAATCATAGTGAACTTGGGCAAGAACTACATCTGACATTGACATAATGTACAAGGCTACTTGTATGGATAAAAATGATAGATTCTCATTAAGAGCAACAACATGAAAATGTGAGCTCAACATAGTTGAGAACAAGACGGGGATGACTTGACTATAACACAAGCCCAGAACTGTTGGCTTCACAATGCACAGAAGCCAGGCCAGGGTTTGCAAGAGCAGGGAATGTATTTAGAGAATGATGGTTCATACCCAAACTGAGAAAAATGCATCGCAAAAATGAGGCCAAGAAGAACATCTCAGAGTAGAGAGTACCTTAAAGACAATAACATATCAAAAGGAAGCGCGTGTTAGCAGAAGGGTTTGAGGGTGCTGCAACGCGTTAGAGTTGCACTGGACACCGGAGAACCATAACCATACCACCTAATAGCTACACAGCAAATGGACGGGGGGGGGGGGGGGCAACACAGTGAGCGCGACACCTCCTGCCTAGCCCCATGCTGCCGTCACTACAGCGGCACTGCCTCGGCCAGCACAGCGCAATGACTACGCTAGCTGAGGAGAAAATGGAGCCTTACCTTCAGAAGCTGTCGTGTCAGAATTACCAAACATCCCGCAACAAGGGAAAGATGTCGCACAGGCTATATAAAAGTATAAAATCTACAACGGCTAACATTGTTTGAAAAATGGCAAACAACACTTAAAGAGTAATTTCTTGTTCCTAAACATAAGGCTTTTGACCAAATATTCAGTATGAGCGCAGGTGAGAGCTATAATTCCAAGGCATCAGCCAAGTTCAACAGATTTTACCTTCCTTAATGTTTAGAAACGGCACGTTTGATTGTTTATAGGAAAGTTTTAGCTTCCCATTACCACGACAAAGATGTTCAAAGAGAGGAAGGAGGAAAGCACCATTCAGTATGGAATAAAGGGAAAGCAAAATCTATGCACAAGGTGCATAGAAAATGCAAGCCAAGAAAGAAGTTCATGAAACAGAAAAAAGTTGAAGAAGAAAGTAGCAGGCAGTGAAAAACAGGACAGCCTTAAACCGATAAACGATGGTCCGTAACAAAAGAACAACGTATTCTATTTCGACAAAGAGACCTACCAAGCTCTCAGCTCGGGCCCTCAAGCATTTCCCCCTGGGAGTGAATGACACGTTGCATGAACCCAACTCAGGTCACTAGGACAAAATAAAGTAATTAAGTATTTGAATGATTCAGTAATCATTGGGCTCAAATTATCGGTTCACCGTATTCGAGATCTACCTACACCCTTATTGATGAGAGCATGTGCGGGATGAGTGCGTGGGGAGAATGAGTGCGTGGGGAGAATGAGTGCGTGGGGAGGGGTGAGTGCGTGGGGAGGGGTGAGTGCGTGGGGAGGGGTGAGTGCGTGGGGAGGGGTGAGTGCGTGGGGAGGGGAGGGTGAGTGCGTGGGGAGGGTGAGTGCGTGGGGAGGGTGAGTGCGTGGGGAGGGGTGAGTGCGTGGGGAGGGTGAGTGCGTGGGGAGGGTGAGTGCGTGGGGAGGGGTGAGTGCGTGGGGAGGGGTGAGTGCGTGGGGAGGGGTGAGTGCGTGGGGAGGGGTGAGTGCGTGGGGAGGGGTGGGTGCGTGGGGAGGGGTGGGTGCGTGGGGAGGGGTGGGTGCGTGGGGAGGGGTGGGTGCGTGGGGAGGGGTGGGTGCGTGGGGAGGGTGGGTGCGTGGGGAGGGTGGGTGCGTGGGGAGGGTGGGTGCGTGGGGAGGGTGGGTGCGTGGGGAGGGTGGGTGCGTGGGGAGGGTGGGTGCGTGGGGAGGGTGGGTGCGTGGGGAGGGTGAGTGCGTGGGGAGGGTGAGTGCGTGGGGAGGGTGAGTGCGTGGGGAGGGTGAGTGCGTGGGGAGGGTGAGTGCGTGGGGAGGGTGAGTGCGTGGGGAGGGTGAGTGCGTGGGGAGGGTGAGTGCGTGGGGAGGGTGAGTGCGTGGGGAGGGTGAGTGCGTGGGGAGGGTGAGTGCGTGGGGAGGGTGAGTGCGTGGGGAGGGTGAGTGCGTGGGGAGGGTGAGTGCGTGGGGAGGGTGAGTGCGTGGGGAGGGTGAGTGCGTGGGGAGGGTGAGTGCGTGGGGAGGGTGAGTGCGTGGGGAGGGTGAGTGCGTGGGGAGGGTGAGTGCGTGGGGAGGGTGAGTGCGTGGGGAGGGTGAGTGCGTGGGGAGGGTGAGTGCGTGGGGAGGGTGAGTGCGTGGGGAGGGTGAGTGCGTGGGGAGGGTGAGTGCGTGGGGAGGGTGAGTGCGTGGGGAGGGTGAGTGCGTGGGGAGGGTGAGTGCGTGGGGAGGGTGAGTGCGTGGGGAGGGTGAGTGCGTGGGGAGGGTGAGTGCGTGGGGAGGGTGAGTGCGTGGGGAGGGTGAGTGCATGGGGAGGGTGAGTGCGTGGGGAGGGTGAGTGCGTGGGGAGGGTGAGTGCGTGGGGAGGGTGAGTACGTGAGGAGGGTGAGTACGTGGGGAGGGTGAGTACGTGGGGAGGGTGAGTACGTGGGGAGGGTGAGTACATGGGGAGGGTGAGTACGTGGGGAGGGTGAGTACTTGGGGAGGGTGAGTACATGGGAAGGGTGAGTACATGGGGAGGGTGAGTGCAGAGGATGAGATGCGGATGCCAGCGCATCCACATCAGTGCCCCTTAATCTAAAATCCCTCATGTGAATTACTGTGCTGAAACCAACCAAAAGCACTCTCTTCCAGTTGGTCTCTTAAATAAACATTAGGCGTTTTCTATTCAAAGACAAGACTCTCACTCAAAACCATTTACAGTGAGTCAAATTTTTGATATAGTGACAGGTTTGCATGGAGAATAGGAAAATACCACCAATTGTGAAAAGCATAATTAGGTTTCTTTCTCAATACATTTACTTTTACTTTGCACCAAAGTAACTAAACTCAGCAACAGCTAGGAATGGAAAATGAGATCGTTAGAAATGTTTCAGGCAAGGGTGTGATTGATTTGGACAAACTTTGACGTTTCCAGCAATAGACACCCAGTCCTGTATTTATAAGGTTTGAGCAACTTTATGATGCTAAGAGTGAACGTGAGACACAACAGTCTTGGCAGAAATTCTGCAATGCCCATTCCAGGACACCAGTTTGGCGAGCGCAAAGAAACGTTAGCTTCCTACTGCAAATAAACAATGAATAATTACCAAGAAAGGCGTGCAAGTGAAGACGAAAGATGTTACAGCGTTGAGATATGCAGCTTTTTTCAGTACGTCGATTTCCTTTTGGCGAATTCCAAGAACCTGGTTTTCAAAGGAAGGCTCCCATGCGTACAGTTTGAGAACCTGAAACAAAAAAGTGCCGGGTGTTAACTAAGGACTGACCTATATGAGTAGATATATGAAAAGCTCATTGGGATATTCAAAGGAAGACTCATGTCATTTTTGTTTCTATTGTACAGGTTACAAAACACCATACGAACCTAACACAGGTCTGAGATGACAAGATAATTAGGAGCAAGATTCACACTCACGAGTAGAAACATCACCAAAAAGGAACTTTCACTCTATACGAAAACAAAATTACTCAATACCGGTTGAGATGAACTTCTCTAGTCAGCAGGACAAGGAGGATTACCTTCATGCCATTGAGGATTTCGTTCATCATTTTGACGCGCTTGTCCTTGAATTTCATTTGCTCAATCTGGTATTTCTTGACCTTGTTGGCAATGACGCCATTGATGGGGATGAGGAGCAGCAGCACGGCCAGACCCGCCAGCACGCTGGCGCCTGCAAACAGCACGTACAGTGTCAGCCCAGCATGGCACACAGACCAAAATTTGGCATCCCTAGGGTCAAGAGTACCTAAGGAAAATGAGGGTTCGGCTCATGATCAGACGAGTAAACTATATTTTTATTTCAACTTCTGATTGGGTTTGAATAATCAATGAACAACTTCTAGTTGGATCGGGCTCTTCGCATCAAAAGGAATCCATCAGGCTAGTCCACCTCTGCGAGGTAATTCAATATGACAGGCTATGTGAACTAGATCTGTTCATAAAAATAGTCTCATGACTGGTCATTTATTTCTGCCAGTTCTCCTAAATAGGATTTCATTGAAGCCTACACAAATTGAAAAGTTAAATTACTGACCTAATGATGGATGCACATATTTCATTCCATTTGATTCAAACAATACACGACTCCAGACATTGCGTCCTGATTGATTGACTATAAGAAGTTTTAGCCTCCCTTTACCATGACAAAGATGTTCAAAAAGAAGAAGGAGGAAGGCACCATTTAGTGTGTGGAGTTGAGAGAACAAAAGAAACAGTTAAAGACTGAAGTTCATGAAACAAGAAAAAGTTGAAGAAGAAAGTAGTAGTGCCAAAAAATAGGACAACAGTGAACCAAAAAATGATGGTCCGTATCAAAACAAAAACCTTTTCTATTTCAACATAAAGAAAACTTACCTAACCTTTAGCTCGAGCCTTCACATAATCCCCCCAGGAGTGCTAGTTCCCATAAATACAATAGTTGTATCCCCCTGAGGGGAAACTGACTTGTAAATAAACATTTATATCATTAACATGGAAGTATAGGGATATTGGGAGTATCAACACTCCCACCAGAGTAATAACTGCCGTTGCTTTCCTGCCAAACGCTTCAACCATTTTCACAATGCCGCCATGAGCAAAACCTACACGCGGGACTTATATTTCTTACCGACACTGTAAGAGATATAAGTTCACATCACACACAGTCTTTCTAAGAATACGAACAAAATTCATGGCCAGAATGGTCCTCAATACTTTATAAAGTAAGAGAAAGTAGACTTGATGCGATCTAAAAACTGCAGCAGAAACACATACCAAGGAATGACAAAGTGAATTAGAAAGAAAGACCTATTAAGAATTTTTTGAGGAAGAAAGACAAGTTATAACAATGGAAAAGAGCAAAGGTATACCGTATTCAGTTTGTCTGACTTGAGTTGAAGAGATCCATCAATGAGGATGTTCCAGAGGAAGTAAAGAGAAAACATAACAAGGATGTTCCAGAGGAAGTAGCAATAGGACTTACCGAGGATGTTCCAGAGGAAGTAAAGAGAAAACATAACAAGGATGTTCCAGAGGAAGTAGCAAGAGGACTTACTAAGGATGTTCCAGAGGAAGTAGCAATAGGACTTACCGAGGATGTTCCAGAGGAAGTAGCTATAGGACTTACTAAGGATGGTCCAGAGGAAGTAGCAATAGGACTTACCGAGGATGTTCCAGAGGAAGTAGCTATAGGACTTACTAAGGATGGTCCAGAGGAAGTAGCAATAGGACTTACCGAGGATGTTCCAGAGGAAGTAGAGAGAAAGGATGATCTGCAAGGGCGCAGACCACAGCATGTTGAGGTAGGTTGTAAGGTCCATGAAGCGCTGAGCGTCCACGGACATCAGGTTCACGATCTCTCCAACCGTACTCTCTTTGCGTGATGAGCTCGAGATCTTCAAAGCCTGGTGCCAGGGGTAAATAAATATAGAGTTAACAAGAGAGGCTATCACAACCATTCCTGACACATGCAAGAGACTAACTTTGAGCAAGGCAAGAATTTGGTAACCAAACTCAGTGAAGATATCAAACTCCACGGCAAAATAGTTACACAAGCAAAACCTTGTTCAAAATATATGAGTAGGAAAACGAGAGAAAAGTATAAACAGGGTAGCATCAGCACAATTCACATGAAAATTACTTTTGGGGAAACAATCTAATTGCCTTACGATCATATACTGAAGCTAATATAAGGAATAAGGTACCAAGCCACCGAAAAGCGAGTCAGTGAGAAACATTGATTCCGGTTATGTTCGGACGGTCACTCGATACAAGCAGCCATGCCACAAGCCATGTACGTTTATGACATCAGCAGTGGTGGCAGCGCATGTTGGCCCGGTCACCTCCGTCAGCAGCACTTGACACTCTGACCACAATAGTTAAAACTGAAGTTGAATATTGAACTCATATTTGAAGTCAATTCTAATATTAGAAGCAATGTTGAAAAGAACAATCATTAAATTGATTTTACCCTCATTTTGCTTTAATTATTTAAAAATATTGAGTGTGACTACGGGTATGCAGCATTATGGTGTGACTAGCAGCATTATAGAAATCCCTCCATGGCCACCAGTGGCGCACGTTGAAGTCAAAGCGTTAAGTGTAGATCTCACCATTCTCAGGCTGCTCCACTTACTGGTGCTTGTCGTTGCTCATGTGTTGCTGCCCGCTCACCACAATACGCAACGCACGCGAGACTTAACCTTTTCGAGTCGGCTTTCACGAAATTGATTTAGGCAGATAAGAATACATGCTTCAGCACATAACCCATATGGAAGCCTCGATAAATACTTTTACATATACTCTAAGAATTATAGCATTCTATAGGATTTGTGCACTGGTGTCCCAGAAGACTTGTTAGTGTATGTGTACTGGGATGATTATGACCTAGTAGACAGTCATGCAATAGAGTTAAAACAATCTTGAATGTATATTTCCTTCATAGTATTACACAATAATTTTACTGTACAAAAAACTCCAGAAAAAATCTGTAAAAACTCTAGAAAAAATGACATCACAGCAGTAGTGGGTCAACTGGGTGCTTTTGCTCCCTGACATTGTGCAACATATAGCAGAACCGTAGCACAAATAGTTGCCTAACTTATACCAGTCTGTTTTGATGTAATAATGTTTCTGGGACATATATAGCCCTCTGGACTTTTAAGATACCTGGTGGGACACATATATCCCAGCAGACTCAAAAGGGTTAAAATTTATCCCAGACACTACAGTTGCATTGCACGTAAATTTGAGCAGTGTGCAGACATTGCAGCAAGCAACATACCAATACATTATGCCTAATTATCATAAAAGTATGGCTGCTGAGTTAACCTTAAAATAAAATATAGTAGCCAGTTTAGGTAGACGGAAGTAAATTAATTAATGCAGATGAGGATATTATACCTAAGCCCAAGAAGACAAGGAAGAAACCAGCCTCAGTCAAATAAAGTGATGCTGCTACCGAGACGTGAAACGATACGGTGCGCATCCTCACCTTCCTGTACACTGCAGAGATGACACCAGTCCGGATTCTGAGGCCAACCAAGAAGGTCTTCATGAAATACTGCCCCAGGATGAAAGAGGCCACTTGTGCACACACAAACATCAGCACAGCATAGAAGTAACCTTGCCAATCATATCCTTTATCTGGATCATCTGTGAAGTTGATGAGCCAACTGAAAGAAAAGCAAATAAAACCATGTTAAATAATACTCAAATGAACCTTAATAGTATCCTCCACACTAAAGGGAGGCAGCAGAAGATGAGCTTGATATAAATAAAAAAATAAACGCTGGTGAACGTCAAGCCCAGCCCCTTTTCAAAGTGTGAAAGTAAATTAAGCTAAAGATTAGATTAGACGTGAGTTTAAGCCTCCATAACTGAAGCATTTTGAAGAAAGGAAGGAGGAAGGCACCATTAAGTATGATGATAAGGGAATGTAGAATCTATGCAGAAGGAACATAGAAACAGGAAGTTCAGAATTAATTTCCTGGTGATCCCTACATAACAAAAAAATATTTTGTTTCAACAAAATGCAGGCCTACTTAAGGCGACCGTCTAGTCATAATCGAGAAAATAGCCGTCCCGTTTTTTGTATGGTATCTAGATCTATGAAATTTTGCATATGTATGTGTTTTAGAAAATGAATAAGGGTTATATCGGGCACTTTTTCCGTTTTCGCCATAATTACGGAGATAGCGAAAAAAATGGAATGACAAAATGGGGATAAAAAGTAGTATTCGTAGAGAAATGATTTAGGTATCATTGAATGCGGAAAGAGCTGCTGTATAAAGAGTCAGAGGATTATATTGAAACTCTCAATAATTTATTTGTTATGGAATTTAAAAACAAAAATTTAAAGTGTCATTCATTTTTCCGTAGATTTTTTAATGTAACGGAAAATCTTCTGTGAATTTCAATATAATTCTCTGACTCTTTATGCAGCAAATCTTTGCGCATCTAATGATACCAAAATCATTGCTCTACAATAACAAATTTTTGAGAAGAAGAAGCTTGAATATTGACATTTGTATTGCTCAGAAAACGCGTTTTAGTGCCGAGACAGGTTTTTTTTTTTTTTGCAAGCTACATTTCTTGGAGAAATTGGTAGTGTTGACGTTTTGAATATCATTTTTGGAAGTTATTGTGGTTCCTTGAAGGAACCAGTTCCAAAAGTGGTACCAAAAATGTCTAAAACGCACCAGGAGCATAAGCTGGGGCGTCCTTGGCATCCTCGTAGGCTCCTCTTATAGGATATGGAAGCGCCACGCAGAGCCAAACGCTTATATCACTACATTAGTACCGAGCAATCAACGTCAAATCCAGAAAAATCTTGATCTGCTATCGAAAAAAAGCCATCTAAATCTGAATAAATCGTCGGTCTGCAACAACTAGATCAGCTAACGTGACATTTCTACGCAAGCAGATCGGGCGAGCTACCAATCACCCTCTTCCCCCCAAGGGAGGAAGGGGTGGAGGTACCGAGAACTCAACTTGCCAAATCTCATAAATTTTGATCTGCTAGCAGATAAATGCATATCTAATTATGAACAAACCTCGGTCAGCAACAACTAACTCAGTTCATTTGGCACATGTGCACTAGCATGCTGAGCGAGCTTTCCCCACCCTCCTTTTTCCTCCCGAGGGAGGGAGGGGTGGAGGTACCGAGAATTCAACTTGCCAAATCTCAAAAGTTTTGACTTGCAAGCAGATAGATGCATACCTAATTATGAACAAACCTACAGTCAGAGGCAACCGGCCAAGCTCGTGTGGCACATCTGGGCTAGCTGGCCGGGCGAGCTTCCTCCCCCCCCCCCCCTCTTTCTTACTCCCGAGGGAGGGAGGGGTAGAGGTACCGAGAATTCAACTTGCCAAATCTCAAAAGTCTTGACTTGCAAGCAGATAGATGCATACCTAATTATGAATAAACCGACACTCAGCACCAACCAGCTGAGCTGACGTGGCATATCTGCACAAGCTGGCCTAGCGAGCTACCCTCCACCCTCCTTTCAAACCCCCATTTGACCTAATTTGGTGAGACGAATCGTTCTGCCGCTTTGCAGGAATGAAGTTTAGGACTTTCTCAATCGAATAGAGCAATAAAAAATAATATGATGGATTTTGGATTTTCGACTGGTCGGTGCCCTTAACTCAGCTTGGGCTCTCACGCATTTTCTCCCTAAGAGTGCTAATTCCACAGATACAATATTTGTATCCCCATAAGGAGATTAAAAATAAATACTGGAAAACAAACACAATTTGTATCTGGTTATATACCCTTAGCATTGGATTGCAGTTATAGGGAAATCCAAACGGTTAGTGCGCTAGAATGTTTCGAAAAATAAATACTCCTCAAATGCAAGGGTAACTACAAATTAAAATCAAGCAAATAAAGCATTGCAAATTTTCAAACATGATGGTGAGCAAGCCCATCCAGGCTTTTTACATTTTGTCATGAGAGGGTCAATGATGACTACTGCCTTTTGACTTCTATGTTTGAGTGTGCTCACACAGCAGTCTCTGGGAATATTGCCAGCCTGATGAGAATGCAATGCATAAGGCATAATGCTCTGATGAATCCCACATCCTCACCAGTATTGCCGCTACTGTTCCAACAAACCGCACTATCCCTCAAAGATTAAATTAGATTATTAGTTAGTTTAAGCCTCCCTATCCGCAACAAAGGCTATCCAAAGAGAGGAGGGAAGAAGGCACCATTTAGTATGGAGTTAAGGAAACGCGGAATCTATGCAGAAAGGGCACAGAAACAGAAAGCTAAGAAAGAAGATCATGAAACAAGAAAAAGTCGAAGAAGAAAGTAGTAGGTCCTGAACAACAGGACAGCAGTGAACCGAAAAAAGATCGTCCGTAATAAAACAAAACCTATTCTATTTCAACAAAAAGAAAGCCTACCTAACCTTTAGCTCAGGCCCTTACATAGTCCCCCTGGGAGAGCTAATTCCCATAGATACAATAGTTGTATCCCCCTGACGGGACTATCCCTCAAAATTAGCTCACTAGTTTTCACACAAACCAACCCGACAGTGGAAAAAGTTGCACATAAATTCTTGCAACTAACTAGGCCCAAATTCCAACTTCCAGTGGGTGGGCAAAATAATACAACACGTTGATTAAATCGTCAGATTCCACATTTCTAAACATAAAATTACAAAAATTGAACTATATATATCAACAATGGCATAAAAGGGTAATAATATTACTAGAACTCACAAATATTTGATAGAAAATGTACATGAACATACGATAATATAATTTAATAATATAATAAATCGTATATAATAAATGTGCGAACAAAAGTTTACAACACAATTCAAGATATACATACAATAATACTTCGTTGCATAGCTGTTATTAACTATGCCTTCGAGATGTTTAGAGTAGTTCACTACCACCCTTTTACAAGTTTTGAGTGGAATCTTATTTCATTCTTTGATGCAAATTTCTTTGACTTTAGTGATGTTATTGGGACCTCTCTTCTGGCTCTTCAATTTAAATTCCCTCCACAAATTTTTGATCGTATTGCCTTGGCTATTCTCAAAAATTTATATTTTCTATGCTCAACCATTCTTTGGTTTCATTTGCAGTATGCTTTGAATCATTGCCTTGTTGGAATGTACACCCATGTTTCAATTTTAACAAACAAGCTGAAGGCAGGAGTTGCTCTTCCAATATTTCACGATATTTTCTACCATTCATGGTTCCTTCAATGATGTGAAGTTTACCTATCGCTGATGAGCCGAAACATCTCCACACCACGACTGAGCCACCTCCAAACTTAACATGGGGCATGTGCACTCTGGTTTGTACTCTTGTTTTGTTGCCTCCAAACATGGCTAGTGCTGTTACTCCCAAATAGTTCGATTTTGGTTTCATCTGACCACAGTACTGAGTTCCAAAACGCTACTAGCTTGTTCAAATTGTCGTTGGTATTCTTCAGCCTGGCCTTGATGAGACGTTTCTGCAGAAGAGGTGTCCTATGAAGGGTGCACGAGCGAAGACCTTCACGGCCTAGTGCCCTGCTGATCGTGGGTTTGCTGGCTTCAATCCAAGACGCCTAGAACTCATCCTTCAATTTTTTACGAGTATTTTGAGTTTTCTGCGCTTCTGTTTGGACCAATCAAACAACACGGTCATTGAACTTCTGGGGACGGCCAGTTCAAGGCTTGCTGCGAGTCATATTCCAGCATTTTCTCTTACGGATAATGGTTCCAGCCAAGGCTATATGAACACACAGTTGTACACATGTCTTCACATATCATTAACTTTTATTTTGAAGCTCCAAAATATATTTGCGAAGGTCTTGGCCAATGTCTTCATCCTTTTCCATGTTTTTAATTTTCAGAACAAAAGCTGCTGTACCAATGACACGTTATTGGAGATAAATGCTCATGAAAGTTAGGTCGCCAAATACTAGAATGTATTAGAACATTCTGGAATAATTCTAAAATAATTTTATATATATAATTTTGAGAAAAAAGTTAGGTATTGTGAACTTTTGTTCATGTATTTATTATACACTGGCAGGACCTGCGGAAATTCCACGGACAATGGCATCGTAAAGCCCGATGGGCTCATAAAACAAATTCTATCAACATAACCTAACAAATTCTAACATAATATATTCTAAACAAAGCTATCCTGATCATATGTCAAACATAAAAAACCGTGGACCAACGAAAAAATTTCACCAACATTACCAAACCTATGCTAACCTAACCTATCCTGATAAAATGTTTAGCATCAATGCATGCAAAGGCTTTCAATATAACACTCACAAATTCGGCCCTCACCTCAAACTTGGATTAGAGCATAATGAACAAACTAAGCAAGGAACAAGCAGACTATTATTTAGATATTCTCATGTATTTTTTAATTCAATATTTGTGGGTTTTACATATATCATTAACCTTTTTATACTATTGTTTATTTATGTAATCAAATTCTTGTAATTGTGCGTTTAGAAATGTGGACTCTGGCAATTTATTCAACGTGTTGTATTATTTTGAGCCTCACTGTAGTTAAGTGGCTATAATTATCTTTTCCGATACAACTAGTCCATCCCCCAATATTTGAAATTAGAAAAACGGCAAAATGAATGAAAGGCAGTAAGAAATAAAAAATTCAATCTCTCATGAGTTGATGAGGCCGAGTACACACGGCAATAATCTTCGACAAATTACACAACACACGTTCTTATTTCTTAAGAATTCACGTGATATCCATTTCTACTCAAATCTGACATCTAGGCTTGACATCTTGCTACTAGGAGCACTAATTCCCCGGGGAAAAAAGCCAAATACACCCAAAGGACCCTAGAAAACAAACAATCAGAAGAAATTCTTCTGATGGTCAATCAGCAACTTTCTTGACTACAACTTTATTTTGACGGCTGACGATTTTGTATCGAAGTTGGTAAAATCTTCAATTGCTTGCATTGCTCCAACGTTGAAGAAAGCTTCACAAATTTAGATTCATAGGTGATACATGAGAATTTTTAGTATCAAACCATGAAATAGTTGCAACGTTGCTACAAGCAAAATGTTTGATGTAACACAACCAAGATAATTACCTGTCTTAGTTGTTATTTGTTTGTCAAGTAGATTGATGCAAGTGAAGGGTCACATTCATAATTTCCAACTGATTTGACAATTCCGTGAAAATGATGTAAAATAGAGTGGTAGGCTTCCAATTAGAACTAGAAAGCCACCAAACACACAGAATATTAGAAAATTAATATTCAGCAGGAAGATAAACGTAGATGCAAGTGGTAGAAAAAAGAAAAAAAAGACTAATGAATGCATTATAAGATTTCTGTCTATAAATATAATTTTTATTTCTCTCATATTTTGACTCAGCCATCTTTGGGTCATTGTCTAGAGCAGTGATTCTTAACCTTTTTTGGCAGTGACCCAAAATCTGTCCAAAAAAAACTGCCGAGACCCATGCCTCCATAACTATAAAAATTTTACTATACTATTGGTTAACACAAACAGGTTTCACAACCCCTTAGCGACCCAATGAAATGGCTTGGCGACCCAACTTTGGGTCGCGACCCAGGGGTTAAGAACCACTGGTCTAGAGGCATAGGACTTCGAACACCACATGAAAATTGGACGCTCAACTTGGTTTATCTTATTATATTCAATTTATTTATTTTCATATTAGGAGCATTACATATTCTACAATAGGCGGAATGTTCTGTGGCAAAGTAACGAGCAAGCGGAGCTCACCTGAGAATCTGAGGGCTAACAAACTGCAGCAAGTCATAGATGAGCTTGAGAGCGGCGCCGGCCATGAACTGCGGGCCAAAGGTCTTGATCATGGTGGGCAGTACGGACACATAGGGCTTGTCGTCCCCAGCAGTGCCCGTCACCGAGACACGCTCAGTCTCCTTGTCGTAAGTTGCTCGCGTCTTCGATTTGCCTTTTCTGAGTACAGCAGAACACATCACATGTATAAATTGCAATTTTTGAAGCTCCTACTAGCATGGAGTGAGATTAAATTAAATTATTAGTTAGTTTAAGCCTCCCTATCCACAACTAATGCAATCCAAAGAGCGGAATCTATGCAGATAGGGCATAGAAACGGTAAGTTGAGAAAGAAGATTATGAAATTATGAAACAAGATCAAAGTTGAAGAAGAAATTAGTAGGTGCTGAAAAACCGGACAGCAGTAAACCAAAAAAAAGGTCATCCTTAACATAACAAAAATGTTTTACCTCAACAGAAAGAAGGTATACCTAACTCTCAGCTTGGAACTTCACATTTTTCCCCCAGGGAGTGCTAATTCCCATAGATACAATGGTTGTATCCCCCTAAGAAGTCATGGAGTGAGAATATCTCAAGGAATCCTCAGTATCCTAACTATAGAGGACATTCTGAGAACACCATGTCAGTGTTGACACAGCTGTAGTAAGACGACTTATAAATTTAAATTCACGGTACTACCGACACTGATAAGCAAGTTCACAACCACGGTACACTGGCTTGCAATGATATTCACCATAAGTTATATTACAGGCATTATTTCACGCCTTCTCATAAATTGCCCATATTCAACCTAATTCAGCACACTAATTGGTTTATGGAATGCTGAAATCTATCTCCTCACTATTTCATCTATTCAATAAAAGAGATGGAGAAGAAGTACTTTAAAAACATTTACGTTGAACGTTTTGAGCCTAGGCTCATTCTCAACAAAAAATCTGCAAATAGAATAATAAACATGTCAGTACACTCAAGACTATTGAAGTGGAAAATGTAAGCACAAAAAAAAACAAAAAAAAAAACAAAAAAAAAAGACAAACAAAACATAATAACAATAATAATCTATACTATAATAAGAGCCGCGTCCGTCCGTCGGTCCGTCCGAAGCCAGCCTGCAGTGTGTGATGAGCGTATCTGTGATACAAGCTCCAGCCCTACATATTTTGACGGACCGTGTTCACTCGGCCTCATCAACTCTCGAGAGATTCTATTATTTTATTTCTTACGACCTTTATCTCATTTCCCGTTTTTTTATTTTAAATAAAGGGGGGTAGACTAGTAATAATAATAATTCATCGGATGACCATTTTCCGAGGGTATACACTGCATTTTGTTGAGAAAAGGTTTGAGTTTATGAATGAATAATGGCTCAACAATATGTAGGTCCAAGTTGGCGATACAAGTAACTAATATTTTAAATTTGCTAATGTCAATTATCTGCTCACAGGACCCATTACTACAATGTTGTCTGATACTAGAGTGAGTAGGAGAAGTAAGCGACCTGTACGATTGCTTCGACCTGCATGTTCAGCAACCCTGACGTAAAGTGCTCGTTGGGTGGAACCCACATACTGCGATGCGCAACGCGCACAACTGAATTTATAGACAAGAGAAGATAGCATGCCGGTCGAGAGTACATCTTTAAATCTAAAAAATGATCCTATGGTACGTTTGTTTACTAAAATTATGCATAAACGAAGTTCCGGGAAAAATTTAGTCAGAAGCAATAAAATTTTCCCAGAAATTTGTTTTTGTATAATTTTAGTTGACAAACGTACCATAAGATCATTTTTTAGATTTAAAGATGTACTCTCGACCGGCATGCTATCTTCTCTTGTCTATAAATTCAGTTGTGCGCACTGCGCATCGCAGTATGTGGGTTCCACCCACCGAGCACTTTACGTCAGGGTTTCTGAACATGCAGGTCAAAGCCATCGTACAGGTTGCTTACTTCTCCTACTCATTCTAGTATAAGACAACATTGTAGTATTGGTTCCTGTGAACAGATAATTGACATTAGCAAATTCAAAATATTAGATGCTTGTACTGCCAACCTAGACCTACGTGTTTTAGAGCCATTATTCATTCATAAACTCAAACCCTCTCTCAACAAAATGCAGAGTGCATACCCTCTGAAAATAGTCAACCAATAAATTATTATTATTTTTTTTTCTGTTTTTCTTTTGTGCTTATATTCTCCACTTCTATAGTCTCGAGTGTACTGACAGGTTTATTATTTTATTCACATATTTTTTGTTGAGAATGAGCCTAGGCTCAAAATGTTCAAAGTAAATTTTTTTTAAGTACCTTTTCTCCATCTCTTTAATTGCAAAGTTGCTTTGCAAAAAATATTTTCCTTTGTTCATCTATTCAATTTCATTGCACTAGAGGACATCTTCTTGCCTGGGGCAGATGAGAGAGAACATGAAGCTTAACATACAAACTATGGCATAGAGAATATTGAAGGGCGTTGTCTCAAATTTCACACCATCACCATCAGATCTCAAAAGTGTATCAGTACTTATTACTATTCCTAAATTCATGATTGTATTCTTACTAATACCAGTTGCATTGTTGGTCATTACCATTGGTATGTTCTTTCACTCCCGACAAGCAAACTCCACAAGCAAACATGGGTTGGTGCAAGATGTGCGATTAGAACATATACTGTTCAACCACCAGTTCTGTTAGCTGGTGATCATCTTGTAACACTATTAAAGCTTCAACTCGATGGGAATGAGAGGAAAGACAAAAAAATCTAGC
Source organism: Morinoia aosen (assembly GCA_030386875.1). Lineage (NCBI taxonomy): Eukaryota > Metazoa > Arthropoda > Malacostraca > Amphipoda > Talitridae > Morinoia > Morinoia aosen. The sequence goes on from CM059573.1 coordinate 28,422,357, forward strand.
CCTGTATTTAAACTCACAACAGACCCATGCAACAGGCTTTGCTGAGTCCACTTCTGGTCACTAGCAATGTCTTCAAGGAACAAGCATCAGAAATCTTCAGACTTGGACCAGACCAAAGCAGAGGGTTTTCACATGCAAGGCTAGAGCATCACCGGGATCAGTATGAGGTCTGTTCACTTGACATCAGGTCCCTACACAGCCGGGATACAACAGACAAAATGTCTGCCTAAAGCGTTTCTCAACTGGCAACCGTGACCGCATTAGGCAGCCCTTACTCAAATTTTGCATCACAAATTATTGCTGCAAACAGTCATATTTTGCTTCATAAACCCTTTCTTTATAGACACTTTTATTAAGCACCCATCTGAAGAAAATATTAAATATACAAGACGATAATGAGCGCAAGGAAGTAAAAAATGTTAGAAGGAAATACTTTACCCGAAGTACTTCCAAAATCTCCTGTTGGGCAGCATGTAGAACAACGAAAAATCACTAAAGTAACCTTGTACAACAATTTAAATTAAATTTCATTTCAACTTGTTGAACACCAACTATTTAAAAAAAAACACTTTAACCTCAGCAAATAAAAAGCCCTGACCCATCTTTGACAAACAAGGTTAGTGTGAGGCAAGCATGAATTTGTCAGACTTGCGCAGGTCACAATTCTACTGATGTTGTGAGGTGTGTTATCAAAATACTTCTCAAAAATGTTATCTAGAATGATGCAAGCTATTTGCTCCAATTCCATTACCTATTATTTGATGATACTTCAAAACAAACACAAACTGATTCACGAAATCAAATTAAGTATGCGATATTTATTAGGAACTTTCATGGAAAACCTAGAGATGACAGAGGGAGATTGGAGGTTCACCGGACTTAACATAAATGCTACAGTTGATCTAGTAGAAAACCTTCAGTTTTTCTTTAAATTTAAAAATTAGAACAAGCATCACAATAAGAAGTACTTAATTAAGGTTTTTTATTTCATCTTAAAGGAATACTTATAGATACTCCCATAAAACGATGCAAATTATAGTGTTTTCGAACCGAATGAATGTCAAGCACGAGTTCACGTAAAATTTGCAAGGTAGCTCACACGTGTGCACAGACATCACTCATTGACACCAATGTAGCCCCTCAACTGTACCTTCCACAGCAGCTTGCAGCACCTAGCACATCCACCACAATACAAGACTCGCGTAAGCCCTACTCACTTCTGGGCTTTGAGGACAGACTGTTTCCAATTCCTGTCCCACTTCCTGACGACGGTGGCAGAGGCGTTGTTGCGGGTCAGGTCCCAGAGGTCGGTCTGCACGAGGGAGTGGCGGAAGCCTCCCCACACGAGTTTGTCCATCCACGAAAACGTGATGCGACTCAGGAACGAGGAGTCAGGTTCTGGGCACGGGCGCTGCACAGTCGACACACGAGCACACCAAACGTCATCAATTCGCTCTAGCCATCCCTCACAAGTATGTTGTTTCATGCGTGATCAGTTTAGTTTCCCACAATTGATTATAAGAAAATTTTAGCCTCCTTTTACCAAAACAAAGATGTTCAGAGAAAGAAAGGATGATGGCACCATTTAGAATGAAGTTAAGGGAATGCAAAATCTATGCACATGGTGCATTAAAAGAGTAAGCTAAGAAAGAAGTTCATGAAACAACACAAAAGTTGAAGAAGGAAGTAGTTGGTGTTGAAAAACCGGACAGCAGTGAACCAAAAAAAGATGGTCCAAAACAAAAAATTTATTTTAATTCAACAAAAAACTTCCTCAACTCTCAGCTCGGGCCTTCACACATTTTTCCCACTGTGAGTGCTAATTCCCATAGATACAATAGTTGTATCCCTCTGAGGGGATTTAGTACCCCATAATCTATAAAATATTCTGCTTGTTCATTCCTTAGTTAGTCCGTCTGTTACTCTCTCATCTGAGTTAGCATTAAAACAGAGGTCTCCAAACATTCCAGGTCAGGGGCCAAACCAATTACTCCATACATTTCAAGATCTAAAACCTTTTTTTCTGCCATAAATGATCATTTTTAGAGAAGTCTCCTTGTAAACATCCCCAACGAGTACACGCTTGCTGAATTTGTGAGTTCAATTACTATTGTGAATTTTTACGGGCCGGATTTGGGCTCAGGGTCGTAGTTTGGAGACTGCATCAAAAGATCCTCTTTACATGCATTGATGTTTGACATTTTATCATGATACAATGATTCAGGATAGGACAGTTTAGGATGCAATGGTTCAGGATAGGTTAGGTAATGTTGATGAAATTTTTTCACGGATCCACTTTTTTCATTTTTGACATATTATTAGGATAGTTTCAGTTAGGATAGGTGAGGTTAGTATATGTTATGTTAGGATGGGTTATGTCTAAATATGTGATGTTAGAATTTGTTAGGTAATTTTGACTGAATTTTTTCATGGGTCCACCAAGCCAAATGATGATATTGCTTTAGTTAGGTTGGGATAGGTTAACTTAAGTTAGGTTAGGTTAGGATTAGTTAGCATAGATTAGGCAATGTTGGCAAAAAATTTTTCACAGATCCACGGTTTCTTTGTGTTTGTCATTTCATCAGATAGGTTTGGTTAGCATAGGTTAGGACATCATAGGTTAGAATATTTTAGGTTAGGATAGGTTAGAATATTTAAGGTTAGGATAGGTTAGAATATGTTAGGTTAGGGTAGGTTAGACTATGTTAGAATATTTAAGGTTAGGATAGGTTAGAATATGTTAGGTTAGGGTAGGTTAGACTATGTTAGGTTTGGATAGGTTAGACTATGTTAGGTTTGGATAGGTTAGACTATGTTAGGTTTGGATAGGTTAGACTAAGTTAGGTTAGGGTAGGTTAGGATATGTTACGTTATAATTTGTCAGGTAATGTTGAACAAATTTTTTTAGGAGTCCGCCTAGCTAATTTATGACATTGTCCATGGGTCCTGCTGGTAAAGATAATTCTCAAAAAGTCAAGCTTACAAAGGACTCATTTAATGCCAAAGAGGTACAAAATGGGACTCAAACAGTAAAAGGAAATGCACAGAGAAAGCTAAGAGTAACACAGGAGCAGAGCATAATTCAAGGCTGCTCAGAGATGTCTAGGGGCTTGCGAAAAAATACAGCTTTGTCAATTTTCCAGTATTCCTGGTGCTTGAACCTGCTGGAAATTTAAAGTATAACACAGCAATAAAATTCAATAGTAAGATATTTTCGTCCATGGTATACCAAGGGTGGACCAATGAATTAATTATTAGCAAGTTCATTACACAAAACCATCAATCAAACGAAAATGAACTTTGTCTCAACCAATATCTGATGTAACAATCGAGCATGTCATTGAAACAGGTTTTGGGTGATTAGTGATCATTATTTTACTGACTAGTAGCCAAATTTCACATCACTTATACTACCACAGAAATGATCCAGAATTGCCAGAATCGCTCCTGCGTATTTCTCACCACATTGGCATCAGAAACCCTTTTGATTACCGCCTTGCTCACGCTCCCACCTTTCTTTATATAATTTTACTGGTCAGGTAACTATTTGCACGTAACCTTTGTTAAGGGGATCATCTGAGGCTAAATTTGGCCCCTGCGGCCCACCTGACCAAATTTTTTTTTGTCGCAAAAAGGATCCTTAGGTGAGGGGTTGTTATGCCCTGAAATTTTATGGCGCTACAGATGCTAGAACCCCTCCCCTCCCCAGGGTAAAAAAGAGGGTCGGAAATCATCAAAATTTGACTGTTTTTTTTCTATGTATATATGTGCGAAAAATAAATATTCTACATCGTAAAAATTACGCCCTTTACCCCAAAATGATCCAGTATTGTACAAAATCATCAACTTCTCTTCAAAAGTCCAAAAATTTATACCAAAAAAAGTTCGCGTGTTGCAACAACAGCTACATGGTGAGTAAATAGAATATTTCTATATATTTTTGTGCACAAAGTTTCTTATGTTACATTGAAATTCACAAGGAAAATGTTGCACATTATTTGTACATAAAAATAGATCATGGAAACTGCATTCATGTACCAAAATTTTCCATGACATTCCAAATCAATAGATATACTGTTGTTTTTGGGCTCTAATGAAAAATCACACATTTTACCATTCAAAACGCCACTCCTCATTGAGTTTTGATGCTAGAACAAAACCAAAGACAGTTTTGGAATCCTTGAAACATTTCAAACCAAAGTAGCTTGGCTTTTTTTCCAAATTTGAGAAAAAAAATAGATAGCTCAAAACCCATAAAAATAATTTTTTGTGATTAACGATGAATAAATGCTTATCACAAAAATTTTTTTATATGTTAAAATTTTACAAACTACTTTAGTTAGAAATGCTTCAAGGATTCTAAAACTTTCTTTGGTTTTGTTCTATCGTCAAAACTCAGTGAGTAGAGTTTTGAAATGTCCATTAAAATGTACCAAAAAACTCATTTTTCATAAAAAAATAAGGCCTAAATCGAAAAAGTGACAGGACTAAAAAAAGTATACTTTCATATAATACATATACTGGCCAATTTTTGAACGAATCGAACAAAAAAAGTTGAAAAATCGGAATGATCCCCTTAATAACCTCCAAAAATCAATTTTGACCTTTTTAAGATTAGATGTGTCAGTGTTGCTTCAAATGGATTTCATGTCACTTACATAACTTGTCAATGTCACTGATTAGATGTCACATTCACCTCAATTTTACAATTTTATGCTATAATTTCATGATCGGTGGTTTTATACTATTTCATCTTTAGCTAAATTTATGCGGATACTACCTAATGTATGTGAACTTTGCAACAATGCCTTCAGCAATTTATACTTTCCCACGTTTTAACTACAATAAGAGGAATTTATGAACTCCAATATTGTCGCTAATGGACTGAGTGCGTGTTCTTCTTATAAAATCAAGACAGATTTTGTTCTTTTCTCTCTTACTTTGTAAGCTAGTTTTAGATAGGAACAACATTTCTATCTTGTCTTTGTGTGTCATTTTTTTCTACATTGTACATTACTTACTGCTCAATAATTCTAAGTGACTGACCATGCTGATGTATTCAATGGAACTGACCCAGATCTCAATCATTTGAACAGATGACATCCAAACCTAAATGTATCTAGGCACAGCAAATATGTCAATGCTACTATATCAAAATTCAATGAATCAATATGAACAAATTGCAATGATTTTTGCTGCTGTGTTGGAACTGTAAATCACTCTATCCAAAATTGGAAGAGATAAAATGAATCAAGCTGAAGTGTACGGGAAACAGCAAACGACGTGATTTTCACCGCATTCGGCCTAGGAATGGCCCAAAACACGCATTTTAGCTCTGTCGACCGTGGAATCGGCTAAATATGCACTTTCCGCCTATAAGTGTAACTTTCACGTTATTAGCTTAATCAAAAGCTGGATAGATGACTTTAAACAATTTTAAACAATTTGAACAATTTATCTACCACAGGTGATCCAGAGATAGAATGTTTCTTAAGTCTAGTACAACAGTCAAATTTGAGTATAGCTACCTGTGGGCCCGAATAAGTTCAGTGACTTCTAGGGCATCCTACCATCAACGTTGTTCTAAGGAGTACAATAGTGTTTAACCTAATTCACCTAAACTAAGGACGCATTAGACTGATCAATGAGATAATTAACTCAATATTAGATGCTTCATTTTACAATACAGTTCATATGGACTAGATTTCACAGTATATTTGATAACGATTTAAGAGCAGACTGAAGATCGGCGATATTAACCATGGCAAATTACATTATTAGGAACAGTTATGTAGGGGACAAGATTTGACCTGGTGATCTTACACAACTAGTATTTTGATAGGAAGTGAGACTCAAGATTTCTTTTGAATACCTTATAAGAATTACTTTCACGGATCTCTGCAGGTATTGAGTTCCAAGTTTTATTTCCAACAAAGAGGATACTGTGTTGCGACCGGGCCTTTGAATAATAAGGAAGCATGAATTTATTTCTATTTTGGGTTAAATGGTCGTGATGACCAGTTTGTAGAGTTAATAATTGTTTTACGCTATTGTCGCCTTCATTTGTTAGTGTTTTGTAAATGAAATTACAAATGGAGATTTTGTAGAGATCAGAAAGCTAAAGTATTCGTAAATTTTTTAATGAATCATTTGTGTGAGCATTATACTCTAGATTCTTTACCGCTCTGATGGCTCTTGTTTGCAGAGTAAAAATTATTTTGGTTTTATTTTTATCAGTTCCGTGCCCTGCTTCCGTTCCGTATTGCAGGTATGGAGAAATGAGCATTCAGTAAAGCATTTGTAAAGCTGTTTCAGGTAGGAAATTTTTTACTTTATTTAGGATTCCGATAGATTTTGATAATTTAGAACTAATATGAGCGATGTGCTCTTTGAAGGTTAGGAGTTTATCTATTATGACGCCCAGAAACTTACTTGAGTTAGTTTCTTTGATTTCACCTTCGCTAATTTTAATGCGTGGGAAATATATTTTTCTTGTATGAGAATGTAATATAATTTGTTTTATCGATATTAAGGCTTATTTTATTAGCTTGAAGCCACAGTGAAACCTTATGAAGTTCATTATTTATCCTCTCCGCAATCCCAGCAGGATTTTGTTTCAGAAGGACCGCAGAAAGGGTACTGTCATTTGCAAAAAGTATGAATTTGAAAAATGATGTAGATTTAATAATATCATTGATAAAAATCAGAAATAGGAGAGGCCCAAGGACAGATCCTTGTGGAACTCCATGGCTAATTGTCTGTGGGTCAGATTTTGCGTCGTCAATGACAACGTATTGCTTTTGATTTGCTAAGTATGATCTGAACCAATCATGGGCAACCTCTCAAATGCCATAACAGTGTAGTTTTGAAAGTAATGTGTTATGGTTCACACAATCGAATTCTTTTTGAAAGTCAAGAAATATGGAGAAAACAAGCTTTCCTTCATCTAAATTAGAATAAAGGTATTGTAAATGAATTAAAACATCTTGTGTTGTAGATTTTTTAGAACGAAAACCATTTTGTTTGTCGTAGAGAAAAGATTTTTGTTCAAAATACGAACACACTATTTTAAACATAATTTTCTTGAATATTTTGCTAATAATTGGTAGTAGAGGTAGGTCTATAATTATTAATGTAATTTCCATCACCATTTTTAAAAATAGGGGTCACTCTGGCAATTTTGGGAGTGTTGGGAAGATACCTTGAGAAAGGGATTGGTTAATATTAGATATGCATGGTGCTATTATATCAGCTATAGCCTTAAGAACTTAAGCCGAGAACGTCTTTAATCCAACCACTTGATTTATTCATTGTTGCATTGAACAGTATGCATTGTTCCCAAGTTATATTCATTTACACAATGATATGAATAAGTATCAGCCTGTGGGCTGGTACATGGACTATAGACATTTTTCTTGATGAGAAACTTTGGGAAATGGTCAGATAAGTCAGAAATTATTATTCTGGTAACAAAATCAGTCGGATCTAACATAAAAATATTATAGAGTAATGTAGCAGAACCTGCTACAACACGTGTAGGTTTCGTGATGATTGGAAGGAAGGAGTTAGACTGAAAATTATTTATGAAGTTTGAGATTTGCTCACAGTCATCATATTGCTCACAGCTATCATACTTAACTAAAGACATGGTTTGAATGCACAATTATCATAGTCACCACTTATTACACAACAAAAATGAGTGCAGCGGAAGCATCAGTGCGTACATATCTAAACACATAGACTCGAGGCTTATGGCAAGTGCAGCTATGAATCGGGATCATATAATAGAGCCATTATTCAAAGAACTGACTAGAAATGGTAAACAAAATCTGCTTGGAACAGTGTATAGGGCTCCAATAGCTTGTCCTGTATCTTTTCTGAATGAGCTCAATTGTATTATATTGTAGTTTAACAAGTCTTTACACAATGACAATAATCTGCTGTGTCTTCAATTCTGATCTGCTGAAACATGAAAGCTGTAAACAAATCTCAAATTTCCTAAATATTTTTCAGGCTAAATTTTTCTTTCCGATTATCACAAAGCCTATACGGATATCCTCAGAATCTGCTACACTGCTCGACAATATTTTTATGACATATACAACTGATCATTCTTACTGGAATAATTACTTCAATAATTACTTTTTTGTTTTGTTTTTACCCAACTGTCCATTCATTAAAGAGGTTTATAGTGGTCTCTTGACCCTTTTAGTGAGTGTTTTTGTGCTTGTGTGTCGTGTGAAATGCCTAGAATATCAAATGCAGCAGTCTGTTCTGCCTGAAGATGCTTTTTGCCTTTGAGGGGTAATTCCTGCTACAATTTTTCACTTAAGGATCACACCTTTTTTGTATCGTAAAGATCAAGGTCGGTCAGCACAATGAATTTACGTGGTCATTTTTTGATAAGTTGATTAGAAATTTTTTATTGCAAAAAAAAATAAAAATTGGGTTTTAAAAATTCAAATTTTTTTTTTTAATTTTCTGAAGCAATTTCAAAAAACTGTCTCGGACATTTGTAAATATGTTAATTGTGAATCGAACAAAAATCAATCATCTCTGTGAACAATATTGGCTGAGAAATTGAAATTTTGAGAAATTTGCCTTGGGGTGTGGGGGAGGGGGGAGGGGGGAGAGGGAATGGGTAAATTCCAAAAACTTTGTGTGCTGTAAATTTTTATTCAAATTTTATAAACATGCAGTATATACCTCAGAGCTTATTTACTCTGGAAGTACTTCTTTTTAATTCTTGAATACTACATAGGGAAAAACTGTCCGGGTCCCTCTGAAGTTTGCAGCAAGTATTAGGGGCTTGTTAGTGAATTATTAACACTGTGGAGAACTTATCTAGAATGTTTTAGACTTATGAGTGGTGTATTATTTTGTAGGTTTAGATGAAAAATGAAACTGTGAAACAGGATGCCATTTGCTTGGTAATTTTGAACCCCATTTTCTTCCGAAGACTATTTCGATTTTGCCGCTTTATTTCTCCAACAGTTTTGCAGGTAAGGAGAAATTTTTTTTTGCATAGCAAAAATCAAGGTGAGTGGTATAGAGTTAAGATGTATTTTTTGATAAGTTTACTAGAATTTTTTTTATTAATTCTTTATTGTCATATTGGGAAAATGTTTTAAAAATTCAAAACTGTACAAAAAATTTCCTGAAGCAATATCAATAAACTGAATCTTAACTTTTTAGATATGTTCATTGTAAATCTAACAAAAAAAAACAACCGTCTCTATGTACAATATCTCTTGAAAAATAGCAATTTCTCAAAATTTTCCATTTGGGAGGAGGAGAGGGGTATGAGTGAATTACAAAAACTTTGTGGGTATAAATGTCCATTCGAATGTTATAAACATGTTATGAATTCTTCAGAGCTAATTTCACCCGTGAAGTATTTTTATAAATTTTTGAATATTTCATAGGGCAAAAGCGTTCAATTCCCATAAAGCAAAAAATCAACCTCAATATCGATAAAAACAAAATATATCACATTCTCATACAAGAAAAATTGATCTCTTCCCCGAATTAAAATTGATGAAGGTCAAATTGAAGAAACCAAACTCGTGTAAGTTCCTGGGCTTAATAACAGATAAACATCTGACCTTCAACGAGCACATCCCTCATATTAGTACTAAATTAACAAAATCCATCAGAATCTTGAATAAAGTGAAAAATATCCTGCCTGAAGAAGGTTTGCAAATACTTTACCAAACGCTCATTTCACCATCCTCACTATACAAAATAGATAGATACATATCACTGAACTAATAAATACAAAACCAATTTACTCCTTGATCAGCAAAAAAGAACCATCAGAGCAATAAAGAAACTAGAATTGAATGCTCACACAAATGATTCATTCAAAGTTTACAAATACTTTAGAACACAGTTTGGGTCTACTTCTGGATTATGGTAATTTTTCGGTTTATAAACTCATTTTATAGAGAGTTTTCTTGCGCATCTAACGATTTAGTTGGCTTTCAAGTGTGTCAATTGGTTCGTCTCCTAGACAGGGTAGAAGATGCGCACTAGCGTGACCTTGGGGCGCACCAATGGATGTGTGACCTCCCTCTTCCCCCTTATTACAAGTTAGTTTTGAGTGTTCCTCTATGGGAATTGAAAGAGAGTTCATTCATGGCCCTGCTTGAAATGCTTTTGTACTCAAAGGAAACATTCTATTACTCAGTGATAAATTATGATGGTGTAATCAGGGTGCGTACAGGCTCTGAGGTTCAAAATTCCACTACTTTTTCATGACTTTTTATGCCAACCAAATCACATTTTCACTACCTCTCTCTGCCCAAAATAATGTCACACAAAGTTAAATTGCAGCACAATAAATGTATTTCAGTCATAAACTTCACAGAACATTCATCATTACTTGCAGGTCTTGTTTTCATAAATGTGTAAATGATCATCACAACACCAAACAGTCATGCTGGACAGTTCAATAGCATCTGATATGCATTTGCCAGTGCATTAAGTTTGTCATTAATTTCCGCATTCAGCCCCTTGAGTTGTTCTTGCTTGTCTTTGGCTGATTTCCTCAATGCATTTGACTTTGCCAGTAGGCGCAAATCATTCTTGTCCTCTGCCTTCCGTGCAAAGCTGTCAGCATCCTCCACCAGCGCTTGCAGACTCTCCTCCATCCTCTTCCGTTTTGTCTTCAGTTTCTCCACTTCATCCAGTTCTCTCTTAATCTTCTCTCCCTTCTTCTGCTTCTCTGCCTCTTCCTTCTTTTGATCCAGGTAGTGTTGATAGCGCTGTCTGCCCTGTGAAGCTGAAAAGAGGAGTTTCTTGGAAATGTCAACCTTGGAGATACCTCCTACATGTTTGATGTGGTCCATGACCACTCTCTGCGCCACGATGGTGTTCTCACCCATGTTGACTTCCATGAGCTGCTTGCTCACAGAAAAGCCCCTTTCCACTGAAGCCTGGCCATGTGACAGGACCAGTAGCATCTTCACAACCAGCCACAGTTTCTTGAGGGAGGATGTGGCCAGCTGGCTGCTCCAGAAGACATCTAGCCAATCAGTGTCTTGCTGAAAACTGTTGAAAGTGCTGATCTTCCTCTGTGCCTCATCAAAGAACTCTGAAAACTGGCTCATCACCTCATCGATGTCCCCCTGTGGTAGCCTCTTAGCATCGCTGAGCAGCTGCAGACAGTTTTTCAGCATGGACTTGGTCTTCTCTCTCTTTCTGCGATCCACAAAGACACTTGGCACCAGCCAGCCCATGTTTCGGGCCAACACGAACTTCAAAGGTGACTTCTCAACAATCTTCTTGATGACAGCAACAAGGAAATTCTTCACATCATCCCTGAAGGAGAAAGCAAGCCTCTCATTCACTTTCTTTGCAGCCATCTGATCTTTCAAAATACTTGCAGCAACAAAGCCAGGGTCAATCTTGCTATTTTGCAGGTAGATGGTCTTGTCATTGAAGTCAAGGGCAGCATACTTAGCTGGTGTGGTCAGTTTTTCCAGCACCTCTGCTTTCACACACCTCTCCAACAGAACCTTCACACACCTCCGACTCGCACGCGGTGCAAACCGCTATTGTTTTCAGTTTGGGATGCGGTGCTATCCATTGTTGAAAGTCTTTGTCTCGCAACCACAAGTTGTTGAAAGAACAACTGCCTGGCATGACGATAATTCCTCAGCTCAGTCTTGGCACCGTAACTCTAGTCACACACACACGGGATGGTCAAGACCGATGATAAAAACTCAGCTCGAAAATGTTCAACAGTGGCGACAGGTCAACAATGGTCCGAGCGAGCGCGTGTCTTCAGTCACACTGAGCGCGTTTGGTTTCACGTGACGCCTGAGAACCAATCAAAATCGCGGACACTAAAGACGTAGCTGTATCAACCAATCAGAGCCCAAGTAACACTCGAAGGTTACTGACAACGCCTCGCTCAACGCGGACCAAACGGAACGAAAATTTTCAACAGTAAAATTTTCTTTTCACGAAAATCCTAAAATTTCATGACTTTCAATGACCATTTTTAAAATCCCACTACTTTCGAGGCCTTGAATTTTATTTTCGAAATTCAACTACTTTCCATGCTTCTCCATGCCTGTACGCACCCTGTGTAATTGAGTGTCCCTTTTGAGTCCTGCTGCTGAGTCATCAGCTAATTAGCTTGCTGTGTAAGCATAAGCATCTTCCGGAGTTTTGAAGCTACATGAATGGCAAATATATCAATCGAAAGGGCTCAAAAAGAGCTACAAAACAATAGGGGTGATTAAAAAAATAAAAATAGTCATTATTGAAGAAAAAATTGTTCTAAAAAAACCCTGTTCTGAAACTTGTATTTTTTAACTTGTGGTATGGATCCTTCCCCACTTTTTTGAAAGTACAGAATTGCTGATAAGACCCAGTTCAAAAATTAGGCAAGAATTAGATTAGATTATTCGTTAGTTTAAGCCTCCCTATCCAAAACGAAGGCAATTCAAAGATATGAAGGAAGAAGGCACCATTTAGTAGGGAGTCAAGGGAACGCAGAATCTATGCAGAAAGGGCATAGAATAGTGATGTACCGATGTATTGGTATCAGCAGTATCGGCCATTTTTAGTGGTATCGGTATCGGTAAAATTCAGCCGATACTTTACCGATACTTTCCAATAATACATATTTTATCATGAAAATGAAGGTCCGAAATCATGAAAGTACATGTATGTAACATAATAATACCCGTCGTGTATTTATTTATATATTTATTTGGTGTCCGCTTCTCAAAAAACTGTCATGGTTCTTCTGGGACAGACTTTCGCCGTGCTCAAATAAACGTTAAAATGAAGGGTTGTTCGGCCAAACAACCATCTTCTAAAAAGGTCCGGCTTTGGATTATGCATTCTCGTCAGTGAGCACAGCATTTCTGAACTCTACAAACCTACGCCTCGAGACGAGCTTCACCAACCGCCAAGCATCGTTCGAAAGCAGCCAGCGAACCTCACACCCTCTACGAAACCCGCCATTGGACTTCGGACCTTCTGCCACGGAGCCGACGCCTGTACCTGGGATCATTTCAAGATACTTCCATATTTCTTCATGTATTTAAACTTCTTCCTGCAAGACCTAAAATGTTGTTCATTCTACATAAATTACTTGCCATTTAATTATAAAGCTTAATCCATTTGAATCATCTCCCAACACTTGCTATTTTCTGAAATATTTCAACGTAAAGCTCCAGGAAAGTGAACGTGTTCGTTCTCACTCGAAACGGCGTCACACAGCCTCCTTCTGAGCAGTGTGCACGAGCGGCATTAGGACTGGTGTCGCCAATTGAGCAAGACGTGTGATCCCCCCGCTCTCGCCCTTGCGGGCAGAGTGGAGGAGGTGCTTTAGTTAAAGTTGTTTGAATTGTCAACCGCCAGTCGGAAGAACCACAGCTAAGTATCATGCAATATACTCATCTACATTCTCGTCCATACTCCAATGTAACTTCATGTGTAGGGATAGATTAACCTCGTTCGATGTAACTCTAAACGATCTTTGTTTCTCAATTAATTACTCAGCTCCGAGGCTCCACCTCATATAAGATGTTCTTGTCAGACTTCTCAATATATTCGTAATCTATGTTGCGTCTGTTAGTCATGTTAAAGGCTTCACCTGCTTATTTGATGTAACAATGCAAATTCCAATAATTGTGTCACTTGATAGATCAGAATTAACGTAACCACCGAGATCTGATGGCATTGTAATCATTTAGAACCTCTAATATGCTATGTACACCGTGAGTCACTTCTTATTTCCGAATGTGTCATCCTTTTTGCTAATTGAATTTGAAGACGTCGTCATTATAACATAAAATTGCGTTGCAGCCATCTAATCATTTACCTTTATGATGTCCCACTTAACTTGTTATAATATCATGATTATTTACAACTAATGACATTGAAAGGTCAGAATCTTAATTTGATCTTTATTGAAATAACAAAATATAATAATTGAGGCCTTCAGTCTCGACCATCAACTGAAAGAAAATGAAAGCAAAGAGAAAATAATGATGGATAATAATGCAGAGAAAGAATTGCCTCCTGAAAATTGGCCAACGAATAATACGTACATCGATGAGAGAGAAAAGAGTTCGTAACAAAACATAGGTTGTCTAAGTTTGCGGTATCATGGAGACCGAATTCCTCAGTGAAACATTAAAAGATGGCGTTTTCATGCATTGAAATATTAGACATTTTATCATTTTTTATCAGTAGGTTTTGTTAGGATAGGTTAGGTTAGCTTAGATTAGGATAGGCTAGGTTAGCACAGGTTAGGTAATACTGACAGAATTTTTCTCGGGTCCACCTAGCTCTAACGATGACATTGTCCATGGAATTTCCACGGGTCCTGCAACTATCTAATAATATCCTTGGTTTATTTGGAGTTCGTTTCTTCCATTTTCTTTCTCATGCTCATAAGGAGAGTTATAGTGACCGTACCTGCAATACGAGTTTTACCAGTGCGCAAGTACAAGAATATTTTTTATCACGAGCAATGTTAGGATGGATATATTTGTTCGGCACCACTTCTGGAAAATTTGTTCAAGAAATTTTGTGAATCCCGTCATTTTTGACAGGCCGTGCGTACTAGTAACCAAATAAAGAGCCTATTCATACCTAGTAAATTAGATAGCTAACTGTTGAACTATAGCATTTAATCAGTCCCACTAACTGAATTAACTACTTAGAATTCCCGATGAGTCACGTACGGTCATAACTGAAAGCTGTGTAGCATGAATAGTTAAACCCTGTAGCAACATAAAATTATTATACTTTTACGACTAAAACCTATATAGTTTGACCTAATTTCAACTTCTTGAAGTATGTGACAGGCTAACAAAAACTAAACCAATTTAATAAAGTTGAAGGTGCATTTGAAAGTTTTTGTGAATTTAATATAAAATTACCTGAAAATTCTATTTTAATTTAGCTTGCAAATCGTCAAATATTCCAAGGCTGATAATTTATTTTAATTTAGCAAGTACATCGCCGCTCATTACGAATCTTGTATTTTTCTTCTATGTTAAGATGTTTGAAAAATTCACAAACAATCTTATAGTTAAATACATCTGAATGGGTCAGTTGATTGCTTTAATCGCAACTTGATGGGGAATTTAAGAAGGAGGAAAATTCCAAGGAACCTAATCATATTTACTAGGAATACGCTTTGGAGTCCAGCTCCATCATCAGTTCGTAAAAGTAAAATTCATTATGTCTAAAAAAAAAGAAAAAAGAAAATGTTGGAAAAAGTCATTAAAAGAAATCTTGAAAACAAAAAACAAAATTAAATTATGTCCCAGACTAAATAAAATTGACAAGATCTAGTTACAATTTGCAATGGGTAGGAGCTGTCGGTATTGTTGAGCGCCGGTTTTTGCTTAAAATTATGTAGCGACTCTAAAATTCTGAGGTCATATGCAGTTGAAGCCGAATCTAAGATTTTGAAGTCCGCAGAGGATATCAGTATGTTGCATTTTACTGCATGATTACGTAGTGCGGAGTGTGATGCGTGTGCCAATTGGTTACCCTTGCAGAAGCTTTGACCCCGATGCTAGGCCATTCTAATATTAAAATTTTGTGACGTTATACCGACGTACGATGATGTGCACTGCACACAACTGTACAACTGTAAGAATAAATCAGAGAGGCTCGCATCTCCATCGGAAGCATATCCTTGTACCGGAAAAAAGAAGCAACCTTAAAATTGTACAATTCCGGTTTCAAAATGGGATTCAATACCTTTCATGAACGAATTTTCATGATGTAGATGACAAACAAATACAGTATATCCATCCTAACAGTACTCGTGATAAAAAATATTTTTGTATTTGTGCACTAGAAACCCGTATCACAGATACGGTCATTATAACTATCTTTATGAGCCTGACAGAGAAATGGAAGGAGCGGACTCCAAACAAATAAACCAAGGGTATTATTAGGTAGTAGCAGGACCGTGGAAATTCCACTGAGAAAGTCATCGATAAGCTAGGTAGACCCGTGAAAAATTCCGTCAACATTACATACCTATCCCAACCTATCATGTCCTAACCGAATCCATCCTGATAAAACGTCAAACATATCAATGCATGTAAGGCCATCTTTCAATGCACTGAGGAATTCGGTATCCATGATACTGCAAACTCGGACATCCTATGTTTCTTAAGAAGCGGACACCAAACAAATTTATAAATAAACACACAACTGGTATTATTAAGTTAGATGATTGTAAAAGTATCAGTTTTGGTAGTAGTATCGGTCTGTGTATCGGTATTTACAAGTATAGTAGTATCGGTATTTCCAAGTATCGGTATCGGCCAAAAAATGGGTATTGGTCTTGGCCAAAAAAATGGTATTGGTCTTGGCCAAAAAAATGGTATCGGTACATCACTAGCATAGAAACAGTAAAACAAGCAAGAAGTTCATGAAACAAGATCAAAGTTGAAGAAGAAAGTAGTAGGTGCTGAAAAAACAGGACTGCAGTGAACTGAAAAAAGATGGTTCTTAACTTAACAAAAGCATTTTATTTCAACAAAAAGAAGGCCTACCTAACTCTCAGCTTGGGCCCTCACATTGTCCCCCTGGGAGTGCTAGCTAATTCCCATAGATACAATATTTGTATCCCCCTGGGAGAAATTAGGCAAGAAAGAAAAAAGTATTTTTTTAAAAAATGACTCTCCTGAAAACTGACCTTTTTGACCTTTGAAAACCTTTTTCTTCCACAGTTTTGAAGGTACAGGGATGGCAAGCATACAAATCAATACCATATGACGAGATCTATAGATACAGTGCAAAAGTTTTTAATTTCAAATCATGTTGAAAATTAGGATTATTCAAAAAAGTGAAAAGAGGTCAGTTTTTGGGAAAAAAAATCTCAAAATTCAAATAATCAAAAAACTTTTGCACTGGATCTATAGAAAAGACAATTAGCTATCTAGAAAATATTTTTCCAATTCTTTGAGTTTAAAATTGTAGGAGAAGTAGGATTTTCTAAAACATGTTTTTTCAAAAATAATCAAATTCATGTATGGTTACGAAAAAATGCACAAATAATAAAACGTATTCCTTACAATTTACACCTACGGTATATATCTCAAAAAATCCACCCAGAACTTACAGACTTTTACCTCGAATTGTCCCCTTCAACTCATGGATCTATACAAACTTTCCATTTGTAATTTTAAGCATTAAACATTGACTAATGATGGCAAAATAAACCTCAAACAATTAACTGCACAAACTGGTCATCACAACCATTTAACTAGTAATAGAAGTAACTTCATGCTTCTTTATAATTCAAAAGCTTGGTCACAGCAAAGTATCCTCTTAGTTGGAACTAAAACTTGGAACTCAATCCCTGCGGAGATCCGCGAAAGAAATTCTCATTAAGTATTCAAAATAAGTTTCTAATCTCAATTCCTATCAGAACATTTGTCATTTAAGATAACCAAGTCAAATCTTGTCTCTTACATGACTGGTCCTGATAGGGTAATTTGCCATGGTTAATATCGTTGATCTTCAATCTGTTCTTAAATTGTTTCTAGAATATACTGTTGACATCTAGCCCATATAAACTATTTTGTAATATGAAGCATCGAATATCAAGTCACAAATTCTTTGATCAGTCTAATGCATAACTAAGTTGAGTGAATTAAGTTGAACATTATAGTACACCTTAGAATAGCATTAATGGTAGGATGCCTTAAAATTTACTGAACTTATTCAGGCCCACAGGTAGCTCTACTCAAATTTGACCCCTGTACTAGCATTGAAAATCAATTTATCTCTGTATCGCTTGTGGTAAATAAATTGCTTACAACTGTTTAAACTTATCTCAAAAGATACAAAATTTCCCCTTTATATCACCTTCAAGTTTTTCATTGTTGACCGTTTAATTCAAACAAACTTGTATTCAGAGTGAGAACTACTTCCTCACTTGTGCAGTAGAAAAGTTGTGAGGTGTGCGGTGAGTGATGGATAGTGATGACGTGTGTGTGATGTAACATGGCTTAATAAAAAAATTCAGAAATAAACCATACAGCTAAAAATTATTATTGTAAAAGAGTGAAAAACGTTCATCTTTTCATACCCCAAAGTTTCATGCGAGAATGAATGCAGAGCAATTTCATCTCATGCAAACCAGAAAGAAATACTTTTTACTCTGGACGTCATAGCGCCTAAATTAAATGATGGACAATAAAAAACTTAAGAGCTGGTAACTACTCGAGATGAAATTTTGCAACAAATAAAATGACAGGTGCGACTGCCTGCAGGGCAAGACCAGCTATGGGGAGGGACAAGACCAGCTATGGGGAGGGACAAGACCAGCTATGGGGAGGGACAAGACCAGCTATGGGGAGGGACAAGACCAGCTATGGGGAGGGACAAGACCAGCTATGGGGAGGGACAAGACCAGCTATGGGGAGGGACAAGACCAGCTATGGGGAGGGACAAGACCAGCTATGGGGAGGGACAAGAACAGCTATGGGGAGGGACAAGACCAGCTATGGGGAGGGACAAGACCAGCTATGGGGAGGGACAAGACCAGCTATGGGGAGGGACAAGACCAGCTATGGGGAGGGACAAGACCAGCTATGGGGAGGGACAAGACCAGCTATGGGGAGGGACAAGACCAGCTATGGGGAGGAACAAGACCAGCTATGGGGAGGGACAAGACCAGCTATGGGGAGGGACAAGACCAGCTATGGGGAGGGACAAGACCAGCTATGGGGAGGGACAAGACCAGCTATGGGGAGGGACAAGACCAGCTATGGGGAGGGACAAGACCAGCTATGGGGAGGGACAAGACCAGCTATGGGGAGGGACAAGACCAGCTATGGGGAGGGACAAGACCAGCTATGGGGAGGGACAAGACCAGCTATGGGGAGGGACAAGACCCGCTATGGGGAGGGACAAGACCCGCTATGGGGAAGGACAAGACCAGCTATGGGGAGGGACAAGACCAGCTATGGGGAGGGACAAGACCAGCTATGGGGAGGGACAAGACCAGCTATGGGGAGGGACAAGACCAGCTATGGGGAGGGACAAGACCAGCTATGGAGAGGAACAAGACCAGCTATGGGGAGGGACAAGACCAGCTATGGGGAGGGACAAGACCAGCTATGGGGAGGGACAAGACCAGCTATGGGGAGAGACAAAACCAGCTATGGGGAGAGACAAGACTAACTTTGGGGAGGAACCACACTGGCTACGGCAGGGGCTAGGCTGGCTACGGCAGGGGCGAGGCTGGCTACGGCAGGGGCGAGGCTGGCTACGGCAGGGGCGAGGCTGGCTACGGCAGGGGCGAGGCTGGCTACTGCAGGGGCGAGGCTGGCTACGGCAGGGGCGAGGCTGGCTACGGCAGGGGCGAGGCTGGCTACGGCAGGGGCGAGGCTGGCTACGGCAGGGGCGAGGCTGGCTACGGCAGGGGCGAGGCTGGCTACGGCAGGGGCGAGGCTGGCTACGGCAGGGGCGAGGCTGGCTACGGCAGGGGCGAGGCTGGCTACGGCAGGGGCGAGGCTGGCTACGGCAGGGGCGAGGCTGGCTACGGCAGGGGCGAGGCTGGCTACGGCAGGGGCGAGGCTGGCTACGGCAGGGGCGAGGCTGGCTACGGCAGGGGCGAGGCTGGCTACGGCAGGGGCGAGGCTGGCTACGGCAGGGGCGAGGCTGGCTACGGCAGGGGCGAGGCTGGCTACGGCAGGGGCGAGGCTGGCTACGGCAGGGGCGAGGCTGGCTACGGCAGGGGCGAGGCTGGCTACGGCAGGGGCGAGGCTGGCTACGGCAGGGGCGAGGCTGGCTACGGCAGGGGCGAGGCTGGCTACGGCAGGGGCGAGGCTGGCTACGGCAGGGGCGAGGCTGGCTACGGCAGGGGCGAGGCTGGCTACGGCAGGGGCGAGGCTGGCTACGGCAGGGGCGAGGCTGGCTACGGCAGGGGCGAGGCTGGCTACGGCAGGGGCGAGGCTGGCTACGGCAGGGGCGAGGCTGGCTACAGCAGGGGCGAGGCTGGCTACAGCAGGGGCGAGGCTGGCTACAGCAGGGGCGAGGCTGGCTACAGCAGGGGCGAGGCTGGCTACAGCAGGGGCGAGGCTGGCTACAGCAGGGGCGAGGCTGGCTACAGCAGGGGCGAGGCTGGCTACAGCAGGGGCGAGGCTGGCTACAGCAGGGGCGAGGCTGGCTACAGCAGGGGCGAGGCTGGCTACTGCAGGGGCGAGGCTGGCTACTGCAGGGGCGAGGCTGGCTACAGCAGGAGCGAGGCTGGCTACAGCAGGAGCGAGGCTGGCTACAGCAGGGGCGAGGCTGGCTACAGCAAGAGCGAGGCTGGCTTAGATTAGATTATTAGTTAGTTTAAGCCTCCCTATCCGCAACAAAGGCAATCCAAAGACAGGAAGGAGGAAGGCACCATTTAGTATGGAGTCAAGGGAACACGGAATCTATGCAGAAAGAACATAGACACAGTAAGTTGAGAAAGAAGGTTATGAAACATGATAGAAGTTAAATGATGAAAGAAGTGGGTGCTGAAAAAACAGGACAGCAGTGAACCGAAAAAAGATTGTCGTTAACATAACATAAAAACATTTTATTAAAAACAAGAAGAAGGTCTACTTAACTTTTAGCTCGGGCCTTCACACATTTTCCCCCTGGGAGCGCTAATTCCCATAGATACAATAGTTGTATCCCCCTGAGGGGAGCCAGGCTGGTTATGGCAGGAGCAAGCCTGGCTATGAAAGGAACAAGACTAACAAAGAGAGAAGCAAGACCAAGTCAGGGAGAGATAAGAGAAGCTACAGAGAGGACAACATAGGCCATGAAGGGGCTATCACTGACAGAAAAACGAATAATCATCACTGAACAGCTCAGCCACTCACCTGGCCTCGAGGGTAGTCGAGTTGTTGGGGACGTGCATCAGCAAAGCAGTTGAGCAGCAACATGCACACAGCGAGTGGGAAGTGGATGTTGTAGATCACGAAATCCCAAACCTCCACCTGCTGCAGAAACAAGAATCTAGTGGTCCTCTGACATACGAGCATTTTTTTGACTCCATTGTAACATATTGCTGTCAATAAAAAGGTTATAAACAAAAAAATAAGTTGTTCTGCGTGCTTAAAAAATTGATCGTTCCATTGTTACAAAAGAAAATTTAAGACAACCAAAATTCTTTTTCCCACAAATTAACAGAAGCCACCTTAGAGCAAAGGATTTCAAATCCAATAAAGTGCTTAAACAGAATAAAAACAAATTATTTTCAAGGCAACTTCTAACTAGAGATGAGAAATGAAGACTATAAACAACACACGCAGAAACGCTCATGGAGGTAGCCCAAGCAAAAACGAGACAATTTCTAGTGCCGGGCTTCATTAAAAAACTGAGGGTATCACGTGGTAAGATGGGCGCAAATTGTCTACTATGTACTTTTAATAGTATATCAATTGAGAGGATGCGTTTGTGCTTTTCTGGCATAATAAATACTGGCACAAATCTGTTTAGGATTGGTTGGGATGCACTTTCTCTCTCTCTCGAATTCTACATTTCTCAGTTTTTATTCCTTCTTAATTTCACATGTTTGTAGTTACAAAAATTTGTTGAGTGGTCTGATTTTAAATTATTAAGCTAAAATTAGCTAAAATTGTCCAAAGATCACAAATTTTTTGGATAAGAAATATTCGATCAAACAAGGTAGTGTAGGCGTGGCTCCAAATATGTTTCTTGTTCATCTTTAATATCCAGCATGGATCAGTCTATATTTGTTCTGCTTTCTCCTGTACTTTTGAATGATCTTTAGAGTTAAGTATAGTATATAGTATATAGTTTAAATGTGTGATTCAAAGTGCTCAATGGTTGTTTTGTGTTCTTGATTTTGCGGTTTTTCTTGTGTCTGAATAGCTTCTTAATGCACTGTCTTTCTTTTGCTTTCAGTCACTCAGATTTTAAGTAAAACTAGTGTAATATTATTTCTTGGCAGAGCTATTCCTTCACCTTATACAACCAAGTGTTGATCTGGTGAGTGTTGCTTCACTGTACAGTTTACTTTGCTTGTGTATATTTTTTTGTTGCTCTATGCTAAGATTTACTTTATATTGAGCATGATGTTTTCTTCTGGCATATTGGTTCTTCCATTTCTTTTTTGTTGAAAGATTGAATTTTCAGTTTTGCTAGATTTCAAGATCATTTTTGTAATAATATTTCTCTTAAATTCCTCTTTTGAATTTGTTGTTGAATGATTTGGTTTGAGCTTTATTTCATTCATATTCATTTTATAGTCCATTTTTTTTAGTTGCTTTGTTTCATTTTTAGTCGATGTATTTACTTCGTCCAAGATGAATTCATTCTTAGCATGGTTTATTTGTACTGCTTCTTACTTTATTTTGAGGAATCCAAAAAGACTGATATGGTTTATTTTCTTTCTTCCTGCATTCTCATTTTTGTTTTATCTCTGTTTTCAGGGCTTTATTATACTGGCTTCTGATTTGTCTTCACTGTTTCTGAGCCCTGTCACTTATCGCATGTCTAATCACCTGTTCCACAATAAACCATCATTTGTCAAAACCAGTTTCATTACTTGCTCACTATGTGGTTCACAAATAGCTATGTGTAATGATGGGTAAATGTTAGTGCCCTATCCTCTTACAGTAGAAAAAGGTATTTGATTAAAAAAGCAAAAATGAAGTAAACTGCTTGAAGTCCCCACCGTTTAAGACACACAAAAAACCTTTCTAGATATTTTAAAAAACAAGCACTACTAGAGCATGAAAGTTCTCATTCGTCTAAAATTCAAAAGTATAATAAAATTTAATATGCAAAATTCCAAACGGAACTTTGAACATTATAATTAATACAGGTCTGACGAGAGGTTTTGTGAGCACAAGCTGAACTAGAAGCCTACTGGACACACGGTTGTCCAAACTTTACCAACTGCAGGTGTCAGTAGAAGAATCTTACATTATTTGAGTCTTTCACGTGAGCAATTTTATAAAGGAACTTGGAAATCATTATCTAACAGTGCTTATTTACCAATGAATTCTAAAAAACATTCTGCATAGTGGATATACCATTTCAAAACTTAATACACAAAGCTCGTTTAATTCTGATGTGCCCAAGTAAAACCGAGGGAAGTGAGTCCAAGGAGAGGAGCATACCCAGACTTCACATATGGAGCAAGAAGAATATTTATGACATAAAAGTTAGCACAGACAATAAGCGGGCACAATCACTAAGAATAAGGAATGGTCATGGACCACGGCACACTTCAAGTCAGCGGCATGTGTAGGAGGCGGAAAGAGCAAATCTAGGAGCAGATTTTTAACTCGTCTGTTGCAGCTGACATAAGCACTCAGTATCTGGCAACACTGCAAAGTTGCCATCTCTTTTCATGAACTATAAGTTTCCTATGCACGATTTTTCAGGGTCAAACAATGTGTTTTGTTTATTTGGCTCTTTTTTACTGATCTTAAGTCTTTTCCTAGGGTGCACAGCAAAATTTACAAGTGAATGAGGAAATGCACTTTTCCGTATTGGTTGCAAGCATCCTTAGGGCGCAGGGGTGAGCTGAGCTATGGTATGCACCGTGTACTACAGACTCTGCTCAAAGAGGCAGCAATTGCGCAGTGATTGTGCACCCATCCCACCTACTCCTAAGCACTCACATCATGCATGAGATGAACAAGAGAAGTGCTTCCACTAACACTGGGTTATTACATTCACACCCACTATCTTAAAATTCAAACAGAACGGTATTAGAGCAGAATCATTAAAACAATAATGTGCCCTTGAAAATGGATAAAATTTACTAAATTATAAATGAAAAATGAATGAATTTCACGTTGATTCACTGTGTTTGGCTCTTACGTTTTCAGAATATAAAATGAAGTAGTTCCTGTACTGTGGGATGCCGCACACAGTCATGAGCAGCCAGAAAAGGAAGAGGTACCCAGAGCTCTGGATGCCGTACTTCTTCTCAAACACCACGAATGTAACTTGTAACAACTGCAACGATAGAAAGATGCTAACGTCATACACAAATATACATTCGAGTAAACAATTTTAATTTCGTGGCGGAAAAAAATACATAAAGCTTGAAACAAACGAAATGAAAGTTCAGCAAAACTGCATTCATGAAAGATCAACATAGATGCCTTTCTGGTCTGAAGAATACTACATTCAGTGCATCCTAAGTTGAGTAGTGAGTTCTGAGACTACTAATTACAGGTGGCATGATTTGCACCCAACATGAGCTCTGCTTTCTTCACAGGTGTAAATACTTCCAGTCAGAAATGCCATGTCCTAATTGAGTGTATAATACATCATTAAAAAATATTTTTGTCACGAAATTGACATTTTAAACAAACGGAGAAGAAATTTTTTTTTATTTCGACCTCCGACTAAGAAGCACAAGTCTACTGTGTGTGTAACTTTAGCTAATCAGCATTTGAATACAACATCGTAATGCCAAGACATTGATAAAGGCACCACTTCACAAGATTTGCTAATTTTCCTTGTACAATGCATTCAATCTACTTTGATTTAAAATTGATAGAAAGTCTTAAAACTCTTCCAAAGTGTGACTGTTAAACAAAGCAGGAGGGGAGTTTGAAGCAAGCATGACTTACTATGGACATGAAGAATAACACAGGCACCAGAAAGTCGTTTGTGGACACATCCTCTGAACCGTCGCCATCCTGTACTATTTGGTAGATCAAATCTGAGAGGTGGAGCACCAGCAGCGCAGCAGAACAGATCTGAAGCACATCGAGATATTCTGTGAGATGAACAACACAGCAAGCATTGCCTGCACTGGCCTATGCATGTCAATGATAGGACACACAAAACAGTTCAGTAAAGATTAATGAAAAAAATTTGATTAGAACAATGAATCCCTCTTATCATCTAAATTATTTTTTGAGCTGGTTCACCAATTCAAAAATTGCAAATCATGAACCCTACTGAATCACTACAAGAGGCAAACAGGTACACTTTACTTTAGAAAATGAAATATTTCATGGGGCTTTTCAATTTTGAAAAAAGCATAAAAATACAATACTTTGGAAAAATGTAATAAGTTACATAAAAGACAATTTTTCTATTTTTAAAAAATGCACTATCATGAGAATGTTTTGCTTAAAACTAGAGATGAGAAATCGAGACTGTATAAACATCACACGCAGAAATGCTCATGGAGGTAGCTCAAGCAACAACAACAGACAAGCCCTGAGTTTAGTGGATTTTTTACCATGTCAAAATAGAATGTTAAGAGCACAACTTTCTTCAACTTATCACTTGCTACGTTTGAATGGGTTGAAATTTTTAGTGCTGATGGTGGCATTTGAGGTGCATGTGAAGACCAAGGGCAGGGCTTCAACGTGTTGCCTGCAGTTGATTTCTACTATCAAAGTGGGACGTCTGACTGCAGAATGCATTTCAACACAATCAACTTTATATGATATCAGCATGCATAAAAACACCATTGACTAACAAGTTAAAAGATGGAAAATTGGATCAACTTCTTCCAAAACTCCATATCAAACCATATAATCTGTGAAGTAGAGAGACAAGGGTAAAAATTTTAAGTAACCCCTAACCAACAGGCAGTAATTGAAAATAGCAACTCAGTGAAAATGGCCTAATACATAAATGGCATTGCCATTTGTGTATTATGCCCCATTTCTCAAAACTCAAATGACTGTCTAATACTCTCCACTCCACAGACTCAGCAATACCAATTTTCAATAATTTCAATCATCTTCAACGGCCTTTTGTGGTGCATCAGTAATGCTGTGAAATTTAAGGCATCAATTAAAAACTTTTGGAATTAAAACAAGGATATTTCAATTGCCAAAGCATGAAAAATTTCACATTAGAAATTAAAAATGTAAGCAACAGTGGATATATTATTGATGAATGCTTGGTTGTCTCCATTCTAAAATCCTTGGAAGCGTGTTAATGAATCCTCAGCGAAATGTAACTTTCCTGAATAACAGGGAATGCTTAAACAAACACAAAATCCCAGTGCAATCCATTGATTCACGGTGAGAATTGTGCTCCCGGTATCAACAAAAGGAAAGTCTGCAGAGGTAATTGCTCACAGCTGATATGTTTGTGCAAAGGCATCCTTTTATACATTACACCTTTAGCTCTACTCAGGTACAGAGGTGAGAGAGTGAAATAAAGCTTCTTATTCTGAAGATGATGTCCTTCCAAAGCATCTATTTACTTTACCACATGTAATTTTCAAAAATACACTAATTTTTACCCCAATACCATAAATGAAATTGCATAATTCAGTGTCATAAACAGCCTATAATCTAAGATAAATCTGCAAATTCTCCAAATCATTCCCCAAATGGTAGACAGTAAGAATTTGAAGCAACTCACCAGTTTAGCAATATTTAAGAATGTCCAAGGTATGAGTCTATCATGACTGTTTTTGATGATGTGGATCTCGAGAGCTGCAAAGAGCCAGAGGAAGATGCACGGCGTCCACACCAGCACGGTCTCCTCGAAGCAAGTAGTGAAGTGTGGGTCTGATGTGTTCCATATTCCATACACATCCTGGCAGTACAAATGGCAATATTATTGCAAATGGACAAAGGAAAAGCTCATCTAGATATAAATGAACTAAATGGGTATTAGAATGAACATTAAAACTTTGAATAATGCAGAAGACTTCTAGAGATAATGTTTATGCAATATCAATTCATTTACTGAAATCTTTCACCCCGTGAGGGGTAAAAATGTTTGATGCATGGTCAACAGTAAATTTACCATAGTAACATACCAGCCAAAAATAAAAAAAATGATTGATTGTATATATTTTATCAAGCTGAATAATAATTTGGAATACAAATACACAAAAAGCAAAGCACTGGTAAGATATCAGTCCACCCTTTGAGTGTGGCACAAGCAACCAACGCAATTTCAAAGAATGAGAAGTACCCAAAAAATGCTAATGGCATATCCTAATCAAAACATCCTTTTAACCATCCTGACTAATACTCCAACCAAAGAAAAGCTACTGCACTCACAGGTTTCAGTTATACTCATAAAATCAACACAATAGTTTTGTTTCTGTCTGAAAGTTTACATATAATCTCACAACATCAAATGAAACTTCTGTAATACAGCCAAAAGAATTGAGTAGAGAGAATAGCATTCAAAAGAATACCACAACACACTAAAGAAAGCATCACAGTGCACTGATAGAATTATGTAAGACTGAGTAAATTAGTTTAATCCTTTGGAACCTCAACTAAAGTGTTTTATAAAAAGGAATAGTGAAAGCATCATTTAGTATGGAGTTGAGAAAATGCCGAATCTATACAAGATATATGTTCCTACACAAGATCCCCTGCGGATAGACATAGTTCATTAGGAAGCAAGTTCATGAAACAAGACAAAAGTTGAAGAAAGTAATAGGTGCTGAAAACATGACAGTGGTGAACTGAAAAATGGACTGCCTACAAACCTCTCAGCTTGGGACCTCAGATCAACCCTTGGGAGTGCCAATCCCCATAGAGACAATAGCTGAATCTCCCCCATAGAGTCCACCAACAAAAACAACACAAATCAGAAAGGAATGAATGGAATAAACAAGACTGAGTTAATTCATACAGGAAAAAACCTACAAAGCAACAAAAATAACAGAAAAGTAAGATAATAGTTACTTACCCAAAATGGAGAGTTACAAAGATTGTCCAAGTTTTCGTTGCCTGCCATCTAATACCTATTGATTTAAATATAATTTAATCTATTCTGAAAGATAATAAAGAATTAGTATAAGTGGGCTAAATCCAACGTAACTTAAGTTTTGAAGCATCCTAGTAATAAAAAAGGAATAGTTTATGAAAATTTTACAGACTATTAAACTTGAAAAATATCCTAATTTTTTTTTACAAGAGATGAACATTTCTAGAGCGAGGAGGCCGAATTTACTAACGAGGACCTTCCATTCCAAATGGACGCCTAACTCACAAATGAAGCAGAGACTGTGAGTGGAAAACTGCCACTCTCACATTGAAGAGGACAATCCTTTTGTTTCTAGTAAGCTAATATATAAAACCAACTTCCAGGAATTTTTTCAATTCTTAAGTGAGAAAAAATCATAACAGTAAGCAAACAGTTCTGCTGTAGCATACAAATAAGAGAATCAGAATATAAATAAATGAGAAACTACAGTCACATCAGACTATGTTGTTCTTGGTATGGTAAAAAATTGTAGCTTGTAAGGTTCAACATTAAAACAGTGAACAAAGCAATGCTGACAATGAGTCCTTTAATCATTCTTCAACACCTAATTTTGAGCTTCATTTTATGATGCCATCCAAGATTGAGATGTAATAAAGGAAGCAGGGATCACACTGTCCCTACCCACTCTTCACAAATTTTAGAGAACTCTTCCTGTAATCAATTACAAGGACTCTCACTACAACATCACTCTATAACATGGACAAATACTGTATATTGTGCTTTTGAATAACAAAATTTGAATTACCCAATAGGTTATTAGTTGGTTCAAGCTATCCTTACTAGTGATGCAACTCAAAAAAACCGTGCTGTTTTTTTTAAAAAAACATTGTTTAAAACATTGTTTTTTTTGTAAAAAAAACATGGATATTTTTTTTTCTTTAAATACCATGTTTGAAAATAACTCAGCAAGGAAAAAAACACTTTACATTATTTGTTTTCATGTCAGATTATAAGACAAAGCAGCATACTTCTTAATTCATGGTTTTCTATGGTTTAATTGAATTTTTTATTTTCTGTGGTTTCATGTTTTGATATTTCACTTATTTTACAATGCATGTGAATCACTTTTAACTTCCCAAATAGTGTGTTGTTATAATATATCTTTACTTATGGTCATTGATAGAGATTTGGCCAAAAAACATGCTGTTTTTTTAAAAAAATGTTATTTTTACAAAAAAAAACATGGCTAAAAAATATGGATATTAATATATTTTATGTGACAAAAAAAACAATGCTGTTTTTTTACAGAAAAATCACGACTTGAAAAACATGGATATTAATATACTGTATGGGACCAAAAAACCATGCTGTTTTTTTGAAACATGTTTTCTACAAAAAATTCATGACTGAAAAAATATGGGTACTATTATCTTTTAAGGGAACCGTCTAGTCAGAATCAAGAAAATGGCCGTCCCGTTTTTTGTATGGTATCTAGATCTATGAAATTTGGCATACGTGTGTATTTTGGAAAATAAATAGGGGCTGCATCTAACACTTTTTTCCATTTTCGCCATAATGGTGGAGATAATGGGAGAAAGTGGGCAGGGAAATGGAAATTTTTCAAGCCACTTCTTCTCAAAAAGTCACTAACGTAGAGTAATGATTTAAGTATCTCATTGGATGCACAAAGGGTTGCTGAATAAGGAGTCAGAGGATTATTTTGAAATTCATAATAGTTTAGTTTTTATGGTGTTCTTAAAAAAAATTCAAAGAGTGATTCATTTTTCCGTAGATTTTTTAATGTAACTAAGACACCATTATGAAATTCAATGAGATCCTCTGACTCTTTATGCAGCAACTCTTTGCGCATCCAATGATACCAACAGCATTGCTCTACGATCACTAGTTTCTGAGAAGTGGCTTGAATATTGACATTTGAGTTGTTCATAAAACGCATTTTAGTACAGAAAACAGGTTTTTTCATTTTCAAGCTATATTACTAAGAAATCAGCGCAGGTAACGTTATGAAAGCAATTCTAAAATATTTTCTTGACTTTGGCAATCTTTCATCGTAGTATTTTGTGGTTCCTTGTTGAAACCGGTACCACAAGTGGTACCAGGGGCCAGGTACCAAGCATGAGGATCAGGGGGGACGTAAAGCTTAGGTGCACCGGAAAGGAGCGCTTCGATCCTAACTAAGCTTAGCAGATGCAGTTCAGCTACTGAGCTTGAAAGGCAGCTTCAGCAAATCGTTTGACATCATACTCGCGTCGGCTTTCATCTTACACTGAACAGCTGCATGGCCAGCAGTCCTATTTATGTCTATGGCACAGGAGGGAAGGGGGGAGCTCTGTGGGAGGTACCGAGATCAACGTTGCCAAATCGTAAAAGCTCTTGAAGACTGAGTGATAAATACACATGTCTTTAGAAATGAACAGTCGGTGAGCAATATCTAAGTGGAATAATTTGGCACACAAGCGCGACACGTCATGCGACCCTCCCCCGCCTCTTCTTCTCCCTTCGTTTACTCGCCTCAGATGCTTCAGATGCTTCCAAATTTTTTACAGCTTATCAATTGTGCATTGCTCTACCGAATTAAGCAATAAAAAAAAATTCTGCCAACTTTGGACTTCTGACTAGACGTTCCCCTTAAGTGACCAAAAAAAACCTGCTTGTTTTTTCAAAAAAACATCATTTTTTTACATAAAATCATGACGAAAAAATGTAAATATTAATATATTTTGTGTGATCAAAAAACCCAATGCTGCTTTTGTGAAAAAAATATCATTTTCTTTACAGAAAAATCATGACTAAAAATCATGGATTGTTGAGAATTTCCGTGTGCGCCTCTCAGGTACTTGTCAGTTTGCACTTTAGAGGCTTTCAGCTGACCGGGGGCGGAGGAGGAAGCAATGTCGGTGAGACCTTTTTATATTCATTTAAGAGGCTTTACATTCGTTACTACTACTCGACGCTCTACTGGACTCGCTACTCGTCCTGTGTTACTTAATGGTGTAACGAGAAATTACCGAGTGTTGCACATCGCCTGTGCATTTGCCAACCTTCTCGCAATCTTGGTTCTTTTCTTTGACCGTACTCCTGATTTGGTTTGTTTGAATGTGTGTGTTTCATGTTTATTTTGTTTGACTAGCCATTCAGAGCGGTATTACTAATTACTAGGCTTTCTAGCCGCCTCTTCCATTACTTACTTATCGGTTCTGTCAAGCCGTACTTACTTACTTATCGGTTCTGTCCAGCCGTACCTACTTACTTGTCGGTTCTGACAAGCCGTACTTACTTACTTGTCGGTGCTGTCGAGCCGTACTTACTTACTTGTCGGTTCTGTCGAGCCGTACTTACTTACTTGTTGGTTCTGTTGAGCCGTACTTACTTACTTGTCGGTTCTGTCGAGCCGTACTTACTTACTCGTCGGTTCTGTCGAGCGGTACTTACATACTTGTCGGTTCTGTCGAGCCGTACTTACTTACTTGTCGGTTCTGTCGAGCCGTACTTACTTGTCGGTTCTGTCGAGCCGTACTTACTTACTTGTCGGTTCTGTCGAGCCGTACTTACTTGTCGGTTCTGTCGAGCCGTACTTACTTACTTACCGGTTCTGTTGAGCCGTACTTACTTAGCTGTCAAGCTACCCTAATGAATTAAAAGCCCGTTGGGCCATCCTTAAAATGTTTAACTCTTGTTGATACTTGCTCTGAATGGCATTCTTCCACTATCGTCTTTTTGTTAATTTTTCATCTCTCACCTAACCTCTTTCTAAAAGAAGCTCCAATGGCTTCACTCGGGAAGTAATTCCTTAGGTGAGGGTCATTAGGACTTGACTCGAATTCAGTTTAAATTTGTGCTCTACGTTGAGAACTCTTATTGAAATAACTGCAAGAAACTTGCTAGTTTTGTGTTTTTCGCAAGCTTACCATTTTCTTCATGCGCAGTATACCGCAACTACGGCCGGGTCCGGCCTGCTTCCAACCCGACTGCAGATGAGGGCGTCATTTCGGCCCCGCTAAATTCTTGTTGTGCGCCCATCTGACTCCTAATTTTTGTCCGAGGTTCCTACCCTTCTGGAGGTACCATTCAATACTTGAAAATGTTCCTATTCTATCATTTGTTTGACCATAAATTTGAAGCTTAATGTTTTATTAATCATTCCTGGTCACTTGTTTGCTTAGTTTATTACATTTGTCACTTTAGCTGCTTTTGTTGAAAGACTCTCACCCGATTTTTCCTATTTTTTGTAGGCTGCGCTGTTTCCAGTGTGCCCCAGCAGAACACTCGCAAGCTAGGAGGAAGCGAGGGCTTATCAACCAATTTCTGAACGGAATACGATTCCATTCCTGCCTCAATCTTTGTCAAACTTCCACGTTCTTGTCTTCGGTTGCGTTACCAAATTAAAAACGTTTGAAAACATTGTAGTGTGTGATTTCCTTACAGGATGTCAATATATTTTATTTGACCAAATACAACCATGCTGTTTTTTTAAAAAACATCTTTTTCACATAAAAATCATGACTAAAAATGTGTATATTAATGTCTTTTATGTGACCAAAAACCATGCTTTTAAAAAGAAATGTTTTTTACAAAAAAATGTTTTTTTGTTAAAAAATGTTTTTTTGTTAAAAAATGTTTTTTTTACAAAAAAATGACAAAAAATAGATGATGTTTTTTGTAAAAAACATTTTTTTTAAAAAAAGCATAGATTTTTGGTCACATAATATATATTATTATTCATTTTCTTCACAGAAGTTATGACCAACCAAAAAATAAATGTTAATGACTTGTAAAAAAAAACCTGTTTGAAAAAAGATGATTTTTTTGGTCAAATTAAATATATTAATATCCATATTTTTTAGACATGCTTTTTTGTAAAAAAAAAGGTCAATATGCAGTTCAATGCGCTCACGGAAATTAAAAATTCCGCACCAAAGAATCACTAGGAACACATTTAAAAATGTTTTACAAGAATATTTTGCTTGCAGATGCATTATTTTCAAGTTATTCAAGTTTTGAATTTTCGTCTTCCATAGCAGTTCCGTTGCACGCTTGAGCTGTTAGAGTATGCTTGGGGACTTTGTAATTTGTTATTGGCTGACCTTGCGGAGCCTGAACCCACTTCTAGGATGTTTTAGTTAATAACACAATACAGGTTTTCATCCCAATAATATTAGTGGGACTGGGGTTGTGAATACTAAAATTGATATGCAGTTGACATCAGTTTCAATATGGCGGCCACCGTAGAACATTAGCAAAAGCGTAGGAGTGAATACTGTACATTCAAGTTTTCACTTCCCCAGCTCCGCTAATATTTTTGGGTGATAATTTTTGTTGTGTTATTAACTAAAACATCCTAGAAGTGAGTTCAGGCTCCGCAGGGTCAGTTAATAATAAATTACAAGTACCCAAACATACTTTAACAGCTCCAGCTCAAGCGTGCAACTGACTGGAACTGACTGCTATGGAAGACAAAAATTTTGAAGTTAAATTTAAAACTCAAAAATAATGCATCAGCGACCTGAATAGCATTCATGTAAAAGGTTTATAAACGTGTTCCTATAGTGATCCTTCGGAACAGAATTTTTAATTTCCGTGAGAGCATTAAACTGCATATTGACTAAAAAATGTGAAAAAAATCAGCATGGTTTTATGGTCACATAAAATATATTAATATTCATGTTGTTGTACAAATGATTTTTTTGAAAAAACATGATTTTTGATTTTCAATTTTTAGGTCAGATAAAATGTATTAATATTCAGTTTCTTAGTCATGATTTTTAGTAAAAAAAACTATGTTTTTTAGAAAAAACAGCATGGTTTTTTTGGCCGCATAAAATACATTAATATAAATGTTCTTTAGTTGTGATTTTTTCTAATAAAAACATCAAAAGGAAACCATACAGTAAAAGTGATGGCAGATAACCCACAATTACCATTACCATGAGGAGTCTTAAGAGGAACAGCAGGAGCCACAAAACTTATATAGATAGTCAAAATTCAGAGCTTACTATCTCTACTATGTCAGATCTTTTGGTCACATAAAAATAACATCATA
Source organism: Morinoia aosen (assembly GCA_030386875.1). Classification (NCBI taxonomy): domain Eukaryota; kingdom Metazoa; phylum Arthropoda; class Malacostraca; order Amphipoda; family Talitridae; genus Morinoia; species Morinoia aosen. The sequence goes on from CM059573.1 coordinate 28,456,093, forward strand.
GTAGAGATACTAATCTCTGAATTTTGACTTCATCAATATAAGTTCTGTGTCTCCTGCTGTTCCTCTAAGACTCCACTCCTCTAGGTAATTGTGGGTTTTTGACTTCATCAATGTAAGTTCTGTTTCTCATGCTGTTCTTCTTAGATTTCTCTAGATAATTGTGGGTTATCTGCCACAGTTTTACGGTATGGTTTCCCTTTGATGTTTTTATTCCAAAAAATCATGACTAAAGAACATAGATAATGGTGTATTTTATGTGACCAAAAATAAACAGACACATACCTCACAAAATTTGGGTGCGTGCAAAAAAACACCAAAAAAAAAAAAAAGCACATAAAAAACATGTTTTTTTTTGCAAAAAAAAACGCCATCAAATAAAACCTTTTTTTTTGCATCACTAATCCTAACTAAGGTGTTTTCAAGAGAGGAAGGCAATTTAGTATGGAATCAAGGGAATGAGAAATCTAAACAGTAGGTGCATACCTTACACATAGCTACTGAAAGATTAGAAGATAGTTATGAAACACTTTAAAATTTAAAACAATAATAAAAATTAAAAAAGGAAATATTTGGCTAAAAAATTCCTGTATGAAAAAAAAACTAGTCTAATTCAATGGATGAAAAAATACTCGACCTTCAGCTTGGGACTTAAGGGAATCGAACAATTTTTTGTATAAAACCTAAAAAATTTATAAATAATATTTCAACAGCGCCAGGAGCAAAATATGCTTGGAGGTATTCACAACATGTTTAGAACATTCTAACGGATGTTTAGAACATTCTAACGGATGTTTAGAACATTCTAACGGATGTTTAGAACATTCTAACGGATGTTTAGAACATTCTAACGGATGTTCAGATATCTAAAAGTTTAGAAATTTACCCATACCCCCACCGCCCACCCCCCTTCAAAAGGAAATTTCTAAAAATTCTTATTTCTCAGCCAACATTGTACAGTCGTATCTTGGTACTCGACCATAATCCGTTCTGAGGTGGTGGTCGAGCACCAATTTGTTTGAACACCGAAACCAATTTTCCCATAAGAAATAATGGAAAGCATTTTAATCCTTTCTTACCATTTAGAAAAATACCTAAGATATTATAAGAACGTGTATCTAAACAACAATGAAAACGTAAATGTGCACAAGCAGTCCATGATAAAGATAAATGCGACGCAACTGCGACGCGAGGTCGGACACTCGTACACCACTTTCATATTTTGCTATAATTTCCTTCTTCAGTTCAATAGTGGTCCTCACTGTTTTCCTCTTTGCATTACCCTTATCACTGTCTTTCTTTGGACCCATTATCAAGGGCTAGAGCAACACAAAAAAGTTTAAATCTGGGAAGAATTACTCGAACAAACTGCGTATGTCTTACTCCGCTGGCGGTCTGAGTCGAACTGACGCTTACCCGCTAGCCGATAAGGTAAGGGCCGAGGAGCGCGTTCGGGTCTACTCGGCTAGTCGAGTATTAAAAATCTGTTCGAGGTCCGATGCATTTTCTACTCAAATTTTTGGTCGAGCACCTATTTGGTCGAGTACCGAGGTACGACTGTACATAGAAACAATTAGTTTTTTTTGTTCGATTCACAATGAACTGGTCTACAAAATTGTAATCCAATTTTTTGATATTGTCTCAAAAAAAATTTAAGAAGTTTTTTCATTTTTTTACAGCAAAATAGGCCTATATTACTTTATAGTTATTACTTTAAAAAAAATTTCTTATTAACTTATAAAAATAAAGAACTACGCAGGTTCATAGTACTCAACTTGATCTTTACGATGCAAAAAAGATCTCTTCCATAAGTAAAAAAAACTGTTGGAGAAATAATTAAAAACCTGGAATGCTTTTTCGTCATAAAAAGTTTTTTTGGCTGTAAAGGTTTCTAGTGACGTTTGTTTACATTGACTCCAAGATGGCTGCCCCCATCTTGGGTACCAGGTGGCGCCATGGCGGCAGCCACCTTGGAGTCAATGTAAACGGACGTTACTAGAAACCTTGGTCAATATTGAGTTGAATGTTGTCAACGAATTTCATAATTTCATAGGTATAGATAGGTAATATAGGCTAGTCGATTTTAAGAAGTTTTACAAAAATGACAATGTGCCCGGAAATGCTTAGTTTTTGAGTTATTTAAGTTTGAAGTTATACGAACGGCGCTCCTGAATGGCTTTTTTTGCGGAAAAGCAGTCATTGTTTTTGCAATAGAAACGGAAGCTAACCCCCTAACTATTACAAACGTAAAGAGGTTGGGTCGTGAAGGGTAGCCACAGTTCTTTTAGTGAAAATTATAAGTAAAGGTTTCTGGTTAGTGACGTTTGTTTACAACAACTCCAAGATGGCTGCCGCCATGGTGGCAGCCATCTTGGATTCGTTGTAAACAAACGTCACTAGAAACCTTTATTTATAATTTTCACTAAAAGAACTGTGGCTACCCCTCACGACCCAACCTCTTTACATTTGTAATAGTTAGGGGGTTAGCTTCCGTTATTAATTAAAATACGCTAGCCGCGCGCGCTTCCATGGCACGCACAAGCCAGCTTCATAGTTGAATAATTCAAAAATAATGCATCACCGGGCAGAACGTCATTCTTGTAAAAAGTCTTAAAATCGACTATATTACCTATCTCTACCTACAAAATTATGAAATTCATTGACAACATTAAACTCAATATTGACCGAAACCTTTATTTATAATTTTCACTAAAAAAACTGTGGCTACCCCTCACGACCCAACCTCTGTATGTTTGTAATAGGGGGGGTTAGCTTCCGTTATTAATTACATTACGCTAGCCACGCGCGCTTCCATGGCGCGCATATGCCAGCTTCAAAGTTGAATAATTCAAGAATAATGCATCACTGGGCAGAATGTCATTCTTGTAAAACATTCTTAAATGTGTTCCTTTATTTATTCTTTGCAACAAAATTATGAAAATCGTTGAAAACATCAAAATAAATATTGACCAAAATTTGAAGCACATAGTAATCAGATATTCTCCTTAAAGTTCAATGAAATGATGGTATAAAAATTGAAAATATTAATTACAACTATTTTGATAAGCACAGAAACAGCATATTTTTGGTACATTGCTAATGCATTCTTTTTTCAAGTAACAAACTATAAGCAACCAGTTCGAGTCAAAATAAAATAATAAGAAATAGTACACAGGGAAGTTTCCCACTTATAAAAAAGTTTCAAGAAGTAGGCCTACTTGAAAACTACTATGACCGAGTATGAAGTAAACATAGAAAAAAAATTCTTAATATATATTAGATGATTTAGATCAGCTGGCAGCAGCTTACTGGCGATTGGAGTACTGCAGATTCAGTAAGATAGACATTCGTGTTTAATCTAATTTTAACAGAACTCAGGCAGAGGTTACTTATCGTGTGCCACAATCCCTTCTTTCAAATTTTGACTCTAGTTATGTGACAAGTTTTTCCTGCTATAAAAACTAGTTCGCCATTGGCACAGTTTTCATTCAAAACTGAGCTGATAAAATATAAATCTAAGTATATGATATGTAAAATAGAGGATAAAATTACTTTGCTCACGTCCCACCTTTTAGCCAGAGGCCCTACAGAAAAAAAAGTAGAAGCGGTATACTGAGTACATGTTTCACGCAAATGTCCGTTACCTCGGAATCATCCTGACTAATTATTATTAAAAAATATTTTGAACTGAGTCATGGATACTCTCACCATGAGCAACTACTCATGAAAACCCAAACGTCTTCTTTTTTTAGATGAAAACCTGATTCATGGTCTATGGCAACATTCATTAAGGGGGTCTTCCGAGGCCCCTTTTCGCTCCGATGGTCATTTTTCATGTTTTTGTTAGAAAAGGACCCTTAGGTGGTGGACTATTCGGTCCTAAAATTTTATGGCGCTGCGGACATTAGATCCCCTCCCCCAAGGGAGAAGGTAAGGGGACCAAAATCTTGATATTTCGACCCCATTTAAAAAGAAAACATAAGAAGAAATAGAAAATTTGCGAATGTGCTTTTGTTAGATATGTTTCAAGGATTCTGAAACTGTCTTTGTTTTGTTTCTAGCATAAAAACTCAATGAGTTCTATTTTTTTGATATATCAAAACCAGTGGACTAAAAACCAATATGTCAATTTTTTCCAAAAACTAAGGCCTGAATAAAAAGATGTATAGATGAAATTGTTTTTCTTTTCAAAGGTTACATATTATAGTCAAATTTCATAAAAATCAGACTGAAAACAAAAAATTTCATAATTTTATGAAATAAGTAGAAAAAAAATTAATTTTTCTTTTTTTTAAAATCACAATTCACAGTGTGAATATGATGTTATGCATGAAGATTATCGAAATAAAAATGAAAACAGCATTCAATTACATAGATTTTGCATCATATTGCACTTCAATAAAAAATTTTGTTATTGGCCTATACTGTAAAGTCACTTATTTTCAAAATTCAAAAGAATAGAAGTCATTGAGTTTTTATGCTAGGAAGACAAAAAAGACGGTTTTAGAATCTTTGGAATAATTCTAACAAACTGATAGCTTTCGATTTTCCAATTTGTACGTTGCCTTTTTTTTCTGCTAGTTCAAAACCTAAAAATTCGGTTGTATTTTAGGTATTGATCAAATATCGCATATATGGAAATAAAAAAAATTTCAAATAGAAAATTCACACCTATCAGTTTGTTTGCAATGTTACGAGAATTTCAAAACTGTCTTTGTATTTGTTCTAGCATAAAAATTCATTGACTTCTATTCTTTTGAAAATATCCCAAAAATGAACCAAAAAACGAGTTGAAAAAAATTAATAAAAATAAGGCCTAAATCAAAAAACTTCTCGAATAAAATATGTTTCTCTTGCAAAAATACATAAAGTGGCCAAATTTCAGACCAATGGGATCAAAATTTAATTTTGACGGGAGGACCCCCTTAAGTTACTGATGTACAACTGCTAACTTCAATGGTGTCAATTGTGTTACAACTGAAAATACCCTCTCGATTTTTCAAAAAAAACTTCTTTAACTTGCTCTTATTTGCTATTAACTGTGAAGCCCTGTGTTTTTCTAGCTAAATATGCTTGAGCACGTTTTCTGTAGTTAGATATATATTTTTATGAATGTACATTTTCTTGTTCCTCCGAATATTCATATGTTCAATTGACGGGTCCATATTATAACACCAATTCATGTTTACAAATTAAATATCTTTATGTTGAGAGTTTAAAAAAATATTAAAAACACTTTACTCATCAACTTCATTGGATATAAATTGCTTCATTTTATGGTCAATTGTGTTCTATCGATCATTTCCTATCATTAGTTTACGATTTTTTTTTTGTTTTTAATCCTTGTAAATCTTGTATGACATGTCGATAGTCCAGTCATAAGTTCTGCCGTGTGAGGCAATAAGCAGACTGTTTCCTATACTAAACTTCTGTAAGGAAAGAGCCTCTGCCGACTGATTTCCTTGATTCATTCTAACAACTGAGAGAATGCATTTATTGGGAGGTTAAATTAAGATACAGTAAAAGCAAGCAGAGCTGTGGTATTTGAGATCCTCACATCTATGGTGGATCGAGCCTATAAGTAAAATGCCAATTACTGCTCGAACGATTCCCAAATCTGAAACCATCTCTTCGGCTGCGGGAGAAACGAGGTTGGGACAACTATTGCCCCGCCACGTCAGACCATCATCTAAGGTCGGGGCTGCACGTCTCTACTTGATGTGCTTGGCCCAACCGCGCTATGTCCTCGCGCTATCACCGCCCGACTACTTGGACATCGTTACGAGAACTTGTTTCGAATAACACTAAGCCCAGGTGAGCCTCTCTTGATAAAATGCCGGCTCAGTTTGCGTAACGTAACTCCCTAACCTTGACCCTCTGTCAGGCCGCACAGGGGTTGTCGAGCCTTTTTGTGTTAGTTACCCATAATCTTAAGTATTTTCTTCATGTGTCCAGCTCTCTGAACGCCGACTTATCTATTTCCCCGCGCTGATGTTGCGTTTATGCATTTACTTTAGTTAGCCCTTAAATATCATTTGTATTACATGTCGATATTCCAATGTTTCTTGTGTTATCTAGCTAAATACGACTAGTATTTTAAATGCAATTTTGAGTGTTGTACCCTGTTATGCAGTAGCTCACGTCTGTACGCACTATTTTTGCAATAGAAAATAAATCACGGTCTTTGTTAAAATATATCAGTGTATGTGATAGGGACTTCAACGAGATTCAGCATTAAACAAGTCACACACTGAAGATAAAAGAGTTTCCTTTCTCCTTGTTGACATAGGCATTAGTCTTATACGACACCTCGCCTAATAAGGGGTTTAAGGAGCCACCTCGGAAGGACGAACTATTTCGCATAGTTGTCGATAGGAAGACGCTGTCGCAGTTCGGCACTAACAGAATTTACTTCTGTTGCCCTAGCGGACTGATTACGGCGTAGGCGGTACCCACACGAACCTCAGGAAGGGCAGCTGTGAAGAACCGCTAGCGCCCCGGAAAAGGTAGCTGTTCAGAAGACAGCCCCTTTTCCACGAACCCTCACGTCGACCGCACGACGGTATCGACACCCTCTAATAAGTCAAGGCAAATGTACCAGCTAGTGTAATTGCTTAGGCATCTGTTTATTTGATACATTTTCTTTGAAACAAGCCAGTTTCGAAAAATATTCGGAACAAGTTATTTATTAAAAAGAACTAAAGTTTGCAACTCTATGAATTTAAATTTATTACGGCTTCTAGCTTGAGCCGTCCAGAGTGGCGGTTGGCAGAGGCTCTTTACAGAGAATCTTAAACCTCTGTAAACTGTAACTTTGAGCAAACGGAAAGTTCGTCAAGATGGCAGCTATGCCTGTTTTTGTTGCTTCGACGCAATGTTGTAGCTTGGTGGAGCTGGAGGCTTAAATTAAACTTTGAATTTTCATGTCTGTTCTAACTTATTAAATTTATTTAATTTTTAACTGTGCGAAGTTTTGTTGAACAAAATTATTATTATATTATTGTATTTGCCTTAAAACTAAGATAGCCCTGGGTTTATTCGGTAGCACGTTGGTAGCCGGGGATTGTCGCAATTCCAGCCATTGCTCGAACGGTGAGGTCCCTTGCGGACTTTATAAGGCACAAAAAAGCCTTCCGCAATGAAGGGCATAGGCTGTGCTCCTTCTAATCAGTCTGAAATCAATAACGCTGATAATTTTACGACTAAGCGGAGCAATGGCGGGGGTCCTCACGTCTACGGCAAAAAATGTAAACTTAAATACTAAAACGTTCGTCTGATCTTCTTGTTCGAGTCCTAAGCCAGCGCGACGGATTCGAGCAAGCTAAGGAGCGTGGCGCGAGAACGCTGCCACGTCAGATTGAAACCGGTCGTGATCGCGAGTGCACCGTCCTTTTGTGTGCTCTGCGGGATTCGGCATTCTGCCCTCGCTACCTTGGACTTCTTGGGTCCTTGACAGCCGGCTGCAGTGAAGAGTGTTCGCCTGAACATGGTTTTCGAAGATCTTCAGGTGAGACTCCCGCTAATGACGCTCCGCTTGTCCTAATTATCTTAAATTTCAGCGTTACCGGCCCCAGATGGGTTCCCGGTAAATTTGTGTGTCTTTGGGCCCGTTGATACGAGGGTTGAGTCCACTTGTTAGGGTGTCTGCACACAGGATATAGCAAGCCTCAATAATCTATATATTAATACGCTAACCTGTCCGTCATACCCTTCATTGCGGTATCCATGATACGGGTTGGCTCGCGTCGGGTCGAGTTACAGATTGGAGGGAAAGAGAGACAGGGAGAGAGAGAAAGGAGGAGGGGGAGATGAAAACTGTTTAATTTTTTTTTAATTTGTTGAATATTTTTATTCAAATTTTTTTAATATTTTGTATTTTTAATTTGTTTAATTTGTTAGGATATGATGGGTTAGTATATGTTATGTTAGGATGAGTATAGGTTAGAATTTTTTATTTTAGGATGGGTATAGGTTAGAATATATGACATGCTTAACGATGACATTGGTAAAAGTTAGGACAGGTAAGGATAGGATAGGTTAGGTTAGGTTTGAATAGGTTAGGATAGATTTGATTAGCATTGGTTAGGATAGGATAGGTTAGAATATGTTGGGTTAAGATAGGTTAAGTTAGAATACGTTATGTTAAAATTTATTAGGTAATGTTGATCGAATTTTTCCACGGGTCCACCTAGCCTAACTATGGCATTGTTTAAAGTTATAGTAAAATAGGATAGATTAGGTTAGGTTAGGTTAGAATAGGTTTAGATATGTTAGGTTAGGATAGATTTAGTTTGCATAGATAGGTTACGATAGATAGATAGATACATAGATAGATAGAGAGGATAGAATTTGTTTGGATAAGATAGAATATGTCATTTTAAAATTTGTTAAGTAATGTTGACCGAGTTTTTTCACAGATCCACCTAGCTTATTAATGACATTGTCCGTGGGATTTCCGCGGGTCCTGCTAGTATTAAAGAAATTTCCTTGTTTGTTTGACGTGACCCGTCGTTGTGCTGCGTTGTAAGTTTTCGTGCATTTTTAGGTGCCTTCAGGCTCTCTTGGGTTTCGTTATCCTTTGTTTTGGTTATGACGTTTAATGTGTGAATTTAAAAATAGATTTTGCTGTGTATTTACTCAGAAAATAATATGTGTGTAAAAATTGTCAATAAGAAACAAAAACCTATTTTATTTGAACAAAACGCAAGCCTACCTAACCATTAGCACGAGACCTCACGTATTCCCCCTAGGAACGTCTTCACAAAAATTATAATCAGCCGGAATGGTGTCAGGGCCGATTTTCATGCAGACCAGTGTTATTTCCTTCTACCAATTTCACTTTCAACACTATTCTCTATATTGCAAACCCTGAAGCTTGCATTCTAATGGAATTAAATGGAATTATGGAGACTGTCAGAAGCTTTTTGTAACAATGTTTGTTTATATTTTTATCAGAAGCTTTATGGAACAATGTTTGTTTATATTTTATTTCTTGCGTGTGATGAACTAAATTATAAAATCAAACCTCGTCTGATAGCGTATTATTTGTCAATCACTGAATTGTCGTTGTCATGTTTGTTTTGTGTTGTAATGTCGTACAACGTTTGATTGAAAATATTTGAAAATCGATTTGGTTTCAGAGATATTTTGAGCGAAACAGCCAATTTTGAAAAATTGCCAAAAATCTCGATTTTTGATATTTTGACGGCCTCCCGTTTTTACCTAATTCGAAAATCTCAAATTTTTACCTTGGGGCTGTGGCCCTATTCTTCTTCTTTTTAGAAAATATTATTTCGACTCTCTACATCAAAAATTGTAGAAGGAGTAGCATTTCGCGCAAGGAAAGTTGGAAAAAGGAAACAAAATGATATTTTTACAATAAAACACTTTGTTTGTTTGTAAAAATATTCTGTTGTTGCTGTTTTGTGTTTATGATTGAAAATTTTTTAAAGGATTTGTTATTCAACAGGTAAAAAAGTTTAGTTTAATTTTTTTACAACAAAAACAGCTCCCCCTCACCACCAGTCCACCCCCCATAGTGAGCGTTCCATTGCATACACGCCTGTAAAATTTATTGTGGATGTTCAGCACGTGTATAGCTTCAATTTAAAGCAAATCAATTTTTTTAAACATTTGGCCAAAAAAAGGTGTACAGTGTCCTTAACACGTTGCTTGCGACACAACACATATCTATGGCCCGTTTTAAAAATGTTAACTATATTTTAAAATTAATTGTATTTAATATACCTAGTGAATGTTTAGTATTTCTAAAATTGGTAACAACTTTTGACACTAAATTTGAGTTGAATATAGAACTTCAGTTTATCCCCTAGCGGTCAACGAGTTAAATTAACTCAACTCGCAGCAACTCGTTTAAGAATTCTGATTCTATTTACTATCACTGCAAATTGAGAACGCTGAATGCAGATATGCAAACAAGTGTTCATTTTACGTTCTCGTGATTAGAACAGTCTGTATTTACTCTTAACCTAATAGACGCCGACATCTAGCGCCCCAAAACTAACAGGTAGTGCACGTGACCTGAGCACGTACGTGACCTTAGCTATCTAGCTGGGACACCTTGCGCGCATGTCTCGTGGTCGCGAGCAGCACATAATTCGAGCTCGGCCACAATTCGCATACTGCTTCAGAAAAAATTTTGACTTAACCATTCGTGTGCGCCACTCAGACACGTAACATTAAGATTCATGAAATAATAACCATGCTGACTCAAAGCGAAAGAAAAACGTTAATCTGAAAATGGGTTTAATTACGGTCACGCGCTTCCCCCGAATTTGGCAATGCTTGTCATAAAATAGCGACGATAGATAGCAAATGCTGTTTAAAGTACACAGTGCTTTGAAATGTGACAAGATCGTCAATTTAAATCATTATAAAATGAAATGAAATTCGATTCGATAAAATTTTTCGGGACTACACTGAGGCGTGTTTCATCAAGAGTTGCGTAAATATTCATGGTTACAATGACGTTAACTGCATCACAATTCATAAAAAACACTCTGAAAAATATTCTATATTGTACAAATGAAAGTGTCCCTTAGTACCACTGAAAATCATTTCAGTACAGTACACGCTTAAAATGGAGCAAACTGAAGTTAGTAGCTGACATAAATGACGACCAAGCGCCAACAAGTCTCCAGTTGAAATCAACTAATCGTACTCCCCATGTCTGGTAGAGACTCCCGATGAATTTGGAATGCTGTCTCAAAAGCAGAGTCGAGTAAACTGATAAATCGAGAAATGAATTCTGGGTGTTCTTATGAAACAATGTTCCTTCGAGATCAGTAACAATCGGAAGTTAGCCGACAAAATAATCTACCCACAACAATTGAGAGCATCAGAAAATGATGTAATAGTACAAGCAGGCTTAGAGCGGGCATTTTTGAAAATACACTACTAGCAAATGACCTAGCAAAGCGGCAGCGCAATGTTTAGGGGCCTCAGTAGTTAACTTTTCGTTCTGTTCCAGCTATGCTGCGAATGTTATGGTCAGCATCGTGCTACAATCTTCATGTCTTTGACTCCGGTGAACTCGTTTGTGCCAGTATTATCAGCGTAGGTAGTAAATATTATAAACTTGTGTTAAGTCAAAATATTTTATTTCCTCCGAGCTCATTATTTTGGTATGCTAGTTGATACGTATAGATAAGAATGAAAATTTGTCCCGAATGTCTACCTCATAGTCTCAGACGCAAAATAGTTTAAATCTACCCATTTTACTTTCATTATCAATCCCTCATATTACTAGTTACTAAGTTCGTTTGCTCATATTCAATATAAGTGCGCGCAAACAAGAGTGTTTTGAACTATGCGTCCCTAGGATTGTGTTTTCTTAGTTACTTGTATTTATTTGCACTATCAAAATCAGATTAACGCAACGAAGGGAACGCATTTTTTTGTTGTTTTTTTCTCAATCATTTTCATTTCGATATGTGACATGGGTATTACTATACCCAAGTGTAAGAACTCAGGATTAAAGTTAAGATATTTTAAAAACCAATGTTGTAAGCATTTCAGGTTTCAACTATATTGGAAGTAAACTGTTTTTTTTTTCTTTATACATTCAATTTTAGCTCTAGATCATTCGTTCTTAAACTGCGGGGCGCACCCCCCTGGGGGGCGTGAGCGGATTCCAAGGGGGCGTGAGCCTCCGCAGTAAAGCCTGATCTTCCCCAGTAATATCTGGGGCAAAAGAGTGAACGTTCACTGTTGAATAAGTTTGAGGACCTGTTTACAATATTCTTTGTTATGAGCTCTTATTTACCAAGTCCATCTTCTCACAATTTCCCCCGGCATTGACTCTACCTAACCCCTTTACTCTCAACGCAGTGTATTGTGTGAGCGTGTACATGTCTCGTTGGTTATACTGTATTCTGAAAGGACTTTGTGCATCAGCTCATAGTAGTGTGAGGAATTATAGCCTATGATTGGTCACACTAGAGCAGAGCCTCTCAATCAGCCTCGCATTCAAAATCTAGTGTCAAAGAAACAGCGCCAAAAGTCCCACTAATTCTTTTTTTATATTTATTAGCAATGATGCGATATCAAATTTGTCAATGATGTAATTGGTTCATATTAAATGGAATACATTCAATAAATTCAATAGAAAATCCATGTTTTTTGTTTCTGCTTTAACCCAAGCGCTTAACATACATTTATTTAAAAACACTACGAGGGGCTCGTAGGAAAAACTACATCCTTAAGGGAGGTGGGGGAATAAAAAGTTTGAGAACCACTGCTCTAGATACTACAGTGCCTGTAAGTGAGCCTGGTGTACCTGTTTTGAAACTCGATTGATTGATTGATTATAAGTTAGTTTTAGCCCCCCTTTGCCAAAACAAAGATGTTCAAAGAGAGGAAGGATGAAGGCACCATCTAGTATGGAATTAAGGGAACGTGGAATCTATGCACAAAGGGTGTTCCCGCAACGAACCCCTTGCGCATAGAAACAGTAGGATAAGAAGGAAGAGCTACGAAACAAAATGAAAGTTGAAGAAGAAAGTCAAAGGTGCTGAAAAACAAGGTCAGCAGTAAATCGAAAAAAGATGTTCCTTAACAAAACAAAAACATTTTATTTAAACAAAAAGAAGGCCTCCCCAACTCTCAACTCAGGACCTCATATTTTCCCCCTGGGAAAGCTAATTCCCATAGATACAATAGTTGTATCCTCCTGAGGAGTGTTTTGAAAGTCAATTATTGAGTCTGCTGCTACTTAAAATGACTAGGAGTCATACTTTTACTGTTCATATCACATAGCAAGATAACTTTGCTAGTCATTGGCTTCGTTAGACGTGGAAATTGAGGTTACTGGCCATTGTAAAAGAGACCGAAACAATTTACATTAGTCAACCACTTGGCAAAGGCGGAATGCGAGTCTTCTTGCTCTCCAGATGAATGATTACATGGCTCGCGTGCCATGCTTGTTCCGAGTCGAGTTAATGTAACTAGCTCACCCCTGGCTAAACAAGACAGGAATTATGTTCACTGCTAGTCACAGAAAAGCTGGGAATTCCGCTTACAGTGAGGTATAGAAGAAAGAGGAGTTGAGCCTTTATCCTTGTATATAGAAACTCAGTAGTTCTGTCTTTTCTCTAAACAAAGAAGAGACAAAAATGTACCTCTAACAGTACTAAACAGTACTAAAATATTTACAGAGCTTTAACCATCGCTCCTAGAGTACACTCATAGTTTTAATAGTAAAAATAATACACATAAAACCTAAAGATGTTCCCAGCGGAATCTCATCAGGATCAAGGCGTCTGGCGTTTTATAGTTCTGATATGCGCACAAGCAAGCCCCGGAGAGACAGCACGCGGCGGCTATAACTCGTTTGTTTCCCGCAAAAAGGTAGCATTCGATGGTGGTCAGTCCACTCGAAGAGAAGTGATGCAATCCTGAGTTCACAATAAACCTCGGCGGGGAAAAAAAAATAGTTTTCAGTCCAACAAAACTACACAAGTGAACACTCACTTGCCCCTCATAATACAGAAATTTGAACATCAGCTGACCACTGGAGAATAAGAAGATGAATATGATGTTGGCCAACCGTAGACAGTAAAAAAACGTTTATTTTCCAAGTTGCCACATGGGATACATGTCAACATATTGGGTTTTAAGAAGTTTCTTAAAATAGGACGTCCTAAAACAAAAGTTCCATACGAGGAGTACTAATTGACAAACCATCAGAGGTGAACAAATAGAAAAGCCATACGAGGCATAATAATTGACAAACTATACGAGGTGTACTAATAGACAAACTATCAGAGGTGTACAAATAGATAGACCATACGAGGCATATTAATGGACAAAATAAACGAGGCGTACTAATAGACAAACCATACGTGGCGTGCTAATAGTATAACAAATGTTCCATACGAGGAGAACTAATTGACAAACCATCCGAGGTGTACAAATAGATAAGCCATACGAGGCATAATAATAAGCAAACTATACGAGGTGTACTAAGAGACAAAATATCAGAGGTGTACAAATAGATAGACCATACGAGGCATATTAATAGACAAAATATACGAGGCGTACTAATAGACAAACCATACATGGCGCGCTAATAGTCTAACACTGTCAAGGGTAGTTGAATGAGAAATGAAAAATATCATCTCTTGGATATTTTATATTCTAAGAGATAGCTAACAACTTGTAAATAATTCGAATACTGCTAAGGAATTATTCGAAACTCCCAAGTTCTTAGTTGAAATTATCGAAGTAGGAAAAGGACAAAAAACGCTATACGGGAGCAGATTGAAACCCCATCGTAGATGACAATCAAGTATTGGTTAGTCACGAAGTAATTTATAAAGAACATCGCGCAACACAGCACGCACATATAGAAATGCGTAAACAAACTTACACTCAAAAATGAAATGCATGGCTTGTTTAGCATACAAATATAGAGATAGGTTTTGCACGAGCGCTTTATTTCATTTATCTGTTGATACTTTTAATTTCTTCTATTCACAGAAATGCCCTTCGGGGCCGTGATAGATCGATTTATAAATCATTAAGTAGGCGCAATCAATTTGTTTATTTCTGGAATTTGGTTCAGTGTTAACTGATCGCAGAGCTTTAGGTAAAATGTAATGTGTCGTGAGGTTTTGCTTTTTACGCAAAAAGTAGAAATAGAAACATATATATGTACATGTGCTTTTATATATATGTGCGAAACGTGTGCATGTGTACACTGATACATAGACATTCATGTTTGCGTACTCACACATACACACCCATGCACATACTAACACACATTTTCATATATATACGTATTGAAATTGAATGTAAGAGAAATGCTAATAAACATGAAAAATAATCTTGCTCTTTCTATATTTAAAATGACAGCTAAAGCTCTGATGAATCGTAAGAAATAACCTGAGGAAAATAAGGAATTGAAAAAGGACTTTCGAAAACGTAAAATGGAATCGTTTTTTTAATTTCCTAGAATAAATTTTAAGAAAACTCAAGTTACCGCCGAGGAACAACAACAAAAAACATATTTCATATCTTCTCGATATTCTCTGCGACATCATGCGGACATGGGTACATGGGAAAAAATGGAGATACAGTGTAAGCCGGTTACCATGCACTCATGATTGACAAATATCTACAAAATTTTGGCAGAAATGCGTAAACAAACATGTACTCAACATCAAAATTCATAGCTTGTACAACATACGGACAGAAAGATAATTTTACAACGATTTACATGTTCAAATTGCGCTTTATTTCATTAATGGTATTTGTCATTAATCCGATTCACAGAAACGCCCTCTAGGGAAGTGATAGATCTATTTTTGAATTATTTCGCCAGTGCAATAAATGTATAAACCGGATGGATTTTGCGTAAAGAAATGAAATAGAAACATGTGTATTTATTTATGTAGATATATTTATATATATATATATATACCTACATACGTACACACACATATTAATATATATTACTTATTGAAAATGAAATGTAAGAAAAAAAAATACATCTATAGAATAATAAATAAAAAGATAAAAACAACCTACCATCTACTACACCGAAAATGACAGTTGAGCTCACAGTAATTCTAAGAAATTATTCGGAAAAAAATAACTATTAAGAAAAGAAGACTTCGAAAAACGTAAAAATGAACTGGTTTCTAATTTATTCATAGAAATTTTCAAGAAAACTCAGGTTACAGTCAAGAAACAACACAACTCTTCAGCATTATACGGACATGTGTACATGGGATAAAACGGAGTAACATTGTGGCCGGATATCACATCTGAGAGGCGAATATTTACAAAATTTGGTACTTATAGGTAGATTAAGCAATGGTTCAAATTGATAATTTTAATTACAGAAATTTAGAGTTTTTTTCTATTTGAAAGTTCAGTGCTAGTGTGCGCTGAAAGCCCGGAAAAATATAAAAACACTAAATGAAGTGCTTAAATTACCCCCTCCCCCCTGCTCAGCCGAAATCGATGGAAAACATCTTCGAGAATGATTTTGAAATAGCGAGACAACGTTAGCCAAAATTTAGTTCATTAAAAACTTTGCACAACCCTCACATCTATAAACCTGTATATTGGTGTACATACAAAATGTATTTCAGGGTATGTTTGTCATACGGACGTTAAATATTAATACAGAAAAGAGAAAAATAAAATAAAATAACAATATACAGATGAAGAAATACTCCTCATTATGGAAAAAACGTTCGTTCTGCTGCATTGAACTGACGGCTGTGGTGCTCATTATTGTCGACAGAAATAAGTAAGATGAATATACGAATGGCTTAGCAAACGTAAAAGGTAATAGTTTCTGATTTTCTAACAGAAATTTCAGGAAAATTAAAATTTCTGGTAGATGGGAAATTCACACCGAAATGCTGCAGGCCCTATATGACAGAGATGCAAAAATGACGTGACACATTTACTCTAAATTCTTTTACAGTTTTAGAGTTTTTGATATGCTGGGGAAGCTCGTTCCACAAAAAAGCTCCAGAAACTGAGAGAGCTTTTTGTCCCACGTTAGATGAACGGTAACTGACTAAAACGTCATTCCTCCGATTTGGTTTTTTGTTTAGGATATTAGATGGAAAAAATTTTACCACCTCTGCATTACTTTGGGGGAGGTACAGAAAGGAGAACACTCGTCGAGCTTTCTGGATCATGAATCTGTTCGGTATTGGGATCCAGTCGAGTTTTCTTAAAAGAGGGGTGACATGGTCGTATTTATTGAAATTTCCTTTGCATACTACTTTAGCGGCGAAGTTTAGACATTTTTGCAACTCTTCCTGACGACATTGAGGTAAATCTCCCCACACAAGACTGCAGTAGTCCAGACGCGATAAAACTAAAGACTGAATCACTAATAATCTAGATTTTTCGTCAAGTGTGTTCTTAATGCGATGAAAGAACATTAAGGTTCCGTTAATTTTGTTGCACATTGTTTCTACGTGTGAATTGAAAGTCATATTTTTGTCAAACCAAACACCCAGATTTTTTACCTTATCTACTGGTTCAATTGTATCGTCTCCAAATGTTAGCTTGAATGGTGGTAAATTTTCAGTCGCATTCTGTGATCCAAAAATAATACATTGCGTTTTACTTGCATTAGTTTGAGGCCATTATGGTCATACCACAATTTCAGATTTCTCAGAAGGTTTTCAGCGTTGGCTTGTTTTTCTTTTAAATCCGCTGTTGAGCTTGTCATGGCAATTTGTACGTCATCAGCATACATTGAGATTTTTGTGTTTGCCGGCATGGTGGGGAAATCATTGATGACAATTGAAAATAGGAGCGGGCCGATGATTGAACCTTGAGGAACGCCAAAATTATTTAGTATGAATGATGACATTTTGTTATTCAAGCACACTGCATGAGAGCGGTTTAGTAGGTAGCTTTCAAACCACTGAGTGTCTCTTCTGAGGTTTGAAATTTTTTGTAGAAGTTTCTTATACTCAACACTGTCAAAAGGTTTGGAGAGATCAAGCAATAGTAAGAGAGTTAATTTTTTTTGTCAATATCATTGTAAATTTTTTCTGTTATGTTTAACAGGGCGTCCTGAGTACTGGTATTCCTTCTGTATGCATATTGATTGCGATGCAGTAGATGTGACTCGTCCATGTAAGACGAGAGCTGGTTTGTTATTACTTTTTCTAATATTTTGGACATAACAGGCAGGAGACTGATTGGTCTGTAGTTTGACGCTATGTCGATATCACCAGATTTATGTAATGGCTTTAATAATGGATAGTTTCTATTGATCGGGAACTTGTTTGTGGCTATAGATGTATTTATTATCAAGCGAATGAGGGGTGCTGTGACAGGGAAGCTGTCTTTTATATTTTGGAGGCTTATGCCATCATGTTCAGTCGCTTTAGTATTCTTTAGTGAGTATAAGATTTTTCGTATCTCTATGACGCTAACCGGCTTTGGTCTCCATTTGTTTCTACTATTTGGGGATGAAACATCGCTCAGGTTTGCCCCTGTAGATGTGTCTGAAACTGTCCTGGATACTTCATTGAAAACATCTTCGCCAACTTTTGAGAAGAAAGTGTTAAAGTCATTCGCCATTTTTGAGGGGTTGTCAAAAGTGCTTTTGCAGTCTGAATTTTTATACTGAGCAACTTCTCTAATGATATCCCAAGTTCTTTTTGGGTTTTGTTTTCCCGCCACGAGTTCTTTGTGGAAGTAGTCCCGTTTTGCTTCCTTAACTTTTCTTCGTAGGATCTTCTCACGATCTTTATATAATTTTCGACGCGTACTGTCTGATTTATTCAGTTTGTACTCACGCTGCAAGATTCTTTTAGCTCTGCTCAACTGTTTTATCTCATCTGTTATCCATTTAGAAATTCTTGGCTTAACTTTCTTCGTAGTGAAAGGTGCACATTCGTTAAGAGCTGATCCGAAATTTTCGTTGAAAAGCGAAACTTGTAGATTGACATCATCGGTGTTTTCCATGCCTTGAAATTCACTCCATCTGTCTAATAGATTTTCTTGAAATATTTCAGGGGAGTAGTGATTTTTTCATGCGATATGTAATGTAACTAGATTTCTGTTTCTCTTTTGCAATATTGATTTGGCATTCTACCGAATGGTGATCAGAAAAGGACGGTAAGATCTCTGTGCTGAGTACTGCTTGGGGGATTGTTTGTAATTACTAGGTCAAGAAGAGTTTTGGAAGTGTTGGTAATTCGCGTTGGTTCTTGGACCATTTGAGAGAGATTAAGTCCGTGCAGCATCTTGCTTAGCTGATTGTTTTTATTTGTCAGTTCTACGTTAAAATCTCCGAAAACATATAAAGACTTTTTGGCTGCAGAGATTAACTTGAGCGTATTTTCAATGAAATCCAATGTTGGACGTAGAGACGCTGACGGATGTCTGTAAAGACTGCCGATAATGAAAGACTTGTGTTTGTTTACTTGAACATTGAGCCACACCATTTCTATGTCTTCGCATTTTTATTTTATCGGAAATAAGGATGTAGAGTAGACATCTTTGATGAAAATGCATGAACCGCTACCTCTCTTACTCTTGACTCCGTCATAACGGTACAATGTGTACCCGGTAATGCTTAGATATGAGCTTTCGACTCGTGAATCGAACCATGTTTCAGATACGCATAAAATATCGATATCGTTAGTAATCAACATTACTCGTACGTCATCCATTTTACCATTGAGACTGCGAGCATTTATGTGCAATATTTTGATATTATTTATCTCAATAGGCAGATCTTTAGTGGAGTTATTGCATTTATTAGGTCTAGCAGGGCATTTAGTATTCGTCTCTAGGTCTTTGTTGCCGCGTTCACTGTTGGTGATTTCAGCTTCGAATTCAATTTGATCACTGTTATTTAGTCACAAAATGGGGGCGGGAGCAACACGATTTTCATCACGCATTTTCAAGAGGGCGCTATAGTGGTCCTGTTTCCGGTGTATGTTTACCGGAGGACAGTTTATCAGAGCATTTGATGTAGGGGAGATTGTCGTCTTCCAAATCCCATTGTCTCTTTCATCAAATATGTGAATTGGTGTTCTCGTCACATTAGAAAGTATTTGGGGTATGAGGTCTCCAAATGCGTGATCGAAGACTTTTCTATCGATGTATTTATCGATGAGTTGTTCAAAACTGCCACTATTCTTGTCAACGAATTTTGCATACTTGTCCTTGTTTCTGGGGCTCTCAGTTTTGATGGCTTTTTTCAGAGATGTATAATTCCATTTCAATAATTGTTGTGAAGCAAGCTGCGTCGTTACGGCGTGGAGGAGACAGTGTCCGTCACCTAAAGTGTAAGCAGGCTCCATTTTGAGCGATCGTTTCAAGTCGTCCAGTGTGTCTGCAAATTTGATTCACTGTTGATTTTGCGGTAGCAGTATCGGTTCGGTAGTCCGATTGAGGCCTGGCAGAGGCATCAGATTTTTTTCGAATGATTTGATTTTCTTTGGAATAGTTTTGAATATCGTTATTCGCTTGGCTTTCCTTGGTACCTGCGTACTTACTGGAAAGTTGAGAATTGGTTGAAAAGGAGGGCATGGCACAGTCACTATTTGTGTCTGTTGCAAGTAACGCAAAATCATTTTTCGTACTGACATTATATTTGTCTGAGATCGAGTCAGGGAAAGGCTCAGGCTTATTCACGTTCCTCATGTTGTGGGTGGGTGAGTTACTCAGAGCTCTGCTTGATGACGCAATCAATTTTGAAGGATTTGGTGTACCATGTGCAGCGATGTGCATAGGCACATCGTAGTAAAGTAGATAGGAGAATACAAGTAAAGTTGATAGGAGAATGCAAGTAAAGTAGATAGGAGAATACAAGCGCAGCAGAGGATCAGAAGCTTTACAAAAAGATGGTGCTTTGCTTGACACACACAGAATAAATGCACGCCTCTTGGTGAGACCACCAAATGTACACAAAACACCAATCAAGAATCGGTGCGGTACTATATCGTATCAATAGCGTGAAGCGGCAGGAGCTGCGCAGCGACACAGCCGTCATGTCCACTTTCACGGTAGTTTTCTTACATAGTAGCCGCGCGCTCTACTGCAGTAACTCCAAACTATTAATGGACGCTATTTCTTCATTGGACATTATGCAATTACACGTGTAATTTTTGCTGTACTAAGCTTCATGTGGTCGCGATCTTTTCACTGTAGCAAGAGGAAATTCTGATGCATTGTAGGGCACTGAACTGGCTTTAAGCTCCGCGTGCTGCTCTGAACTGCAACAAGCCACAGACCACAGTTTACTTGCAGAAATTACGACATCAATAATATTATAAACTAGGAGAGGCTCACACTAATTCTCCGGCATTGAGTCCCGATATTTATCTCTGAAGAGTCGCACAGAAACACGGTAGATTCATTAGCACAGCACATCCTTAGTTGACTGTATACGTCGGCTCATTTATCCGTAGATTGTGAAATTCATCACCGATTTAATGGATTACAGGCAGAACAAACTTAAATACAGCTATATGGGCTACAAGCTCTGTCCAACGAGGAGGGATTAAAGAGCAGGATGGAGGAAAAAAAGTGTCTTGGGAAGAAGATTTCACCACAGATCACTGAATCGAAAACTGTGCAAAGTTACGTCTCAATTCACTCACTCACATTCCTCGTCCCTTCACGTTACACAGCACGAGAACATTCAAACAGTAAATGGCTTCAAGCCTTGAACTGCAAGAGTCCAAGCTTCGAGCCCCTTAATTTTAGCCTGCTTTGCAGCCTCTGGCCTGCAGGAGCCGGAGCTTTTATCGTCCCTATCGCTGCTAAGTACCGAGCAGAAAATTGATCGTTGAACACGTAGGACGAGATGGAAAAAGTTAAAAGTATAGCGCGGTTTTTTGAACTTATATAAGCAATAAATACATGAATAAGGAACTAAGGACCAGAGAATGATAACAATGTTAAAAGAAAAATTTGCGGCATTGTGAATTGGCTTAAAAAATACCTCAAAATAGTGGTAAAAACAATTTTGAACATGACAGAATTATCACAAAATGCTAATGACAAAAACCTGATGAAAAAAAATATATAATTGAAATTATACCTCAGGGGGCAGAAAGATTCCTGCTGCAGAAAATGTCTTATTAATGAGCCATAATTTGGAGGATAAAAGAAGAATTATACAAGGTTTAATTCCCTACGACGGCACCACATTCCCCAGCAGCGTTGTGATTAAGTTTGGCCTTCAATATTGTTTGGCCTTCCATCTAGCGTATATCTTGTCCGAGCAGCTTGATTAAATAAGTGGCTTTCCAGACTGATTCCGAGTCGGGATCACTTGCTTCATTATAACTCGATTAATAACCGTCCAGATTTGTTGAGTCTTCTAATAATTCAGTCCCCTATGAGTCACAAAAAATTAACCTTGTACGTGATATACTGTCAATTTAACCGGATAATGACCGTACAATACCCCAATAATAATGATCTAACACGCAAAATGAATACGTGAGCCACTGTTAAATGTGAATGACCAGGCTGAAAATCCATTATAGAGAGCTCGTATTTGGTACACAAACTGAACATCAACTGCAAATATCTCGAATACTTGTCGTCGCAATTAGCAAATTCAACTCCATAGAGCCACACAAACGATTGTTCGCAGATGTTATGGAAAACTTGATGGCTAAAACCCTGCCACGCACCAGGCAGCACAGCCCCACTGGTGTACATTCGTGAGCGTCAATCCAGGCATGTGCTTAGGCACCGTGGCATGTGGTTAGTGCTTTCGGGGTGTGTGTGTGTAGTAAAAACGAACGCGTATGTTCAGTAACTTTATAAAACATTCATGGCGGATAAAATGCACAGCAGAAAGAGTTGAAGAAGATAATTATCCCAAGTGCAAAACTTGCGATGGCTACAACGCCACCAAACCACCAAGACACAAGGCGTCGAGACACAAGGTTCAGAGAGAACTGATAAAAATTAGTGCCTGTGGTGGAAGCGCAAGATCAATTAACTTTCCTGAATTTATCGCCCTCAGAGAAGGGACGAGCAAGCGTCATTGGTTTAATTGAGTCGGATTTTGAGTTGAGTGAGCTTACCGTACAACCCTGCTGCAACCATGCATTTGCTTGGATGGAAAGGAAAACGTCGGACAGAAAAAGTCGTAGAGAAAATCAAAAGCAAAAAGTTTAGCCTGCGTACACTTAAGGGTGAAACAACTAATGAACATGACGTAAAAGGTGTGTTTGTTTTTGAAACAAGATATATAAAACTAAATTTAAAGCAACACAGGGTGAAGGGCTGCCTGAATATGCACAGCAGCAGGCATGTTGGGAGAGGGTTGAAGTAGCTAACTGCAGTCGTTGAGGCAGCCAAGCTGAAGGCGCAAACTGAATCAAAGCCAGAAGAACAGCTAAAATATGTACTACTCTCAAAGATGGACATATTTTTTATCGAAAGCGGGGCTCCAGAGAAATCTTAAAGATATGACTTTCAGTTGGCGTTATCTTCTGAGCCCTCGCACAGATAGTAGGCAGGCACGATGGTCGATCTTCATCATTAATGAAAATTGACCTCCTCCTCAACAGTTAGTGAAAAAATGAGTTAAATTCTACAACAACTAAAAAAACGGGAAAATGTAACTTGAAAGAAAAGTTTTCAATTACTTTGGTAATAAATCTAGCTCCTAACTGTTGGAGTGGTACGGTGTTTGAATGTTTGTTAAGTGATTGTTGGAATGTGTGAATTTATTTAAATTAATTTTCAAAGTTTGCAAAGTGACGGGTGAGCTCCTAAAGAATATCTTGCTGGTAAGAAATGTTGTATTAGTGTGATATTTAGCACTATTGTTCTGAATATTGACACATCGATATAGATATTCATTCATGAAAATCAAAACGAAGTGCTATATTTTAGCGCGTAGCACCGATTTCATAGGGTAGGTTCGTCTTCTTACGCAAACCGCATGATTAAATATAATCCGCTTGAGTGAAATAAACACGAGCCTCCGGGGCGTAGGCTGCACAGGCAAGGCGTCTCTACTCTCTTGTTTGGTCGGAACAAACCACCAACTGAAATAACGAGTTTTCATACACGTGTGCTCAAAAATTTCAAACCCAGAGGTAAGGTCTAATGCATGTACGGATGAAATATTTTAACATAGTGAGTCTTAATCGAATTCGAGCCTCCAGCTTCGAACACAACCAGCCGGTAAGTTGCTATAAAAAATACGTGTTCTCTGGCCACGTACGAATCTTTGACACAAGATTTAACTTAAAGTTGATGAAGCGTCTGTTAGTACTTGTATGACCAGTGCTATTTCAGGTACATGTGGGTACGCGAAAAATTTCGTTCATTTGCATTTAGTTCTAGCCTTGAATGCAGCGTTAGCCCACAATGTTATCAAAGCTTAAGAGATGCAGCCTCAAAATAACAGTCTTATCGCTGATAAGTAACACACGAGAAGCTGGCTCGACCATGGGAGAGCTGTACAACTTTCAGTGCGATGCTCAGTAACTCTAACGTCATTCGTCATTCCTTTTTACAGAAATTTCTCTTCGCTTGCATTTTTTCATGGTAAAATGTACGTTAACGTCCCTCTGCTTTTCGTCAAGATACACATCGGGCATAAAAAAGACTTAACGCGTAGCTTGATATATATTGAAGCATGCTTAGTGCAGCCTTAAGTTATATTCTGAGCCATTAGCTATAGAAGACAGGGTGAAAGGAAACGAACGCTCTTAATGTATTTTTAATTTAATTGAGCGATAGAAAATATTAGATAAGATTAGATGTTTTAAACCTCCCTAACCGCAACAAAGGCGTTCTAAAGAGAGGAAGGAGAAGGCAGCATTTAGTGTGGAGTACTACACTTTTCGGGAAGTGTAGTGCAATAATACGTGATGATGTTTTTAAAATAACTGACAGTCTTCCGTGATTTTAACCTTAGGATTTTAGAATCTTTGCATATCTTTAAGGAAAACCCAATTTTAAACAACATGCTTATTTCGTTTCCCCTTCAGATAGGTAATGTATAGCTGTCCTCCTTTTTTCCTCTCTCTCTTTTGTATATTCTGGAATTTTCGACAGTGTTTCCATGCTTGCGTTGGATTTATCATAATTTGTATTTTACTGAACTGATGATGGAGCTGGTGTCCGAAACGTTTTCGATTTTTTTAATAAAATGATTGATTTTATTAGCATTTTTTCGCTTTTAAATTTTTAGTGAATCTGTGACTTACGCAAAGTGAACATCTGTTTGAAGAAGAAAGTAATAGATCCTGAAAATCAGGACAAGAGTGAACAGAAAAATGATGGTCTGTAACAAAACAAAAACCCACTCTATTTCGATAAAAGGAGGGCGTACCTAACTTTGAGCACGGGACGTCCCACACTCCCTCTCGGAGTGCTAATTCCCATAGATACAATAATTGTCTCTCCCTGAGGGTATAAAAATAACTGGAAATTACAATATTTCAGTGGCCTTCATGAAAACGAGCAGTATTTTCAGCAAATCCCAACGGGACGCACTCCCCGTGGGGCAAACAACATCATTGCTTGCAGCTGCTGATGGAGAGGCTGACTCAGCTAGGATCGCGTCTGCTATGAAATACAGTTTAGAATTTAATATTGATCGCTGAACGCACGTAAATGCACAAAACGGGCATCAAAAATTATTTCTCACAATCTTAATTTTGTGTTCAAGATTTTGTCGCAAACTGGAACTATCAAATTTCGGTGCGAGCCATGGAGTTGTCATAGGATCAATTTTTGGGTACCAACACACGTCTTGAGTCATTTTGGTAAACAAATCTGAATGTTTCATGAGTCAGGTACATTTTTTTGCACCCCTTATATGTAATATTTCTGTTTGCAGACGTTACCTGCCCACACAACATTCGTTACATGACTCTAGCGAATGTCTCAGCTGTTCACGGAACACACGGCTGAGGTACAATGTGGTGAGACAGACATTTGTACAGCTCAAATATTCATTTAAATGTAGTTTAAGGTAAAAAAATAGCCAAAATATACATTCCTTGATACGCAGCACTGAGCATCGAGAGTATAACGCTTTTCAAATAATAACATTAATGAATACTGCTTAAACCCGTAGTTAAAAAAGTACTTGGATATATCGAAAACAAGTTTCAGCTTTTGTACTTTTGTGAGTTCTACATGAAAAGAAAAAATCTTCAGGGCTTGCGAAGTATGGTGAGGTAACTTTAGGGCGAATTTTGCAATTGAAGCTTACCTAAAAGCACTTAAAGATACCGCATCAAAGAGAGTTAACAGATCAGGTGATAAATAGGTTTATTTCCGCTCACAGTACAAAAATCAGTTGCCAGAACATTTTCGCGTAAGAACCTAAATTTCCTTCAACACGCTGTAGTTTGGATAGTGAAGAAATGGAAAGTGACAGGTTCCAAGGACATTTTTCAAGATCCGATGCACCAAAAAAGGTTTTTACAAGATCTCAAGAAAATCTTGCATGTGGCTAAAGCGTATCAGTTTGTGATAAAAAACGAACTCCAAAAAAATCTTTGTACAACTGGAAAATATGTCCCTAAGAAAATTAACGATGAACTTCAGCGGCAAGAACTCAAATCACGATCCCCTGTTAAAACTCAGTGGCTGGAAAACGCCAATAACAATTAAAATTAAAGTTTGTAGAAGCAAATTTAGAGCATGACACAATTATTTTCCGCAGCATTTTTTTGATCTGAAGGAAGCATGACAAAACTTTATGGCCCTAATGACGTCACTCATTTTTGAAGAAAACGACCCAGCTGCTAAACGTGGTGGCTTGGGCATAACAGTATGAGACAACATGCATAGCATTTAATGGCGCAGGATGATTGGAAACAGTCAAAAAAGTATAGCTAAAGCTAAGCATCCAAATATTTTAAACGAAAATTTACAAAAATCTAAAGAGAAACTGGATATGAAATTCTGTTTCCAAAAAGTAATATTATTATTTTATTGTATAAGAAAGTTTTAGCCTCCCTTTACCACGAAAAAGGTGTTCAAAGAGAGGAAGGATGAAGGCTCCATTTAGCATGGAGTTGAGGGAATGCGGAATCTGTACACAAGGTCCATAGAAACAGTAAGCTAAGAAAGAAGTTCATGAAACAAGAAAAAGTTGAAGAAGACAGAAATAGGTGCAGAAAAACAGGACAGCCGTGAACCGAAAAAAGATGGTCCGTAACAAAACAAATAGCCTATTCTATTTCAACGAAAAGAAAGCCTACCAAACCTTTAGCTCGGACCCTCACATAATCCCCCTGCTTATGGGAGCGCTAATTCCCATAGATACAATAGTTGTATCCCCCTGAGGGTTTCCAGAGAATAGTAATCCTAAGCACATGACCTTGGTAAGTATTAAATGGTTTCAAAGCATCAGTGCCAAGGTACTGAGATGGCCTAGTCAGTCACGGAATTCAAATCCGATAGAGAATTCATGCAGGAAAATCAAATGTGAGATCCATTCAGGACGACCGACCAGCCTGACTGAACTGAAGGTGTTCACTAAAGAAGAATGGAAAAAGACTTTATTCAAACCGTGTCAGGATTTAGTAGAAATTTTAAAGCATCGCCTAAAAGCCGTAATTGCACGTGACAGTGCAGCAACTATGTATCATAAAGATTTCTTTCAAGTACACAAATACTTTTCTTACTACACATTATATGAATTGCAACTAAATTGTACATACAGTACGTTATAAATATTCCATTAATGATCATCAGTTATGTTCTTTTCTGTTAATAAAATGCTTTGTGAAGCCTCCATAAATATGTTTCCACAATAAATTCATTAAATTAGAAGTATTTTATACCTAAACGCTCAATTCGCCTTACCGTTTATGAAAATTGAAATTACTCTCTCGAAGTGCTCTAACAGAGGCATCAGTATGGTTTTCTTTGTGACATTCTGTAATGAACACTGTCACAAATTTTAAAATGTATTTAATAAGTTGTGGAGCAGAGCAGCCGTAGCACGCAGCACCTATGCATATACAATGAGACCGTTGCCCACACCCCGAGCCTCGCTCCATACGAGGGCCGCCAGCGCAAAATGGGCTGAAAGAGTCTGGACAAATCGCGCCTCCTGAAGCTCTGATATTTCTCTGCCGCTCATGTTATGAACTAAAGCGGTCAGTTCAAACACATGACATGTTCAACTGTAAAAATAGGATTTGACTCTCCGTGTTTCTATGTTCATGATGAAACACTAAAAATATAAGTCCTTAAGTTTTTCTCAGCATTTAATAATGAAATATTGAATATTTGTTGATCAATACTAGCTGCTTCTACTACAAACTACAAGGGCTAGGAGCCGTGAACCGCACCCATCACATTGAGTGTGAACAGTTATGCTGTGAAGTGTCGCACAAACTGACAGGAAAGTCATAGTTGAATCTCACTTCGTTCACGTCAGGCTGATGCAAAGATGCTGACGCAGCAAACTACAATGCATATGAAAATCGAAGAAAAATACAGAAAAGCCTCGAAGCCACTTATTCACTTCAAGGTTGTCACGGGCCTTGATGCGCGTTGTACCATCACGCGTTGAGAAATTGGCTTACTCTCCCACAAAAATATACCAATTATCTAAACAAATAAAAAGGATCAGAGCAGCTGGAGCATCGGGGGAGAAGCATCCGTATAGGAACTCAATTAGCACACACCTCTCACTCTGCAGTACGCAATCACACCGAAAAATTCAAAGTACCTAAATTTTCTGCCGACTTCAAAATCTTAAGCTCTTAGGATTTTAGAGCATTTACATATTTTTAAACGAACCCCCGACAATGCCGACAATTCATGCCCGTTGCAAATAGCAAATAGAGAGTAATCTTTCCAATTTTATTTTTCATTGGCATATTTTTGTTTTCGTTTTTTTAATGACTGTCATTAACAGCTTTTTCATCTTTTATTTCAGACATAATGATTTGTGCTTTGGCGAAGTGATGATGGAGCTGGACTCGGAAACGTTTTTTCTAATAAATATGATTAATTTCCTTGGAAGTTTCCTCGCTTTTAAGTTCCTCGTAAATTTGTGATTCAAACGAACAACTGACCCGTTCCGATTTATTAAAAAGGAGGTACTGGAATTTGTACACAGGCTCGCTATAAAGAACCTGTGAATAAAATGAATAGTGGCACTCACCGAGTTGATCAGCATACCCTTCACTTACATGCCGCGGTCGTTTCGTTTTCTTAAAATTTTTTTGTGTGTATCATCTGGAATAATCACCATCTCATTTTGGGATAATTACGCGTTATATTTTCCGTGGACATAGTCGCAAAAATATGCAATCGAAAATACTTGAACCACACACAAATTTAATAGCATAGTAAGAGCATAATTCAACATGAAGTCAACTTGATCGATCAAAGAGCCCCACTTTAAATATAAAATAAAAAAGTGAGTGATCACTTCTTAACGAACATAAATCAAACAACGTTAAACTAGCAAAGAATGTTTATCGAACTACGCGATTGATGCAGTCATAACGTCGAAGCGCGGCAAACAAAAAATACGTTATGAGCCAATGGCATAATTGATGCACTTAATGAACTTCATTCGTTCAAAGTAAATTTGATTTGTGAATTCCAGATCAAGCGCAGACAGCATTTTAAAATCACGCCCTTGCACTGAACACCTCATTGAGGTGTGAACTTTCTATGCTTATGTATTTCAGTTCTGTGATGCATTCGCTTTAAGTTCGTGTAGGGAGGCTTATCACTCCATTTGCTGTGTAGAAAAATCGTGAATTCTTACGGAATTTTAGTCCATTTCTAGGGCTCGTAGTGTCCATTGCAATTACACGGTGGACTAAATTGTTGAATAACCCCCTCCACTATGTGTATATGATCGATTTGAATTTTCACTTTTCGTATTCCAAATATGCCATGCGGCGCGCGTTCCAACTCTGTGCACAGTCCGCGGTGGCACGAATACGTTTGCGCACAGCTTGACCGCACTGGCTATCTCCAGCAACTGCCTGCCGTCTCTTTGGCATCTGGTTCTATCCCAAGAAGGGCCACACAGTTCTCACCGTCGCACTGTTTCGGTTACCTTTTAGTACCAATCACGACGTTTGCATCTGCTCAAGCCATTAGCGTTTTGTGCTGCTGCTGCTGCTCTAATTACCCAAGTGCGGGGTCTGGGGATATTTAAATCACTCGAATAGACCGCCTACTTATGACACGTACCGCCTACAGACCTGGTCACTTAATATTTCATAAAGTTCATGATATTTGAGCTCCAATATTACTTGCACTATATTACTTATTGATGAAAGTACATAATCAAGCAAGTAAGCGAATAATCTCATTTTAAACCCTAACTTAGTTAAGCTGCAGCGTCTAATTTGCTGCCAGCACGAAACGATTCACTGTAGAAAAGAACTATTTCATCATACATCTGAAACAAGGATAGTTTTTTCCTTCATTTCTTGATAAAATTAAATAATGAATACTATAATTTTCATAATCATATTCTTTATCACATTGACTACTGCGAGTTCAACTGAAGATTACAGTTAAACAAAACTTGGAGTAAATTTTATAATTCACTCCTGAACATGACAAACACTAAATATGTCGCCCTTTCATTTGGCTTATTAAGCGGATAGAAAAATTAGGTTGATAACCACCGATGGGTCACGCCGCAGTCAACTGGTTTAGACTCCCTAGCTACATCAAAGGTGATCTTGAGAGAGTGATCAGATCAGTCAAAATGCATTGCAGGAAAAGGAGAATGCATGTCAAATGTGTGTTTCCACATAAAATAACCAGCGCATAGAAAGAACGAGTTGAGAAGGAAGAGGAAAAAGACAAAGATAACGGGAAAGCATAAAAACTGAAAGACGCAGATTTGATCAGATGTTAGTTTAAGTCTCTCTAAGCGCAACAAAGGCATTAAAAAGAGAGCAAGGAGGAAGGCACCATTTAGTATGGACTTAGGGAACGCGGAATCTATGCACAAGGTAAGAAGAAGTTTATGGCATAAGATAAAATTTCAAGAAGAAATATAGTAGGTGCAGAAAACCAGGAGAGCAGTTGCCACAGCGGCTTAATTAAGTGCCCTCCTTACTGACGTAAAGAGTACGCCAGGCGACGAAGAAGGGATTTAAACCCTCGATAGAGAGAAATAAAAAAATGAAAAAAATACAGAGGAAAGGTACACAAAAAGAAAGAAATAAAAGATAGAGAGAAATAAGAGGAAGTGAGCGTTCTTCGCACTCTGCATCTGCTTGATCAACATGGGGATAGTAACGACTAACTTAAAGATTCCTTATTTTGTTTAAAGTAAACACGTAATAAAAAACATTGTGAATGAGAGCGCCACCTAGCGCAACACATAATGACTGCAATATCTCCACAAGAATTCATCAACACAAAACTGACAACAGCAGATAAGGGGTTTACGATGCCAGATTTAGATCATCACATCATTTTTTACATTTAATAATTGGTCACTTGTCGACCTCATCTTTCTTGCTTAGCCTCTAGAAACACTTTTCCTATTACCCGTTTTGATTAAAACATAGCAATAATTTCACTATACACTTCATTCATACAATTCTACTTTTACGTTTCACTCGACTCATTGCTGCCTCTGTCTGACTTCTTTCGCTGTTACCTTCGGGCCATTCGATTACTTCCACGTCTTGCTCTTCGTCGTCTCAAATTACGTACATCCCGCTTTACCAATTCTGGTTTTACATCTCGTGGTTAAGTATGACGTGCGCGCCCAACATTGATAGAGTCACACTCAAGAAGAAAGCTTTTCATTCCAACGTCGCGGCTTAAATATCCTGCCTAATCTGCTTACCTGCGCTCCGGTCGGCAACCCTCACATAAACCTCCAAAATTCCTTCGCACAATGATCTAGATTTTATAAGCACATCTCTAACCCTTATCTCTTAGTATTGTACATCCCCCAAAAAGCAGTAAATTTACATCCCTCTGCTTCCAAATTCAATTATAGCCACAAAGTCTTTCCTTAAGGAAGCTTTCGCCCCGTTTTACCCCCCTCAGTTTCCCCAAGCATACCATTCTCTCCTTGTGAGGCGTAAGGAAACACCAGCTAGCCATTTTTGAGAACCCATCTAAGATCCTTCCCGAGTTACCTTGCTCTCTGTCATCCCCCAGGGAGCGTATGAGAGTTTTATTATACACTCAGAGTTGGAGAATAAATCGATCTTTATAATGAGACTAATTTCAAATTTTTAGGTGCAATACTTTAGAAATTATGACTCGTACAAAATGACCAGCTAGCCATTTTTGAGAATTCATCTAAGATCCTTCCCGATTTACCTTGCTCTCTGTCATCCCCCAGGGAGCGTATGAGAGTTTTATTATACACTCAGAGTTGGAGAATCAATCGATCTTTATAATGAGACTAATTTCAAATTTTTAGGTGCAATACTTTAGAAATTATGACTCGTACAAAATGACCAGCTAGCCATTTTTGAGAATTCATCTAAGATCCTTCCCGATTTACCTTGCTCTCTGTCATCCCCCAGGGAGCGTATGAGAGTTTTATTATACACTCAGAGTTGGAGAATCAATCGATCTTTATAATGAGACTAATTTCAAATTTTTAGGTGCAATACTTTAGAAATTATGACTCGTACAAAATGAGCCTTTTGAAAAATCGGTCGACCATTCAGAAACTAGGAGAAACTTGCTCTTCATCTTCCTCCAGGGAGCGTATGACAGTTTTATTATACACTCAGAGTTGGAGAATAAATCGATCTTTATAATGAGACTAATTTCAGGTTTTTAGGTGCAATACTTTGGAAATTATGACTCGTACAAAATGAAGGTCTCGGGAAGGATCTTAGATGGGTTCTCAAAAATGGCTAGCTGGTTAAGGAAACTCCCCATCTCCCTAAATGACGCTGTTTTTTCGCGCGCTTCTGTACTGTTTCGATACACAGTGACCCGAAAAAATGGTCCTGAACATCTAAAAAAAATATATTTTAACAAAAAAGAAGGCCTATTTAACTCTCAGTTTGTGACTCCACATTTTCCCCCTGGGCGTGCTGATTCCCGTATTCTTATCCCCCTGAGGAGACTGGAAGAAGCTAAGTGGGAACGAAAAACAGAAGTTAGAGAAGCTTGTATACAGCGGAGGCAACACAACAGCATCACCCCTGAGGCACTAGGCCACTAGCCCTACAGCACAGGACAGACAAACCTAACTAAAACTCAAACCTATCGATTATTTTATGATACTCGCGAGGGAAAGAATTAAAAAGTTGTAAGGAAAATTAAAAATGAATTTGTAAATAAACATGGTTGTAATTTTCATTCAACATTTGCATTCAGTGATTTCTGTGCCCTAGGAGTGATTGAACTCTTTCAAGCCCGTAAGTGGTTGAATTTAAAGCAGCCTATCATTGCAATCTAGACTAGTTTATGTCCATTATTTTATTCCTGTAATATCTTGGAATTTCAGCAAGATATAAGGTTTACTGGACAGCACTTGTAGATCGGTTAGCCTAGCCGTAAACCAGGCAAGAGGATAGCGAAACGAACAGCAGGACTACAAGTATTGTACTGATCTCTAGTTCACACAGCTTGCTCTTAAGTCTAGTTCGAACAATGAACTTCCGCCCAGCAGTATGGGCGCTTCCGACCTATCCGGCGCTTGTAAATACCAGGCGCGCATCGGCTGTTCCGCTGGAAGCTCTATCTATACATGTGACCGTGCCGAGCGAGCGAGACTCATAAATCTCCGCAGCCGGAACCTCCATAAATATCAGAAGAGCGTCACTATACAACAACTTCCCTCCCTTTAGATGAATATGTGACAAAGGGAAGGAGGAACTCAACAACCTATTCGTATTACAGGTTTTGGTTATTCTGCCTGATCTACGAGGTTCATTTTGCGCAGGAGAGCTGTTAACAGGCTGAAAAGCAGGAGTCTCTGCTGCTCCACTCCCGGTAGATTCCAAACTACTGTGCAACAGCTGATTTGAATGTCTCTTCCAGATTACATTTAATGCTAATATTTGAACATGAAAGATATTAACGGCAACTTTACTAACAATAATTCCCTTCAACCACTTGGGACCATTTCTCAAATTCAGAGCGAGAACATGATCCCCGACATCAAATTGAGTTGCATACATAGGCTTAGACCTGGACACAGAAAATTTAGGATGAACTCTATCTTTGGAAGTAACAAATTTACGATTGTTCAGCGCAACAGAGGGAACAATTTTTGTAACACTATGCGGAATACAATGCGATTGAAATAATGCTTTCGCTAGACGGGATTTGAACGATTCGGAAGAAGATAGTTTTTTCAACAAGTCTTTAATGACTCTTACCCCCCTCTCAGCTTGACCATTGCTTGCTGGAGAGTAGGGCGGAGGTGTGAGGTGCTCAATGCCGTTGGAAATAAGAAAATCTTTGAAGTCTTGAGATGAAAAGTTAGAAGCATTGTCACTTACGAGCACATCACACAACCCGTTTCTGCTGAAAATCATTCTCAACGCATCGACAGTATCTGACACACTCGTGGATGGTACCACTTCACATTCAATATATCTAGATAATGCATCTGCAGCAATGAAAACAATTTTATTCTCGTAGAAAAAGTGATCGACATGAATGCGTTCAAAAGGACGAGAAGGAGTAGGCGATTCTACATTTCTAGAATTAGGTTTTGCTCGATTTAATTGACATTGGGGACAACATTTTACGATGTCTTCAATAGTTTTGTCCATTCCGGGAAACCAAATAACAGATCTGGCCAACGATTTCATGCCACAAATGCCAGGATGTCCATCATGAAATGTTTCAAGGACTAAACTACGCAGTGACTTGGGAATAAAAACCCGTTCTTTATAAAGTATGCAACCTTTCATGATGGTCATCTGAGGTAGCAGGTTCTTAAATTTTGAAAAATTGGGATCAGGTTTAGGAGGCATGCCAAACTTTATGTATTGTTTAAGTTGGCATAGTTCGCTATCCATATCAGTGTGAGTTTTTATATTTTCACACGTGACAGGAGTTTTATCAAGAGTGTTCACAGCAAAAATCATTTCGTACGGTTCTAGCTCCCTTACAGTCGTAGGTAGTGGCAGCCTACTGAGACAATCGCTATTTACGTTACATTTACCTTTCGAATATCTGAAAACATAGTCAAACTGGGAGAGTCTAAGAGCCCATCTCTGAATTCGAGCGGAACAGTTGAGAGGTACACCCTTGTTATGTGCAAAAAGTTTACAAAGAGGTTTCTGATCATTATGGATAATGAACTTAGCACCAAGTAGAAATTTCTTGAATTTCTAGACGCCAAAAACCACACTAAGGCTCTCCCTTTCAATGTTAGAGTAGTTTTGTTCCGCACCATTCAGAGATCTCGAAGCAAATTGAACCGGACACCAATCATGAGAAGGACTAAAGCGTTGCATGAGTATGGCAGCAACTCCATAACCTGAACTATCAGTTTCAAGAAGAGTTTCATGGTTGGGATCAAACAACTTTAAAGGTTTTTGCGAACGAAAGATGTCCTTGATTTTCTGGACACTTTCGTCCTGTTCTGGAGTCCACCGGAACTGTACATTTTTCTTAAGCAGCGAATACAGAGGATGCATGACATTAGAAAAGTTGGGTACAAAACGACTATAGAAGTTACACAATCCGATGAAAGCTTGCAACTGTTTGAGGTTTTTAGGAACAGGAGCATTGAGAATAGCTTCTACTTTCTCAGAGTTAGGGTGAACACCCTTGTTATCGAAAACGTACCCCAGATAAGACACACGATCAGTCAGAAAGGCACATTTAGACAGATTTAAGCGAATTCCCGCGTTTTTCAGGACAGACAGGACCCTGTCAAGAACTTCCAAATGAGCATCATATGACGAGGTCAAAATGAGGAGGTCATCCTGGTACACAATGATGTTATCGATGCCAGACAGAGTCCTATTCATGAATGCTTGAAAAATGCCGGGGCTTGCACGTAGACCATAGGGTAAGTAATTGTACATAAATAGACCTTCAGAGGTGTTAATGGTCGTAACTTTCTTTGATTCTTCGTCCAACAGAATTTGCAAAAAGGCGTTAGACAAATCAATTTTTGAGAAAAACTTAGCGTCTCCGACTTGAGAAATGACATCATCAATAACAGGTAGTACAGATTGAACTGGATTCAGAAAATTATTAATGGAAGCTGAAAAATCTCCACAGATTCTCACACTGCCGTCAGACTTTAGAACATTAACGGTAGGAGATGCCCATTGGCTATCATACACTTTTGTGATTTTGCCCATACTCTGCAAGCGTTCCAGTTCGGTTTTGACAGAGTCTCTTAGTCGTACAGGAACCGGGCGTGCTTTACAAAATACAGGAACTGCATTAGGCAACACATCAAGATGAACTGTTTCTTTAACGTTGGACAGTGAATCAGATGACAAATATTCGTCATATTTTAACGACAAACTTTTCGGCAAACTATGACAATCCGTTTTATTTATGGAGTCGTATTTACCAGGAATGACAATGTTTACGTTTAGTTTAGAACAAATATCTCGGCCCAGTAAGTTGATTCCATCATCCTCCACAATGAGAAACTTATGATTAAAACTAACATTATGGTACATGACAGTTATTGAAGCTTGACCAAGCAGGTTTACCGAGACACCACTGTACCCGAGAATT
The DNA here is from genome assembly GCA_030386875.1 of Morinoia aosen. Lineage (NCBI taxonomy): Eukaryota > Metazoa > Arthropoda > Malacostraca > Amphipoda > Talitridae > Morinoia > Morinoia aosen. The sequence goes on from CM059573.1 coordinate 28,492,240, forward strand.
TTGCTGCATGTAGGATTTACCACAGCACCAACTTTGATTGCATCTCTTTTACGTATAGTTGACACGGCACTGCCGTTATCCAACAGGAATTCAACAGGTTTACCATTTAAGTTGCATGCAATCATAGTGGGCTCTTTAGTGACGGGAATTACAGTGGTGTTTACTCTAAAAAATTAGAATCATTTGGGGAATAATCAGAACACTCATGTAGATGATTACCGTCACCACCTTCGTTCCCAGGTTTGTGGAACACCGCTTCGTTCTTCTGTAGAGGCATCCGTGAATTCTTCATTAACACGTCTTCTCTCCCAATGTTGCCACAGCAACCGCTTCTTCCCGACTGCACTGTGTAAGTGCGAGCTGCGTCAAATTCTCCTTGTGTAGGTCCCCTTCGTGTAGGCTTAGCAGGAGGAGGCCGAGCTGCAGTTGTAGATTTGCAAACCTTAGAGATGTGGCCTAATTTCCCACATGAGTGACATTTCAATTTCAAAGCATAGCAATTCTTTGCAAGATGCTTTTGCTTGGTTCCGCAGCGAATGCATATGTAGTTCGGCGGGAGTTTTCCTGTAGTGAAATACGATGAAGATGAATCCTCACGAATGATATCTTGAGCGTCGGAGCTTAATTGTTCGATAAGTTTTGCGTGTTCAACGCATTCGTTGAAGGACTTGCTATCGCACTTCTGTAGAACCGTGCTGAGAATTTGCGCTGAGTGTAGCCCAGGCACGAAGGCATCTCTTAATAAACGATCACGACAGCAATTACCATAATTGCATGCAGATGCTAAATCATTTAACGTTTTAGCATAACTTTCTATGGATTCATTAGCACCTTGTTTTCTATTTAGAAATGTAACCGATGCACCGACGAAGGATTTTTTAATTTCAAATTGCTGTGTTAATTTTTCTTCAAGTTCCTCATATGTAGCCTCAGTGAGTAACGTAGGTTTAATTCTTCGTTGTAGATCAGTAATTATGTTTACAGGCAAAGCTTGATTAAAATACTAGCTTTTTTACAGCCATTATTTCCTGCTTTCTGAAGAACGTCTGCACTTTGTACTTTCCAGCGCTCCAAGAATTCACTCACCGTTTCCACTTCCACGTCGAACGGAGGGCAGCTGACTGTAGAATACGCCATCTTAATTTCAGAGCACTTTTAAAGTTCAAATTCACTTCGCAAGTTCGAAGCCTCGTCGCCAATTGTTATATCTTGGAATTTCAGCAAGATATAAGGTTTACTGGACAGCACTTGTAGATCGGTTAGCCTAGCCGTAAACCAGGCAAGAGGATAGCGAAACGAACAGCAGGACTACAAGTATTGTACTGATCTCTAGTTCACACAGCTTGCTCTTAAGTCTAGTTCGAACAATGAACTTCCGCCCGGCAGTATGGGCGCTTCCGACCTATCCGGCGCTTGTAAATACCAGGCGCGCATCGGCTGTTCCGCCGGAAGCTCTATCTATACATGTGACCGTGCCGAGCGAGCGAGACTCATAAATCTCAGCAGCCGGAACCTCCATAAATATCAGAAGAGCGTCACTATACAACAATTCCTATTCTGATTATCGAAATAAATCGTCTGAATTAAGAGAAAGGTGCTTTATTCCACTTAATCAAGTCTGATACATATCATCTTATTCATCGGTTCTTAAAATGCCTTATATCTAACACCAGGACGCCATGACGTTTACTCCCGGTGAAGCCGGTACCCATTTCCGACACCGGGGCAGAGTGGGGAATTGTGCCTGAGTTCCCTTTCCCAACGGAGAGAAATCACCGCGCAGTGCCGGGATTCGAACTGCAGACACCTTCTCGTGAAGGGCGCGTTCTTGGCCACTCGGCCGCGGTGACCATTTACTCAAGCAGAATATCGACTCAAGCAGAATATCGAATTTGACTCAAGCAAACTCAACTCAAGAATATCGACTTTGACTCAAGACTCAAGCAGAATATCGACTTTGACTCAAGCAGAATATCGACTTTGACTCAAGCAGAATATCGACTCAAAGCAGAATATCGACTTCAGACAATTCATAGGAGACCCAAATTTAACTTGCATGGAGACTAAAATGGGCCTTTCCACCCTAATTCGCCAAGACTATGAGCTGTCAACTACCAGCTCTTATGGCATTGAGATGCATAAAATTGAAAGATATTGCATCACGCTTCACGTTCTCCGCAAAAGCCTTAACTTCTTGAAAATTCAGACTTGTCCTTTTTCCGCTTGATGCTGAAAATTACGCGAATAAGTACAGGTTTTACGCAGAAGCTATAAACAATACCCTTTGCTTTCAAACATTATAAATTTAAAACCAGAAGTACATTAATGAATAGGACATAGTTGAACGTAATTGTTTAATCGATCAACGCGCAACATACCCCGCATGAACACAACACAACATAAACCACTTGGTTAATAACAAAACTTTACATTTGAAACACAATTCCCATACAAGATAACAACAGGACTTCTGGGGACCAGTAGAAAGTGAAATAAATTGCCGCTCATTAAGTCTCCTCTCCATGACGAAAATCGCCTTCCATGCACCAAACCTCTTGCTCGCCCTGATAACTCCCGCTGGGAATCTCTCGCCATACCCAAAATTACCTGACCAACTTGTTTTCTGACCGAAATGTTCAAGTTTTCTTTTCAAATAGAATTTAACCATTAAGTTCTGTCAGTATCTGATAACTGAGGAAGATTTCCAGACGCTGAATGGATTTCATGACCAAATTGTACATGAAAATTTCCATTAAAAACGACCCAACCTGCCTATCGTGGCAATAGCTCCTGTATTTCGGGTACAACTAATTTGTTAGTAGCGGAAAACGTTTCGCTATTATCTCATAAGTAATCTGCTCGGTGTCACTATTGAATACTCTTTATTATACTCTAGAGAATCTTATTTCGCTTATAGTAGTGATTTAGACCACAAAAAATTAGCGGTACTGTCAGATCTTGCTAATTTCAGATGCGCAGGCAATGACACGCCTAGCTGCTTGGCGACCAAAATGTTAACATTATTGACTAACAGAATGATCAAATGCCAAGAAACCAGCTCCGAATGCAACTAAATGTACGCGTGTAAGTGTGTAACAATTTGAACAAACTCAGCTTAACTAGAAAGCAGAAATACTTGGAACTATACAGATGGAATAGGACAACATGATTTACTGCAGGACATAGGTTAGTTTTACTTCAAGCAAAGGAAAAGTAATTTCAGTGATATTTTCATAATTGGCTTTTGGTGCAAATTAACTGGCTTCTTCTTAACACAAGGTTTTTATTAGCAAAACTTTATTCAGCGAATGAATCACACAGTGCATGATGAAATTGGGGTATGAAACAGAAAGAAAGAAATTAAGGAAGAACTACAGCAAAAATAAAAGGGACTTACTCTGTGTTATAATTCCATTAACGTTTAAAGGATGCATAGAGGAAAATAAAAATGATGCAAATAGAATTAGAGAGCAAAAGTGGAAGTACGGAGATTTACTATGGAAAGTTATAACATAAAGGAACTCATGACATTTACTTTATTTGTACGCTTTAAATGAGCTGTGCACGCATCAAAAGACTAAGGCCATTCTCACTTTCGTAGTCAAATTTTTCAAAGCAAAAAATAGGTATCAGAGTATATCCTAATGACTTATAGATAATTTGGCGTCCCCTTTTCTAGATAAAATTAGATAGAAAATGCTGGGCACGAATACCCGCACATAAATAATGAAACCACAACAAACTCTTCATGACTTCCGTTTCTGGTATTGCTCTGATGTACTGTAAACCTAATTGTACAAGGGTAACATGATTTCTCTTCTTGTGAAAGCTCTCCTTTATTGGCAGCTAGTTTTTCTGGGATTAAAAATTTGCTGCTTATCAATATCCTTGTCTAGATTTTATTTTCTGTCTGGAAATACTAACACTGCACAGCGATACAATTTAGCTGGCTCAAACACTCCACTGACAGGGCAAATGCAAGCTGCATGTACTACCTTCTTACTGAGAAAGTCATCTGCCGATCACGCCTAACTAAAATAACGTGACAGCCTTTTGCTTCAAGGAAATTCATCACGTCTTCTGCACTCACAGTCCATTTACGTTCGTTTAGACTCGTAGTCATTTAGAGCTGTAGAAGAATGAATTTTGAAATTATTAACTCGGAGTGTATCAATTTGTGTGGCAATGCTCAGCCTCCAATAAACAAGATTGGGTTGCTATCAGGATAACCTCATATGCTCTTAATTTACCGTGGGCATTCAATTTCGAATGAAAGAGTACTAACTACTTTCAGCTTCGTGGTTATCAAATAAATTAATTATGAAACCAGAAATTAACGCGAGGGTTAATGAAGAGGGCCTGACGTCCAGCCTATTTGTTTTTGAATTGTCGTGTGAAAAACAATTGGGAAAGCTTGTTGTTAAATATCGAGGCGATTTTCATCTCAAAGCCTGAACAAATCCTAACGCCTTGCTTTCACTCCTTACTGGAGATTTTCCTACCTACGTATAGGGAAGAACAACTTGGTAACTCTTATGAAATATCTACTCTTTTCCTACTGATCTAGTTCTCTTACCGAGGAAGAACTAGGAGCCATCTCTTGTTAGAAGATATGTACTAGAAAATATAGACCGACCGGGGCCCCGGCCATTTTGGCTGACCCCGGCCCCGGCCCCGGCAAGCCCCGACAATTTTTGCAGACCCCGGCCCCGGCCCCGGCAAAATAGTGCCCTAAACCGGGGTTTTGGCCGGGGTTTGTAGTGTTTTACTACATCTTTTTCACTTCAAATTAATCCAAGTCAAGCTCAATTTAATCCAAGATAAGTTCAATTTAGTCCAAGTCAAATTCAAATTAATCCGAGTCAAGTTCAAATTAATGCAAGGTTAATTCTAATTAAACGGGCCAAGTATCCAGCAGCAGGAGGCAGGGTGTGATTCAGATCTTTGAGCGGAGTAACATATAGAAATCAATTATAGTAACTTCGTATTAACTATACATTAAAGTTGTTTTTCAATTCTACATTAATGGCAGTGTGCATGAATTCAAATATTTATGTTCAAAGACAATTTTATGTTACACATGCACATTCACATAGTAGTATCGAGGATTTAATTACTCATATAGAGATTTATATGCGTGAAATTTCGTTTTATCACATGTATAAAGTCATATATGCATGCAACTACGAAAGATTACCATTGGATGATATGCAGATTTAACCTTTAAAAGAAATATAGCAACGAAGTCTGTTTTTGCTTGTTCAAACGATTTTTGTAAAAACAAGTTTCAATTTTTTCATCGATCGAGATGATATATTTACCTAGGCCTACTCATTTGAAGGGATGGCACAATTTTTATTGCTAATGCAGGATTGTATCTGTATAGTAATGTACTCATATACATTTTTATCACATGTTATCATACATAAGTACTCAGTGAATCGCATTTACTCATTTCTTTTAGAGGATAAATCTACACATCGACCAGTGGCAATCATTTGTAATTGCATGCACATATGATTTCATAAATGTGATAAAGTGGAATTTCAGGCATGTAAATCTTTAAATGAGCGCAAATGAATCCTCGATACTATGTGCATCTGTAACATAAAAGTACCTTTGAACATAATTATTTGAACGGATGCATGCTGCAATTAATTTAGACTTATAGAACAACTTTAATGTGTAGTATAATACGAAGTTTTTATAATTGACTTCTAATTGTTACTCCGCTCAAAGATTTGAATCACACTCTGCCTCCTGATGCTGGATACTTGACACATTTTACGACAGCTTGTTTTAATACTGTAGCAATTTTATGTATTCCTTGCTGAAAGGAAAAACGTTTTTCTTGCTCATCACATCCAATAGATACATTTTCAATACAAAAACGCTCAAATTAACGAGGGATTTATGTCCATTCTTAACTCAACTTGGGGCTGGATTAATTTGAACTTGATTTGGATTAATATAAACTTGACTTGGATTAATTTGAACTTGACTTGGATTAAATTGAAGTTGATTTGGATCAATTTGAACTTGACTTGGATTAATTTGAACTTGACTTGGATTAATAATTTGAAGTGAATAAAGCGTAGTGTGCCCGGCTACCCGCACGTGAAAAATTCACGTGTCTTTTAAATAGATTTAAAACGATTTCTCAACAGATTTGCGATTTCATTGCAATCCTAAAGAACATGCAGTCACTGAGAAGAAAAAGCAATATCTGTGCTACCATCCAGTGTAATTATAATCCAGTACGCAGTTATTGACATGAAAGAATCTCGACTTGGAGAGGTCCTAATATTAGCAGTTACTGAGAAAACGCTATTTTCGTTAATTTGCTTTTGTATTTCCTCTGAAATGGCAAAGTGAATTTATACAAAGGTCCGGAATTAATCTTGTTGTAATTACCTTCTCTGATGGAACTTGAAACTTCTTATTCAAAAACCCTACAAAATTAAAAAAGTGTCCTTTTCCATAGGGTCGTAAGGATTGAGCGCGTCGCAAAGCCAGTAAATTAACAATTTCTCTCCATGTATTTGGTCAGTATTATTTGGCTCCCACTTTTTAGATTGAGTAAATGTTTCTTTTAAAGTCAACTGTTTGCCAGTAGACGAAGACGACTTGCTACAATCGGCAGTTTTGTCACTGCTGCAGCCTAAACTGTCTTTGTTTGTTTTCAGTACTAAGACATTTAGTTTTTCTTCTTGTTCGTTTTGTTTCTATTTTTCAATTCTTTTTCGTTGTTTGATTTTTCTTCAGCTTCCAGAAATTGATCATTTTGTGTCGATTTTAGATGGCCCCATAAATATTTAGTTGAGAAAGTTTTCTAAGATCCACCAGCCGCTCCTCGTCGTATATTTGCTTCACAAATGGTGCACACTTCAATTTCTACACTCTTCACCGATATGTAAAAGTAATTCCATACTGCTGACGCACTACTTTTAGTCATTATACCGGGTGTGCCACAAAAATGTCACTGAGTTTTATTTGATTATATTTCCGCTTTAAATTTACATATTTTAATTTTCATTTTTTCACGATGTAGTAAATTTTATTTTATTTTCGAATAATTTGTGTTTTTGAAAATCGGTTAAAAAACTAATTTTTCGGAGGAAAACATTTCAAAACAATATTGATATTCTTCCTTATTTTGCACTTCCCAAAAAACCGAACAAACAAAAACTTAAAAGAGTAACAAATCAATACATTAAATAAAGTTTAAATAAAAAAGTAATTTAGTATCCTTCGACATACCCACCATTTCTCTCAACGCAAGTATTACTTCTAGCCACTATTAAACGAAGAGTTTTGCGGATCATTTCACCGTTTTCTTTTAGTTCTTGAAACACTTCAACTCGTTGTCGAAGAATTATTAATGATGGAAGTGTTGTTTTGAAAACGCGTTCCTTCACAGTAGGTATTGAGAAATGAAGAAGATCACCAGTGTTGTTTTTAAAACTTTTCCTTTGAACAAATAGTTTTTCTGCTTCTTTCAGTAAATCGATCACTTTAAAGTGGTTATTTTTAACGATTTTCAAAAACTTAAATTATTCGTAAAACGAAAAGAACCAGTATAAAATGGAACATTCTTTTAATGGCAAACGTTTCGGAATCTTTGATTCCATCATCAGTGGTATAAAACAAGGAATACCCGGTTAAAAATTCATGCCGTTTTTAGAGCGACAGGTAGCAGAACATAGTGAAACATGGCTGCAGAAGGCCAGAATATTTCTTTGTCGGCCGCTCTCGACTACAATTTCCCTTTCGACGGCCATCCGCTAGTCTAATTGGGACGTTATAAGCGCGGAAGAACCGTGCTTTTCCACAAGGCCGGTGTCAAGCTACGCTGTCGGCTTGCGGTCGACTTCGATGCATGGGGCAGTTCCAAAGTTACAAAGCTGCCGAGGGAAGCTTAATTGGTAGTCAGAGGTGCCAACTAGGAAATTGGTAAATAAACCTTGAAGTTTTAATTTATGGAACGTTTTTACGTTAATATATAATTTATGCCAGTTTATTATGAATAATACTATCTCGCAGTTCGTCTGAGTGATTTTTTTCTTTGCATTCGACTTAGAGGGCAACACTACACTGACATGTTGGGTTGGTGAACCTGTCACGCTGTCTCACGCGCGTTTTCGCGCCAGTTTTGTCATTGGTGTTGTGTGTGACAGGTGTCTTAGTCGTGTCTCTATTATTTAAAACGTTTCAAGAAAAGTGTTCAGTGTTTATATCAGAGCGAGTGTATAGTAAGTGAGGGTGTATTTTATTTGTAATAAATTTGTGCTATGAGGTATAGGATGTTCGCTCTCACGTGAGTTCCTAATTCCATTGAGGACGTTAGAAGCCGGATAGTACGTCTGGCCTGGTACCGGATAGTACGTCTGGCCTGGTACCGGATAGTACGTCTGGCCGGATAATTTGAAACCAACAATAGAGGAAAGAGCCCAACTGTGAGTTCCACCACCTCGGTGAATTGATATATATGACAATTCATCGTTGTGGTGGGACTGGTAGAGAAGGCAATGCAACTTCAGCATCACCAACGGAAAAACAAAACATGGAAACCATACGTGACTTTCCCCTCGGACAGTCTTCAGCAACTCTTGAATTGAAGGACCTTCTGGCAGGTGATGAACGATGTGTACATCTATATATTTGTGTACGTGTGTGCGTACGTGTGGGTGTGAACGTGTGTGTGTGTACGTGTGGGTGTGTACGTGTCCGTCTGTGTGTGTGTGTACGTGTGTGTGTGTACGTGTGTGTGCACGTATGTGTACGGAAGGCCGGTGTAATTGAGTTCGGGCAAGGTCGAAATAATGCGGCAGGATGTTCGGAACGATGCGGCGCGTGGCCGTTTAGGTGCGTGGAAAGTCGATACGTAGCCGATAGAAGTGGAAATTTAGGAAAAGCTGCAAAGGAAATTCAATGGTTTTGAAGTCGTTTTTTACTGCCATATTAAGTGGTCATGGCGACCAAAAAACTACTGCTTTTCCGAATAATACACGGCTAGAAGTCTTGCCTACCGCAGCGTAGAAACTACTTGAAAACGTCTAAAATTTTTAACTGGGTAAAATACATACAAAGAAATACCTTGTGAAATACCTACTGTGAAATATCGTCTGAGATGTATCGTCTAGGTACCTGCAGTACCTAGACGATACATTCGTTTTGTTTCGTTCACAGGAAGAGGCCCTAAAATTCTTTGACAACATAAATGGAAATCACGCCAAGATAAATTTCACAATGAAAACTGAGCAGAATGATAAATTGCCATTATTGGAAGTTCTCCTAAAGAAAACTAATTCAACGTTCACCACCTCTGTTTATAGAAAACCTACATTTACGGGATTATGTACCAATTTCTTCATTTGCATTTACAAGGATTAGAGTAAAACAAGTGTCACTACATTATTGCATAGAGCAAACTGTATTTCAAATTCATATAAAATATTTCATGACGAAGTGAAATATATCCCAAAGTTACTTGCACCAAATAAATTCCCTGTATCTTTAATTAACAATCTGGTTTAAAAGTTTTTAAATAAAAAAATATCCTCTACGTGTAAATTCTGACCTCAACAAAGCAGAAAGTTTTCGTCGAGCTCTCCTTCTTGAGCTATCTTTTCAAGGAGATGAGAAATGATCTTTTATCTCTGATACACTCACATTTTACTTTCATTGACGTGTTACCATTTCATAGAAATAGTTTTAAAATAAGTTTATTTTTCAATTGGAAAGAGCGTTTATCAGAGTGCCTGAGAAATCGTTGTGTCTACTTGTATAAATGTGATTGCTGCCTGCAGTCCTATATTGGAAGTACAACACTCCAGCAATTTATTCGTCACAGCCAACACTCTGGTATCTCCCATGGAATCGGCCGTCCATATACTCATCTCCCTCCCAGTCAGCCATCAGAGATCATTGTCATAGTTCAAACTACCCTTTCAAAAGTTCCCATTTCTCCATACTTTGTAGAACTGCAGAGGAATTTGACCTTAGAATTTTGGAATCATTGTTCATTTTTACCCATAGACCTCAGCTAAATAATGATAAAAGTGCGATGAAATTAAATATTGCCTCAGCTGTGTAAATAGGAGTGTGTTGGAATGTGTGTGTGTCCGTGTGTGGGTGTGTTTTGTACGTGTGTGTGTGTGTGTGTATGTGTGTGTATGCAGTTTTGTTACTTTGTGTAGATGTTATTTTTGTGTGTTGGTTTGATTGCTAGAATTTAGGTGTATGTGTACGTATGGCTTCGAATGTTTAAGAGAAATGGTGTTTTTATTTTTAATGGTTAGGCATAGCTATTTTTCGATGTAGGTATAGTGATATTAATTTCTTATAGCTTTTTCGCAATTTGTTCATTTTCGTTTTTTTTTATTTCTTGTTTTACAGCACTGATGATGGAATCAGAGATTCCGAAACGTTTGCCATTTAAAGAATGTTCCATTTTATATTGGTTCTTCTTTTCATTTTACGTATTAGATTTCCCAAAAATCGCCCTTTTAATTCTATTAAATTATTCGAAAAGGAAACAAGATTTACCACATTGTGAAAAATTGACAATTCAAATATGTTAATTTAAAGCGGAGATAGAATCAATTAAAAAGTCGGGGACATTTTTGTGGAACACCCGGTATATTTAATTACTATAATTTTTTTCTGTATTAATTAATTCAGCAAGCACTGCAACTGCAAGTCTACAAAACTTTATTGACTTGACATAAATACACACCCAACCGCAACCGTAATTCAACATGCATTGAGCCACTAACCGGCGTTATGCATTACGTCGTCGTGACACGTCCTGACACGGTCTGAACCCCGGCCCCGGCCCCGGCCCCAGCCATGACAAATTTGTTGACCCCGGCCCCGGCCAAATTTTCAACCCCGGTCGGTCTATAATGATGAGGCACTCCGCCATATCTCCCGTAAACCTTACTATTAGAGACCTTATTATTGAAGCTCGTGCGGACAATGGACCACGTATAGAAGCAATCGACATAAGAGCTGACGTTGGTACGGCAATCACTCAATTCACTCCATTATTCACTCAAATCACTCCATGTTTGCAGTTAAATATTAGGATGATTACTTCAAAACGCCGCAAGAACACCAACACAAAGCGATGAGCTGATGTTGATCTAAACAACAAGTATCTTGAGTGGCGGGAGGAAGAAAAAATAACTTCCTTTCGGACAAAGTAGTCATGATTAGAGAGAAAAGTTTTATTTACGTCACAAAGTGTTTTATACGGCAAGAAAGTTTTTGAGCTAGGAGTCACAAATTTGGAGTCAGGTGTCGCAAATTTTGGGTCAGGATCGTAAACTTGAAGTCGAAAGTCGTGAAATTGAGGTCATATATCCTTAAGATTGGACCACGGATCACAGTCGGCAAAAGTGGAGGCTGGAAGTTTACAATGAAGCGAATTTTATTCCAAAAATCACGATGTCGTAACGAAATATTTCATGTTTTCAATGCCGGAAGATTACGCCTGAGTTTCAGGTGCGGAACAACTTTCTGAAAAGTGACCAGCAACGCGTTCATCGAGACCGCTGTAGTTGTGACGGTTCCTGAAGTTGTTACTCTTTCGTACCCGTTTAATACAGTAACAATTTCAAGCCCCAATAATGAAGAAAATTAATAATGAATAAATATTTTCGATAGGCATAAATTACAATACAATCAGATCAAAGTGGGTAATTTCATACTAGCATGGATGTAGACGAGTAGACGTTCCGCACAAAACGCACATGACAAATATTGCTTAGTTTCTAATGCTCAAAAAGTAATGTGATATTTCAATGAAACTTAAGGCTTTCAAAAATGTGAATTTGAATAAGTAAGCCTCATATTAGTATACATACAATAACTGATGATATGTGTGCACACATTGCGAGCAGAGCATGAAAATATGGCTGCATATGAGTGAAATTTCTCAAGTGAGGAAATATTCTACTCTCCAACATGTAGAAGCGCAGGAAAGTAGATACATTCAAGGTATCTTCAATTTAATGAGTGAATATGCTCTCTCACGTTCTACCAACCCTGTGCTTACTGATTTTAAAATCACTCGTAAAATTGACGATCAGTCTTACGGGTGTGTGATCTCTTATCTCTTTTTTTTAGTTTTTATCAATATCACGAAGTTACAGCAATGATTTAATTTTCCATTTGCAATGATTCAAGTTCAAAATTTTTCAGGTACCCAAAATGCGGAAAGATGAAATTGAAAGTTTCACTTTTAATTTAGGTTACCTTTTGAAAGACGTTTGTACTCACTGTGATGATACTATTTTTGAGCCGATTGCGAGGAGCAGAATGCTTCACTATTTTCATTATAACCGCACGCGTCATTCATGATGAAATAAAAATGTACGATATTTTATCAAAGCGACACAATGGGCTCGGTGGCTTGCTTATTTATATAGTTTGGTGTCCGCATTTTCCGTCTCTCATTCACGTTCATAAGGATGGTTAATGTGTGATACAAACTTCACATGTGCACTACATAATACGAGAATATTTTTATCGTGTGTACTATTAGGATAGATATATTTGTTTGCCATCAACATCTCGAAAATTGATAGAAGGAAAATATTGAATCTCGTCATTTTTGACGGTTCGTGTACGCTAGTATGTATATGTATAATGCTGTAACTCAGCCGCCTTGTTTTTATAGTTTCTAAATGCATAGATGTTACTTGACTGCGATAAAGTGAGTTGATTGAAACTTACGTGTTGTTACAGTGAGTTAAAACACACCACGTGTTACACTGAGTTGTAGCTCCCGATGTGATACAGTGAGTTGATTGCAACTTACGTGTTGTTACAGTAAGTTGTAACACACCATGTGGTACACTGAGTTGTATCTCCCGATGTGATAAAGTGAGTTGATTGTAACTTACGTGTTGTTACAGTGAGTTGTAACACACCACGTGTTACACTGAGTTGTAGCTCCCGATGTGATACAGTGAGGCGTAATTTATCATAGGTCAAGTTGAAACGCACCCTCGAAATTACCAGTGAGCTAATAAATCTATCGGATTTACCAACATAAAACCCCAATACTCATGATAAGATAAAGCCCTAGTGACGACAATTATCTGAAGGGAATTCATGACGTTTCCATTTCTGTATCTGATAAGGAACCTCAAGAGAGAGAACAAATTATCAGAAATGTAATGAGTTGGGCTTTATCTTTGAATGCTGAAAATATAAATCAAACGGCTGTTCAGAACATTCATGCATGTGCTGAACAATCTCGAAGGCCAATGGTGTTTAATTTCAGAAGGAACGAATGCAGCTTGAGAAGTTCTTCAGCGAAATCTAAATGCTAGTCTTATTCACCGTCGAATAATCGGATGTCTGTTTGCATGCACTCTGTGGCTACAGAACTTGGCGGTGCCCGTGGCGGGCTGGTAACTCGACGATCTGCGTGTGGACCTGACGGCTTCATAAGTTACGGCCACAGGCATAAAGCAAGCCGACCCCTAAATTTCTTTTATGATTTTGAAATAAAAATTGGAAAAATTTTCATAATAAAGCTCAAAATTATGATTTTGGATTGGAAATCAATAGTTTCATCAAATATATTTAATGGAAGTAAATTGTTATTTTTTCAAACTATGTGTTGCATTCTCTGTCTACCACAGAAGTCAATCTACGCGTATAGATGTACGCTACAATTATATAATGATAGTCATGTTACAAATCAAATGTTTTGTTCGTAGATGACAAACTTTTATTCGAATTCAAAATTAAACAGATTTTGTATAGATCATCAAAAATTTTCAGGTACATGTTCCAATTCTTTTCCTTTTTCATTTTGAAATAATGAAAAACCACCAGCCTTCGACTATCGTGGAAGCTTCGGCGTTTCATCTCGAACGTTATTTAGTTAAATCGTTCACAATTGCTGCTTCCGAATCCGCACCGATGTATCAAAACCCAATACAGAATTAAAGTATTTATTTTCCCTAAGATTCAGTAAAGAGAAGTGCTTGAACTCGTTCCCGACTTAAATGATGCAGCTTTGTGCCATTTGTGACGATGACCAGGCGTGGGGTCAGAGTCGGCGTTGTGGGTTTGGACAACCCGTCTGCAAACACTACTTTCTACAACTCTCGGCCATTTGCAGAGTTTCATCTCTAGCTATCGCATGCAACGCTGAGATCTGATAAAAATCGAGCGAATGCACGTACTCGTAGTATGGGTGGTGGGAAGCCAAGTGAATTCCACTTTTCTCTCTTCTAATTACATTATAATAATCGACTATGTAGTAGGATTTTGTTTAAGGAAAAAAAAAACACGTTCAACTATATACAGCGGTGTGCATGTGCGATGAAGAATAGTTTAAAAAATGCAGAAAGAATTCTACTTTCAGATTCGTAACATGTACTGGGCCTTAAATGATTAGAACAGTAGCACAGCTACACAAGTAAAAGCTACTGTTCTTTTACACGGTTTCTGTTATTCAAACAATCGGAATCTACCAATCAAAAGCATTTAAAGGCGAAATTCCATTATATCTGGTTCCGTAAAACCTAAGGAAATGAATACAAAAATTGTTATATTATAACAGAATTTGACTTGAGCCAAACTCACGCAACACCCAGACGTTTCATTTATTTGATGAAAAGTGTTGTCTCTACTGTTCTCCAGTATTTTCGCTCACGCATTTGTTCGAAGAGCTCTCCCCAAAAATGTAACAGGTTCTGACGGCTAAGTTCATTAACACATCTGACATTTTTGAACATTTCTGCAGTTATCTACCTGCCCATGGCGTTGAGGATGAACAGGTGCATCCAATGCAGCACAAACGTCTACATAGCGTCATCTCAACGCCGCTACGAGACCTAAATCATCACCGTACCTGAGGCAGCAGAAGTTGTAGAGATCCTCGCAAAGCCTAACATCACTTGCAGGAAGATCAGGTGTCACAAAAGTAAACGTTTAACAAAGGAGACAGTTAATGATTACAAGTGATGAACCAATTACTACATCACCATAATGAATTATGAACAAAATGAGGAGCTAAGTAAATACAGAGATAAAATTAGACTGCGGTATGCTTTGCATTGTGTGCATTTATAATTTCTTAGCAATGGTGCTGGGCTCGAACATTTTTTCCAATTTTTGTAGAAGTTTCGTAATTGGCAAGCGTATTAAAATGGTAAACTTTAACAACATGAGTAAAATGCAGTAACTGCATCCATCCTGAGCACGAACAAATTAATAGGTAAGAGTTATCCAGCACAATATATTAAGTACAAAACTTCAGATCAGCGACGTTCCTGGAGGGCACTACGTGAGCTGCTCAGAACGGCTCACAATCAGCAGCTAACTGTGGACGTACACCCACACCTCTCTGTAGCTCGCCGCACACTGTGGGAAAATTGTGGCTACATCACTATTATCGTAGCTATCATGACTTGCGATAACACGTGCGGCGAGGAAGACATGATGTAATGATCAATATGGCGTTTTTCACAATTTAACTTTATGAACGAAAGCCTTCGGTCAAAAATACTGTCTAGCTTCATGATGCGCTCTCTCAACGCTCAAAAAGAGTTCTCTCAAATTTTCGTCTCAAAATACGCTGCTTAGCACGGTCGTAGTTGCATGACATAACATTTTAGTGTAATGTGACTGTCTCACACATATTAACAGTGGGTGATGACAATTTGAAATATTGATGGTCCAAATGTAAACTGCATTCGTTGTCTTAATTCAATCTCCGCTGCACTCACTTTACTTAATGTACTGAATCTTACTTTCAGAAAAAGTTCGATTACGCACATTTCATTCATCGAACAGAAATTTTTTATAGAACTGTCTACACTGTTTACACTTTTTTACACTTCTCATGCAGTTTCTTCGTGTCTGATCTAGGAATACCTATTTTTTTAACTTCGTCATAAGATGTATTGGCGGTTATAACGTGAAGAATATAAGAACCTTTAAAAACGAATGTCGAGAATGTAAAAATCTCTCAAAAATGTGAACGGTGGTCAAGAGAGCAGCCCACACACCTGAGAGCGACCTTGCAGCGCTGAGGAGCTGGATGAAGGATTGCTGTGTTCAGTACGTCGAGTCACTCGGGTCGGAAACTAGTTATTTGCCGCTGCATGCAAACCTGCGGACCTGCACTCTGCGTCCAGTGATCGAACCGCACACAGGAAGCTGCTCTGCTCTTCACCGGCACGGTGAAGTGTTACATGTTGCTGCCAGCGTATAGGACTAAGTGTAACATAGAACTCGCATGGCTATAGTGATTTGCTGCTGCTGTACAACTTCATCTAACACAACTCTGGGCTCATACGAATACTTACCTTCTTCGGCATAGAACACCATCATTGAATTGTTGCACACTTACACGGATTTGAGTCGCAACTTTCGGAATTGATGGATTGTAATTCTTTAGCGTTCCTGCACAAGCACGCGTCAGATAGAACAATGCATTTGTGCATTTAACAAATTTGTGGTAAAGGGTAACTCGAGTGTCATTTCCCATGGATCACAAGTTCGGAGTACAGTCAGAAATGAAGGGCTAACTTTGCAACATTTAAGACGTAAATCTAAACAAGCATAACAGGAGTGACTCCACGCGACACGTCCACAGCAGCAGCGCTGGCACCTCAGCACAGCGCGGCCAGAAAAAAACATATTTACGACTGCCGGCCGCATCAGGGCCGGTCGTGCGCGCCTCCGATGCGAGCAACTATTTCTGCAAGTTAAAAATTTAATTCACACGCATCTCCTTAAATTACAATTCTTAAAAGCTTCCACGGGAAATTACATCCATTTATGGCGTAAGTCGGTAGAAGAATCTCCATATTTCTTCAATGTCGGCTTGTTATTGAAATATTCAAAACAGAATTTGATGGTTCCATTTTTCAAAAAATCCTAAGAAAATATTTTGTTGAAAATTTTTGTGATAGGCGAAACAGTTTTGTAAAATCTTAAATTTTTGTCAAATCTCAGAACGTTTAAAGATAAGATTTTAAGCACACGCTGTAGAGAGGCAGTAAACTCGATTTCAACTCATGTCTCAACTTCTTGATCGACATAGAGTGCATCATGTGTAACTGCAGAATTTTCAGGCAAAATGATGGTCACCTCTGATAAATTATTACTTCATAATGACCCACAACTGGTTTCCAGCGACTCAGGATGACTCAGGAGAGCGTGTGCGTACATTCTTCAATCCATCCTTGATCTTGAGATGTTGATGCAGGCCCAAGGACGTCCGCAGCCCGAGGCTGGGCTCAGCTCGGCAGCGGCCAGTAAGGGTGGTGAAACAGCGCGGCTGCGCTCGCTTGCTCTATGTGGGAATATACAGTGTAGAACGAAATCCCAGTTAATGACACAGCGAGAATCGCGTGATCAGTCCAAACAATTCAGGCCAAACGTTATCGTGTATGCTTAATTAGTAAATTAAAAACGGAATATAATAAGCATGACATGTGATACTCCGTAATACAAGTTACGAATCACTATTATAAAAGGAGCCGCGTCCGTCCCTCCGTCCGTCCGTGTGACCCCTCTTGATTATGGTATCCAGAATACGCAATCGGCCTATTTTTACGAATAGAAATTTTCTATGGAGCTTTCTCTGTTGAAATTTATCATGTCGCTTTGATATTTTTAATTGATAATGCAAAAATAAATGTTTTAAATTCGATTGACCAGTAACCTGGCTACCACTTGGTGATAAGTACCAAGATTTTGGAACTTTAGTTATTGTTTTCGAATTTTTGATTTTCTTGAAAAGCTTCGAAAAGATAATAGACGACATTTCAGAATAAAATTCCGGCAAGAGAGGCCACCAAGGATAGAAATGTGTCCAACCGCAAGAGAGAAGTAGCAAGACTGTGACAGCAAGAAAAACGCCGAAGACGATCGAATGAACAACGCGAAATGGCAAGACGAAGCAATGCTGCTCGCCATCGAGAAACTAGAGCTAAATTGACCCTTGACCGGCGTTTGGAAATCCTACGGAATAATGCAGAGCAGCACCGAGTAGCGAGAGAGAGCTTAACACATGAAAGAAGCGAGGAAATTCTTCGGCATAACGCTGGACAACATAACGCTGGACAACATAACGCTGGACAACATAACGCTGGACAACATAACGCTGGACAACATAACGCTGGACAACATAACGCTGGACAACATAACGCTGGACAACATAACGCTGGACAACATAACGCTGGACAACATAACGCTGGACAACATAACGCTGGACAACATAACGCTGGACAACATAACGCTGGACAACATAACGCTGGACAACAAAACTAAAAAGGCAAAAAGAAACTCCGCGTGTCGCATGAATGTTTTTAAAAAATTTAATGATTTTTTGGAATAAATTCATGTTCAAAACGAAATAAACATGACAATATTTAGCAGCATTACCTTTCTGGGATTTGATAGTTGGATTTCTTTGCCACTCCTACAGCAGGTTGTAGAGAGGGCATCCCACTTCACTTTTATTTTAGCCGAAAGTTCATCAAGATTATTGATCGTGTCTCAGCGTAACTGCTGATGTGGTGCCACACGTTCTCGATTGGTGTAAGGTGCGGTGACTGCATGGGCAGGCCAATCCAGACGTAAAATGCAATGCTCCCAGAGGAATCTTTCGAAATTGGCCGCTGTGTGTATGGGAGATTATCCTGCATCAAGATGGTATTTACTTCCAAATTATCATCACTAGTGCACTCATGCTGGTTGGCATTAACCTGAAGAATTTCATCCCCTCTTTCTTGAGTTGAATTCTCTCGTGCCACTCGGTGTTGTCCAGCGCTATGTCGAAGAATTTCCTCGCTTCTTTCATGTGTTAAGCTCTCTCTAGGTACTCGGTGCTGCTCTGCATTATTCCGTAGAATTTCTAAACTCTGTTCTAGGGTCAATTTAGCTTTAGCTTCTCGTTGGCGAACAGCATTGCTTCGTCTTGACATTTCGCGTTGTTCATCCGATCGTTTTCGGTGTTTTTTTTGCTGTCGAAGTCTTGCTACTTCTCTCTTGCGGTCGGACATATTTCTATCCATGGTTGCCTCTTTTGCCGGAATTTTATTCTGATATGTCGTCTATTATCTTTTCGGAGCTTTTCAAGAAAATCACAGTATCGAAAACGATAACTCAAGTACCAAAATCTTCGCCTTTGTACCAAGTGGTAGCCAGGTTACTGGTCAAACGAATTTAAAATATTTCTTTTTGCTTTATCAATTAAAAATATCAAAGCAACATGAATTTCAACAGAGAAAGCTCCAAAGAAAATTTCTTTTGTAAAAATAAGCCGATTGCGTATTCTGGATTCCATAATAATTCAAGTGAAAGGGAATTGAATCGCCACAGAAAAATTATGCAGTTGAATAATTTCTTGTACTTCTTAAGCTTTATCCTTGTTGCTATCAAAGCTATCTATTAGAAGAGGGGGTCACACGGACGGACGGACGGACGCGGCTGCGTTTATAATAGTGATAATAAGGCACAAAATGATCAGCTAACAAGTAAATGTATTTAGTCGAATTCATTCGGCCTTGCAGTCGAACGAGAGGCCCTGGACCGTTACCTCTGATGACTCCCCATACTATGACAGAACCTACTTGAAGTGTTGGAACTGTACACCTGGGATGAAATTCTTCCGGTCTTATTCATCGAAAAAATTGTCTGCCATTGCAACCTAGCCTATTGAATTTGCTTTCATTGATAAAAAAGCCCTTTGTCAGTATGAGACGTCAAAATCTTTGTGACTTCTGACAAGTCCACGCGGCGCTTTCTGTTCTTCACCGCTATTATCGGTCTGTGCTTTGCAATGCACCGCTCAATAATGAATAATAATAATGAAGGCATCTACGGATGCTTTATTTCCAATCAAGCCTGATACATATCACCTTGTACATTGGATTTTCAAATGCCTTATAACTAACGCCAGGACGCCATTACGCTTTCCCCCGGTCGAGACCGGTACCCATTTCAGACACCTGGGTAGAGTGGGGTATTGTGCTTGGAATTTTTCTCCTATACCCAACAGAGAAAATCGCCACTGCCAGCGCCGAGATTCGATCCCGGGTCTCCCGAACGGCGGCAGAACCCTCTAGCACATGGCTATGGCGGCACAAGTCAAATTCTTTCACATTTTTCTTCATTTTCGAAACAGAGCACTTTTCAGCAAGGCTAAACCTTTTCGATCCTGAGGAACATTTTCAAATCTGTTTCTCAGCCTTCGTGTATTTAATTATGGCGCGATCTTTCCAGTAAGAAGTAACTCTAGGGCCACGTGATTTTGGACTATCTAGAAAAATACCGGTGTTCTGAAGCCTTGTCATAGTCAACCAACAGATTTTTCAACACATTCGAGTCTCTTGCCAGTTTCTCAACGAAACTATCCATCAATATGGAAGTTTAATAAGCTACTCACAATCATTTAGAGAAAGACGAGGCATTTTAAGTAAATTTTACCTTAATTATAACGTTAAACACATTGGAGTTACTTGTAACTTTATAACGTTAAACATATTGGAGTAACTTTTAACAGAATTTGAAAAGGTGTATGGTCTAAAATGTGAAAAAATTCAGGATTTTAACGTCTACTTATACGCAACGGAGTATATTTTTGACTTTCAAATTTTTGGTAATAGTAATATGTCTGCCACGTTTATAAAAATACATCTACTCAAGTAACAATCAAATTCAAAAAAATAAATATACCTAGATGGTGAAATAACACTGCATTTAATGATGAGTAGCCCATCACTGTCAGCGGCCCAAATTTTTGAGTAATTTACAATTTTGTGAAGTTATTGGCATTGCGAAGTTTCTGGCGCCAATGTAGGTGGAAGTTGAATGAAGTTGAATTCATAATATAAAAAATAAAGTATTCAGGAAAGTTTAGGTATATTACTCCCATGGGTCAATGTTATGTTTAATGCAATCACGGAAAATAATTATTTTATTCCAGAGCATCACTAAAGGAACCCATTTAAGAACGTTTTACACGAATGACATTCTGCTCGCTGATGCGTTATTGTCGAATTATTGAACTTTGAAGTTGGCCTTTGCGCCCAAAGGAAACGAGCGCGCGAAACGGAATTTAATTAATAACGGAAGCTATTACAAACGTAAAGAGGTTGGGTCGTGAGGGGGAGGCACAATTCTTCTAGTGAAAATTATAAATAAAGCTTCTAACCCACCCATTAGGGTGACGACCGCAATCTTGTTTACATCGGCTCCAAGATGGCGGCGCCCATGGTGGTCGCCATCTTGGAGCCGATGTAAACAAGATTGCGGTCGTCACCCTAATGGGTGGGTTAGAAGCTTTACTTATAATTTTCACTAGAAGAACTGTGCCTCCCCCTTACGACCCAACCTCTTTACGTTTGTAATAGGGGGTTAGCTTCCGTTATTAATTAAATTCCGTTACTTCCTTTCGCGCGTAAAGGCCAACTTCAAAGTTCAATAATTCGAAAATAACGCATCAGCGAGCAGAATGTCATTCGTGTAAAACGTTCTTAAATGGGTTCCTTTAGTGATTCCTAGGATCGGAATTCTTATTTTCTGTGATTGCATTAAACTTAACATTGACCCTCCCTTGTTCTAATGTGCAAGCAGTGCAACAGATGAACTGAGATGAAAACTGTGCATTCACTCAAGAAAGAATCGAATCACATGAGGAAGTCTCCTCTCAGAATGAAGAAATGACTTCAAAATCTATTAAGCACAGCACAATTTTATGCGAAGATTTCAATGAAATATATTCGTAGAGGAGGAATAATTTCTACACTTGATTTCTCTCATTCAGAACTTAAAAGAGCCATAAATGTATTTATAGGTTTTAAAAAGTTAAGGGCAACTGTTCGAACATTTATTTCAAAGAACAGAACGAAATTCAAGGGAAAAACAGCAAGTCGTTTCCCGAAATGTGCAATGAGGGGAACAGCTCTCAAGTTAGGTGCATCTTGAGGATTCCGTTCCTACAACAGCATGCACAGCAGCGTCCTCAGTAGTAATTTATTAATTATATTCAAGTAAGACGGAGACTGAAGATCCTCTTTGACGAAAGGTTAATTTTATAACCTAAGCTCCTTTAAAGTAGAAGACAAGCAATGGACGTGGCCGGTCATCTGCACGGCACTCCGGTAGAATGGTTTATAGTGGCGTTCTGAGTAGAAAGACACGGGATTTTAAGAAGTCTGGTCGCCGATAAGCTAAATATCGTACCTTATTGTAAGATGGTATATATCAGCAAGCTTTTAACAAATGATTGACAATTAATTACCTTGAATAATAAGTGCCTATTCAAGAGGCTGTAAGAGCCGGGTCGAGGAGTTTTAGTCGCAGAAAGAGACTGCTTTTCAACTAAGAGGAATCAGTTAGAGGAACCAAACCCACTTTTCTCAAAAAGGGCGACATGCTGCCCAAGCAGAGTAAGTTCTAAGTTAATTTATTAGAATTAGTGAACGCGGAAGCGTCACGAGTAATGTTAACTTCAAGCAATTTAACCGATTTAGGGCATGGAAGAAGCTCAAGCATGCTTAATAATAGAAAATCAAATTTAAACACAAAATAACGAAAAGAAAAGATGCAGCTGCACAACAAAAACGAAGAACAGAAAGAACTAATTTTCTACAGTTTTAAATTTTTCTCTGACCACTAAGACTCGCTATCTGAGGAACACTTCTTCCACAAGCCGCCATCAGAAATACGGAAGATTTTCAACAGCATTATTATACATGGAGTTTTACACCAAATAATTCGCGCATTCATAGTGTTCACTGTATTTTACCTTCGACCATCACTTCTGTTACTGCCGGCGGCATTGTATTCATAGTTTCACTAGCTAAGAATGCAAAAAATCGTTGCACAAACGTAGAACAAGTGAAGATTATATTCATTATTGAAACATCGATTAATCCATGATTAAAATGAGTAAACCAAATCTCCATTTGTAAAAATTAATTAGCGTTTTAAATTTCAATTGACATTTAATTTTGTAGCAATTTCACGGTTTCATTTGAATAGATTTTTATAATATATCAATTTGAGCTTAAGCCCGCTCACGACTTGAATTTGAATCGTATTATTTTTTTTATTGTAGGTATCACGGAATTTCTTTTGACCTAAATGAAGATATACTGAGTGGTTCTAACATTGTGGAAAAGTTTTTGCTTATCACGCGAGTTTGTTTATCTTTGGCATTCAAACTTTGTCATCCTTAGAATAAGCTATAATTTGTTACAAGTGAAAATTGTGAATTTAGGATAATTTTCTTGCAACCCCGATAGAAAATCAGCGAATGGCAGTCGTGGAGCTTCATCTGCCAATCTAGTCACAAAATGAAATCTATAAAACTCTTAAAAACTTCCAAAACCAAGGCTCAATTTCCTCTTCTATGTAAATCAGAAATATTGCTGCAAGATTCACCGGATGTTCTTCGAATTTCATAATGAAAATGGGTTCAAACCTGAAAATATCGAGAGTGTCTCGTCGTAGAGGTGTGAAACGATACTTCGGCTCTCTCCCCCGAAAATAAAGAAAAATCCGTTGCCTCGGAGAGACAGAAAATACGCACTAACGAAGTTGTGCATGCCACGTTGAGACGCGTAGTTCATGGTTTAAACTCTACTGTGTTCAAACACGAGTAAATTTTTAATTTGAACAAGTTTTCAATCATTCAAAGGAACAAGCTTCCGCACTAAGTTTTTTAGGAATGTAAGAAACATCAGAAATGTTTACCTCACCCAAAAACTTGCCTCTGATTTTATTTGGATGAGAGTCAACTGACTCTCCCAAATTTTTTCCCCTCCTCCCCACTTTTGCTCTTCTGAAACTTTTTCCAATATTTCGTTTAATCGTTTATTGAGTAAAATTGCCTATGTAATAGGCATTGTTACCGTGTGCACTGTAATGTAGGTTAAACCTGTTAGGGTTCAATAATCTGTGGAGTACCTTGCTCGTGACGTGTCATTTGGTGGCTACTTGCAGACTTGTGAGGATGTGACGCGGGGACATCTGCTGTTGAACGTGTAATTAATCCTATTTTTTATTTTTTTCCAGTAATTTCACTTATTAATTGTCTAAAGTAAACGTGAATTTAATTGTCTAAAGTAAACGTGAATTGTCGAACCAAACTGAAGAACTCTCGGTATGTAGGAACTGTGGCTGAGGTAAGTTGATTATGTACATATGTGTGCTCAGCCAAGTTCCGTTTGTACAGTAGATATAGGA
Organism: Morinoia aosen; assembly: GCA_030386875.1. NCBI lineage: Eukaryota > Metazoa > Arthropoda > Malacostraca > Amphipoda > Talitridae > Morinoia > Morinoia aosen. The sequence goes on from CM059573.1 coordinate 28,516,474, forward strand.
TTCTGTTCTTTTGTACGTGATTTGCTTGGTTGGTTAGTTAGCAAATAAACTCCGGTGAAATTCTGCGAATAAACTTCATTCGTAGTTGTTAAGTTGATGAACTATATTTTTCTTATTTTCATTAATCGATTTGCTTGTGTATTTCCGCTGAGGTGGAACCATTCAAAAGATTCTTAGTTACTTGTTTATCAGAATCCGGTGTATCGGTCTTTGTGAATAATTCAGCCAAATTATTCATTTCGATTATTGCATTCCATATTTGAATATTATTGCTATTATTCCATCTTCCACTTCGTTGCATACTTTGTCTTATCCGTCAATTGTTATTTCTGTTAATTAGTGTTCTTGCGTTATTTTGGCCTTAGGAAGCAGATTGTCATTATTTTTAGTTTACCTGGTTTATCTTTTGCTTTCAGCTGATGTGTAAACACCCCTGTGTTTCCCGCCCACGCTCCATTTCTGGGGCTCTCCTAACTATTATCGTTGCGTTTCCTGATTTTCCTTATGTTCTTTTTACCACTAGTTTTCATTCTGTCTTCCCCCCTGTGTAATTTACGCCGTTTATATGTTTCTGTTATAAATATACCTGAACGGTTTTGGTTATTCTCCTGCATTTTTCTTAAAGTCCTCTGGTAATTGAGAGAGCATTATCCTTTTCCCAAATTCGGCACCCGCTAACAGCATTTTCTTCGCTTTTGAATTGTTAGTGAATATATGATTTTGTAAAATGACCATCCCATCTGTTTAGAAGTATTTTTTATACCAGCATCGAGTGACTTTTTTTCTTGAGCTATTTAAGACACAGGCCTATTTAAAGATGAGAAATTGATAGTTCCACAAGCAAGATAGTTCCGCAAGCAAGTATGTATAACACTACTCGTTGAAGATGTGAATAGGTGAGAGTTAATTTGATAACTTGCCAGCGAAACTGGTGGATATGATAAATTTATTCTCCGAAAGAAATCGTACCAAAGAAATCCACATTGTTATTTGAATAAGTGTTTCTGGTAAAAGCAGAGGGTTTTTCTACAGTTTATCTATTTGATTTTACCTCTGGCCAAATTGACTTTGAAAACTTTGGAAGTTATTATGGTAAAAGGGCGATGAAATTTTGTCAAGGTCAGAGAGTTGTACAAAGCTAAACGATTTTTCGAACTTTTTATTTCTTTTGTCCCAGGATATCCCCAGCAGGTTTGACGGATATTACAGCAAGACTTCAGAGTATGACACAAAAAACACGCTTTTAGCGATCATCACGATTTTTATTCACTTAAGATTCGGATAAATATGTGTGATAGGAATGCTGCAGTTGTGTCCCAATTAGGTAAATTTTTTCTTTGCTAGGGTTCAATTTTTTTCAACCTCAATGTTGGGCGCAGTTATAAGAAATTGTACCACAATAACTGATCATTAAATAATCTCATGAATTTTATTGTCTCTAACTGATAGACGATAACTGGCGATAAATTTGTAGCCCATGAGATGATAACCGACAAATCGACAAATTAAAAATTCCGATTCTAGCGATAGCGATATTTATATTTTAAATACGAAATCGATGAATCCGCATCATAATCTTTTAACCTTGTAATCGAAATCTCAAAAAATTATGATAAAAATTTAAAAAGCCCTAGTAAAATCGAGCGAAAAATTCAAATTCAATGTTCATCGTCTTACTTTTCACTAATGAACAGTACTGATTCAATTAAAATAACATAATTTGCATAACCACAGTAAAGATCGGGTACTGGAAAATGTTCCTCTTCGTGAACACGAGTATACTAAAGTTTTCACGAGACAAGGAGCGCTCCTTAGCCCTGATTACGTCCTCGTCTAAAAAGAATAAGTTTTCCACTGCGGAAAACTTACTGAAAAATAAGTTAAGTTTTCCACTGCGGAAAACTGCGGAAAACTGCGGAGATGCGGCGCTGCTCCGCATCTCCGCGTAGTACCCTCAGCAGAGGTGAATGAAGACCTTCTCACTGGTGAAGGCTGGGTCTACCAGATTGTCTGTCCCTTTGGCCTGCCTCCGCAAGTTCACAATTTTAGGAGACTTGAACTTGGTTGACGTGTGATGACCTTCAGTGTTGTCTCCCTCGTCACAAATGCTGGCGTAGTAGTCCTGCGTCTCTATGTCCTCGGTGTGTCTGGTGCCGACAGTCTCCTGGTCAGCACGACACAAAATCTCCACCTTCCCATGCGACAAAAAATTGACCTTTGACATCTTTAATACTCGCTCTTCAAAGGCCTTCGTCCACTTGATGCGGTACTAAGAGCGGAAGGTATTGACCAGAATTCACTCTTCCTCAATGGTAGTGTCGAATTTCCTCTACATGGCAGCGAGGAGGGTGTTGGCTAGGGGCTCGCAAAACCGAAAGTTCCCGCTGGCCATCGGGTTGACCAGCATCTTCTTGGTCTCACTGAGGGCGGGGATCAGATAGCCCAGGTTACATGGCTTCTTCTCCTGGAAGTGGTGCAGTGAGATGGTAACGAGTGTCTTTTGGGACGTCATAACTGGCTACCTCTCACTCCGTTCAGAAAACATTCGGTTCCCAGCTCTGATCTACCTATTTTTGCCTCCTGATCTCGCGTGGCTCACTTCTGTGCTAAGCTGGAACCAAAAACTGAAATGATCGATAGTCACTAGTTCGGAACCAAAAGTATCGGCCATACCGATGAACCGATTACGCGAGAAAAATATCGGATAATCGATAACCTGCTATCTCTATCGCGATCAATTATCGTGATAACACTCTCCTATGGTCATTCTACTCCATATTATTAGTAATTCAGAGAATCTTGCCTAGTGTAGGGAAAATAGCAAGAATACAACTATTCACTATTCTAGTCAAGAAATGAAATAGGTCAAGAAATAGCATTATTTTGTAAGTAGGCTCCTTATGATAAGTTATCAGAAAACCAAAAAATAATTTGTCAGCATTGCATTCTCATTCACTATAAGCTTCTTGCTGGTTAAATTCTCGGTCGACAAACTTCTTGCTGATGAGAGTTTAATTTTTTTGAATCCATAAATAAGCTCTCTAAAGCCAGATTCGTATCTAGGGTGAGTGACTGAAGTTTCGTACTTGGCATCCTGACACGCTTACAAATTCAAATGCCAAGTATGTGTTTCTCCATGCTTAAAGCACGTGGTGGGGGAAATAGAAGACATTAGTTAAACCTAGATTACTTCAAAATAACTATAGATGTGAGAAATCAATAATGTCCCCTAGCATGTGACGTTAATGTAAACGCAGAGAAGTAAGAGACATTTGAAGAAGTGTTGTCTGTGCCATACACATTATACACGTGACATGGTATAAACCTCAAATGGGTACAAAACGGAGATACATTAGGCATTGGTATAAATATTTCCTCTATCCTATTACCGGGTAGCCCAGCGAAGTGTGGACAAATAAAAGTTAGGTTTTTTCAGTTATATGACAGCCAATCAAAACAACTCATGTATTAAATAAAAGAGAAATGTATTGTCTTTAATAACATCTTAGAATTATTCAACATATCCTCTTTTCTCCTTGATAACCTGGCGGAGACGAGGGATCATCTGATCACACGGGCCGCGCACAGGTTCGGCGTCAATTTCTGCCTTATATATGGTCAGTTTTTGCTTGCTTCAGAACCTCCACAATTGAGTGGGATACAGCGCAGGACTTCTGCTCCAAGATAGACCATGTCCCAATTCCCAAAGTCCATTGGATTTAAATCAGGAGAAGATGGAGGCCATAATTCCTTGAGCCAAAACGATATGAAATCGTCTTTGCACCAGCCCTGTCCCAATCTGGCTGTGTGGGAGGTTGCTCCACCCTGCTGAAGTGCAATTCCTTCATTTTCAGTGACTAACCCTCCTTTAACAGCTTCAGATAGACATGTTGGTTGATTTTTACACCAGACTGGATGAAAATCAAAGGGTTTTGAGACCTGTAGACGTAACCCCTGCCCACACCATTACCGAAGCTGTTTTTTGTCTCCTTAATGAAATTCGACGTTCAAAAGGCACTGAATTTTTAGATTTAATCCAAATCCGATCATTTCGGCTGTTGCGTATGGATTGAAGGGTGAATAATTTCTTATCAGTCCAGAGAACTTGTGGTTGCGAGTCATCAAGAAGCTTATTCTGAAGAATCTTTGATCTTTCGAACCTCTTCTACTCTGTTGCATTAGAAAGAAATTGTCATTTGGTAATTTTGTATGGCTCGTTTTGTATATATGTATATATATTAGAACTTATGAACTGGATTAATGCTCTCATCTTTTGTGAAATTTGAATAATCTTAGATGCGTTAAAATTCTTATATAATTAAAGTGTTTGCTCTAAACATTTCGTTCTTTACTTCTTCTTCTATAGTGAAAAGTAAAAAAACAATAAGTAATACGCAATAAGAATTAATTTTTCAAAGGTTTTTACGATTGGCAAAGGAGAATTAAAACTAGAATTGTTTTAATAATGCCTATTTCTGAACAGATACATGGAAATATTAAAGGAATGCTTAGCATAGAATCAATAATATCATGTCCTTTTGTTCTCCCAAAATAGAAATATATAAGGCTTTGGTACAAATATTTCCTCTATCCTATTACATACATATTTATATAAGTAACATTGAGAGTATTTTATACTGTGCGATGTAGTTGGCCATTTGCTCCGTACGCGAAAGCCAAGAAATGAATTATGTAAACGCTGAGAGCAGATTTAGAGCTGATTATTTGATAAATGTGCATCATCTGTGCCATGGGAGATGTCTGATGTAGACGCTCGACTAATAATTAATAACAGTATAAGAATTGACTAGAAAACTAAGATTTGGTGAAGTAGATTTTAGATTGAAAGTGTGAATTTGATTAAAGGGGTAGAATAAAAAATTGGACTTGGGGATTTTTCATCGATGCCTAACAAATTATTGCTAAAAATGTTTCCGTATGTAAAAAGAGATATTTCACATGATGTCATGTTCATCCCATTGGAGAGTGTGGTCTTAACTTCAAGCGTGTCGTGTGTTTTCGTGTCCAAGCGCGGCTGCTAGCAGTATGTGCCACCAGAGACGTCAAAACAAGAAGCCATCGTCATTTTTGAACCTGGGAGAACAACTTGAAATCATTTGCCACCGCATAGAGAGTGTAATAAGATTGGGGTTTAAAAACACCAGAATAAACTGCTCCTTTAGTGCAGTTTAGGATTCAAATTGTAGATTCACTGATCCTTGAAGGAAGAGTATGAATGAAACAATTTTTGAAACAGCAACATTTAATAAAATGTGGATGAATAAAGTTAAAATTGTAAGAGGACACCAGAAGATGTCGTTGTGCGAACCCTCATGGATAAAAACGAGAGAAACGATCACAAATTTAAGCTATTGGTCACAAAATTAGTTCATCTCCATCATAACTATACGACGTTGGTCGCGAAATGTAGTTGTTGATGACAAAAATAGGTCATAAGCCTTAGAAGTGGGATGTCGCTCTCGAACCTATGATGCTCGCCTCAAAAGCGGACGGTGGATTTCAACCCAGGCTGTAGGTCATAAATGTAGAATATTGGCCTCAAAAACAGGATTGATCTCAGGCGGATGAGTTGTCGTTCTCAAAAATAGGATTGGTCTCAGACTTATGAGTTGTTGGTCTCAGGCCTATGAGTTGTCGGTCTCAAAAGTAGAATGTTGGTCTCAGACTTGAAACACTGAATTAAAAAAGTTTGTTCGTTTCAAAATTGGGCTGTTAGTCTTAACTATTTAACGACGACCGTACGCTTGACTTACATTACTATTGCAAGCGTTATCTGCTTCGTGTGTTGTGAAAGAAATTTCAATGACTTCATTTACAAATGGGAGTTAAGCTACATGATATTACTGGGAAAAGATTCTTAGAGTAACAATTCAAGAAGCCCCATTAATGAAGACAATTTTTTTTAAAGAACAGCAACTCGCAGACATAGAAATTTTTTATCCATACATCACTTTGAGAAACTGCCATTTTCGTATGAATTATGAAGTATTTGGCTCTAATTCCTCTATGAGAATACTGTGTAAATGCTCCTTAGTTTCCAAATGAGAAACGATATGAGTTGCATTCTCCCGCATTTTAAAACTGTGATGTTTGGAACGCTAAAAAGAGCGAGCAGGAATATATACGTTAGCCAAATTTCTGTCCTCTTATTATTATACATAAATGCGACGAAAAATAATCGTGATACAACATAGTACTAGCTCGTAGCTCAAAATCTACTTGGGACTACAATGCAATACAATACATGGACCATATTTATTCACGCCATGTGCTATCATTGCTCTAGTGTCAATGAAAGCAAAGTACTCTGTTGTTCACGCGATGATATCTAATAAGAACGAATAGAAAATAAAAAAAAACGCGTTAACGCAGCCCACTTATGTAAGAGAGAGTTCATACCTAAATCAAAACCTAATTAATATCTTTTCCGTAAAATAAATAACTCGGCAATGATGGAATGCTCTGTTGAATATCCTGTGTAAAAAACATGAAAGACGTGAATTTGTATAAAGATTAGAGAAAAATAACTTGAGCACGCAACTTTGGGTATTGAGGAATAAATTCTACAGGTTCTTACTCACATTTACTACTCGCACAAAGCCATGCATTACTTGCAGCAGAAGAGGGAGAAAGCACCAGAAATTGAGTTACCCTCTGTTCTTATGACTCGCCATCTATACGACAACAATCCTTCTACCCTCAGCATCCATTCATCAGTGCCAGCAACTGCTTTCTTCCGCATGGGTTAAGATATTTTTCATTGATTATTTTTATTTAAACGCATTCCTATATTTAAGGCACTACGTAAAATCACATTTTTTCAGATTGAAAAATATAGGGATTTTGAAAGCATCAAACAGATTAATTGTTTTTACATTAATTTCAATGGTAAAAATTGCTTCTCGATTCGAACATTCCAATTCTAACAACCCAAAAGAACGAATTCAGTTTGAAGCAAGAGGTATCATTACAGTAACATTTTATCACGGCATTCATGGCCTGGTATATCAGGCAGGAACCCGCTGATGACGGAGCAATTCTTTCCGCTCGACCCAGCGAATTGCTGTAAAAATATCATTCGGTGCGTTATTTTCCCCCATTGAACTATCACATGACTGAAATAAGTTAGAATGTATATATATTCGATTTGCCATACTGGGGTAAAATATGATGTTCACTAGAGAAAGAAGGATTAGTTCAAGGGTGATTTAAAAATTTCTTCCACACATTTGAGTGACGTGCGCAAAAATAAAATTTTTGACTATAATGTGCTCAGAAATGTCCATCACTGGTCATTTTCAACGCTATCATTATAAAAATAACCACAAAAAATATTTCTAGTTTTTCCCTTAAACGAATAAGAGTATGCAGGCACGACAGAGTGAACATCATCCACTAACCACACAGCTGCCAGCAAGGAGTGCTGCTGTTAATGAGTTCCCATAACCGATGATCAGGCTACTTTGGGTGTGAAGCAACAGTATTCGTAGTGATGGACGTATTCAATGACATATCAACATTTAGAAGAATTTCGTATATAATGCTGAGAATGATCTTAAAATTTTCTAGTGGTTCAAAAATTTTTTTGACGACAATGATGAGAGATGAAACCATTATCATGACAGCAGGAGAATAGATTTATAAACTAATATTTGGCAAAGAGGATTTTGAAGTGAAAGTTTGGATTTGATGAAAGGGGTAGCATCAAAATTTGAATAAGAGGATTGCTCTTCGATTTTCAAACTGTTACCTGAAAATTTTACTAAAAAATGTTTCAAAATGTATGATGAGATATTTCATATGATGACAAGTTCGTCCCACTTGAAAGAGTAACTGGGACAAATGGTAATTGTGAAGCCCACCGTGCACCTCGCTAATTGTATTCTAATTTTCATTTTAGGCGTTTTTTTGGCGGGCGTGTGGCCCCCGAGTTCACTTGATCTAAACCTACCAGAAATTATTATACAAGAAGAGTTATACAATTTGCGTCGAATAGAGATCGTCTGCGCAGGATGAATGACTTGAAATTGGCAATGACATCATCATCCATTTTATAGAGAGCTGCCTACAGTTGCTTTTCAATGGCAGAGACGGAAATTCATTGCTTATATTGATGTCTAGTTAAGGTGGTTACTCCTAGCAATGTTGATTAACGCCATTTAAGTTTACCTTCTGCGGTCTGAGTAAAAATTTTGTCTGTTGATATCATACTGGTGTATCATGACCTTAAAACTGCCTGCACATACGTGAAACAGGAATAGATTATTTTCCGTAGCTTAGAAGTTATATCGCCATTACATGGTTTACAGTTGAGCTCCTATTGCCCTATGTCTTTGAGTCACATGACAATTATCACATCGTACAGTAATCATGAACGCTCTTTGATGAACTGATCAGCTAAGAAAGCAGCGGTCAAGAGTATCCGTTGTACAACGGCGGTAGCTCGATCTAGTCTTAAGAGTCTAGCTTGTGAACTCCTTCAAGCAGGATCTGCAATCTAAATTCCCTTGTTGTAGTGGTGAAACGTAATGTAAAACTTTTTAATTATTTTTGGACCAAGGAACCTGTAGCCCAACATTTCCTCATTTTAATAATGGAGCCAATGACTAAGAATTCCGTATTGTAAGGGTGGAGCGTGAGGCTCAGCATTTCCACATGGTAATCGTAGTCAGTGAATCAGCGCAACCTGAGTGTAAATGTGATATCTGTACTAGTGCGGTCTGGCCTTACCGTTTGAATAATGTGTGTGATGCGACGATGTAAAAGTTGAACATGCTGTCTTTGTAATGACCGAACACACAGACAAAGATAGTCGTAATGAGGTGGTGGCACATACGCCTGCTGTACACATGCATGCAGCGGGGGTAAGGTTATCTTGATGTGCTGTTATGGAACGAGGCACATGCAGCAGCATGGTACATTTCACGGTCTCACTTATTTATATTCTTTTGGAATTTAAAGCATAACGCTATGGATGTGATAGACTTTCATGCTTCGGAGCAATGGTGTAGTTTACTCTACGTGAAAGAGTCAATTGAATTTAAAGTAGCAGAAAAAATAAAAAAAATTAAATAGTAGACAAACTAAAAAGGGCCTGCTAAAATTAAAATTAGTATTTCAAAAGGAATATAACATTTCAGCTTCCTCGATTTCAGCGTTATTGCAAATTAGACATGAAGAGTTGTACAGTCAGTAAATTGCTACCTGTGAAAACTAAGCGATAGATTGAAAATTATTGTCTCGTAAAAGTGACGAAGAATTGCGATCCACATTGATTCACTTATACAGGGAAAACGTATCTACTACTCCAATCGTCGATAAGGCGACTTATCAGCAAAGGCCGATAGGCTGATTCATGGCATCTATCACACAGTACAGCAGATCTGTGGTGCAATGGTCTGCCAAGCGTGGAGTCGGAGCTTCACGTTTGTGCATGAGGCGGCCATGGTGGAGGTACAATATAACCTGCAGATGCCGCGCCGAGCAGCCTGATAAATATTGGACTGGTGGCATTCTCCCGAGCAGATCAAGCGGTTGTGCTTGAGGCTTCTACAAAGTTGGTTCTCAAGCAGATTTTCAAATGATGACGGGAGTGGTTGCTCCCTAGAAGTGTGAGGGGTTTTACACAGAATTTATATTTGGGATTGCTTGTGGAGTACATCGTTTATATTCACTGTTTTTGTACAGTCAAAGTACATACCAAAGCAAAAAGACTCAAGGCTCGGATCCTTTCTACAAGACAAGCTGACACATCAACCAAAGTTCAAGCATGCTTTTCATGTCTCAAAACGCCATTAGTTCTCTCAAATTCATACGATTCGAAAGGGCTTGTGAATGGAAGTGTGTAAATCACTAAGACGAGCTATTTGGCTACTTCATTACTGAATGCATTCAATACCAGGAACGTTTGTTCTACGAAATCCATTTAAAATAAATCTTCGTCGTGCATGTCTGACATTAGCAGTTTAACTGTTATTCCCAGCAGCGGACGAATGTCTTCAACGCAGCATCCCATGATATCACCTTATAGCTATGCATAAAACCACCTGTGCTTTAGTTCTCTGGGAATGAGAAAATGACGGCTTCCATGTATGGGATATTACTGAAGTTCTTAATTGGAAATTTTCATTCTTTGTCTACGTACTTTCTTACTTTTGTGTTTTGAAATATTCCGATTAAGCAGTTGGTAGAAGTATTGTCAAGCCTGAGTATTATAGGTCGATACCACCACACACGAACACACACCTCATGTACACAACGGTTGCAAACGCTGTTTGCGACTCAATATATTCAATACTCAGGTTTTGTTAATTTGGAAATTCCTTTACTCTTAAGTGGAAATCTTACCAGCTAGTTTCTCCACAGGTACTGATAGAATAATTTTTGCCATAGAGTTTGTATTTTTTGCTTTAGATTTTGTGACATTTCTTTATCAATTTCTTGATGCTTGTAGTGTTGGACTACAAGCTTGCCTTTGGCAATAAATTTAACTTTCCAGACGATTGAACGGAATCTAGCAAATCGATAAAACCTCAGTCACTAACGTAAGCAAAAATTTTTACAATGGAATGGGTAATTTATGTTTAACACATTGGTTGCGTATTTGTACATATGTGTACCACTAGGTAAGTTGCTCATTTGCGTGCCAGTATCTATGAATAGCATTTCAATTATTTCCCTACCTTTATTTAAATTTGAATTTGGAATACAAGTTAAAATGTTATCGTGCTGTTATATTGTTCCCGTTTTTTACAAAGAATAAAAAAGTAATAAAACAGTTAAGATGGCTTTTCCAGACCAGCTTCTATCCTATAACTACAGGTTGGGCATAACTTTGGGCAAGACAATTCCGACGGATTCTTAACCAAACCGACCGTAGCAACCGCCCAAACGCAGTTAATGTGGAAGTTATGTTGTTTTTCTTTGCTCAAGTTAATTAAACAGCTGCTGATGAATGACTTGAATGCCCTCACAGCTGAGCCAACTGGTGAAGTTAACTTTCCAAGGTCGACATCTACACACTACGTAACCCTGATACACATTAAAATACGCTTGAAAAGACTTGTGTTCAGCAATAAGCTAAACGAGACTAGCATTGCCGTCATACTGGTACGATAACTGTGTATGAGTGAATCGTGCTGGCTTAATATTGCTATGGTGCTATAGATGCCACACACATGCCATGCTCCATCTCCCGCCATCGATTGTGGTGCTAGAAGTAACTCTGATGTATATCTTTCCATGATAATTAGCGGAGTGCTGCTCTTACGTCTGCATATATTCTTTGCAAACTAAGGAATTATGCCTCGAGTTACTTGTTATAGTTATTGTTAAGTTATCGTAATTTCTTCCGCCTTGCAAAATCTGATGTCGACGGCTACTCACAGCGGTTGTGTTTTTATCAACAGACTGTTCACGAGACAATGGTTTCACAGCCAAGCTACTTGTCACCATACTATGTGGTGCTGTGGAGGTTAATTGTTAATTTTTGATGTGTTTGGATGGAATATTATGCTATGCGCGACATAGTGCAGTATCTACAGTATGGAATCCTAGAAGTGGTAGGAGTGAAGAAGTGCTGAGAACGCAAAAAATGGCGATTTTCGAAGACACCACTAGCACAGTCTCGCCGTTGAATTTGCGACACAATGTGAACCTGAACTACTCACAGGCTAGGTAGCCTCTTGACTTTGAGTTCTCATTACAGAAACGAAAATACCGCGCTCTCGATGTCGATGTTTGAGAAACCATCATAAAGATGAGGGGACAGAGGCTGCGTATAAACGACAGTGTGATGGTATACTGAGGGTGGAATTCATAATATACGGCAACAGTATCGATTGACGTCATGCATTGCTTGAGGAATTAGTAAAGTTCGAATGAACAAGAAATTTTCGCTGGTAAATTGGCCAAATGATCGGCTGCTGAAGTACAGGAGAGCGCAACATGAACACAGACTCAAAAATGCAGCACTTATACAGTTGCATCTTCGATTTGCTGTGCAGAAATGGTAGAATCCTGTCGCAGTGTCCACGGTAGTAGATGCAGCATGCCATTGTGGTCACACGAGCATCTCGTCAAGATCTGCTCGTGCAAGTCAACCCCCGTCGCTGAGGTGACCCTCACTGTGATGGCTGGGGGTGGTTCTGTCTGATGTTCTTTCTGATTTTCGGTCTGATGTTCTGTCTGAAGCTCTTCCGTCACTACAGGAACTCTCGTTGCTGCTAATTCTGAATCTGAAATATGTGGATCAAGATTTAAAAATTGTAAAGTATGACCAAAACAGAATGCCAGAGCATTTTTATTAAAAATGGTAAGTTTGGTAGTAACATTCAGAGTGCGATTTTCGTGAAAATAATGAGTTGTACAGAAACTTATTGTGAGATGTATATTGCACTTGTTACCTCACGTGTCTGTGAGGACAGATCACCGCTTGCGAGCGGAAGAAACGCGAGATGCGCCAGGGTTTTACAACCACTGTAAAATTTTACTATTCTTAACAGAGCAGAGGATCAAGAGGATTAAATTCCCTGTTCATTCAAGTTGGTGCATTTTGAGGGTAATTTATTGAACAGAAACTTCCAATCCGCTCAAGCACTGCACGTTTGTCCAAAATATATGTACCGTAACAGACGTGAATACACCATCAACTTGAGTAACATTGGGTTATATTTCGTCTACAATAAAAAAGTTAATTGAATTTAGCTCAATGTGGGGATTACCTCTTTGCTCGGCAGTCCCGTGGGTCATACAGATACTTTTTAACAATTCACTACTCGAAGATAATTCATTATTTGAAGACAATTCATTACTCCACGACAATCCAACGTTTCACAATAATACCCTACTTCAGGACACACGAGAAGCCTCACCCAGGGTTGCGTCGAGAGACACTTCAGGCGAGCGCCTGATGTACGGAGTGCTCGCGCTGCGCAGCCCGGCCACCCCGGCGTACAGCTGGCCGGCCCGCGCCCTGAACTTGGGCGTGGTGAAGGTGTACAGGAATGGGTTCAGGGCCGAGTTGATGGGCAAGAGCAGCACCACCACGTATGAGTACAGCACCGCTGCTCAAATGGAACATTATTAATTACAATGGTGGCATAGCATTATTCTCCCATTTTCTGAAATGGTGATGAAACCAATGTTGACAATTTTACAATAGATCAATTTCTATCCTATAAATTTTGATTGTTTACGAAGAAGTTTACTTTCACTTCAAAAAAATTTCGTTGCGATAAACTGTTAGCGTTCTAATCTACCGAAAGCCTTAACACGTTTGCTCTGAAAAGACATACCGGTGGTCACTGGGGGGATTTTCAGGGGAGGAGATGTGATAACTGTTTATTGCTCAATGACCTACTGTGCTTCTGGAACAAAAAATGAGCAAAACATAACGAGGATGATGTATGTTTTATGGTAGCAACTGCTCTATGGTGCGAGAAAATAGCATGGGTCCTGAAACATGGTTGAAAATTGCGTCTGCTTGTTGGTGCACCGTAGAAGTATTATGTCGATAGCTAGTTTCACATACATGAAACTTATGCATAGTTTATTTTTTAAATATGCAAAACTCGTTTCAATTATCAACACGCGACAATAAAATTAAATATTCTCCATCTGTCTGGTCAAACTTCTTTGAATCAATTTAGTGCATAATTTGGATAAGTTCATAGTATTAAATAAAAGTGAACACATAAAAAAATTAGGTTACCGTAGAAGGCTCAGAAGTAACTTAATTTATTCGGGCCTACAATAGTTTTATTTCAGCTCGTCTAGTGTGGTAGATTTAAGTAATGAATCTACTGAAGCATCGCATCTGGCAAATATACTAACGTTGTTCACGAGTGACCGCTTAACCCTCCATCCACATCGTTTGACTTCTATGATGCACTGCCAACTGCCGCAACTTGTATCATATACTCCATGGTGTCGGTTAATGCTAAATTCTCGCCAAGCATGTAAACCACAGAAACTGGACTCATTATTGAAAACTATAAATAACATTGAGAACAGTGGCTGTGATTGACAACATTGTGCACCGGAAAAATCCTCGAATTGAGTCACATTAAAATCCACTGCTTTTACAGACGGAGGCAGTACTTAATTTTCTATTCAAGAGGAAAAATTAGTCACGGGGGCGGCATGATTATCGTATTCAAAGGTGTAGTCAGAATTTAATAACAATATTCTTCACTCAATTTCATATTATGCTATTCGTTTACTGTCACGTGATGACATACATACATACATATACCGGGCTTATCCTCCCTATGGGAGGGTAGCCGACAGAAGGCCACAATCACCACACTTAGTCATTAGGAGGCGAGAGAGGCAGCACTGGCCGCACCTGAACTGCCAGGATCAGCAGCAGCCCAGCACAACCACCTTCCACAGTCAGGCCCGACAGCCACAGCTGGTTTACCCCGACCGCTTCATTGAGTGCAGCCCCTCCCAGCGCACATGACAGGTCAACCCCATCACACGCGGCCAGCTTCCAGTAACGCGTCAAAAATAAAATTACCTCCTTTTACACTGCCCCCACTCACTTCTGTCCGCAGCCATCCCTCGCGCCACGTCCACAGTCAGACCCCTCTCATACAAAGCACGTCGCACCCCATCCATCCAACTCATCCGTGGTCTACCTCGCGCTCGAAGACCACTCACTTCCGACATATATATCTTTTTTACCAGCCGCTCAACATTCATTCTTTCAATATGCCCAAACCATCCAAGCACTCTTTCATCCACTCGCCTGCTCAACTTTTTGATAACACCTGTCTGCCCCCTAACCAACTCATTCCTGATCCTATCTCTTCTAGTTACTCCTTACATGCTCCTCAAACACTTCATCTCAAACACATCCAACTTCCTCCTCTCAGCTGCTCTCAACCCCCAGGACTCTGCTCCATACAACAAAACTGGCACAATCAAACTTTCATACAGTCCCCTCTTAACATTCATACTCAAACTCCTGCATTCAAAAACTTTCCTCATTGCACCCAATGTCTGTCTTACAACCTTCACTCACTCGATGCTTCACTTCTACTTCCATACTATCCTTAACAGTCACATCCGACCCGAGGTACCTAAAATGCTCCACCTCCTCTAAAACTTCCCCATTCAACCTCACATCCAAAGTTCCAAACACTCCACCTCTTGAACATCTCATCACCTTACTTTTATTCACATTTACCCTCAATTTCCGCCTTTCGCACACTCTACCAAACTCTGTAACCAGTCTCCTCAGTTTTTCCTCTGAATCAGCCACAAACGCTGTATCATCTGCAAACAACAGCTGACACACTTCCCAATACATACCATTTCGTCCCACCAACTGCGCACCTTTTCCCAACACTCTGGCATTCACTTCTCTCACCACACCATCCATAAACAAATTAAACAACCACGGCGACATCACACATCCCTGTCTCACACCTGTCACAACTGGGAACCATTCACTCACCTCATTCCCTACTCTCACACATGCTCTGCTATCAATGTAGAAACTCTTGATCGCATTCAACAGTCTCCCACCCACTCCATACAAACTTACCACTTGCCATAGAGCCTCGCGATCCACTCTGTCATACGCCTTCTCTAGATCCATAAATGCCCAATATACATCCTTTCCCTTTAATAAGTATTTTTCATTCACCTGCCTCACAGCAAACATTTGATCCACATAACCTCTACCACACCTAAAACCACACTGTTCTTCAGCAAGCACACGATCCGTCAACACTCTCACTCTTCCAATTAACACTCTTCTATACAGCTTCCCAACGACACTCCGTAGACTTATACCCCTAGAATTACTGCACTCATACCTGTCACCTTTCCCCTTGTACAACGGAACTACGCACGCGCTACTCCAATCAACCGGCACTTTACTAGCCTCGAAACACACATTTAATCAACGCACCAACCATTCTATAACCACATTTCCTCCTTTCTTTAGACATTCAACCGTGCAGCCATCCAAACCTGGAGCTTTCCCATTTTTCATTTCATCCAACGCACATCTCACCTCTGCACTTCTTATTCGACTTCTATTCACTTCACCAAACACAGGCATTCTAACATCACTTCCAACAGCTACTACTCTCGCAATCCTATCATCCCTCACGTTCAGCAGTTCCTCAAAATACTCCGCCCATCTCTTTCTCACATCACAACTCTCCACTAGCAGCCTACCATTTGTATCCTTCACTCTTGCCTCATTCTCCACCTGACCCTTCCTAATTCTCTTCACTTCCTTCCAGAAAACCTTCCTTCTCTCCATGAAATCCCCTCCCAACTTCCTCCCTCATTCCTCATCCGCCGCCCTCTTCGCTCTCCTTACCATTCTTTGTACCTCTTTCTTCCTCTCCTTACACTCTTCAAAATTTTGCTGGTTGCCTCGTTGCAACCACCTTTCGAACGCCCCCCGCTTTCTTTTCACAGCCGCTCCTACTTCTCCGTTCCACCATTCACTCCCCTTTCTAATCCCCCCTCCAGCCTTCCTTACCCCACACACTTCCCTTGCACACTTCCCTTACCCCTTACCCCACAACGTGATGACACACGCCAAGAAAAGAGAAACACAAAACATAGGGTTTTAAAATACAGGGCAATTTTATTCTCCTGCGTTGTCCACAAATTGCCTGAGTAACTCCTATTTGCTGGAATGATGATGAAACCTAAGTTAGCAATTATAGACCAACTTCTATCTTATAAATTTTAATCGTTCACTCTCACTTAGGCAAAAAAGTTTACTCTCACTTAGGCAAAAAAGTTTATTCTCATTTAGGCAAAAAAGTTTACTCCCACTTAGGTAAAAAAGTTTACTCTCATTTAGGCAAAAAAAAGTTTACTCTCACTTAGGCAAAAAAGTTTACTCTCATTTAGGCAAAAAAAAGTTTACTCTCACTTAGGCAAAAAAGTTTACTCTCACTTAGGCAAAAAAGTTTGCTTTCATTTAGGCAAAAAAGTTTACTCTCACTTAGGCAAAAAAGTTTACTCTCATTTAGGCAAAAAAGTTTACCCTCATTTAGGCAAAAAAGTTTACTCTCACTTAGGCAAAAAAGTTTACTCTCACTTAGGCAAAAAAGTTTACTCTCACTTAGGCAAAAAAGTTTACTCTCACTTAGGCAAAAAAGTTTACTCTCACTTAGGCAAAAAAGTTTACTCTCATTTAGGCAAAAAGTTTACTCCCACTTAGGCAAAAAAGTTTACTCTCACTTAGGCAAAAAAGTTTACTCTCATTTAGGCAAAAAAGTCTACTCTCCCTTAAGCAAAAAAATTCGTCACGATATGTTAGCCTCCAGATCAAGCGAAAGTTTACACGTTTTTTGCGAAGGGACCCACCGGTGGTCACTGAGGGAATTTTCATAATGTACTGACCAATCTGAAGCCACTAACTCAATTTTTATACATACTTAATGAAAGTTTAATAAAGGCAAGATCCAGTTAATTGCAACAATTTTCAAAATGGGTTACTAGAATTGACTTTAAATTTGAATTGGATATTGAACTTCAATTTAACCCATCGCCAGGAAACGTGTTGAACTGAGCTCCTGTCCCCTAAGAACACTACCTACGAACTCAATCAGACACTTCAGACACTTCTATTTGGAATGTAAATTGAGTAAAATATTTTCGAGGTAGAACTTAAAAACAGTGATGTTAACTACAGTACTCATGCTATTTAATTCGAATGGCATGCTCTGTTTACGGACAATTAATGAGCAAGTCACCGTCCTCCACTACTGTAACTTGACCATCTACGCAGAAAGCAATACGTCAAGATAGCAGCAGACGATTAGATATGATCCTCAAGGTCAGTAATTTGTAGGAGATACTGCATCTATACCTTCCTACGTCTAGTACCAAATTAGAACTTGAATTGAAATTACATAAGTACGGTTAAACCTTTGTACTCACCCTAATGAAAATTTTCGAGTATTTAATCTATGGAGAGGACAAGCGACGAAAAAATGTAACCGTGACGAACAGCAATGAAAAAATTGAACTAGTTTTGAGTAATAAAAGCGCAGGCATTATTAATTTAGGACTATAATAAGAAATAGACGTTCCAGGTAATCAATATAATCTAACTGATCTTTGTGATAAACTATTTTGCATAAGAGGTTAAAATAGTTTAAATTGTGATTTTATTGAATATTTTGACGACGCCTCTGAAACAGTCAAATGCTTTACGAGCTAAATATCTGAAAAAATCAAACTGAGATACCTCTGCGACTGCCAGTGAGACAGCAAGTTGGTCGTGACTAGGGCACCGCTCGAACTTTTTAGTGGCTGACCCAACTGAGTGCTTTTGGTGCTCGGTTTGCTTACCTAAACGCAAAACCATCGAAAATGCACAGAACTCCGCGAAGTGGCCTACAATGTCTCTCGTTAGACTTCTTGAACAATCTCTTCATGTGCGTTGATTGTGTTAGAAATCTAAACAGTGAATATCTTTCTTGTTATCTGATTATTGAGAGCAAGACATGTTACTCAAGACAAGAGGAAGTACCGTGGATGTTCGTCTAATCTAAAGCATTTTTGATCATATTTTTGAAGAAAAACACATATATTGAAAAAATTCCGGTTATATATAACCAAACTTAGAAGCAATAAATAACTTGTGCGCGTGTTGGATCTTAGGAAAATAATGACATTCGAGTTTACATTAAATTCAATCATTTTTCCAGTAAATAACTTTATTAGAAATGCATACATGATTTGAGGCATATTTTTTTTATTACTGAAGTGTTTTCATTTTTAAATGCACAAAAGTTTCACAATGTGAAGTTAAATAGGAAGAGTCTAAATGAGAATTTGCATTGATCTCACAAGATTTTTGTGCTAGAGTTGTTCGTGTTTCTCTAAGTTCTTAGAATTTTTGTGTTCAAAAGTATGTATTTAACCTTCATGAAGTTAAATAACAAATTGCGATGGGCAGGGCAGTTGTATTGCTTCTTCCTCTCAACAGCAGCACACTTGAGAAGCGGTTTTTGAGACAGCAATGTGAAATTTTACATCAAAATTAGTACAATGTAAAATCGCAATTGGAGCATGAAGAAAGCCGCATCTTAAAACTGACCGCTTTTTGGCTTCCCAAGATAAACTTTTTTTTTTTAAGTTGACTGATTTCTTGTTCACTGAGGAAAATGTCAGGATAAATAGCACCGCGTTCTTACATTTTCATCAGGAGGTTGAACGGAGTGTAGTACAATGACTGAAAGATAGCTGAAAACTCGGGCATTACATTCGTTTATGATGTATGTAGGGAGCACATTTACAGACTAAGGTAAATTGGCGCAGCGAAAACATCAAGACCAATGTAAGCGATATCAGCGAAAATAATCAGCTACAAAAATGACTAGCGAGCGTATGAGAGCGACGGTGTGACTGATAAACTTCTATTTTGATTGAACATGTTTCTGAAGAGGTTCTGCCTCTTTTTCTGTTTTCCGTTGATTTGTGAGCCTGGGAAAGTTATAGGTTTTATTTACCGAATTTGGACGCACAACAAGCAAAAGGCAAGAAACTGGAACCGTTGTCGTAACGTTGAATGAAATAACTCATGGGAAACACCGTAGATGAAGGCAGCTCATGTGAATTTTTTGATAACCGTAAGAAGTAATTGCAAATGAAAGCTTCGGGAGAGGAAAATTTTGAAGCTGTGTTTGTTCAAATGATATTTTTAGAGTTAAGTGGCGTGGATCACTGCAGTTAGTTGATGTATCCATAACGTTTTAACGTACTCTAAAGTTGTTCTTTCGATACCATCTCGCGCCTCGCATGTTTGTCAACGTATACGAGAGATTATACTCTTGTTGATGAGTTTCCAATTGAAGTTGAGTGCAAATAAGAAGAGAAAACTTGTGTTTTATCGTCATATTAAT
Source organism: Morinoia aosen (assembly GCA_030386875.1). Taxonomy (NCBI): domain Eukaryota; kingdom Metazoa; phylum Arthropoda; class Malacostraca; order Amphipoda; family Talitridae; genus Morinoia; species Morinoia aosen. The sequence goes on from CM059573.1 coordinate 28,536,387, forward strand.
ATAGTTCAATGACTGAGAAGTTCTATTCGTTTTCCATGTTTGGGGTCTTTCGAAGTGAATTGAGAACTTATGCATTTACAAAAACCTTTTCGATGCGCCAGATGACCAACGGGAAATAAATTTTCACAGCCAAAAAATTCCTATTTAAATAAATTAGCCGGTTCATTTTATATTGATGGCAAAATGAACAACAGTTGGAGGCGACTCACGAGGAATGTCGAGACTGGTGAGGGCGAGCACCTTGATGACGATGATGGGAGTCCAGCAGAGGCAGTCCGTGAAGACGATGAAGAAGAACCTGAGGATGAACTCCTGGTCGTCGAGAGCGAGCGGCGTGCAGGCGCGGGTGGCCCTGATGTTGCTCAGCATGGCGGAGTAGCTCAGGGCGATCACCATCACGCTGGGTGTTCAGAAAAATCCATCTTTTCAAGAAATTAAGTTAAACTATGCATGCTTATTCAACTGCACCTAAGACTACGACTATCATCGCATTGTAGTGAATCAATAAGTACGAATGTTGGCTTAATGATAAAGTTTTTCCTCGTGACGTAGATTATTATCGACGCGTGTAACTCTGTGCGGTTACTAAAAAGTACGGGGATTTTTCACGGGCGTCGTCACAACGTCAGGTGAGCTTACGAGCATAATCTACTCTAGCTTACGGTACAAAAATATGTAAAAAATTTGTGAGGAAATCTACTGCAGCTGTTCACCGTGAGAGAAACAGTACTTAGCGAGACCAACATTTGAGAATCATAATTTTCCTGCAGCTGCTGTAAGAGTGTAGGAGTCCACATACGACGGTGATGGATGGCGCCACGTAAGAGCTCCACACACACATACACACACACACACACACACACACAAACGCACACACACATTTACGCTATCACGCATGACATGGCGGTTCCTGCAGTAGGTTTCATGACGTAGCATGAAAATCTATGTACATTCCGTAGGATAAGAATTCGTGGAACCATTACTCTTATTTGTTTATTCTGTAGGATAAGAACTAGTGTAACTATTACGCTCACTTGTTTAGCTATCACATGCTTGTTATCTTTAGGGCACAAACCATATGACCTGTGTTACACCATCATAAACCCTGGGGGTAAATTTACCAATTTTTAAAAAACATAAATAAATAGATTGAAAGTAGATATATTGAGAGAAGAAAATTACATGGAAAATAAAACTTTCTACCTCTTGCATTTCCTCGTATGTAGTTACATAATATTGGTGGAGAAACTTTCAAAAATTCTCAAAAATACTGAAATTTTTGCGTGGGTAAACATTGAATTAGGTTTGCATTAAAGTCCTACCCGGGTTTGTGTTTAAGCGTTGAAGATCTGTGTTTTTTATTACTTTCTACGGTCGGAAATTTTTGCTACACAAGGAGAAAACTCTGCGCGTTTTAGTGTCTTTTAACGAACTCCTGTTTTGAGTACAGTAGACGATCGTGCTCAGTTTGTTGAACACAAATTTTTGCCTTTAATAAATAATAGGGTGAAAGCTAATATGGTTTAGCCTTTTACCTTTTCAGGTAATGTTTAACACTTTGACTGCAACGTGCGCCCCCAGTGGCCTCGGAGGGGATTTTCATAATGCTGCTGACCGACCAGTATTCACAAACTCAAGTTTCATAAATACTTAACTAAAGCTAAATGAAGGCATGATCCAGTTAAGGTTTGCTATTTTTAAAAATTGCTCACAAAAATTGGCTAGATATCTGAGTTGAATATTGAAGTGGAGTTTAACCTATTTCGGTCAAAGTGTTAAAAGTTCTTAAATTACCCGCAGCATACGACAGATAAAAATGCTACTACTAACAGAAAGTGCACGGACAGTACAACCGACGGTCAAATGATTTGACAGATTCTGAGAGAAGAGCATTATTGCAGGTAATTCTTGAAAGAAGTACAGCTCCTCGGCTATTTCAATTCAATCCAATCACTTCTACGTCAAAAGCACCACGTAACCATGATGAATTAGATGAAGCAATGACAGATAGCTTTAAGAATTACAGAAAGCAACATTGAACACCATTTTCCTTACTTTGCAGTAGTCAATGGAACAGATTATTTCGGCTGACGGTGGCGACAATTACGGGCTTCAACATCTGTCAGGAATTCTTCCCAATTCAATTCAGATCTCAGAAAAATTGAAGACTGTATTAACAGGTATTGAGTAAATATACTGAGAAATAGGTTTCTTCTGTTGATAAATTATCTATTTCATACATTTAATTCAATGTAGTTTTCGTGTTTTGTTATTTATCTTTTTCAAAATATTATTCATTGACGTTTATACATCATCAATTTCATGTACTAAATTAAAGAATAAACTCTATAATTTTGTTATAACCAGTAGTTTTGCAAGTATCCTTTCTAAAAGGCTTAGAATGGTTTTGGAGTAAATATTTCCGACCAACTTCAATATTGAGATGGACCAACTGTTTCCAAACGGTGGGAGTTTTTGTTAGGGGAACAAGTTACAGCAGTTCGAGTTTTATTCGAAAATGAACTTTATTAGCAATTATTTTTGCGCCCTTGATGAGCTTTAGGGCAATTTTTCAATGTCTCTGACATATGATGTTCCTCAAGGTTGGTACATTGGGCAATATTTCTGACCGCCAGCAGCGCCTACAACGGCCTGCGAGTACAGGAGTTTTTCGTATGGGTTGTTTTCGCATTGATAATGCAGCTATCTACGCGTGGCCTCTGTGTGTCCTTGCCGGACTCGCCTTATCTGCATCGTAATCGTAGAGCGGTTGAGCTGTAGGAAGCGATGAAAACACTGAATTATCGCAACAATTGGGTGGCTTTGATTTTGGAAGAAAATGGGGAGTAAATAAATTGGTTAAAATTAGTTTTATTCTCATCCAGAAGACCCGCTTCCAGTAACCATTTATCGTCGCTGATGAAATTAGCTTGCCAACGAGAGTGAAAAACTTCGCTTCTTGCTATAACTCCACATAACGGTGCAACCTGCTGTGTTTAAATGGGGTAGACGCAACAGCAAATGTCTGAAGCGGTCGACCATTCACGATTTCACTGAAGAAGCACGACGTTGGTGGTCAAAAAGGAAGAAACACGGCAAAGCGAGCAACGATTGCACAAATGTAGAGCAAGAATTTGGTTCACAGACCTCGTTCATGATGAAAGTTTGAGTGGGAGGTGTTTAGTTAAGAACCGCAGATTTGAAGGAAAATAAGGTAATTTTAGTTATTTTTGACGTTTCTTGGAAATTACATCTTAATGGTAACGAAGACATTGAAAATTGACACCCAAAATTGAAGTTTAAAAAAAATCAGAACAATTTTTAACTTAACTGTTCTGGTAAGACAGAACTTACTCGACAGCAGTATAATTTGGTTTCACAATTGTAAGTTATTGTAAATGATCGAGAGGAATGTGCGCTAAACATCCAAAGATGAATTTAGCAATTATGTCAGCAAAGTAAGGAGGTACTGTACGAATACCGATCGCATGTCGTACTAATTATTGACAGAAATTAATTCACTATATTCATATTCTTGTTGTTCCCATAAAATGGATATATATAACGGCTAATTTGTGTGTGTTTTCCCGCAGATGGAGACTGCAATGTTCACAGACTAGTGTTTAACGTAGATTTTATGTGGATAAATTCTGAAGTATGTGAATGACTGGTCGTTAAAATTCGTTAGGTTTTACGTGTTTTCTTTTAATGAACGAAAACGAATGAGTTGAAAATGATTCGATCAAAATAGGAAGAACTGGAACGATAAAAATTTTAAAATTTAATAGTTTTCTGAACGTTATTGTCTCCTGCTTACAGAAATATTTTGTGTGAGGTATGAAACTCGTTATTCTGGTCCTTGTCATCATCGCTGAGGTTCCAGTATCATGGCAGAGTTTATTCCATCATAATCTAGGGATTCCTCGATCAGATACAAACTACGACATCAGATCAACGCATCAGTGAGCGTATTTGTAACAGATTTATGTTCTTGAGGAGAGAAAACCGGTCACTGTATCGTATTTTTTTAAATGTCCCTGAAATAAAACCAACTTTTCAAAGCGTAGATCACCAGGAGATTGATCAGTCAGATGGCATTCAAGTAGTTCATATCAGTTTGTTAAACTCCCTCTCGTATTCCTGTAAATGTTGTAACGAGATTATTCAGGCGACAGACTTGTGATTTTTCACTCATGAGATTTGACGTGGCGCAAATGCATTGGTAAATTTACCTAACGTCTGGAAGGAAACATGCATATGTGAAGCCCTACTGATATCCTGAACGTCATAATGGGAAACTGCAAGACGAGAACCCAGAAGAGTTAATACAGGAAAGAATAGTAAGTAAATTGATAGCATTTTTTGACATTTTGTGGCTGTTACTGAAAAGAAATAAAAAACTGCACTTGATGAGTCTATAATTCCATAAAATAGCGGTCATCATTAACGCCGGGCTTTGGTAGCCATATCAAATGAGAGATGATGCTGGAGTAACTCTATTGTGAGAGGCTGAATTTTTCTACAGCTGGGTTGGCCATATTCTTGCTCTATATGAAAAATTGCCTCTGCATGGTCTGTGTGAGTGGGATAAATGCAACTGTGTTCAGTTTTTGAACTCCTGTGATAGATCTAATTAAGTTGAGTTTGGTTACGTTAGCTCAGATTAGGTTAAGTTAGACTTGGTTCGGTATGTTTTAATTTGTTTGGTTCGATTAGGCTGCTACGTTAAGAATTCATATTAGCTCCAAAACCACAAACTTGAACGTTCTCACCAGTAAATTTCTCAACTCAAGGCAGTCTGATCTAAGCAGGACTTACGAAATCTGACAACTCGGATATTTATCCTGTAGTTGTGTTAAAAAATACCTCAACATTTAAATTTGCGGAGTTAGCGAGGTTGCGGTATTTGTTAGTAACGTTAGATGCTGTATTTTTTATAAACAGCAGAATAAACGCGCTATTTTTCAGGTTAGATAAGACCTGCTTAGATTTGATATAATTATGTTTGACTAGAAATTAATATTTGATGCTAATCTTCAATCATCCGTTGATCTTTCTAGGTAGGCTCACCCACCCAGGCATGCTCTCATGTGCATAGGTAGGTTTTCCATTCTGAATATTTCCCACATGGGTATACTTTCTTAGCGAAAATTCTCCCACACGAGCAGTTTTTCCCTTGACAGGTCTCCCACAAGGGCAGTTCATCCACAGACAATTCTGACGTGGGCTGCTCACATTCCCCCCGTTGCAACTCCCCCCCCGAGGTAGTTCATTTAACCCAAGCGAGCCCATTGCTGGCCGTGCGGGCCATTCCGGCTGGTGACTCATGACCCCTCATTTCTATTCACTTTTGACGATCCTCATTGTTGCGTAATACCATGGTATCTTTCCAGGTGAATCTTCAGTAACTATCCTACTATCACCAACATAATTTAGTTCATTCATACGAATCGGAGCACTGCTCGACAAACCACAGGGTCACGCGACACGGAAACACCGACGTGCATATAGTTTTCCATTGGAAACTTTCTCACTGCACAAATAATGTTGAGACCCTTCTTAAGATCAAACCTGATTGCATTGTGCATACATTGATGAGAGTGATGGAAGAACCACAAAAGTATATGTAATTACACAATTTTTTTTAACCATAATCATGCTCTTTTACAGCCGACTGCCATGCATAGTTATTCCAGTTACCTCTTTGAGGTGGCGATGATTTTCAATCCCTTTAGCCCCATGAAAAGAAGAGTCTTTGAAGTCAGGCATGTAAACATCGCCGCCACGTTATTGATAGGCTTTCATAAATATGCATTTGAGGCACACTGTGATTTACAGACTGAGTAGTGCGAAGTGAATGCATGATTATCGATGCAGCAACGAAAAAGTTAGCATGGGTCTAACTTAACTTACAGTTCTGTCCTAACTCCGCAGCAAGTTAAGAATATATCTTACGCAACACGTAAAACCCTGACATGACACTAGTCAACGAGCGCTTTAAGCGAAATGTATCTTGACACTTCACATTCCGGATCGAAGAATAACGAGTGCTGCGCTGATCCCTTTGTTGCCGTCAAAAAACATGTGATTTACAGACTAAACGGTGAACTATACTTTCCCACATAAAATATCAGTCAGTATCCCAAAGACGCAAAATCATAAGCACAAGAAATAAGCTTTGTTGACTGCATAAATCATACGTGTAGGTTATCACATATTATTCGACAGACCACATCCAGATGCCTTTTAGAAAGCATCAACAAAGCCCACTGAACACAAGGACACTCAATCACAGCCCAGCTAGGAAGCCATCTTCTTAAATTCAAATGCACCACAAACATGGACACAAAAATCCATATTAACTATCTCACCCATATCGCAGTAAGCTCTGCACCTCACGGATGAGTTTCAGAACGGCTGTTTTAAATTTGGATCCAATAAACCATCGGAACACAAATGGTTGTTGCAACTACCACTTTTATTATCAAAAACATTCCATTTGAAACCTGCGGACAAGTACAATTTATTTTAGCGCATAAGCATTTCTAAGCACACCCAATGGGTGGGAGCAAACCTCCATCACAGCTATATTAACACCACAATTTTGTACACTGAACATAAATCTGAGAACGTAACATGAACATGATTCTAATACGAACAATACGTCACATTGTGTTCGGATCAAATTATTGATATCTCAAGTATCTATAACGCCACTAACAATTTACATTGTAGTATAGTGAGATGAAGCAAGTGTTTGGACATATTTCATTTCTAACTTCTCAACTGTACGAAATAGTCCGAGTATGCCAGCTAAGCAAAGCCGATATTGTACTGTAGATACGTAGATGACATTTTTGTTAATGTAGAAGGTGTAGTGTAGAGCATTTAGAGATGCAGAAATTGATGACAGATAAATCAGTGTTGAATTTTACATACGAGTTGGGTGGGCATGGGAAACTTTCATTTTTAGACGTCTTGGTTGAAGCTTCTCACGGTACTTTCCATAGATCAGTGTGTGTGTCAACCCTTCTCATGCTGGCGAAACCAAAAATTATAACTGCGATGCTCCGCAAGTGTACAAAGAGGATGTTACACATACCTAAATAAATAGAGCTTATAAAATGCGCAACAGCTGGTTAGTTTTCAATCTGAGATGTTAAGAGTTAAATGCGTTGCTAGTCAATAATTAGCTCCCTAATACTCTGATTGGGAAAAATATTGCCAACTTTTAATCCTAATCCTGAGCACTAACAATAACCTTCAGCTTAATAAACGTCATATTAATAAATTTTTTAATAGCCTATTGTAAAATAATTAGAAATTTGATGAACGAGTCTATAAAAACATTGTCAAAACCTTTGTTACACCTGTAGATTCAGAAACGGCAATTAAAGTCTATGTCCATTATAAAAATCGTAAAATCAGTGATCTCTTAGTAAGAAATAATATTTACAGATCCAGGGTCTGTGACCTAGACAGAGTCAGTGTGATATATGAAGTACGAAAGAAGAGAATGCAAGTCTCTTAGTAAATGTTAAATTGGGATGACTAGGATGACCCTGAAAGAAAGACTAACTGTGCACAAATATCAAGGCTCTATTTTATATCATTGTCGTGTTGATCATAGTTGCTAACTCTCGAATGAAGATCTTTATTCAAATAAAAAATTAACATCATGTTGCTAAAAAAGAGTATATTCAAGTAATCGAAGCATTACAAATTCACAACCTTAAACCGGCCCTCAACGAAAATACTAATGATTTCGTTGCTCTAAAACTATTCAATAGGACTCCACCCTAAAGTTTTGAAACATACGTTTGATCATTTATTTTGCCTCTGTCTCTGGTGCCATAAACATGTAACCGTTGTGCAATTTTAACTTATCTGCCAGTGATCGATATTCATATAGTACAAAAAATTACTCTTATTTAGTCTTCCCACAATGTGATTTCCTGTGTTTTTACTGCGTCCGATTTTGCTTGAGGAATTTATTTACATTTTTTACCAATGTGACGGTATAAAAAAAATTTTACTTTATTTTTTAATCCTGACGATGAGGATACTTACATTGGAACGCTGCATTTTATAGATTGACAGAGGTATACAATTTTAACAACTGACAGTGGTTCAGTAAAAAAACTATTTGGACAGTTAAAAAAAGTTCATTAAATTATAGCTTCTGGAAAACTACTCAGTGAGACTGGTATAACAAGCAAAAAGATACGCTGAACGTACATAGCTCAGCATCAAAAATATATTTGCTCTAAGCAATGAAATAAATGAAAAATTTATGTATTACAACGTGAAAAATATGTTTATGGGCGTCTTCTCAAACAAGTTTTAAATAAGCGATTTCTGTAAACTTTAACTGCTAAATTACTGGAAACTTTTGGAAAATAGAAACTATGTGATTTAACAGAGTTGATTGTGATTTAACCTCTCCGTGGTACAGTGGTTAAGGGTCGGGCTCGTATGTTGAAGTCGCGGGTTCGTATCCCGGCGCTGGCGCGGAGATTTTCCCCGTTGGGTATAAGGGAAAGCTCAAGCACAATACCCCACTCAACCCAGGTGTCGGAAATGGGTACCGGCTTTACGGGGGAACCGTCATGGTGTCCTATATATAGGGTTAGTTATAAGACATTGGAAAAACCAATGCTAAAATCATATGTATCAGGCTTGATTGGAAATTAAGCATCCCAAAGATGCCGATGTTAACCTTTTAAAATTATCAGGAGATTTAAGAGTTAGATTTACATTAGAAGCCTGTCTAAAAGAAAGCGCTTAAGATTCCGAAACAAAAGGAATAATCAAAAGTTGAGACAAACCATATAATTTCTACGCACGCAGTAAAAATTAAGTATAGAAATTTTTCGAAGGACTTGAACGTCCTAATATAGGTTAATTTGTAGAGAAATAAAATACAACTGGGACTCCGAAAATTTCTCCAAGAAAATGGGTACACCTCGAAAGATTCCAATAAGGAGCTCCCAAAATATGTCGAGTGAAGTAAGAACTAATCCGTTTATGACAAAAGATGAACTTAAAAATATCTTAAATCAATTATTAACGAATTCAAGATTTCAAATCTCGATCGTGCAAGACCATATTATACTGATGGAAATCCTTTTAAATGCAAGGCTAGTTTTTTGCAATAAATTTAAAGCACGATGAGGATTTTTTAGAAACATTTTAGAGCATTAATGAAGGCAGCAGAGATTTTTCTGGCCATATTGGTGTCATTCTTGTTTAGATGAAAGACTGAGCAAGCTACCCTTGACAGACGCCACGCCGACTGAGAAGGGTGACGGGAACATAATGGCATGGGCTGCGTAGCGTTTAAATGTACGGGACAACTGGAAAAATTTGATAGAATTATAGATAAGCTAAATATCGTAAAGTTTTAGACGAGACTTCGTGAAAACCTGCTGTGATACTGGGTCTTTTCTCTATAGGTATGTTCGCACATAGGTAAGTTTTCATGTAGCATTTTTCCGCTGTGGAAGTATCCAGAGGTAATTCCCTCATATGTGTAGTTTTCTCATTAACACTTCTCAAGATTGATGAGAGAAAAAAAGAAGAAAATATGAATTACATCTCCCATAAACTGTGTCCATGTAGCCATTATTTTGTGACTGCAGTCTTCTCCGCAGAAGAAGACCAATGTTCAGAGGCAACGCAATGAGACAAAATAAAAGACCGGAAGTACTAGGATAGAGTGATTGTATCTTCTTTAGTTAAGAAAAATCAGACTATATATTTTTAATAAAGTTAATATAAAGTTTATTATAATTTTGTCAATCCTAAATATACAGTACTGAAAGACCATACTGAACTTTAAAATTCTATCGAGAACTCATAAAGTTGTTCTCAACCCACATTCCCCGCCCACACATTCCCCGCTCCGTAATACACATTCCCCGCCCACACATTTCCCGCTCCGCACGGCCACAATGCCCGGTTCAGTACGTCTGCCATCAATAAACGTTTATTTTGGAAATGTGCTTTTTAGGAGACGACGCAAAATCCAATACAAGTGCGGCTCAAAGTCATTTTAATGACGTTGGCCACAAAATAACATTGAATTATCCAAAAATGTCACATGCAGCTTTGGTGAGAAGCTCAATGGCAGTTAATAAATAACGAATACCCATCAAATCTTCTAAATTCCGTTTTGATTGTCTCCGCGTAAAGCTGAAAGTACTGTGTCACGAAAGATGTGAGCAATACGTTATATTTTAAGCATGCTTTTGTTCGTGGCGGCAATTAAAGCATTGCTTTGAGTATTCTGAGTAAGCAATTTTCCTACAAAATACGTTTGATTTTCATACAGAACGAAACGTGGGAGAAGAGTGCGTGCTCACCACGCGAGGTTGAGGCCGAGCAGCAGCGTGGTGGAGTACCGCCAGCCCGGCGCCCAGGGGTCGTCCAGGTGGAGAGGGAAGCAAACTCCGTTGCTGCCATAGAACACGAGTTGGTACCGCAGCGCTGCACACACACGGGCTGTGTCAGTTAATGGACTTATGTGCTAACTGATACTGCAGAGCTGCACACACAGGCTGTATTGCTGGACTTGTGTGCTAACTGATACTGCAGAGCTGCTCACACAGGCTGTATTGCTGTAGTTGTGTGCTAACTGATACTGCAGCGCTGCACACATACAGGCTGTATTACTGGACTTGTGTGCTAACTGATATTGCAGCGCTGCACACACAGGCTGTATTACTGGACTTGTGTGCTCACTGATACTGCAGGGCTGCTCACACAGGCTGTATTGCTGTAGTTGTGTGCTAACTGATACTGCAGCGCTGCACACATACAGGCTGTATTACTGGACTTGTGTGCTAACTGATATTGCAGCGCTGCACACACAGGCTGTATTGCTGGACTTGTGTGCTCACTGATACTGCAGGGCTGCTCACACAGGCTGTATTGCTGTAGTTGTGTGCTAACTGATACTGCAGCGCTGCACACATGCAGGCTGTATTACTGGACTTGAGTGCTAACTGATATTGCAGCGCTGCACACACACAGGCTGTATTACTGGACTTGTGTGCTCACTGATACTGCAGGGCTGCTCACACAGGCTGTATTGCTGTAGTTGTGTGCTAACTGATACTGCAGCGCTGCACACATGCAGGCTGTATTACTGGACTTGTGTGCTAACTGATATTGCAGCGCTGCACACACACAGGCTGTATTACTGGACTTGTGTGCTCACTGATACTGCAGGGCTGCTCACACAGGCTGTATTGCTGTAGTTGTGTGCTAACTGATACTGCAGCGCTGCACACATACAGGCTGTATTACTGGACTTGTGTGCTAACTGATATTGCAGCGCTGCACACACACAGGCTGTATTACTGGACTTGTGTGCTCACTGATACTGCAGGGCTGCTCACACAGGCTGTATTGCTGTAGTTGTGTGCTAACTGATACTGCAGCGCTGCACACATACAGGCTGTATTACTGGACTTGTGTGCTAACTGATATTGCAGCGCTGCACACACACAGGCTGTATTACTGGACTTGTGTGCTCACTGATACTGCAGGGCTGCTCACACAGGCTGTATTGCTGTAGTTGTGTGCTAACTGATACTGCAGCGCTGCACACATACAGGCTGTATTACTGGACTTGTGTGCTAACTGATATTGCAGCGCTGCACACACACAGGCTGTATTACTGGACTTGTGTACTAGCTGAGACTGCAACGCTGCACACACACAGGCTGTATTACTGGACTTGTGTGCTAACTGATATTGCAGCGCTGCACACACACAGGCTGTATTACTGGACTTGTGTACTAGCTGAGACTGCAACGCTGCACACACACAGGCTGTATTACTGGACTTGTGTGCTAACTGATATTGCAGCGCTGCACACACACACAGGCTGTATTACTGGACTTGTGTGCTCACTGATACTGCAGCGCTGCACACACACAGGCTGTATTGCTGTAGTTGTGTGCTAACTGATATTGCAGCGCTGCACACACACACAGGCTGTATTACTGGACTTGTGTGCTCACTGATACTGCAGCGCTGCACACACACAGGCTGTATTGCTGTAGTTGTGTGCTAACTGATATTGCAGCGCTGCACACACACACAGGCTGTATTACTGGACTTGTGTGCTCACTGATACTGCAGCGCTGCACACACACAGGCTGTATTGCTGTAGTTGTGTGCTAACTGATACTGCAGCGCTGCACACACACAGGCTGTATTACTGGACTTGTGTGCTCACTGATACTGCAGCGCTGCACACACACAGGCTGTATTGCTGTAGTTGTGTGCTAACTGATACTGCAGCGCTGCACACACACAGGCTGTATTACTGGACTTGTGTGCTCACTGATACTGCAGCGCTGCACACACACAGGCTGTATTGCTGTAGTTGTGTGCTAACTGATATTGCAGCGCTGCACACACACACAGGCTGTATTACTGGACTTGTGTGCTCACTGATACTGCAGCGCTGCACACACACAGGCTGTATTACTGGACTTGTGTGCTAACTGATATTGCAGCGCTGCACACACACAGGCTGTATTACTGGACTTGTGTACTAGCTGAGACTGCAACGCTGCACACACACAGGCTGTATTACTGGACTTGTGTGCTAACTGATATTGCAGCGCTGCACACACACACAGGCTGTATTACTGGAGTTGTGTGCTCACTGATACTGCAGCGCTGCACACACACACAGGCTGTATTACTGGACTTGTGTACTAGCTGAAACTGCAACGCTGCACACACACAGGCTGTATTACTGGACTTGTACGCTAGTTGATATTGCAGTTTGTGTTGTTGCTTTTGAGAAACAGCTGACGTGAATTTACAAATTCAAAACAAAATACGTAAAATTCGATTTGGAGGCCTCTTAAGTGCATCCACAAAGCATCCGAAAACAGAAATTGGCCACAAATAGTTCCGTATCCACCTGACACTTTCAACGATCATATTTTTGACTTTTACTCGTCCCCGAAAAGAAAATTATTGCTTAAGTGCACATTCAAATATGATTTTTTACTGTTGAATTTTTTTATTAAAAAAATGCTAATTTACTCAGTCAGAAACGCTCATAAAAAAAGGTTATTATGTCTATTAGATGTTCCAAAGGAGAAAGATCCACATACTAGCAAAAAATATTCTTTAGCTTTCAAAAAACTCCTGGCGGAGGTAAATTTGTGTTAATGTTTCTTTCCTTTTATTTAACGTGACGTTGAGGGATGAAAATTAGTGTCATACATATCAAATTTTTCTTAGCAACAAACAGGAGGCTGGGACGATGTGTCTGGCTGCAGTTTGCTAAGTAGCCTACGCACCTTACCCAATGCCTCCTACATCTCCAGACCTGCTCATAGAAATCATCACGTCTTCATTGATTTTATACCGATTGTGATGAATTGAAAGGAGATAATCGAGTGAGTTCCACTATATCGTTCTTTTCACATCGAATGGATCTAAGCATGTTTGTATAATTTGAGGAGGAGAAACGCAGCGATACTTTTTATGTTAAATACATGAGTGTATAATTAGTTTTACGCTAGTGTTTTCAAGTTTACGAGCGCAAGGCATCAGTTCGGCTCATAAGATTAGACAATCCAAACAAAGAAATATTATTCTCACGTATTTTCAGGCATACTTCAGTAAGGACCTCATTTTGTCACTGCAGCATATGACTTGTATAAGGTAATACTTCGTCGCAAAGTTTTAATTATGAAAAGGTGGATAGTGTCGTGATTCTCATCATTGGGACTCATTGTCTTGTCATGACTTGTCTACAAACGATTGTATTGCTTCGGCATTAAAGAGGAGTCATATTAGGCCAAAGCGATTTCTCTATCCGAAAAGAATAGCGATCCCTACGGGAAGGTATCAACTTCATTACAAACCTTACCACATCGGTTTCAAAATCTCCGAGAAACTCATGAAAAAACGTATCAACCTTGTTCAATTTCGGTTAGCAACGCTGCTCCTCGTCGCCTTTCATGCTCATCCCTCCCTGACCGCGACCAACTCTGGACGTCTACAAGAATAGTAAATTCTTCTCTCGTTCCTCGCAGAATTGCATTTCTTCACAGTTTTTTGGAGAATCTTTGATATTAAGTAAATTAAAGGTAGTTGAGGTTAATATTAATATCGCAAAGAAGTTTTACATTATTGTTGCATAATTTCCTTCAAAACTTTTGCGATATTGTACGTGAGTGGTCATGACTTACACACAAGGTGGGTAAACATATGTAAATTCCTAACGTACATATGTTTTTCACAGCTATTGGGTCTTTTTTTTTACTTACGATTAAATAAGGTAAATTGTAGTCGTCGTGTGGAACTGAGCAGCGTTTATGGAACAAAATTGGAACTTACGCTAATTTTAAAAGTCATAATATTCATTTTTGAGCCGCTTCCGTTCGTTTGTTGGATTGGGCTATAGCCTCTATCTAGACTCTCAGGGTAATTGATGATTGAATAAATATGAAAGTTAAATTCGGTGTATTAGCTTTTACCTTACGTAACTACTCTTATGTTCCAGTGATAAAATGGAGACCTCGACCCTGTCGATAGCTATATATAGTTCAAAAAAATTTGTGAGTATAATGCAGCATTTGCTTTAATTGCTTAATGTATTGACTTGAGCAGATGCCGGGCTCCACGACGCTTCTATCAAAGGTACCAGAAAGTTCTGTTCTCTTTTCGTTAACTTAAATTTAGAACATTTGAATAAGTCCAAATAGCTGTTTTTAGATTAGATCATAGGTCAGATACTAAATTAAACTTCATATTTAATTTAATATTTTAAACACATCCATAGCCAATGTGCATGGAAGAGAAAAATTTCAAAGTGAATCATATGCGTCATTGCATGCATGTTATACAAATTCCACAAAAGTAGAAATTAAACAGTGTTGAAAAACCTAAATGCTGTCTATCCAGAAGGTGTGAGTGCTAGAAACTGGCATAGATGGTTTTTGAAATTTAAAGAAGACAATTTCAATTATTGCCTGCATTGCGTAGTTGTTTGGAGAGAGTTCATGAGTAACCCAGACAGTACACCTTTCCAATATTTTCCCGATGCTGATAGCGTTTAAAAGCGTTTATGCTACCTTTTTGGAATTCATCTGACATGCATTTACGCATATGGTTCACTTTGAAATTTTTCTCTTCCTTGGGCTAAAGATGTGCTTAAAATCTCAACTGGAGTACATTTAATTCAATACTTTTTAATTGAATATCTGACTTATCATATGACCTAAAAACAGCTGTTAGGACTTATTCATACGTTTTAAAGTTTGGTTGAAGATAAGAAGACAGAACTTTCCGGTGGCCCTTAAATTATATTATTCGAGTCGTACCAGGGGACCTGTGCGCGTGGGAAACTGATATTTTATACACTCATTTAACAGAAAAAGTATCGCTGCCCATCACCTAAGATTTTTCAAATCCTTGTCAGCTTCGCTCCTCGCGAAATCAACTGTACATTGGAGCAAACTCTATTTCGTTACTTTGATTTATCACAAATAGCGCACCATATCCAACCAATCCTGTGACATCACGATTTCTATGAGCGTGCTTGGAGACATGGTAGGCATTGCCTTAATAGTTAACTGGTTCCCATAAACAATTCTGCACTTCGTTCGGTGACTCGGTGTTAACATTTGCAATATTTATCGAAGGGATGAGTTGACAGCAAAGGTGATGGAGTGCCACATTACTGAGGCGATAGAAATGAAATGATGGGTGAATCGAAGGCTTCAAACTACTGTTGCCAAGTTAATCATTCTAGGTCAAAATCCTCAAATTTGGTTTTCATTCGAATAAAATTCAATTATGAATACTTTGTTGGTGAGCCATGCAGCGAGAATACTCGGCTGAGTGGTTACCAAAATTAAAGCCAATTTAGCATCCTGGCTTCTAACTGAGGAGAGTAGCAAATATTTAACATAGAACATCCGACGTCATGTAAATAATTGAGTGTATCATAAGAAATCTATAATTTGTTAATAATTCATACGTGGAAAGTTATATACATATATTAAGTTAAACTCGTGGTTAGACTGATGTTCTAAGATTTAAAAACCAAAACTGTACGCACTTATTTATGAGACCATCATTAGGTACACACAGCTATGAATGATTTAGGTTTGATGTCCCTTAAACCAAAATCATTTCACACAATCATGCACATGAAAATTAGCTCGCTCTGTTCCTCTTCCACAAAGTGTGTAAGTTGAAAATAAAAACTAGCACCGTGTGGCTCCTATATACTGTTATTATTAAAATAAGGAATGGAAGTCTCAATTCGAGCTTGACAGTTTTCATTTTAAAATCTCTATTCCTCCACAAATTGAGTACGTATTTTTCATCATCACACCAGAATGTCTTTTTCCTCTCTTACTGCAAATCAACAATAACATAACTTAAATGCCTTGCCAATACGTACAGGGCGCTGCAAAAATTGTACGCACACTTTAATCTGTCATTATAATTTCTTTGCAAGCCTACATAGAGAAGTTTTTAGAAAAAGTAAAATAATATTGAATTATACAAATAAGCTAAATCTTTAGGAAGCTAAACGTTTTTAATGTTAAAAAAATATATTCAACTGGTGACCTTCAGAAACGATACACACTTGAGGGCGAATCACAACTGCAGTTCGGTGCTCTGCATTCACCCAGGTGTGTAGTGGGATTTATGGGTGCTTTGAAAAAAGGTAAGCACACTTTGGATTGGCACAGTAAATGTACTTTCTAATCAAGATTCCTGATTGAATTGATGTAATATTGAATTCCTGAACTGAAACGTTCCATCAGCAGGTGGTGGAATCATCGATCAAGCTGCACAAAATAATGGGCATGCGCGTAGCATTTGAGAGCGGAATAAGGTTATTAAGTGGTACTGGAAGTTTGAGAATTTACCGAGGCTGAAAAACTGGAGACGTAAGTGTGGGCCGAGCAGTGTGCACAGAAATCCCAATGGACACCTTGGTGTGAAGTACGGAATCAGTTGTGACTCGTTTTCAGAGATGTATCGGTTCTGAAGACTAACAGTTATATCATTTAATTTAACCTATGAAATATTCATTTGAAACAAAAAGTACTCTCATTTGTAAAATAGAATCTTTCCTTACTTTTCTTAAAACCTAACTTTGTAGACTGACAAATGAATTTCAGTGCCAGATCAATATATGCTCACATTTTTTTGAAGCACCCTGTTTAATTGGGTTTACAACTTGTCAAAATATTTTAATGAGCTATTTTTCGAGAAATGTTAAGAAACTTTAAATATTCTGATAAATTAAGTTCTCCATCACTGTTGTCACCGACATTGAAATCATTCGCCCGGCAGTTACTCCCACTCTATCAAAAAGTGCGCCCCAATATCAGAAGTGAGGGAAGGGGTGGGAGGAGGCAGCACCATCACCCGGCAGCCACTCCCACTCTACAAAAAGTGTGCCCCAATATCAGAAGTGAGGGAGGGGGTGGGAGGAGGCAGCACCATCACCCGGCAGCCACTCCCACTCTACAAAAAGTGTGCCCCAATATCAGAAGTGAGGGAGGGTGAGGGAGGAGGCAGCACCATCACCCGGCAGCCACTCCCACTCCAGAAAAAGTGTGCCCCAATATCTGAAGTGAGGGAGGGTGTGGGAGGAGGCAGCACCAGGCAGCACGGCGATGGCCAGGCCCAGCACCCAGACCCCCGCCAGCAGCACCCTCGTGTGGGAGGCCCCCAGACGGGGTCGCTCCAAGGGCCACGTGATGCACTGCCACCGCTGCACCGACAGCACCGTCAGCAGCAGCAGCGACACCTGCACCCACAGTCAGCCGAGATCTTAGGTTATTTTTCCTGAGACGTCGTAACTCAGTGCTTCTACAGTCAGTTTTCCGAGATTCCGCTTACCTCGTTTTTGATAAATTACGAATTAGGCCTACTAGTTAAATTTAACTAGGGTCGTGAAATTTGAAGAAATTTATTTCAATTGCAACGAAGGAGAAAATTTAACCACTCTACCAGCTAGAATTCTATTAGTCACAGGAGAAATAAGATCATGCTTAAAATTAGAAGACATTGTACTTGGAATATCGCTCAGTTGGAATTAATGAGTCAATCTCAACAACACCTGCATGCCTAATATAAATATGGTCAGAACATTCTCTCGAAAGCATGAAATTAGAATAAAGAAATAAGACTTCATAAATCAACGATTTTATCGCACTTTCACATTACTCTCTCTCAGATAATAAGAGATTTAAAGAACGGATGAAAGTTATTAACAGTTATTTTCATATACAACCATTACTACTGTATAGAGTTTGGTGACTGAGGCGGACATTAGTATAATGTTTCACACAACCACCTAGTTTCGCATTTATAATACGTTCAATTGCGACGCTACAAGGGAGATCTGCGTCTGGTCAATGTAATTCCTATAATACTTCGGAAAGAATCAATATCGTCATCTCGTTGGACATGTGTTCGCGTCAAAACGATTAAGCATCCTTTACGATCCTCCAGCAATCCTCTGCAGCACGAATCTATGATGCGAAGGTTGCGAGTCCAACATACATCGGCATATGCTGAATGAAAATCCTCATCACCTCTACTCTGGTTCTCTTCGCGCCCTCTACAAGAGTTCAAAGCCAAAGAGGGTTCCTTAATCACTTCGAAGAATATATTTATATATCTCTGAGAGTAATCACGTAGAATTTTATTCATTCCATAGAGATTAGATGTAGTATCTGTTGCTTCAATAATTAATTTGGATTTTGGGTCTCTTCACCAATTAAATTTGAGCTACTGCCACGACGTGAGACGTAAAGAAAGCTTGGCTCTGACGGTTACCTAAGACCAAGCATAGCATTACGGGTGAGGCTCACATTACGCTAACACATTGGTGTTCCGTCTTCAGATCCTTGGCATCAGGCGATGAATCAGTAATATTTCCTAGTGGAAAGCAACTGTGGGACTGAGCATAATTCATTCAGATATTGCAGAGTTGTGTGACTCTTCATAAAAGATCAGAGGACGAAAAGACAAATCTCGCTTCGATTATACTTGCCAAATTTTGATTAAAAATACGATCAGCCTCTCCGCATTCACATCACCGAAGCTCAAATGGACTCGTAAGATTAGTCTTCATTATTATTATCATGTCAAATCAATCTTTTTTCTCAACAGCTTTGGAATGTTTTTTGCCAGCGTTTATGTTTCAATAGGGAAATAAGTACTTTATCATGTTTGAATTCCCTTGGTAAGTTAGAAAGAGTAAGAGTGAGGAAGGCAAAGGAAGAGATGATATCCAGGAAATGACATTGAAAATGCATGACTTTACTGATGTTTTATGCAAACTCACTAAAAGCAACCACTTGATCTCGATGACCGAAATGAATCATTCCATCATATTATAAATTAAACGAATTGTAAAATCATATCAATATTATTTGTCTCATTGAAAACTGGTGGCGGCGTATTCGAAATATCCGATAGAAGGGATTCCTAAAAACCACGTAATTCATCTAGTATAAAATATCAACTCTAATAATTGATGTCTCAGCAGAAAGGCTGAAATATCAACTTTAATAGATAACTCTTTCCATTGATGGTGCAGCAAGGGCATAAAATAATCTAGGTAATACGAACACTTACATTATCTGCTAAGAGAATATTGTACGAAAGACTTGGATTAATTGGTTCGGAGCACAGAATCAGAGACAGAAATTACTTATTGTTAAAGCACCGAGCTTGGAACTGGGATTTACTAGAGTGGCTGCAACATTCTGAAGTGAAACATTAACTTGTGCAGGAACACCGTAGTAAGGTCAGATTTTTAGTCGTAGATTTAAGGTTTTTTTAGTTTCAGATTTTTTAAATTTTATCCAGATTTTTTTAGTCGCAGTAGGGTCAGAGCTGGCGTGACTAAAACGAAGAGAGACTAAAATTACAGCACTTATGCTATTGTCCGCATCCAAAAAAAGCTTCACTTTGCACAACTTGCGCGGGGCAATTTGAGCCCAATCCAAAAAACGGAGCCAAAAGTGCAGCCAATTCCGCACGAGCAAATCACAAACAGAAGTTGCGCATCAAATTCGCTCATGGGGGATACGTTCGGAACGTGAACGAAGATTTTCAATAACTATCATCACTATGGTCAATGGTTTTTCAATTCTATCTGAAAGTAAATATTAATTCCAGTTAGTGCAAACAAAAAATTCCGAATAGTTAGAGATCAACTAAATAATATAGGCACGCCTAACGAAAAATTACATCGAAGTCCATGTTCTTTTGGAAAGAAATAGAATGTACTCAAACTGGTCAGCGATTTAAATTGAATGGAAATAAATTGATGAGCTTATAGTGACGAGTTTATAGTGCAACTAGAATGTTAAATGTTGGTATGCGCGCGACGATGAGTTCATGTGAGTGTTCGTTCATATTGTTGTATAGTGAGCGGAGACTTGAAAAGAGTATGTGCTGCTCAGATATCAGGAAAAATGAACTAAAGACATCAGGCATGAGAAGCATTGTAAGGATAACACGGTTTGGTGCAGCGAGAACTGAAAACGTGCGCCATTTCTCAAGAAAATCAATGTATTTTGAATATAAAGAAAAACCAAGGCGTTTACAAGGTGGATTGAGGAACAGGTAGAATGAAATGCGTGCTTTAGGAGAGAGATCAATCAACGAAATGCAAGAGAGCGAACTTACAGGGCGGGGAAGTAACTTTGGAAATGGATTTCAAGTTTCAGGAACTGGTTTATCAAGCCTTCATAAGCACCAAACAAATTATAAATGGGGGACCATGAAATTCATAGTATTTTTGAAAATAAATGATTTATTCAGTATGTCTACCCATATTCTAGAAATCTTACTAAACTAAACCCCTGACAGTTGCGTAGTTTTTCAATTTAAAAATTGGGCTTATTTGCCCACAGGCTTAAGAGACTTAAATTAAGGTTGAGAGATCCTGTTGCTTGGTAACAGCGTAGACTAGTCGATTCAAGTTCAGGCTTGACGAAGGCTTTCAGAGGTTTATCATGAATATAAACTGCTTACACACCGAGAACGTCAATATCACTTGTTATATGGATAATTTCCTTGTTACTTCGTATTTCAAAATGTGGTTGCAAATTATGAATGTTAGGAATCAGTTTAAATATAGATTTACCATCGAGACTACCTCTCCGTGCTTATTTTTATGATAATTACAATCATCACGGTTCATGTCTGTTTCCTTGGCCTTAGAATAGACAATTTACCATCGAGACTACCTTTCCGTGCTTATTTTTATGATAATTACAGTCATCACGGTGCATGTCTGTTTCCTTGGCCTCGGAATAGACAATTTCTTCGTCAAACACCAGCGCGCTAACGTAAGGAGCGTCAGAATTTAAGCTAGTCTCATGATACCAGTTTGTTCATTTACCTGTGTTTATAATTTACGTGTCTCCATTTTAGTAAAGTAAGGTAATCGTTGTATGTTATTTTTATCATCGTCATTAAAGGTCAAAGCATTTCTAATCATTGATTCCTTTCTGTTATATGAACTCCTGTGTATGCTCTTCTTTTTTTCGTACAGTGCCAGTTTTTGAGATTAAATTCCTTTTCTTCCTTTTTCACATATGTAATGAAAAACAGAAATCTGACTTTGAAATAACCAATCTCGAGTCTCTGATACGTAATTTTAATCTGATCGCTAATGAAGGGCCTTTTATTCTTACATTGGAACGTTATAGTCCGGACCTCAAACCACTTACCTCAACCTAGCAGTACTAAAAGCAATGAATCTTAGCAGGAATTGTCGCCAGGAGCTACCGAGGACTTTCTGACTGACTTGGGCGAGGACTTTCTGACTTTCTCATATAGCCAAATGCAAAAAATTACTTGCCTTTAGAAGTATGATAAATTTAAATAGAAGTGCCAAATTTTAAGTAAAGTCTTCACACAAACGACGCGGTGCAGTCTACACCAGAATACACGTCTGATATTTAGTAGGATGACTATGAAAGGAGATCTAATATTGGCCTTCTTTACGAACAATAAAAAATTTATTTCAACTGATTCGTACATCCCAGGTGTTAAATATCGTATGTAAGCAAGTTTTAGCACATTTATGGGATCTGCTTCAATTTCTATGAACGGCTACAAATTGAAAAATATAAAATAACCTTAAATGCCAACTTTCAGCAGCGTTCGAAAGTATTAGTTTTGTAAACAATGAACGCTAGAAATATTTTTTCGTAATTGAATGCATTTAATTGCGGTCTTGTTTCCCAGCTGTATTTTTGGAAGTGATCGAACAAGTGTTAAATAAGTTTCTTGAAAGCGTTAAGTTCGTTTTAGAATACATTTATAAAACGGTCTGCTAGAGTATCATGCATAAACTTGATCTTAGACACAATATTGAAGTTGAAATAAAATCTTAGTCACTTTTTATTGGACTTAATAATCAATAGCATTTGTCTGAAATCTCTTTAGTTAATACAGTCTTAACACGTTGACGCGATGGGGTGAACTGTATGAAGTTAAATATTCAACTCAAGTTTAAAGTCAATTGCAGTAAGCAATTTTGAAAATAGTAAACATTCAGTGGATCATGCCTTCATTTAACTTTGATTGGGTTCAGAAGTTTTAGTCTATAACACCAGAGTACCAACATCATGAACAGGACTAGACCAGGCCGCAAGTCTTCTCACAACTGAAGCCTGTCTACTGTGACGGTGGCGCGGAGGTGGTGTGGTGGGGTGGATGTTTGGTGTGGTGGTAGAAGCAGAAGATTCCTCATCGTAGATCTAACCAATTTTGCAGAGATTTTTTTTGCAGAGTTTTCAACGAGTATTTCCCACGCAGTGGAAAATCAAACAGAAATTTTGCTCGCGTCTCAATAGTTGTCCTCAGTGGGGGAAAGCCTTTCTGGTTATTTTCAGGCTGTGGTCCTTAGCTACAAAAACGAAGTTATAAATAGTATCATTCCTTGAGAACTCCTTTTTTGCGACAAACATTGACGCAATCTAATTCGGTTCTTAATTCTTTTGTATTCATTTTCAGCCGTGATACAAACATTCCTAATTTACAATTCTTTGTCACGAAATGCATCCAAAGATGTGAAATGACTTCCTGCGCTCTAGGCAGTTGGACGATCTAACGCAAAGGTGGTGGATGAGACCCGGCTGCAGGACAGTTAGCTCATCACATTCTGAGATCAGAGACTGCGTCCTAATACTCAGTAACAATTTAAAATGAATGATGTTAAATGTCAAGCTATGCTAATTCTTTTCAAAATTGAAAACTTCATTTTACTTTTTTATTATACCCAGAGTTTTTCAATGGAGATCAATAAATGCATGAATTTTTTATTTAATTGTGGTTTAGTTGACTGACGACAGTCGGAATTTTTACAGACGAGGACAAAAATGAGTTTCGAGCTTGTTGGGAGCGAAGGAGCTGCCTTGTAGAATTGCGTTGTTGAGCGGCGCTGTAAAATTGATTCTATCAATAAATTTGGGTTGTGCTATAGTATTGTTTGAAGAAATGTATCTCAACGTTGGCATGAACCAAGCAATACAATTGAAACAATCATTACATCTAAATCAATAATTTTTCAGCTTATTTCCTCGCATAAGTGGTGCAATGCAGTGCAGTTCTTTCTTTGAAGTTGAAAAAGATAATTATATCAGAGCTGTTTTAGGCACACACTCATCAAAAACAGGCACTCACAATATTGTCTGCCAGGCAGGCAAATCGTGTCGCCACACACCGTTGTGTAGGAAACCAACGCGGCTGAACGAAACCAACATACCTCAGCAGCTACCACGGCCAGGATGCCAATCAGAGTGCAGGAAACCGAGGTCATCCAGGCCCTGGCGTGGTGCTGGTAAGCGTTGCGGTACTGCACATCTTTGCTGCCTATCACCAGTAGGTACAAGCCCGTCATGCAGTCCGCCACTGCCGGCAGTGTCAAGGTTACTCATCATCGTTAGAGAAATTAGTTAAAGCAGCAAAAATCAATTCATTTCTTAGCAAAGTTTAATTTTGCATGCGATTTTAAGTGCCGATTATGTTCGCTTTCTCGCCGAAAAGAAATTAGGGGTTGTGACGTAATATTCTAGAGCCCACAATGGTGTTTGATTCTTCGTGCCTTATATCTCATTTTCTCATTATCTTGGACGCAGTGTAACACGCCTTCTAGTGATCAGAATGAGACACACAAAACTCTCAATGCAATGAAAGATTCGGGTTCCCATCCCGTTAGGGCACGATGTTTCAAAGGTACGTGAGGCCGGAGACCAGCAGCTGAATAAAATGACTATTCAAAGTCTATAAAAGCAGTTGTTCTGATCCTTTCCGTACCATTTAGTATTTAGAAAGCCGGCCTCTGGGGCTCAAAAGAGATTTCTGTTCGCATTAACATGATACTGAAACGAGGAAAGATATCGTATCCCGCAATAAGAGTTATTAGCCTCGAAAAAACTTCCTTTTTACTTAAAACCTTCCTTTGAGCACGCTTTGTCATCGGATGTGCAGAAGGACTTGAAAAACCCAGCAGCAAAGATCCCATGCAAGCCAATACAACAAAAAAAAAAAAAGGTTCAATTTGAACAGAAAATGCAGGGATTGGATATCAGATGGTCATGATCAGTGAGAAAATTAAGTTCAGGTTGGTCAGGTACGGCTCCAGAAAGTCCGAGATCGAATGGGTTGATTTGTTCAGATATGAACTGAGCGATAGTCACTTAAATTAGTGAAACATCCAGATAATGTGATCGTTTAGGGTTCCTATTGTTGCAACGAGGAAAGTGTGGACATTTATTCATTTCTCAGTTGGAAAAAAGCTAATGGACGAAGTTGGACTATGTATGAGTTTTATTGGCCGAAAATTCAAAGTGTATAATTTTTCTATGGTACTCGAATGCGTGACATGCTTAAATTGTCGTTTGAAATACCTAAACTTCCGAGTATTCTTGAATGAGAACAACTCACAAACATTCAAATCACTCAAGACTCAAACTAGTTTACCATTGCATGCCATTTCCCGCAAATTATACCCCATTGGGTGGAAGCGTTGATGATGCATTCATACATTTTACTCTCGCAGCTTGTTTTAAAGACAAAATTTGTCTAATACAGTGTGAGTCGCTGGAAGAGAAATGCGAGATATTCATTCGACACAAGCTCTTGCAAATCTTCGCTGATCGTGTTCATCAAAACACATGAGTAGTTAGATTTGCTTAACTTATAAGTAAGCATTTAAACGATAATATAAAATGACTCTTCAACTCTAAATTTATCGCCGTAAAGTTCATTTGCGGAACTGAGCGAGAGAAGAAGCGGGTGTACACACTGCAGCACACCACGGCACTCACCAGCCAGGTTCCTGACGAAGAGCGAGAGCACCTTGTTGTCGTCTGCTGCCAGCCACCTGCCGCCCACCACAGCCATGTTGCCTGCCACCGTCACCCCCGCCACCAGCCACACCGCCACACGCAGCCCTGAGTGCTTCAGCAAGTCATCCCACGATGAGACACCTACCATCGAGTAGAGGTGCTATTATTACATCATTTTAGTCCAAATAACCTGTCCATCCTTGGTTTGATTTAATGGATGGTAAATATAATATTCGTCTTTATTTAATTGTGAAATTCATAGGCAAACAGACCTTAACCAGTTGGTCGATACGTTGAAATTCAAATAATTTTAACCTTTGATGCAACTCAAAGCTCAAACATTTCATTCGTGCCAGTAGTGCTGAGGCTCATTATAAGCGAGAGCGAGTGATGAATAGATAAGCGTAAACTGTGCAATTTATATTGAAATAACTGAAGTTACAAAATATTTTTTAAATGCTACGAAAAGTTTCGAAACTTTAATGTTGAAGCAAAAATTTTTTCATGCTTCAGAAATTAAATGCTGGCCCTAGTTCGAAGTGTTAAAGTTATTTATTAGGAAGAATAGAATGTTAGACAAGTCAAAAAAACGTGAGGGAGGTATTGCGCTTGAAAATCTAACGCAAGAAGAGTGGGATTTATAGGTTATGCCCTGAAATACCCGTAGAACTATAAGTGACTCAAATTGGGAAGGACATGTAACAAAAAATTAAAAAAAAAATTATGGACTGAAATAGCAAAATCATTCGTTCTGTGTAGCATTTTACAACTAAGGCAAATAATGATGAATAAAAAAATTACAAAAACGAGGTACTTTCAATGGAAGCGAGTGTGAATGAATATCATTGGAGAGTAAGTGGAAGACCACAGGGTGGCAGTCGAAGTTTTATCGTAAGAAAGATGTTAATAATAATAAATGAATTTATAAAACTCTAAGTTATGGACCGACATCGGGGGTTATTCAAAGGGATTTTCTATAAGAAGGACATTGAACAATTACGGTGATTAAATAACGAGTATAATGAAAATCTTTGAACATTGAGGTTCAGGGAGATGTGAAATTTCAAGCCAGAGTGGTACAATATTACATTACAATGTTTTTTATTTTAATGAGTATAACATTTTATTACACGTAAATGCTCAGTCAATGTGTTGAACCACATTGACTGTATTTTGTTGAAAATAAAAACGAGTAACATATTACTATAAACGAATTAATTCGTGGTAAACTTATGGGAGAAGGATATTTTATTTTTTTGGATGAAAGTGATGACAAATTATATTGAACTTGCAACAAAATACCAATGAATGGAGATTATAAACGGTAAATCATTTGTCCTACTGTTCATTAATAGTTGTAAGACAAAGGGTTACGTGAGAGCATTCAGGTACACTTGGCGATTTTATTCAGACTGAAAAGTTGAATATTCTATGATATTTTTCCCCGTTTACTTCCCAGGAGTACTGAATTTTGAACCTCATTGACGTGGATTTTAAAATAAAAACATTTCACGACCAATTGTAGGCTACATGAAAAGGTTTAGTGTCGTCTAGTGAATCAACAGCTCATATGGTAAGTGAAATATTCGGTGTAAACTCCGTGGAATTCCTGTTAAACAATATTTTAGGAGTCGTTCTTGAAACGAATAAAGGAAGTATATCAGTAATAAATTGGAACTTAAAATATAACGTGCAATAGTTAATTAGTAGTTTTTAATTAAATATTTAATGTAGATTTCATAAATAATAAACCCGTTGATTACAACAGTCATATCATAATATTTATGGAGGGTAAATATTAAATTACACAAATGCATGATAACTTACATGGGAATTTTTTATACAAAGTTTTTATTTCTGTTCATTTTACAAAAATAGCAGTGGTATTTCTACGAGAAACTGTCCATGATATCGGAACCTAAACACTAGGTATATAACTGTCATTATGAAGGTCAGAGGAGTGCACGAAAGAGTTCTTAATTATCCGACGGTGTATGAGTGTCTGAGCATTCAGTAATTTTTGTCAGTAATTATTTTGTCAGTAATTTTTGTATGTCAGTAATTACCGAAACTTGACATATTGCAAGAAATTTTTTTCTCATTTAATGACTAAATTCATTTCTAGGAGGTGCGGCGCTGGGGTCTTCGGGCAGCCACCACAAGCTTGCGAATCATTACCTAGGCATGTGCTGTAGCCTACTCTGAATTCTCCTGTCTTCGAAGCCCTCTCGAAAGAAACCATCCATCTATCGAACGTAATCATTGCCATTGTAACCATGTTTGGCCAAACGAAGTGAGTGTCACAGCTGTACACTCTCATTCAAGTGTCATTGCATGCCAGCGTCGATAACCAACTCAAGTCGACGCCTTAGTTCGCGCAGACGCAACGCGCAGCTCACCGTCCGTCTTGGGGTGGCAGTCGCGCACGGCCGGCACGAGGTAGCTGCAGTAGCGGAACCGCTTGAAGTGCCTGATGCAAAGTATACTTTATGACATAACTTTTTCATGATCAACTAAAGGTACTTCTCTCAGGACGTTTCACTTTGCCAGTATATACACAGCGACAAAGAGCAAAACATGAAAATTTAGTAAATGTACGCATGACACAGGTGCGGAAATACAATATAGTTTACCGCTCTCAGAGTGGAAAACATGTGTAAAAACAGCAATAACGAGTCCTCACACGTGCGTGACGTTGATATCGACGATGGCTGAGATGTTCTCCAGACACTCGGGCTCGAGCTCCACGTCTCGCAAGTACCTGCAGATCCAAGTGAACCAAAGCTGGATACAGAGATTTATTACCTGAAGCTGTAACATACACGGTAGCAGCAACTTAAATAACTCACAGAACATTGATAACCTGCGCATTTTCTGCACAGTGAAGCAATAAATTGAATTTTATTCCGATTTGCAATAACTTTGATCACACAATTTTGAATCGACCGACACCCAATAGTACTGTAATAAACGGTAATGCCAACCCACTTTGTTGCTTTAAAAATCATCAGTTTACTTCTTAAAATCAGCTTATGCAAAACGGAAAGCTTTTAATTTCCTAAATTGAATTTAAATGTATATAAAGTAAAAATTATTCGAACTCTTACCTTGTTATTCCTTAACGCATTGAAACAAATCCCATATTCTATTACTGGTAAATGAGGCAGACGAGTTCACCATTGTGGTTCTTACTTAGCTCACTGTGATCATATTTGGCTTGCGTCCTACAAATGAATAACTGTACTTCAAATACGTGCCTATGTTTACTGAATTAAAAACTCGATAAAGAAGACAGGCCTTATATGCTGCTGCTATTATCAAGTACAAGTGAAGGGATGCCATTAATATGATAAGTTAATGTTAATTCAACAGTAACCCTCAATAATCCAATTTTGAAGGGACTGACGAAGCAAATTCCTATGGTGCAGCCGAGAGGAAGAGCACAGAAGCAGAAGCCGCAAAGAGAGAACACTGCACTGCATGAGAACGAGGCAGTATAGGGAGAAGACCACGTATAGAGATGGCACTCACAGCGACACAAGAGCGGGCAGATGCTGGAAGAGTTCGGATTCGATGGTCGTCAGAGCGTTGCCGCTGAGGTCCCTGCGGGCATTCCCAGTTACTTACGTCATCACTTTCGATTTTGTATGATGATTTCTCTAATGTGTACGATAATTATAAGTGAGTCACCTTGGGTGCTAAATATTGGTATGAAATGTGGGTTTCAGTTTAGAATAAGCAATAAATCGATTATTCTCTATATCAGACCAATATGACATCAGGTAGTATAGATCGCTGCGAAATTTAATTTCCTGTTCAATGTTAAAATCGATCAATAAAATGCATTCAGAGAAGTATTTCACGCCACGAAGCCCAAGATCTTAAGTAATTTACACTCAGATTAATAAAGAGTTTGGAGATGGTGTATTTCATTATTTCATTTCAGCTTTCCAATGCTTGTATATCGCATTTTGAGACATCATATCTCCAATGATGACTCGCCCTTTTGCAGATAAAAATATGTTTGCAGAGAGAGAGAGGAATAATAAACTAGTTCGTTTCTTGTATGGTGTCATGAACTTCAACAATTTCGGGAGCTAGAAAATTAGACACCATATATTTCCAGCATGAATTCAATCTTTTAATCACTGTCATTATAAGGATGAACAAATTTGTCTCGGGAGCACAGGAGGAGGATTGACAGAATGAGAATTCAAGAGGCAGTAATGCTTATATGATGAATTCATACATCTCATACTTTCCAATATTAGAGGAATTAAAGAATAAAGTTGGATATTATTGACAACCTAATTGAATTATTTAACATGTTATCAAACATCTTACCATCCCATCGTTTTTTGCTGGGGGTATAAGCTAGACTGTGATTTAATATGCGTGTACCTACATACGTGTTGCTGAGTGTTACGCCTTCAATAATAATACACATAAAGTAATATCACGTTCTCAAATTCTCGTTGGCAAAAATTTGTTCTCAATGCTGAGCACTAATCACAAATATCAAAACGATTTGACATGATGCGTTTCGCCGAATATTTTTTCACATTTTTTTTAAAAATCTCTACGAAATAAATTGTTCAGCTGCCTAGTAGCAACAATCTGGGGTTTGCTCATTACAACGGAAAAAGTTTTAATTCCATTATCAAGTAACTGTTGTTTACAGTTGGGGAAGAAGAAAATGCAGAATTAGGCAAGGAAATGTTAGGTTGAATTTTGTTAGTTTGGGATAGGTTAGATTAGGTTGGGATAAATTATAAATGCTAAATTGCCCAAAGTTAAAGATACCGTGAATTTTATCAAGGGTGCGCAGGTTTACGTTCAGATGCACACGTCTAAGTTAGGTGTAGGTGAGCTCGGAATAGGTAACGACAGTTTGAATAGAAATTATGTCACGTCG
This sequence comes from Morinoia aosen, assembly GCA_030386875.1. Taxonomy (NCBI): domain Eukaryota; kingdom Metazoa; phylum Arthropoda; class Malacostraca; order Amphipoda; family Talitridae; genus Morinoia; species Morinoia aosen. Next base: position 28,566,690 of record CM059573.1, read on the forward strand.
AAGTAGATGCGAGGATTTTAGATGCTTTACACTCAGGTGACATTTCCGGAACTGGCAGCTTCCGTTGTTAACGAAATTTCAGACAGCAGTTTATTTCTATCGAGTGCTCGCACAGTATGGTTGATGCCCTCGAATACTTCAAGAAATTAGGATGTATTTATCGCTTTTCGTTGATGGTGTTTCATCAGGCCTGTACATCAGGCCAGTTACCTATCGTATGGACAGTATAAAAGTAAACTCAATTTTAAATGTTGATAACTTCGAATTGAGATATTTCAGTTTCATTTGTTGCTTTACACAAGGAGATATGTATCCTGACCGCAATTTAGGTCTGAGAATAAATAAGGCCCAAGTCGTCTGAAAATTTACCTTTATATGTGAATTTTCAAGGGACCAAACCCATCGTTATGCAGCTAACAAAGGAGCAAAGCATTTTCATTAACAGCGTCTATGTTAGGTAAAATTTTAATTTTGTGAGTTTTTGACCGGTTTGTGTTTTTTTAGATAGTGTTTTTTATGACTAAAGTGTGTCTTGCTAAATCGTGTATTGCTTCGTGTTTTGATTCTTTTTGGTATGTTTTTGTAGCAATTTATGGTGTTTTGATTCTTTTTGGTATGTATTTGTAGCAATTTATGAAGATTCGTTCGTTCTTAGTACACATAGAAAATTGTGAATTCCAACAGTACAGGCGTGTTGCTTCAACATTCAGACGTGTTGCCTGAAGGTTTGTTGTTGGACATGTGTTTAGGTGTATTGTGTAAGCGATGTGTTGTGCTTGTGTGAGTTGTGTTTTCAGAGGCCTCGGCCGAACCGTCAAAAGTGGAAAATTTACGATCAACCCTTGAACCAAAAGAATGTCAAAACCAACGGCCCTGTGTTGGAGTCGTGAGAAGCATGTTATGCTTAGACAAGGATTTTAGAGAGGCCTGGGTAGGAAAACCAACGTTGCGGGCAGAGCGGATAGACGCCAGACCACAGAGGGCGACAGTGATAAATCGCCGACACTTGAACTCGAAAGATAAGCGAACAGCACAGTAAGGGGAAATAGCGCATAAGAAAAGATCGGATGTCGAACTTGTAGAGAGACATTTGGAGGCGGACTCGAAAGAAGCGAAGTATACAGCACTCTATAGAAAAGGGGTAGGCATGCACTTCTGGAGATTCGGAGAATCACGATTGGTCGCATGGAAAAGTAGAGGGCAGACCTCAAGCACACTTAGATGTAGCTTATGGGATATGTTCAGTCTTACATCGAAAACCGTCTGAAAAAGTGCGTCTTAACCAAGTGTTGGAAAAAATTACTTTGAAATTACATGTGAATATAAAGCGTGCGTCGAAATGTTTTGCATATATATGAAGTTAAATTATAATTATATAATTTTTGAATCAATAATTAAAAATTCTTCGACTATTGTGCAGGGAAAAAGGGGATTAGATATGACAACGAGGGTCGAAAGAAACAGAGATCAAAACATCGCTGGGAAGGGTAAGAGTTATTTTGTTCATAAGAGATACTGCTCGAAACATGGATACATATAATGAAAATTTAATGCCGTTGAATTAAATGTAAAGTGTATAAACGAGTACGATTTTGACAATCAAGTTAATGGGTAAATTTTGTGATCTCTGCAGGAGGGCGGTTCGTTCTATTTCTCCATAGAAAAATTGACGGGAAGCTCTGAATGTAGTAGTCAAAAACACTTTTCTGAACTGTGAATAATTTAGGGAATCTGAACTGAAGCCACAGTGCAACTGTACTTTTAATCTCATTAATGCAATTAATGAGGGGCAGGATTAAGTCTCGTGACATCTACGAGAGAACAAAAAGTTTAAAGGAAGTTTGAAATAAATTTGTGCATAAATTTCTGCAAAGAAGTTTTCGTTATAACTCTTTTTCAAAATAATGTTAGAATGATCCTTTAACTTTTGGGTCATTTATGACCTCATTGAAATATCTCGTGCGACTCATATTTTCAGAACTATTATTTATCTCATTACTGATACAACCAATTTTAATGTGACTTAACATTTTTAGGGAAAATATATTTCCCTTAAAACAGAAATAAAACAGAATTAAGGACAAACAAAATTAAATTGTCTTCATTCACTGTAAAGTTATTAACATTTAAAGTTGGGTTTACTTTTTATGGTCCGAACGGTGTACGCATATCATAATGCGCCCACGATTAGCTCCGGGCGCAAAGTCTCATCGGTAGGTGCTCCAGTGCTAACATTAAAGGCCCCGATACACTAGGCAAAAATCGCGGTGATAACCGCCAGCACGCCTCTCAATGTGCCTCCCATCCCTGCACACCAGCCAGTTGGCAGAGTGGCCACCGAGCTTTCAGCGATCCGAGCATGTCTGGATTAGGACGGTCGTCACTGCGATGAGCAGTACTGTTTGGAACGTTGATGGGAGTGGTGCGCAGCAATGTCTTGCTCCGCAATTGAGTGGACAAAACTCGAACACTGAATTGTATTGACGCATTTAAAAAATTCGACGCTTGCAGAATGTGATGAGCAGCGCTTACAGAAGGCTATAGCACAGCGCAATGTGGCTTCGTTTTGATCCTGCGCTCCATACGGCTGGTCGCTAGCGCGCACCTACCCGTACGACAAGCTGAGGCAGACTGACGCCTTGCATTGCATTCCGCGGACCGCGGTGCTTCATCTTGCGTGCTGAGTGTATCATGTCGCCAGTTCTCACTTCAACTGGCGGACGGATCCACTGCCGCAATTTCTCGAGTCATGAACGCCAGTGTATCGGGGCCTTAAGTGACAGTCGGTGAAGCCTAGAAAACTGTCACGCAGCGTGCTTGCCCCTCGGGCCTCGGCCTACCCGCAGCATGGCTCTGGTGCCCACCATATTCTGTGCTATGCATCTTTTTGCTCGCTTCATGTGTTAAAGACAGTAAGCTATTGAGACACATTTGATAGCACAATAGTATAGCTATTGGAAGCTGTGGATAAGGAGTAGCACCACAGCAAACCTCCAGTTCATGTGCGTGTTTAATTTATGCAATTGACTGCATCGCAGAAGCTAATAATTCAGACAACTGATCCATGGCATCCGTAGCCAAAACGTGAAGGAAACATTTTATCCACCAGAGTTGCCTGTAGAGTGATACTCTGGCCTTCATACATAAGTTGAAGTTCTACATTTTCTTTTCACACAGGTAGAGTGACATGAGTTGCTTCTCAATTTCAGATTGACCTTAGTTTAATGGACTGTGACTCGAACTTTTCCCAGCTAGAGGTCGTTCACTTAGGACTCTACAACGCCACTTGACACGTTGTAAGTAAATTATTGTTAAATATGTTTCAAATAAATCCAAATACTTGGGCCCTAATCTTGCATCAATCAGGAATGATTCAGTTTTCTCAAGAATTTACTGCTTAGCTATGTGCGTACTATTACTATACTATTGTGCTATTACAGTAGTTGTGTATGCTTTGCCGAGCGTTTGTCTCATTCGACCGTGAGCCCATGTATGCTAGGCACATGTCAACCTCATAACAGTCGAACGTGGCGATAGCCCTCATAATGTTGTTCAAATTAGCTCGTATGAACTAAGTCAATACGTGAGCCAGATACATGTGCTCCTGAGAACTACTGTCTATAAATGTCCGTGCCCTCATGTATGCCTGTCTCAAATTTCTCTGTGCTGTTCACTTTGCACATGTCTCATACACGCCAGACTCTCAACCAATGCAGTCCAAGCCCTGTGATTATCTCAGTTTCTCAGTGAACATTACACACTATCCTCGTTGCCATGTTTTGTATTTACGATTAACGTCTTTATTTCAGGTAGATATGTATTTCACATACTTCAGACCAACTAAATTCTGTTTTAGGTCATGATAGATCAATTTCCGTTTCAGTAAATGGAGATAATTTATTAGGAAACTGTAACGTGCCATGTTTTCTGAAGTCAACCTCTCCATCTCTCCTACTTCATGTTTAGTTCAAAATTGTTTCCCTAATGATTTATGTTGCACAGTTTTACTAATAAAGGACAAAGAACAAACGGTTTAAGAGTTTTTTAATTCTATAGCAAAAATGACCTGTTGTGATAGCTGTTAATTCGAGGATCGATTTTCTCTGAACGTAGACCATGTATCAAGCAGTGTTGTCGTAAATTAAATTGATATAAGTTAGGTAAGATTAGGATAAGTTAGGTGAGGTCATGATAGGTTATGTTGGGTTTGGATAGGCTAAATTATGAGAGAATATGCTAAGTTAGGTTAAGTTCAGTCATCAATTGGGAATTTTTGTGCGGGTCTAGCTGGTATGAAAAAAAATTACAAATGCGATTGGCTTCAGCGACAGTGTGGTCAGTGACTGGTCACCCTATCACGGGGAAAAAAAAGGAAACCAGAGCTGGTAGCAATTTCAGTGACTGTTTTAGCTCAAATCAGAATAAAACCATTCCAATGTTAAACAATACATGGTAAAATTTCCCCTTTTGAGCATCAAGTAAACAGTTTATTACAGCAAAAAACTATCAATTCCGACTTTTATCATGAAGTGTGAGAAGATTTCAATGCGGCCGCAACCACACCATGCGGAGGTGCACGTGGCCAGCAGCAACGATAGACCTCTATAGGAAATTTTCAGTCGGCGCACTCAAGCTCACAAATATTGCCTAACGGAAGAGGAATGTTTAATAGTTAAATTTTCTTTCGCCTGATTGATTCAGGTTACCCAAAGCAAATGATTCAGTAGAAAATATCACCAGCAATTTTGTTTTAATACTCAGTTGAGCGGTAAAGGGTTGAAATGCCATTTTTAATCTAGCTTACGATCCTTCCGTGAGACAATGAAATTCATTACCATTCTAATAATTTAATCTTCATTACACAGAAAAAGAGTCTAGCCTATTTTATACATCTCAGGAAAGTTGCAGCAAAATACCGATTAAAGTACAAGAAAACTTCTTGTCTGCAAAATTTTGAGATCGATTTTATATTCTGTGGTAATGCATTACAGCTTCTGAATTTTCTTCTGTATCAAGTATATGAATGCTAAATTTAGTTACTTTTAAAATAAGAGGTTACCACCATTCCAGTTTTCATAGAATGAGGTGTAAATACTCGTCCAGGCTGGAGATTTGTGTGCACCAGAAAGATCTCTAGATTCGATTGCTTCATTTCTTTCATCGAAAATAATTTCAAGAAAGTGAATTTAGGGCAGAAAAGTGGATGAATTTCAAAACATTCTGCTTGTCAGCCTTACACTTTTAACGTTCATTAGTGCTTACTCGTGAAAAAATGTGCCTAAAGGACTAAGAGCAACCGGCTAAGGAATTCGATTTATTTTCCTTAACTTTTGCAGTAAAATCCCGCAGTAGGCGAATGCTACCTCCATGAGGCACAAATCAATAAAGTGGTAAAATAACCCACTAAATGAACAAATAAATGAATGAAATAAAGTAGTGTTAGGTGTGGGTGGAGCGCGGGATACATGCGCTACTCACAGACTCATGAGTGATGAGAGGCCCGTCACCATGTCTGCGGAGATGCTGGTCAGCAAGTTGTAGTTCAGGTCTCTGGCGAATAAATATTCAGAAGCACTATACAACCAACGTATATTTCGTGTATTGACGCGTGGTATAATACATTTTTTACTCCCTACTCGCTCAACCATCGTTCTTGCACATAAATTTTAAGAACATGAACTATTTGATCATGGTTAAGTTCACGCATAATTCAACGAGACATATTGGCTGCGGTGAAACCAAAGAACACATGAGCTTCTGTTTCGTTAAAGAACAAAGCTAATGATTACATCGTTATTTTTCTGGAACTGGAAAAAGATTATTCGAAGAGAATTGTAATGTAAGCGCTTAAACACAATTGAAATTTGTTTTACGCTCTTTGTAGTTTGTTGAATTTTGCGACTTGATTGAAAAATGTACAAGCGTAACATTCGAGGTCAGCAGAGCTGCATGCTGCCCTGCGTCAGCGCCCACAAAGTGAAGAGATGCACACAACTCCAGATGATCATGGTGCCCTCAACACTAATTGGAGGAGTGCCTCCTTCGCCTTCTTGCAGCCAGATTTTTAATCAAGTTGAATGTTTTTACTTATCAATAAATTTCACGACCTCAAAGAAGAACGGGAAGAACAAAGTTATATAACTCCTAACTCCAAGATTTTCCCACAGCAAGTTTCAGTACTTTTGACCCTCGTTTGAATACTTTAACTAAAATAATTATGAACGGCTGTTTTAGACACAGGATGGTTTATAGAAAACAAACTTTCATTTTAGAAGCATTTAACGCTTCACCTTACTGATTGATTTTTAAAATTAAACGCCTATGATGCCCCTAGGACGCTACTAGTGGTTTAAAAAATGGTTTAAAATGGCAATCGAACCGTCTCCTAAAGAGACACTTCAACCTTGTGAACTACTCTGTACACTAAAATTAAGGCTAACTTGCCTCTGAAGGCTAACTTGCTTTCTTAGAGAGGTGAAATTATAAAGGCAGCTCAAGTAAGATCATCCTGGAGTGTGTACGCTTTTGCCCCAGCTACCTTCCACCGACTCGTGCTGCGAAGTGATCCGGAATTTGTTGTCTCCAGACTATGACCATCAGTTAAAAGCAGCGCAGTACAAAACTTTATATTTTTCAACTTACAGGGTTGCGTATTGAGATAAAATATATAAAGACGTGGGCGTAAACAGAGAATTTACATTGTTAAAATCCCCGGCAAGGGTAAAAAAAAGCTTATAGCCTAACAACAATATTCGACCTTACGTTTGAGGAGAGGCCTATAGTTGCACAAAAGACACTACATCCTATCATTGACTGGCATGGATATATGTGGTGTGATTTATAGGATTGCAATTATACGACAGAAGGAAGATATGAAACAGCTTGCTATTTTTGCCTTTAAAACGTTCTCTCTGTAGATTTCAAGCGATACATTGCTCATCACCAGTAGTCGAAGTTGTATGGTAGTTTTCAAAACTAAGAATAATTATTGTTCAAATTCAAATAATCTGTAATAGCAAAGATAAATATGAAGAATAAGGAGTTCGTAATAAATTTCGATGATACACGGAATTTAAAATTGATTCAAGTGTTGAATTAATCTATCAGCAATTCTCATCCCATTTAACAATTGAGTCAATGGCTATGCAACAAATAATTCTTCCATAGAGAATAATTTCACGCGTCGGTGACGTATCGTGGTCATCTCGATCGGTTTTGAGAATTATGGGCTCGTGATTTTTTCGTTAGGGGATATTTGACAGAAACAGTTTAGATAAACAAACCTGGCTCCCTCCAGGAATTAAAAATCATACCTGTTACCTTGAAGGAATTGCAACATCTTTCAAGAAGTTCACAGAATGAAAATTACGAGGTCTTTGGTAAAGCAATGAACAGTATCATTAAAAAAGCAAGTATTCGAACAATAAAAAATGGTGGTCGTCTGAAAGATGTTATAATACACGTATGACATACCTAACATATACAGAGTCTATAATTTCAAACTCTCCTACGTAGTTTTGAATTACCTCAAACTCATTGCATTTCATGGTTTTCTTTTTTTAGCAATTTACAAAAAAGAAGAATAACTTATGTGCCACCCAGTACCTATCGTAATGGGTTCAATACAGGAACTGCGGTTAGAGAGAAGTGGAAGATCCCATCTATGATGCTCAGTAATGTAGGGCATTGGATCCAGAGTAGTCAGTGTTCGGCTACTCATAGTGGGGAAACAAGTCATCTCCACTCGCCCATTGTTGAGCCACGGGCCTCAGCAGCTGCCAGGCCCGTCAACAGCAGGCCCGTCAGAGTCCAACACGCCACAGTAACACCAGAGATCGCCCCCAATAGCTGAGATTATCCTGATCACTCGAGTGCGCCAAGCCAAGTTTAAAATTTACGCTCCGTGCAGCATTGCTGTTTTGAGGTTATCTTATAGTATTTTAAGTCGGCAAATGAGTCGACTCTCGACAGTCGTGATGCATCTGTACTCCTGAATATTTTGTAAAATGTTGCCTATTATTCAGTCTAGAATGTTCAGTTAAATGAAAATTTAGATTACGGATGTACCCTTTTCATATAGTCAATACGTTTCATATGTTCAATCTTTGCTTCTGTAACCTATATTCAATGACAAACTATCGTTTTAGTCGATACTTGTTATCGTATAGCTTTCAATTTAACGTGGTTCAATTATTCCACTCTCTTTTTTACAGTCCCTCATGATGATGAGAAGTCAGCAGTGCAATGCTCGAAGACTTTAAGAGACAAAACATTTCTAGAAGAAACCAGCGCTAATTTGTTTTCTCTTCTTCTTATTTCACGATTTTTAATGAAGGACCACCTATCAGAGTACAAATCTATTCGTTTCTTTTTATACGGTAAATAATTTTCATGGCTTTTTATGTGGTTTAGTTTAAAGAGTTACATTTATGCGGTATGAGGGACAGGGCAGCTCCTACAGGAAGATGGCCAAGTTCTTCGACTAAAGAATTACTGACAATTTGCTATTTCGGTAAAAAAGACAAATAAATATTATAACATATAACTTTTAGCTACATCACAACGAATTATTATTAAATACGATCCTTTTCCCTACATCACTAGTTTGAGTCGCTCGTGAAATCTCTGGTTCATTACGTATCATTTCCAGAGCAATTTTCTCCTAAGCCTTTATGAGGGAACATTTTACATCTTTGAAGGTTGCCTACGAGAAAGTACACATAACTTCCAAAATTGCATCCGATAAATGCCGCGCTACGAGGGAGGAGTGCGTCTGGCCCACGACATTTCCTTACCATGCATTGAAAGGTACAAGAACTTATCATGTCATGAGAGATGGGTTTTCATGGATAAATCCAACATTTGTACAATTGTACGATTCTCCGTACAATCAACTACGAATACATAAAATCGTTGCAGTTCACACCAGTACAACGCCTGCAAGCATCGTCTGAATGCCTCGCCCCACCACACTCCGTCATCACGCCTAGGGAGTTCCACGTCAAGAGGGCTACCAGCTACCCTTTTTTCATTCCAGAGAATATATTTCTATGTCTTTGTAATTTTAAGTACGAAGGATCTTATTCAGTTCATGAATATTAGGCGTAGGATTTAGTTTCTCAATTTCGAATTAGGACGGTGGATTTTCACCAATTGCCTGTCAACCATTGACGTAACAGGTTTGTTCATAACGACGCGCCTCGAGTGTTGTGTTAAAAACGGCCAGATCTTGGAGAGCGGGGAAGGCTGCCTTCACACTAGGACATTGGGTGTTCCTTTCTTAGGATTCATCGCCTTTGGCGATGAATTCGCGTTATTTCAAAATGGTTTATGGAAGCGAATGCATGAAAACAAGTGTGATTCGTTGTAAAAGATTAGGAGATCCATCTTGCAGCGATTATACCTAACTTTAATTAAAAACCAGATCATCCTCCCAACTTAAACATTCCCAACACCCAGCAGGGCTCGTTCGACAAGTCCTCATTATTACTATCATGTCCAACCAGCTATTATCTTAACAGTTTTGTAATATACAGTTGTCAGCGTTCATTAGTGCTCTTCAATCAATAATAGGTGCTCTTTCATGTTTCAATTCTTTTCGTAAGGTAAAAAGAATGAGAGAGAATAGGGAAAAGATGAGACATGATTTAAATTCATATGATACTGAACACGATAGCCTTAGATGATGGTCTTGAATGATAACGTATAATTGAAAGCCTAGAAAATACGGCTTTACTGGTGTTCTCGACAGACGCTTACCGAGGATAATCGTTTACTCACATTTACCGAAGTGAATCATTCATTCATATTTAATAAATTAATTGTAAATTATGTCAATATACTTTATCTCATTAGAGATTGGTGAAGCGGATACCGAATCTCCTATTGAAATGATACCTAAAAGAGTTAATTTCTATCGGAAAAATATGAATTCCAACATAAGATTTGACGCTGAGGTGAGATAAAATACCACCCAAAAAAGAACACTATATCTTCCGGCTTCGTGAGACCCTAGCTTCGACAGCTCTAACTATACCACGCGTGCTGAAAGTTTGAGAGCGATCACTTTGAGGACGGCTACCGAGTTCCATGGGCACTGAATCATCTCAGAGCGAGATGAACCATACATTTCCGCGCTTTCTGCTACCTGACAATTGATTTGTCGTGTCCGCGCGATGCGGCTTGACGAGAGCTATTTTAACAAATAAGTACTAAACTACTTGAAAGATAATAGATAGAAAATTGTACATTTCTTGAAATTTTTAGTCGTTTAGTCTTTACCTGGAAAAAGAATTATATGAACAGCAATATAATCTATGTTGTAAGTTTAATCTAACGCAGGAATTTTATCGATACTCTGTAAACTACACGAGTGATTAACTGTATTCAAACATCAAATTTGATAGTACTACATTTAGGCGGTATTTCTGTATTTATTTTTGGAAGGTAATAAAACTGGATGAACATGGCTGGAGTGATACCAATGCATTTAAACAATGTGTTAATTTATTATATTAGGAAGTTATTTGTTAGGAATGATAGGAGTGGATGCTTACATTATGATGGGTAGTATTGCATTCAAACGGTTCCAGTGATAAGACTTCGTGTATATGAATAAACAATAGGATTACACTTATAGAGTATTAGTGATAGGATTTCATTCATCCAGATTCAATGATGTGACTCCATTTGCACGGTAATATTGATAGAAATACATACAAGCGGTAGGAGTAAAATAGCTGCATACTGCTAAATGTTATAAGATATACAATTAAACGAGCAGAGTAGCGTTCTTATTACGTTCCCTCATAACGAGGGGTACAGGTTGATATCATCTGGGACTGGTCACTTAGACTCGCCAAACATATCACTTGTGGTCGACCCTACTTTCTTCTACAGAAAGGTAGGGTCCAAAAATAAATGCTCCCTTTATCCAAGACCGGTTGAAAGAACGGGAAATATTTTTTAACTCTAAGTTCATACCAGATGAACTTTTGGCCTAAAATTAATAGGTAACTTCCTCAAGCGCCATTTTCAGTATAATGATACGAATCTGCGCTGGTAACATTCTCAAACCTTAAATAGATTCCATTTCTTTTCTACAGGACGACCGGAAATTTGTTCAACCAAGATTTGTTTAGACTTTGTAACATAAGTTTGGGGCCAATGAAATAAATAATTTTTACTGAATAACCGTGTAGTTGGCAAGAGTTACGACTTAAAATTGGAAAGAAATCGGAGAAAAATTGGTACTCTGATGGTGGCACGGAAATGAAATGCAGAAATTAGGAAGAACACTTTCATTCTGAACACAAGAAACAGAATAACAGATTTAATTATTATGACCAAAAGTGATAAATTTTAAATAAGCTTAGGCATTTACAAAAGATGTTCAACATATGCTCATCTGTTGTAACGCAGGCTTTCAAACGTCGGTGCAATGCTTGCCGGACGCGATAGCAGACACCAAAAGTTCACGAGTCCATCTGGAGGCTTCCACAATTCTACCGATAAGGTCTTCTTCGGAAAGAAAATGAGTTTCGTACACTCAACTCTTCAAATGTCCCCAGAAGTAGAAATTTAGAGGCATAATATCAGGAGACCTTGGTGGCCCTGTGATGAGGTCCTACTAGCTAATCCAGCGACTGTAGCTTTTTAACAAAGCATTTTAAACCACACGGTTCATTCCGCAAAAAGTGTTTATTGCAATGGTCCAAATCTGATATTAGAGTTTGTTCAACAAAGTGCCTGTGACCCTGAATAGCGTTCGAAACTAACATGTCAGGGGAAAATAATATTTGAGAACATTTAGTTCATTTCAATTTTTCGTTGAAGTAAAATATATACAGGAAACGACACTGAGGAATACCCATGAGTAATTCACCTTTCGATCAATTCCGACTGTCAAATCAGTAATACTTACAGTTCAACGAGCTCTGTCTGGTTTCTGAAGGTAAGGTTGTCGATATCCTCGATTTCATTGTGTATTAGGTACCTGAAAAGTGTGCATGTTAGTCAATCAATGATGCTGATAGCCATTCAATCCCTTGAACTTCGTTAGTTTGCCTATATGGAAAGAAAATTATCCAACTAGCACAACAACTGTCTCTTTCTAGTTTTCATCTCAGGCATTTGAAGCTGAGAACAATATTAAACAGGGATTTGCATATGTTTTGTTACACATGATTAATTTGCGCTCTACGTCCGAAACAGCAGTGTTCTAGATGAAATAGGGCGATTTCTAAAAAAATTCACTTATAGGATAAAGATGACAACCAACGTAGCTAAGAATATCATGATAAAAATAAACGTTGCGGATCATAAAAAATACATCCTCAGTGCTTCGAAGAACATAAAGCCGAAGTGCTAAATACTATTTCTGAACTCTAACTTTTTGCATAAACCGAAAAACAAAACATTAACATTAAAAAGACAATAATAAAACAAAAACTACGGAAATTTTTCAACAAAAATTAGATAGTTTGACCGCCGTGTCACATTCATTTATTGACGGACGGTTTTTTAAATTGAACATCGATCCTAAAATGCGGAGATCAGATAAATTTGGGTTGAGTCCAATATCTTGAAATTCGTGTTTTTAAAGAAATGGTCTAATATTCAAACAATGTTCTCTTATGAACGAGTTAGATGGCTTAGTCAGATTATTGCCCGTACGAAAAGAGACTCCCCTGTGTTGTGCACACCTCTCAAATACTTGGAGCCCAGTGCTACCAATGTGAGACCGCTTGAGACGGTCATAGGTATATTGATATACCATTGAGGTGCACAACATCATATCTGGAATATTCCTTCGCCCAGAGTAAGACCCGATTTTCCCGTCGGTTTGAAGTACACGCAAGGATTGATTTTTTGGAAAACTTCCTAAATATTGACTACATATCAAGTTTGATTTTCTTTGTACGGGTGCCTATAAACGTTAATTGAAAATATTTGCTCAATTTCGGCACGGTAAAAACTTTTTGCTTAGTAGTAAGCTTTGTCTCCCAAAAAATTTTTGTAACTCCTTAATAAAAATATTCTTTGGGTATATTGTCAATAATGAAGAAGTTTTTTCCGTAAATCAATCATTTCGTGCACTTCAAAGGAAAATCGGGTCTTATTTTAAGCGAAAAACTATTCCAGAGGTGATATTGTGTACCTCAGTGGGATACCAATATACAGTACCTATGACCCCTACGAGCGGTCTCACATTGGTAGCACTGGGCTCCAATTATTTGTGAGGTGTGCAAAACACAGGCCCGGGGAGTCTATTTTCGTACGGACAATAATCTGACTAAGCCATATAACTCGTTCATAAGAGAACATTATTTGAATATTAGACCATTTCTTTAAAAACATGAATTTCAAAATATTGGGCTCAACCCCAAATTTATCTGATCTCTGCATTTTAGAATCGATGTTCAATTTAAAAAACCGTCCGTCAATAAATGAATGTGACACGGTGGTTAAACTTTCCATCGTTTGTTAAAAATTTTCCATTGTTTTTATTTTATTATTGTCTTTTTGATGTTAATGTTTTGCTTTTCGGTTTATTCAAAAAAAGTAGAGTTCAGAAATGGTTATAGCACTTCGACTTATAGTTTTTCAGAGCACTGAGGATGGATTTTTTATGATCTGAAACGTTTGTTTTTATCATGATATTCTTAGCTACCTTGGTTTTCCTTTTATCCTAGCACTGTTCTAGATGTAATGAGATGAACGTTCTTTTCATAATACTCTATTTTTGGCTCCTACAATACTATTAATCATTCTATCCATCCTCTACATCAAGGAAAAATTTCAGACTTTGTTGTAAAGCCTCGCATTTATTACAGGATTAATCTTTCCTTGTCTTTGCCCTGGGCGGTTATCGGGGCAGTTCAGCTTTCCGACATTGCGCGTGGCGAACTTGGAAATCTTTGTGATAAACATGCACCCAACCACTGTAATTCAGGGGGTTCAGGCCGGGCGTCAAACGGGGGTTTGTATCTCGGGATCCCGGATGATTTGGCGCTGAAATTTCCTGGTTCGGGAATTTCATTTTTTTCCCAGGAATTCCCGGGATTCGAAATAATATAGATATTTCAGAATGTGAATGAGAAAAAAACGTAAGATCATGCTGTTTAATATGATTAATGAATTAGAGAGCTCAAGATAAGGCTTTAGAACGTCATTCATGATTTTAACTTACTGGAAATATGATTTCAAATTGTAAGATGTGCGTTGTTCATTTACGAGATAAAATAAGAACCATTTTACTAATTTCTCGTTTACAGCTCACTTAAAGCACAACATCGCCTTAGAAATAGTCTGCATGGAACATAGCTTGCTAGTTTTTTCATCGATATAATTAAATTAATTGATACTTAAAGTTTAAATTAAGATTATATGTTTTATCGAAAAGATTGAACTTGGATCTATCTAGAGCCTGAGCATGCTAACCACTTCCAAAAGGGTTTCCTACTTTTCAGGATGGAGTTTTAATATTTCACTTGGTTGCAGCTAAAAGACACTTCTAAAGAATACAAGCAAAGTCCTTACTTTAATGAGCCTCAGAGTTAGGTGAGTCAAAATATTAAATTGTAGAACAAAACAAGTATGGTTTAATCTTTCAAACTAAATGATCAATTCAGTCTATAAGCCTAACTGAAATATGTAGCACATATTTTGAGGTAATATTTGAGAGTGACAAAACTGTGTCACAAACACATCACAGAAAAAAAACAAGCGGTACTCACAGGGCAGAAAGTTGTGGCAGCGCCGTGAAGTTTGAGTGACCGAGTCGTGACACTCGGTTGTGGCCCAGCGACCTGGTCGCGAAAATGATTCTTGGAATGACATAAAAATGATCAAATTTAAGTAGCGTCCAAGTGGATATTTGGGCGCTACAGTCTATGCAAGATTTTGTTGGTACTTGTTTTAATGTGCGATTAACAATAGATAAAATTATAAATTTATATACGTTAAAAAAGCCTTCGATTTTGTTCATCACACGGTGACGTATATTTTTCAACAGTTATAAGGTTAAATGAACTAAATGTTAAAAATTGTTGACATGATTTTCGAACAAACTCGTTAGGCATCAAAGATGCAATCAACCTGCCGATGAGAGTAGTGTTTTTTTCAACAAATGTAAGTAACTAAGTATGTCTGCTAACGGAAGCCAGTTGCTGCGGAAGACATTACAGTTCAATTACACGCTAGGCAGCGGCGCCTCATTCGCTGACAACGATATCTGGTCGCGAGCATGACACAGGCGGCAGTTATAAAATCTCTCTGCGCGGAAGGCTTATAGAGAAGAATTAAAGACTAGTTATTTATTTTATATTGTTTAGGTGTGTGTAATTAAACTCATCAATTTTCAAAAACTCATCAATTTAATCAAAACTCATCAATTTTTTTACATCGAATTCCTTTACCATGAAATTTTTCAACACGTGAATCGTACATTAGATTGATATCCCTGTGATACTGCCGGCAGTAATTTTCAGTAGGGGGATATAGTGGTGATAGCCGTCATGTGACTGTGAGAATTCTGTGTTAATACAATTTTTATTTTGATGCGCGGAACTATTACTTTGTGGTGGTTGTAACTCTATAATACCTAAAGATATTAGAGTACTTCACCTGTTTCAGGTGTCCTCTCGTCTCTCTAGTGAACTACTGCACTGAAAAAACTATAATCCGAGATGCTAGTCTCAATGTTTTACAGTTTTAATATGCCGGGAAAAATAATTTTCGCACACAGTGAAGCGAAACGTCTATTATCCACAAATAGTGTACGTATGAGCATATTACAACATACTACGCTTTTCGTTCGCCCCGTCACCTCACACCAACTCATAAGGCTGTATTTAAGGGGAATCAGTTTACACCTCAACGTACCAGTGAAATAAAACAAAAGGAGAGAAACAACAGGTCGTAAAATGTAAATAAAATTGTTCAAATTTGAGTTATGTGAGTAAAAAAAAAGCTCAAAAAGGTATTGTCTTGAAGAAACTGTTTTTAGTTTAGTGTGCTACTAAAATATTTGTGTATTCTAGCCCCAAAATAACTTCAACACAGAGACATATAATGATGGGAATAAGTTGAAAGAAGTGGAACAGTTTAAAACTGCTGTGGAAGATCAGCTTCACACTGTGTTCTGTTAAGAACAGTATCAATATCGTTAACAACTTCGAGATTGACGACAATATATCGAGGTTTAATGGGATCCCTGGCAAATGTTTATCTCGTAAAGAAAATATGTTAGTGGAGACACTCAATTTGTTTTTTCTCTATAGTCCGAATGCGTCTCACAGAATTATATTAGGGAAATTGGAAGAAAATATCTTTCCAAATAGATCGAGTCATAAGTTTTCCAACTGATCCATGAATAACTCTTTACACTAAGACAATCGACATTAACATCCACTCCACAATTCTATGGATGAGAGGCGAGGTGATGGTGCTCGAGATCATCGTGGGTCATCGACTATGTATCATTGTGGCGACTTCTGAATTAATGAGGGTACCTGATGCATTCGTTCACAAGTATTGTTGGAAATATAACTAGCATATCTATTTGTTTTGAGTCGCTCCTGGATGTTGCGCTGATTTCAGCAACTCACAAGGTTCTCAGGCGATGATGCACCAAGGCTGGTCCTTGTAGGTCGACGAGATTATGGTCCGCGTGGCTGATTGGAGTGAACCGTATGCGATTAAACCAACAAATGTATACCATAGAAATTTAAAAATAACTGCATCCTTGCCCGAGAAAATGAAAACGTTATATATTACGAAAAAAGATGAGCGTATATTTTTGCTTGGAAAATGAATCTTGTAAATCATTTGACAATTCAGAAACACTGATTTTCGTAACAGAGATTCATTCGGAGTAGTCGTAGGATAAAAATAAATGCTAACGCAAGGTTCGTCGTGATTTATGGCAAATTCACAAATTTTATTACTAGTGAATCTTTGGTAAAATTAAACGTGAAAACTACAGAATATTTCATATATGTTATATGGGAGGCCACATCACACTCTACAGGACATGCAAGTCCATAACAAACTACAAGACACACAAGTCACATCACATAATACAGGAGGCGCAGGTCACATCACATACTACGGGACACCCAGGCCACATACACACTACAGGACAAACAGGTCATATCACATATCACATTTAAGAAATGAAGAAAAGCAAGATTGATCAGGACCAAAATGACTGGATAGATTTAGAATAGCGAAGCTCCTTCCACGATTCGTACCTGGCCGCATGGATTTAGGGTTTATCACTCTCACCACTGCGTCATGAGGCCTCCGCAGTAGGTAAGGGTATTATTATACGCATATAGAAAAGTTCTGTGGAGCCACGAGTGCAACGAAGCGTGCGACTTCATTGAAGTGTTTTAATATGAGAGGGTCGTCAGCATGATATCAGAAGCCTGAATTTGCACTCGTTTAATATATTTATCTATGATCAATACCAATCTACTAAAAAATTTCAAGCTTAAAATCGAATTTTTGAAAATGCGATTATACTCACGTATGAGAACTATCAATGAACTGGTTCGAGAAAATAAAACTCTGTAAAATTCTGTTACAAACAAAGAAATATTTTAGTTTTTACCTAGTAATTATCGGAAGTTCGTTTGTAATTGCTCGTGATTTATAATACCATTTCGAAGAGCAGTATTGTGGATACGGGCAGCTACTTACGTACGTTTTCGATCAAATTCTATAATATTTATGTCGCAAAAAGTCAGAAATATGATTTCGTTTTGATGACGAAATCAGTGTAAGTAGTCAGTAAATTTAAAGGAAAAAAAACCTGGTAAAGAATCATAACTTAAATGAAGCGGATTTAACGAGGGGAAAAATTAGGCACATAGAACCGAAAACAATCTTATAAATTCAATAGCATTGACTCACTCCAGGATTAGAACTTGGCTGCGCGAATTTACGCCTAACTATTGCATCATGTAGCATCAGCAGTTGAACGGAGTTTTGCACACACAACATTCCGTAAAGCTGCAAGTTCAACAAAATGTTCAACAGGTCAAAGACGTAAAAATAATGCGAGGAAAGCCTGAAATTGCATTTTTTATTTAATTCATATGAGATCTAAAATAAATATTCAAATTGAAATTTAACAGTTTAAATTTCAGTGTTCACTTTATTTGAAATAATATGTCACGGGAATATTGCATGAACCAGTCCCCTCAGGGGAAACAACTATTGTGTCTATGGGAATTAGCGCTCCCAGGGGGACTATGTAAGGGCCTGAGCTAAAGGTTAGGTAGGCTTTCTTTTTGTTGTAATAGAATAGGTTTTTGTTTTGTTACGGACCGTCTTTTTCGGTTCACTGCTGTCCTGTTTTTCAGCACCTACTACTTTCTTCTTCAGGTTTTTCTTGTTTCATGATCTTCTTTCTTAGCCTTCTGTTTCTGTGCCCTTTCTGCATAGATTCCGCGTTTCCTTAACTCCATACTAAATGGTGCCTTCTTCCTTCCTCTCTTTGGATAGCCTTTGTTGCGGATAGGGAGGCTTAAACTAACTAATAATCTAATCTAATCTGCATGAACCAGTCTCAGAAAATAGAGTTGAATTTTCAACTTCAGTTACGTATCGCTTTAACTCGATTATTTCTTCATCATGAAAACGGGATCTCGATGAACTTTGCCTACGATGCATCATGATAATTCCACAAGCGGTATTATGGACACAGATAAGTACTTAGATCCAGTTTCATAGAACATTTTGAATTTTTTCGCTGCACATCTCACATGAATTCGATCTCAGCTCAATTGGAACTGCGCTCATTCTAAGAAGGTTATCAGTAACTTCGAAAAATAACCAGTTAGAATAATAGAATGAAAAAATCTTGGAAAAAACAAGCATTAAGGAATGAAAAAGTAAGACTGATGCGGTTCAAAATGACTGAATAAATTTTGAAAAGCTGAGCCCCTTCCAGGATTCGAAACTTTTCTCGTGAAATTATGTTTTATCATTCCCACCACTGCGCCATGAGGCCTCCTCATTAGGTAAATGGTATTGCACGTATAAACATCCGCTGAGTCGCGAGTGTAACGGAGCCTGAAACTTTATTAAAGTGTTTCAATGTGAGACGCGGGTCAGGATGTTATCAAAAGCCTAAATGTGCACTCGTTGAATACACACAGGTCACATCAGATGCCACGGGACACTCGGGTCACATCACACACTATGGACACGCAGGGCACATCACACACTACTGAACACGCAGGTTACCGTACAGAGAGAGCAGGGCAGGAAGGACGCGTAGGACTGAGGCGATGGAGTGCAGGCCGTTGCTTGACAGGTCGAGGTGCTGCAGGCTGTGCAAGCCTGCCAGTGCAGCTGCTGACAAATTATGCAGCAGGTTGTGTGACAGGGACCTGCAGAGCGATGGATCAGACATGTATTCAAGATATTCGGCTGTGAAACACAAATCTATACTATAATAAGAGCCGCGTCCGTCCGTCCGTCTCTCTGTCTGTCCGAAGCCAGCCTGCAGTGTGTGATGAGCGTATCTGTGATACAAGCTCCGGTCTTATGTATTTTGACGGGCCGTGTTCACGCGGCCTCATCAACTCTCGAGAGATTGTATTTTTTATATTTTTTACGGCATTGCTTTCATTTCACCTTCATTCTTATTTCAAATAAAGGGGGGTGGACTAGTTAAAATAATACATCACGGTCTGTAAAACCATGGCAGGAAGTCTATTTCATGTCTCAGACTATTGGGTATGAGAAAATTATATTGAGCTTGCATTTAAATCCTCACATTCGAGAAACTAATTTCGATCGATGCCAGCAGAAGAGCAAATAGATTTAAAAATTTTTTCGAAATCTCTGAAAAACAATAATTGAAAATTTAACTTCGCTAAAAATGTTAATTCATTGAATTAGACTAGCCAAAGTTGGTTAACCTGGCGAATCAAATTAATGTCCTGAAAAAAATGAAACTGTATTGTCACAGATTACACTGGGGAACACTTTTTCATCAACTTTGAGTTGCCTTGGATATTTAAACTGATTCTGAAGCGTTAGGCACTGAGTTCAAATCTGAAATTATTTTTTCTCTATAAGTTCTAGTTTGTATATAATTTGAGGCTAATGAAATTGTATAAATGTGAACTTGCGTAAACTTTGTATAAGCATTTTCACGTGTATGTATAGATAGCTTCTAATATTTTGATCATTCTTCTTTCGTTCCAGTTCAAACATGGCTTCCAAAGAGAGACATCATTGCAGAAACAAGCCTGGTACCTTCTGCCACATATGTGGATGCTACACACTCAATTGTCAGTGACGTAACATATCCTCGTTCGTCAAGCGTGCCTACACGGCATATTTGAACTTCATCTTGGTGATCAAGACAAGCAATGGGCTCCTCATGTTGTTTGCCACAATGGTGAGGCAATGCTTCGAGACTGGACCAAAGGAAAACGCAAAGGTCTGCCTTTTTGAGTTCCAGTGATTTGGCGTGAACCCACCAACCATGTAACTGACTGTTATTTCTGCATGGTAAACACAACGGGTGTTGGGAGGTAAAACTGACATAAGATTACTTATCCGAACATTCCCTCATTTATTGGGTTTGCTCCGCACGCTGAAGTTCCTGTTCCAGTTTTCAAAGACTTTCCTTCATTGAACATGATAGTACAAGCGAACAAGACAGTTGTGACAGTGAGTTGTCAGAAAAGCGTTCACAATCGAACTGTTCTCCAGACACTGAACCTTTCCTCGTCCCCAAACCTCATCCCCAGGCTGAACCGAATGATTTAGTGCAGGATTTAGATCTTTAAAAGAAAGCAGCAGAGTTTTTGGCATCAAGATTACAAGGTAAAAATCTTGTTGATCACTCTGTTAAAGCATCATATTTCAAAGAGCGTGACCAGATTTTTGTGACCTTCTTTTCAGAATATGGACAGTTTGTTTACTGCCATGACATCCCAGGGCTTCTCAAAGAACTGGGTGTACCTTACTATAGTCCTGCTGAATGGGGACTCATTTTCGACAGTACAAAACGCAGTCTAAAGTATGTTTTTTTACATAATGACAATATTTATGGAGCAGTAACAGTCGGTTTCTCACTGCATTTGCGGGAAGACTATGATGATGTGAGAACGGTCATGAACTTATTGAAGTATCATGAGCACAACTGGACCATTTGTGTAGACTTAGAGATGGTTAACTTTCTTCTCGGACAACAGAAAGGTTTTACCATGTTTCCATGTTTCCTCTGTATGTGGGACAGCCGAGCACGAGACAGACATTGGGTCCAGAAGGAATGGCCTGTTCGTGACACCCTTGAAGCAGGCATGCCAAATATCACACAAGGCCCAATTGTAAGCAGATATAAGGTCATTTTCCTCCTCATCATCAAACTAGGTTTGATGAAGTAATTTGTCAAGGCACTGTAAACAGAAGGTGAATGCTTCCAACACACCACAGCTTTACCAGAGTCATTATTTCAGAAGATCAAAGCAGGGGTGTTTGATGGCCCCCAGATTCGAACACTAATTCGTGATAATCAGTTTGTTGCTAAGATAACCGCTTTAGGAAAGGCAGCATGGTTATCCTTTGCGGCAGTTGTTCAGAACTTCCTTGGAAACAATAAGGCGGAAAACTACAGTGAACTTGTGAACAGAAGGCTCCTCGCTTTTCGTGATCTCGGGTGCAACATGAGCAACAAGCTTAATTTAATAAGTTCCTTGACAACCTGGGGGCTGTGAGTGACGAATAAGGAGAACGATTCCACCAAGACCTATAAAGGTCATGGAAGAACGCTACCAGCACTGGGACAAAAGTATGATGGCTGACTCCTGCTGGAGCATTACACGAGATTGTTCAGATGAAGTGTACAAACCCAAAAGTTACAAACGCAAATTCCTACCTGAATAAAGTACTCAAACAAATTGATAAGCTTTCATCAGCTGTGGTGATGTTCTTAGGGATGCTAACCTAACTTTAGGATAAAGATTGATGTTTTCTAAGAAACGCTAGTTTAAAATATGGCACAACCAACAATAGTGTAATTTACTCTCAAATTACATTTTATTGTTCTGTTTCTTTTACCTTAATAAATAAATAAATATACAGAGATGACTTTCATACCGTTTTATTTTTAAGACTCAAGTGAACAAAAAAATAGTCGCTGATATTGCATTTTCATATAATAACGAAAAATTCAAATATTAAAAATGTCAAATAGTATAAAATCTTTAGCTTGCAGATAAAACTCGACTTCAAATTTGAAATAAACACACTCAAGTTCACAGTAGAAAGGTCTTTTGTTCAAATGCAACAAAATGAGTGTTCCCCAGTGTTATGCACTTAAGCTTCTATTTAACGCCCCATCGGTCATCGTCTCTATGATAGTCTATGAACAGACAGGCTGTCTACACGACCTAAATGGAAGCAAAGTATAATTAAAAAAATGATTCAATTGATGGTGATATTCGCCCGTAAAAATCAACTGTACAAATATTTATCTGGGAGCTGAAACTTGCCCTGCCAAAATCAAACATTCGTGAAAACACTGCACCTCTGACTATTTATTCGCGCAGAATTCTTTTAAGCTCAAATGAACTCAAATTCTCAAATCGAAATTAATGTCAAGGGAGCAGTTGTTTAAACCAAAGTTGAAAAAAAGGATGATGACTATACCAACGCACAATTGAAGAAGCGAATAAAAAATATAATAATAAAAGAAGAGGAGCCATGATCATTTTTCTAACGGTAGCAACATTAATACAGAACAATAATTTATTTTAACTCGATATAGAAATTTTAGTACGGAACCTCTCAAACTTGCCGACGCAACTGGAGAATGGATCTTTTAAGATCAGCACAAGTGATTTGAATGTAGCGAATCTATCAGTAGCAGTACATAAGTAGAGGGCTTTTTGACCTAAGAACTGAAACGTAAATAAAAACCCACTAAACGAGCACTTGTGAAATATTTACAAGTGTCTATTTTCAAATCCCATTTGTTTAAATTTTCCATATAAATAGAGTACTGGTAAGTTCTATTGACAATATCACACGAACTTTATATAGAAAAACCTCCTATCATTCTCTGTTTTTCTGCTTCTGAAATCACAAAGTTGATATTCGAATTTAACAGCACTATAAAATAATACAACGATGAGTTAGTGACCTGTGTGGTGTTTATATACAAAGGACAGGAGTCGGTTTGCAATAGCACTGCCTGGTGGTGGAAACTATAAGGACTCACGCGACATCACCAAGGGTGTGACTATGATAAACAATTTAAACAATTTAAACAATTTATTTATCACAGGTGATACAGAGGTAGAATGTTTCTTTAGTCTAGTACAATGGTCAAATTTGCGTATAGCTACTTGTGGGCCCGAACAAGTTCAGCGGCTTCTAGGGCATCCTACCATCACGTTATTCTAAGGTGTACACCAATGTTTAACCTAATTCACTTAACCTAGTTTCGCATTAGATTGATCAATGAGATAATTAACTCGGTACTTGATGCTGCGTTTTACAATTTAGGTCAAATCGGTTATATTTAACAGTGTATTCGATAAACGAATTAAGAACATACTGAAGATTGGTGATGTTACCCATGGCAAATTACATAATTAGGACCAGACATGTAGGAGGCAAGATTTGATTTGGTGATCTTACACGAATAGTATTCTGATAGGAAGTGAGACTCAAGATTTCTTTTGAATACCTTGTAAGAATTACTTTCACTGATCTCCGCAGGTATTGACTTCCAAGTTTTAGTTCCAGCAAACAGGATACTGAGTTGCGACCGAGCCTTTGAATAATAAGGAAGTATGAATTTACTTCTTTTTCGGGTCAAATGGTTGTGATGACCAGTTTGTGCAGTTAATAATTGTTTTAGGCTATTGTTGCCATCATTTCTTAATGTTTTGTCAATGAAATTACAAATGGAAATTTTGTAGTGATCCGAAAGTTTAAGTATTCGTAAATTTTTGAATGAATCATTTGTGTGAGAATTATATTCTAGGTTCTTTACCGCTCTGATGGCTCTTTTTTGCACCGTAAAAATTTTATTGGTTTAATTTTTATCAGTTCGGTGCCATGCTTCAATTCCGTATTGCAAGTATGGAGAAATGAGCGTTCGGTAGAGCATTTGTAAAGCTGTTTCAGGCAGGAAATTTTTAACTTTATTTAGGATTCCGATGGATTTTGATAATTTAGAACTAATATGACCGATGTGCTCTTTAGTAATGTAATGATTCCAGCAAGATTTAGAATGAATGATTCCAGCAAGAAAATCAGTTGAGTCTGTCATAAAGATATTGTCAAGCAGCGTAGCAGATTCTGAGGTTACTCGTGTTGGCTTTGTGATGATGGGAAGGAAAGATTGAGACTGAAAGGCTATTAGGAAATTGGAGATTGGTTCATAGCTTTCATGTTTCAGTAGATCACAATTGAAATCACTGCATATTATTATGTCATTGTATAAGGACCTGTTGAACTGAGAGATAATACGATTTAGTTCATTCAGGAAGGATATAGGACTGGCTGTAGGAGGCCTATACACGGTTCCAAGCACAATTCGTTTACTATCTGTAGACAGTTCTACGAAGAGTGATTCTATATGATCCCGATTCATTGTTGCACTCTCTATGATTCGCGAGTCTATGTGGTTAGATATATGTGTACTGATGCCTCCGCCTCGCTGGTTTTTTCGTAGCGAATGGTAACTATGATAATTTTCAAATCGAATCATGTCTTTGGTTGAGCATTCTAGCCAGCTTTCGGTGAAGCTAATCACGTCTAGGTTATACTTAAGTTCAGTAATAGTACATTGTATCTCTTCCAATTTTGGATAGAGTGACCTACAGTTCCAACACAGGAGTGAGAAATCATGGCGAGTTATTCGTATAGTTTCGTTGAATTTTGATATATTAATATACCTGCAGTCTTGAGAGTCGTTTAGGTTTGGATTTATTATGTTAGCCTGAGAGTCGTTTAGGTTTGGATATATTCTGTTCAAATGATTGAGATCTGGGTCGATTTCATCGAATACATCAGCGTGATCAGCCATTTAAATTTAGTAAGCAGATACGAAAATTTGTAAACACTTGAATCGCTTGAAGAAAAATTGAAAACTGCTTCAATAGCCTAATGTGACCAAGCCTGTAATCAATGGAAATATGGAGTGTTTTTCTTCTGTTCACTTTACTTGTCATACTTTGCTCTGCATTGAAAATACAACGGGAACATGAGATAATTACACTTTGATAATATTATACTTTGTTCACCTCAGCTAAAACCTCTGCACTCAAATACCGAAGTCACTAACGAATTAACATGAACTTTATTTTCAGAGCTGAAAATTTTAAAATTTTAAAATCAATTTAAAAAAATCATACACTTCTCGCTTAACATGATTCACTTCAAGTATTGGGGAAAATATTTAACACGTAGTTAGTTTACTATGAATTTCGAGTACATTATGTATTGAGGGCAGGTAAAATTTGCATGTATAGATAAGAAGTGAAGTTGTAGTGAATGCAGGAACACTAATGTTATATATGTACGTACGAATATCATTCATATGTTACACAGACGTCTGCTTTAAATGTCTGACTGAAGTTGAAGTACAAAATAGGCATAAAATAGAGAAGAGTTTGAGTATGAATGTAACTAAGACAAGGCCCCACAAGCTTTGGGTGCGGGTCCGAGGGGCCCTAGCATCACTCACAGCTCAGCCAGCGACTGCAGGGAGGCGAAGGCGCCGTCAGGTACGCTGCTCAGCGCGTTGTGGTCCAGGTGCCTGGCGCGGCCGCCCGACGTGCAATTGGAAGAAAAGTTAAAGCGGGTTCGTCTGATAGCGTTCCTGAACGTGTTGTTCTATGTAGATGATAACGTAGGAGAGGTATACGATGTTCCAGAAACAAAACGTATTAACTTCTTTTTAAACTTTCTCTGGTTACGTGTGAGAAAAAGAGGGATAAAAATAGTTGAGATTAGTTTTGGAAGATGGTGAGAGTATCCTACATGCATACTCTGGGTGTACTATTGTTAGAGAGACTAATGAAAAGTTTTGATGTCGTCACGTCATTGTACCGTGCTGAGTATTTGTACTATTAGCCAATAATCTTTTATATTTGCAGTATTAATACATATTTTCCTTATTATTGCGAAAACAAACACGATCAGTATTGAGAATTTCATCTATCAAAAGTCAAAACAGATGATTACGAATGGATTATTCAAAGAAAAGAAATAACTCTTGCGTATTTTGAGGATACATTTCTGAAAAGAAAAACGGGAAAAACATCGAGTCGTGCATTTTTATTCTCGAATATTAGTAATTAATATGATATTTCTTTTAACTAAACGCCTTTTCGGCACGATGAAGAGCTATCTACCACCCACGAGAGGTGCACTACGTTCCTACCTCAAAGAAAACAACCAGCTTCATCCCCATATAGCGACTTCGAAAGATGGTGAGCTGCGCTAGGACAGACTACTCATTATTTAGGGTTGACGGGGAGGAGTAAATGTCTCGTTTCAGATTAGCCTTGCTCGAGCACGCAGGAAATTAACTCAAAAACAGTTAGTATGTTCGTGCACGTAGTAAATTGTCTTTCAAACAGCAAATGGCTTTGTTCAACGACAGAAGGTTGTCTCTGCGTCAATAAGATGCCTCGGCCCGCAAGAAGTTGTAACTGCGACAAGTGCTCGACGTTTACCCACACCTGCTTGATGCATGGTGGCTCACGTGTTCCGCTTTGTACGCCTTGTGCTGAATCCTACATGAAGTGTACCTAAGCAGCAAAAATAAGGTTTACCACCTATAAAATTAAATTTACATAACTTTCATAAACAATGGGTGGTATCTCGAAGTCCAAGCACCAAAATTCTTGAAATTTCTACTGAGGAGATGGACGTAGACCTAAGGAGACTAGATGAAACACTCACAGGCTTCTCAGCGCACTGAAGCCCCGGAAGGTGTGCGCGTTCAGCTGCAGCGAATTATTCACGAGGAACCTGAGAAAAGAAATTCATTTACGCATTGTGAAAAACACAGTAATGCCCACTCATATATCCAACACCCAATACTGTACACTCACAGATCCAACACACAGTACTGCTAACTTACAGATCCAACACACAGTACTGCACACTCACAGATCCAATACACTCTGCTGCACACTCACAGGTAATGTCCACTGGACAAGACACTTAATGGCCCAGCACACTGCACTGCAGAGTACCATACGCTACACACTGCACTGAGGACTACCACACGCCACACGCTGCACTGCGGACTACAACACGCTACACACTGCACTGAGGCCTCCACGCACTGAGGACTACCACACGCCACACACTGCACTGAGGACTACCACACGCCACACACAGCACTGAGGACTACCACACGCCACACTGTGCACTGAGGACCACCACACGCCGTACACTGCACTGAGGACTACCACACGCTGCACTGAAGACTACCACACGCCGCACACTGCACTGAGGACTACCACACGCCGCACGCTGCACTGCAGACTACCACACGCCACACACTGCACTGAGGACTACCACACGCCACACGCTGCACTGCAGACTACCACACGCCGCACACTGCACTGAGGACTACCACACGCCGCACACTGCACTGCAGACTACCACACGCCGCACACTGCACTACAGACTACCACACGCCGCACACTGCACTGAGGACTACCACACGCCACACGCTGCACTGCAGACTACCACACGACGCACACTGCACTGAGGACTACCACACGCCGCACACTGCACTGCAGACTACCACACGCCGCACACTGCACTGAGGACTACCACATGCCGCACACTGCACTGAGGACTACCACACGCCGCACACTGCACTGAGGATTACCACACGCCGCACACTGCACCGAGGACTACCACACGCCGCACGCTGCACTGCAGACTACCACATGCCGCACACTGCACTGAGGACTACCACACGCCGCACACTGCCCTGCAGACTACCACACGCCACACACTGCACTGAGGACTACCACACGCCGCACGCTGCACTGCATACTACCACACGCCACACGCTGCACTGCATACTACCACATGCTGCACACTGCACTGAGGACTACCACATGCCGCACGCTGCACTGCAGACTACCAAATGCCGCACACTGCACTGCAGACTACCACATGCCGCACACTGCACTGAGGACTACCACACGCCGCACACTGCCCTGCAGACTACCACACGCTACACACTGCCCTGCAGACTACCACACGCCACACACTGCACTGAGGACTACCACACGCCACACGCTGCACTGCATACTACCACATGCCGCACACTGCACTGACGACTACCACACGCTACAAACTGCACTGAGGACCACCACACGCCGCACACTGCACTGAGGACTACCACATGCCGCACACTGCACTGAGGACTACCACACGCCACACACTGCACTGACGACTACCACACGCTACACACTGCACTGGCGACTACCACACGCTACACATTGCACTGAGGACTACCACACGCCGCACACTGCACTGAGGACTACCACACGCCGCACACTGCACTGAGGACCACCACACGCCGCACACTGCACTGAGGAATACCACACGCCACACGCTGCACTGCAGACTACCACTCGCCGCACACTGCACTGAGGACTACCACACGCCGCACGCTGCACTGCAGACTACCACATGCCGCACACTGCACTGAGGACTACCACACGCCACACGCTGCACTGCAGACTACCACACGCCGCAAACTGCACTGAGGACTACCACACGCCGCACACTGCCCTGCAGACTACCACACGCCACACACTGCACTGAGGACTACCACACGCCACATGCTGCACTGCATACTACCACACGCCGCACACTGCACTGAGGACTACCACACGCTACACACTGCACTGAGGACCACCACACGCTGCACACTGCACTGAGGACTACCACACGCCGCACACTGCACTGAGGACTACCACACGCTACACACTGCACTGAAGACCACCACAGGCCGCACACTGCACTGAGGACTACCACACGCCACACGCTGCACTGCAGACTACCACTCGCCGCACACTGCACTGAGGACTACCACACGCCGCACACTGCCCTGCAGACTACCACACGCCACACACTGCACTGAGGACTACCACACGCCACACGCTGCACTGCATACTACCACACGCCGCACACTGCACTGAGGACTACCACACGCTACATACTGCACTGAGGACCACCACACGCCGCACACTGCACTGAGGACTACCACACGCCGCACACTGCACTGAGGACTACCACACGCTACACACTGCACTGAGGACCACCACAGGCCGCACACTGCACTGAGGACTACCACACGCCACACGCTGCACTGCAGACTACCACACGCCGCACACTGCACTGAGGACTACCACACGCCACACGCTGCACTACAGACTACCACACGCCGCACACTGCACTGAGGACTACCACACGCTACACACTGCACTGAGGACTACCACACGCCACACACTGCACTGAGGACTACCACACGCCGCACACTACACTGAGGACTACCACACGCCGCACACTACACTGAGGACTACCACACGCCGCACACTGCACTGATGACTACCACACGCTACACACTGCACTGAGGACTACCACACGCCGCACACTGCACTGAGGACTACTACACGCCGTACACTGCACTGATGACTACCACACGCTACACAGTGCACTGAGGACTACCACACGCCGCACACTGCACTGATGACTACCACACGCTACACACTGCACTGAGGACTACCACACGCCACACACTGCACTGAGGACTACCACACGCCACACACTGCACTGCAGACTACCACACGCCGCACACTGCACTGAGGACTACCACACGCCGCACACTGCACTGAGGACTACCACATGCCGCACACTGCACTGAGGACTACCACACGCCACACACTGCACTGAGGACTACCACATGCCGCACACTACACTCAGGATTACCACACGCCGCACACTGCACTG
Organism: Morinoia aosen; assembly: GCA_030386875.1. Lineage (NCBI taxonomy): Eukaryota > Metazoa > Arthropoda > Malacostraca > Amphipoda > Talitridae > Morinoia > Morinoia aosen. The sequence continues at coordinate 28,596,723 of CM059573.1, forward strand.
AGGACTACCACACGCCACACACTGCACTGAGGACTACCACACGCCGCACACTACACTGAGGACTACCACACGCCGTACACTGCACTGAGGACTACCACGCGCTACACACAGCGTAAGGATTAGAAGGTTTAGAGAAGAAGCCTGAGTTTCTAATCTCACCGATGATTTTCATTTTTATAAAGGCTTTAGGGTAAGGATACTCGTATTTCTTCTCTCCATTCAATAATAATAGTACTTTTACCATTAGTGACGTCAAACGATCTCCGTTTTTTAGCTGTTTACCCCTAAACGCCCCAAAAGACTTACAGTTCTTTTTCGAATATAGTCTTACTACTTCATATTGTTTTTTTTTGTGGAAAATTTATTTCATGCAATTTCCTTTGAAGTTCACTGCCGAGTGTCCGTTCCTTCCTCACTTTGATGTCGGTGGCAATATGATGCCAGTGTTTAGTCGAATGACGGGGGCTGTGATAACGGTAATATGAGTCCAAAAGTGTTTATGTTAAAGAGCTAATGTATTTTATAAATTAATAAATCAAAGATTGTAGTCTCGAAGTGTTAGTAGTGTAAACTAAGTTGGGTAGCGATTATTCCTCTATACAAATTCAACCTTCACCTTGATTTATTGCATATACGGTCAATAAGGGTAATTGAAGCGAACGACAGTGAGATTTTAGCCCTTAACGACCCCCAACACGCACTATGACCGGGAAATATGCAAGATGGAGCAGATATAGGGTGAAAGTAATGTGCAAAGGTTTTCTCTCAGGACTGGAATAAAGATGATGATGTCTCAATGAATTATCGATACACGAGGTCGATGTTGATATCTTTCGGAGGAACATAAACGTAAATGACCATATTTAGCGGACAGGATTCTTCATATTATCAAATTTTTGTTGTGACTTTCACGTGTTACAGTAGATCATAACCCTAATTCATGCGCTTCAAAGAAATGGGATGAAAATTCATCAAGATGGGTAGATCATATCCCACCTTGAGGGGGCATTCACACAGTCGTCTTGGTATTATATTGGTTTAAATTTTGATTCCGTGCTCACAAGTCTGACAAGCGGACATACGAGTATAATGCTGCGCTCTCGTTTCTCACGGACGAACTCGTTCACCAACGTCACTTTTTATCACATTCGGTCCCAGAATGCTGCTCTAGGGATAGAGTGACTTCTCTGCAACGTTACATGAGTTACAATGTCGTAACTAGGGCGAGCTTAACAGATGTCTCATCGAACATTCGACAGATCTAAATGTATTCAAACCATTGAAAATTAAGTTCAAACAAATTAGGTAACCAATACATTATGTTCTATAAACGACCCATAAAGCTATTCAGAATTTCTAATACGCATTTCAGTAGAATAAATTATATTTCTAGAGAGTAGAAAATTGGGCTCTTCGGGAGTAACCTAAGGGCGAAGAAAAGAGACGAGATGCGAGACGACCAAAATAGTTTAGCTGGAGTGAGGATTTCCAAATATCCCCATAGAGTCATGTGGAATCTCTCCACGGTATTTTTTTGACACAGAGTAGTACTTTCGGGATGCTTGTGGCTGTGTGAGTCCACATGTAGCAATGAAAACTCACATAGATGAGGCACACTACACTGGACGCCCACAAACCTAGTATGCGGCACTGGACTCTCACAGATGACGCACACTACACTGGACGCCCACAAATCCAGTATGCGGCACTGGACTCTCACAGATGACCCACACTACACTGGACGCCCACAAATCCAGTATGCGGCACTGGATACTCACAGATGAAGCACACTACTCTGGACGCCCACAAATCCAGGATGCGGCACTGGATACTCACAGATGAAGCACACTACTCTGGACGCCCACAAATCCAGTATGCGGCACTGGACACTCACAGATGAAGCACACTACTCTGAACGCCCACAAATCCAGTATGCGGCACTGGACACTCACAGATGAAGCACACTACTCTGGACGCCCACAAATCCAGTATGCGGCACTGGACACTCACCGATGAAGCACACTACTCTGGACGCCCACAAATCCAGTATGCGGCACTGGACACTCACAGATGAAGCACACTACTCTGGACGTCCACAAATCCAGTATGCGGCACTGGACACTCGCCTATGAAGCACACTACTCTGGACGCCCACAAATCCAGTATGCGGCACTGGACACTCACCGATGAAGCACACTACTCTGGACGCCCACAAATCCAGTATGCGGCACTGGACACTCACAGATGAAGCACACTACTCTGGACGTCCACAAATCCAGTATGCGGCACTGGACACTCGCCGATGAAGCACACTACTCTGGACGCCCACAAATCCAGTATGCGACACTGGACACTCACAGATGACGCACACTACACTGGACGCCCGCAAATCCAGTAAGTGGCACTGGATACTCACAGATCCAGCACATTGGACGATCAAAACTCAGTAAGTGGCACTGGATACTCACAGATCTAGCACATTGGAGTCGATGCCATGGGGCAGGTGGCGCAGCTGCGCGCCCCGGCAGCTGATGGCAGAGCCGAGCCTGCAGGTGCAGGAGCTGGGGACGCCTGTCAGGTCTGGCGGCGGCCGGGCAGAAGGCAGGGGCGGGAACAAGGGTACACGAACAAAGTGGGTTAACAAGAATCGTGTTCAAATCTCACTTAGGTATTATATTTCAGGTAATAAAACCGATGGAGTTAAGTCTACATAGATTGTGTCTCATCTCTGATCGCTTTATAAGGAGTTCATCACTGCGCTATTGCGTCTCACAAGTCGTAAGGATTGTTGTTATTTTTGGAGATCCTGAAGTGAGGGAATTTTCTGAGTAAGATATAATAGCACCAAAAACAATTCAGTGATTCCAATGGTGAAACGATGATAGCAATGAAAAAATACTGCTGACTCTGATATACGTGAAACGAGAACAAGAGCTACAGTATTAGAAATACTACAACGAAGACTTGAGTGGCTTCACAGTCCGAGCAGCGCATTAAACTGATAATAATGATGCATTTTTGGGTACACGTTCTTTTAAAAGCAATTTCAGTTCGATTGGAACCGTAATTTGTGTTTTATTCAGCATTTCAGTCATACGAAATTATTATACTGCATATGAACTACGGCGCGTGATTGAAAAAACTGCGTAGAAAACAAATTAAAACAGGAGTGTAAGGTAATTAAGTGCAAACAAAGTTGGTGCACTCCACTTTACTGTTACACAGCGTTACTCCTACAACACCACAGTAGCAGTATTAGTTCCTGCTTCACAACATCCTAACTATACTGTAACTTTTCTGTGACACTACAACACTCTCCTACACTGCATCACTCGTGCTTAATGACACTCTTGTACTCCAACGATCCTGCTACACTGTTACTCCCCTGCTACACTGTCACTCCCCTGCTACACTGACACTCCCCTGCTACACAGTCACTGCCCTGTTACACTGTCACTGCCCTGCTACACTGTTACTGCCCTGCTACACTGTCACTGTCCTGCTACACTGTCACTGCCCTGCTACACCCCAACACTCACTGCAGCTAAGGACCCCGTGTGCTGGCGTAACAGGCCGCTGTAGCAGCGTTCGCAGCTCCTCTCCATCACTCTCCGAGGGCACTGAAGGTATTTTCATCTTGATAATTTTACGTCGTGGGTAGCAGGATCAACAACGTGTTCTTGATAATTTTAGTGCAACATTTTCAACGGTAGATTGAATTCGATAAAATGCCTTAAATTCATTTCATGCCGCTCATCTTATTTCTTGCGACAGAAGAAGGCAGGTTTACAAGAAAACTTGTGAAGTATTTTAACTTATAACTTACAAATTTTAAACTTATAACTTATGAATTTTAAACAAAACTTCAAGCTAAGCAAGGCTTCGCACCCTTTGTTTAAGCATAGTAAACAATTTGACATCCGAGAGGAATGACAGAGTCGCTCATCGATTAGATCTTAAGTCCCTTAACTTTGTCTGATTCTATCAAAATGACTTTTTCAAATCGAGTGTGCTCTATTCGAATAGTTTTTCTTTTCGTTTGCAGGTCCATGAAGCTTGGAATAAAGATGTGCCCCTGTGAACTAGAGGTGGAAGGCCCTCATCATCCACATGGATGGCCTTGAGTTCGAGTAAGTTTTTCATTTCATCCCGTTGGCAAAAAGAGGTAAGTTAGGCACAATGCCCCTGGACCGGAGTGTACGAGATGGGTTCCAGTTTCACAGAAGTTGACTCTCATTGCGACTGTGCTCCAGATATAAGGTATTTGGAAATCCAATATATGATAAATTTATTTGAGTTTTCTTCCAATAAAGCGTTTCATCATGCATGAAATTTCGATTTTTAGAAATCTTATAGCTATGAAATTGTCACTAACATATGCAAGGCTAATGATCGGAAATACGTCTTTGCTGTTTACAAGTGTGATTATAAATTCTCAGAACCTCCAATAATGTCTTAATAACTATCGGAATTTGTGCATGAATTGTTTAAACGGCGAAAAAACTCTTGATTAAAAACGAACTGATAATTTTTGTGTATTATTCGCCGCTGATACTCATCTCAAATACATTTCCATGTTGAGGGAGGTAGTATTCTGGGTGACCGGCACTCTACTGTAGTATACTAGGTGACTGAATAAACTTCAACAAAAAGTTGTGACCGTTGAAATGGAAACTTTTTATTTAATAAGTGTACAGTCAAAAATGCATCGTTAAAGATGTAGAAGGACTTGAAGTTGAAAATGTGTTGGAGAAAAATTAATACTTTTAGAGTGGCCGGTAAATGAAATCTAGATTGTAGGAAAGCGTTATTATTATGAGCGCAGAAATAATAAAAGACTTAATAATGTTGACTTCTATAACCATATTTTAAAATAAGTTAGGAATTTACTTGAGGTGTTCCAAATGACACCCATATGTTGAGAAGCAGGCGTTTAAACACCGGTGCCATGATTACCAGACGCGATCAAAGACACCACGAGTTTCACGAATCCTTGCAAAGGCTTCAAAAATTTCACAGATGAGGTCTTCTTCGGAATGCATCGGTGTTTCGTACACCAAACTCTTCCTTTGTCCCCAGAAGTAGAAATCTAGGGGCGTAATATCTGGAGATCTTGGTGGCCATGTAATGTGGCTGCCACAGCTAATCATGCGACTTGGATGTCGGGTATCGGATCGCGAAGTGTGAAGGAGCACCTTTGTGTTGGAACTCCTTTCTCTTGATGTCGGCTATGGGAACATTTCTTAACAACTAACACGATACTTCATAAAAAAAATTCAATAATTATACAACTGCATCCATCCGCTCTTTTCGGCATAATCTATGGTCCAATCAGATAAGGTGCGTAGAAATAATAAAATGTTCAATGCAAAAAATATTGATTATTGATGTAATGAAACGCTAAAAAAAACAGAGAAAATTTTTCAAATCCTTGTTACTCTTTAATGAATCATTTTCGAGCACACGGTTATTGAGTAAAAATCATTTAATTTAACGGTTTTAACTTTACGCTAAAGTCTGTTCAAAAAAGTACAAGTCATTCTGTATTATTACGGATGCCTTGTTTTCCTCTTTCCTGAGCGTCCTTCACTTCCTTGAGCATCAGAACTACTCTTTAAGCGGGTAAAAACTGAATTTACCATCACACTAACCCTAACCAGTAGCCCTTTAGGCCATCACACTGCAATACTTGGCCTCCACACACGTTTCACTATGTAATGTGCATTTTCTCGAACTGACTACTGAACAAATCAGGTGTTTCAGACGGGCTGCAGTAGGGGCAATCGGAGTTTTTCTGGCTTCCTGTCGCTGTACTTGAGTCGTCGTGCACGTGTGATGGCGGCTCAGGCAGACTTGTCGCATCGCATCGAAACAGTTAATATGTTCATTAATACCTCCCACAGAAACAGGTTTTAATCCAGTTAAAACATTTATTGAGCGGAACTTTTTAAATATTTGGTTATTTGAGTACATGGGTTTTAAAGTAGGATATACATTGAATTATCTTCCACGAAATATTTAAACTCAATTTTATGCAATAGTCTACAAAGGAATAATTTAAATTTTCCAAAAAGTCGCAACTTACACGGTTTATTGAAGCTACGACATTTAGAAGAACAATTTTCTGCGAAGTAAGTTTCAAAGTTAGAACACGCGGAAAATCCCAAATCGTGCTAAAAATGAATTTGAAATTACATTCTGACACAGGCGAACATTACTTTTTAAATTCAAATAAAAGCAAAAGGCAAAACATAGGGACGTGGTCGACGCGGACGTATGTTTAACCCTTTCCTACCCTACTTAAGGACACCGTCCCCCTTATGGAACTTTTTCTTTACTATTGAACCTAGAGCAATGAAATTTGGTATACTGATAGGAAATGCAATTGAGAATCGATTATCTTCCATGAAAAAGTGCGATTTTCCTGAAAAGAAAATATGAAATCAAAGAAAATGATATTTTAGGGGAGGGGTGGTTTCAAAATGCTTCTTGTCCGACATTTTTTGAGCTACAGTAATGATTTTGGTATCATTGGATGTGGAAAGACGTGGATTAAAAAGGTGAATCTAATTTTTTTCCCTCGAAAAAGGCATTAATGTTAAGAACACAACAGCAAAATATTTTCTATTTGCAAAACAATATTCTAGTAAAAGAAGTACAGTAATTGCTCCCCTATGGATGGTACATGCTGCACAAGGATACTGATTAGTTATTTTGGTTTGGTTTGGTTTATTTCAGAACGGTAGTCAGCAACTGCAGCCTGATCTTTCTTACCATGGGAAAAAAGATAAACTTTGCTGTGGTTCTAGTTTCGATCAAGCTGTTTAAAATGGGTGGTGGCTCGACCTGGGGTAACCATCATTGTATCCTGGCGTCAGTGATGAGACATTCGGGAAACCAAGGTACAAGATGATTTGTATCAACATGATTGGGATAAAACATTCATTTAAAATCCTGCAAAGAGTAACTGACCGCAGTCAGTCTCGTCCTCTCCGTCGGGGCAGTCGGGGACGAGGTCGCAGATGTTGTGGTGCTGCAGGCACAGGGCTGCGTCAGCGCTGCACTCGAACCAACCATCATCGCACTTCGCTGACACTGAGCTGGTGCTGGTGCACCACACCGCGCCCCAACCTGCCGGTACATGAAATGCCTATTTAGCGTTTAGTGACGAACACAGCCGTACTATTTGCTGCATTAAATGAACTGTCATACTTTTGACAGGAATTTATCTTCGACGATTCATAATGATCCGCCAATGGGAACTATCGCTTTTTCATCAACGTAATTTAAATGATTTCATTATATCCGACTCATTTCAGGTTTGAAGAAAGGTTATGCGTACTCGTATTAGTTTGCAGCATTTCTGTTTTTAAAGTGATCTTCCAGATCCTCCGGACAAATAGTGCGCGTCAGAAGCTGCTAAAATGATTTAGGCGCTCAGTCATTCTACTCCTTACTTAGAACTTTACGTTCAACTAGACCACCCGTGACATTTTGGGTCATGCCACTCATGCAGTGTTACAAAAATAAGAAGCAGCTACGTTGAAGGTCATTGAAAAAATCAATTATGGAGCGAGATAAGAAAAAAAGCAGTAATGTAAACTGAGTTCAATTTTTATGAATTAAAATTGGGAGAGAAAAATTTTGAAACCAACACATCGTTGGGTGGGATCGATATACAGAGCATTTCTAAACAGCAATTCTGATTTGCGGTGAAGATGCGCTCTTCCGTTTACCTGGATTGAATTTTAAACAAAACGTTCAAAACATGTTCGACGCTAACCCTCGGGAACTGCAGCAACGACGACTGCATTCTGTTAAGGTTACGGTCTGCCGTACCTTGAGAGATTTCAGCGTGGAGTCCTTAATATTTTCGAAGAAGAAAAGATTCTGTGATTGATATCAGACTTTCAATTGAAAAATTTTAAATTTTCTTTGCCCAAGAGCCATCGAATTCATCACTGAACATGATCCAGCCTGCCTATGTTTCCAGCAAGACAGAGCAACTTTACATTTCTCTCAACGTTCATTTTGAAAAAGGCGCGACATGTTTCCAGGTGAAGTATTGAAGAGCTAAATGCAGCAACAATTCCCAAAATCAGTGTTCTATAATGAACACAATTCTGAAGACCAGAGCAAATTTTCAAATGGGACTTCAAAATTGCGACGACATAGAAGTTCGACACTTGAGGGACGAGATTTTCAAAAACTTATTGAAATATATTATATTTAATTTATTCAACTATTGTTTTCAGTTGTTCCTGTTCTCTTAAATGCTTCAAGAACCTTTAAAATAGTAGCATAGTTTTCCCTGTATTTTTAAAATAATTTTTGGGCAAGGTTTTTCGGACAACTGATGGTTTTAACACATCGCACCCACAACACAGCTAGCTAGAAGCTGAAATTTTATCATTTACTTCTAAAAAATAAAGTAATAATTTTCATCCTATGTAATTACTGAAATCAGAGTGCGGACTTTAACAACTAAACTAAGCTAGCATACACACAAACAAACAAATTACCAGAATTTCGAAAACATATTAACAATATTCGACGAAATGTACAGGATGTCCCATGATAAACGAAACCCAAAAGGAAAATTATAAAATTAAAAACTGCAGTTGTATTCATATCGTTCCGACGATATTCTTTATTCGACGTTTTTCGACAAATGATATACGTTTCAATAGAATACCAGTAGTAAGAGGACTACCAATCAGAGCCCAATTCACCACAATTAGCTTAAAATGGAAATTACTTAAGAAAAACTTTTCATAAAAAATTTATTCTATGACGAATTTTTGACTTTTTATAACCAGAAATCAGTAAAACAAACGACTAAGTCACTTCTAGATATAAATTTAAATTTTCTTTATCTAACCACAAGGGTTTCATCAATAAAAACTACTTCCATTTTATCATTTTCCTTATTTGCAAAAAATTGTTCAAATTCAAATCAGTTTCCCGTTCAACTATTTTTTCTAAGGCGTATATAGAAAATGAACTGTGAATTCGTGGTAGACATGTCAAATTTCAATCCTTTATGATTACGTCTGAAGTCTGAACTATCATGTAAAAAACTATTGAAAACAAACAAAATTGAATTTACAATTCTAAATAGAATGCTGAACAGAGATGCTAAAATGATATAATTTATATAATTAAGAGATATGTAAAAAGTATACACATCAGTTTCACTCAACTTTCACCTTTCGTGGTAGCCGCGTGCACTAAGGCGCCATCGCCGGCAGCTGTGGTCGAGACGTCAAGGGTTCGAAACTCACAATATATGACACTTTTTTATGTTGACAAAACGTAGGGCTGATACGTAAATTAAATATTTTCTATTTTTTCCCTTTACCGGATGAAAGTAAAGTAAGTTTTAACACGACTGTGATATGTGAAATCGAAGGACTTTATATCCCGTTTTCAAAATAACTTTGGGTAAATAGCTAAAATTCTCCACTGAAGATTAGAACTCATTAGTCGAGTGGTTAACGTGTCGGGCTAGCGTTATGAAATGGATTAAAGCTGAAGGTTTGAATCCCGAGATAAAGATAAGGGTTTATCATGGTTGAAAAAACCTGCAATAGTATTCCCGCACGAACTGGAGAGAACGTCACGAAGCAAATGGAGGGAGAGTCAAATATTTCAATTACATAAAAATAAAAATTAATTAGGACAAAATTTCATAGAAGATTTATTCTTCGACGAATTTTTTACGTCTTATAAGCAGAAACGACTTAGACAAACTACTAAGTATCTTCTAGATTTAAATTCCCATTTTCTTAATCTAACCGTATGTAACATATGAAATTAATTTTACTCCATTCAGGAACATTTTAGAAAACCATGTTTTTTTTAGTTCAACGGTTCAACGGTTTCTCGTCTCGAAGTATTCTCTAACGATATTAATCTGTTTTCAATATCAGCATTATCATCCTCCAATTTCTGCGATGACTGTTTCAATTTTTCTATTTCATTTGTATTTATGATTGTTTCTCTATCCTGTTCATGGAGATTATTTCTAAAAGTTTCAATGTATGAACTCATGTCGTTGAATACTCTCTCGAGATTTGCATAGTCTAACTTCATACTTTTTATTACCTCTTCTTCCAACCTCTTTATCTCATTTTTCAAAAAGTCTGTATGTTCTGAAGTACCTGTTCGAATAACCTCTATTTTTCCCTCAGATATTCTACTATGTTCATCGAGATTTGTCATAATTTCACTGAGTTTTTCTTGAAAACCTGCAGTATTCTCATCTATAGATGCTTGGATAGAATCACTTCTGAACTGGTAATTTTCATTGATAAGATATTCTCTTACCTCTATATATTTTCTGAGATGAAGCCTCAAATTTTCCAATACTTCGTCAACATATTTTTTATTTGTAGCGTCAAATTCTTCGATTGGAAAAGAAATATTTGCAAGTCTTCTATTATTTAAATCGAAATTTTGATCTTCATCAAGATATTTAAAACCTATTCCAGGAGGTCCTGGTTGTGAAGATAAAAATGATTTTTTTCTTTGTTGTCCAAAAATATTTACGCCTATCATTTTTTATACATAGAATTTTCAATTCGATAAATTTTCTCTAACTCTCATAGATATCAAATTGTTTACTCGGTCACTCAAACCTTCCACTTCCCGGTTCAATTTTACATTTTTATCAGTTTCATTCTGAAGCATTAATTTGAACTGACTGATTTCATTCTGATTTGAAATAATGTCTCTTGAAAACTCCTGGAAAAGACTTTCTACATCACTCAAGTTCTTAGCTAGTTCTTCTATTTTTCTTAATGGGACTGACTCTGCTCGTAATTCCATTATAATTTTGTTAAGACCATTGAATTTTTCTTCGCTGGATGAGGTTATGGTTGACTCTAAATTTTCCAGCTTATTGTCAACTTCAACAAATGAGGGTGCTAAGGCTACTGTTCTTTCCATAACAAAAAGGTTTCTATCACTTAATTCAGTTAGCTGTGCCTCTAAGCTTTTACTTTTTTCTTCTACAGTATTGTTAAGTGTTACGAAATATGTATGTTTATTTCACATGATATTTTTTTGGACAAATCACGGAAAGCTGTGCTCATATTAGATGATATTTTTATTTTTACGTGATAATTTTTTTGCTAAATCCCGTAAATCTACAACATATTTAGTACAGTTTGCGTATATAACATTATGCGGGACTACGACAAAGGAATGTTGACCGTTAGGCCGGCGTCGACTAGGCGTGAGAATGTAAGACAGCGCCGTGAAGGCGAGGGGGAACTTCGAAGGGGTGAGGGATCAAGAGAGGGACGCAACACATGGACCAATCACGAGAGCTCGCGAAGACATCACACGTGGACATGTGTCGACCGCGAACCAATCATAGGCAAAACTTCAGGACCGGCAAGTTTCCAACGAATCGGGTGACTTTCGCTGTAGCTTGGAAGAAGCCAGATCCTTCGAGGAAGAAAGAGGCAACACACTTAAAAGGAGTGAGAGGAGGATAATCAAGGTTCTTTTACGATGAAGCGAGTGCGGAAGAGGGGCACGTATCGAAGGGGCGCGCAAGCGGGCGCGCCGGCGCACTGCTGGTGTGCCTTCAACATAATCTGCAAATCAAATATCTGAGCATAGTGAGCACATCGAAATTTTCAAGAAAGGGAACGTCGTCCATCATAAATCGTCGAAGCTCCAATTTAGCAGCAACTGCTACGCGAAGCACCTCAGCCTCACAAAGCGTAAACATTGCAGCAACGGCTACGCGAAGCACCTCAGCCGCACGAAGCGTCAACATTGCAGCAACGGCTACCCGAAGCGTCTCAGCCTCATGAAGCGCTAATGTTGCGACAACGGCTACACTAAGCGCCTCAGCATCACGGAGAAAGCCTCCCAGTACCCGTGCATCATGAAAGCATTCGTAACGCTTCTACATCAATCCCGGGCGCACAAGGAACTTCAGCACAAAGCATTGAAGCAGCGCAGCGCTTCGGAGCCACGACCGGCCGACGAGTGCAGGGGGAACATCGGCGCCGGGGGGCGGTCTGAGCCGCACTACGTAAATTCTTCAAGCAGCATTGGAAGTGTATTGAGTCATCGCGAACTACAATAGCAAGAAAGTTTGATACCTAGTTACTGTTTGAAAAACTCAGGAAGGTGATTTTTAGGTGTGAAAGTTCTAGCACAGCCAGCACATAGAATAGTGCGTTCCGAGCGGCATGCAATCGAATGTGATTTGTGTCATGCGGGCGATTGGCTCATGTTCGAATTCTGTGTTGGGTAAGATGCGAAGTGTATTTTATTTGACACCTTGGTTCTATTCAAGGTTCTATTCTTATTGACATGACCATTTATTTCCTGTGTGCGCTAGCCAGAATGTTCATTTTTATGTTTCTAATTTCGGGTTTTTGTGTGCGTTAACTCCCCTTTTGACGATTGCCAGGAAATGCTAAGTCGCGTTAAATCTTGTGATCGTTCGCTGGCATTCAATAGTTCTCGAGCCTGAATCTTTCATTTCTTGTGTCGTATTCAAATCCACGTGTTCAAAAATCAATTCATGTTAATCTTTCAAATTCTTTTATTCTCCATGTCTGGTATGCAGGTGTACGCAAGCATGAAAGTATAACATTCAAATTGTGCGGGGGTTGAAATTCCCTCAGCGTTTGGGAAGGGGGTCCTAAACCCCCCCCCCTTTCTCATATCGCGACAGGAAAAATATTAATTGTACTATGCGAGCGTACTCACTGTATATTAGCATGGAGAATTTTTTTTTCATCATTCTCAGTTGCCTAAAAAGTATACAATTTTGTAATGATCCCTCAAGAAGGAATTCAGATAATTGTTCAATCGTTTTGCAAAGATTGATCCGGTATTATATTTCGCTTGCTCTTTGTGGTTTAATTCATTTCAATAACAAGCCGTGGAGCACAGCCGAAAGTTGTGGCTGTGAGCCTTTCCTTGAGGAACGGCAGTTCCGTGGTGTAATTGCCTGCCATTGAGCTGGAGTCATAAATGCATAGGAATGTGTGGCTCGGCGACTCAACCACAGCGCGTCTGGCTCAAATTTAGGTGATTGGAGAGCGCTCACTAAGTCAAGTACAGATTGAATGCCACATTTCTATGGAAACTCTCCCAACACAATGAACGATTCAAATATCAATATTGAATTCTTGGCTCAAATTTGTCATGACATCTGGTGTGTCAGTTAAATGCTTCCTTTTATTGAATTATTTTATTTCTTGGACTTGCAAAACAATCCAAAGTCTTGTCAATTGCTGAAGTGCAGTCATCATGATTAAATTCTTTCATTCTTCAGTGGAAAAATTACAATTAAATGTGTTATGAGTAGAAGTAATCGGTGTACGTGAATGAATAAAATATGCAGCATTTTGCTGAGATAGAACTACCTCTAAAAATTTTTTATATATATCTTTCGATCATGCACAGGATAAAATTGTGACTAGCACAGTGTGAGCCTGATATCTATGTAAACAGCATGGAAATTCTCTCAAATAGTCATTTCATAGTCCATAAATTTTTGTGTGTGTAACGCTTTCTTGAATATAAAGTTCGGTTTATCAAGTGCTAAATGTTAAATGTATGTGTCTTGATGTGCCATTTTTCGGGATATTTTTGAAGTACAATTCCATTTCCAAAGTAAATTCTAGCCTAGAGGCTTAGACCCCCCCCCCCCCCCCCCCCGCGGCTGTTCGCACCGGATTTCAGAGTCATAAAAGTGGCGTCTCATCGCTAACGCTAGACCTTTCTGAGTAGCTCGTTGGAGTGAATAACTTAGTATGCAGTATCAGTATGGTATGTTCCATTGCATGGAACTTTCTAAAGACGAGGAACAGTTCAATGATCAACATTGCTTACTGTACTTTATTTTTCATGACCTTGAGTTGCTTAAGTTAAAATTTTCCCTCTCATTGAATTTTCACCCCAAATTTAGAGTAACAACCTCGAGTTTAAACATTCGAAATTTGTACATGATAAACTAACATAAAAGTTTCGAGTTCTGAAGTGCTGAACCCGGGACTAATTTTCTTTAACTCTTTCATTCTGCAGTTGGAGGAATCATGTTGAGTGCTGTTGTGATGAGAATATGATCGGCATACCTTGAAACCATAAGATCAGCCTCGCTAAATTGGTACTCGTTCTGAGCCTTGTCTTGAATATGTATTTGATATAAAAATTTTCAGTATGCTGCATTTAATTTAATGTTTCCAGGATGTTTTGATTTCTTAATATTCATTGAGTTTTACACCTAGAACGATGGCCCGGAAATTAATGCCGTAATTTAGTGGAAACCGCCTTACATCGGTCTAAATTTGAAACAAATTGGTACGTCGTATGGTGCTCAGAAATATCGAATAACTGAACAAGTTCAGTTGTATTATAACCCATCAAAGAAAAATAATTTGAGAATTTTTGTGAAATCTGGAGTGAATTTCATCTATGTAATTGTTCTCTAACAAGCATAGCTCCATAAATAATTTTCACTTGTTAATTCACTCATTAATGTGAGAGTATTTGAATTACAATGATTGATATCTTCTGGCAAATAATGATGAAAATTTTGAAAAATTAGTTTTTCTTGCTATTATAGACAGGGTAAATTTTTACTTTTCTCAATCATCGGAGTAGATTAAATTAGGTGGCGGTGTCAAGAATTATAGAATTAAACATAGTGCATATTTTTAGAGTGAGTGAGAATCTACTAAGAGGCTGCGTATTCAGTTCTCGTGCTAGTTTTAATGATCGACTTAAGATATAGGAATAAAGCCTACACGTGTGACCATTAAAGTAAATTCATGTGTTAATATTTTCTAAATTCCCAAAATCATGCTAAACTCCAGTGTTCTAGAGTGAGAAGTGAATTTTGTTTGATCTGTTGCTGAATTCCATTATTTCAAAATGATTTTTTTTTACTTTTCTCAAATTTCTTTGGCATAAAATCTTTAATGAATCACACAGCTATTCAGATAAAGTGCTGGGAAAATATCAATTTTTTTTTGCAAAATGCCAACCGTGTTAGGCATAGTAATTAAGTGTGATTAAATCCCAGTTCCTCTAGTTGAAAAAAAAATTTTTACACTAAATGTACTTAGGATTATCGAGAATACGTGGATAAAACAATACAATTTTTAAAGAGGTGCATCTCCCCGAGGAATAAGCTTTATCAACGGAATCGTGCATTGAAGTCAAGATATTATTTTTTTCTACGTCTGCAAGTGGGTTGTTTAATGAAGCTTTCATATTATTTCGAGTGTGAAACAGGATTCCTTTTTGACGTTACTGATGTGAAAATCTACGAACCCCTAGGTGCGTTTATTCACTCCGCCTCAGTAAAACTCATGAGTTACAAAGTTAAATTGATGATTTATGCATTCGTTCGCAATGTTCTGTGTGAATTTCATGTTCAGTGAGGGAACATTATTTGAATCTTCATATTTTTTTTGAAAAAAATAAAATGATGGGAACAATTTCGTCCGTAATTCCAAGCGAATTGCGAGGTTATATCGAGAATGTGTCCACATAACTGTATTGAATAAATTGAGCTCATTGGAATATGCTATTTTCTACGATGAAAATTTACAATATATTGAAGTGAAGCCTTGATTTTGTTGGAAATTTTTTTAGTAATGAATGATAGTTGCGCACTGTAATGAATAAACGGGAATTTTGTGCTAATGCGTGTGCTAGAGATGGAGGATGCGAAGCGGAGGAGACGTGTGTAAGTTTTATTACTGTTCTGATCCCAGGGCAATAAAAAAATTTTGCGTTCGTCGATTCTCATCTTTTAAATTACTCGTGTGGTATTGTGTGAACGCAAGAATATAGAATGCTATAGGAAATGAAGTAGAAATATGACTGGTGTTATTATTTAAAATGTGTTAAACTTCAATGGCGGGGAATTGGACTTTGAAATAGTACAGCTCGTTTTTTTTTGGTGTCTCTGTTTTTTTTACGAGTTGTAGAATTTGCAGAGAAAAATCCCCTGTGCTATTCCTGTACCAGCTAAATAAAAAGAATCAGAGTAAGTAATGCAAAGGTTTCTTGTGTTGGTGATGTCGAGAAGGTCAGACTCTGGGCAGGCTGGATAAGGAACAAGTAGTTTAATAAATGCGTGAATAGCATTAAGGGTTCCCTGCAGAAATTGTAAATTATTGCACAAATTACACAGGCATCGCAGTATAATAAGATGAACTTAATCCTTTGCACTGAATATCACGTAGGAATGTTTGCTGTTTTTTTTGTTGCGTCTTTCGATTAGGCGGACTCTCGTGAATTTTGAGGTGCTGGTGATAGTTCATTTATTTTTAAGTGTTATAGGATAAGAACTGTTCCTCAATTCTGAATCTCTTATGAGCGTTGCTGGGAACTTTGGCTCTCTTACGCCTGGTTAACGTTGAGTGAGGGAACGAGAATGGGAACTGCGATTTTGACATACATTTGCAGTGGCGCAACGGAAGAGATAAAGCATATCCTATTTTCTGAATTGCGTGATTGCGATATTCAACGAATTTGACACATGGATTGGAAACTAACTGAAGAGGCAAGCAGGTGTGAATTGTCGCAGCGTCCATGTGTGGAAGTTTTGGTTGTTTCTCTTCCCATAGGGATGCTGATGGCACTCGCACTGTTTGTACTCCAACATCGACGGAAATGCTAATTTAATTTTCTTTGTATAATAGTTATGTTAAGCTGATACAACACTGTCTCCGTCATTGAACGGCAAACATACTGCAGGCTCCCGAGTTATGTAAATACATTGATGATATCATGAAAGTTCAACGACGTCTCTTCGAGTGGAATGACATAGCATGAATAAAGGCCAAACTGTCTCAAAGGCTGGGTAAATCAGGTGAATTAGGATGTGATTGTAATTTTCTCATGATTTTGTGGGTGTTGACGAGTAATTGGATCGCCTATAACTGCAGTGCACGGCAGTGTGGCGTACGTCTGATGAATGTTAACACTCTATATTTTTATAAGAGCACACGGGATGTCGGCCGACCTGGTAACTCTCTCGTCTGTGCATATGTTATTTTTTTGTATACATTTTTAGGAAGTTAGGTGAAAGTAACTGATCAGCGACACCGTCGATGTATTGTTGACTTTGTCTGTAGTTCGTTATGGATACCTGCACTTATTTAATTTAATTAGAAATTCTTGTGAACTCACTTCTGCCCCAATCTGAGCAGGCTTGAAACGAATGCGAGAAATCAACTAGTATAAGGAGGAGCTAAACAGTACGCAGTCTCTCGATCACCAAAGTGAGAAGGTTAGGCGTAAAAAGCGTTACTCATGAAGTTAACCTCTGAAAGTAGGTTTATTATCAGAAATGATCTAGAGCTGACGACCGCCGACGATGGAATCCACAGATTTTCCGCGAAAACGCGATGTCTACTTTCCGCGTAAGCCGCGACGCAAGGATAATGTCAACGAACACTTTTCCGCGCAGATAGCGTGACGCAAGGATGGTTTCAACGAACGTTTTTTTCGCGCCGAAAGCGTAACGCAAGGATGGAGTACTTGAATAAATATACAACAAAATATTAGTAGGTTACAAATCCTGATTACCCAGGGGGCCCCCCTTTGATGATAACGTTTGCCGAGAAAATTTGATAATAAGGCTGATAATGATGTTGAGGATGATAATAATAATGATGCACCACTGCTCGAAAGGAGAACGAGCTGAGGATAAATAAGAAGATATTCAAGGGTGAAACATTGCCCCAAATTTTGAGATATGTGGTTAGGTGGCTTATAAGCGCGATAATGTATTGCCTTGTAATGAACACGCCTATTAAACAATCTCCAATGTCGTTGGTGTTGCCGGAGGCAAGCCGAAAATAATAAATGTCATGTGTGTGTTTAAATATTAAATGTCATGTGTGTGTTTCAATATTCTTGTGTCTAGGTGTCCGATATATGTGTTATGTTTGCTGTGTTATTTTCTTTGCGTCGTATAATAATGTGTGTGAGAAATCTGGTTTAAACCAATGGTTAGTGTGTCAGGTATTAATAAATGAAAACTTTGTAGGAATAAACGCATAACCCTCAGCGTATCGCAGTAGGCAGATCACAACGAGATATATGTAAGGGAATTTTGATGTTAAAATGAAATTGAAGGGATTGAATCATAAGGGAACATTTCCTAATTTTGTAATGTAATGAATTACTTCGCGGTATATATAATTATAATTAACGGTTGAATAAAATTTGAACCAACCTTGCAGTTGGCCTAAATTTTCTGGGACGAGAGGGGTATGTGTTACGAAATATGTATGTTTATTTCACATGATATTTTTTTGGACAAATCACGGAAAGCTGTGCTCATATAAGATGATATTTTTATTTTTACGTGATAATTTTTTTTTGCTAAATCCCGTAAATCTACAACATATTTAGTACAGTTTGCGTATATAACATTATGCGGGGCTACGACAAAGGAATGTTGACCGTTAGGCCGGCGTCGACTAGGCGTGAGAATGTAAGACAGCGCCGTGAAGGCGAGGGGGAACTTCGAAGGGGTGAGGGATCAAGAGAGGGACGCAACACATGGACCAATCACGAGAGCTCGCGAAGACATCACACGTGGACATGTGTCGACCGCGAACCAATCATAGGCAAAACTTCAGGACCGGCAAGTTTCCAACGAATCGGGTGACTTTCGCTGTAGCTTGGAAGAAGCCAGATCCTTCGAGGAAGAAAGAGGCAACACACTTAAAAGGAGTGAGAGGAGGATAATCAAGGTTCTTTTACGACGAAGCGAGTGCAGAAGAGGGGCACGTATCGAAGGGGCGCGCAAGCGGGCGCGCCGGCGCACTGCTGGTGTGCCTTCAACATAATCTGCAAATCAAATATCTGAGCACAGTGAGCACATCGAAATTTTTAAGAAAGGGAACGTCGTCCATCATAAATCGTCGAAGCTCCAATTTAGCAGCAACTGCTACGCGAAGCACCTCAGCCTCACAAAGCGTCAACATTGCAGCAACGGCTACGCGAAGCACCTCAGCCTCACGAAGCGTCAACATTGCAGCAACGGCTACCCGAAGCGTCTCAGCCTCATGAAGCGCTAATGTTGTGACAACGGCTACACTAAGCGCCTCAGCATCACGGAGAAAGCCTCCCAGTACCCGTGCATCATGAAAGCATTCGTAACGCTTCTACATCAATCCCGGGCGCACAAGGAACTTCAGCACAAAGCATTGAAGCAGCGCAGCGCTTCGGAGCCACGACCGGCCGACGAGTGAAGGGGGAACATCGGCGCCGGGGGGCGGTCTGAGCCGCACTACGTAAATTCTTCAAGCAGCATTGGAAGTGTATTGAGTCATCGCGAACTACAATAGCAAGAAAGTTTGATACCTAGTTACTGTTTGAAAAACTCAGGAAGGTGATTTTTAGGTGTGAAAGTTCTAGCACAGCCAGCACATAGAATAGTGCGTTCCGAGCGGCGTGCAATCGAATGTGATTTGTGTCATGCGGGCGATTGGCTCATGTTCGAATTCTGTGTTGGGTAAGATGCGAAGTGTATTTTATTTGACACCTTGGTTCTATTCAAGGTTCTATTCTTATTGACATGACCATTTATTTCCTGTGTGCGCTAGCCAGAATGTTCATTTTTATGTTTCTAATTTCGGGTTTTTGTGTGCGTTAACTCCCCTTTTGACGATTGCCAGGAAATGCTAAGTCGCGTTAAATCTTGTGATCGTTCGCTGGCATTCAATAGTTCTCGAGCCTGAATCTTTCGTTTCATGTGTCGTATTCAAATCCCCGTGTTCAAAAATAAATTCATGTTTATCTTTCAAATTCTTTTATTCTCCATGTCTGGTATGCAGGTGTACGTAAGCATGAAAGTATAATATTCAAATTGTGCGGGGGTTGAAATTCCCTCAGCGTTTGGGAAGGGGGTCCTAAACCCCACCCCTTTCTCATATCGCGACATAAGTGTTGATTCCAAACTCTTCAGCTTTCTTCAATTTGATCATTAAGTGATGTCTGCAAGCTCATTCCTTCTTCATTCACAACATGAAATATACTAATTTCTTGTTCTTCAACTTTATTACTTACTAATTTGTTCTTTGAATCAATTTGATCATTAATTTTAGTTTCTAAAGTCGTCAGTTTTTCATCCGATTTTCTATAACTGACTGTTGATTCTTGAAATTCTCTTGAATCTCAGGAATTTTAACATCAATCAAATTGGTTATCTTAGAGTCCACAACCTCAAATTTAGCTTCAACTCCTTTAATCTGATCGGTTAATGCTGACTCTTTACCTAACAGCTTTTCATCAATTCTAGTTTCAATACCTGACTCTAGACTCTTCAATTTTTCTCCAATCTCTGGAATTTTTACGTCTGTTAGGTTGATTATGTTTGAATCAATGTTTTCAAATTTAGCATCAATTTCATCAATTTTCTTCATCAATGTTGAGTCTATGCTTGATAATCGTTCATCATTTGAAACGATTTTTGGTTCAAGATCACCGAAATTTTCAGAAAAATCATAAATTAACGTCTCTAAGAATTTAACGATTGAGTCTACATCAGAAAATTTAAGTTGTAAATCTGTTTTCAGAGTCACATATTTCTCATCATACTCGTTTATAATTGATTCCAGTTCAGTTCTTTCATTTTTGAGAGCTTCAATTGTGTCTTTCAATGACTCTATGTTACATTCTTCAAGTAAACTTTTTATTTGCTCTACATTTTGCAAAAGTCCTTCAGAATTATTTTCACTATTTTCATGTTCATGATTTTCTTTACAGGAAGGTAAAAAGACCAACTTTACTGCATAAATATTTCCACAAGACATTTTTTAAAAGAAAAAATTCAACTATAGTTTATTTTCTTCAAACTAGTTGAGGTTTTATACAGATCTAAAAAAATTGCATGAAAGCTTTCATTTTCTAAACGTTTCAGCATTTCTAGACATAAATGTCCACAAATTACATCACTTATTTCCTGGATTTTGTAAGTAGAGATAATAATATCAAAAAAATCTGTTAAGTAGTCTTTAAATTCAATTGGATAAATCAAACCATAACTGTCAAAGTAATAGCATATATTGTCTTTCTTATACCAACAGGTCCAATGCGTTCCTAATCCTTTTTCAGTGACTAAATTTAGGATTCCGCATTTCGTTTCTAGAGGGTGTTTAGGTAAAGTATCTCTCATGTAAATACCTCGAATATTCGGAATTTTTAATATATTCATGTAGTATTCTAAATCATGTTTAGATAATGGTTGGTTAGGTATTACTTTTTTGGTGGTTTCAAGTAGAGACCCTTTCCACAAGGTTTTTTTTCTCGGAGTTAACCCTATACCTGAACCTTTTTTACTTTCCATTGCTTCATTATGCCTTTTAGTTTCTGACAAGAGTTTATCATCAGCTTTTTCTTATTAACTGCGGATGCTATTGCAGCAGCACCTCCAGCCAAAGAGCCAGCAGCCCCAAGGCGAACCAATAAAGCTGGAATTGTAAATATAAAACCCCCTTTCGTCGCAGTATCTTTAGGAACAAAAGAAGTCTTTGTCTTTTTACAAATAATACACATACCTTTGACCAGTATCTTATTGTTCTTTGTAATTAAATATTGAGGATTATCAGTATCAGTTTTCTTCTTACACTTTACACAATACATTTTTTAAACATTATTATGTGAATATGTTTTAATTTTTAGTAGTTTAAACTCATTTTATCACCGTCAGATTGCAATCGAATTACTCTGTCAGATAGAATCAGTGCATTTGCATGTGTATCATCAGAAATATTAGTTTTAAATTCTGCTTTAATTTTAATATCAATTGTAGTTTCTTTGATACGTTCATTTTGTCTGCTGATATCAAACACATAGATGGGATACAAATATTTAAAGTGTCTGTATTCGATAGCACAATTTCCATTAGGTACATAATCTATTAACATTTTATAAGCTGTAGCATAATTGTTAGAATCGAAATCAATCTTTAAATTGTAATCAGGGTATCGTTCATTATTTAGCTGAACATATGCATTCGTCAAGTTACAATGATCGAAAATTGCATTGTTTACAACTTGTGAATTAGCTTTCTTAGTTTGGAATGCTAAAATTATGTATCGAGGTCTTTGGGATCCTGAATTTGGAGTTAAAGTCCAACCTAAGAATTTCTGTTGAGAGTTTACAATGGTTTGTTCCAATTGTCTATTCAAATAAGGAATAGGTAATGTTATTTTATCCTTAATTTGACGATATAGCTTGATTTTATACTCATCAGACAGTTTGTAAGCTGACATTTTCCAAATTAATTTTGTAATTGTAATTTTACCATCAACTACTTTATCTTGCTGGTTTGCATCTTTCTCATCCGATTTGAATATAGCATTAGAATTATCACCTCTTCTTAAAGTCAGAGCATGTTTCACTCCATAAATTACCTTCTTATAATTTTCACAAAATCCAAACACATGTTCAAGTGGGATAGCAGCGCTGAATTTTCCATTAGCTGAACTCAAGTAGTCATTTCGATCGCTAAATCCTTCGTTTGATTTTTCATTCTTCTTAGTATCGACGCTCCAGAAAAATATCGTGTTTTCTTTAACATTTCGGGGATAGTTAACTAATCCTTTTGGAGTTGTTGTATTCCAGGGAAACTATAACCGTCAATTTCTTCATCTCCAATTCTGTCAGAAACTCTATCAAACAAATGCATTAATCCATTGTTGATTATTGTTATTTGTTCATCTTTAAAATTATAATCACTTCCATCTTCTTTATTCAAAGCTGCTATATATATAAAACTTTTACTAGGTAATACAAACTGATCTTGATTCTGGATAATGATTTTGATATCATTATGTTCACGATTCAGATCAGTACCTATTTGTGGTTCATAGTTATGCGTTTCAATTTTTTCAATTGATTCATCAACTTTAATGTTTTCATTCCATCTTAAAGAATCCATTTTTTAAAGATAATTTTATGAAATTATTTTAATTTCTAGATCTTAGGTGTGATCGAACAGTTACTTCTTCACCTCTAGTATTCAGAGCATGTCCATTTTGATCAGTAAGCCAAATTCTCAAATCATAGAGTAAAGGTTGATATATCGGTAGATAAATTGGTCTATTTGGATTTTCTACTATTTTATATCCTGGTGGGACGTTTGGGAAAAAGGAATATAAAATATTATGCAAAGAACCGTTAAGGTATGAGCCGTTAATTGCACTACAATGAACGAGTATTGCGTTAACAGACATTATGTTCACTATATTTATACTGTCATGTTCTCCAACACCTTCTAAGGTAATTTCTCCAAATCCCAACATTTTATTTAAATATTTTTCTTTATTGAAAAATACTTTTAACGTAGATGAATGGAGAACTATAACGCATTTCAAAGTATTAGTATTTGCTTTGATTTCAATAAAGCCTGGCAATGTTTTTTGAATGAATTCGTTTATACTTTCTATTTCATAACAGCCTATTGGAAGTGTAATTACATTTTCAACACCATTTAATTCATAACAAAATTTATTATTATTTTCATCAATGTTAGGAATAGAATGATACATGACTAACCCAACCAGTGCCATTTCGTGAAATTTATTTTTGTTCAATTCTATTGCTGGACTAAAGTTTATACTTATGTCACTTTTTCTTTCACTAATTACAATGCTTTGAGATTCCATTTTTTAAACAATAAATCATCAAACACCTTTACTTCAGCAGTATTTAATAGACCTTGCTTTAAAAGTTCATGTGTAGGTATTTGCAGTTCATTAAAAACTCCTGTATTTCCAGCGTTAAACGAAGCGAACAATAACTGGTGTCTTTTTACAAGATCATTGATGTTAGATGGTAATACAATAATACCTGATCCTGAAACGTCTGAATCCTCTCTGGGAGGATGACGAGGAGGTATAGGAGAAGATGTAGGAGAAGGTATAGGAGTAGGAGTTGGTCTAAAATTAGACCTTCGTGACGGGTCGAAAAATGGTCTCTGACTTGTTGAAGGACTTTGGCGTCGACGCGGAATTGAGGATTCTACTACTCTTGGGTTTCTTAAAGGAATTGGTTCAGGGCTTGATTCACGACTTGATTCACGACTCGATGGAATTGCTGATCTAATTGTTTCAACTGCAGCTTGAGCTTTTCTTCGATGAACCATTTGATAAAAGGGTTTGATAAATTTAGAATATTTCTCACCCGTATTTGCTTTTATGGTACCGTCTTCCCTCAAATAAGCATTAGTTGAATACAACATGTCAAAATAATTTCTTTTATCTTCATCCGTAAAATCAATAGGATTTTGCTTTGTTAATAGTTCCCATAGTCCAGTTGTGCCTTCGTATACGCTATCTCCAATTTT
Organism: Morinoia aosen; assembly: GCA_030386875.1. NCBI lineage: Eukaryota > Metazoa > Arthropoda > Malacostraca > Amphipoda > Talitridae > Morinoia > Morinoia aosen. The sequence goes on from CM059573.1 coordinate 28,621,078, forward strand.
CAAGTCATTACCCAAAATATCTACCTTTTTATTTCTTAGCATAACTTTACTTCCATCCCATCGTGTGCCATAAGCTTTGTCATACTCATTTCCAGGTTTCCATGCAAAACGCAAGAAATTCAATGCGATAGGCCCAACTACAGTGTTGGATTCATAAGAGGGCAAATCTAGTTTCTCAACAGGTTTTCCTTTGATAGATTCAAGTTTTTCATGAGGTATATCTTTTATAGCCAACCTAGTTTGTTTAGTTTCGTCAACAATTTTAGATAAAGGTTCAATCAACGGCTTGTAAACTTTTTTAACATCATGGTATGAATCTTGTTCGAGTATTTCATCATTTTTGAATTGCTTTTTCAAACTCTTTGCTAAGTTTAGTAAATCTGATTTAGTTTTTATACCAATCAACGCCATTTTTTAAAGAGAAAAATTCAAAAAGACTTTAACTTAATATAAGTTCACTCTGAACTGACATTAAGTTCAGTTGCTGAGATCCATGAAGGTTCATCATAACCTTTCCACTTGACCAGAAGTTTGCCTTTACTCTTCTTAAGAATTTTCTCAATTGCATAAACATCACTAGTATATTTTGATAGTTCTTGTTCATAAAAACTTCCTTTTATTTCTTCATCATCCATTTCTTTTAAACTATAAGTAATTGGTTCAGTAGACAGTGTTTCGGATACAATGAATAACTCATTAGTGAAATTTGGTAAATAACCCTTCCGAAAGTCTTTCCGTTTCTTGCTTATTCTTACTCTATCCCCGATTTTGAGTTTCGGTGATGTGAAAGTTGGTTCGGTTGGAGGGAATAAGTTATCATAAACCTTTGTTCTTTTCCAATGATGCTTGGTTAGGTGTCATTTTAATTGTTCTATGATAGCTATTATTGTAATTTTGCATTATATCTTGTAAAATATTCACCCATTTTTTAGTTTTCATATGTGTAAAATATTTCCACATTTTAGTTTTTAACGTCTTGTTGAAGCGTTCTGTTATGCTTCTCCGCATAACTGTATAAGGAACATCGCTAAGAATCTGGATAATCGTTGTCTGGCCAACAACATATTCATAAATGATTCTAAAAGACCAAATAATAAGTCTGAGAATCAACGAAAGAGCACTTCAAATCGCCTATACCTTCAAATCGCCTATACCTTCAAATCGTTTATACCTTCGAGAAGGATCTTCGCTTGGACTTCGATGGAACGACGATCGCCAACAGAAAATGCCAGGAACTTCAATGAATATTCTTATGTAATGTTTACTTCGTATTAATAATATTTTGTGGGGATTATTAGTATAAATATGTTAACGAGAGTAAGTAACAGCGTATTTAAATAGTTTTAGGAAATATCTTCCATTCATATGTCAATCTGGTTAGATCATAATTGCTAGTCGGCATCTAGGGAGAAGCAGCGGTAGCGTCACCGTGAGGGTTGCCTTCGGGGACTTGAGTCAGTTAGGTGGGAGGCCCCGAAAGGCATTGAAAGAGGTGTGAGCTGCGACGACACCAATCGCTTCGGTCCTTGCGGACTGGGCGTGTGCTTTTATCTAAACATGTTAATAACCTCATCATAACCACCTCAAAGTGAACGTAATTGTGCCTTGCCTTCAAATTCAATCAAGTGACCCGCAAACTTTGCTTCTAATATCAACTAACTATTGCCATAACGATCGATCCGGGCAATACAAAATGGCAGCTTGTCACCTAGAGTCCGGACCACTCTACAAAAGCAGTCGAACCACAGCTAAGTATCTCTCCTTATTCACCATGTCTAACGCCTCCTCCTTCGAACTTTCTAAGTATATATGGTAAAATGCGAATAACCATTATATGTAACTCTTAACCATTTGATTTCCTTTATTGTCAATAGTGAATATTGAATCTGATGTCTATTTAATTCCCTCCGTAAATTAGGATAAGCGATGATGACGATGATATCGAGAAAATGATTGATTCACGAAGCCAAGAAATAAGGCTATGCACTTAAAAATAATATGCCTACCGCTATTCGACCAAACGCTTACCATTGTCTTGAAATTAACATGTCTTATAAATATAAACATTCTTTGCCTAACTAAAAGGCTGGTGGCAGCACTGTCGTGATTTATTAAAGCTAGAAAATAAAAGGAAGTGACAAATAATGTATTTGTGGATGTCACGAAACTAAAATCACGAAAACATCGGCAGTAATTAAAAGACATGAAATGATTATACCGACGAAAACGGAAAAATGATGCGATCACCACCAGGACGTCATACAGTTCTACAACTTGAGCTTTGGTTTCATTTTCTGAACTAAACCACTGAATGTTATGTTTCTTGAATAGTTCTTGAGTGGATTTATTTGTAAACTCTAAACCTTTATGTCTGAACTTTAGAAGGAATTCGTATTTTAAATAGTTTCTGAAAAGAAGTTTTGATTTCTTCGCCTGTCTTCTTACTTATTGGAATTGCCCATGCATATTTACTGAAAATGTCAATTACTGTTAAAATGTAGTTTTTTCCTTGATCTTTATAGTTTTGCATGTCAACCAAATCAGCTTGCCATTGATCATCAATGTTTGATACCTTCACCCTTCTCGTTTTGAAATTATGTTTTATTGGTTTATGAAGAGTGTGAGTTTTTTGAGTTTCTAACCAATTTCGAACAAGAGTTGAAGATAAGCCGGATTTTTTAACAAGTTGATTCATTCCAGTATAACCGGTCTTTGGATTATAATATAAGTCATTCAAGATTTTATCGCTCACATCAGTGAGCATGTTTGAAAGTTTTTTGTCGATTTACCCATACCTGCCCATGACTTGCTTGCCATAATTGCGTTAACTAATTTAGTATCTTGTCGAACGTATTCTGATTCATTTCGATCAGTTGCAACCTCAGCGGCTCTTTTCGCTAGAATATCATCAGCATAATTTCTGTCTTTCGTTTTTAGATGTTATGAATAAAATATGTCATGATTCTTACAAGCCCGATCGAGTGAGTTAACTCGATATAGTGAGTTAACTATAACTTCTTGAATTCGCTTCTGCACCTTAGTTCCTGGACCGCAAAATGAGTAGGTATGTTTATTGTTGAATGAACCGTTTGGGACTTGTTCAGATTGAATATTAGATGGTAATTTCAAATGCATTTCAGGTAATGGAAGTTTTCTAAGCAATGTATTTACAATACCCTTCCCAGTTTTTTCTTCATTAACTATTGATTTTAAATCACTCAAATACTGTTCATTTTCAACAGATAATAAATCTTGGCTATAGAAGTCATTATTGTTGTAGACAATCATTTTTTATACTTTATTTATTGATTATATTTTATAGTGATTTAATGCTAGTGTGTTGATACCATCTGGTAACATATGTCGCTTGTCATCATTATCATTTACTGCAATTTTATTTATTTCTTTAATATATAATTCGTGGTTAACACTTTGGATATTGTACATCGTTTTGTATATCGTTTCATTATTCAATGCTCTCTTATATTCATCCATTGTGATGTTGTTTTCAGTTATGTTCTTACCTACACCTTTTGCTTTCTTACTCACGGAATTTTTCGTTTTGTAACAATATAGTTTTGCTCTAAGACCGACGAATTCTTCGATTGGTATTCCACAAGTTTCGTGTTTCATTTTCCCAATTACTTTCATATTTTTAGTTGTATATAGGAAGTGTTCTTTAGAATAGTTTGATGTATCATACAAGTCTTTATTTCTTTCCATATCTTTGTACAAATCTTTTGTTTCGATATCATAACATAATGAATCTGTATCTGTAAACAACAACTTTGCCTTATTACCATATTTCTTTTTAATATGATTATAATGGAAACCATAAATTAATGTTTTACTTATATCTAATACAGATAACCCTACGTAGATTGGTTTATCAAATTTCAGTCTTTGTTTTTGCATATGACATGCTATCAAATTTTCTGAGAATATTTTAAAACTGGTAAAGTTTGGTTTGTTTGCTAATTTAATTAATTCTTTCTCTGACTTTACTAAACACACATCTACTCTATTTCTAATATTTTCCATTGTTTTACCAAATACTGAATTGTTCATCAGCTTGTAGAAATCTTTTTCAAGTTCAGATTTAGCTTGCTGACGCATTTTTGTATTGATATCAATATATAATTTCATCCATGGACTTTCATCAAACTCTAATATTCTATGGATTTTCTCCAACTTCAATCCTAGATCTAGATATTGTGTTAGAGTTTGAAGATGCCCAACATATTTTTCTCGTTTTCCAAGATGAGGAACTAATTTATTTACATCGTTTACTTTGATATTTTCTGGAGCTAATGGTAAATCATTATTTAGAGCATGTAAGTCTTTCGGATAACTTAAATCAACTTCTAATATATAAACTTTATCTGCTTTGAGTTTCGACTTTGGATCTTTCCATTTACAGTTACCAGTAGGTAATGATCGACACATAGCCCAGCCGTAAAGATTTTTTACATCTATGTATGTGATAAAACAATTTGGTTTTCCTTTATCGAATGTTTCTGGAATATATGGATTGTTTGCTTTCGCATATCGTGTTGATATTGTAGAAATGCCACCTCTTATTCCTTTTTCAATGAATAGGAGCATATCAGGATCTTCAAACAAGTCCAATTCTATTTTTGTATGTTTCAGTAGAGCATCGAAAGTCAATCCTTGAGCTGTAAAATAATGTGCTGCATCTAGAGAATACGTTTTCATACATGTTAGTCTAAATTCTTCAAATACTTCAGATAATAATAATGTATCGACTTTTAGATATAAATTATGGTAATCTTTGAATGTTCTACAATTAAAAGCTCTCCACACTTTGAGTGCATGCTGATATTCATCTTCTGAAATATTTTTATTATTTAATCTACTGTAGAATTCACTATTAGCTGGTAAACTATTAACGTTCATTTTTTCATAACTATTTGCATATTCATACGGATAAATACCTTTTTTGTTGATCAACTCTAATTGTTCTTCATTGAGAAAGAACTTCGACAATTCTTCGTGCTCAGATAAATTCTTTGATAGTTTATCCAGAGACGAAGGTAAAAACCTGTAGCTGTTTAAGAACCGCAAGTCTCTGGTGATATCTTTAAATTTTCCTGTATGTTTACATACATAAGAATCAACTTCTATGGTTTGTGTAAAACTAATATATTCTTCATCTGTTTGTGGAATAACGTTCAACTTTCCGGATATATTTCCAAAGTCTTTCACGAACAAATGAGCATCGTAATTAGACAGATTATGTAAAAACACCGGTATAAAATTTGAATTCCTAATTTTTAAATTACATTTTAAATGAGCTGGACCTCTATAATGACCTGTCAAATGATTGTGGTCTCTAACTTTACAGTTATCTTCCGTAAATTCTCCGCCACATACATAACATCTTGTGGCTTCTTTATATTTTTAGAATTTATCTGATGGTAAATACATTTTCTTATTTATTTTGAACAGACTATAAATTCTCTTGGTTTCTTTTTCTAAATATTTTACAAACTTTTGGAAAGCATCTTTCCCATTATATATTTCTAAACGGGAATATTCACCTGCTTCAGATTTTGTATAGCAACAGAATGAATTAGGATTGTGCTTCTGAATGTTCATGGTGTAACTTGAGTTTTGATTTGGTTGACACGTATCTTTTTTGTCAACGTTGATTCGAAATCAGCATAAATTGTAAAAGGATGCCTAATTGTTTTTTGGTAATGTTTAAATTTCAATTTACTTCCTTCAAGAACATACTCTGCTGGAGTGTGAACTGAACAATCATTAATGTAGTTTGTTAATAAACATTCTTTTGTGAATGGCCATAAACAATATGGACAGATATGTTTTTTATGACCATCTTTAGTTTGCATAAATGGACTTATTGACTTCATTAAAACATAATGACTTTTATTTTCATCTGTTAACAGTAGAAGTGATACAACATCTTCATGTTTCACCTTTGTTATTCTCAGAGGACATAATTCTTTCATGTAATTTAAGTTCTAAACATTCAATGACACATTATTGTTTCTCTCAAATTTATCGATATCTTTAAGTTTCACTGGAAATGTTATGTCTCTGAAATTTAACTTTTCAGCTTCAGTTTTTAATCTTTTAGACATTCTATTGCCGTTTTTCTCATCTCAGCAATAATATCTCGCAACACTACACATAAAGCATTTATTATCGGTATTTTTATTATTGATTAGTTTATAAGTCGACTTTTGAAACTTTTCAGGTAATTCTATATAACTAGAACCTTTGATAGGCTTGTATTCAATAGTTTTTACATTGAAGTCTAATAATTTATCTGCTATCCAGCTCGAGGAGTTTTTTGTATATTCTTCAACCTTTCTAATAGCTTCTTTATTCAGATCATCAATGTTTGTAAAGTTTTTCGATATGCCTACAAACTTGCCTGTATTCATCCATGCTGTTGAATATACCTTTTTATTTTTTTCTTTGTATTTATAAAATTGAACTAAAATTGTCGATTTTATCTTCATATTATCAAACTTTTGCTCTCTCAAAATTGATTTCACAACCGGGGTCATATTCCTCATAAAAACTGTCGGATCTATAACTGATATATCAGAGAACATATATTCCAGACATTTTTCATTTATAGCACATTTTTATCCTTTGAATTTACAGCCATAAACGTTTCTAAAATGCTTCTTTGATTTCTTATGCTGTTGTAGATTTTTTACTTCTACTTTACTTATCTCACATATCTTTTTCTCAAAATATGAATCAGAAATTAATTCTTGATTTATGTTTTTAATATGCTTAGTAGATTTTTGATGTGTTTTTAGATTAGAGACATTTATATTGCATATATTACAGAAATCTTTATTTCTATCAAAATACAGATCCGAGATTAATAGTTTACTCACGTTTTTATTGTGTTTCATGCTTTTCTCATGTCTTTTCAAGTTTATGACGTAAATGTTACATATATTACAAAAATTATTACTTGAAGTCATCTTTACTGAAATTTTCTTTAAATTATTATGCCTTTTTGTATTCTTAGTATTAGATAGATGTGAAACATCAAATGATTCAATTTTTAAAAGTTATTTTCTCAATATATTTTAAAAATTTCAATGTTTTTTACCAATGTAGGTGTTAAAGTATTCTGAAAATTTATGTTAATCAAAATGAAAAGCAATATTCCATATGAAGTAATAGATGCTCAAAAAATTGCAAACTCGATGTATTTACTTTATTTACAACCAAAGGTAGCTCCTTCTCTCGTTATTGCCTAACGAGACAACCAATAAAAAAGAAAAACACATTGAAAATTAAACTTAATAAAATGGAAGATATTGTTACAGACATTCAAAGAGAAGTTGTTCTCAATACTGCAAACAAAATCAATTGCAATTAAATGTTAATCAATTTCAAAATGATGTCGAATTAAATAGGGAAGTTATAACTCAATTAGAGTCAGATACCATTCATCTTGAAACATTAATCAGTAACGTTTCTTATGACACCAAAGGTAGCTTTTTCTCTCGTTATTGCCCAACGAGACAACCAATAAGAAAGAAAAATACATTGAAGAATTGAATTTAATCAAGGAACAAATTAAAAAAAACAATGTTAACAATTGCTACAAACAGAAAATAAATTTTGGAAAATCAGTTGAATTTTATTAGTTAAATAAAATGGTGTATATATGGGAAGACAGTAAAAGAAACAATCAAAAGAATCACTTGTGGTGATCCCAGCGGCAAGCCGCGGACCTCCACAAGACCTGAGAAAAGCTGCCTCCAGACTACAACCGCATCCGTTCCAGAGCACCTCCGGACCCGAAGCAACTAGTCAACCAAACACGGGACCTGAGAGAAGCCGCCTCGCGACTATGAGAAAAGGTGCCCGTAAGCTACAACGGCTTCCTGCCTCCAGCACCACAGGCCCACAAACTCGCGACCAATCAGGACTCACGCCCGGACTCAAGGCTTGCACTCGAGGCCTACATAAGGCGACCCAACAAGGCTCGCACTCACTCAAGCCCTCGTCCTCGTTCAAGTCACATCTCCAGCACCAGCCTCGTGTTCCTGCATCTAGCTTCTGAGATCGACTTTGTCTCTCGCGTACCTGCACCAAGCTCCGGAGACCGGCCCTGCCTATCGACGCCCCAAGGTGTTGCAAGGTCTTAAACCTAGTAGCGTCTTGACGCTTCAAGGTGTTTCAAAGCCTTAAAAAAAGTCACGTTGCAACGCCCCGCGCCGGCGGCGTCGGCCAAGCCGCTCAACGACATCTCTCGCCCGCTCCGGCCGGCTAGCCTCGCCGCAGCTACTTACCAGCTACCACGGTGAACCGCGTGGCGGCTGGGCCCGACCCAGCTGACTAGCCTCGTCTCGGCGCCCCGCTAGCACCAGCTGACCTGTTCGTAACAGTCGCACGACGTAGCACCAATCATCACGTCTCGCCGCTGCGTTCGTAAGTAGCGTCCTCGCGGACGTTACCCGCTATTGGTGCTTGTTTCATTCATTACGTAATTCTCGAATAGGATTGTATTTCAATCATCACGTATTAGTACTATTCTCGCATAGGATTGTGTTTCAATCATTACGTCATTCCCGAATAGGATTGTGCTCCAATCATCACGTATTTGTGCTATTCTCGCATAGGATTGTGTTTCAATCATTACGTCATTCCCGAATAGGATTGTGCTTCAATCATCACGTATTTGTGTTATTCTCGAATAGGATTGTATTACAATCATCACGTATTAGTACTATTCTCGCATAGGATTGTGTTTCAATCATTACGTCATTCCCGAATAGGATTGTGCTTCAATCATCACGTATTTGTGTTATTCTTGCATAGGATTGTGTTTCAATCATTACGTCATTCCCGAATAGGATTGTGCTTCAATCATCACGTATTTGTGCTATTCTCGCATAGGATTGTGTTTCAATTTATGTCATTCTCGAATAGGATTGTACTTCAATCACCACATATTTGTACTATTCTCACATAGGATCGTGTTTCAATCATTACGTACTTCTCGAATAGTATTGTATTTCAACCATCGAGTATTAGTGCTGTGTTCCAATCATTACGTAATTTACGGGTAACGAACAGCGCTCATAGTAGTCACCGAGGGCCCTGTGTAATGGTCCGTGTTCCGTGTACCTAACAGTCACCAATATAATTACCGTGTTACCCCCGTGTTGTCCATATCCTGCCGGATACGGTTGTACCTCAGGCACTCGCTTCGGGCTATCCTATCACGAAAAAGATAGCTCAAAGTCTGCCCGAAGCGTGTTGCAGCCTGTGGGAGAACACCACACACTTCATTTTTCCTTCTCCTGGCTTGAGATGTCTCATCGTAGGGAGATCAAACTGTGGTAAAACTTCTTTATTAATAAAGCTTCTGTTAGAAAAATTTGTTGATTTTAATCTTTTTTTTTCTGTACAGTAAATCAATACATCAATCAGAATATAAGTTGTTAAAGAATGCTTTTGATAAGGGCTATAATCAATCTGGAAGAATTGAATTATTTGTAAAGGGCAATGGTAAAATTGACGATTTCCTTGAAAATTTACCTATTAGAAGAAACTCAAAATCTAAAATTGAATACTTTCAAGATATGACAGCTATTCCCGACCCAAGTGATGTAAATTCTATAAACAAAAATCTTTTTATTTTCGACGATATAGCTACTGAAATAGATCAAAGTCCAGCTGATAGCTTTTACACTAGAGGTAGACACAACAACTGCAGTTCAATTTACTTATCACAAAATTATTATTTATTACCGAGACAAACAATTAGAACAAATGCTAATATACTGATTCTTTTTGGTTTAGACTCGACTGATTTGAAGAACATTTACACAGATATATCTCAGGACATGCCCTTTGATGAATTTAAAGAGTTTTGTTCTAAAACATTCAAAGAACCATATAATTATATCTTTATTAATAAAGACAGACATCCACTTCAACGAAGGTATTTTCAAAACTTTGATAAATTATATATTCCTAAAAAATAATTCAAAAAATGGAATTATTCCTTAACATACTATTTATTGTTTTTGTTTATTAAACAAAGGAATTTATATTTAAAAGATGCTTGGTCGTTTGTGTAACTGATTTCTGGTTATAAAAAGTCAAAAATTCGTCAAAGAATAAATCTTTCATGAGAATTTTTTCCTAAGTAATTTCCATTTTAAGCTAATTGTGGTGAATTGGGCTCTGATTGGTAGTCCTCTTACTACTAATATCTTCAAAAATATGTCCTGTAATTGCTCTTATGAAGGCTGTCAGAAACATACTTGCGCAGGAAAATCAAAGAATATAAAATGACCACGGCCCAATTTAAATTTAGTTCAAGTTTAAAAAAATAAGTAGTTACTGCTTCCAGGTAGCAAATGATTTGAATAAAAATATTATGAAAATGTTTTAAGCTCCAATTCCTTTCTACTCGTTTGATTAACTGTCGATCATGTTTTAGTACACTGAATTCATCAATTCATCAGTGATTGTATATTTCAATTCTTCGGTGTTTTGAGGGGATTAAAATATGTTTTTTTAATTGTCCCCGTAGAAAATATGGGGACACAGTGTTAAATATGGGGAGCTTGGAGTCCACCCAATTCCTTTATTTAAATTACAGTAACCATGCGGTTATTATAAACAGCTCTGTTCTTAAACTCAAAGTCAGATTTTTTTTCGTTCTTTATGTGAGATATTGGCATCATAGATACATGCCAAGGTTCAGTAAACACGAAGATAAGGTTAATTTTTTCGAAAACTTTAAATTAAGTTAAATTGTGGCTTATACATTTTATTTTTGACTTTCCGGTGCAATGCTTCTGACAAACTTCAGCAGAGTAATTACAAGTAAGTATACAGGGTGAGTTTCAAATCTGGGTAATGCAGGAATCTTTAATATCTCCAATAACTCAGGATGGATTAAGAAAAAGCATGTATGCAATCCTGAGAAACACTTCTATTTTAATTATTTTAGCCCCCCTGAGCGCTGACAAGATTGCGCAGGCTGTTCATCACATCGCTGGTGAGATCTAGTCCAATTCCTTGGATTTCATTTCAATTAAAGCTTTTTTGCTGTAGACTTTAAAGCTTTCCGCGATGAACTCTTCAAATGAAGTGTCTACCGGCAAAAACCTACAAACGTACAACTCAAAGCATCCATCAACGTAGTAGAAATCCAAAGAATTGAACAAGATCTTACCATCGCCGTAAAGAACAGCTTGCGTAATCATGTCGATTCTTGTCTGTTTTCAAGAGAGCGGTACATGAAAAATATTGTTTTCAAATGAAATCAAAATGAAATTTTTTTATCCTCCTCAGAGTTGAATGAATACTTTGTTTTTTCAAATTTATCCGAAATTGAGGAAATTATAAAAGATTCTTTTTGGACCTATGCTGAAAAATCACCGTGTATTTTTGAAGGTATTTTTATCAAAATGTATTGAATTAGTTGGAAAGCGTCCGTCGAAAAATACACTCGAAGGGAAAAATGCAGCAATTAGTTTTTGAATTACATTATTTTGCTTTTGGGTTCCGTTTTTCGCAGGACACCCTGTATTACTAAATGCATTGTCAACAGATATATTTAATGAAAGTGTATCTAGTAATGCAATTCTGCTAAATACATGAAGGAATGTGTCCATTTATAAAGATTGTTGTGCTTCCGAGTTTTTTTAATTTTATGTCCACCTCATCTTGTCTACGGATCACTTGAAGAGTGCGCACTCTAAATGACGCTGGTCTGCTTATTCTTCAGTTTGTACGAAACGGGTGATTTTTCTTCCTGTGCAATTGGGCGATTAAATAAGTTTTGTGATCCCATAATTCTCATTCTCTCATAATAATTAGTTGTGTGATCCCATAACTTTGCTGAAATCATTACCAGCTGCTTGGGATGTTATAGGTATATCCATGAAATAATTTTTTCGTACTTATTTATTAGTTGTTGTATCGCTGGCACTTAACTTCAGAATATGAAGTAATTACTTCTATAAACAATGATCTTGAACTGTCTAGATTTTGATGATGGTGATTTCCTGATGGTGATTTCACATCTGATGGTGATTTCCAAATCCTGTTTTTACTCGTAAGGCTACGATAAACCCTTATGGAGCTTATTTTTAGGTCGTTCAAGTCGTGTGCCGCTCTTTAATTTAGGAATTACTTCAAGGGTGCTAAATTATCAAGTGATTCTTGCCTATTTAAAACATTTTTGAAAAACCTTTATATTGGAGAGAGCGATTCCGTGATGATTCAGTTCTTTTAGTAACAGAAGGTGGGTCTAGAGAATTTTGTTTTGAGTTAAAATTTTTAATTTTTAAAGGTACGATTCTCTGTTATTCTCAGAAGAACACGTGCTTCAGAACTAACTAGAAGTATTTACTACTTAAGCCTTCCCTATTGCAGTTACAAGCGTTTTAAATGCTAAACTTGAACTATACGGGAGTCAAGCAGTTGTTCTAGAGCTGTCTGCGGAAAAGACAAAGAGGAGGCACAGCGAAATTTTAAATAATTAGTATATTGGCTATTAAATCTATTTATTCAAGGTTCTGTTGACGACCCTCTAATTCTTAATTTTCCATCAATGACTTAGTTTCTTACCATTGCTGTTCATAAAATTTTATTTGCAAGGTAATCCGTACTTTGGACTACTGTTTATTACTTTCAGTAAGCCACGGGGTGAATAAAAGTTACAATTGGAACATTTTTTCTTGGTGATAAATCAATTCATTACATGTTCTGGCGAATAAATTCAAGAGTTGGAATGTTTTTTTTCCCTCGAGTCCGTACGTTGCTAGAAATAAAACAAGTATAAACTTTATATCTGACAGTAAATAATGTCCAAGGGCAGCATTGTGGTTTAAATAAGCTACGAGGATTCTATGTATATTGCAACCTTTCAGGAGGGGAACAAATTCTGAAGGACAACTTGGAAAAACATTGAGATTACTTTAGTTTCCAACGTAGAATTGATCAAGCAAGCAAAAACTAGGCCACTCAAATTAGAGAAAACTTTAAAAATCGAGTCAGTGATTTTCATCGTCAGAAGTACCATTAAACATGCATGCAGATCTATACACACATACATACACGTACAGCTCCAAGTTCAACCCATTGATAATACCAGACGTGTTTTCAACGAAAGAGAGTCAAGAAGTGAACGAGAAAACTTAACTGTTCATTCAAAGGATAACAAATTAACTATCTCAAATCACATAATTTAACTAGAAAATCAGCTTCATCGTTCCTTGGTTAAAATTAATTTCTGAAATTGACCAACGTAAACAGTTAAAATAATTCAGTTTGGACGAATTGGGTCGCAGCATTGTTTTGGCTTCTGACAAAAAGACAAAGTTTTCTCAAAAACATGGTTGATTATGCCGTGGCACAGTGGTTAAGGCATCGTCCTTCAATGAAGGTGTCGAGGGTTCGAATCCCGCCGCTGCGCGGCGATTGGGTATAAGGGAAAACTCAAGCACACTACCCCACTCAACCCAGGTGTCGGAAATGGGAACCGGCTTTAAGGGGGAAACCGTCATAGTGTCCTATATATAGTGTTAGTTATACGGCATTTGAAAAACCAATACACAAGATGATATGTATCAGGCTTGATTGTAAATAAAGTATCCTTTGATGCCGATATTTGTTTATGTTGAAAGAAGTTCGAGTCGCATTCACGTAATTTTCACAACGTTTTGACAAATATGTTACATTATTCATACTCGTAAATAATTATCTAATAAATTTACACAATTATAAAGGTGATTGTCCACCCGCAGAGGAAAAGAAGTTTTTGCTGATAGTAAAATGAAACACATTGAAACTCGTTCTTCATACTTCAATTAAGAAATTGTCTTTCTTTGTTTGCATTTATTATACAATTATCAAAGGAAAAAATATTTCATTATGTGCTGGAATGTTGAAGTTATTCACCAAACTTCTCCTGTTCTTTCTCTGTCATAAAATTGAAAATCATGTTTCTCATGTACGGAAACAATATCTAACGATCCTGGGTATGGCATAGCCTTCTAAGTAGGCATAGTAGTTTTATTAAAACAAATTTATTCTTATGTTTTTATTGGGTTGGCTAAAGTCCCGTTTTTTCATCTTTTCGACCTTCTGAAGATCGTTTTATGTTAAACCTTTCTGCTTGCATTTGAGCCCATGAACTGTAGGACCAAGTAGAGCACTACGGATAACGAATGCGTTTTTACTTCAGAAAGGAAAGAAAACAACAGTTACTTACACGAATGTCTATGCCAGTTTTTGTTGCCTGCCTTCATTTTTTAAAGTAAAAAGCATTAGATATCAGTAGTGCTCTGCTTGGTCCGCCATTTCAAGGGCTCGAACGCAAGCTAAAATGTTAGAATTTCTCTACTTTGAGGCTCACTCGCATTACACTGACGTAAGCATGGTCGCTGTACCGAATACAGGATTTAGAGAATAAGAATAGGCAAATATCCTTAAGGAGGTCGGAGAGATGACATCAAAAAAACAAACGTAATTTTTGTCCAACCCAATATTCATATGAAAAATTTGGCTTTTTTCACTACCCCCAGCAATACTTATTTTTCAGCAACATCAAATGATCACTGGTATGATTTTGAAGTTATACATTCAAATAATTCGGTCCAGTTTCGCTCGTCTCTGCCCTATAGCCGACACTATTATGACTATGATTGAGTCATGCACGAAGGCGCTGCCTGACATGCATTTGCTTTATGCGATGCACCATGTGTTTTACAAATAAGGCAATCGTTTTTACAGTTGGATGCTGTTAAACAAAATGGTGACTTCGGTAAACGCTAATTTCCTCATCTAAAAAAATTTACTTGAAAACTGTTAACGAGTTTTTTAATGTAACTGCAGCAATTTTTTAACCGATGACATCAATTCTCGCTGCAAAAAAAAACTCTATGCCCCAATGCCATCTAGAAATACAGTTATAAATGCTGAAAATAAATAATCGGCTTATTTAGCTATTTAAACGGCTTGGTATTCACTAATTTAGCTCTGCGTTTAATGCTTTTATGTAATTCTTATGTATCACACTACTTGAATATCCAATTAAAAAAACTGTTGGAACTTGAAATATATAAAAACTGTTGGAACTTAAAATATAATAAGCTGTAGTTTGACACAATAGCTATGTAGATCAGAATGGGAGTATTATCTGGATTGAAAGAATGACGCAAGCATTATTAAATATGCTAAGACTCTACACTTGAATATAAAATCTGAAGATAATGTAAACTTTTACCTGCTTACCAGGTCACTGAGGGAGTTTTCATAAAGCTACTGACCGACCGGTAGTCACAAACTCAAATTTTCGGAAATACTAAATCAAAACTAAATGAAGGTACGATCCAGTTATGTTTGCTATTTTCAACATTACTTACTACAGTTGACTTTGCATTTGAGTTGAATACTAAACTTCAGTTTGACCAGCCGCAGTCAAAGTATTAATGAATTTCTGAGGTAATTAGACTTAAATTATCAAAAGTTGAAGATAGCCCTAACTAAAAAATATTAAGTAGATCTGAATGTTACATCGTTAATAAAGATGTTTATTTCGTTAACCAACCGTAAATAAATTAGCAGTTAAATGCCTATTTTGCTTGGTTTTCAACCTAAATTTCATACAAATAAAGGCTTAGAAAAGATCTAAACGAATTTCTGAGCGATCGTTCTTTAACTGGAAATGAAGAAGGAAAATAAAAATTTAGCTGGTGAATTTGAGCACAATTCAAAATAACTTTTAGCCCAGAAACTAAGCTTCTTATCCGTGTCTTATTAAACAATTGTTTCTTTGTTCGAACTCATGAAAACTTTCCTTGAGGTCTAAAATTATTTGTGTAAAACCGACACAAATTATCCTCGTAGAAAGCAATGACTCAAATAATAATTCAGTAACGATGCAACTGAACTTAGATGTAGGTGTGTTTAAAGCATTACCTTATAATGTATCCCGCGCGGCAGGACTGCGAAAATTAGCCGGTAGGAGTCTTCCTCCTCACCAAAAAACATCAGTCTTTCGCTCATACATGAACAGGCTGAGGGCATAACAAGAAAAAATCTCGACAGCATAGACTCCACATGCTTGACGTTGTCATGGACAACACTTCCATTGAAACATTTGCTCGCGAATGCATATCACATATTAAGTCCAGAAATTCGGAAGAGTCTGATCGATTCTGAATTTAAAATAAAGAATCTGGCGAAACAAAGTGGAGCTATTTGGGAGAAAAATGAGTTCATTCCATCTTTGGAGAAAACAGTCCTTCTCGTAACGATAGCTGGTCAAAAACAATGCTATTATTTGCTGTTCCTACATTCTTATTCAATTTATTCATCTAAATATGCTGATGCTCTCCATGCTCGAAAGTTCAAAATGATTGCTGATGGGCAAAATGAAATAAATGAAAATGTCTCTATGACTCCAGCCGATTTCAAAATTTTTGGCTCTGCGTAAACACCCTATGATCTCAGGATTTTAGAGTCTAAATATTTTCAAACGAAACCCTGATCTGAACAATATGGACAGCTCATACTCTTCGCAAATAGCAAAAAATAGTAGAAACCTCTTCACTACCAGCCCAATTTCATTTGGTTTGGTATTTTTTGTTTTTTCTTTTCTTTTTTAACATGTATTTTTGTTCTCATGATATACTAATACCTACTATTCATTGTACTTTTGATCTATTATTTCAGACATAATGATTTTTTTTTTAAACTGATGATGGAGCGAAACTCCGAAACATTTTCTTTAAAAAGATGAATAATTTCCTCGGAATTTTCTTATTTTAAAGTTTCTGCTTAGGTTACGACTAATGCAAACCAGTGATTTGCTCAAATATAATAAAATGATTTTAACGCTTTTCGGCGTTCGGTGATACCCAAAATCAAAGTGGCTGCTACTATTAAGAATTAATATCGGCTGCTCACATATGAATGGGTTCTTTCAGGATGTGGCTGAACAGGAAGTACGGTGTATTCCGTACACCATGACAGGAAGTCTCTCGCAAGCCTGTGCCTTCCGAAGTGCCGTCGACGTGAAAAGAACTTGAAGATTCGGTGGGTACCAGTGCTTTGATTGTTGATCGACGGCTTATTCTTTTTGATCAATATTGCTTCGATAATTGGAGTTTGTTATTCTTCGGTTGGCGATGTAGTATTTTTTGGAGTTCACCAGTTGTAATCGAGTTAGATGCATATGTGTTTGTCATTAGTTTGATATTTTTGGGCCTCCAAACGCTAGGGACATACTTAGTCGCCTGATATGGGTGGAGGTTGTCCTGCCTACGTAAGAATGGCTATTGGACGCTGACGTCTATGCGGACCACGAGGAAATTAACTTCATTTTTCATTCCACGCTCTGATGTAAATTTTACAATCGAATTTGCTCCAAACCGCTCATTCCGTTTCGTGAGCAATTCAATGCTGTCGGTTGCTACAAAACAGTCATCGACATAGCGACATCATGCGTATGATTTTATTTCAGCATAGTTTTCAAGGATTTCATTTTCCAGGGCTGTAAAAAAGTTGGCTACTGTTACCCCCATTATAGACTCTCCATTCAGACACTATCTTTTTGTAGGTACTTAGTACCGTCTATAGGGATTAACGCGCGTTTGGCTGCACTTCATTTCAAAATTTTTTCAAGTGGCCTAAATTGGTGAAGCAATCAGAAATTTCTCGATAATTGTTGCACTAACCAAATCGATTGTGGAAGAACAGGGACTTTTTGTGGACAGGGACTCGATGTCGAGCTATGCAATCATACCTTATGGATTGGTGGCTCTGAGGGTTGTGAAAATTCGTACGTAGATTGGATTTAGTACTTAGACGGTAAATACGATGACATTATTTTATTGAGTTGCTTGGCTACCATGTATTTGGGAGTAAGAACCTGTGCTGTGATTGCACGCATTGACTTGTGTAGCTTGACCGTGCCGACCATGTATCCCGGGCTGCATTTGCTTATTAATTGTTAGATTATTCTTTTGGGATTTGTTTTTGTTATTGGTATCAACTAATTGATTGATTTATGCCTTTACGTGATACGGGAAAACTTAAGCTGGCTTTAACCTCCTCTGGCTGACAATTGAACAAAAGTAAGATGATTATTTGCTTCAATTTCCTGTGCGTTATTTTTGAAAAGATTTCAAAACTCCTTATCAATTTCAGAAAAAGTAAGCCGGGGAGAAAAAATTATAAAAAAATGAAAAAACTTGTATGTCATGCAACCCGTTAGCGAATGGCGAATTTGACAGACACTTTCAAACTCCAGCAGTAGAGTATTAGATCAATCAACTTCGGTAAAGTTTTGCTATGTTAAATCATAATCAAACTGAGGAATTTCAACAAAAGCGGGCAGAAATTTCGAAGAAGTCATCAAAAATTTCAGGAATTCTGAATCAAATGAATAAGCTTCGTTTCTAAGTCAAAACCTATTTGTTCAACCATGATTCTTTTTGATCAGATTGAAAAGCATAGTTCATAGGAGTTCAAAAACCCACTTCTATCTCGTAAGCGCACGCATGTAGTCTGTGACTCACTGTTATATTAATATTACATGCAAGCGTTCGGCTGGTGTTTTAAAATCTTACTACACTGCCAATTGGACCTCTAACGAGCAGTCTGACTGCTCTGTTCCTCTGCTAGAAAAATGATGCAAACTGTCATAGGCACAGGCGTTCAACTTAAGAGATCGTGAAATAGAAAGTTAAAAATTACTCGAAAGAGTTTACAGCGTCTTCAGAAAAATCTGTAGAAGTCACCAATGGAGGTAGTGAAGTGTATTGCGTGTTGGTCGGTTTACTTGACTCGATAGTCAGATGGCTCTTAATTATGAAAGCAAGTGAGAGTACATGAAAGATTGAGCATAAGTGCGCGGGGGCTCAGGAGTAACGAGCGAAGTGATCGGCTTACGCTTCATTCTGGAACGAAGACAGAAGGTCAATGCGGTGTGAAAGTAACTGCGTTGACGTTGCCAATTTTTATCTAAGCTACTGCTGAACAATTTTTTGACTGCATTTAGTGCCAAACTTAAATATTTAATCAAAATCACGCTTCTCCGCCCATCTTAGAGATAGAATGGTATTTGCCCCTAAAATAAGTGGAGCTGTACAGTAGTTGGTACGTGGTAATTGAAAAAAATAGTTTAAGGACAAGAAATGCAAGGGTTCAATGTAGAAATACAGTTCCTACCCATTGTATCATTCTGGGAAGAGTTACGATTTTTCTTGAACACACGCTTGTCAGCCAAATATTCGATTACCCATGTACATATAATGATGTGTCACCAGTTGCAGGCATTAGAACCTCAGGTTAACAGGTTAACAAGCTAGATATTAGCTAGCGAAAGGCTGACGCTTTAGAATCTCGTTACGCTGCCAATTGGAGCTCTAGAGAGCAATGCTGACAGCTTCCCATCCTGGGAAAATGATACAAACGGCCTTAGGCAAAGGTGTTCAACTTGCGTGAGCGTTAAATTGAATTTACTGCGGCCTCAAAAAATCTTTGCACTGAGGATTTTTGAGCGGGAAAACTCAGATGACGTCTTAATGATGTTATCTAGATCAAATAAGTAAATAGAGTAACTCGGTGCTTATATACAGGGTGTTGCAAAATTGTTGGTACAAGCTTCAACTACTAATAGAAAATATTGATATAAGCACTAATTCTTCAATGAACAAAGTTCAAAAAACTCTTCGTTGATGAGATATTATGCTTATATACTTTTAAGACTCATTTTTCGCAGCACTACGGCGAATTCGCAAAAGACAGGAACAGAGCAATAATATTTGGGAGAAATTCAATTGCCAAATTTAGGCAGGATTGATGCCATGTACCCATTTATTCTTATTTGTAGAATGTCTAAAAACTTACTATTCACGAATTTAAAAAATTTCCAGAAAGAAGAAATTTCTAGCACGTTCCAGTCAACGTTAGCAACCTCTAGTGTGAACCGCAATCATTTCTCAGTTAGCTTCGTGACTCAGTACTGGTAAGATGAACCGCCCAACAAATGCAGAAATCGCTGATATGCATTTCGTCTATGGCTCTGCTGATGGTAATGCAAGACGTGCCGCAAGAATGTACCAAGAACGTTACCCTAATAGACAGGTGACTATTATCGATTATTCACTGCTTTGCACCGAAGATTGTGTGAGAACGGAAGTTTCAGTGTAAACAGAGTGAATGCTGGCCGCCCAAGACAGCTTGATCTGAATCATGAGGGAGGTATCTTGAAATGCCGCAGCAGCATCTCGTGATACAGCAACATCTATAGGAATTCAAGATCACACTGCAGTGTGGCGGATATTGGATCGGAATAACTATCATCCGTATCACTTTCCGAGAGTCTAGGGACTACTTCCTGCAGATTATACTCCTCGCAAACGATTCGTGCAGTGGTTTTTGAATCAGGGGTTAGAAGATGCCCATTTCGCACAACACGTGTTGTTCACGGATGAAGCTATCTTCAACCGTGGTGGAATGTTCTATTTCCATAATTTTCACGAATGGCAAACGAACAACCCTCATGTCATCCATGAAATGGAGACCAACATCGCTTCACTGTCAATCTTTGGCCAGGTATTGTTCATAATATCAAATCATTGGCCCATACATTCTGCCAGAGCGTCTCACTGAGAATGTTTACAGAATCTTTCTTGAAGAAGTCCTTCCGGATATATTGGCCGATGTTCCATTTGATTTTCGTAGAAGAATGTGGTTTCAGCATGATGGAGCTACGGCATATTTTGCTCTGAATGTGAGATGTTTTCTTGACCTCCAATTTCTAAATCGATGGATTGGTCGTAATGGTGCAGTGTCTTGGCCGCCAAGATTTCTTGATCTGACTTCGTTAGATTTTTTTTGTGGGGGCGCATGATAAGTGCTGTTTGTGAAACACCTGTCGAGTCGGAAGATCTTGTCGCCAGAATTATTGCAATCGCTGCTGGAGATATTGCTGAGATGCCTGGAGTCTTTGGAAACGTACGCAACTCCGTGCGACGAAGATGTCGGACGTACTTGAATCGATGCTCAGGGTAAACATTTTGAACAATTAGTGTAATGAAGTCCTCGCTACTAATAAATTACCTGTTTTTAATTGGTTTTTAATTACCCTCTTGTGTATTAATAAGCAGTGTACTTATTTTACAAATCAGGTTATCTGAAAAATGAATCATTGTTTGACCTTTTTTCATTCATGAAATAGTGCTTACATCAATATTTTCTATTAGTAGTCGAAGTTTGTACCAACAATTTTGCAACACTCTGTATAGTTATAGAAAACACTGCTTTGATTTCAACGAGACTATCTAGGTGCACTAATACTATTTTAACAGTGTACAGCAGGTCGCACCATGGATACATCACTCCTGCGACGAACAACCTAGCAGCTGCCTCTGACATAACTAAGCGCACTTGCGTCACTGAATGTCACGTTTGTTGATCAATCTTTGGATGCATTTCCTGCAGGGATTTATTTGTATAGCCTCTCCAAGCAAAAGTTTCTTGACTGCCGGCGAGCTGGTATATTCAAACCAATCTATAGCTGAAGTTGGATTGTTCTCGCAGTGATGTTTTTAAGTAGAAACGATTGTTTTTTCGCTACGGCCATGCATGTTATTGTTAGTTGTGATATCGCTCGTTCTAGGATCTTGTCAGAGCGTACTTTGTCTATTTTAGCGCTCTAGATTCCCATTATTCTGAGTGGTATGACCGCAATGGAGTGGGGCTGTTGATACTCGTATTTTCGAGTTGTAAACGACCAATTAGGATACCCGGGGGTTCGTGGCCACGAATGTCACTGACTCTCCCTAATGTAGCGGAATCAGTATCCAAAACTTCAAGCTAAGAAAGTTTCGTCTGATATTACTGAAGTACGAGCTATAAGGCGTCACAGTTGGTGAGAAAGAGCAAAACGAGGCATTGAGTAGTGGCATTTGCAAGTAATTTCCTCGATGTC
This sequence comes from Morinoia aosen, assembly GCA_030386875.1. Taxonomy (NCBI): domain Eukaryota; kingdom Metazoa; phylum Arthropoda; class Malacostraca; order Amphipoda; family Talitridae; genus Morinoia; species Morinoia aosen. Next base: position 28,643,069 of record CM059573.1, read on the forward strand.
TTCTTACTGGAAATAGAGGTAAATTTTATATTTAAATAGAAATCGACGTAAATTTATACTCCTTTCTCATAACAAAAAGTGATCTCAGTGCCGCTTTCCCTCCGTTGGAGGATTAAAGCTTGGAATGCGTATTTTCTAACATCCGTGAGGGAATTTACCACCGAGCGTTTGAAAGGTCTTTGACGTGATTTCTTACCTTAGTATTGATAAATCTTGCGTTCGAGAAATAACTGTCTCCTCTCTTTTCTATGATTCAAAAGATAGGCCCATTGTATTTCAATGAATCTAATCCTAACTTTACTTTTGAGTGTGCAGTTTTTGTTTGTATGAATTAATGCATGATATGAGGACTTAAATTAATATCATTTTACATCCTCTGCCGTTAAACTTTTCTATCAGCTTAGTGAATGTTCAATTTATGTGACCTAAGTACATTAAATGTAAAAATAGAGGTTTCCATTGGAAGTCACAGAAGTCACTGAACTTCGTCGGGCCCTCAAATGTCAACTAATTTTATGTTGTAGTTCTAAGTAAGGATTTTGCTGACACATTGCATGTGGAAATGAACTAGTTAAATCGTTTACTCTGTGTGGGAACAATGTAGCGCGTAAAAAACGCGAGTACACGGCTAACTTTCTAAAATTCCCATACCAGGAACGCAAGGGAAATCTACCCGCAAATATTTTTTTTCATTTTTTTAAAGGTACCCAAAAAGTACTCGGAGGGGTTTGTACGCAAAGAAGTCCGTGAGGGCTTGGCGCAAGTCTGCTTCGTTGGTGAAGGATTTCCCACGAAGATGATTATCCTGGGAGTGTAAGAGGGGGGTAATCGAATGGCGCAAGGGCAGGCGAGTAAAGTGGATGGGACAAGGTCTCCCACCCAAGTTGCTCTATAGTATTCCTGACCACTCGCGCGACATGAGGTCTGGCGTTGTCATGGAGGAAAAGCATACCTTAGCGATTCACAAGTGCTGGCTCCTTCTAGCGCAATGCCTATTGCACACGTTCCAAGTGCTGCGAGTATAGGTCTCCAGTGACCGTTTGGCCCGTTGGTAGCAGCTCATAATGAACCACTTGACGACCTGTCCACCAGACACAAAGCATAACCTTGCGTGGGTGCATACGCGGTCTTATTGTGTAAGGGACAGCATTCTGAGGTGACAACCAATGTCTGGAACGCTTGGGAGTTTTGTACAGAACCCACTTTTCATCACATGTAAGCACTCGATTGAATAAGGATGCGGTACGGTGACGAGAAAGCAGCAATACGCATGCGGCCACTCGTTGTCCTTTGTGAACCTCCAACAGCGTGTGTGGAACCCACTTGCTAAGTATGTATGTCTTATTTAGGCGGTGGAGGTTGAAGTCTGACTGTTTCATCGGAAACGTTGAGCTGTCTTGCAAGTTCACCTCGACTACTATCCTGTTCGACGGCCGCATTCAAAACTCCGTCATTCACGACCTGCATGTGGTCGTCCACTGCGAAGCTAATCACGGATGGAGAAATCTCCCAGATTTTAAATTTATTTTTTTGAAATCGTTGGATCTTTGAATTTTTTAAACCAACACCTTGCCGAACGTTCATTCATAGTACTATCCCCAAACGCTTGACATATGCGGCGACTTGACGCAGCTGCTGATAAGCACACACGAAGTCGTAAAGCCAACTGCTCCGAACGAGATCTGTAGACACCCATCCTTTTCGACTGCTGCAGCTGTGCGGCTTATAACTGATAGCCAAGCACGGTGCGAGTGTTTTTATAACATATGATGTTCCTACTTTCGGCTGTCCGAATGTGAAAACAATTGCTACAAGCATTGGGTAAATAATTCAAGTTCATTCAATGGCTAAACAAAAAACGGACAGAACTTTTTTGGTTTCTTTGGTACAATAGTATTTTACACTACTTTTACTCACAATTGAAAAATACATGAAAAAATTTAGTATGTAAACTAAAATTAGACATGTGGCAGTTTTTGCTTAATGGATTCTCTTTAATTTTTCACTGACTTAATATGTATCGCAGTTATTTCGTGGAATTTAGGAATTTGAGTATTTACTGTATTCTTGTCTGACGATTGTAATTTCGTTTTCATAACAGACGGTTGCATCACCGGTTTGTAATATTGGCTAAATTTTTCTGGTATAAAAAATTCATTCTTCTGTCCCATTTTTTCCCCATTTTAGTACTAATTTTTTTCTAGAATTTTTAAGAAACAAAATGGAAAGAGGATATAACGTCATTTTAAGAGGCGTTTGTTCACTAGTCACATCAGTTTGTGCGTTTGATGGTATTAGTAAAGTGAAATTTGATTAATAACGAAAATTTTATTATGATTGAAATAATTGTCCAGTAGTACGTCGCAGCAACACTCGGTATTTCTCACAAAACATTCCTTCCATGCTCCTTTGCCTTCTAGTCAGTCATGAGAGATCATTGCAATAGGTCAAATCAAGTTCTCAAGGATTTTGATTCCTCATCACAGTGTACATACAGATATACATATACCAGGCTTCTCCTCCCTGCAGGACGGTAGCCGACAGCAGGCCACAATCATCACTCTTAAGGGGTGTTTACACTAGGGGACATTTCGGCCCTGAGGCGCGACTCGTGTAGACGAGGCTCACCACAGAGGTTCAAATTTGTGTGTGAGTGTCTGAAATTCCCTATTCGCTCTGATCGAATCCGTGAAGCGCGCCGCATGTGAGCAGCGCAGCGTAGACCGGTCAGTGTGCAGTTGATAGTCATCAAGTGAGGTAGCGCCTCTCGCTCATCCGTTATGGCTGACTCGACACTGCCGCGAGAAATTACACTGCTTTTAATTGAAAAAGTACTAAGCCCATCAATGCATTTGGCAGAATAAAAGCTGCGAATATAAGGAGGCTGCTTTCCATCATATTTTAATGAAAATGAACGGATAGAGTAACATTTCGCTCATGCAAATAAAAAAGAGATTACGTAGCTTACGATGCAGCAACAATATTCACACAAGCTCGTCTACAGCAATCCATATTTCATAGCAGCAGGCCACACTGACTGGTTCTGTGCTGCATGGCTGCCACTTTTGTTTGACCAAAAAAATCTAGTGTAACCTCAAAAAATATCTAGAAACTTCTAGATTTAAAAATAAAACATTCAAAAATATATCTAGAAATAAATTAATTATCTACAATAATAAATTAGTTGAACAATAGCATATAAGAATATTTATATCATAAATTGCTTTATTTTAGGTAATTTGTCTTTACATAAATTATCTAGTATTCTGATATTTACCCTAATAAAGCTTGGTATCCAAGTATTCTTCAATTTCACACGTGTTGCGAGTAGAAAGGTCAGTCTCTATTGCATTGCAATTATCAATGCTCAGATTCCTACTTATCAACAATTGTTTTAAGGCTTTCACAGCGCTATCTTCATCACTTTTAATAATTTTGCAATTACTAAGTAAGTTGATTCTACTTTATTAGATGCATTACTTTAGTATATAACTGATACACCAAGTAGTTTCATGATAGAAATATCATTGCTTCCATCCAACAATAAACTGAACTCATTGTTACCAATATCATTAGTCAGTCTTTCGTCAAAATGAGGCCACAATGCATTCTTGATAATGTATGTGCATTTTATTCCATGATTTTTTGATATCATCACTAGTTTTGCAATTGGAGATAGTGTGCTTTAGCTTTTGAACCGTGAAATAGCCGTCTTGGTGTCGTTCATAATCTGAACATAACATGATCAGAATATGGTTGCTTCACTATTCAGACAATATGCTTAAGTAAATCAACAAATATAATAATAATGAAGTAGTAACCAACCATTATGGTGAATTCCTAATTCGAATTTACAGTAATCTCTCATATACATAGCTTAATTGTAATTCTAGCTAGAAAATATCTAGCACGCTGAAAAAATTATAAAGATTTTACAGCTAATATCTAGGTTCCAAATTTTACATCTAGGCTTCAGCAAAAACATCTAGATCTAGCTATATCTAGAGTGGCAGCCCTGTTGAGCAGCGCGCGCTCCATGGCTCGCTCCAATGGTGTCTAGTCTAAACGCACATGACTCTTGTGAAGCTCCACACGAGGCGTCTAAACGTGAGCCTGCAGCAAAATGTAGACCAGTGTAAACGGCCCTTAATTAAGTCACTAGGAGGCGAGAGAGGCAGCAATGGCCACACCAGAACTGCTCGGATCAGCAGCAGCTCAGCACAACCAACTTCCATAGTCAGGCCCTACAGCTTTAGCTGGCTGTTATTGATGAAAAGTACTTATACTGTCTATTTCTCTCAGTTATTATAGGAACACATATTTTTAAGTGTCTGCTTACTTTTCACTTGTCTGTGTAAGGTATCTTTCACGTTTGTGTTCGACGTAGGTTTAAATGCGATTATAAAACATAGATACGATGAATTTTGTACCCAGAATAATTCCATAATGCGCCTTAGTCTTATCCTCCCTCAATTTCTCAAACGTAAAAGGTGGTGAAATGCCAGGAACTGCTGGAAATTTTTCCTTCTGTTATTCCATAGAATCGCCTGATTTAGCTCCACCGTCTATAAAGGTGTTAATTGTTGTTGTGATTCTTTCGCAAATTTAACATTCTAACGAGGAATGGGGTTGAATCGCAATACCCGATGCGCTCTTTTGATTTACTGCACATTCTGTAGAAGTTACCATGCAGAAGAGATAGAGAAATGTATCGTGTGTTGGTAAGTGTATTTGACTCGTTAGGCAGCGAGCTCCAAACAATAATAGTCGGTACGAGTATGTTAGAGATGAGGAGAGGTGAGCTCTGAGTAACGAACGAAATGATCGGTTTAAGCTTCATTCTACGACGAAGACAAAAAAACAATGCAGTTTGTAAGTAACTGTGTTGACTTCTAATTTTTATCCCCGCTACTGTTGAACTCATAGCGCTAGACTTAATTAATTAAATCAAAATCACGCTTCGCCACTCATCTATAAGTGATTGAATGGCATTTACCCCTCAGACAAGTAGAGCCTGACAAAAGTAGGTATGTGGTAATTGAAAATAATAATTCAAGTTTAATAAGTGAACGTTTTCAATGTATAAAAAGCAAATTAGCGTTGAAACATGCATTTAAGCAGCATAAATACTAATGGAAACCTTAATATCGTGGTTTTTTCTCTCCTTAGTGTGTTAGCGAATCAGGAGACCAAGAGGAAATTCAAACCATCGACAGTGATAGAAGGAAATTAGATAGCGATCTATGAATTTTTAAATTTCTGTTTATGGTCCATTAGTTGTGATTATGTACGAGCTGTGCTTGTAAATGCAAGGTCATTTGTTTCCACGTATGTCTGGTTTTCTTTTTACTTCTGATTATTGGTTGTAACTGGTATGTCGTTTTCAAATGCAGGCCTTGAACTTTATCATCTTCTCTATTTTCAGATTTATTAACTTTTATGTTGACACATCTCTGTGAGAAATTGCTTCAAGTGCACGAAATTTACAGTCGTTGATGATTCAAATTAGTGCACTACTAAAACATCACCACTTATCTTTGTTTATTTAGCCTTGAGGAAAAATTGTTAACTGACTGTGTTTCATCCTCCCCACTTTTGGCAACAGTACCGTGAGTTTCAGATAAGTCGAGAGTGTTCTGTCAAATTGAGCTTAATGATTGAAAGTTGTCCCTTTTAATTGTGGCATCTTCTCCCCGAAGTATTTGTGAGCTCATTGTGTAGCACTTGAGTAAGAATGTAATTTCAGTGCAGGAGACTAAATTGGTCTTTTACAAATGATTAATTATAATTTACGCTGAAGTATGGTTGCTAAATCTATTACTTCGATTAGTACAGAAAAGCTTCACCTTGACGAGAACAGCATACAAACACACGTCGAAAGACGGCTAGGTTATTTATGTGAAACAAAACAAGATTCATTTTTTTTGGAAATGGTTGGTTCTAAAATATCAGCAGCCTGACAATTTGCCAAAATCTTTGAACATTAGTTTAATATTTGTCCTCATAAAGGTTAGGTTAAAGGTTAACATCGGCATCTTTGGGATGCTTTATTTCCAATCAAGCCTGATACATATGATCTTAGCATTGGTTTTTCAATTGTCTTATAACTAACCCTATATATAGGACACCATGACGGTTCCCCCGCAAAGCCTGTACCCATTTCGGCCACATGGGTTGAGTGGGGTATTGTGTTTGAGCTTTCCCTTATACCCAACGGGGAAAATCTCTGCGCCAGCGCCGGGATACGAACCCGCGACTCCAACATACGATCCCGATCCCTTAACCACTGTACCACGGAGAGCACGTAGGAATTATTTCTTAACAGATCGGATGATAGAACGTTATAATTTGTTCAGCCGATATTTTTATGGCCTGGGTTCAACTTTCCAGTCATACACTCTGATGTAGGGCGTATTGAATGGAAGGTTCCCTTAAAAAATAGGATTTAACATTCATACCACACTAAACAGAAAACTTCATCGGTAGATCAGAGTTCAAAGTTTCTTAAAGCGCACTTGACAGGAACGTCCAGTTCAAGTCTCCCTACAGCTTAAATCACCAGAAACGATGCGCCAGAAGCAGAACCACACAAATAAATCAACAAATCCTAAATTTATCTAACTCTGCCAGTTCCATCTCTGCAGTCTGGATATATTCGTCATGCGCATGCACAGAACGTCCAATTTACGAGAATGATTTCCAGCTGGAACACTAAGGACGTAAACTTGTGGGGGCGGAGATGGATTTCGCGTGCTTCGAACGCTCAAATGATTCCGTGTCCGGACAAATCACTTACCAGAATATAGAAGAAAATCTATAATAATGTAACTAGAGGAGTTAACTTCATTTCTATCGAGATCTAAGAACTAAATTAACGTTAAAACCTGTTATTTTCCGTAAGATTTGCTTTTTACTCAACTTCAAGCTTCGCATTCATCATTTTTAGTATCAAAATACCTATAAAGTTGCGTAACTCAATATTTTCTCACATTAATAAGAAAAAAATATTTGGATGTTATACATTGTAATGAAAACCAAGTGTTCGTAACGACTCCAGTTGACATGACAGTATAATGGACGCTCAGTACGCAAGTATAAGTCCCAAATCATTCGCACTTTGAGACAACAAGGCTCGTGTCGCGTCTATCCACGCTTGCGCTATATTGTGGCGTTTCACGCTCAACTTTGCGGCTCAAGTGTGCCGAGTTTTATCACGATCGCATCGGTTGCATGTCAGTTGCGATTGAGTTCGTACGCTCCGCTGCTACTTTGCACCAAAGAGAAGAAACGAGTTCTGGTCTGAATTTTGGGGTCCAGGGTAAAGAAAGGGGCTGAAATCAAACGGTGGCAATCATCTCCAAACGGGCAAAACATCACCTCGAAAAAGCGTTTTTTGAAGGTCGAAAAGTTAACGAGAGCCTGGCGAGCGTAAAGGGTTGTTTACACTAGGGGACATTTCGGCCGTAAGGCGCGATTCGTGTAGACGAGGCTCACCACTGAGGCCCATATTTGTGTTTGTGAGCCCGAAGTTCCTATTCGCTCTGATCGAGTTCGTGAGGCGCGACGCACGTGAGCCTCGCAACTCAGTCCCCGGCCAGTGTGCAGTAGTATTAGATTTATTAGTAGTATTAGATTTATTCATAAGTTTTCAGTCATCTCTTGGAATATAAAATATTCCAGAGATGATATTTTCATTTTTATTCAACTATCCCTTGGCAGAGTTAGACTATTAGCTCGCCACGTATGGTTTGTCTATTAGTACGCCTCGTATAGTCTGTTTATTAGTACGCCTCGTATGGTTTATCTATTTGTACACCTCGGATAGTTTGTCTATAAGTACTCCTCGTATGGAACGTTTGTCTTAGGACGTGTTACATTAAGAAATTTCTAATAGCCAATATGTCGTCATGTATCTCATGTGGCAACGTCGTTGGAAATAAACGGTTTTTCTTTTTTTCTTTCTTATGGCTGACATAACGTTGCCAGGAGAAACTACATTGTTTTTAATTGAAATTTACTAAGCCCATCGATGCATTTGGCAGACCAAAAGCTGCGAATATAAGGAGGCTGCTTTTCATTATATTTGAATGGAAATAAACGAACATGTTAAAATTTTACTCATGCAAATAAAAAAGAGGTTACGTAGCTTATGATGCAGCAGCAATATTCAGACAACCTCGCCGACTGCACGCATCTTTCATAGCAGCTGGCCACACACTGACTGATTTTGAGCAGCGGCGGCGGCCAGTGTTGCCAAATCATTTCGATAGAAAAGTACCAGATTTCACATAAAAATGTGCTAAAAGAGCTAAAAATGTTTTGGTTGGTGCTGAAAAAGGAGCTAAAAATATCTATTAATATATATTACAACAATTGACCCTTTAAAGTGGGGTGAGATTGTCACTGATAGCTTTTTTAAGCTGACATTAAACAGCCTGTCTGGTATAGGAGTAGGCTGACCATTTATATATATCTGCAATTGGAAATTCCCAATTTCCAGGCAGAACCACAGGTGAGGCGTGGGATATTGCTAATTGCAGTGAATGACAGACACATCTCACAAGAATCAATGATGGAAGTTCTTTTCCCAACTTCTTAAACATACGTTTGTTCACACCTACCATAGCAAGTACCTATGACAATTAATAAGGTTGGCTTTGTTCATTTTACAAGCTCATTTTTCAATACCTCAACAATACCATCTGCATCATGAGACAATGCAACCAGACTTAATTAAGAAGGTGTAAACTTTTTTTGCTATTACTAAAATAAATAATAATATTTATACGTTACATTTCATGGATAGTTATATTATTCTTCTCATCCAGCAGCAAACTAAATTTTTCATCTCCGATGGCAGTAACCAATTGTCTTTAATGTGTGCCCCTAGAACATTCTTTATGACAGCATTGTATTTGCTTCTGTGCATTCTTACCCTTGAAACGACTTCGCAATCTTACACAATATGCTTGCACAGATCTATAAAATAATCACATGTGTTAATGGACGCATGACAACAGCAATAGCGTGCAAGCTTTTCTTCAATATTTGCAACAACATTAGATTTTTGTTTCATGAATTGAGTAAGCGGTCACTTTCAGAAGGCACAAATGTAACACGTTCCGTTTCAGCATGTTTTGTTAGTAAACTTTATTTTTCAACTGTTTCACATCCACAATATAAAAAGTAAACGTATGCACTCTCTCCTGGTACCTCCCGTTATCACTTGTTAAATTGTTTCATTTGCAACCATTCTTATCTAATCATTTGGGAATAACTTTTCTTCGCGGTTTGACTCATTGTGAAGTGTTGTTTTGTAGCAGTTCAAGAAGAATTAAATTAACATTATGCACCCAAAATCAGCCTAACTGATTTCTCAGTAACACGAACGAACACCGACGAACAACTCTTCAGGACGACACTGGCGGTTAAACTACAGAACACCGACAGACCCTCGTTAAACCGACTTTAAACCGTTAAAACACCGTTGTAACGCGCGTCAACTCTTTCAAACCTGGCCGGCACCACAGGTATTCAAACGAACATCCAACGGACACTCATGAAGTTATTCAAACATGTAAATTTGTACCTAATATTATCATTATAAAATTACTCTATATTAAGATAAAACTTGGAACCAGATTTGGTGCCAGATGCCAGATGATGAAAACTAGGAGCTAAACACAATGAAAAGATGCCAGATCTGGCCCCTAAAGAGCTAAATTGGCAACACTGAGCAGCGCGCGCTCCGTGGCACGCTCAATGTCTAGTCTAAACGCACATGGCTCGTGTGAAGCTCCACACGAGGTGTCTACACGTGAGTCTGCAGCAAAATGTAGACCAGTGTAAACGGCCCTTAATACAAAAAAGAGGCGCACGTTCAACGCCCCAACCTTGCATTACAACATTCTAACGCTTTGATAAGGAGGCAGAAAAGCGCGGCATGTAAGATGTAAGATGATGTTGTCTCTTCTTAACATTAACCAATAACTGGGTTTTTAAGGATTTACTTTGATGAATAAAGTTGCAAAACGAAAAAAGTATTCACTTACAATTGGAATTCTCGAGGTACGAAACGAAATGACAACAAAGCAGTTCACATTTTGGTAACATCTATAGTTCTTGTAAAAATTATGGGTACGACATAGCAATGAGAAAAATTATATAATCTAGGAGTATATTTTTTAAAATATTAATACATTCACTCGCGGGATTCGCCATGAATTTCTATAAATAATCCAAATCATATGAAGCAATGTACGAGGCCTGTCGAAAAAGTATCCGACCTTTGGCCAGAAAAAATACTTCAACAACCTGACGGGGTTGGGACCCTAATCCCCTTCAAAGTAGGCTCCTTGTGCTTCCACACACTTAGCCCACCGATCCTTCCACTGCCGGAAACACCTCTGGAAGTCTTCTTTTGGAATGGTGTTCAGCTCTGTCGTCGCGTTCCGCATTATCTCTTCTCTACTCTCAAAACGGGATCCTTTCAGTGGTGTCTTCAATTTTGGAAACAACCAGAAGTCGCAAGGAGCCAGGTCTGGAGAGTAGGGAGGTTGGCGAACGGTCGTAATTCCATGTTTGGCCAAGAAATTGCGGATCAAATGGGATGAATGTGCGGCCTGCCACAACGCCTGCCACAACGCTGCTCACTCTCCGCTGATGTGCGGCCATCTTTGAATCGGTTGAACCACTCCTTAATTTGTGTTACACCCATAGCATCTTCCCCAAACACCTGCTGAATCTTACGAATTGTTTCAATTTGAGAATCACCAAGCTTTTGACAAAATTTGATGCAGTGTCTTTGCTCAATTCGTTCAGTCATCTTGCAAGAAAACTAAATCCGACAAACACTTAGAACAGCACCTTACTTGGCGACCACCAGCCAGTGACTGGCCCAAGTGAATGCGGTGAAAAAAGTCAAGCATGCGCATTAAGATTCCTCCTTCCACCGTGCACAGTGGCGCCGCCTTAGAATCACTACTTTGCGCGGGAAAAATTAAGGTCGGATACTTTTTCGACAGGCCTCGTATAGTAATACAGTATAAATGATCATGTATGAATATGTTTATCATGATAGTTTAGGTAGGAAATTAATTTTCCTACAATTAACTAATATCGATTGGACATGAACAAACAGCACAGGTAAATCTTTCTGGTAGTTAGCTGAATTATGGTCGGTACAGCAGCCTTTACTTCAGAATACTGCTGCAAGATGTAGTTCTCAGTTCGATCCTACCACGCCCAACAAGAAGAACACACCGACAGTGGAAGCAAGCAACGCCAACAACCGCGGATGTACCAAAGTGTAACGTAAAACTAAAATGTTTGCCGGAGAGATTTTCATTCAGATCAAGAAGACGACACAAGCGAAAAATAGACGAGTTCATCGCTCTGACAGCCCCGCGGTGCAGGCAAACAATTTCAGCAAAACATTCTTTACGAAACATGATATATACTAAAACAAATTGGCGGTTAGTTGACAATATTTTTAGGTGGCTTTATTCGTTTGTTATAACTTTATGGTGTAAGACCATCAAGGGTTTTTACTGTTTGTTGGAAGTGAATTTCGGCGAGCCAATTAAGTTCATTTTTCTGGAGAAGTGTTCGTAACCAAAATCGATTGTTGAATTTCTCTGAAGTAATTCATAGCATTTCTGATAACCACTTCTAACTTTTTCGTTAATACTAATTTCCCTTTTTCCCTGGGAGTCTAAAATTTTCAGCTCTACATGTAATACGAAGAAGTTAAGAGAATTCCTCAAAAAGGTTAAACTGTAGAACTCTATCATTAGGAACTTTGGCTGATTCAGATATCAGGAACAAGTTATATTCCCAGAAAACAGTTACGCATCAGTTACACTTGCGAATAGATTTTTTGAAATTGTCTACTTGAAATGAATTTCAAAAATTTTGAACTTCACTTTTTGATATAAGTTTGGGATTATCTTGATCCCGATGTAACGTTTCCAATAGTTTTACTTTTTTACCTTTATTCATCCCATTTAGGATTTTTCGTTTCAATTACCGTCAAAGATATAAGTCATTTTATTTTCATATTCAAACTTATAGTGAGGAAATTTTCTTTCTCTTTCAAGAAATATATTAAGTTCAGTGCTTATACATTCGAAAAGAAAAATATTTCTATTTAACTCGCCTCTGAAGGTATTCGAAATTGATTACTTTTCATTACTGAGGAGTTCACAACTCAGAGATGTCAATATGCAGATAATATTCCATAAGACTACGCAGGAATGATGCAGTTGAATCAATAGATATGTATATATGATAGTGATTTAACTCCCTTTGTCCTTACATGAGTTTCACATTACCTGAAGATAACTTTAGTCTCGTAACAAATTTAAAGGCGGTTTCTATCTATGCAGCGTGTTTAAGCCAGCAGGCAAACCTAAAAAGATTGGAGGAAAACATATAATATTCCCTTGAGAAGGCATCCGAAATATGTAGTAATCATTATTGTCAGTTTTCTCTGAAATACATAGAATATATAATTCCGCATGGCATAAAGTAACGAACAATATCAATGGCATGCTAATATACTGTATGCAACATTTCAAGAATATCTGTATAAAATTTCATATACTATTATCAATGAATGTCTGCCAACGCCGATTTTTGTTCAAAAATTCAGCATTCCACGTAGAGTTCTAGTAAAAACGACAATTCATTAAATTCAGTGTTCTCAGGGTATGTACTGACATCCCCGTGAACAACCGAGATTCTTTAAAACAGTATTATACACCACAAAACTATCCCACGTAATGACCTTCATGGTTGGGAGCTCATGAAGTGAAGAAATTTGAATCGTTGTTCAAGTCTACAGAACGCGCCCGATCATATGCCACTCTTCGTTCTATAATTAAAAAGTTTTTGTGATTTACAGGGGTTGAATATAATAATAGAAAACCTAACATTTTGGAATCATAATCTTTAAACATGTCTTAAATAATCAAAACTTGACATCTTTTAAAGTTGTATAGTTCATTATTGTAGTTATTTGATGTTTCATTTAAATTAACTGTTTTTTTACACGCATCTAATAGAAAAATTTGATTATTATAACCTTGTAAAAATGGCCGACTCTCCGACTTTCAAAGAGGCAAAATTGTTGGTGCTCTTATGGCAGGTGCTAGTGTAACAGAAGCTGCCTGAATGCTTGACGTTTCAAGAGGTACTGTCTCAATAGGAATGACTGCCTTGAAAAAAGAAGGAGAAACGTCCTCAGCAAAGCACAGGTCTGGCCGAAAGTCGAAGTTGTCTGAGAGAGACCGCCGAACTCTAAATCGAATTGTTAGAGAAGGTCTCAAGACCACGGCTCTTAAAATCACTACAGACCTCAATGAACGCCTAAAAAAAGAACCCAGTTTCGACAAAAACTGTTCGTCGCGAGCTGAACAAATCTGGATTTTACGGAGGAGCTGCAATTAGAAAACCTCAGCTCTCGAAGACAAATTTTTCGAAGCGTTTAGAGTGGTATAGAAACCACAACTATGGGTCCGTCGAGCATTGGAGAAATGTGACTTTCTCTGACGAATCATCGTTTACCATATTTCCGACCTTTGGCCGAGTGAACGTTTGAAGAAAGCCGAAAGATGCCTTCTCCCAACCGTAAAACATGGCCGGGGGTTCAGTAATGTTCTAAGGTGTTTTTCTTGGAAATCCGTCGGACCAATAATTTCCCTTCATGGAAGAATTCACAGCCGAGACTATTTAGGAATTTTGAGCGACCAAATTCATCCTATGGTTCAAGCACTGTTTCCGGAGGAGAACGCCATCTTTTACGATGAAAATGCCCCAATCCATACAGCTAGAATTGTTAAAGAATGGCACGAGGAACATTCGAAAGATGTGGAGCATCTCGTTTTGCCATCACACTCTCCAGACCTCAATATTATTGAGCATTTATGGTCGGTTTTGGAAATTCAAGTAAGAAGTCGATTTCATCCCCCCCCCCATCGCCAACTTGTGGGTGTTTTAACTGAAGAATGAGCTAAAATTCCTTTGGAAAAAATTAAATATTTATACGAATCAATACCTAGAAAAATTGACGCTGGAATTGCCTCAAAAGGTGGACCTACACCATATTAAAGTTACTTTGTTATTTTTCCAAGGCGCTCCATTATTTTATCTAATCACCCTGTTGTGTAATTATCCATTTATACTTAAATAAAATGATTATTAACTAACGACCGTTATGTTGCAAATTTTGAATTAGAAATACAAAACTTATAATTTTCGCGGCCCTCATGCGTATATATATATATATATATATTTCATGCTTCCTTGACATGACATTTTTAAACATCCGCCGAAACAAGGAATTCTAATATTATTTCCTGGCGTCAAAAATTTCAAAGTTTTATGTCATGTGCTTGTAAACTGTCAAAAGTGTTCTCACCCCACAATGAAAATGCATCGTCCATGAAATTGTGTTGTCTCTTATATTTATGGTTAGATGTAGATAAAAATGATACATCTTATTAGATGTATCATAAAATGTAGATTAAGCAACATTAGGAGTACATTGCTCTCAATCATTTCTTTTCGACAAGTGACATGGGCATTACAATACTCATGTGTGTGTATCATCTAAGTGTAAACTTTAAGATATTTCAAAAACCAATGATGGTACTATCTTTTTTACGATTTTTATTGGAAATAAACTGTTTATCTTTTTTTTCTATTTAGGTTCTCTACTGTGGCCCAAAAAAAGTCCGTAGTTCAGAAATTTAATAGATAGCGATTGGACTGCATCTAGCTAAAGTTACAGCTTTCATGCTACCTAGCTTATATTCTAAGAAGTTTTAGATCTTCTCTAGCTCGAGTTTTGGCCATTTTTGGAGTAACCTGCCCTCCCTCCAAAGCAATCAATGTTGAAGGAAGCGACAATGAGTTGGCAAGTTCCTTCCAAGCTCTCCCATAAATTTTCAGTGAAATTCAAATTAGGAAATTGGGGGGAGAGGGGTGGGGGGATGGGGGGGGTGAGAATCCATGTCCTCAAATGTTTTCTCGTTTTCTCATTTACAATAAACCAATCCTGACTTTTTTAAGCCCTGTGGATGCGAGGATTGTCATACTGAAGACCTCAATGCAATAAGGGAATAAAACTCTGTGGAGGAATAAACGTTGTTACGAAGTACTTGCAAATAGTCCTGCGAGTGTATTCTGTAATTGCTGAGTGACGTTAATTCATATCCCAATAGAGACAGTTCCAAACCATTACACTGTCTCCAGATGCTAAACAGTTGAGACGATGCAATAAAGAGCCTTAGTTCTATTTGGCCTTCGCCATACCCAACACGCCCCTCGTTCTGAAAGAAGGTGAGTCTGGAATCGTTGGACCACATTTCATGCTTCAAATCCTCTGAAGTCCGATATCGGTGCTGGTAGCTAAAACAATAAATGTTTTTTTTTTGATTTACCACTGACACTGGCATTTGCATTTGCGGAAATCCGTTTTCTATGATTCTCGAAGCGCAGTCCTTTGAAAAATCATTTTTGGACCTGTAATGAACTATTTACGTTGAAGAACGCCGATTTTTCTTCACTAACCTGTTCAAAGAGCGTGTGTCCACAGAAAATTTACATAAGAAGAACATCAAAACTACGGTGGACCCCAAGCCCGCTCTACACAAACATACGCACGCACGCTAACCAATCAGCAGCCAGCAGTCACGACTGGCCGCTGACGTCATCACGGCCAAAGCTTTCAATTGGCTGCGTATCCAGGCTTTACTGTGATACTCGTTTGGATTGTAAGTCTAATTTTCATGCTCAAGGTATAAACGTTTCTGGGCGTAGTAAGGATAGTGAAAGCCGAAATAGTGAATTGTGGTTACATTGACAACACTTTTTATTATTTCATTCTCTATACATACACGTGAATGCGCATTCATGTACATAATTGCAATTCATATATAAAGACTAAGGCGCATTTAGATTAGACTAAGGTACTGAATGTGATAGAACGTTGGTGCCGTATATTAAAAGTTTTCGGAAAGAGTTTATTGTCTTTTAAAACCATTCAATATCAGATTCTCATACTAGTCGAAACATTACGATAATGAAGAAATTAAGTTATTTGGGTGATAAAAAAAAAATTGCTAATAATATGTTGCGATGTTATTTATATTTATTATACGTAAAGATTACCCAAATAGTTACAAAGGAGAAATGGGAAGAAGTTTACGTTAACGTAATGTTTTTTATGTTACGTTCATTGATGAATGATTCGTGCGTACGTTGCTTGATTGATTATAGATTAGTTTTAGCCTCCCTTTACCACATACCACAACAAAGAGGTTCGAAAACAGGAAGGATGAAGGCACCATATAGTATGGAGTTGAGAGAACGCTGAATTTATGTACAAGGTGAGTTCCGGCACAGGATCCCGTGCGCATGGAAAGTCAGTTAAGAAGGAAGGTTGAGAAACATGACAAAAGTTGACGAAGAAAGTTAGAGGTATTGAAAAACAGGACAGTAGTAGACCGAAAAAAGATGGTCCTACACAAAACTACGAACATTTTATTTCAACAGAAAGAAGGCTTACCTAACTATCAGCACAGTACCTCATATTTTTCCCTTGGGAGCGCTAATTCCCATAGATATAATAGTTGTATCCACCTGAGGGGCACGAACGTTGTTTCGTAACAATAATGGAGAATATTGAGGAAGGAGAGTCCACAAGACCGCCACGCAAACACTTTGGATTAGGGTTTACAAGCATCCAGTTTTTGGACGAGGCTCAACACACAACATTAACTAGTATCAGAAGTGAACTACAGTACTGAGGTGGCTAGGTGAGCTAATAACTGACGCCTAAGCAGAGCCGTCGGCATGGCTTTTCATTACATTTTCCAGTTACAACATATCAGTAGTGAGCGTATACGCTAAATAATAACGGGGTAAAAATGCTTATGTATACAAAGCAATGAACTACGCATGAAGATTTTGTGCAATTAAAACTTTCAGTATGTACACAAGCGTGTGCTAAGGAACAAGAATATAGATATGAGACATTAAATCCAATCTCTGCCTCTGCGTCTGTTGAAAGCTTGCACTGTCACGGTTGACATTGCAGTGCAAGAAGAGCAATCATTTGGATAAATTACGAGCTAGTAACAGTACATGAGCTTCCTACCATAATGCACTTCAGAAATATTGTAGCGATATAAGCTTATGAACAAAATTAATGCATTAACAATAAAATATACTTAGGTCAATCAAAAAATATAAACCAAACTTGCTACCAGATGGTAATATTACTCATGGAGAATTTTCTTGAGTTTTTCAGTACAACTTTTGGAGGACATAAGTCGGATCATGTGTCTTGTGCATTGAAGCGTTCTACACACGGCAAAAAATAGTGGCAACTTGTCGGTGACGTGAACACAGCAGAAATTACAGTGATGCTGACACAAATCTAAGAACTTAAGACTAGTTTACGAAATCCTGATACGTGCCGATAATTGAGAAAGCAATACAAAAATACTCTCTCGTACAAAATAATCAGGTCAATAAATAGTCTCAAATCCAGCTATGGCATCGTTCTCTCGGTTGTACAATAATACTTTCCGGAGCGACATCTCATCCACTAAAATGAAACAAAGTTTATCTCTAGCACTGACGGGTTTTACCTTCATTTTCAACATGGACACACTTTTAGCACTTGTACCAAGACGTACTTCGAATTTTTTCATCATTGCACGCACAGTCGAAAGTGAGGGTAATGGTATCAAGTTCCTCATCAGTTGATAGTGGGTCTTTGATGAGCTTACAAGAATGTTCACAGAGAGCCACTTCTGATACATGGTGTATGATCTCTTGCCCCTTAATTAGAGCTTGACAAATGCACTGAGATAAGGACCAAGTCTGCCACTTACACTTCTCAGCAAATTATTTGTGTTCAACCGCTTGTACAGTACCTTTGATTTTCTCCTGAGCCTTTTCCTAAGTTTTCTCTCGGGAGCTGGTCTGCTGTTTTCAAGGGCAATTGTTCCAGAAGGAGAAGCGATTAACTGTCGCTTACAAGGTACCACTGGAGGACCTGTGTCTTCCAACAAAGAACTGCTGCTTTTGCCACACGAATTCTGAAATAAATTGACGAAAATTAGATTGTATGTTATATTTACTTCCCCTACTTGAAGAAAGTATTAATTGTACACATAAATCAAACTTTAAAGTGATTGAAAGTTTAGGTTTTGAACACAACACATCTAATTAAAAAATATGTCACATTTAATCTACATGGATTGGAATCACAGCTCTGGTCAGTATTCTTTCCCAAGATTTCTAGCATTAAATTACGAACGAGTTCAAACATACCGAACGGTATAAAGTGAGTACCAATGAGAGACAGGCTAGCCCTGTTCAGTACCCAAGAAAGTCAGCGAGTACCGCGAGCTCACCCTTCTAATGAATCAAGCAATATAATTGGATGCATTGTGCAAAGAAGCAATACCTAAATGTTTGCATTAATTCAATTCCAAGGACACAAGAAATAAAGTATAGTTCAGAAATATGCTACGAGAATCACATTTTAATTTTATTTTTTACCCAAAGATAATTATATAATTTAATGATAGATGTATTAAATCGAGAAGTTGAATGATCAGAGAGGTAAATGAGTGAAAGTGAATATGGAATTGACACTGATGGAAATGGCAGCAGGTAGTTCTCACAATAATTCTACTGCTGTGTCTTAGAATAATGCGTATGTGATAACTTTTCAGCAATCTTTTGAGCTTTTGCTGCTAGCACTCATCGAACGCTGTCCAATTCTGGCTTGTAACTTGAAAAATCTATCTCGCTAGAATTCAAAGACACTTCAAAGAAGTACGAATTCAGGGGTTATTTCAACACGACTAACCTGTGTCGTTTCCCACCACGAAGAAGAGCAGCATTGTTTGCTGGAAGCACTGGTGGCAGGCCTTGAGGTGCCAAGAGTGGCAAACCTTGAGGTGCCAGGAGTGGCAGGCCTTGAGGTGCCAGGAGTGGCAGGCCTTGAGGTGCCAGGAGTGGCAGGCTTTGAGGTGCCAGTAGTGGCAGGCCTTGAGGTGCCAGTAGTGGCAGGCCTTGAGGCGCCAGGAGTGGCAGGCCTTGAGGTACCAGGAGTGGCAGGCCTTGAGGTGCCAGGAGTGGAAGGCCTTGAGGTGCCAAGAGTGGCAGGCCTTGAGGTGCCAGGAGTGGCAGGTCTCGTAGCACCAAGGGCAGGAGGTACAGTACCAGCAGCTGATGGAGAAATAAGGGAATAAATTAGGAACAGTGATATTGCATCTCAAATGAAATTGAAGCACACTACAAAATGAGTGGTATTTTCAACAAATTTAATTCTTCCAGAAGCTTTAATTCATGTCATTCAATTCTTACTCATTAGTAGAGTAGGCGGTTTAAGGCTCCACCCCATAACATAATTTCACAGTGGAAGTGGAAGGAAGCATCTAGTATGCAAGGAAAACACTTAGGTACAAACAAAAAAGAAAGCCGACCTCACCATCAGCTCAGGCCCTGACATTCTCTCTCATGGAATACTACTTCCAATGGATACAAAAGTTTTATCCCATTTATTTGGAAACCATCTAATGTAAGTGATCCTTTATAATGTAAAATAGGCAAAGCCAATAGGTAAATTAAAGATCTGCTGCACTGTAAGGGTACATAAGGAATGAACCACTGGGGTACAGAGAAGGCTCATCAAAAATTGGAAGAGCTCATCTAATTAAATAAATACAAAACCTATTTTTACCTAACCTAACCTGTCAACACAAACACTGCACTAGGTGTTTCTCATTCATGAAGCGCCTGAGTTATCACAGGATTGTAATTGAGATTATATTAATTATCTTCGGTGTTCGTAACAACATTTTTGAACATTTCAATTATTTTTCTTGATTCAACACTAAATGTACATGGAAAAAGATTGCTAGAAACATTTTGACCCCTGTATTATGTATTAAAAATTTCCAATTCAATGCTGAAGTTTGTTTCCCTACAAAAAACTTTCTTTGCTATGTTTCATTGAGTGTAATAATGAATTGTGTAGCACTCATTTCCTGGATAAATGCTACACACTGTAAAACATGTGTGAATACCATTCTCAAAAGTAATTGGAAATGTCCTACCCTTTCTTTGTGTACACTAAGGCTTCATAAGTGACAGCCATGCACTCTCTAAATAAGTGTAAATTAAGCTTATTGGCTTCAATTTTTACATGGGATGAAAATTTTTTCAAGTGGCCTTGACTTTTTCAAAAATTTCAATGCATTGAACTCAATGTTAACATTCTTTTCTTTCATTTCAATATTCCTCAATTGGAATGGGGAATCATCAATTAAAATTTAAACTTACTTTTGTAAGGAGTGGCAGGCGTTGCAGCACCAGGCATTGTAGCAAGAAGTAGGGCAGGCCTTGCACCAGGAGTGCCAAGGCTTGTAGCACCAAGAGCAGGAGGTTCAGTGCCAGCAGCTGATGGAGAAATAAGGGAATAAATTTAGAACAGTGATATGGCATCTTGCATGAAATTGAAGCACACTACACAATGAAAGTTATTTCCAACAACCTTAATTTTTTCTGAACTTCTGTGTCATGGCATCGCCTATTAATACTTTAGGAGAAAATAAGTCATTTTAAGGCTCCACCACCATAACATAGTCTCACAGAGAAAGTAAAAGGGGATGAGTAATATACTCATAGAGCTAAGTACCATTCAATATTAATCCCCACAAACCAAAGTCATTAAGGGGTATGTTGGCTTCTGGAGTACCCATACCATTTTCAAAACAGCCTTGGAGATTCAATAAATAGGTTCTTATCATCCCTTCAGTGTAAAATTAATCGGTAAATCTGAAGGAGATGACAGTTGTCGATTTTGTAAATTTCGATGCCTTAGCATAGTTAATTAGATCGAAATAAACAAGTTTTCTTCTATGCACTTTTTGTCTCAAACGAGTATTTTATTAGTTATAGCGGTAAATGACTTACCGCAACTCCAGTCTTTGAAGCGGAAAGAAATTCTTTGATCGAGTTGCATGGCAATACTGCAATGGCGTCTCGCTTCCAGCGCTCTGTCTTGAAAGACGAAACCAAACCTACCGCTATACCTCGTTAAATACTCATTTGACGAAAAAAGTGTATAGAATAAAAGTTGTTTATTTCGATGTTATTAACATGTTTCAAGCAACAAAAATTAGAAAATCGATGATTAGCTGTTTATTCGAGCGCATTCGTCATCAATGACGAAACTAAACTTACCGCTATAAATCGTAAAATACTCATTTGAGACGAAAAAAGAATAGAAGAAAACTTGTTTATTTTGATTCAATTAATTAGGTTCAGGCACCAAAAAGTGGAAAATCGACAACTGTCATCTCCTTCAGATTTACCAATTAATCATATGAATTTAAACCTTTTATTCAAGTACATCAATCCACTACCCAGCTTCTAGCCCCTGTATCTTGTAAACTGTTGTACTGATCCCTATGAAATTTCAATTTATTATTTTTAGTATTATTAGTATGTAAATTCCCCAATCTCAATGTGAATGCTTTAGATCTCAATAAGTTTTTTTCCTTTTACCTAGATTTTTATTCATTCAATTTTAGTAAAATTTTTATTTGAATTTGAAGTTCAAAATAATTGAGATTCCATGTAGCCTACTCTGAACATTTTTTTTAAGAAAGATCCATTGATCATGTTTCTGGACCTTGAATTAAACAAGAGGAACCCTACATAATTTATGTAAACTTTGTAAGGTCATCTTTGGTGACCAACTCTACAAGGCCACCTTTATGAATAACACAGTCTGATCACTGTTCATAGTATTGAAAGTCACCTTTGAAAGTGACTAGATGTAGGATCGAAAGCTGACTTATTCACACCTAATCATTTATTTTAAAGCTGTGTAAAGTAAGAGTAGGTATGCTACTATTTTCCTACTAAAGTAAAGAAGCCTGCATGGTGATTCTTTTCATTATAATAAAGGCATTGAGTGGTGCGAAAATAACTGTAAATTTTAAAAAGCTAACAAAATTATTTGAAATGGATCATTCATGCTCATTGAGTGCAATCAAGAAATCACAATAATTACTTCATACAATAGCCATATATAAATTATTTTAGTGTATCTTATAAGTTGCAAGCAAATTGAAAGAACTTAGATAAAAAACATAGGATGATTAAAAGTGTTTAACCATCACTTATTAAAAAACCTACTAATGAGAGATTTTGATTGTGTTAAATTTTAATACAATACAAGCAGTAACTGCCTTACTGGTAATACAAAATTATAGCCAATTTTAGTCAATTTAAATCAGCATCTATTTATCTGTTGGAACATTACTTTTAGAATAGCATTTGCAACTAAATCTTGCATGAAAAGTATAGCATTCATTTTTCTTAATGTCAATTAAATTTTGGGATTATCTACTGCATTATTTATTTATTTCAGCTAAAGCTACAAACAATATTTCTTAATATATTTTTGATAAAAATTTGAAGCCCATAAAATTTCTACTCTTGATTAACACAGTTATTATACATCAATCCAACAGCCATTCATTATATTATTCAAAATCAAGGGTATGAGGATCATCAGAATTAGGCCTAGTGAAACTTTGATTTACTGGGTTAACTTGGAATAAACGAAACAACAAAAAGTTTTACATTACCTTGGTCTTGCACAGCTTTTTCTGGAACTGCTAAAGATTTCAACAACTTTTTGGCATTTCTGAATGGGGACAAAATGAAGTTATAGTCTGAACGAGAGAGTTGCTGGCACACACATAAGCCCTCTCCGGCCTTTTGGATCTCTTATCCATCTTCAACGTTACAGAACCACATGCTGCCATCCACTCGTCGTAATTTCCTTTTGGAAATAGGAAAAACGACAAATCAGGATATTGACGGTTATCATTTCCACAATTTTCCATCAAACATTTTTTAAAGCGTAACGTACGGGGCCATTTCTGCAGCAATCTTCGTCACACCTCTGTCACAGCTGCTTTCAGATTCAAACAGAGTCTCCTGCCGATTTTTCGTGACGTCACAATTTCTTGGCTCCTCATTGGCCAATTGGCACCTACGTCATCGCGGCCCGGAGCTCAAACTCGCTTAGTGATAAGTTGCGGATCTTCTAGTATATGGTCTGTGGTGTGTCTCTGTAATCCAGAATGATAGGTGTTCTAAAATTTCCCACGAAACGTATCTTGTTTTGCCATATTGTTTCCAGTGGGCTATTATTCTCTGTTTTGTTCTGATATTGGTACCGGTTACTGTACAAGTGCCCCAAGCTGAATAATGCAGAAGCTCTAAGGAAATTTAGAATTCTATGTGCTTTTAAAACAAGTCTTTACGACTTGAAGAACACTTCTAATTACCAATTTCGTCAGCAGTTACAGTAAGGGATTCACCCGTGACCAATCGGGAAAGAGGAAGTGGCTTGAAACTTGCTCATTTTTTGGGGGAACTGGGGTACGTACGATCTAATTAAATGATTATAAATTACCGTTGCATATGATGTGTTTTCACTTAATGTAGAATTATCGCATTCAAAATCTCCAGGCCTATTCATAGACATAGTAATGAAGTCACTCTATATGTATAGTCGTATGAATATGGCAACAGTTTTGGATAGCAGCCACTAGCGGTAAATAAATTTTTCCGCATAATTTCCTTCAGATATTCTTTAACATTGAGTATGAGTGAAAAACATTATTTATGTGGCGAGGAAATATATCTATAAATTTGTAATTAATGCTTAAAGGCTAGTATATTGTATATTATGGGTTTACGCAATTGAAACCATTCATTCACCCCAGCAACACAGTAGTATAGACATTACTTTGAACTATTCTAATGGACAGGTTGAGATATAATTGCTTGTGTTACCGACATAGTTCAGTTATTCCCAGGGGATTTTATGGAAAAGTGCTGTTCGTTTACAATTTCATTTAATTTTGAACACTTAAATATAAACGTGCACTAGACTGACCGCGCTATTATTTAGCGAGAGAGGATGAATATGAATTAAATTTACAACATTATACACAAATATTAGCAAAACCATAAATTCAAAAATAGATTTAGCACTTGTTTCATTTCATGAAGACTTCACATTCTCAATAAGTCGATTCTCTTGAAGATTTGCGGTTTCTTTTACTTTGAACAATATCGTTAGTGAATATCACGAAGGTCTCAATATCGATGAGGTTTCAGTTTCCAGTCCTTGTGAAATGCCATGGCTGATATCAAGAAATTCCGAATGAGTGTTCCAGTTTACAAAAAATCGTTTGCAATTGATCAAATGTGATATAAACCAACCGTGCACAACTCTTTTAATTTCGTAAATTTCAGCATCTAGAGTTATGTGATGTTGTCAACGCAGTCAAATGCTTTGCGAAACTCGAGAAATTCGGAGAAAATAATATTTATTTCGTCGATATTTAAGCGTAGAGACTTGGGTCACTCACCACTGTAACCTGGTATAAGTTATCCGTACGAATAACGCTCGTCAACTCGCCAGTCGCCACAATGGGTGAACCATTAGCCTAGGGTCTATATTTACTCGGGTACAGCCATGGCTTCTTATATCTCAAGGCCCGTTCATTACAACCGCGACAGCACAGTCGTGATCGAAAATTATGTGTCATTCGTTATGAATCAAAAGGGTGATATTGAGTTAGCTCCAATCTTTCCTTGATTTATCATGGAACGAGACTGAGAAGGGATTTGGATCCAAGTAAATATGTATGCAGTAGTACTTTCTTCTCAAATGAATGGGCAAAAAAATCCAGTTTTTGATAGCCATTTTTGATACACCGTCAAATAGAAATATAGTCTACCTTGTTTCGGCCCAATTTACGCCCGCGCCAATTGATTTGACTGTTTGAATTAAGGAAATCTTGTACTAAAGCATTTTCTTGCAATATCAGGACATAAAGGTTCTGATTTCATCTCTGTAGCATATAAATTGCATAAGGTGGGCCTTCTTCGTATCATTTTCAGTATACAAGGCGAGGACGTCAAAACCAGCAGTTACTACAAAAATTTTACGCAGTGAACTCGAAATAAACGAATGGAAAAACGCTCAAAATGGGATACTGTCACTGAAATTTAGGTTGGCAATAGCCCTGATCTATCAAGCGCTGTATTGGCCCTATAGCGATTTCTCGCACAAAGGTCGTATATATATATATATATATATATATATATTTACAGGGTGTTTTTCTTTACTTTGAACAAACTTCGAACTTAGGTACAAAAACTCAAAATAAATCGATTTTCATGAATGACAAAATGTCCAAAACTATTTAGTTTTCGAGTTATAGTTACTTGAAGAATATTAGAACTTCAAGTAGGATTGTATGCGCGAACCATTTTTAGCGCTACCTTTGATAATTAAAGAGGTTTTTGGGCCCCAATAATGTAGTATTTTTGTAATTTCACAATGAAATTTGCGCGTACACGGTTTACAAATAAGAATAAATTGTCCTAAATGAGTAATTATCAATTATTATCATGTAAGCTAACCATTAATCAGTAAGCATTGCAGGACACAGGTGAAAAACATAATCAATACAAACTTTAATGTAAGAACTTAAACGCAAGAACAAACTTGAAAACAGTTTTATTACAATAGTTACTCGAAATGGCCTCCATGAACTTCAACACATTTACGACATCTAACAGCCAGTGCGCGCCTTACAGATTGAAACACGCCAGACATTTCCGTAATACGGCCAGCCGAGTCCACAATGCGTCCAACCAGATCCTGTTCCGATTCAACAGGAGTGGCATACACAGGTCCTTCATGGTTCCCCACAAGAAGAAATCCAGTGGCGTCAAATCAGGCGACCTAGCTGGCCATGCTACAGGAGCACCTCTGCCAATCCATCGGTTTTGAAATTGGTTATTCAGGAACAGGCGTGTTTCACGAAAGTAATGTGCTGGCGCTCCGTCATGCTGGAACCACATTCGCCTGCGTGTCTCCAAGGGCACGTCCTCCAGTAGTCCAGGCAAAACTTCGCGTAGGAAGATGGTGTACGCAGGTCCCGTGAAAGGAGAATGTAATAGGTACGGACCAATTAAAGTATTACCAATAATGCCTGCCCACACGTTGACACTAAATCTGTGCTGGTGACTATTAGGCTGAATAACATGAGGGTTATTTCCAGCCCAGTAATGATTAGTGTGACGGTTGAAAACCCCATCACGACAGAAATAAGCTTCATCTGTGAAGAGAATAAGTTTTGAGAACCCGCGATTCATTCTTTCCTGTTGCATTAACCACTGGCGAAACAGCATACGAGGTTCAAAATCACCTGGCATGAGCCCTTGCACTCTTTGGAAATGGTACGGATGTAATTGCTGACGATGTAGTGCCCTCCACACAGTAGTATGGTTTCGCAAGCCAAGACGTTGAGCAGCTGCACGAGTGCTGGTTCGTGGATGTTGCTCTAAGTATTCCACAATTCCATCCTCCTGTGGATGATGGCCGCGCCCAGCATTCCCTCTGTTAACGTTGAAGCTGCCGGTGTCACGCAATCTCGTATGCAG
This sequence comes from Morinoia aosen, assembly GCA_030386875.1. NCBI lineage: Eukaryota > Metazoa > Arthropoda > Malacostraca > Amphipoda > Talitridae > Morinoia > Morinoia aosen. The sequence continues at coordinate 28,669,640 of CM059573.1, forward strand.
AGTAGCAAAATACCGGAAATCAGGCACTTAGCGCCTAAGAAACCATTCTCTGTACATCCTCAGAGTGAGCCTACCATTTCCGCCTGCAGCTCCATAAATCAAATGCATGTCTGCCTTCTCAGCATTGGTAAATCTTTCCATCGTCACAGTGCAACGGCGTGTCAACAAATGGCGGACTGATACTGCAACATGTGCGTTTCAGTAATATAGATTGTTAATAATGAATTTTATTTCATTATTTCAGTTTCACATTGCATCTTGAAATCTTGTCGTTGGTTACATGGAATGGATAACCCATAATGAAATGAGAAAAAATGCTTTAATTATATTCGACAATCTCGAAAACTAACAACTTTAAATAACAATTGGTGTGCGGCCCAGTTATAACATGCCCTTTTAAACATGCTTTGCGACGCCATAACTCGAAAACTAAAGAGTTTTGGACATTTTGTCATTCATGAAAATCGATTTATTTTGAGTTTTTGTACCTAAGTTTGAAGTTTGTTCAAAGTAAAAAAACACCCTGTATATAGGGTGTTTCAGAACAAGAGGTACAAAATCGAACAGCAAGTATAAAATGGAGGAATAAACACTTTTTCTTCTATTAAATTTTCCGAAAAAATTGGGTTTTAGAGATATTAGCTGTTTATTGTTTTAAAGAATGAAATTTAATTACACAATTACTCGTAATATTTATTTTGAATTTACATTACAAATACTTCTTTTCTACGAGAGTTCACACTAATAAAATTTAGTTTTAGGGATATTTGGTAAAAGGTTTTGGTAAGACGGCTATACTCATTATATCTGAGGAAGATCTCATGGCCAGAATTTCGGAGGCTGCTGTTGAGATTTCTGAAATGCCAGACATGTTTCCCAATACCCGCAGTCATTAATGCTAGGATTTGAAAAGTGCAATGATGTAGGTGGAACACATTTTGAACCATTTTTGTAGAGTAAATTCAAAATAAATAATGCGAGTAATTGTGTAATTAAATTTCATCCTTTAAAACAAGTAAAAGCTAATATCTCAAAAACTAAAAAAATTTCAAGGAAAATTTCATACAAGAAAAAAGTGTTTTTTTCAGCCATTTTCTACTCGGTGTGCAATTTTTTACCTCATGTTCTGAAACACCTTGTATAAACATAATTATACAAGTGTAGACAAAAGCACACTTTAAATAGGCTGAATAAGTATACTAAAGGGCAAAAAATCGAGCACTGCATTAATCATCTATTCTGCATTATATTATTCCAGAATTCATTTTTTCAGTAAAACTGTATACGGTAGCATTCTAACATTATTTATCAGGTATTAAAGACCAGTTTTGAGTGCTCATGGAGTTCTAAATTTTTATTTACATCGTTCAGCAGACGACCCGTGGAAAAGCCTGCCAACATTTGATAAAGGACATATCATTGGATTTCATCATAGGTGAGAATCATTTCTCGACATCTTTACAGTAACCTGATTAAATTTCAAAACCATACAGACCTTACAATCTAGATGACAGAGACAGACGCTGTTTGAAATAATGATTGAATAAAAATCGGCGTTTATCGCCACAAATGATCACTTGCGAGTTTTGTGCAGATCCAAAAACAGTTTGTGCATGAACAGTTTTGTGCAGATCCAAGTTTTGTGCAGATTCAAGCATTAAATTAGAAAAAATCGCTTGTTATTTGCCGCCTTGGAATTGGATTGGAAGCATGTAATTTGATCCGATTTGTTCAGATTCACCTTCTTTCAGAACGAAGGGTGTATGGAGGGTATGGCGACACACACATGAAGCTATGGATCCACTTTGGATCGTCTTAGTTGTTTAAGCATCTGGAGGCAGTGTAATCCTTTGGGGCTGATTTTTTCTGGGATAGACTTGTATTTGCCACTCTTTGCAATTACAAAATGAACTCCCGGAACGATTTGCAAGTACTTGCAGACTACGCTCATCCTTCCGTGGATATTCATTTCCCTGATGGCAAAAAGAGATCTTTCAGAAAGACAATGCTTGCATCCACAGGTCTAATGTTTGTTGATTTGAACTCCATTTAAAAGTTATAGGATAAGCTTGAGAAGAATATGAATGACTTATCGTCCCTTGAACAATCACTACTTTGGGAATAGTTTACTTCATTATAGCTAAAGATAGTGCCACAGATTGGCTCTTCAACTCTATTTTTGACCATAATTGAAGTAATCTGTGCTCCAAAACTGTCAATGTTGGAGGATGATGATTGGTGTTTAAATTAGGAGATTAGGAGGGCCGGTTCACGCGCTCAAATGATCCCTCACTCGTATATCAATCTTGAATATTTCTATCACTGTGGTGTGAGTATTGTCAACCTGCAAGATCCCGTCGTCATCAGGCATATAAAACCCCATATAAGGATGCAAGGTAGAATAAAAGCTGTAATTTCAGCCTAGCACGGTCCAATCGCTTACAAATAAATTTCTGAGCCATGCATGTGCCTTTTTTAGCTATTTATTGTACATGTTAGGAGTGTACAAATCTTTAAACACCACTTTGTGATATTTTCGATCACTCATACCCAGCATGAAAGTAGCTCAAATGGAAATTGTACGGAGCTATTCATTCACTTCCATTCCATGGTACTGGAAACTAATAAAACTGGCACCTATGGTATGACCAGCAGTGCGACGTCATTGCTTAATTTAGAGAAATTCGAACAGCTAGGAGACCCGTCCCTTCTTTCCAAAGTCTTCACATGATCTTACGTACATACAACGCTGACCTGAACAGGAGGATCTCGCAACCTGGTCGACACAGGCTCCGCAGTGAGCACAGTAGGGTGATGTGTTCACGACCCGGACAGAAAAGTAAATAATATTCATAAAAAAAAGTTATTGAGCTACAGGAGAGATTTTGTGCTTAAAAGAAAGCTTAACTAGTTCCCCATCTTATGCTATGAGTTTCATATCTATAGATATAGTATTGGTTTTACAGCCGTTTTTAAAATCAAGGACTCTCTGTCCGGGTCGAGACCGCGTGTTCACGACCCGGATGGATGTTTTGGTCCACCAAAAACGCACTTACACCAATGTGTTTTATATTTTTCTTGCCAAGAACATCCAGAACATGACACTGAAAGGTGGAATAAAACAATTGGTTGCAAAATATCAATGTAATAAAAAATATACATGATAAAAAAAGGAAACTGAATTCCTTAAAACTAAGCCTTTTTTCTTTCGTATGGCTTGTTTTCTTTCTATTAGGAAAATCAAAATGGGTGAACACTGAATAGGGATACAACTTACAACTTTAATTTTAACCCTTTCGGTACTAACGGCTACTCCAGTGCCAAGTTGGCTAGTGCTTCCAGTTTAGGGCATCTAACCTAGTTTTAAAGTAATTTAACTAGTGAGGGAATATTTTGGAGTAAATAACAAAATTAGGGAAATTACAAAAATTCTTTAAACTAGTTTTTGAACAATTCCAGAAGCCTGCAAATGTAAATTACCATAGGCTACATTAGGACCCTATAGCATAGGCACGCGTAAGTTCCTGCTACAGGGTCCGTGCATCACATTCAATACCCTTTACAATTAACTTGAGCAAGTTGTTTCTGAACTTTCTTTATTTCTGGTAAATTCCGGCAAAAACTTATAAATAATTTCTTCGTAAATACAAAACTGTATCATCAACATCACAAATTTATGTCGCAAAGCATGGAGCTTCAAAGATTCAAAAAATTTTAAAATTAAAATAAAGAAGTAAGCACTTGCTTAAGCTAAAAGCACCCACACTAGGAAATTTTCACTGATCATTCAGGGTAATGACAAATTTTTTCCCTGGATGTTTTTACCCAAACCATTTGAATTATCGTACCGAAAGGGTTAATCTGTATAAAAACTAATGCCTAAACTAGCTAATAACTAAGTCGAGACCACGCACATCATTTTTTTAAAAGTCGTAAAAAATATAAACAATTGGCCTAGGTTGAATATTTCAATTTGGGGAAGTAAACACTAATGGGGGCACATATTAATGCTAAAAATAATTACTTCCATCAATAAAACACTTCGAAAAATCACTCGATATTTAGCCGTGGCAAACACCCATTTCCAGCCTTTTCCATGGCTTTATCTCACATATGGTACATTATATTTGTAAGAACTATGCAATCATTCACTTTTCAATTGGTTTTTCCAGTACACTTAATTTGCATGCATTGTCAAAAATTGTCCGAGTCGAGAACACGGCTTAATTTTGTTAAGCGGGCACCCCCAACGAGTCCTTTGTTGTTTCGGCACTCCGTATTATCACTGATTTTATGCCAATATGGCATGTTACATAACAAAACTTATCACAAGTTGATCACGCCTTATTCGTGGTCATGGCACAATATATTCTGATGCCGAAAATTAAGATCGCGACCTCTTAAAATCGAAATTCTTACCTTGCTTACAAGCGGAGCGTCGGCGGGGAGGTTTGCAAATGGCGTCTAGTTAGGACCGCCCTCCCTCATACGTCATAGCTCTGACGTCCTCCTAGGCTCGATCGTTCATTGCTTAATCAAGACTGTCCGGGTCGAGACCTTGCCCGCGTTGTGAACACATCACCCTACCGATGGCAGAAAACTCTCCAACGGCACAGACCTCCCAAGACCAACGGGCAGCAAACATGTAGCCCCCCAATATAACTACCGAATCTACGAGGCAACCAATCACACTTGTACGGTGTTTGCCAAGGAGTAAATTTTATTGTTCATCATTATTGTGAAGTTAGAGAAGGGAGAAGGAAGGAAAGAGCCATGGAACACTCGTCGGACGTTTTTAGGGTAAAGAAAGAAAGGAAATTTACCTCGTCATTTACAGCACAAAATAAAAGCCAGCGTTGTGGATATTGAGGTAGATTTCATGAAAAAGTAAGATATCCTGCATATGGTAAGAAATGCCATAAATGAAATGCGAAGAATCATTTCTCCAAAGTCTGCAAGCGCGCCACTTCGTCGGGGGAGTCACTTCGAGAGCTGCTATTGGTCAGATCGAGGTTTCCAGTTACAACCTGCGCGAGGCTGATCCCAGTGACAACTACCCTGCATATCTAAGTGAATGGATAAATAGGGAATCTTTCAATTGCGCTGTTAAAGTTTCTTTAGCTTCCGTTTCTAATATTTATTTTAAGGTGGATACAGGAGCCGATGTAAACGTAGTTATCTAAAACACGTATAAAATTATATCTTGCGAATGACCAATTTCAAAATCAGATAGGAAACTTCTTACTCCAAATAGAGAATTAAAAATATTTGGAATGTTGTCTTGTGCTTTGAAATACAAAAACTTGAGTTGGTGACGTGTTACGTCCTTCAACCGGGAAACTACTCCGCTAATTTGCTGTGTAGAAATTTAGCAGTTAGGTTGGGAATAGTTAAATTTGTGAATGATGTCGAATCTGGTTTTAAATTCGGAAAGTGGGACACTGAGCCAGTCAAGTTCATATTGAAACCAAATGCTATCCCATGCGCTATCAATGTCAGTAGACGTGTACCAGTCCCCTGAAGATTACCTGTTAAAAGCGAGCTGGATAAAATGGTAAAAGAGGGAATCATTGAACCTGTCACTGTTCCAACTGAGTGGGTAAGTACCACTGTTCCAATTATTAAAGGTTCTGATGCGAATGAACTAAAGAAAGTTAGAATTTACGTGGATTTCAGAAAACTCAACCAGATTTTAAAACGGAAAAATTTTCCAATTCCTACGTTTGAAGAATTGTTATGCAAATTGTCAGGCTCCAAAGTATTTACAAAGCTTGATGCTGCATCAGGATTTTATCAAATTCCAATTTCAAAGGATTAGCAACTTTTAACAACTTTCATTACTTCATTTGGTAGATATAAATTTAAAAAGTTGCCAATGGGGATTAATCTTGCGCCGGAAATATACCAACGCAAAATGAAGGAGCTTTCACCTGATATTGACGGCGTAATTATGTATATGGATGATATCCTAGTGTTCGCTAGGACTGAAGCTGAGCATGATAAAATTTTTTCGACTGTAATGCAAAGATTAAAATTATCGGCCTTGAAATTGAACAAATCTAAATGCGTTTTTAAATCTAATGATGTCGAATTTCTGGGACATCGATTTAAAGAGAGAGAAATTCAGGTATCCTCACAAAAAACGGACGATATATATTCAGAATATGGAAGCTCCCAGGAATGTCGAAGAGTTGAGGAGGTTTTTAAGAATGGTAAATTTTTTACCAAAATTTCTTCCTTACGCTCAAACTATTTTGAAACCTATTAATGACCTTTTTTGTCCAAAGATACAGAATATGTTTAGGATGAAAATCATAAAAAAGCATTTAAAAATATTAAGGATCTTTTAGTGAAGGCTCTTGTCCTTGCATATTTTGATCAATCTAAAGAAGAAATTGTATCAGCAGACGCGAGGTCTTATGGGCTAGGGGGGGTGCTGCTTCAAAAAGAAAACGATTTTTGGCGTCCAGTTAGCTATTGTTCACGCAGCCTCACAAAAACGGAAATTAACTATGCGCCAATAGAGAACGAATGCTTAGCTTATGTTTGGGCCTGTGAGAAATTTCATGTTTATATTTGCGAGTTGGAGTTTAGGCTACAAACTGACGCATAGTTATTTAAGCATCTGGAGGCAGTGTAATTCTTTGGGGCTGATTTTTTCTGGGATAGACTTGTATATGCCACTCTTTGCAATTACAAAATGAACTCCCGGAACGATTTGCAAGTACTTGCAGACTACGCTCATCCTTCCGTGGATTTTCATTTTCCCGATGGCAAAGAGATCTTTCAGAAAGACAATGCTTGCAAACCTTTATTTTCACTTATAAATTAAAAAGACCTTATACATTGTGCTCCGTTTTGTCGTTATTGCCGCCCTCCAACACCTTTCATGGTGCCCCGGAATGAACATGTCTAAAGATTATCCTACGCCTGCTGCATTGAACTTCCTTGAGCCCCGTTGGGATGCTTGGAAAGCATCGTTTCTAACGTACAGACTTGCAACTAAGCTTCAAAAAGAAGATGACGAGGTGCAAGTAGCTAGTCTCAAGTATGTGATGGGTCCCGAAGCCGAAGAACTTTTTAGCACATTTTCACTCAACGAGGGTGAGCCAACTGATAAATATTATCAGACACCGAAGGAATTTTCAGCGTAGGATGCAGGGAGCTGACGAGAATGAAGAAACTTTATTACGAGCCTCATTTACCGCTGCTCAAGACTGTGAATTTAGAAATTTGCTGAATGAGCGAATAAGGCATCAGTTCATCGCGGGAATCCGTAACGAAGCTAAGAGGTTAGAGCACCTCTATTTGTCTAATAGAGATAATTTTACGCTAGATAGAGTCATCGAGTTTTCACGGACCTAATATGAAGAATGATGGACTGATTCACATGTATTGATATAGTTCAATCGTTCGGCTTCTTTTAATAAAGAAATAAAGATACTCGGGCTTCTCTTAAACCTAGAGGAAAGATGTACGGTGTTCGCCTAGGAGTAACTTTAATTGTTCATCATTAATGTGAAGGTAGTTTGGCTCAACGGTCAACCCCACATGAGGTAGTCAGTTGTAACGAGGTTCCCTTAATAAGAAGACCTTTTACATCGTGCTCCGTCTTGTCCTTATTGCCGCCCTCCAACACCTGTACAACACTATTCGACCCTCAGACAACATTATATTCAATAAGTATTTTGAGGGTAGAAATCAGAGTTTTTATCCGAGGATTGAACTTCCACAGCGCACATCAACGAACGATCAATTCGAGAGAAGGGTACTCTACATCCACTGAACGAGTGCAACTACATGAAGTTCACAATTGAACGCAAACGAATCAGAAAGGAAGATACCTGCTACGATAAAAACCGACTTCCAACTTCAATAATATTCTGAAGGATGAGTTCCCACATCTATTGTCAATGACGAAACCAAAAGGCCAACAGTCCCGACAAAAGATAGAGCACCCTATCATCACCGCCGGGTCTTTAGTTTATGCAAAAGCGAGGATACTCGCACTGGCGAACCTAGAGTTCAGAGCTGATGGATTTTGGAATAATACGGTCGTCCAATAGCTCATGGCGATTTTCAATACATTTGGTCGCAGAGCAATATGCAACACAGTCCAGAAAATATATACAAAGTTTGTGGAAAATACCGAAGACAAAATCTAATGATGGTACCCGACTCCCATCCAATAAGGCATTGCCAAGAGCTCCGCTCTAAGCTTTAACAAAAAATATTCTCCGTGATAGATTTTGCAAGTGCTTATTATCAAGTACCATGGCAGGAATACTAGAATTGCCCTCCGATTTATTCGAGTACACCAGAATGGCTTTTGGGCTGTGTAACTGCCCATAAATACTTTATAAGTCCTTGAAGTTACCGCATATATCGACGACATTTTCATAGCTCCCGAGACAGAAGACCTTGCGCAAAGAACAACTGAGGAAAATCTTAAGAATATTCACGAATGAACGTCTGCGCGTACACTGAGACCAGTGTATCTTAGGAGTACCAAATCTGGATTTATCAGGGGGTATCGAGTATCTGACAAAATACAAGGCCGCTCCCCCAGAAGGTGAACGCAATCACCATCTTCATGCGACAGGAGACAGTTTAAAACCTGCAGATTTGCTTCGTCGCCATTAAATACTGCCACTGAATTTTATTGGGTGCAAACGAGAAACTCATAACTTGTAAATTTGGGTGTTGGGCTTTACCAAACAATTCAAGAAACCCATACTCTAGGAGAAAGAAACAATTTTAAGCGTTCAAGAAATTGAAGTAGCAGGTATCACAAATGGCACCCTCGGCACACCCTGCATCAGATCGGAATACTATGATTTTTACAAGCGCATTTTCAACATCAATGGATGTCGCCCTACAGGAGGAGGTGAATGGGTCCGACACGCCAATTGCATTTTTCTCCAAGAAACTACGAGATACTCAACACAAGTACATTAGCTACAACAGAAAACCTCTAGCCGTGCTAATGACAGTAAAATACTGCAAATAATTCGAAGTGAAACAAATCACATGGTCCTTAACACGTTGACTGCGACTAATAAGTATTAGGTTCAATGCCTAACTCATATTTAAAGTTAATTGTAGTAAACTCATTTGAAAATATCAAACATGATCGTGACTTTATTTAGCTTTGATTAAGTATTTATAGAAATTGAGTTTGCGACTACTGGTCAGTCAGCAGCAATATGAAAATTACCTCTGTGTACCACCGGTGGCGCACGTCACAGTCAAAGTGTTAATAAGCTCTACAGGAGCCAACGGAATGTAGCTCTGCACGAGAAGCTCGCCACCCAGCGAACATAACACGATTTGATCGTACCACACAACATGTAAGCGGGGAGAATAGTGCTGTCTCTCGTTCTCTCGGACGGTTGTAACCAGCGAACTGAAAATTTCTCAAGTCGGCCCTGCGGACATCTCCGAAGAGCGAAACGGAGACGGAGAACTAGAAGAATTGACTTACTTAATACGACCTGCCAAGACACCAAGAGCACGGCGGCTTCTGTGGTGCGCTTCAGCATCAAAGCCCTGATTCTACCGTAGATATCTGGATGATACGTTTGTTTTGTTTCGTTCTGGAAATAAAGCTAGAAGTTTTTACGAATATATTAATGCATCCCGTCCTAATATTAAATTTACCATGGAAATAAAAAAAAATGGCCAAATTACTTTCTTAGCTGTACTAGTGAAAACGTCTAGCTCCCAGCTCATTACCTGTTACAAGAAGCCAACATTTACTGGTCATAGTAGGAACTATTTCAGTTGTATTTATGAGGTACATATATACTTGTATCAAGTTTTGCATAATTACATTACTTCATCGTGCATATCGTATATGCGGTGATTTTGAAAACTTCCACGGGGAAATAAAATTCATTAGGACATTCTTGATTAACAATAAGTATCCTAAATTTCATTAATAATCCCGTCCAATAATTTTTGGATGAAAAAATATTGTCCCTCTTCTGTCACCTTAATTGATCTTAGAAAACAGAAATTGTACATAGAATTACCTTTTTTGGGTTATTTGAACTCGGAACTGAAAAGAGAAGTCGTAACTCTGATTAGTGTTTTCCCTTCAGTTGACGTCAGAGTAATTTATAGAAATAGTTTTAAAATCGGTTCATATTTTAGGAGAAAAGAACGTCTACAGAAGTGCCTGTGGAGTGGTGATAAATGTACATATGATTGTGTATTCTTGTGAAAGGGAGTGTAAGTAAGCCAATGGAAGACGTCAGTTCTACTGCTGTTGAATGCGGAATAGGATCTGAGTTTTATAGATGTTTGTTTATTTATTTTACTGGATTTTTTTGTATTTTCTATGTTTGACCTTTTTTGTATGTTCAGTATGGAATAAGAAATTATAACTTTCTGAAACCTTTGCTTTAAAAAATTAAAAGTATTCATTTGTACTTTGTTTTTTTATCTTAAGCGTGAGAGTCCCTACGAATCGTCCTATTGGAAATATAATATTCAATCTTCTATAAATTGGCGACAAAGAAATTGGTCTAAAATTATCAATATCGGTTTCATTACAATTTTAAAAACAGGAGTAATTCAGGTAATTTTTAAACAGTTTGTTTAGGAAAGTACCTATGAAAAGAGCATGAATTGTAGAGTAAGATTAAAGTTTGGAATTTATATAAAATGAATGAAAAAATCGCAGATTTGATCTGGAACAGTGCAGAGTTTGAAAATAAAATTGTAGATAGGCCATGTCTCAAAGTAATAGCGTTCACAACTGAGCTTTTTCCTGTTTGCAGTATTATATTAAACTTTTATTGCACATGACAGTTCTTGGCAATCGTGTTTTATAGGGTCAACAAAAAATGAAGTTTATGTGATTTGATTTACTGCACGTAACTTTTAAGCTCCTATGATTAAATAAAGACCCAAACCCTATTGATACTGCAAGAAATTTCATGTGTCCAAATTATCTAACCTGCTAGCGTATGCTAAAAAGCTGCACTACGCATCTAAGGCCGCCCACCCACTGAGGCGATGCGATGCGATGCGATTGGTGCGACGCCTTGCGAAATCGCACAGCTCATTTGTAGCACCGTAGGAATAGCATTGCGTTGACTAGCTTACTGCCCATTGAGGCGATGCGACTCCTGTCTTCATTCCTCCTCATTTGTCTGTCGCACCAAAATGCTGCGTGTTGCATTTTTCGTGCGACGAGGCGATGGTCACTGGCTTCTGTGCAGGTTGTCTTAACGTGATTTTCGTTTTATATGGATGAATATAGGAATAATTAATAGGGAATTATTTATGAGAACGCAAGAAATTTTTCTCTCAACACATTTCCTGCGAAGTGACCCACCGGTGGTCACTTAAGTGATTTTCATAGTGCTGCTGACCCACCTGCGGTTACTAACTTATTTTTGACTTATACCCAATGAAAGCTGAATGAAGGCCCGATCCAGTAAATGTTTGCAATTTTCAAAGTTGATTACCACAATTAATTTCAAATTTGGATTGAATGTTGAACTTCAGTTTGACCCATCGCAGTCCACGTGTTGAAAGTGATGCATGCATGCTTGGGCGACAGCGGGAGGTAAACAATGTATAAAGTTGTTTTTCTCATATGTTAGCGATAATTGGTATGAAACATATACCATAACGCAAAAAAAATTCATAAAAGTTTCAAATCCCACAAATAACTAAAATAGACGTTAAATAGTCATCCTAAATGCCAATTGAAATCAGTTAGATTTTTCTATGCAATGCTGCGTGACATGAAACAAAAATATGGCGCTGCTTGGCATCCATGCCGCTTGCAGCTAGTACTGACCAACGACTTCGAGGCTTGAGCTTGTAAGGCAGTTCGATATCACGTACGACGTTAGTTTTCTGTGATGGCCTCCCAACTGGAAATGGACACAAGTGAAAAATTGATATGCCTAATTCAGGAACGATCGGCGCTGTATGATTCAAGTGATGTGTTGTACAATGGCAGAAACTTCCAGGATGTGTTATGCAAATGGGCATTACAGAGCAGAGCATTACGGTCACTAGAATTTGTATACACAAAATATCCCGCCACGCCGCTCATTGGTAGTTGAGCGCTGCAAAGCAGGGCTCGAGTTGCTCCCAGATGCAAATATTGGGTTCTCATGCGATGCGAGTTGCTTCAATGGGTGGTACTGATGCACCGCGTCGCATGCGATTTGATGAGCTCGGTTTTCGTGCGACGTCTCATCCATCGCATCGCCTCGGTGGGCGGGCGGCCTAATTTTGCCGTATCAGAAATAATTATAGAAAATTGATTTTTTCTGCACACTAGGCAGAAAAAGTACCACTACATGACTGTGATGTGCTACGCACAGCCAGTAGCGTTTGGTTGGAACCGGGGTAGTAATCGATGAACACCAGAACGAACAAATTTATTTTCACACCCAACTGGGCTTCAAAAATTTAAAATCAGTAATTTACTAATACTTTAAGGAGTAAGGATTCAAGCGCCACCTAGCACCCTTTTACACATTACAAAGGCACGTGCAAAAGGAGAAAACGAAACAATACTATAGCTAGAGCAAGAGCGGATAGGAGCGGTCGGGAGGTGGGCGTAGCAAATCCTGAGACAGGAAATACAGTGCACGAAACAATGCCTACGGAACTAACAAGGTTACATTACATTCGTCTCCAATACGACTTCCATGCTCGCCATTGCCATGTGGCTAGAGGTTCTGCCGCCGTGTGGCAGACCCGGGTTCGAAACTCGGCGCTGGAGGTGGCGATTTTCTCTGTTGGGTATAGGAGAAAAATTCCAAGCACAATACCCCACTCTACCCAGGTATCTGAAATGGGTAACGGTCTTGACCGGGGGAAAGCGTCATGGCGTCCTGGTGTTAGTTATAAGGCATTTGAATATCCTATGTACAAGGTGATATGTATCAGGCTTCATTGGAAATACAGCATCCGTAGATGCCTTCATTATTTATTTATTATTTCACCTAACACAGCCAGACTTACCCCAAGCAGCAGCCCCTCCGCACCAGTGACAGAGACCAAGTGTCCACAGACCACTCCCCCGGAGGTCTGTTCTCCAATCTTCTCTATAGTTCTTAATTCTATGTACACAGCAGGCTTTCAACAACACAACGCGCTCTACTTAATTTAACCTTAAACAATACACATACAATGTACATGAATGGAATTCTATCTACACACTACAATGACCATTACGATTCTTCAAATCTTGGTCAGCTCTTTTCCATGGGAGATCAACGATATCAGAAGCGAATTTACTTCCGCCCCTTCAATCCATCATATACAGCACGAAATCTCACAGCACTCTAATGAAGTCGCGATTTCTATGAACAGGATAGAAATATCGAGGCGCGACAACTCCTGCCAAACTCTTCTGAACACACGTCTCCTTAAAAAATCACACATATTCAAGAAACGAATAACATCAATCCCTGAAAACTGTAATTACACGACGTTTAATACAGCTCCAGCTCGGTTTCAAGTATTGATTTAGTTGTATGTGAAAGATGCCAATCCAGAAAACAGGCATCGTACAAGAAAATTTTTTCTTCGCTCACTCCCAGCATGGGGAGTCTGCCAGGAGTAACCATAGTCAATTTTCACATGACAGGCCTGGAAAACAAAATCCTAAGACATTGTATAAATAAAACCATGTGTATACTGCCGCTGCGTCGACGACTGCTTTGTAGTCACTGTCTACATAGATTCGCTCAAGAAACTCAAAGACAGATTTAACACAAATTCCGTTCTAAAATTTACATCAAAGCTTGGAGCGCAAATCAAAATAAAAATTCTTCGATGTCCCCTTGGAAGCCAACGATAACAGGTACGAAATATCTGTATAACAAAAGTTCACAAACGCAGGCATTTATGTGCATGTAAACAGCGAAGCTTCTCAACGGTATAAAGACAGAGCAATTAAAGCTCTAATTCACATGACCTATAAAATATCTTCTTCCTGACAGCTTTTTCACGAAAGTATTGCAAAACTGAAAGAATCATTCATCAAAAACACCTAAAATTTCATGGAAAAACTATTTAGAAAAAGTGAACACTTGCGCGCCGAACGAGCCAAATAAAAACACCATCACCGTATCCTACCAAAATCTATATTTATCGGCATACAAAACCATGCACACAAAATGTCACGCCAAAAGCAAACACCTGCGGCGCATAATCTATTACAAACGCCAAACAATCGCCAGCCTAATTTTTAAGAGCAACCAAAGCAACAAATTTTCAGCCTTAACACAAACCAGCGTCGGGCATCTGCGAGTACAATGGTAATCAAGAGGACTGTGAGCCTCATAACCGTTCATACCTTGGCATAACAACCACCACCCATTCCAGACGACTAACTATGCGCGTTGGACCTCGAGGCCCAAAAAATCAAGGACAGGAATAACACAATTGCATTCTAACTCAAGAACAGCCAATGAACAACACAAAATACTGACTGCTTAAACACTACTTACCGAAGAAGAGCACAGCCGCCTGCGAATTGTTGAAGCAATACAAGTAAAACAAGCCGTACATCAACTACCAAAGCAAACGTACCCATTGAGTCCTCAAACTCTTTTAATATCAACTTTATCTCAATAAGTCGCCTGCGTTCGGGAGTCTTCCAGCTCAGCCGTCTCCCGATACAGTTTATCTAGCCGCAAGCTGCCATTATGACATCTATGCACCCACAGCTGCAACACAGCTGAACAAAATATATACTGTACATGCATATATGTTTTATGCATGCATTATCTATCCTCGGGCATCTAACTAATTTAACGTCATACACGCGCGAGCATTTGAATGTCAGCGTGCAAAACTAATGAGGAATGAAATATAGTCATGAGATGGCTGTTCCCTGAAAAGAATCGCAGGTATGAAAAATTAACGAGCAGTTCAGTCTAAATTTATGCCAAATAGATAAAAACGTTAAACTCACCCAAGACGATCAAGGAAAACGTAAATCTCCGTTGTGAAGACACCGTTGCCGGCAGCTGGAAAGACCGGGAGGGCGACATTTTGAACACAAAAACTGCTCACAAAATTTTCTTTTTCAAACAGTTGCTATTACTTGACGTAAAAAACGTAAGAGAATAAAGATAATCATACTTTTAGCACAAACACAGGCTAAATATTTTAAATGGAAGAAAATTAGTTTTCTCAATTATTTGATTGGGCCTCCTAAAAAAGGCCGCTTTGGGCCTGTACAGCTGCTCAGCTGTAAAGCTTAGTGCATTTGAGGTGCATGACCAAGTTCTACTAATCATGTGCAGAAAAATTATTGAAGGTCTGCAAAAGAACAAAATTATTTAATTACTAAAAGCATTTTTAAATCTATTTGAATTCCAAATACTTTATAAATATGTACTTAAATGCCTCAGGTAATACATTTCTCTTGAATGCTTGACTCAAACGAGTGTACTCACTACTCAAGCTCCAAAAAATTTAGTACGTTAATGATGGCTTTTAGATGATGTATATTTTCAGAACATAGTATGATATGATGGTCCTAGCGCAGCAGTCTCATGAAAATATGTCCGTTGTGCTGTCTGTCGTACGGGAAAATATTTTGGCGATAATTTTGAGCAGGATCCGAATTTTTTTATTCAGTAATATATGCTGTACCAGCAAATTAGCAAATATAATTTTCTCGACATTTGGTTCGACCTGTGAACCTAAGATGCATAGTGAAAAAAAGTTAAAGAGTACAAACTATTTTTTAACTAGTTGATAATTGAAGAAAACACATAGAATTATGCTTAAGGAATCGTAAACGGTCTAAAAATTGTAGCACAAATACGCGTAGCCATATCAATCATAACATGAATTATCATGTAACAAAACTTTGGAGTTTTCTAGTTAATCTGAAGTCTTCAGAACATGGGCTGAAATTAAATTCATACATTTTACTGTGGAAATGTAAATAATAATCCAAAATGTTTGCAAGGGATGTCCTGCCATTCTCTCTATTGTCTTGACATGAAAAAGAAAAAGAACGAGCAGTAAAGCCTGTAGAGGCCAATTTAATAAATTCGTTACTGGCTCCGGCCTGCTGAGGGCATTGAGAATCATAAGTCGCGACTGACACAACTCATCTACTCCACATGAAAACTTCAGGCACTCAGGCAGTCATAATAAGCAGCCTAGGAGGCCTCTTCGGTTGTCGCCTACGTATTGCGACAAGGTTACGGCACCATTCGAAAATAATTCAGTGTGCGTTAGCGTCAAAAAGAGTTTCCAAGTCCCTAACTGGCAATGAATAAGAAAGTGAAAATTGTTTTAAAATATTTAAGTACATGGTTACTTATAGTTAAATTTTGTGCTTGAATACACTTTTTTAAAAACATTTGAAAACATTGTTTCAAACACGCAAATGTATTCAAATACAAATATGTTCAAATAGTGTCCAACGCTGATTAAAATGAACGATGACCTATTACCTCGACTGTTTGAATTAAGCGAAATTGTTTAATCATTGAGTGAAGAAGTACACTTTTTACCTGCGAGCAGGAAAAAAAAGCAAGTTTAAATTTGATAAGAGAACAGTTGGTAGACAAAAACAAAAAGAACATCGTTGATATAACTTCAAGAGCGACGGAACAAGCCAGAGGTGTTTCAGCAGGACACTCAATGTATAACTTGCCAACACTCGCGTGCTCACTGTGAAGCGATAACTCGCATCCACTCATCCCGATGTGCGAGCAGCTGTCTCTCACAGAAATAGAGAAACATCCCGGCAGTAAACATGTTTTTCCGGTCAGTGCTGATTTGCATGCTCAATGAGGCGCCGCCGCAACCAGGTCGCCGTGTGTCTGGCTAATCGAGCTCCATGTGTCCCCAAACTAAAGATTTTATCCCCAGCTGCTTGTGTTGCTACTTTGACGAATTGTCCTTCCTTAGCATAGTAAACTTTAGTTTTTAATGAGTGTTATTTGTTAAAAAATGTAAACGTTCAATGAAGCTTCGTCAATTTGATATGAAGTGAAATTAAGATCTTCTGACTCTCTCATGAGAGAAATTATACGACACTTAAAACTTCATCTACAATCAAGGAGGCTCAGAGCATGCACATGCTCCAGTTCGTCATGTTTATGAATCATTGATGATTTACACTATTTTACGGCTACATATGGTTCATATGAGCGAGTTTGGATGAAACTCTTGAGTTCTTATAAGGAGAAAATTCACTACTTGAGAGAAATGCTCATCTGCTTTGGTTATCTACATCCACATTAAGGGTCACAAATGGTTAGGAATCTGCAGCGAGTCATTATCAATCTCTGCAAAAATAAATACTGATTCAGAACTTGATAACTAATATCGAAAGAAAAACAAGTTCACCAACATGCAGCAAGGAACAACTGTAGGGTTTTAACTTGAGTGCTGTAAAAATATTTTCATATCGTTCTTTCGCAGTAATGAAAAAAAATAGCTTCCGAGGAATGGTCTTCATTAAGCGGGTACACTGCACATCATAGTTTGGTCAATACCTGTTCTTCCGTCAAATCAAAATAATGTTGAGTCGGTTCTAATTACTCATTTCATGATTTCATCGAATAAATCGGCGCACTCGCTCGTTTCGAATGAAGTGAGGTATTTCATTTCTCGTTCGTCTAGAAATCTTCCTAGAAGATAAGCCCTTATGTATTCGAAACAACATATTCGTAAGTACCAATCTTTTAGCATCTGTATGTAATATTACGTCGCTACATTGAGCGCAACATCTTTAAATACCTTACCAATTTTAACATTTTTAGCAGGAATTAACGAAATATTTGCTTGTACAACTTTACACTGATGAAGAATTGAAAAAGATCTGAATTCCAGTCCACGAGCAGACTCTGAAGTGGTGAGACTGAATTGTCCTGAAATGAGCAAATCGCGCTCGATAGCACCGTCTCATTCAACACTACAGAATCAGAAAGCGTATTAGGGAGACAAACCTGTATAAATACCCGTTCAATTGTTGGTAAGATTTGTTGTAAATGAAAAATATCATCTTAATAGAATACTGATTCATGGCGATGCCATCTGTGTTAAATGAACGTGAATATTGGTCAATATTTTTTCTGCTTCTGAAAATGATTGAGAGTAATTATGTTGAACAATATAGCGTGATATTTTAGAATACTATTACAAGCTTACTAACTTTGAATGAAAGCTCATCCACGGCGTCTGAGCTAGTGGCAGAGAGCCACTGTCTGATAGGAAAAACATCAAGTGAAGGGGGTTACAGAGAGAGAGAGAGATGAAGTAAGTTAAACAATATTGCCTCTGCAGAAATTTGATTCTGAGTAGAGATTTCAGCCTGGCCGGCTAAAAGTAGCTTCCGGTAGAAATATGACCAGGGCTAAATATCTGGCTTGGCTGTAACGTGGTCTTCTAACAATGCTGGTCTATATGTTGAAAGATAAATTATCGTTCAGTTTCATTTACAGATTACGCAGCTTTTTGATCCTGTGATAAATGAGTTAACCACCCCGATCGAATCTGTTTAAAACAATTTTTGAATGAGGACGCACTACTTCTTTAAAGAAAGAAAACGATGAATTGGAAACCGACATTTTGGCTAGACACCGTAGCCATCAGCGGTATCAGAAAAAGCATAAATCAGAATCTGAAAAGCACACGATAAAGAATTTCCACTAAACTTTCCCACAAGGTTAGCACCCACTAAGCTATTTGAGAAACATTTAAGACCTAAACTAACAATGATGAACGCACAGATAGGTGATAATAGATGAAAAACTCAGAAAAGACTTTGCATAGGTGCTGTTCAGACGGACGAAATTTTTTTCCACTAACAAAGACTCATTGCACATAAAGTTAATAAGAGGGATGCGATTCTTAATTTTCATGGTCTGGCTGTTTTTAGAACAATAGCATTGTTAAATTGACAATTAACTTTAAAATAATCTTCACGAATAGGAACTGATAGGATGTTCACATGATGGTTTCTGTTATACAGAAAATCATGTTTGAACTATACCGTGTTGCTAACCGGTTCACAGTTCTCAAAATTTTCCTTTAAGCATTGAGAGCGTCGATTGAGCAATAACCAATAACCAGTCTCACCAAGTATTGAAAAATATTTCTATTATGGGATCGACGATTGATCTTTAAGCAATGTAGCGAATCCTCAAAATGAGCAAGCCGCGAGAGAGTCAAAGCAAATTAAATCAATGAAGATGTTAAAATACGTATTTTCAACCTATGTCAACACTTTAGGACCAAAATCAATATTATCATCACGTCTATGTCGAGCTGTAATGAAAATTCGGAATAGCTTAGTCAGAAGAAAAATAAAATTTTAAAGGTTAACCATAATCTGTGATAAAGTGGCTGAGAATGTTAGAAACGATTCGGCACTTCGGCTAGGAGATTTATTCATAAATTGCTATTGGCATTTGAAATATTGTCATTGTATGGAAAATAAATAAATACATAAACTATTTTCAAGAATGTCCCATGTGCGATTTCTAAAATAATACTAAGAACGATTTCTTGACCTGGGGAGTAGCCACACTTTTTGCGATTCGCAAATACCGACTTAGACCGCTAAATTCTCTTCGACTGATTCACAAATTCGTTTCCTTGCCTGATGATCTAACTGAGAATTAGTAATTTACATTTTCGAACCCATAGTGACTGACAAGCGAAGAGCAAAATCGAGAATAAAAGCTAAATTAAAACTCAAAACAGGCATTCATTCTATAACGAGGCTGGTACACACGGTCCACCGAGGCATCATGAACGACTGCTGCCGCACCCTCCACCTCACCGGGACCTAGCTCACTCCCAACTGTCACCACGCCACCTCACCGGGACCAGGCTCACTCTCAACCAGTGCTGCCAGACCTGGGGGATTTCCCCCAGATCTGGGGGAATGTGCGGTAGTCTGGGGGAATGGCGGATTCTCTGAAAAAATTGCAATATTCTGGGGGAATTTCGATACCCAATCACCATTATGAAAAAATTACTGAAATTCTGCTAAAAAAAATTGTATTAAATATTGACGTTCCATGGAGGCTAAGACACATACGTATAAAACTAGAAAATACACCGAGTGTACTTCACTATACACTGGGGAGAATACTCACAGCGTGATTTCGAACGCGTTAAAAACGGGTTTCGTCGTCGTTCGATTTGAGATCACGCGCGCACGGTTCGTAACGAGCAACTAACCAACTTCAGTTTAGCGATAGTTGAGCGCGTGGCCGGTCATTGATTTGTGTTCGTATACGACGCGGTCTTCTGTCGTTTTTTTGTGATAACGGGCTTTTATTTAAACACCCATGATGAGTGAGGGTGCGGAATCTCTTCCGAAAAAAACCAAGTGGTACAAGCAATCATTTAAAGAAGAGTGGCTCAATGTTCCTGAATTGAAAACATGGCTGAGGCGTGATGCAAATGATCCTAACTCTGCTTATTGTAATTGTTGCAACACTACTCTCGAAAATTATAATAAATCAATGTTAAAAAAGCATGGTGATACCTTGAAACACAGGAAAAATTACGAATGCGCAAAAAAAAGTTGTGATATTTCGCAGTTTTTGATGAAACAACAACCAAAAGAAAGCGAAAAGATTGCAAAAAGTGAACTTTATATTGCTGCGTATTTTGCTGAGCATGACATACCATTCTCAAATGTGGATCATTTCCTGTCTATGAGTAAAAGAGCATTCCCCGACAGCAAGATAGTTCAACAATTGTCCATGAAAAGGACAAAGTTGACGTATATAATACAGGACGGTATAGCTTCTCATGAAAGGCAATCCCAAGATGATATATGTAAAGCGCAATATTTCTCTATAATAATAGATGAGAGTACCGACATATCCGTAACACAGGTGCTAGCTGTCGTTGTTCGGTATTTCGACAAAAACACGTTAAACGTCGTTGACAGACTCTTAGATACAGTGGTCGTTGAAGACGGGAGCGCTCGAGGTCTTTATGCTTCACTCAAAGCCCTATTTAACAACAGAGGAATACCTATACAAAACATAATTGGCTTAGGTGCGGATAACTGCTCATCAATGATGGGAGTAAAGAATGGCTTCCAGAAATTATTGAAAGATGACATACCTTCGGTATTTGTTATAGGATGCGTGTGTCATTCCTTCGCTCTGTGCGCCAGTCATGCTGTAACCGTATTGCCATCCTATTTTGAAGCATTTCTGAAGGATTTGACCTCTTACTTCAGTCGCAGTAGCAAACGGAAGAACGATTTTCGACTGATTCAAGAAGCAGTGTCTGCGCCCAAACACCGAATTCCCAAATTAGCGCAAACAAGATGGCTGTCGCGAGAAAATGTGATAAGTGCTATTATTGACAACTACGACGCGCTACTATTATATTTTCAGAGTGAAACAACCGTTGATAAATTTGATGGAGCTCAACGAATTTACGAGGTGTTGAACAATTCAGGAACGAAACCTTTACTTTTATTTCTGCAGTACATCTTGCGAAAAGTGAATTCGCTCAACGTCGAATTCCAGTCGGAAAACTTTCGGTTACACCGCTTACATATGATGGTAACCACAAAATATAGAAACATCCTAAGTTGTTTTGTCACCGAGAAAATAATGCGGTGTGCCAAACTTTCAGATATCGACCCAATCAATGCATGCAACCACAAAAAAATGGATGACATTTACTTGGGAGGACTAGCAATGATGCATTTGAGAAATAAACCATTGCCCACCGAAGTGTTGCAGAGATTCAAGAATCATTGTTTGAAATTTCTTGTCGAACTATGCGTTCAAATAAAGAAAAGATTTTCACTGAGTGAAGAAAGTTTAATTGCCAAGTTGAACGTTCTGGATCCAGCTGTTGCTTCTAACACAAGTGTATCTCCAGCCTTCTTAACCCATCTTATTAGCAAGTTTCCTAATTTAGTACAGTCAGAAGAAGTGAATGAACTTGACGATCAGTGGAGAAGCTATCGGCTCACAGCTAAAGAGCTCCCACTTCAAGTGTCAAATGATAACATACCACGCTACTGGTATGATTTAGGTTCAATTAAAGATGGTCTTGGAAACTCCAAATTTGCACTACTTTCACAGTTTATGCTAAATTTAACATGTTTACCGCATTCTTCAGCTTGCGTTGAACGCGTATTCTCCCAAGTCAACAACATCAAAACCAAGAAGACGAATTCACTCGAGGCTAAAACGACGGCTGACAGAATTTTGGCAAAACAATCAATCAGGAAGAATGATTGTGACTGCACCAAATGGGAGCCAAGCAAGGCGTTGATTTGTGAAATCGAAAATAGAACAACCTATTCTAAGTATGCAAAACGATTGGAAGACGCCGCCAATGAGACGGTGACTTTAGAGGCCGGAGAAGAGGAGTGAGTGTAGATTTAATAACCATTGGTAAGTAAATATATATAAATAAATTTTCTTGTTTTATATTCTGGGGGATTTTAGTTGATTCTGGGGGAATTTTTCGGTCGCGTCTGGGGGAAAGGAAAATATCTCGCTGGCAGCACTGCTCTCAACTGTCAGCACGCCACCTCACTGGGACCAGGATCACACCCAACTGTCACCATGCCACCTCACCGGGACCAGGTTCACTCCCAGCTGTCACCACGCCACCTCACTGGAACCAGGCTCACTCTCAACTGTCAGCACGCCACCTCACCGGGACCAGGCTCAATCTGAACTGTCAGCACGCCACCTCACCGGGACCAGGATCACTCAACTGTCACCACGCCACCTCACCGGGACCAGGATCACTCCCAACTATCACAACGCCACCTCACCGGGACCAGGCTCACTTCCAACTGTCACCACGCCACCTCACCGGGACCAGGCTCACTCCCAACTGTGAGCACGCCACCTCACCGGGACCAGGCTCACTTCCAACTGTGAGCACGCCACCTCACCGGGACCAGGATCACTCCCAACTGTCACCACGCCACCTCACCGGGACCAGGATCACTCCCAACTCTGAGCACGCCACCTCACCGGGACCAGGATCACTCCCAACTGTCACCACGCCACCTCACCGGGACCAGGCTAACTCCCAACTGTCACCACGCCACCTCACCGGGACCAGGATCACTCCCAACTGTCACCAGGCCACCTCACCGGGTACAAGCTCACTCCCAATGGTCACAACGCTATGCCTGAGGAGTATTATAAAAGCTGATGCCACTATCCGGCTGCTGCAGTCGAGCACCATGGGATTTGCACATCATTTGGCACTCATTGATGGGACTTTGATATTTTCCCGGACAAAGTCAGTGAAACTTTCCAATTTTTTTGATGAATTTTTTTGCGACAGACATTGAGTTATCTACACATTTGAATTTTCTCAAAAAAGCCATAATATGACTATTTTTCCTCAGGTCTGTTTTTGACGATAGAAGAAAGGGTGCTTGAAAATCTTTTGTTGTAACTTTAACTTGGATTCTAATTTACTGAATCACGTTCGTTCAGTAGACTTACAGAACATTTTCAAATGAATATTATCAAATATTACCTTGCATCGTCAATACTAACAAAAAGGAGAGAACCAAGAATATCATTTAAAGCATTCTACATCTTGGAAAAAAAAGACGCAGGGCTGAAAATGAAATAGAGCGATTTGTGCATGCGCACATCATGATCGAGAAAAACGATAAGGTTGTCTAAAAAATGCAAAACTGGCTGCGCTATTAGGGAATGAATGTTGGAAACATTAAAAACAACACTTAAACGTTAAAGTAAAAACAGAACGATAAAGGCCGAAAGATTGAAAAACACTCTTACTCCATATTAACAATGAGCACCATGTCAAAACTGAGATGACTGTTTACAATGTTATTTGTTTTGAAAATAATAAATAACCTTCAAATCCGAAGTAAATGAAGTCCATAAATTTTAACTAAACCTAGTTGTGCCTAAATTTTTAAAGCTATTTATGTCTCCAATAGCATAAAGATTAGGACTAATTAACAAATCATCAATACGGCGATTTATACCACGATGTTCGACTGCTTTGGGGCTTCGAGTACAAGTCGTCACTTCCTCGAGCTCTTGCGTACATTGTGCGCAACAAAACTTGTATATCATGGAGGCATGTAACTCGTCAGGAAGTTTCCCTTTCAATCGAAACAGAGAGGTGCTGAATTTTTTGACCACCGTTATTCTTCATGTCATCTTATTCTGGGTCAAAATGTTAGAAGATAACCGTAAGCGATATTGATGCAGGAATTTCATTTTAATTAGACCGAATTTCTAGGTCATCAACACTTTATATTTTAGCTTGACTAAATATTTGTTTCCCATTTTGAAAGCGTT
This sequence comes from Morinoia aosen, assembly GCA_030386875.1. Classification (NCBI taxonomy): domain Eukaryota; kingdom Metazoa; phylum Arthropoda; class Malacostraca; order Amphipoda; family Talitridae; genus Morinoia; species Morinoia aosen. The sequence goes on from CM059573.1 coordinate 28,693,948, forward strand.
TACGGTAAATCAATATTCAGTGGACAACTCGACTGGCATCGTGAAAGAAATTACTAAACTATAATATTTTGTGGTCTTTTTATGCATGTGTTTATTTGACGTTGAAAGACACTTAAACTGATGTCACTGCAAACGAAACTGTAATCATTCGCTCATGCTTTTTTCACAGTTGTAGTTAAGTATTCTTCGGTTTATTGAACTCTGCACAACAAGTAGTTACGGCTGTCTGTAATAAATTATTTTTTGATTTTTAGAAATAAACTTCACAAACAAGTTGAGTGCTTCGCACGGGACTGCAGCTGTACCTAATATTTGCGGATATTTTTACGTCGATCAACATTGAGAAGGGGTGAGTAAATGTCCAGAGAGTTTCAAAACAGCATTTGAAAAAGTTATGTGGGCGACGCACTTCTGATTATTAATGATGAGTTTCATGCTCAGCAATTTTGAAATGCCTAAACGATAAACACAAGAACGTTAAGGTTAGGTAAGTTAACAATGGAAATCGAGGACGGAAGTCCATGCCCATACTGAGGTCACTTTGCTGGTGGAGTAAACTACATGAGTATAGATTTGATTGTTCAGTGTTTCGAAAGAAAACTTTCACTGAACTGGGAACTAGTTTTGATGGTTTTACGATCAATGATTGTAGGGAAACTTTGTTAAAACTTCACGTAAAAAGGTGTATATTGTTTACCATTCATTCCAATTTATGCTTGAGGTTTTTACCTTTCTGAAATAATTTTTCAATCGAATAGAATTACAATTCTTTTAGTGAAATTAGATCCCAAATTTAGCAGATTTTAGCCCAAAATTTAACACCCGTTTTACTCCAAATGAAACTCCTTTTAAGACCTCACGCACCCTCGTGATATTCTGGCTCGAAATGGGCGGATATGTTTAAAGACATAGCAGCAATAATCGCTACATTTTTTCCGAGTATTAGCACAAGAAAAACACTGATCATGAAGTGCTTTTCAAGCTTTTCTCGGTAACAATTCAAGGATAAACTTCCTGCGGCTGTGTAGGCCTCCCTGTTGCGTTGCATGGAGTCTACTGTACACGGCACATAGTGCACAAATGTGTCCTGTACATTAGGCTCCCTACCTGCTGAACTTTACGGTTGGAGTTTCTGTGCTGATAATTTGTTCAACTAGGTCTTCTCATTCAACAATCAAAGACCGTGCAGGAAGTATAATAGTTCGTACAAAATACTAGTAACTACAATTTTAAGCAAAAGTAGATTTACACCAGATGTATGAGTTTGAGAATAAATATTTATTTAGCCCGTTTCGAACAATCCTCTCAGTACTTGCTTGCTGACTATAATGTTGATAGATAATAGGAGTGTTTTCTCTTTTGTACAGTCATTTAGTTTTCCTACAACATTTTCGTTGTGTTTTTAATATTCCAATTATCATTTCCTGAAGCGGGGCTAGTTCTGCGTTTTTAGATAGCCTGTAGATGATGTGCGATTGTACAAGATAACTTATTTTAGTTTTAGATTTTCGTAATGCTTTTAAAGGAGTAAAATATATTACAAGGTTTTCATGATTTTCTCCATTTTTGGTGAAGACTAAGGGGGTTCCTACTGTTGGAAATCTTCCGAAATCTTTTGTTAGAGTCATTTGTTGTGGAGAGAGAAATTTTAAAACTGTGGAGACTGTTACTTTCTGTTCTTCGTTTTCTGTTTTGCAGCTGCAAGTTTCATTTCGTTTTATTGTGTTTAAATTTAACTCAAATTAATATAATTAAACATGTTTGAGTCTCTTAACAGACCTCGTTAACATTTAAATTGCTTATATTAACCATACTTGACGCATTCGCATTTACTAACTAAATTTGAGCTATTTTTGCTCGGGCAGCATGTAGCCCTTTAAAAGTGTCTGGTTCCTCTAAACTTTTTTTCTCTTATTTAAAGCAGTCTCGTTCTGCGCCTTAAAATGCCTCGACCCGGCTCTTGGAGCCTCTTGAATTAAAATTTAATATTCAAAGTAATTAATTGCTGAATAAAAATTAAAATTGTAAAGGGATATTCAATTGAATAAGATACACCCGTTTCAATAATCCGCTAGCTGGCATCCTACAAGTTCTAGTGTCTCTTCACTCAGAACGAACCTAAACTGTTTTCCCGGAGTTTCTTGATGATGGCAGTCAACGCACATTTTTTTTCAACGCTTTTAACGGAGCATTGTTTTAAAAAACTTACCTTCTAGTAAGATCTCCGGCCTCTGAGAATTTTTTATCAGAATTAGATTAATAAAATTACTGCAGAGGAAGCTGCTTTGTGCAAATTGCAGCTGCTTGAGGACTGTGAAAAAAGCGAAAGCCGCAGGATATTCCCACATTGGGTGCTGCTTATCTTTGTTACACATCTCGGGAAACGAGATTCTATTTTTTCCAAGTTGTTGGTTCCGGTCTTGAAAATAAATCTTTGAACAGATGCTCTTAATTCTTAAAATCCTAAAACTACTGCAACGTGTTTTGTTATATTGACTAAAATGTCTGTCAACTTGCTGAAATCTGTAAATTGCCTCAAACACAGTCGAGAGCATGTGTTTTATTATACCTTCAATAGTTATGCGGATTACATTTCCTTTTATGACATGCCGGATGAGAATCGTCCCATACTGATTTGGGACGATGTATTTTCCTCAAAACTGAGTTTTCAAGCTATTCCTGCGCCAAATCAATTATTGACTCCTTCCACGGGGACTAGAAATTGTCTCTGTGAGAGGCAGGTAATTTGTTTTATTATTTTTTTTAGGCGCTAAGCTCTGCAGTACTATAGGAAGGATTGGGAGCCCAGCTGTGTATGATGTTTCAATGAATGTAAACTCTGCTGAACTATTAGTGAAAAATGGAAGCTCAGCTGGTTTATATTAAGAAATAGGATTACATTTGTAGTGTGTGACTGAATTGGTGCTGTGCTGTGCTCACAAAAAGGTCATTCAAAATTTGATGCGGTTTTATGCAATTGAAGTTTACGAGGTCTATCTCTAAAAAAAAGATATTGAATTCCGATGCATGAAACTAAAAATTTAAAGTCGAATTAGAAATCGAACCTTGCTTGTCTTCGAATTTCATGCAATATGTTATTTTTTTGCTTGAAATGATGCAAATCCTTTTAAATGTAATAATCCTTTTCAATACCCTGAACGTCGCACTCTGCTGACTTTGATTGTGACTCTCAAAAAATTTTCTTAAAATAAAGCGGTATTTCCTTTCATTGTTTCTTCCGAAATACGGTTCAGAAATTTACCCCCGAACTTTAACATACAGCTTGGAAATCGAGCAAAATTGAAGAGTACAAGCGAAGTCAAGTAAAGGCCAACTCACAATTTTTCAGAATTTAATTTCTCAGACTATTTGTGTATAAACCTCTACCACAAAACTGTGCAAGCATTATAGAGGCCCAAATTCGACAACAAAGTCTGTGATAAAACATAAAAAATGGCAATCCACTTTCTGGTCTGAATTTCTTTGTTTGCAGCATTGACGGACGAACTCACGTAGCTCCTTATCCGCAGCGGCGCTTTGTGTCCTGCGATGACACCCGGGCCTTTTCAAAGTTCAGCTTCAAACAAAGACGGATTTTAAGCTTTGTTCTTTTATCTACAATTGGAGCTCAGTCAATGCCTACATTTATCTCTCAATCTGTGAACAGAGACGGCATTTTCTCATTGTTAAACTAGATGAATGTTGTTCATAGTGGTGGGTACAGATAAATATTACTTCTTTTGCAAACCCCTTTGTCGATGGAATCGTAAAATGGAAAATCGAAAATAGACATCACAACTGCGACAGCAATGCAACAGTACTAATGAAAAATAAACAATAATCATTGAGTGTACGTGGGTTTTGTAGTACAATTATTCAGTGTTCCAAACAAATTTAATTCGAGAATTATTCCAGGAATTCTATTGAAATTAATTGATGTGTTATTTTAAATACACACCATCTTTGAAATAAAAAGTTTGTTTTTCTTTGTTAAATCTTCTTTGCTAAACTCGCAACGCTGTTGTTGGAGTTATCCTAGTGATCGCCGCCGCATTTTACTGAGGTAGAGCAAATTCCTAGCTACACCGAGCACACGGAAAATCAAGAAGTTGCTGGAGTGGGAGGTTGCTGGTGCGATTCGATTAATCGACGGCGGAAGTGCTGGCCAAAGATAGAAACCCTAATCTTACTGCAAGCCTACCTGATATTCTCACTCGCAGTACATCTTCACTGTAGACAGCTACGAAGGACTGGCTGCTTCAAATCATGAGGTCCCCATGATGCTGCTTACAGCTAATGATGAACAGTTGAGCTCTACGAAAGTAAGATTAAACATAAATTCCGGTATGTCCTAATTCTACTTCGAGGTACAGAGCAACCTAATTTGTGGCATGAATAATGCTTTTAGCTCATAGGATTATAATCAATCAAAAGAAAATAAAGATTTTTGAAACCTCTTTTCTTTAAATATGTGAAACTACGTATTAAAGAGGTAAGTTTTCATTTCATTATTCGACGAGTGATTGAGATTAGCAGTGTATAATTTGGTCATATGAAACGGTATGACAAATTTCTACTAATTATTGCTAAACGGGGTGCTGCGTTCTTTTTTACACAGGCCTATAACCCATCCCAAACCAAAAATGAAAAATTACTTCGAACTATTGTCATTCTGGGATTATTTCACCTAATTTGAGCCCGTACAAAGTATTTCTTGCCTCTAGGGTGAAAGAAAAATTTTAACTTTCGTACTTCAGCAAACATTGCTTCAGCTTATGTGCATTTTTACTCGGCAACCAATTAGTAGGCTAAACACATCTAAAGGGTTTACCATCTACACTTCTTACTTCACGTCTACAAGTTTTAAAGTGCATGGAATCCTGATCCCTCTCAATCTTAGCAACACTGAACTGCATTGGTTATCCGTGAAGTTGGCCATAATCAAATTCGTTGCATAAACATTTTACAAAGGTTTCAGTTATTTGAACAGTTCATCGCGAGGCCCGAAATCCAGCTAATATTGCAAAATCCCTAAATATCTAGGCAGACAGTTTAGAATGTTTGTAAGTGTTTTAATAAATCTGACCAAAGATTCCAGAGCAACCTACTCACCAAGAAAAAATAAAGTTCGCAAACTTCATTTTCTACTGGGTTTCCAAGTAACACCAAAGCCAATCTAACTGTGTTATCATTAACATTGGCTATGAAAAACCGCTTACATCATCCCGAAAATACACAGAGCGATCCAAAAGGCCTTTTAGACGTGATACATTTCCGCTGTGTTGCGCGACAATTTGCATCCGGTGACTCGCTCGTGTGTATCAGCCACGTTTTTCTCGCGATTTCGCGCGAATCGCGGTGAGTGAGTTCCTGTCGCAGCAACATTTGTATACAGACCTCCTCTCACAGTCTCACATATGGGCTCGTCAGTCGTCACAGTCGTCAGTGAGTTGCTGGCCGTCAAAGGGGAAATAGTACTGTCACCATGGCTGATGTTTGGAGTAGAGAACGAATGCTCGCTCTAATTCAAAACTTTAAAACACACAGGTGTTTATGGGTAGTAAAAAGCCACGAATATCGAGATAAACAAAAAAAAGTAGCCCTTGCGAGTATCGTGACTAAAATAAAAAATGACAATGAAACCCTACCTGCTGATTTTATTAGAAAGAAATGACATAACAAAAGGTCGGAGTTTGCAAACTAGTGGAAACATTTAAAAATCTACCGCTGGCACCGAGACTTCGTATAAAAAAAGGTGCGATACTAAAGTGGCTTTTCACCACATTCCGTCGAAATAGGTTGGTCGGCGTATACAGCAACATTGGTGCGACTTGTGTATATATATACTATCTTGCTGATAGAAATTTTATAACGTCTAAAAAACTCTTAAAAGGCCCTTTAGGCTTGTAACAGACGTAATAATCGATTGATTCTCTTTCAGATCACTGATGTTCATTCATGGTTGATGACCACGAAGAAACCAACTAGCGTCATGACTTTCAGCACGGTTTCTAGTGAGGGTGACGTCTTTATCCGCATCTCTACCGACATCGAAGAAGTGAATGCTGAATCCTTCTGTATCGTATTCTAAACGGAACGCATACCATGGATGAAGGCCAAATCTTCAAATAAGAAGATAATGTTTTAACAGGACTCTGTCCTAGCCCACATGGAGAGCTGAGCCACTGACGTGCCCAAAAAGTCCGGTGGGTAATTCTGGGAGAGACATTTTGCCTTTTGGAAGACTCGCCGTTGGTCACTATTTTTGGAAGACAATTGAAGCCAAAACTTGAGCGAAGCTCTCAACAGCTTCACAGCCTTAAGAAGGACATTGAAAACTCGGTAGAGTCATTGGGGAGAGCAGAAATTACCCACGCCGCATCCAGCTGCTGAAAGCGTATACATTCCGTCAAATCTAAAGGAGATCATATTAAATAAAATTTTTGCTGTCCCTGTCTGCTATGTATACTGTCGAAATTATCAAAGTACTATGTTACTTTTTCCCTGTGTAATTACGTTGTGAGTATAGAGCAGAAAATTCTACAAATTTCATCTGGAAGGCCCTGTACATTGATGAGTTATCCGTGCTCTTTACATCTCTTCATCGTGCGTGTAAAGTATATTAGCATATTTCAGAAGAAACGATCGTGACCTCTCATATGGCAGGACCAGACCGAATAGAAACTCAGTCTCCGTCTGTGTTGTGTTTATTCTGACGTTGAAATGCCAAATCTGAGCTCCCCCTACGCCCCCCACTATAAAGTCATAACATGAGAACAGATGGTAGATGCTTTCTGAAAATCTTCGGGGTACTGCGTGCTCGTATGCACTGTTCTTATACAGTGGACCAACCCTCTCAATGCACGAACAAGTGGACCAAAGGCGAGCCTGGATTTCGGTCAACTGCTTCTGGTGTGGTTTATTTAAGAAACGCTCCGCAGCCGAATCTGTCACATAGCTTCTCGCTACCAAAACGTTGATATTTCTCGCTCCGATCTTTGCATCACAGATAACTACAAAGGCTACGATTCGGATGCATACACAGCACTTCCTTTCGCATCTTAGCCAACTCTTCCCAGGGCTTATTGACCTCTCAGCCGCGTTGTACACGAATTCACTAGGCACCAAATTGAGTCAATGTCTCTTATATCTCCATGCCTGCTCTTAAAAATCATTACCGCACACAAGTGGTTCGAGGTTCAGGCCATTTGAGATGAAGCAAAGTTCGGCTAGCTCCGATCTATCGTTGATATACCGTGGAACGGAGCTAACCAGACTCGGAGCAATCTCAAGAAATATTAAACAATTTTAAACAATTTTAAACAATTTATTTACCACAGGAGATACAGAGGTAGAATGTTTCTTAAGTCTAGTACAATGGACAAGTTTGAATATAGCTACCTGTGGGCCCGAATAAGTTCAGCGACTTCTGGGGCATCCTACCATCAACATTATTCTAAGGTGTACATTAATGTTTAACCTAATTCACTTAACCTAGTTTCACATTAGACTGATCAGTGAGATAATTCAATCGATATCAGATATTTCATTTTACAAAATAGGTTATGTGGACTATATTTAACAGTACATTCGATAAAAGATTTAACAGCAGACTGAAGGCGAATTACATATTACCCATGGCAAATTTCATTATTGGAAACAGTCATGTTGGAGACAAGATTTGACTTGGTGATCTTACATGACTAATATTCCGATAGGAAGTGAGTCTCGAGATTTCTTTTGAATAACTTGTAAGAATTACTATCACGGATCTCCGCAGGTATTGAGTTCCAAGTTTTAGTTCCAACGAAGAGGATACTGTGTTGCGACCGGGCCTTTGAATAATAAGGAAGCATGAATTTACTTCTATTTCGGGTTAAGTGGTCGTGATGACCAGTTTGCGCACTTAATAATAGTTTCAGGCTATTGTCGCCATCATTTCTTAATGTTTTGTAAATGAAATTACAAATGGAGATTTTATAGAGATCTGGAAGTTTAGGTATTTGTAAATTTTTAAATGAATCGTTTGTGTGAGCATTATATTCTAGATTCTTTACCGCTCTGATTGCTCTTTTTTGCAGAGTAAAAATTATATTGGTTTTATTTTTATCAGTTCCGTGCCATGATTCTATTCCGTACTGCAAGTATGGTGAAATAAGCGTTCGGTAGAGCATTCGTAAAGCTGTTTCAGGCAGGTAATTTTTAACTTTATTCAGGATTCCGATGGATTTCGATAATTTAGAACTAATATTAGCGATGTGCTCTTTAAAGGTCAGATGTTTATCTATTATGATGCCCAGAAACTTGCATGAGTTGGTTTCTTCGATTTCACCTTCGCCAATTTTTATGTGTGGGAGAGATATGCTTTTCTTGTATGAGAATGTAATATACTTTGTTTTTTCGATGTTGAGGCTTATTTTATTAGCTTTAAGCCATAATGAAACCTTATGGAGTTCATTATTTATGCTCTCCGCAATCATAGCGGGATTTTGGCTCGGAAGGACCGTAGAAAGCGTGCTGTCATCGGCAAAAAGTATGAATTTGAAAAATGTTGTTGATTTGATAATATCATTTATAAATATCAGAAATAGGAGAGGCCCTAGGACAGACCCTTGTGGAACTCCATGGCTAATTGTCTGTGGGTCCGATTTTGCGTCGTCAACGACAACGTATTGCTTCCGATTTGTTAGGTATGATTTGAACCAATCATGGGCAATTCCTCGAATGCCATAACAGTGTAGTTTCGAGAGTAATATCTTATGGTCCACACAGTCGAATGCTTTTCGAAAGTCAAGAAAAACGGAGAAAACAAGCTTTCCTTCATCTATATTAGAGTAAAGGTACTGTAAATGATTTAATACAGCTTGTGTCGTTGATTTCTTAGAACGAAAACCGAATTGTCCGTCATAGAGAAAAGATTTTTGTTCAAAATACGAATACACTTTTTTATACACAATTTTTTCAAATATTTTGCTCATAATTGGTAAAACAGAGATAGGTCTATAATTATTAACGCAGTTTTTATCACCATTTTTAAAAATAGGGGTGACTCTGGCAGTTTTGAGAGAGTTGGGGAAGATACCTTGAGAAAGCGAATGGTTGATAATATCAGATATGCACGGTGCTATTATATCAGCAATAGCCTTAAGAACTTTAGCTGAAAATGTATTTAATCCATTTGATTTATTTTTCAAGTTGTTTATGCATGTAATTACATCGGAGGGGTTAGTTGGCGGGAAAAAGAAAGAGTTGGTTTCACGGACATGGTCCATGTATTGCAAGTGGTCTGTAGGTTCACTAACGACACTATCGGCTATATTTTTTCCTATATTTATAAAAAAGTTGTTGAACACTGTTGCAATATCTTGTTTATCATGATATTTTACATTTTCGTGAACGATGGATTCAATCGTTTTTTTAGCGTTATTATTCGGTCTATAGCATGAATTAAGCAGGCGCCAAGTTTTTTTAATATCAGTTTTGTAGTCAGTGAATTTGCGCGTAAAGTAGTTTTGTTTCGATGTTCGTATTTGATTTGTCACATGATTCCTGAATCTGTTATACGTTAATCTAGAGATTCGTCCTTCGTATAGTAAGGCTAAGTATGCTTGACGTTTCTTTATATTGATCACGATATCTTCAGTAATCCAAGGTTTTTGTCTATTTTTCGGCGTAATTGTGCGGGTGATTATTGGACAACATTGGTTATATGCGGTCGTTATAGTTTCAGTTAGTTTTAGTATTGCTTGGTCAATGTTAATCGCATTATTGTCTAGTTCATAGATGTCCAATGATGGCATTAATTCTTCTAGAACAGTTCGCATTGTCCCCAAGTTATATTCGTTTATACAACGATATGAAAAAGTCTCAGCATGTGGGTTGTTGCAGGGACTATAGACATTCTTCTTGATAGAAACACCGGAAAATGGTCAGATAAGTCAGAAATTATTATTCCTGTAAGAAAATCAGTCGGATCTAACATAAAAATATTATCGAGCAACGTGGCAGATTCGGATGTAATACGCGTAGGTTTCGTGATGATTGGAAGGAAGGAGCTAGATTGAAAAACATTTATGAAGTTTGAGATTTGCTCACAGCTATCATATTGTAGAAGATCGTAGTTGAAATCCCCGCAGATTATTATGTCATTATATAGAGACTTGTAGAACTGAGATATAATGCTTTGAAGCTCGTTCAGGAAAGTGACGCTACAAGCTGTTGGGGGTCTATATACTGTCCCAAGCATAATCCGTTTACCATTTTTCGTTAGTTCTATAAATAAGGTCTCAATATGTTCACGATCCATAGTTGCACTTAAAATGACTTTCGAAGATATATGTTTAGATATGTACGTACTGATGCCACCACCACGTTTGTTGCTACGGAGTGAATGATGGCTATTATAGTTCTGAATTTGAATTAGGTCTTTAGTTGAGTCATCTAGCCAACTTTCGGTGAAACTGAGAACATCAAAATTGCTGTTTAGCTCAGTGATAGTACAAGATATTTCATCTATTTTCGGATAAATGGACCTACAGTTCCAACATAATACTGAGAGATCGTTACAGGTTTTTCTCATCGATTCATTGAATTCTTTAATATTCAGGTATTTACAATTCCCAGTTTCATTTAGGTTTGGATGCAGTCTATTCAAATGATTGAGATCTGGATCAATATCATCGAAAATATCAACATGGTCAGTCATAAAGATTAAGAAACAGTAAGTAAAATGTGACGTAAAAAATGAAGAAGATGATACAGACTACAAGGTCAAGTTAAAAGTAAAGACATTCCTACTTATAGTAAAATTTAAGAAATAGAGAGAAACTAAAACACACAGAGATTATTAGTCTAAAATTATTTAAAATCTAGAATGATTTCATAAGGAGCTGGCTAACTCAGTCCATGAGTGGGAGCATTAGAGATCATAAATTGCGAATAGTGTAGTTACAAGGCTGTCATACCAGTGGTATCTGCATATAACACATACGATATAGCAAAGAACGAAGTGGATTAGAATCGAAGTGACAGCGAAGTTATTTAATTAATATAAAGATCTTGAGTATCTAGATTATTTTCAGATTTTGAGACAGGTGGTAACAGAATATTTAAATCAGAGTAGAAAATCCGGCATGAGCCTTCTATGAATAATGAGAAAAAGTAGATAAAAATACAATTTAGTGAGCAGTAAAACAAAGTTGCAAATTCTGCGTGGTTGCTTCGAAGAGCCAAAGGCGATTCTATCAGAAAACAAAAGAAATCGTGCGGACAGAGATCAAAATGCTATTAAATTCAGTACATAAGTCTCTAATTACGAATAATTTCTTTTGAGGACTTGCCGACACGTTGTAGTAAGTACTGGTCAAGTGATTCAGGTGTGTTAATGGTGTGAGGTCTAGAAGTTTCTTGTCCAGGTATCCGAGGAGAGTAGACGTTGATATTACCATCCAGAGTTCTTGCGAGACCTATTTTGTCGGGAAATTTTCGTTTGGCCAATCTCAGAGTGTACATAATATTAGCTCGCGAAGGGATGAGGTATTCGTTTACGTAGAATTTCGGCTTGGTCACTCGGCAGGCTGACAAAACTTCTTGTTTCTTTTCGTATTGTCGTAGCTCAAAGGTAATGTTTCTCCTATCGACGTTTCCAGGGGCAGGTTTTTTACCCAGTCTAGTCGCTGTAGTGATGTCAGAGTTACTAAGGTTGACGTTGATTTGGTCCTTCAGGAGCTCCCGCACAGTCTGTCTACAGTCTTCATCAGAATGTGATTGCGGTAGTTCCCCTGTGATAACCAGAGTGCATTTTCTGTTTTCCAACTTTTCCCGTTCTTCTTTCCTTTCGAATTGCTCTAGACGGGAGACTAGCCTGTCTATCTTTTTATTTTGCTCTTCAATCACTGCCTTTTGATTTGATTCTTTTTTCGTTAGTGTTTCAATCATCGTTTTCAAGTCACTAATTTCACTTTGAAATTTCTCCATTACTGAGTTAAAGTGATCAATTATGATGGAGGCCATTTGCTTATTTGGTTTTGACAGGTTTTGTATGTCTGGACAGTCAAGCTCCAGCGTACCCTCATTGTTCTTCTTGTTTGCCTTTCTGTCCGCCATCTTGTGAGAAAGGAGACACTTGCGAAAAAGAAGCAAGGGTTGAGTGCTATTTTGAGGGAATATCACACTTTTTGTTCGATTGTTTGGATTTTGGTTAGATGAAATTTACTTTCAGATTCTCATGGTCTGAGTGAGCACTCTTTTTGGTTAGAAATGCATGTTCATTAACCAATTGTGCACTTTGATTTCGAGCAAAGATAAAGTACGTCCTCACTTCACGGAGACACTGTTGACACTGGGCATTAAGTAACACTTTTCGGTCGTACGCGTGGATAGAAAAATTCAATTTCCGATAATTACATCTGATACGAGATCAAATAGACGAGTAGTCGTAGTAGGTTGGGCGCCATCAGATCAAACTATTTAACGAATGAAACATTGCACTCACGCATTATCTCACAAAGTCGTCAGGGTCGAAGTCTTTATCTTATCACTGGAATCCAAGACTTACGTAAGGTAAGGCTACTCCACTAAATTTTCCTTTTTTTAAGTGACTCAAGATTTTCGAAAATCGTCATTCTATTAAAAAATTCTCGCTAAGCAGGCAAACAGGGTAATCTCAAAATAGCTCATAATGACCTTGAAGATGGTCTTAGCAACAATCACTTTTTCCAAACGCCACACAGCTAAACATGACGTCTACAAATTGTTCATTTAATCGGCAATAAATCAGACTCCACAACCCATAAACCTAAACAAGTATAAATTTGGAATCTACATATTTTTACAAACCATTTATGTAATTTTTGAACACACACACAATATCTCTGAAGTTCTGACTAAAATTATAAGGAGAAGCGTTTTTCCACCATTAAATTTTATCAAAAACTGCAGCCGTGAACAGTAGAGAAAATATGATACTTGAAAGCCCGAAGGTGATTGTTGATGCAAAAGTTACTGCATCAATTGTAAACTTGTAGTAACTTCACCGTAACACCAACATAAAATTCCCTCAATTATGGAATTTGAGAGTACATTTGAAAGCTATACCCAATCTAACTTTATCGTCGAGGCATCTATGATTTAAGACGCCCAGTGCAGGAACTACGGTCGGGCAGCTAAAACACTGGAGAAAAAGTACGACTGGAAAGGCTCAGCTATTTTGCCGAAACTCGTTTTCGCAAAATACATGTTACACTAGAAAACTTTTACCACCAAACTGACGTACATTAGTGCTTCACTTCTCACAAAACCGTCTCGCAAAAGTGCGCCATCAATGTACAACAGTAATTGAAGTAATGTGACACAATTTTGTATATCATTGACCGATGCCACACACATAAGTGTGCCAACCGAAAAAACACTTAGAGTAAGTCAGAACTATTTCATAAAAATGTACTTACACGGAATGACTGACGATGTCTAAGAATTTGCAGAAAAAATCGCAAAAATCTTGAGATTTCAGTATAGAGTTAATTTTTTTCCACAAACTCCATTGACAGCCCAATTTGTTAACAAGAATTTTTTACCATATGGAACGTGGGCATGTGATTTAACTTTCCCAATCGCTTGAGCACATGGTCAGAAGTGATGCAAGCAGATGTCCCAAGATTTCACTAAATAACTGTGTGACGCACACAAGTGTGGCAAAATTTCTAAGAGGGTAGCTACACACGCGCAGAGAACCACATATGCATTCAAACAGAGGGCCATGGCAACGTTTATGCATTGTAGATCAATGACACAGGAATTTGAAACCTTAACTTCTCCCGTCTACATATTGACGAGCGCGTTGAAACAAGTGTGTCAATTAATTACAATATACTTTGCCACACAACATGTACTTGATTGTTGGATATTTGGTTTGGCTGTATCCTCTTGGGCGCCAAAAGTTTGATAGTTGTTTCCGAAGATCCACGTTGGGTGCCAGTTAAGATTATTTATTTGGCTGGTCCTTCTTTGAAGCCAACGATAATAGTCAGGTGGGCGATTCCTGTTTCTGCCCGATTGAGAATTAATTAGATTGGTCCTTCTTATCCCGGGGGGATCTTCCTGATATCTTCAGGGATAATAGAAAGTCAGGTTTTGCTGACTTAATTTATTTAGTTGGGGATTGCCCACAGGTTTTTCCGGATGCGAATTATTCGGTAATTTTCGGAGTCCGATCTGGTTACAAGGTTTGAAGATTTGAGCTGGTTTTTCAAGCTTTCGAAATTTGAGTCGAGATGAATAAGCTACGAGCTAATCAAGCTTCAAGTTTTTAGAGCCGAACGAATTCTAGCTATGGAGCTTTTCACGCTAGTAATGCAGGCGTCGAAAGTTAGAGCCGAAATGAAATTCGAGCTACTGAAATTTTCAAATCTGAGACGGATATATGTTTCTCAAGTATCTGTGATACGAGAGTTTAGTTATGCGAGGAGAATTATTTTCCCTCCAGTTAAATTATATAGGCACAAGTCGGCATCTTCGACAATAGTCTGACAATGATATCTTCAACCTAACTGATGCCAGCAGACATCAGAAAAATAAAAATAAACATTTGCGCAGCTAAGCCAATTTCGCGATGCTATTCATCATGCACTGATTTTACTTATTCATTACATAATATTTACTAATCGCATATCTTTCATTGGGTGAAGTCGTCGAAATTTGCTTCAAGACTCTTGAATTTGATTGAGTTACAACACAAGAAAAAAAATTGGTAATTCAAACAAAAATATCGAAGATCCACTTCACATTTTGTAGCAGCCATGAAACAGGATGAACGTTGAATGGTCTCGCGAAATTTCCAAATTTAAGCAAACGATTTAAATAAACAATTTATTTACTATAAGCGATATATCAGTGATTGTCTCTTAAGGCTATTTGAGTATAGCAACTATATAGAGGGCCCGAAAAGTTCGGTGACTTCTAGGGCATCCTATAATTATCAACGGTTTTTTAAGGTGTGCAATTATGTTTAAGCTGCTTCACTTAACCTAGTTGCACACCAGACTGATCAAAGGATTGGTTCACTCAAGATTCGATGTTAAACTTGTACAATAATAGTTTGTATGGGCTAGATGAGAACAGTAAATTCTAGAAATAATTTAGGATGACTTAAGATGTCATTATTCATGATAAATTACCATGTCAAGATTAATCACACAGCACGACAGATTTGACTTGATAACCGTATACGATTAATATTCCCATAAAAATAGGGCTTTAAGATTCGTTTTGAAAGCTTTTTAAGAACCCTTTCACGGATCTCAGCAGGAATTGAATTCCAAGTCTTGGTTCAAATGAAGAAGATACTGTGTTATAACTGAGCTTTTGAATAACAAGGAAGTCTGAAGTTACTTCAGTTTTGGGTTATATGATGATGATGACCCGTTTGTGCGGTTAATAACTGTTCAAGGTCTTTGTCGCCCTTATTAGTCAATGTTTTATGCATCAAATTACATATGGAGAACTTGTAGAGAGTCAAAAGCTAAAGTGTTTTAAAACTTTCGAATAAATCATTTGAGTGAGCATTATAGTCTAATTTTCTTACAGCTCTTATGGCTCTTTTTTTAAGCGCGAAGGGAAAAAAATATTTTATTTTATCAGTTCCGTACCATGGTTTCCGAAGAGCCGTTAAAAGCGGGCTGTAGTCAGCAAAAAGTATGACTGCGATAAATGAAGCAGAAAAATTATTGATAAGGTTGAAAATAAAAGAGACCCAAGGACAGATCCTTGGGGTACTCCATAGATAATTGTCAGTGGTTCTGATTGTGCATTGCCAATGGCAATTTATTGTTTCCGATTTGTTAGGTATGACTTGAACCAAGCATGCGAAACGACTCTAAGGAAAAGCAGAAGAAACTCCTCGGCTTTTCGAAAGTTAAAAAACAGGGAAAAACAGCTATCCATCATTTATTCTCTTATAAATGTATTGTAAAATATTTAATACAGTCTGTGTTATTGATTGATTATTGATTTTTAACTACGAAAACCATATTGTTCATCACAGAAAAATTGTTTGAGTTCAAAATAAGCATCAAATTTTTATGCTTAATGCTTTCAAATATTTTGCTAATAATTGGTACGACAGAGACAGGTTTATAATTTCTAACGTAATTTTTATCCTAATTTTTAAAAATAGGGGTTACTCTGTGTCGATACCGTCGTGCGGTCGACGTGAGGGTTCGTGGAAAAAGGGGCTGTCTTCTGTGCAGCTACCTTTTTTGGGGCGCTAGCTTTCCCGCGTAGCTGCCCCTCCTGAGGTTCGTGTGGGAACCACCTTCGCTGTAATTAGTCCGTTAGAGCCACCGAAAAGAATTTCTGTTTGTGCTGAACTGTGGCGGTACCGTTAGGAAGACCTCCAACTGTCTACGCCGGTATAAGTCCGTTAAGGCTTCTCAGGATAGTCCCTGATTCGCCGAACCACGACAGTGCCTTCCTTTGCGACAAAACTATGCAGAAAAATTTTTCCTCCTAAGGAGCTCCATTAAGCTCCTTTTAAGGCGAGGCGTTTAAGGACTAAAGCCTGTAGTAAAATGTAGAAAGGATACGCTTTTGACCTCATCATCTGATGTGACTATTGGTGAATCTCATTACAGTGCCTCTTAAATACACGGATACATTTCAGCAAAGACAATGATTTATTTACTTTTGCAAAAAACATTAATAACGCGCACATACATGGGCTACTGCATAACACGGTGAAACACGTAAAATTACATTAAAAATGTTTGTACCATACAGCTAGGTAATCAACCTAATCTCAATTGTTAAAATAAAGGACGTCTTTGGTAGTGAAGTTTCCATTTTTTCAAAATTTTGGGATCAGCAAAGACAAATTTAATTTTTTTGACCCAAGCTTTCGGCTAGATTAGCTCTAGCCGTCATCAGGGGAACGATGTATTTTTAAACAAAACCTCTTATGGTATCCGCGGGTATCTGGTATACAAAACATTTTATTAAATTTTTACATGCAAGCCGGAAATCATTGATCAAGGGCGACTGATGAGCAAAGGAAGAAACTGCAGAGGGACATCAAGATGACGATTAATTTTGTTAGGGTCCTAAACACTGTACATTGTTTCGACAATTTTTCGAGCGTATTAATTTTTAACATTTTATAAGATAGATACATTTTCAAAATCAAAAGAATGGTTATCTTCTTCGGAATGCTAATAGACGAGGGAAAACCTATTCTTCCTCTGCACATTCTTAGCATGCTCATCAATTCGTTGTTTAAGATTTCTACCCGTTTCCCCAATGTAACATGCTTCACAATTTTTACATTATAATTTATATATAAGATTACTTTTTTCACAATTCTATCGTTTATCTTTGAGTCTGATTAGGCTGTTTTTTATTGTATTCGAAGATTTGAAAGCCAATTTAACATTGAATGGTTTTAAGATTCGCTGGACTTTTTCAGAACAACTTTTAATATACGGGACGCTAACATATTTCAGATGGCGTTAGGAATTTTCGTTGCTTTATCGAAGTATGGGGAGGTTTTGATTATTTCCACCAATCATTAGTCGGTTGCTATTACGTAGTTACGGAGGAAAATTATTCTATTTAAATAATTAATCCACTGTTGAAAGTTCTTAATTCAAATTTTGCTCACTACAAATATTAACTGCTCTCTGATAAAGGGATTTCGCTACACTCCTCCTCTGTTATAAGGGATGATAACTGAAATAGTCTAAGTACCTGTCTGTGTTTGTTGGTTTCCGGTAGACCTGGAATTATAATCTATTATTGGTTAATCGATTAATTAATATATTTAAGAACGGGATGCATCCATTACTTTCTAATTCCATAGTAAATTATATGTTGGTGTTGAACCCATTGATATGCTGGAGGAATGTATCAGGCATATCTTCTGGTAGTGCAGTCAATATATCGTCAACGTAACGTTTCCAAAACAGTGGCTGGCACGGGGGTGTTGATAGGAATTAATCCTCCATTGCTTGCATTGTTATCTCGGCCAACGCTACAGAGATAGGGGAACCCATCGGTGTTCCTTCTACTTGTTGATAAATTTTGTGATTCCATTAAAAATGATTATATTCCAGGCATAGGTTGAGGAGCCGCAAAATAGCTTCAGTTGAAATCGGAGTTAATTGAAGTGGTGAGTTGAAGTTCTGCAATTTTTCGGCGACACATTAATGAGCAAAATTTTGAGGTATACAAGTGAACAAACTCTTCACATCATAAGAAACTAGGATATAATTGTCCGGAACGTTGATTTCTTGCAAAAATTACTCGACTTGAAAGCCATTTTTTAGTTTTTGCGATGCCTCGTTTGTAATTATGGGTAGGATTCCCGATAAAAATTTTGCAACTTAATAAGTTGGTGAACCAATAAAAGATACGATAGGACGAATCGGGTAGTTTTCCTTGTGTGTTTTGATTAGCGCGTAGAAGAGGGGGTCACGCACTTGTTTACGTACAAGGCTTTACGCTATTAGTCGGTGAGTTCATTTTCATCTTTTAACTATTTTATTAGCTTGTTCACTTTCTTTACTGCTAAATAGGTTTTATTTTCGTTCATTATCCAATAGGTACTACTATTCGCTAAATGATCAGCTATTTTTTATTCATAATCTCGTCGGTCAATAACTACCAGCGAGTTCCCTTTATCTGCAGGTGCGATGACGGTTGAGTCATCCTCTCTTAATTCTTTAATGGCAACTTTTTCTTTTCTAGATATATTCGTGACCCGCTAGCTACTTTGTAATGCAGTTATTACTCGGGAGCGAAGAACGGCTTTTTCTTCCTCTGGAACGGTTAGTTATCTAATTACAGTTTCCGTGTTGCCAAGGAAGTCAATTTTATCTTTCTTAGAATGAGAGAGCGCAAAGTTTTTCCCTTTCATCAAAATTGTTTGCTAATCTTCGGTTAGGTGTTTGCTTAACAAATTTTTTACGCAATTCATTTAAAAGGTAGGGTTTTGATATTGAGATAGTTGATCATACTTTTCTTTAAGACGTTATTTTTTAAATTGTTACTTTCTTTGCAGTTTTAGCGTTGCTGCTTACTAGAGACTGTTTACTAATGCAATAGTAATTTTTCCTTGTAGTTCTAACTCAATGCATTAAATTCTTTTCCGATTGTAATTTATTCTTCTGTGGTCATCGTTGATCATGAACGTTAAGCATTTTTACTTTAAGCATTAAGCAAAAAATTAAATTTGTCTTTGCTGATCCCAAAATTTTGAAAAAATGGAAAAATTAACCTAATGTTGGAATATTGAAATACAATACAAATGAAACTTAAGTACTAAATATAATAACTGCACGGGCTCACCGTCGGCGTAGGCCTACTGAGTTGGGTGGATGGTATGGGCTGAACACTTGAAATAAAATAAACATTATGGATAACTATTACAGGTAGGATTCGACTCCACTCGCGCTGCGAGCTCTCTCAAAATGGTCAGAGTGTCACTCTGACCATTTTGAGAGAGCTCAGGAAAATTTCTAGGAAAAGCATAGTTAATGATATCGGAAATGAACGTTGCTTCACCTTTTAGTACTCCAGCCGAGAATGTTTTTAAACCACTTGATGAATTTTTCGAGTTATTTGCGCGCTTGGATACATCATAGGAATTAGATGGCGTGAAGAAAAAAATTATGTTCCCTAACATGATCTGTTTTCTCAATGGTCAGTCGGTTCACTAGAAATACCATCAGCAATATTTTCTTACGTTGAAAAAAGTGTTAAACATAGTTGCAATATCTTTTTTCTCGCGATATTCTACATTATCTTGATCATCGGGCTCGATCGTTTTCGTAGCAATTTAAGGAGGCGCTTTAATTTAATATCAGTTTTAAATTGAGTGAATTTGAGCGTACAGTAGTTTTTTGGATATTCTTATTAGATTTCGCACATAATTCTTACATATGTTTTGCACTTCTATACATATTCTCCCTTCGTAGAGTAAGGCTCGGAACGCTTGACGTTGTTTCACGTTGAAAACGATATCTTGAGAAATACAGGGCTTTCGTCAATTTTCGGTGTACAGTCTTTGACGGATTTTGATACTAAGGGGAAGTTTGTTCGACAGTAAGGCGCCTGAAATTGACACAGCCTTCTGCCCTATGTGAGATGAACGATAATCGACTAAGAAATTTTTGTTCCTGTTCCGCTTTTGGTTGGTTACAGTGGGTGGATGGAAACACACTGTCTCAGCATTGCTCTGAGGAAGATATAACGAGGAGAATACCTATTGGGTTCTCTGTATGAGGAACTTTTCTTGGATAAGAGTACGACCGAGTTTATTGATGAGAAGGGTTACTTTATCACTTCTTTTGAAATTACCGTTGTACACCACCTTGGCTGCCACATTCATGCACCTTTGTAAATCTCTTTGACGGTATTGAGGCTGCAGTAGTCAATGTGGGATAACACCAAGGATTGAATGGTCAATATTATGGATTTTTCGTCGAGCATACTTTTTATGCGATGGAAAAACATCAGTACCGTAAATTTTGATGCAAGTATTCTCAACGTGGGATTAGAAAGACATGTTTCTATCGAATCAGATACCTATATTTTTAACTTTTTCTAATGTCTAAATTTCATCAGTTCCTACTGCAAGAGTAAGATTTGAAGTCTTTTTGATTGCATCTTTGGATCCGAAACTAATGCATCTCGTTTTACTAGCATTTAATATGAGACCATTTAGTCGTACCATGATTTCAAGCTAATCAGTATAGTTTCGGCTTTAATTCGCGTCTGTGGTATTTCCGATACAGAACTTGTTATTGCAATTTGAACATCATCTGCATACATTGAGATCCGTGTGTCAGAAGGCATTGGAGGGAAATCATTAATGAAAAAAGAAAACAGTAGCGGACCAAGAATGGACCCTTAAGGAACACCAAACTTGTTTTGAATGAATGGGGACCATTTGTTTTCTAAGCGGACTGTATGAGATTGGTTTTATGAGTAACTTTCAAACTATTGCGTGTCTACTCCTAAGTTTAATACTTTTCGTAGAAGTATATCATGTCCGACGCTATCGAACGCTTTAGAGAAATCGAGTAGTAGAGAGTGTAACATTCTTCAGATTGATATCAATGAATATTTTTTCAGAGACGTTGAGCAGAGCGTCTTGAGTGCTAGTGTTTCTTCTACAGGCGTATTGATTTCGGAGGAGTAGGTTTGACTCGTCCAGGTGAAATGACAGTTGATTTGTAACCACTTTCTCCAATATTTTGGACATGACAGGTAAAAGACTAATGGGTCTGTAGTTTGATGCTGTATTTAGGTCACCCCTTTTATGTAACAGTCTAATAATGGAGTCTTTCCATTGGTTTGGAAACGTTATGGTTGTTATTGATGTATTAATTATCAAACGAATCCATGGTGCTGTGACTGAGAATCTGTCTTTGATATATTGAAGGCTGATTCCATCATGTCCAACTGCCTCTGTGTATTTCAATGAGTATAAGATATTTCGTAACGCCGGGAAATCGACAGGACTCCACCTGACATCAGCCCTCAAGGCAGGGTTGCCAGATTGGCCATTTCATGGCCAATTCACTCATAATTGGCCATTTTGCGAACGCCGTGGCCATGAGAAATTCACTTCGCCGTTTTTTGAAAATGTTGCACGATTCATGAAACAGAAGACCTATAACATCTCACCAAGGTGCTTTCGTCGTGATAGTGTCAAAGTGAGTGAAAAGTTTATTAGAATTGTGATTTTTAAATGAAAAAATGTCTATATTATTTGATAGTGGCCATTTTGACCATCATTTCTCGTGAAAAGTGACCATAAGCTGGATGATTTATCTGGCACCCCTGCTCGAGGGTGATTTATCTTGTCAATTGACGGTTCATTTGGATTGCTACACACTTCACTGAAAATTTGAGCCCCTACTTTTGAAAAAAATGTGTTGAAATCCGTGGCTGTTGGCGAGGGATTTCCAAAATTACTTTTGCGGTCTAAATTATTATATTGGGCCACCTCACTAATGATTTCCCAAGTTATTTTTGGGTTATTTTTAGCCATTAATAGTTCCTGGTGGAAGTGAGTTTGTTTTGCTTCAGTGATTTTCTTTCGAAAAAAATATCATTATCTTTGTATCGCTTGTATAAAGTACTGTTTGATTTATGGTTTTTGTACTCTCGTAAGTTAGTTTTCTTTACTGAGGTCAGCTCTTTAATTTCGTCAATAATCCAAACAGTCCTTTTTGGCATAGTTGTGCATTCGTCGAGAGCTGCTGTCAAGTTCGCGTTGAACATAGACACTTGAATGCCAACATCGTCAGATTGCGTCATATACTAGAATTCGGTGGACCTATTGAGTAGTTTTTCTTGAAATAGTACCGCTGAATGGTGCCTTTTCAAGAGGTAAGTTATTAAGAAATAGTTTTTCTTTCCTTTGCAATATTAATTTTATATTCTATAGAGTGGTGATCGGGCACAGAAGGTGATATTACTCGACCAAGTATTGTCGTAAGATTATTTGTGATTGCCAGATCGAGGAAAATTTTAGAGACTTTAGTAATGCGAGGCGGTTCTTTGACCATTTGTGATAGGCTTAGTTTACACAACAGTTTGCTTAGCTGACAGTTTTTGTCCGTCAAATCGACATTAAAGTCTCCGAAATTAAAGAATGACTTTTTTGCTTCTAGGATTTCTTTGAAAGTTTCTTCAATGAACTCTGGTGTTGGATGTAGGGGAGACGATGAGTGCCGGTGAAGGCTGCCAATACTGATCGATTTCTGTTTATTTATTTCCACTTTTAACCAAACCATTTCAATGCCTTCGCGAACTTTATTCGTTAGGAGTAAAGCTGTTGAGGATATTTCTTTCACGAAAACGCAAAATCCACTACCTCGGCTGGTTTAGCGCCATCGTAGCGGTATAACACGTTATCAGGAATGTTAAAAAATGAACTTCAGGTTCGTGTAGCAAACCGTGTTTCTGAAACACATATAGTGTCAATTTATTCAGTGACCGACATTACTCTGATGTCATCCAATTTGCCATTCAAGCATTGAGCATATGTATGCTTTATTTTTACTTTACTTTTATTAAGACTCTTTTTAGAGGTAGCAAAATTACCGTCTCGATGGGATCGTTCCGACGATTCATCGATCTTGTCTAATACCTATAATACCTATGGTATTAGACCCAGCGTCTGCCACGTAAGAAAGTTTACTATTGAGTTTGGCAACGGTAGTTTGTGTTGAGCGAGTTCTATATGGATAGGACATTGCGAAATAGATAGAGAGGAGGAAAAATTAAATTTTGTTCACTGAGTTGAAGTTGGGTGATTAACATTCAAAGAGAAAGATAGCCGTTGAAAGATGAGAGAGGGTTTGCAGATCGTGAAGATTCGAAAAATTAAAGAACACAGCATTAAAAATAAGATGAAAAGCAACTGACAATGTGAAAGCGGGGGGCGAGAGTGTAGATGAGAAGAGGAGAAAGGGTTGGTGGAACAAGGGGTGAGCGAGGGGATGGGCAGGATTCTTGCAGTCGGCCAAGCTGACATTTCTTGATGTCCTACTGGGGAAGAAAACGAAGAAAAAATAGTACTTCAACCTTTTAATTGAAAGATTGCTGTGTCGTATTGCTAAAGTATGTGTATATGTGTTCTAAATACACGCCCTCGATGCTGGTTGTTCGCAATGCGCTTGCTGAATCAGCACTTTGTTTAAATTAGAGTGCGGGTCGTTCGACGTCGCATTCTGTCTCATACACCCGATCTACCAAGTGAACCCCGTAGCTCTCCGAGTGTTTCACTATGCCTTGGTCCGCAAATTTGGTGACCAGGCTGTGTTTCGATTTCCAGGGAAGTTCATCAGAAGTAAATACGTTTTGTGTAGACGTGAGATAGTCTTGTTCGTAATTGAAGAAGATTTCAGCTGTGTTTTTACGACTGTACCTGAAGAAGAGATTATGGTACTCGACAACGGGAGGATAACCGGCCGGGAAGTGCCCGAAGCGTATCCCAACGTGTTCCGTTTCGTTATTCGGCGAGTTTCAGAAGTACTTAAAACACCCTACGATTTTGAAGTTTACGAGCCGCAAGGCGAAACATACAAGGAGCAGTTTCCTTGTGTAAAGACGACGACGGCTTCCAGATCATCGTGTGCATCAATTTTCAACGGAATCAGCAGTGAGAGTGCTAGTAAACGAACATTACGTTGAAGTGCTAGTACCAAAAATTTTGGGACAGTGACCTGTATAAATTGTTTTTGGACAGTGAGAATATAGTTCTTTTGGAATATTATTCCCGAACAGTTTAACATATAAACAGTTTAAGTAAACAGTGATCACCGACACCAGGCGTCAGCAACAAAGCAACATCAGCGAAGCCAGCTGAGAGCGAACCCTGCGAGACTGAGTTGAGTAAGCATATTATTACTCTTTGTACTTTTGCAGTAGTAATTTTTTCATATACGCAGTGGTATTTTTGCGGTAATTTTTTTTATTAGGTGAGACGTTTGGGTGCAAACATTTAAAAACGGCTCTGTCATTCAAAAACGGTGATAGATTTATCGCCGGTGCTGCCCTCGAGATGTATTTGATGAGTTAAATTGTGTTTATTTGAATTGTTAGATTTTGTTCTAGCATAGATTTGGACTATAGTGCTCATTATTGTGATGAGAAAATGTTGGATAGATTTCGTATATGACTTTGAGACGTTTATTTTGATATTGATTTCTGACGCGTTATTATTTTTCTGTGAGGATTAATTTTGGCGGTGTATTAATTCATGTCTGACTCGAATTCTGAAAGTGAATATATTCGTTCGATAGCAACCAAAACTAGTCGTGACCGTGTGTCGGTGCCGCGTTTTAATAATCAAAGTGTTCAGAGAGATAATACGTCATATATAACGGATCCGTTGACCGCTGGTCCTAGCGTAATGTCAACGCAAACAGTAACTTTCAGTAGTCCTAGCGTAACAACAACAATGACGATAGCTAGTAATTCCGTAGCAACAACGCTGCCGTGGGGCAGTACAATTTTGTCCAGCGCTAAGCTCCTGCTGTTCAGGGGGCGTAAGCGAAGGGAAGATCATGATTTTTGCGAGACGAAAACATTTAGGACTCACGTCTCAAATCTTCGAGCGTATTTGACGCTGCTTCCCGATGTAAACTAAAAAAGAACTCTTAGGGTGCGTTCACACTACGAGCGGAGCGAGCGGAGCGGCAATAATGTTTGTACAGGTTTGAATGCGGAAACGCTTGGCTGTTCACACGACAAGCGGAGCGGAGCGGCACGCTCGGGAAATTCGTTGGGATTTTTTGACGCTCGAGTCGAGCGTTTCTCCTCGGCTCCGCCTTTGGATCGTCATATCTTACAGGGGTAGAATTGTCGTTTGAGTTAAAAAAATCTAGTATATAACGATTCATTTGTACAACTCATCATATAACAATTATAACTGATAGCGTAACATGTAATATTTTAGTGTAATTTCACCCATTTGGGTTCATCAATCATTTATTTCTATTTTCTTCTGCTTTCTCTGATAAGTTATTTTATTAATGCTTCAGTTTAAGGAATTTATTTTGCTTTTCTCGTGATGTAGTTTCATCTTTCTTGTGATGCTGTGTATTTAATTATATGATCTTTATTAAAGTATAATTATGTACGATTTTTGAATAACGTTTTCATTTTTTCCGTAAAATGGGAGAAAAAGGAGGCCGTATGATGATGAGGAGGACTCAATGAGTGTCAAATACACAATAAGTTGCAAAATTTTATGAGCTTGGGTGATTTTTTCCAATACTAACGGAAAGCATATCAGTGTTTCGAGAACTATTTGATCAGGACAAGTCAATATTTGTCAGTATTTTTCACTTAGGTTTCTCTGGCACAACCCTGAATTTCTGAAGGGAATTACTTTACGTTCACTCACGTTTAAGCCACCACAAGACTTTTTGTTCTTACTGGCCTACGAAAACCTGTAGTAATATATGTGATACAGCCTATATGGAAAGACTTTAATTTTGCTTAAACTACTTTGCTTTACATGTATCCTCAATAAAAATTTGTGAATTGCTAAACAGCAAATTTATCTAATCTCGTTGGAAATTTTTCTTTCTATAAGGGATTGTAGCACATCAAAAGTTGCCGTCTTCATCCATAAATACTCGTAGATTATTATTATTATTATTATATAAGAAAGTTTTAGCCTCCCTTAACCACGACAAAGATGTTCCAAGAGAGGAAAGAGGAAGGCACCATTTAGTATGGAGTTGAGGGAACGCGGAATCTATGCACAAGGTGCACAGAAACAGTAAGCTAGGAAAGAAGTTCATGAAACAAGAAAAAAGTTGAAGAAAGTAGTAGGTGCTGAAAAACAGGAAAGCAGTGAACCGAAAAAAGATGGTCCGTAACAAAACAAAAACCTATTTTATTACAACAAAAAAGAAGCCTACCTAACCTTTAGCTCGGGCCCTCACATGGTTCCCTTGGGAGCGCTAATTCCCATAGATACAATAGTTGTATCCCCCTGAGGGGAAATACTCGTAGAATTGTGATTCATCTCTCCTCAGTGCTTCGAAGAGATGGTATTCTCCATAGCGATCTCTCCTCATGTTGATGGGATGGATCCAGTGTTTCCGTTTTGCCGTCGAGCAACAGAAGCGCATTCACGGAACGCTCCATAGCGACTGATGCTTGTGCAGGTCGCTCTGCTCAGCTCACATGTGAACACACGCGCCGCGCCGCTCCGCTCCGTGCCGCGACGCTCCGCGCCGCTCCGCTCGTAGTGTGAACGCACCCTTAGTAAGAAGCGCCCACAGAAATGTCGGCAATTTCAATTCTGTAGTAACTAAATTAGTAAATCAGGATTTAAACTACTCGTTTGATGAGGTTGTTAGAATTTTGGATGATATTTATATCTCGAAGGGTGAAAAGTCGATTCATGCGCTAGCGTGTGATTTAAATTAGTTAAAGTTACTGCGAAACGAAAGCCTAGCAGCTCAACTGGTATCAGCCCTAGCTAAGATCAGAAAGTTGAGCGAACATATCTTGACCAGTTCGGAAATTGCTTTTCAAAGACATCCCTTTGTCGCCACGGGTGCGAATCCTATGAGTTTACCAAGTTTGCTGGAGATTTAATTATTTTTAGTTTAGCAACGTCAATATTAGCTCCTTTGCTCGATGAAAACTTGGCGAAAAAAATATTCTCGCGGCCGTTCTTAACCTCAGAAGAGCTATTAGCTCGGATAGTTGCGGCAGTACGAAATCACCCTGAGAGTAAACCGATTATTGCGCAATCAAAGGCTGGTGCACAGTTCTCGCCTAGAGAGACCTATTCGGTAGACGCGTCAGACAGCGACTCGTATGAACCGCTTGACGAGGTTTACTACGCCTTCCCGCACAGCCATCAACGTTTTCAGGGGCGCAGACCATTTTTCAGACCTGGGGCGAGGTACTCGCGAGGTAGACCTTGTGCCTATTTAGGCGATAGAGCTTTAGAAACTCTCAGTGGTGGGCACGATAACTAAAAAACGTTATCGCGATAACCGATAAATCGATAACGAAAACCTTATCGTCGATAACCGATAATCGATAATTGGCGAAAAATTTATCGCCAATGATCGATAACCGATAAATCGATAAATCCAAAATGCCGATACTAGCGATAACGATATTGGTATTTTAAATAAAGAAACATATCGAAATATTTTTTTCTTTATCGTAGAAAATAGAAAATCTTAGAAAAAAATAGAAGTCATTGAAAACTGTTAGAAAAAATAAAAAATGTTTATCCTGTCTACTAATAAAAACTGCGGGTTAAAGTAAAATAACTAAATTTAGACGAGGTTCTGCAGCATGTTCCCTTTCATAAACATAAGAATGTTGAAGTTTTCATCAGAGAGGCAGCTCCTCTTGGCCCTGATGATGTCCTTTCCGAGGGAGAACAAACGCTCCACCGCGGCGCTGCTCGGCATCGCCGTGTTGTACCTCAAAAAGAGTTCGATGAGAACCTTCTCGCTGTTGAAGGCAGTGTCTGCCAGACTGTCAGTCCCTTTGGCCTGCAGCCACACATGCACAATATGAGCGGCCTTGGACTTAGTAGACCTGTGATGACCCCCAGTGTCATCCTCCTCATCACAAATGCTGGCGTAGTAGTCCTCCGCCTCCATGTCATCGCTGCTGCTGCTGGCGGTGTTCAGGTCAGCTCGCCGCAAGAACTCCTCCACCTTCCTCTCCATCAGGTTTGACCTCTGACCTCCTGACCATTCTTTCCTCAAAAGCCCCCATCCACTTGAGGCGAAACTTGGGGTGGAAAACAGTGGCCAGAAGACACTCCTCGTCGTTAAAGGTGGCGGCGGACCTCCTCTCCATGGCAGCTAGAAGGCTGGTGACTAGGGGCTCGCAGAACCGCAGATTGCTGCTGGTCATCAAGTTGAACAGCTTCTTCTTGACCACAATGAGGGTGGGGATCAGGCAGCCCAAGTAGCATTGCTTCTCCCCTTGGATCTGGTCCAGTGCGTTGGCGATAGGTGCCATAACCTGATAATTGAAATAGACAAATAGTGTTATTTAATTAACTCATTTTAAAATATAAGCTTAAGGAACCATTTCCGCATGTTCCCCTTAGCTGCAGTCCAAAAGTCTATTCTCCCGATTTTTTTTTTGTTGCTTTGAATGAGTTTGAGATTTGTCCCCGAATGTCTGTAAAAATTTCAGGAA
Source organism: Morinoia aosen (assembly GCA_030386875.1). NCBI lineage: Eukaryota > Metazoa > Arthropoda > Malacostraca > Amphipoda > Talitridae > Morinoia > Morinoia aosen. The sequence goes on from CM059573.1 coordinate 28,722,649, forward strand.
CGTATCCCAGAGCTAACGTCCCCCCCCGGGGGGAGAGAGCATCCCCCTTACGGACTTTTTTTTCATTTTTGAACCGAGGGCAATGAAATTTGGTATACTGATAGGAAATTCAATTTAGAATCATTTATCATTTATGACAAAATGCGATTTTCTTGAAAAGAAAAGGGGAAATCATAGAAAACGACATTTTTGGGGGGTTTTCTAAATGCTTCTTCTCCTACAGTTTTTGAGCTACAGTAATGATTTTGGTATCATTGGATGCAGAATAACGTGGACGTTCCAAAAATAATTCCTCAAATTTTAAATTTTATTTTATTTTTTTTTATATATATTTCATCATTCATATTCCTCAAGGTAAGCATCCCCCATCCAAATATTTTTTTTATTATTGAATTTAGAGCAATGAAATTTGGTATACTGATAGGAAATTCAATCAAGAATCATTTATCATTTATGACAAAATGCGATTTTCTTGAAAAGAAAATGGGAAATCATAGAAAACAACATTTTTGGGGAGGGGGGTTTCTAAATGCTTCTTCTCTGATAGTTTTTGAGCTACAGTGATGATTTTGGTATCATTGGATGCAGAATAACGTGGACATTACAAAAACTTGAATGCTTTTCCTCAAATTTCCAATATAAAAATTTAAGAAATTAAAAAAAAAATCAAAATATTCTCAAGAAAATTCAAATTTATGACGTCATAACTTTGAAACAAGAATGAATTTTGAAAAACTTCTCAACACATTGTAAAGCCCTTGTTTTTCTGCATCCAATGATACCAAAATCATCACTGTAGCTCAAAAACTGTAGGAGGAGAAGCATTTTTTTTTCTTAAAAATAGCTTTTATAAAAAAAGTAAGTTTTCAAGACGTTTGTCATAATTACTCCGACGTTTACAAAGCTAGAGCAATGCGGTTTGTTGCATTTGAAAGTGATATAAATGCTCTATCTATTTTATGAGGGGATTTTCAAAATTTTTTCTGTAAAGCTTTCCGTGGACTTTTTTACCCTAAAATATAACTTTTGCCCTGACCCTTACAAAAAAATCATATAAATTCTGAATGAAATAAATCAAAAAATCCCCTCATAAATTAGATAGAGCACACATTTGACTTTCAAATGCAACAAACCGCATTGCTCTAGCTTTGTAAATTTCGAAGTAATTATGAATATGTACGGTGGTTAATGATAGTAGGGGTAGCTTGGTGGTAAGTTTATTAGTAAATCAGATGTCACTGGCACAGGAGGGCGAGCGAATCGGAAGAGCACCGCAAACTAAACGCGCATGGCTTTTATAGGGTGAGGTGTCAAGAATACACCATCCAGATACAGACATGTACGGCAACGCTCGTACATAGCACCCCCCCGTAATGCTGGAGTGAGTAATAACCCAAAATTGAAACGGTTAAACTAAACTCAATAATTCGAAGAATTAACGGAGACCGTGGGACAATGTTAAGGCCATTTTACACGTGCGGAGTTTTCAACGGCAGTTGACTACTGGTGTACACATGAAACCACGCCCATGAGAGTAACTGCGTGCGCAACTGCAGTCGATGCTTTTACACGTAGTTACCGCTTGCAGTCAACGCAGTCAATGTAGCGAAGAAAGCAGCAACAATATAGACCAACTCTTGGTAGCCACAGATCTATTTTTCAAGAGCTAAGTACTGATGAGAGATTATTCTGAAAGTATATACCCCTCAGGGGGAAACAACTATTGTATCTATGGGAATTAGCGCTCCCAGGGGGACTATGTAAGGGCCTGAGCTAAAGGTTAAGTAGGCTTTATATTTGTTGAAATAGAATAGGTTTTTATTTTGTTACGGACCATCTTTTTTCGGTTCACTGCTGTCCTGTTTTTCAGCACCTCCTACTTTCTTCTTCAACTTTGATCTTGTTTCATGAACTTCTTTCTCATCTTAATGTTTCTGTGCCCTTTCTGCATAGATTCCACGTTCACTTAACTCCACACCGAATGGTGCCTTCTTCTTTGCTCTCTTTGGATCGCCTTTGTTGCGGATAGGGAGGCTTAAACTAACTAATAATCTAATCTGAAAGTATATAAGGCTTCAAGTACCCTTGTTTCAGCATCTTCTCCACAAAGTGACTGGAAAATTTGGAAATAATGAAAAACTCCATCCCACCAGGAGCTAGATTGTGAAGCTACGTTCCGGAAACATCTGTCAAAAAGCTGAGAAGATCGTCAACCACAGTTTTGGAAGAACACCTCGTCAGTTCCAGAACAAAATTAGGTATTTTCTTCAAGACCATATTTTCAGATCTAAAGTTTAAATTTTAGATTTTATTGCTTTCACAGTATAATTTGAGAGACTGTCAGAAATTTTTCAAAACGCCATCATCTCTAAAGTTTATATTTATATATTTTTCTAATTTAGTATTCAATAAACATGAAGAGTATTTGTACATTACGATTAATATCACAACATCATCTCCTGAGAACACCATTGTGTATACTAGACAATAACTGCACGTATGGCACTTGCCACACACCTCCTCCACAAAAAAGTGACTGAAAAAAACGGCAATAATGAGAAACTCCATCCCACCAGGAGCTAGATTGTGAAGCTAAGTTACCGCAAACATCTTTCAAAAAGCAGAGAAGAGAAGATCGTCAACACGTCGTCAGCACCAGAACCAAATTTTTTATTTACTTCAAGACCGTATTTTCATTTCTGTTATTTGAATTTTAGATTTTACTGCTTTCACTGTATAATTTGAAAGATTTAAAAAATTTCACGATGCATATAATCTCTAGATTTTATTTTTATAATCTTCCAATTTAGTATTCAATATACAAGAAGAGTATTTATACATCGCGATTAACATCCCAACATCATCTCCAGCGAACACCATCGTGTATACTCGACAATAATTGCCCGCAAAGCACTCGCCGTCTCATTACCACCGGCAAGCTAGCAGCTGCAGTCAACAGAATCAAGACATGCTTGATCGCCACGGTTGACTACTGCCCGATCGTGAGTAGTCAAAAAGTGGGCGGGGCGTTGAGCAAATAGGCGGCGCTCAGTTCACGTGTAGTCAACTGTCGTTGAAAACTCCGCACGTGTAAAATGGCCTTTACACGCAATCAAAAAGTTAAACACTTGATTTTGAAAAAAAAAATAATTAGATGATGAGTCTACGTGAAAGGTAACGCTATTAATTATTTGCAACCGCCTCGTTCTAAAACGTATTTATGCTAAATTACTTTAAATGTCCCGCAGCTCATGCCATTGAAAAGCTAAAAGTTATTAAACAATTTCACTACTTTACCAACCAAGCATTATCATATGTATCGCAAAAAAACAAGCAATAAACAGGGTAGCTAAAGCAAGAACACACTGATATGTAACCCTGTTTGTTAAAAACTCGATATATTATGGTTAATGAATCTTAACTAAAGAACGCACAGTTAACAAATGGTTAATGAAGAACCGTCTATCTTACCAAAAATGATTAAAAGAATACAAGAACCGCAGCCAAAAAAAAGAGTAATCATGCTAGAGATCAAAAGTAAATTCAAGTCGCAGAAAACATTTCTAAAAAAAAATAAAAACATTCGCCATTACCATTAGAACATTAATGATTTATTATTTATATCAAAAACGCCAATAAAAGGAACACGATAAAGTAACTGTTTTAGAAATACACAAAAAAATATGAATTTACGCAACGCAACACATCAAAAATACTAACCACTTCACAAACGTTTTACACCCTATTTTTTTTAAACAAAACCGTTAATTTTTTAACATCTTGTTACCGCAATCCGAATCAGAGAGATTAGAGCAAACTTTTAACACGCATAGGATTATACGATAGGATTATAGGATAACATAGGATTATACGGAATATAGGAAAGAACAAAAATTAAAACGCCTTAATCATTAATAGCAAAATAGCATAAGCAAAAACACAACCTAGCAAAGCAAAGCAACTGACTTACCGTGCATCAAAAAAATCTCAGCACGACGACAGTCACGTGGAACGATGGTAAGGATAAAAAAATAACGACGCAACAGTCATTTTTTTTTCAACATAACCGAAGAAACTCAATTCGAATTAAAAAAAACACATTCCGCAAATACCCATCAATTATAGGAAATACCGAAATTCAAAATACATATTGAAAACATTGAAAATATTCCCAAGGAATTCGAAAACGCAACCAAAAACACTATTATTTGAACTAAAAACAGCCTTTAAATAAAAATAGTTTAAACAAATTACTAAAATGAATTAATTAAGAAATTATAAGGATTTTTACGCATCGATACTTAAAAACATACAGCAAGCTTTGGCTTAAGATTACATCAAATAACTATGCTGAAAAAAACACAACTCATTTCGCCTTTTTCCTGCGATACGCATTTCCTCCAATCAGTGCGCACCAATATTTCAACAACGTGGGAATTACCTAAATTCTAACCACTCATAAATTTTTTCACTTTCCTAAATTTTGGTTATTTTTCGGTTCCAATCATTTTCAAGTGTTCTTTATGCTTGTTCACCCCTAGGTCCACCCCTAGGTAAACGTCGCAGCTGGTAATCTTCCAGACGATCAGCTCGATCAGCCAAAGACTCCAGGCCTCGCTTTGTGTAGTACACCATCGTGCCTAAAACCATAGTTCTTACGGCGAGTAACATTGTCACTACATCCGTGACGCTGTCTGGTAGGTAATCTACCCGGGAGTTGCTCTTTATCAATTCCTTGAAGAGTTCGTCACTCGCACCTTGATTCTTCGCAATCGCTGATGAGAGTGTCTCCACGTCGACCAAACTTACTTGGTTCCCCATCGCGAATACGTCCATGTAAATCCTGCAAGGAAACAGATACAAAAACGATTAACATGACCAATGAAAAAAAAACAACATAAATTATGATATCAGAACTTGTTGGTCTGACTGTCATTAATCACCCATGATGAATCTCGAATAAAAAAAAAATAAACTCTGTTCGTATCCAAAATACTCAGACGACTAGACACGTGTCTTATGAATTTAAATTAAATTATGCTGATCGCCGAACATTCCGGCTCGATAAAAATAGCACTGCGGTACCCGGCCGCAGCGTCAAAACAACCCATCTCGCAAGGTGAACAGCAAGCTCAGCGATTGCATTTCGCAGTCGGCACATCCGTTCATGATTTAATTTGTCAATTCAGCGACACAAACGTCTTGAGCGAATTGAGAAAAACAAATGAAACGTCTTAGATACAAGATTAAAATAGACAGGACGCATTCCATTTACCCCTCAGGTTAATGTCAACCATTACCCAAATTAATTTAAAACAACGCAGCTCAAAAGCTTTAAACATAACACATAAAATAAAATATACAGATCACTGTGAATATTGTGAATATAACGCATCTTACACAAGAAAACTCCTTAACCTATGATTCTTAACCTTAACGCAATAGTTAAACAAGGGTAACGTAGTAAATCGTACTCGTCGAATCGTTGTGCCCTCAAACGTTAATGATATGAACATAGAAGAAGGAATTCGTCGTTTTAACTCACAGTTTAACCTTCCTCAAGGGTAATAAATGATTAAGATTGCTCTTGTAAATTTTCGACCCAATTTTGATCTCAGCCCAATTCCTCTTCACCTTTTGAACGATAGCAGGACCCATCCAAGTAAGCTCTAGCTTATGTTTTTTCTCGTGATTCCTTAAAAGAACACGATCGCCCACCTGTATGTCCTTATTACGTCGCTTGATGTTTCTGTATAAATTTCTCTCTGTCGTGTTATTTATGATTAAATTCCTAATATTTTCCACCGTCCGGGCGGCTTCCCTTGCCCGGAAGTTCACCAAATCCAATTCCTCATCATAATTATAAGTTACAGAATCAAAACTCTCGGATTGGTAGTATGCACACGTATCACGATTAAACATTACGAAACTAGGTGTTTCGCCCAAAGTAGAATTCAATGCGTTGTTCAATGCATTCTCTACAACTTCCAGCAATTGATCCCACTCTGCATGAGGAAGTGTGTTCACATATAATTTCAATAGATTTGTTATTTTACGATTATTACGCTCTACTATAGCGTTAGAGTGCGGACTGTAAGCTAATACTTCCTTTTTCGCAATGGCGTGCACTTTAGCGAATTGCTTGACCGCCAATGATTTAAATTCTAGAGCATTATCAGAGATGAGAGTTTTGGGGAATCCTAACAACGAAAAACAATTACTCAAACATGAAATTATCGTCTCCGTACGACGACTAGATATTGCATACAACCTACAAAACCTGGAAAAGAGATCGATTATGACCAATATGTGTTTATTGCCGTTATCTGTAATTTTGAGTGGCCCAAGGAGGTCCATTGATACGACTTCAAATGGTTCTTTGGCGATCGGAGCGGTCAAAATTTTAATTGGGACAGAAGGTCTGGCTCTAATTAGTTTACAAACTTCACAATCTTTTACAAATTTTCGCACAATTGTTTTTTCCAAATGATTATAGTATTTAATTTTAAATTTAAACAAAGTGTGTACGTCGTCCGTGTGATACATGCTGTGAATCGCTAGAATAGCTTTACCCATTAAAGAGTTTGGTACGACTGCTGTCAAAATGGTGCTAGGTCTATAGTCAATTTGTCTACGTCGATATAGAATGTCATTCAAAATAAAAAATTTCTGCAAGTCTGGAATATTCGAAATACTACCATGGAGTAGGGCGTTCTTAATTTCTATGCAGAAAGGGTCTTTGTTCTGTTCGTCAATAAATTCTTTAATCGTCCAAGAAATCTCAGTCTCTTTCGGTACATAATTGACCAGCTTGGGACGAGCGTCTTTGTCAGCGTCATCGACAACACCGTCTCTAGGCGGCGGCAGGTCAACTACCTCGTGTCCTGTCATGCGTCTTTTCTGTGACCGTGTCTCCACAATACAGACTTCTGATTCAAATGCGGATTCCAGAGCATCACAACGCTCTAGTTCTTTAAGATTTAATTTCTCATTGTTTACAGGTAATCTGCTCAAGTAGTCAGCTACAACGTTTTCCTTGCCGGGTGAATATTCAACAACGGGTTCAAATGAATGAACGCTAATACACCAACGAGCCATATTGGTGTCTTCAGGAAGTTTTTTTGCAAAAAGTGGCGCCAAGGGCCTATGGTCGGTGTACACCCGGACAGGGTATCCAGTAATTAAATATTTAAAGTACTTTAAAGCCGAAAAAATTGCGAAAAACTCTTTTTTGGTAGTAGAATATCTTCGCTGGCTCGAATTAAGATTCTTACTGTAATAAGCCACAGGTCTTAGAATTTTATCGCTTGAATCATCCGTCTGCATTAGTACTGCTCCAATTCCTGAGTTAGATGCGTCTGTAAAAACATGAAAGTCCTTAGTATAGTCAGGATGTCTTAGGACTGTGTCAGAAATCAGAGACGATTTGATAAAGTCAAAACTCTTTTGGCATTCGTCTGTCCACGTATAGTCAACGTTTTTTCTTAAAAGATTGTACAAGGGATACGCTACCTCAGCAAAATTTGGTAAGAAATTACGGAAATAATTCGCTAAACCTAAAAACTGTTGTAATTCCTTAACATTGACCAGCGCCCGGCAGTCTTGCAATTTTTGCGAGTATTTACATTTAATACCATCGGCTGCAACGATGTGACCTAAATATTCGATTTCGTTTTTGAAAAAGTTACATTTCTCAAGCTTTAATGACAAATTACCGGATCGCAGCATCTTAGGAACGATTTCTATATCAGCTAAATGCTGACTTTTATTTTTTTAAAACACCAATATATCGTCTAGGAAGACGAAAGCTAGTTTACCCAAAATGGGTGCAAGGGCAGAGGTCATTACCCTTTGAAATACTCCCGGTGAAGTACTCAGTCCGAAAGGGACTCGACAAAAGTGAAATTTCCGATAATTAATGCTGAAGGCAGTGAATTTCCTACTCTCTTGTTCTAATTCGACCTGATGAAAGGCCGAGCGGAGGTCTAAATTCGTAAACCACGCGTTACCGCCCAAGGTCGATAAAATGTCGTCAATCCTAGGTATGGGATAAGAATATTTTATCAACACCTTGTTAAGTGCACGGAAGTCAATCACGGGACGAAGATCCCCGCCTTTCTTTTTAACTACGATAACAGGAAAATTGAAGTCTGAACTGGACTCTTCGATTATCCCATGCGCGAGCATGTCATCTGTTATTTTCATCACCTCTTCCTGATACTTGTGGGGAATGCGATAAGGAGCTAAATTTAGTACCGGAGCATCCGGTTTCAACTGAATTTGGTGCTTCATAATATTTGTAACACCTATAGTCTCTCCTTCAAGAGTAACTACATCTCGGAACTTATTCAATAAATTAATTAACGGTAACTGTATGTCTTCTTCATTACATGAAACGTCATCTTTCGTTAAAACACGTCGTACCTCTTGCTCTCCACCTTTTGACACACCTACTCCTGTACCTAATTGTGCATTAACTCCCAACTCCTCGTCTCAAACGAGAATTTCCCGTCTACCGCGAGCGTTAGCTTCCAACTTAAGTTTTCTTTCAGCTATGGCTTTCTTTCCACCACCAGCCGAGACAACCTGCATCGTATCCAACACCGCGTTAGAATTTACTTCATCATTATGAGCGTCTCTGAGTGCTGTTTCAACGCTTGTTAAATACATCTCGCTCTCAATATCATCTGCTGCAATTAATTCAATATTGCATAACATCATATTCTCACTTAAATGAACAGCCTCTTCATTTGAATTTAAAAGCATCACCGGCACCACGCCGTCGCTCTCTACACGAACAATTGCTTCCGCTATAACAGCACCACTATCAAGGCATCTTTTTAAAATCATATACTCTCCTGGACTTGCTTTCTTGATAAAGCCGTACACTATTTTTATCGAATTACCAGGCACTTCCACTTGAGTGCAATGAACGATCAACTGCCTCGGACACTGTGACACCTCAGCCACTGCGGGGAATTTTTTCTTTTCTCCGCAGTTATTATTTTCTAACAGGTGGCTGACCCCGTCGCTCTTTCTCGCGACAGCAACCTCAGACATCAGACAGTCGCTGTTTACAATTCTTTTCATTACTGCTTCTCTGGATAAAACCGGTTCCATTTTTAATTCACAAAACGGGATAGAAATATCATCCCAACGAAGAGTTTTATTTTTAAAATCAATAGTAGCATTGTTTAGAACATCGCGGCCGAGAATTAAATCATAGTTAAATTTAGCCTCTTTTACGACAAGGGCATTAGTGTTTAGTACTTTTTTAGTGCCAGGAGTAATAGACAACTCTACTTCGCCGCTTACATTACTTTTGCCGTTAATGCCCTTCACTATTAAACGACTAGGCTTAACTTCTTCATTCAAATTTTCAACCTGCCTGTAACTTATTAGGCATTTCTCTGACCCGCTGTCTAGCAAGGCACTCAAATACTGCTCATTACTTTGTAATATTATCGTTGGTTTATTGCTTCCCTTAAACGCAACCAAACCAGCGTCTTCTTTATTGCAATTACTTTTCACTACACTAGCAGAGAAATAGGCCTCGACTGCTTTGCTATCTGCGAGTTCTTCGTCTTGCAATAATTTATACCTATTCTCGCAGTTAAACAAGGGATCAATGAAAGATTGGCTCGTCTCGGTGGGATCAATGACTGAATGGTTTGTCTCGGTGGTATCTGGACTTTCGGTCACGGCTGCAAGATTAACGAGGACGCTGCCAACCTCGGGCTCAGTCAAATTCAACTCATCCTTCCTATTACCTCTACCTGCTCCTAATTTTCGCTTAAAAATTCACCTGATTCGGCTTCCGCCCAATGAACTTCGCTCTTACCGCGCGTTGTGCCACCTCTATTTACATTGCCACCGCGTAAATAAGATTTATAATTACGTATTTCAGTTCCCGTTGCTCTGCAATTTTTTACCACGTGGGTTCCACCACATGCAAAACACCCTCTCGGAAACTGATCTCTCTTGGGTCTGCACTCGAAATGTCCAACCATCGAACACGATGGACAAAATGGGAAACCTCGTTTTTTCGTTGCTTCATACTTGGGAAAATGACCTGAAGCCTGACCAGAAACATTAGAACTACTGTTGTCTGTTCTCATCATGTTACACCCCAAAGATCCATTTGCTCGGTCACCTACGTAACTACCAAATTCTTTTGTCCTACCACGAGGATTTTTCAACCAAGGCCTAGGAGTGATCCTACGTACTCCTGAACGGTAGTTCCTACGGTAATTTCCTACACCTCATTTTCCGGAAAATGATCTGGGGCATCAATGCCTTCGTCAAACTCACTGGCTATATCACCTACATAGCTCTCACTTTCGTTTCTGACTGGAAATTGTGACACAAGAATCTTTTTGGTTTCCGCCTGACCTCTGACGGTTGAAATTAACCTCGCCAACAGTTCCTCAGCTGTGCTGAATTGGTGTTCAAAAATTTTTCTAGCGAACGACTCATCTAATAACAGACCAAGAACTGTTAATGCTAGACTGTATGACATGCTGTCACCTACAAATCGTTTCAGCTCTGCTTGCGTCGTGCAAGCTTGATAATATGGGTGCCTTTGCCAACCCAGTGAGGTTGACGTCAAAATGGTTTCAGTGAGTTTGCGTATCTTGGGAAACGCTGTAACTAATTGTGCTGCTAAAGCATTGTTCCTAATTAATTGCAATTCATTTAAATCACATGCCAATGCGTGTATGCTCTTTTCACCACGACACACGTAGATGTCATCGAGAATTTTAACTACTTGATCAAATGTATAATTTAAATCTGCGTTTACTAGTTTGGTCACAACTGCGTTAAAGTCACCTACATTATTATTTGCTGATATCACAAGGAATTCCTTTTTTCGTTCATCAGTCGCCGCGTCTGGAAGCAGTGTCATGTATTCTTTCAAATTTTGTATATGAGTTGTCCAGGACTTATTCTCCAGGAACTCAGCGTCATTCTGTCGTCGTCTCCCCCTAAACGTCGGCAATTCAGCATTGGTCATTATCGTTCCAACGCTAGGAATATTAATATTTGCGGCGATGTCACGCGCCAGTTGCGTCCTATCGTCATTACCACTAACACCTGCACCTGCACTTGTCGTCGGGGTCGTCATTGTGGTAGATTGTGTCACACTAGTAACCCTAGGCTTACTGATCCTACCACTTTTTGTTACTGTGGGTTCTGTGCGAACGAATTCCGGGTCGCTGTCCGAGGAATGTGACATTAAACCTACCACAGGACTATTTTCAAGGAATTTTCCTATTCACAATCAAAGATATGCAAAAAATGATGTCCCACCTCGCAAACAACAATAAAAAAAACACATCTAAAATTCAAATACACGAGCAATACAAATGAAAATACAATCACAATCAATCTCTGCCTCTTACTTGAAAAATTAACTTCGAAAAGGCTGTTATTCGAACTATAACAGAAATTTTTTTCAATCTACAGAGAACTCCCGCACTCTCCAGAAAAGAAAATTGGCAACACTCCCGACACCGTGTGACAGAGCTCCAAGGAATACAAAAAATTTGATAACGAACTGAAATTTCTTTACGTTTTATCACTTGATAAGCAAAATCAATTCGTTTAAATCCTTCAATTAACCCTGTTAATGACAATCCGCCAAAGTCTACACTTACTTTGGTCATTGAAAGAAATCTGACGTTTATACAGCTAATCCACAGGAAGTGCAACGCAGCCGCCACTCACTACACTCAAATAGCTACTGGCAAGTGCGGTTATGCTTATGCCGTCTTATGCGGTTGTCGCTGAGGCAGAAAAAAAAATCAGTTAGCAACGCTTCGGTGCACTCGCACTGCAGAGAAAAAATTATCAGAAGAAGACTTAACTGGAGAAAGAATGTCGACTGCAGGGCACGTTGCTTGCTGCTGAAGGGCTGAAGGGCAGGCTGCCGCTGATACGTGCAGAATAAACTTCGCTGTAGTTACACGATGACAGGGAACGATGCTGAAGGACGTAGTTGTTAATTACGATGGCTTAAAATAGTGAATTACTGTTTGTCACTATGAAAACACTGCTGCTGTTCATTTAATGTCACCGACAGTTATTGTACGTAGTATTGTATGCACCTTGAATTTATTATTTAAAACAAATTTTTCTTACTTATCACTTGTCGCTGGGAATGCACTTATAGTGACCTCGAACACGATCTCGATATTTTCTCCAGATTCATACACAAGGATTCTGGTGCGAAATGGAGAGCCAATATTCAAATAAACTGTGAATTGGGTATAAACCTCAACCAAGTCTTCTGCCGGTATTCCAAATCCGAACACGAAAACCGAGTGACGCGGCTGCCACAGTTGGTTATGTTCTTCGTTACACATCTGAGATTGTATAATGTTCCAATGACTCTATAATTACTTAAGTAATTAATTCTCGTAATTAATTTCACACATGCACGTGAGTTCAAACCAGACTGGACAACCAATGTACGGTGGTTAATGATAGTAGGGGTAGCTTGGTGGTAAGTTTATTAGTAAATCAGATGTCACTGGCACAGGAGGGCGAGCGAATCGAAAGAGCACCGCAAACTAAACGCGCATGGCTTTTATAGGGTGAGGTGTCAAGAATACACCATCCAGATACAGACATGTACGGCAACGCTCGTACAAATAATGTATGTATATATATAATTTTTTTTTAAATAATAAATTTTCTATGCCCTGAGGAAAAATTTTTCTCAAACAAAAGTTGTTACAAATGTGGAGATCTAGTAGTCTGCAAATTTTCATAGACGTAAGTCCAATAGAAAAAAGTTTCAGTTTTTTGGAAATGGTTCCCTTAAGATAAAGAGTAAAAAGCAGTAAAGTATCGCGATAACCCCCAACTTATATTTACCTTATTTACCTCAGAATATTCTGACATGAAGTCAATGTCATTCTGGACAAACACTGTCAGATTCCTCTTCTGATTCATGTACCGGTGCAGCTGGTCTTTCTTTTCCTCCAGCACTTTGTTGAGGACCACCAGGCTGTCATAGAGGCTGTTCCACCTTGTTTTGGTAGGAGCAGTTAGCCGCCTATTTATCGCCGTGTAAAGTCTGTCCGAAAACACTGTGCTTGTTCCTGAAAAAAAGTTTTGCATTATTTAATTATTTGTATTATTGCTGAAATATTTATGTATATTTTTTATATTAACATTTTATGTCTTACTCTGCTTGTTCCACAGCGCCTGGGCTTTAGCGATGGCGCTCCTGTATGCCTTCTTGAAGGCTCCAGGCATGTGCCTCTCCTCTATGTCGGCGCTGGCGACCAGGTTCAGTGTGTGCGCCGCACACTTGTGCTGCCTGGGCAGCTCGGTGATGCCGTCCTCGCTGCCCTTCTCCAAGTCATCAAGTGCAATGAACTGGAAAAAAAATTATCTAAAATTTGCATAAATGCATATTTTTTTTAACTTTAAACCATTCCTTGAAGTACTTTTGAAGTAGCATTGGACAGAGTAATATTCAGTGTACTCCACACACCTCTAGCTCCAGGTCCTCTTGGATCTCTGGAGGGTCAGCGATGAGCACCTCTAGGTGGGTGTCCGCAGGCTCAGCCTCAGGTTCAGGAGCGCGAGTCTCCTCTTCATGGCGGTCATCCAGATCAGAGACAAATGTGACAAATGCTTTTTGAAAATTGGCAGCATTGTCTGTGGTAGTCCTGAAATAAATAAAAAAGATTTTAAAATGTATCATTATTTAATAATAGTTAGTTATAGACGATAACTTCATTCTATCGATTATCGCTACTTTATTAAGGACACCGTCTAGGTAGAAATCAGGATATGTGTTGATTTTCTGCTTTTATATGCATCTTATAGAGGATTTTCTTGTGCTTCCATTGGTACTTTCCATTTACGTCTACTCCGAATAGTGCGCCCACCGGATGGGGGGAAAGCGATGGGGGTGGCGTGACCTTGACCCCTCACCCGCCATTATTGGGGGTCATTTGAGCGTGTTTCTCTGCGGCAATGGCAATATAGTTCGTTCATGGGCTACTCAAAGTGCTTTCATTATTCAAACGAAACATTCTAACGCTGAATAAATATTTTTTGTAAAATTTTGACAATTGCAGAATTTAGCTGTTCTGCCGTATCTATGATAATGAAGCAGGAGACCGTCTTGATAGAAATCGGGATATGTGTTGATTATCTGTTTATATATGCATCTTATAGAGGATTTTCTTGCGCTTCCATTGGTTCTTTCCGTTTACGTCTACTCCGAATAGTGCGCCCACCAGAGGGGGGGAAAGCGATGGGGGTGGAGTGACCTTGAACCCTCCCCCCCTCATTATTGAGGGTCAATTGAGCGTGTTTCTCTGCGGGAATGGCATTATAGTTCGTTAATGGGCTACTCAAAGTGCTTCCATTATTCAAACGAAACATTCTAACGCTGAGTAAATATTTTTTTATAATATTTGACAATTTCAGAATATAGCTGTTCTGCCGTATCTATGATACCGCAGCTTTCATTCATAGCTCAATGACAGCTGTAGTATCATAGCTACAGCTATGGCGAGCACACCAATCCAAAGGGCTTGAAAAGAGCTATAAAACAACGGAGTTGACTTGACAAAAAACGTATTTTGGTCAAAAAAAAATGAAAAATTAAAAAAATTGGTTGCTTTCAAGAATGACACCTATTCTCTTCTGTTGTATATTTTTTTCCCAGAGTTACAGAGCTACAGCAATGTAAATTGTATCAATCGAAAGGGCTTGAAAAGAGCTACAAACGCTCAAGAGTTCATTATAGAAAACCCTGTAGTTCAAAAGTTAGGAAGAAAAAATTTTTTTGTGAAAAAACACGTTTTTCTGGAAACTTGATAATTGGTTTCTCAAATGCTACTTCTTCCACAATTTTAGAGCTAGGAGAATGGTTTATATACCATTCGATAGGGCTTAGCAAGGTGTATCCTCGCTCAATAGCATTTTTTGATAAATGTATTATTTGAAAATTACACGACATGAAAAAAAAATGAAAAAAAAGTTCATTTTTTTTCTTTTAATTCCCAAAATCCACAAAAAAAGTTATCGAAATTCCCTATTGCGAGTGGTTATATAGACATCTAAGCAATCTAAAAACGAAGTACTGGTTCTGTAACTTCAAAATTGTAGAAGCAGTAGGATTTTAAAAAACCCATATTTTATCATATTTTTCGGAAATAAAGAAAAATTCAATGCAGATACAAAATTTTGTCGAAATAACAAATGATATTTGCATCATTTCACACCTACTGTGAAAATTTCAGAGAAATCCATCTATAAATAACGGGACTTTTCTTTAACTAGACGGTGTCCTTAACCTAACAATATTCAAAAATTCTGAAACAAAAAATATAATAACTCACATGGTGACCTTGTCCTCTATCCCAAACTGGCTGTGGATATTCGCCATGACTTGTGCGAGTACATCATAGGTGTGGCTCCCCATGATCCTCTCACAGGCCAGGACAGCCATCTTCCTGACCCTGGTGTTTGGGTCCAGCCAGTGCACAGTCATACCTAAGTACCCTTTCTTGTTAGCTGACCAGCAGCCAGCTATAGTGCTCACCCACTTGACTTTCTCTAGTTTGCTGAAATGTAAGCATAATTTCAATTGATTTTATTAATCATTATTCATTGAATTTTTTTTCAATATTTGAATATTTTCTTAGTTTCTTACCTGGTGAGGCCCTCCTTCATCTCCTCATAGGTTTTGAGGATCCTCCTCCCCAGCGTCCTCCTGGGGAGGAGGGTGTGGATCATGTCCCTGAAGTTCTGACTGACCACAATCTGCAGCGGAAGCATGTTGTCCACCACAAACCTGACAATTGTCTTGTCGACGGTGGACTGCAGTACGGAGCTGCCCTGGGCCATGATAATTTCGGTGATGGTCATCTGCCACTGCTTCTTGCTGGTTGACCCACCGTCGTCTGACTGACCGGACCGGGTCCTGCTGCGGCCGCCAGTCCCAACATTGGCCTTGCAAGTTTCATCAAACTGTTTTGCCTTGTCAGGATGAATCCTTTTGAAGTGGCTCTTCAGGTTGGCCTTGGTGGTCTTGTTCGCCTTCACCTCAATGATCTTGGGGAGACAGGTCAAGCACTGGAAGATGTAGCTGTCGCCAACCATCTTTTTATACTTTACCCACTTGCCAAGGAATGGCCAGGGTGATTGAGGTTCAGCCTCAGTATCAGTGAGCTCAGAGTCAATAGACTCCGCTGAGTCTCCTTGGCTTGCAGGAACAGTCTTTAGCAACGCCATCACAAGGTCAATACTATATGTGGAAAAAATGTATATACATATATATAACCATAAGATTAAATGAGATAAATCAGAATCGGAAAAACGTAAAACACTTGCACAAATGTACACAATATACACAGACAATAACGAAACACAGCTTTCAGCACTGAAAGTTGCATTACTATTAAATAAGGTGACCAGAGGCAGGCCTTTTTAATGTTTGTCCCGCTTATTTTTAGTGTAACAAAATATCTCGCTTTGTCTTTTTTTTTGAGGCAACAACAGAATACCAAGGAAAGTCCGATGGCATAGTACTTCCGAGGTACCAAAAGACAGTCGGAAACGAAACGCTGACTAAAATGTATCTGAATAAATCTGAATAAAATATAGTGTGTGTGTGTGTGTGTATATATATGTATATATATATATAATATATATAATATTTATATATATTGTATATATATGAAGAATTTAAAAACGAGGAAAATTCCGAAGAACTTAATCATATTTACTAGGAAAACGTTTCGAAGTCCAGCTCCATCATCAGTTCGTAAAAGTACAAATCATTCTGTCTGTAATAAAAGAGAAAACAAAAAGTTGGATACAGTCATTAATGAAAATCACGAAAACAAAATAATATTAAAAATGACCCAGAAAAAAAAATCGAAAGGATTGCTACCTAGTTAAAATTTGCAAAGGGTAGGAGCTGTCAGTATTGTTGAGGGCCGGTTTTCGTTTAAAAATATGTAGTGACTCTAAAATTTTAATGTCGAATGCAGTTGAAGTTGAATCTAAGATTTTGAAGTCAGCAGGGGATATCGGTGCGTTGCATTTTTCTAAGTAATTACGTACTGCGGAGTGTTAGGGGTGTGCTAATTGGTTCCCTGTGCGGAAGCTTCGACCCCGATGTTCAGCCACTCTGATATAAAAATTGCGTGACGTCATGCCGACGTACGATGATGTGCGCTGCACACAACTATAAGAATAAATCAGAGAGGCTCGCATCTCCATCGGAAGCGTATCCTTGTACCGGAAAAAAGCAACCTTAAAATTATGAAAAAGAGATACGCGTAACCGAAGGTTTAAAAAGTATTTTTCACACAATAATTTCAACTCAGATGACAATTTTTCAGAAGGCGCCCCAAAATACGGGAGAGAGCAATCTAGAAGTTCTTTATTGTTTTGTTCAACGGTCTGCTTTGCGTATCGTTTCGATAGAAATTTTTTAATTTGCGAATTGATGACACCCAAGGGAAAACCGTTAGTTTTTAAATATTTGCGCAGAAATTCATATTCACTCTGAACATTTTTGAAGGTTGTACATATTTTGTAACCTCCATTGATTAGAGTTTGAACACAATTAATTTTGAAGCTTATTGAACAAAAACTGAAAAAACTTGAGCCTAATCCTGTGAAAGTTGGCTTACGGTGCACTGAGGTCTGAAAGTTATCTTCGACTCTCGTCACGAGACAGTCAAGAAAGGCAAGGGAGTTATTCTTTTCAGCTTCTACGGTAAACTTAATTAATTGATGCTTATAATTAATATAGTTCAAGAACTGCGCAACATGAGATGAATGGTTGAATAGAACAAAAGTATCGTCTACATATCGATTATAGAACACCGGTTTAAAATCAGAGGGACATTCATTAAACCACTTTGTTTCGTGGAAACACATTAAAATGTTGGCAAGGGACGGAGCCAACGGAAGCCCCATTGCTAGCCCGTCTATTTGTTAATAAAGTTTGCCTGCAAATATAAAGAAAGAGTGCGCTACAGATAATTCCAGTAGCGCACTAAACATTTTGCGAGTTAAACCCATAACTTTTGAGCTGCCTTCCGAAAATAAACGGTTTAAACCAATGTTAATAGTTTCCTGAAGAGGAAACTATTAACATTTGAAGAGGAAAGAGTTTTCCTAGTATATATGATTAAGTTCTTTGGAATTTTCCTCATTTTTAAATTCCTCTTTAAGTAGCGATTAAAGCAAACAACTGACCCGTTCAGATATATTCAGTTGTATATATATTATACATATATTATATGACCTACACACAATTGTATAATATCCGTCACATTAGCAACTATTAAACCACCAATTATAGTTCTAACTCTCAAAAACACAACACTAAAGACAAAACTAATAAAGATCAGCACGCGACGCCACGTTCACACAATACATACATTCAGCGCGATCCAGCCAACAACACACAAGTGCGCACACGTTTCGCCACACGGCCCCGCCGCCTGTTGACCACCAGGGTTGACACTCACAAAAGTATTAAAAGCCAAGATTACCTTGCAAAAAAGGCAAGATTGGCAAAAAAATCCAAGATTGTCTAGATCGTAAATAACACTTAGAATTATACGCCAACATCAATTATACCACAAAAATAGGGCCCTAGTGGAGCTAGTCTAGCTCCACTAAGGCCACTGGTTAGTGGTAACCTCCCTATCACTGTCACTAAGTTCCTCTATATCACTCATATTATCAATTAATTAATATAATGCAAGTTTGAACTGAAACAAAACGGACTTAAATGCACATCCAACGATCGCGGGAGCTAAACACGAACTGAATACGTGTCGTCACGATCTCACCCACAGGGTTGCCAAGTTCACATGAGACCACACTTTTGATCAAAAAGGCCACAAAAGAGGCCAACATTATTACACCATAACACGTACATCCTACACGTGTAGTTCCTGTCCCGAACTCGTCCCGCCCCGTCATGTCGAATCCCAGCGGGAAAAACTGAAATTATCGATTATCGATAGTTTGGAACCAAAAGTATCGACGATACCGATAAATCGACAACTCGGGAAAAAAAATTATCGGACAACCGATAACCCGAAATCGTTATCGCGATAACGCGATAATTTATCGCGATAACCCCCAGCTATGGGAACTCCGGAGTGTAACGAGGCCCTAGTGGAGAATTCGAGGCAACCTGCTAATAATCTTGGTAGGACGAGTCAAAATCCTTACTGTTCACTCTGTAATAGTCCAGGACACGTACAAACTACCTGTCGGAAGCAACGGGGTTAGGGCAAACCAAGTTTCCAAGGTAGAACCTGCTATAGATGTAGTCAGTTAGGTCATTTTGCTCGTGAGTGTAAATAAAATTCAAACAGGGGCGGTAATGGCCGGGGAAGGAGTGAGGCGCATTACGCTGAAGCTCCTGAGAGCAACGATTTTTAGAATAAACACTGACAAGATCGTGAGGATTGGTGCTGAGAGGGAGTATTTCACAATGCCCGAGGGTCGGTCCACAGCTCTCGTAAATCCTGATATGGTGGTTGCGAAGCCAGATGCAGTAGCTAAGTCGACTGAGATTGTTGATCCGCTGTTCAAGTGTAGGAACAAATTTGAAATATTGAAAGAACAAGAACTAATTAAATGAGGGTGCAAAATCAGAACAACCAGCAGAGGTTTGTTTAGCAGCCACAATAATGACACCAGGTCGGCTGAGACAGGAAGGCGATGGATTGTTCTTGTTAAGGAGATCGAAAAAGCCTACCCTAATATTAAAAAACAACCAAAAGTTTCTAAGTGCTCTAAATGACAGTGGTAGCGATAAGTGTCTAATCAGTTACCGGAATATCAAAAGCCTCAACGAGAAAGTTAAGCCTAGTAATTTAAGCATCAAGGGAATTAATTCAAAAAGTCAAGTCACGGGGAGGTAGACCTGTGTATCACCTAGCCTAATAATAAACAATTAAATACGAGTGCGTTGATACTAAAGGAGGGTGAATTTAATTATGATGTAATCCTAGGAAGGGATGTTTCGAAAGATGCAGTGCTCGATTTTAAAGAAGGTTTCATTGTTCTTGACGGAGTGAAAGTGCCCTTTCATGATGTGCATGGGATGCACGAACAAAGTAAAATAGGAGTAATTATGAATACCGTGAAGAATACAGATTGTTTGATGTCAGAGGTCGTTGCTCATAGCATGCGGAAAAAAAAATATTCGTAGTGGCAGAGAGAAAATAGCGAGAGGCAAGAAGGCAGCCTAGAGATAAAAAAAGCTGTTGAGCAGCAGAGAGAGAGTCCGAAGAAGAAAGAAAGAAGAATAGAAAAACGACCATTGGTGGTGCACTGCGGAGAAGTGGAAATACCAAGTAATTATTTAGAGGTGATGAATGGGTACGCTCGAAAGGCTAAACCCGGAAAATATCTTATGAACAAAAGAATTTTAGGTAATGGCATCTATGTGGCCGAATCAGCGGTGAAAATAGACTCGGAGGGTTTTGTGCCCGTCTTGCTTTTAAACGTCTCGGATGACGTGGCATATCTAAGTGAAAATAGCATGCTAAGTAATATGTCAGCAGTAGATGAGCTGGAAGTAGAACAAGAGGTATGCGTGACTACAGTAGAAGAAGCTGTCAGAGAGGCTAATTTGTGTGAGGTCAATGAACTGGCGGATCCAACCAAGGTCGACAGGGGCCATGGTGGAAACTTTAATACCATCACTGGGAAAGAACTTGAGTTGGAGGCCGATCAAGCGAGGCACAGTTGTGATTGTTCTCGTGTTGACGAACTAGGAATTAATGCACAGGAAGAGAGTGTACCGAATGAATCAAGGGACAAACGACGCCCGCTAACAAGTAAAGACGTAGTTTGCGATGAAAATGATGCAAAACCTTTACTGATCAACTTTTTAAATAATTTTCGAGACGTAATTACGTTAGAAGGCGAAACAATTGTCATTACGAATATAATGAAACACAAAATTGAGCAAAAACCTGATGCGCCAGTATTAAATATACCCCCTTACCGAACCACGCATAAATACAGAGAGGATCTCGTAATGGAGAACAAGCAAATGCTTGTTCAAGGTATTATAGAACCCTCCATGTTAGAATATAATTTTCCTGTGATTGTTGTAAGAAAAGAGTGGCGAGATACGTCCAGTTATTGATTTCAGAGCTCTTAATAAAATTATTGTCAAAGATTCCTATCCGATCCCAAGGATAGATGAAATCCTTTACACTCTCGGTGGTAATAATGTATTTTCCAGTTTGGATCTAAGGTCAGCATTTCATCAGGTGGAATTGGAGGAAAGTAGCCGGAAATAAACTGCTTTCAGTATCGGCTACGAGAAATATCAATTTTGCAGATTTCATTTTGGCCTTAGTTCAAGTGCTAGCGTTTTTCAGCGCGTAATGTCTTCTGTTCTTGCAAATATTCTCGGAACACTTTGTTTCGTGTTTCTCGATGATATATAAGTTTTTTCCAAATCTAGGAATCGGCATTTAAAAGATTTAAAAAATGTCTCTGAGAAATTACGGGATGGTATTCTATCACTGAAGCTTAAGAAATGCCAATTTTTCAAAAATTCAATTGAGTATTTTGGCCATGTTGTGTCAGCTGACGGCATTCGTTGCAAAGAGTCGGAGAAATTTAAAATTTTTCCAGTTCCCCGAAACGTGAAGGAATTGCAGAGTTTTTTGGGAGTCGCAAATCATTTTCGCAGTCATATACCTATATTTGGATCGATTTCGAACCCCCAACATAAGTTGTTACGAAAGAATGTTGATTTTGTATGGAAGGCTAAATGCCAGCAGGCTTTTGAGAATATTAAATTTGCTTTAACATCCGACACCGTTCTACGGCATCCTGGTTTTCAGAAACCGTTTCACGTGTTCAGGGATGCTTCAAATTCTGGAATAGGAGCAGTGCTGTTACAGCATGGAAACGATGCGAATAAGGCCATGCAACCAATAGCGTACTTCAGTAAGAGCTTGAACTCCACACAAAAGCGATATAGTACTACGAAAAAGGAGTTCCTCGCGATTTTGACTTTGTGAGTGCTTAAAGCTTTCAAATATTTAATTCTAGGATATCCCATATGCCTTTATACAGATCATCAGCCGCTTGTTTCCTTGTTTAGGAAAAAGCTACCTGATGATTCGACCATGGCACGTTGGTGCCTAACAGTGCATTCTTTTGACCCCACAGTAAAGTGTTTCCCTGACAAACAAAATATCGTTGCCGATTGTCTGAGTAGATTACCTGAGCAACTGACTTCGTCTGACCTAGATAGCTGTGCGGTGCTTGGTGAAGCAGAGGTGTGCGCTGTGACTACCAGCCGGGGTGTAATGAACTCTAGCGACTTGCTGACGCAACCAGACACAGCGGCGTCCCCAGAGTCGCCCGTACCAAGACTGACAGAGTACATTCCCAAAATGACAGAGGTATCTTGGGACTTGACGAATTTCGGACTGAGCAAAGGCAGGATCCTTTTTGTTCTGTAGTGAAGGACGCTTTACTGAATGGTAGTAAGTCTACGATCCCCGATTTGCAAAATTACTTAATTTTAAACGACGTGCTTTACATACAAAGATAGATTGACTAGAGGACAAGTACTATTTTAACTTCGGTTATGCCGACGTCGCCAATGAACAAGGCGGTGCTCGGGATACATTCGATGTATCATACTGATGCTTCATACACTTTATTTAAATTCAAGTTACGTTATTTCCATTTATTGGAGAAAACTATCATTCGTAAGTTTGCACAGATGTGTGACCACTTCCTTCCACGGATAAATAAAATAAATATATTTTAGTCATAATTGATTTGTTCTCCCGGTATTGAAAGCTGTACGCAACCACAAATCGGTTGGCGGATACGGTTATTTCATGCCTAAGCAGCTGCTTTGCTACTTTTGGGTATCCAAAAACTTTGCTTACCGACCAACCAGTCTGTCGATACCGCCGTGCGGTCGACGTGAGGGTTCGTGGATAAGGGGCTGTCTTCTGTGCAGCTACCTTTTTCCGTGGCGTTAGCTTTTCCGCGCAGCTGCTCTTCCTGAGGTTCGTTTGGGTACCGCCTACGCCGTAATTAGTCCGCTAGGGCACCAGGAGTAATTCCTGTTTGTGCTGAACTACGGCGGTACCGTTTGGAAGACGAGCAACTGTCTGCGCGCTGTTATCAGTCCGCTAGGGCTCCTCAGGAAATTCCATGAATCGCCGAACTGCGACAGCGTCTTCTTTTCCGACAAACTATGCGGAATAGTTTGTCTTCCTGAGGTGGTACTTTAAGCCCCTTTTTAGGCAAGGTGTCGCATTAGACTAAAGCCTGTATCAAAAAGTAGAAAAGGAAACTCTTTCAACCTCAGGATATCAATTTTTTATAACAGAATCTTTTTGCAGTGCCTCTTACATACACAGATACGTTTTAATAAAGACAGTGATTTATTTTTTTTTGCAAAAATAGTGTGTACAGACATGAGCTATTGCATAACATGGTACAACAAGCAAAATTACATTTAAAATATTAGTCCTATTTAGCTAGGCAATCAAAATGATAATGGAATATTGAAATACAATACAAATGAAACTTAAGGGCGAACTGAAGTAAATACACAGGCGCACCATCGGCGCAGAGGAGCAGAATTAGGCCAGGTTCAAGGAACTGATTACATAAGAAAATACTTGAGATTCTGGGTAACTATAACAGAATAGAGTCGAAACCACTTGCGCTGCCTGACACAGTCGAATTCAAATCATTGGCAGTAAAAAATTTGGGTGAGATTCACGCCATCACTATGGAGGAAGTCCTCCCATGGAGTCCTCATGCTAACGCCATTGTAGAAAGAAACAATAAAAAGATCACAAAC
Organism: Morinoia aosen; assembly: GCA_030386875.1. Taxonomy (NCBI): domain Eukaryota; kingdom Metazoa; phylum Arthropoda; class Malacostraca; order Amphipoda; family Talitridae; genus Morinoia; species Morinoia aosen. Next base: position 28,746,518 of record CM059573.1, read on the forward strand.
CTCCTTAAATTGTACGTAAATTCCCTGGTTCACACAGAATGGGATCAGTGTTTAGATATGGTGGAAAATGCGATCAATAATGCTTTAAATTCTACGTGTGGTGATACACAAAGTTATATTATTTTTGGTTGAGACACCTGTCCAAATTTTAAGGCGCAAGCATTTGAAACAATTTACAGTTATGATACCGATGTCGATTTAGTGAAATTTCGAGCAAAAAAAAGCGGCTCGTATTGTTAAAAACGTTAGGACAGTGATTATCAACAATTCTGCTGAACGGACGATGTACCATAACCTGAGACGTAGAGATAAAAATTTTGCTCCAGGAGATCGAGTCCTATTAAGGAACCATTTGAAGAAAAACAAATTAGAATTATCTTGGTTTGGTCCAGGAATCATTACTAAAGTTAACAGAAACTATGTAGAATTAAAAATTGGAAATAAAATTCACAGACGTAATAAAAATCATGTACTACCTTTACGTAAGACGGCTTGAAGCTGTTACGATCTATGACTGTCTGCATTATAATGCTACAATTTCTTTTTATACAGTCATAAGTATTTAGTTTATTTGAATATGTACTCTTTGTGTCACGAGACTTCCGTCCTGCCCCCTCATTAATTTACATTAATGAAGAAACAGAACACTCGAAATGAGGACTTGGCATACCTTCATGAGAAATACAAGAAAGCGCAAGAAATTACGGGCAATGAAACAATTAACATGGAAATTCACACATCTAAGTTGTCACGTTTGGTAAAAACAAACAAATATTGCAGTACTCACCGGGACGAAGAGACCCCACCTACGACATCGTAATTTCTGTGCGCATCTGTGTCGTTGAAAGATGTCGCTTCCAATATCAGTTATATTATATACCAGATACATTTTGCATAGTTTTAGGATTACAGCAGCAGGTCATACAACACGTTAAAAAAGGACCTACATACAATGAATACGTCATTAGGAATAGTGCAAATTACGAATAGCCTCAAAACTCTACCCTTTACAACACTCTAACTCAACAAATGGAATCGAGAAACTGAACGCCCCAATAGCTTTCATGACAATGCTATCCTGAGATTATTTCGGCTGGCCAGCCAATCCCTCAACGTTAGCTACACATCGGGACATGATAGAATAAGCCATATTTTATTATTTCGTTTCCACAAGCACAGGACATAGTCACTCAGATCACTGCTTCATTTACACAAGCACAGCTTCAATTCAGATTTTCACGAGTTGTTCACAGTTCAGAAAAATGTCTTCTGACGACTATATTCAGTTTGTCGTAGATTTTCTTTATGTAGGAAGTGAAAACAAGAGGCCGCCCACCTGCAAGATCAATTAATAGGCTTGTTACTTTTATCGCACAAATTACGCTCCCTCAAAATATTTCAATATTTACTTCAATGAATGACATTAAATTTCCATCACATTTATTTAAACAAAACATCTTTTCCAAAGCAAAACTGCCTCTCTCCTGAATCAAAATAATTCTCACCCGCCCCGGCGAAGCAACTAAGTTTCCATTAAATTACCACCACGGTAGGGTTGGGATTTTCTCCACCCTTCTTCGAAAGAAATAGATGGGAAATTATTCAATTTATCGACTCAAAAAAAATCAATTTCCTACATTTGCAAAATATATTTCTACGCACTCTATGTCCAAACATTTTCAAAGTGATATTTTTTCAGACCGCATTTATTAAAGACGTACTTTTTCCCGGACGGTGTACTGCGTAAGACTGACTTCATTCTATGAGCTCTACCTAAATGTTCGAGAGGGTTGTCAGGCTCTTCAGAGATTTCAGAAGTGCTCGTCCAAAACCCTCCTTCTCGGTCGAAATAGCTGTTCATTAGGCGGTTTTACACTTTGGATTTTCTCTCTCGTGATATACCTGTTCCTCATTGGCAGCAAGTCCTGACGTGAGCTTGACTAACTCCGCCCCAATATTCTCTACAAGTTCGACTCGAAAACCTTTTCCCCTATGTTTTTCTAACAACACTCTACTTCCCCCCACGTGGAGAGTGTGGTAAGGGAATCTTTGCTTGCCAGGCAGTTCGCCTCAAGAGTCCCTCATAAATTTCTTCGCTTCTCACCTCAAGTCGACATCTACCCTTAACACTGGCCAGGCCTCTTAAAATTTCTTTACCACAAAAATTTTGCTGAGCCCATACGACCGTTGCGACTAACGCTTTTCGTTTCAAGGGTAGGTGGTTAACTTTCACCCCATGTGGTGTCCGACCGAGGCCTCTCGAGAAAATTGCTCACACAGACTTTACACAAAATACACAATCCACAAACACAACACACACTATCACTTACAACACACAAACCGCTGTGCACCCCGCCTACGCTGTTGGACTACGGAAGTTTTTATGCGTGCTAAAATTTCAATGAACAAATCTTAATAAGTGAGCGCAAAATAATTTAGAGAAACGAAATCCCAACAAACATAATTAACACCATTTAATGATAAGAAAACAATCTAAAAAACACGCTTCCGCAAATTGAAAAATTGACACAATTAAAACATTTTCTAATAATTGATTATGTATATATTTCAGCTATTCATTTTGTTTGCTTTGTACTACAATCTCGTTTGTATTTTATAATTTTCATAAAGGTTTTCTGTAATCTGTTACGATTTACGTATGCTAGGGTTAATATTCCTCAGAAAGTATCACGTGCTGTCCATGTGATGTGTTTCCAGCCGTGCCCAGCTTGCCAAGTTCATTTGTTTTCTCGTCGCCAATACAGCAACGGAATTTGCAAGCAGTGCAGCCAGACCGCTGATGCCGAGATATTTAATGCTTATTCAGCGTTTCAGCGTCTGCTCGGAGCTGGGGGGCGTTCATTTGGATACTATTGTTGTTTAAATTATTGTTCCCGTCGTACAATTATACTATTATTGTTACTGTTTTTGATATTCTTTTGGGGCCATGCTAATTGGACTGTTTTCGTTCCATTTTCAGAGCGGGGACGCGAGTGTGTGCTGAGTCAGCAGTACGAGTATCCGGGGCGTTGAGTACGTCTGCTGGCCATGATGAAGGTCACCACACTTGCCATTCACGGTCAAGAACTGCGTAGTGCAGTCAGTACTAGCTGAAAACAAACACCAAACACCCAAAACTCCAAACATTGGCCATGGTTTAAAAGATGTCTAGCATAAGTGCAGATGCTCTAACCAATGCTATGGTTCAGCGTCAAGGTCGAGTGTCTGAAGATTGGATTATGACAAACGCGCAAGTTGATCTTCTGCCGGACCGAGTGTCACATGTGGCTCTGATTTTTTCTCGTTCTGTACATGATGGCCTTAGGAGTCCTCATGCACTATACTCGTCGTGAGGTGAATGTGATGGAAAAAGTGAGGTCGGAAGATTTCTTTCTCCGCCGTAAACAGTTGCGCCCGACACACACAGAACAATGAGGGCGGGCATGCCGCAAGGGTGGAACATGCGGTAGTGCGAGCAAAATTCCTCAAATTCCTCAAATTGTTGTAATGGGAAGAGTTAGAATATTTGTGGATGGTGCGAGACGGTCAAGACCAGCGTTGAAAAGCCTGGCGACCGATGTTTAGTTTTAAACATTATATAATCATGCATTTATCGTTATTTACTCACCTATATAATCATGCTCTATTATTCATTTTGTGTTTTTACGTCTGTGTTTTAAGTGTTTTATGCAATCGTGCGAGTGCAAACCATGTGTGGTGAAAATGATCGAGTTGATATTTGAAAATGAGTGAAATTTAAATTAATTAATTTATTTGATTTAATTGTTTAATTGTGATTTAATTGTGTTTTTAGATATATCATTTCCTGCGAACGAGTTGATGTAATCAATTTCTGAGGTGCGGTGTATTTATTTCATTACATGTGTATTCATTATTATTAATATTATTTTTACTAATTGCATTATTTGTTTTTATCAGCACACTTTATTCCGTTCCATGTGCGTTTCATGGTGCTGATATTAAAAATTGGAACGCGACGTGTTTAGTTTTTATGATTTGAGTTTCATTCATTTATTTATTTGTTTTTAATGATGTTATTGGGCGACTTTTCTTTACTATAAACTGCGTTATTATTCGATTATATTTCTTTGTCGATGCTCTTATGCGTGTGCCATATATAAAGTTGGGTATTTAATGCCTCTATTTCTATAACGGTTTTGACTTTTTTTGGTTTGGTCGGTTACTTCGACATAATAAATTGATGACCGTGATGTTTTTGCGATGTGTAGAACTTGCGATGCGTAAAATTCAGCATTGGTATTGGTTACTTGTATTTCAATTGTTTTTTTTTGCACTACTTGTGTGTCTATGTTTTCTTTTTGAAATTATGTACGTGTGTTGCGTAGTACCTTGTTTAAAGTTTACTTTGAAAAAGAAAGGCATTTACCTATTTATTATGCCTGCACTCCTCCTTATTCATTTAGCTTGATGCGTTGTTTAACTACTCAGTATTTATAGCCTTTTTTTGCGTGGCCAATATTATTATTTTTGGCGTTAATGAGCTGTATGCGTTTAACGTGCTGTTTTGGTATTTGAATATGATCCTTACTTTGATGTTGTAATTCGAAAGTTTTTTTTGGTAACTTGCGTTCACCTTGGGTTGGAGGAGGTAGATGTGTATATGTATTCTCAATACACGCCCTCAATGCGGGCTGTCCGCAATGCGCTTGCTGAATCAGCACTTTACTTTGTATAAATTAGAGTGCGGGGCGTTCGACGTCGCATTCTGTCTCAAACACCCGATCTACCAAGTAAACCCCGCAGCTCTCCGAGTATTTCACTATCTCTTGGTCCGCACAAAAGCTTACCTCACATCGTGAAATCATGTTCTGTCTGTGAACACAGGCTTATATGTGCCACTAAGGTTAACATGACAACTTTTTTTCCAAAGCTGCTAGGTAAATTTTATTCAGGGTTTTTGATGAATTTGAAAGTTCCTTCACAATTAAAATAATTTTTTTACCCTTTTCACATTTTACGTCACTAGTTGACCAAATTTGTCCATCGAGTTAATAATGTCATCTAATTTGGTGAATCAGAAATTGATTGTGTACATAAGAAATTTTCAATATTCATGTTTTATTGTAACAGAAAAAGAGTTCACAAAACATTATCACCGTTTTTCCGAGAGATGCAAGTTTTCTGACACTGGTGACAACGACATGACACTGACACTTGTTCTTTCACGTTAGGAGGGAGGTGATTTGTAGGGATGGAGCGGGGGTTGAGGGGGCGAAGGTGAGTTTACTCTCGGTTCACCTCAGCGCGAGGGGAGCAACACAGCTTCACATGGACAAGCGTTAGTTTACACATCGGACCACTCTGATCTGCTTGTTAAAATGATCAGAACTGGATCAATTTGAAACTGATATTCACTCTCACAATTTAGTAAGGTAGAGAGCACATTCACGGACACATAATTCGAATTTTGTGTAAGGTGGAATTTTCGTTCCCTCACATTCTGAGCAATTTAGCTCCGTCGACTCGGAGCGTGCAAATAAGAATCAAAGGACACAGTAAAATTCATCCTGCTTTGAAACTGCCACTAAGATCACGAACTCGACAAAGGAATAATTAGCTTTCATAAGCACTGCATACTTCTCTAATGGATGGAGCATTGTCCCCAGGTAGCAAAATTTATTGATCTAATATTGAGCCAATATACAGCCTCAATATTGACTGGATATTCGAAATGAACATTGGGGCAATACCTTATTATGGAAAATTCGGTTGATATTGGAAAAATATATTGGCCCAAAAACAATGTTATCATCAACCCAATATCGACTAATTATTGTGTCAATATTGATTTGTGCGCGAGTGATGTGAGGTCACTTACTCTTGCCTTCTCTGTCTGTTTATCTTGATATCTTGAGGTCTCGCCACCTATATAAGGCAAGCTTGGCTAGCCTGGGGCGCTCAATCTGTAACGTTCTCACCTGTTGCCATTGACACCTGGCTCTCACCAATAAACACTACCGTCAAGTTGCTACCGTGTTTTACTCGCCCCGTACATTGGTGGCGCAGTTTGTGGTGAACTCACGGATCCATGTGTAATTAGTACAAAAGATTAGAAGTACTCTTGTGTCCCTGTGCTGAATAGTTGACGAACTTAGTACACATCCTCCAATGTCTGGCGACAACAATAACCAAGTGAACATTGGGGGCGGCACTTCCCAGCCACGAGTAGCCAGTGAAGAAACAGTTTTGCAGTGAACAATAACTTGAGTGTGGAGGAATTACCACATACAAAAAATGTGACTTTAAATTAAATAAACTGTGCCGAACAGTAGTTCCCAATCTAAAGTGGTTCACACTGTTTCGCAATCACAATCAGAAGCTATTTCATTAACGACGACGTCTTCAGGCATCGGCCCAGCCATCACGTATCAGCGGCATCTTACCCGGCAGCTCGACTTTTTTTGCAGTTAAGTGTTCTCATTAATTTTTTTCTCCAGTGCGGTTGTACCGAGAGTGTTGCTGCTAGAGTTTTGTTGTTAGTAGTTTTTTTCTGTAGCAATGCAGCTATGCACTCTGCGTTGAACAAGGCTCTGTGCCTCTGTCTCTGTCAGTAACTTCAGTCACCCCGTGTACGTAGTGAGAGTCGCACTGCGACGCGCGTTCGTTGGATTAGCAGAGTAAACAACACCCTTTCTGTTTCAATGTTCCAGAGTAAGTGCATTTTCTTCTGTTGTGATTTGCAGGGTTAATAAAAGGGTTTTGGTGGCTTGATTTTTCTGAATACCCCAGCGGGTAAAAAAGTAAAAGGGTTTCGGTATTTTACGATTTTTTTGGAGTCTGCTCAAGGGTGTGCTCATTTCCAAGTTTTATCTGGAGATTTCAAGGATTTTTATCTGGGGTTTGTACTTTTTAGAGTTTTACCTTCCCAAATACCAAGGAAGAAATTGATTGTGTACTTGTATTGATTGTGTATTTTCCAGAGCGTATATTATCGGAATTTAGATGTGTATTTTTGCATAGTGTGACATTTTTACATATTTTTGTTTGTGCTAACAATGAATGTGAAATTCTTGAAGTAAATATGTGGTAATATTCATGTCGGACACATCGGATTCAGAGGAATATGTCCGCTAAGAACCAATAAAAACGAAAAGTGGTAGGATAAGCACTCCTAGATTTACTGCTCCTCAAAATACCACAATGACTACTCCCAGCACTAGTAATGATAATGATAGGACTCAGTTAGCTCGCGATATAGTGGCAAACATGCCTCCTAGAGCAGGAACCATAATGTCGAGCGCTGAGATCCCTACGTTCCGAGGTAGACGCCGTTTTGCAGACCCGGAGTTCCTTGAAAATAAAACTTGGGGAACACATATAATGAATCTCAAAGCGTACATGTCACTTCTGCCAGAGGTCAATAGTGATAATGCAAAGAAGGAATTCCTTGTGCGGTCTGCCCCTAAACAAGTGGGTGACTTCAATTCGGTAGTGACTAAGTTAGTAAACAGTGATCTAAATTACACCTTTGATGAAGTTGTAAAAATTTTGGACGACATTTACGTGTGCAAGGGTGAGAAGTCATTTCACGCCCTTGCATGCGATTTAAATGAGCTCCAACTGGTCCGCAATGATGCTTTGGCAGCACAATTAGTAACAGCTTTCGCTAAAATACGTAAACTGTCAGATACTGTTTTAAATTCAAATACGTTGGGTTGGCAACGTTATCCCTACTACCAAGCTTGCACAACGCAGGCAGAACTCAAACGATTTGTTGCAGACAGCATTGTGTTCTGTCTCGCTTTAACTACGTTGGGTCCCTTGTTGGACGAATCCTTCGCGAAGAAAGTTTTCGAGTGTCAAATTGGGTCATCAGAAGAGCTCCTAGCACGGCTAATTGCTGCTGTTAGGAGCCAAGCTGAAACAAAGAAAATCCTTGCGGCCCAGTACCCAGTCCGAAATGATCATGAAAGTTACGTAGCAGATGTAACTAGTGGTCTTGATGACTGCGTTGACGCGCAGGACTCCTTTCAGGAGAGTGAAGTTTTCTATGGGAATTTCGGAAACTAACGCAGGAATCGTGTAGGGCAACGCAGGATTGCAGGTCCTAGACCCTGGGTGCGAAATCCTCGTGGAAGAGCGAGAGAATTTAGTGGTTACATCGGAGATAAAACAATAGGTTCTATGGAGTGCAATACTATAAGAACAGACAGTAATCCTAGTAGTTCTGGTCAGGCTTCAGGGCATTTTGCGGGATCCAAATATGAAGCGGGAACTAAAAAACGGGGCTTTCCATTTTGCAATTCATGTTCGGTTGCTGGTCATTTTGAGTGTAGATCCCAGAGAGGTCAGTTTAAAAGAAGAGAAAATAGCGGAGTAGGATGTTTCGCTTGCGGCGGTGCACACTTGGTGAAACATTGTAGAGCCACGGGAAGTGAAATAAAAGGTTACAAGGCGTACCTACGCGGGGGCAATGTAAACAGAGGTAGCCAATCGCGCGGTAGGAGTGAAGTACATTTTGTAGATGCCGAGTCAGGTGCTCGGGATTTTTTAAGCGAAGAGTAGAAAGAGGTAATGGTAGCAGGGAGATTTGATTGAGCCCGAGAGGAAGGCCAGCTCTCTCGTTAATCTCGAAGCTGTGGTCGAAATTGCACCAGATACACCCGAGACAAACGAATTTGAATCTGTCATTGATCCATTGTTCAAATGTGAAAATAGGTACAAATTGTTGCAAGACGAAGAGCTTGCAGATGAAAGACAACAGCAAAGCAAAGCAGTAGAGGCCTATTTCTCCGCTAGTGTCGTGAAGGGCAATCATAATAAAAAAGGCGCTGGTTTGGTGGCGTTTAAAGAATCCAATAAGCCTACGATAATATTAACAAATAATGACCAGTATTTAAGTGCCTTGCTAGATAGCGGTTCAGGAAAATGTTTAATAAGTTACAAACAGATCAAGAATCTGAACGAAGAAGTTAAGCCGAGTCGTTTAATGGTAAAAGGCGTTAATGGTAAAAGTAACGTTAGCGGAGAGGTAGAGCTGAAGATTTCAATTCCAGGCACTAACAGAGTACTAAAAACTAGTGCTCTGATAGTTAATTAAGGAAGCGAAATTTAATTACGATCTAATTCTAGGACGCGATGTGCTGAGTGATGCCATCATAATTTCAGAAATAAAACCCTCCATTGGGAAGGTATTTCAGTCCCCTTTTATGAGTTAAAAATGGAACCGGCTCCTAGCAGAGAAGTTGCGATGAAAAAAATCGTAAACAGCGACTGTCTGATATCCGATGTGGTCGTTGCCAGAAAGAGCAACGGGGGTAATGACCCCGCTAAAAATAGTAACTGCAGAGAAAAGAAAAAAATCGTGGCCGCAGCTGAGTCGAGACAGTACTCAAGGCCGTTGACCGTTCATTGCACTCAGGTAGAAGTGCCCGGTAACTCGATGAAGGTAGTGTACGGTTTTGTTAAAAAAGCAACTCCAGGAGAGTATGTAATTTTGAAAAGATGTCTTGAAAATGGAGCCCTTCTGGTTGAATCCATTGTTCGTGTAGAAGCAGATGGCTTAGCGCCTGTAATGGTTTTAAATGCACATGAGGATGCTATTTATTTTACAGAGAATACGATGCTGTGCAACGTTGAATTAATTGCAGCTTATGAGATCGAGAACGAAATGTACATGACAAGGGTTGAAACAGCACTTAGAGATGCTAATAATGTGGAGATAAATTCTGACGCGGTGTCGGATACAATGCAGTTGGTCTCGGCTGGTGGTGGAATTAAGGCCATAGTCGAAGGAAAACTTGGGTTGGAGGCTGACGCTCGCGGTAGAAAACAAGTTCTCGCTGGTGACGAGGAGTTGGGAGTTAATGCACAAGTAAGTGTGTCGTGTGGAGGAAAACAGGAAGTACGACGTTGTTTAACTAATGATGATATTTCATGTTACGAAGAGGACATGCAGTTACCATTGGTAAATCTATTAAATGAATTTCGTGATGTAGTTACGTTAGAAGGGGAGACTATAGGTGTTACGAACCTTATGACGCACCGGATTCAGTTGAAACCGGATGCACCTGTACTGAATTTAGCTCCATACAGAATTCCCCATAGGTATCAAGAAGAGGTGATGAAAATTACAAATGACATGCTTTCACAGGGAATAATTGAGGAATCGATGTCCGACTGGAATTTTCCAGTCATAGTGGTTAAAAAGAAGTCAGGGGAGCTTCGGCCCGTCATTGATTTTAGGGCTCTTAATAAAGTATTAGTGAATGAAGCTTACCCAATACCCCGAATTGATGAAATTTTATCGACTTTAGGAGGTAACGCGTGGTTCACTAACCTGGATCTGCGTTCGGCCTTTCACCAGGTCGAGTTGGGCCAAGATAGTAGAAAGCTTACGGCTTTTAGTGTGAATTATCGGAAATTCCAATTTACACGGGTTCCTTTTGGTCTGAGTACCAGTCCAAGTGCATTCCAGAGGGTAATGACCTCTGCCCTCGCACCGATCCTAGGCAAATTAGCATTCGTCTTTTTAGACGATATATTAGTATTTTCCAGAACTAAAAGGCAGCATTTGGCTGACATTGGAAGCGTACTTAAGATGTTTCGATCGGGTAACTTGTCTTTAAAACTCGAAAAATGTAACTTTTTCAAAAAAGAAATTGAATATCTGGGACACATTATCGCCGAAGACGGTATCAAATGTAAAAATTCGGAGAAACTGCAGACTTGCAGGGCTCCTATTAATGTGAAGGAATTACAACAGTTCCTAGGTTTAGCTAACTATTTCCGTAATTTCTTGCCCAACTTTGCTGAGGTGGCTTACCCTCTGTACAACCTATTAAGAAAAGATGTTGACTATACGTGGACCGACGAATGCCAGAGGAGTTTTGTTTTTATCAAATCTGCGCTGACTTCTGACACAGTTTTAAGACATCCTGATTACGTTAAGGACTTCCACTTATTTACGGACGCTTCTAACTCTGGTATCGGAGCCGTCTTGATGCAGACAGAAGATTCAAGCGATCAAATTTCACGCCGTGTGGCCTATTATAGTAAAAGTTTGAACTCTAGTCAGAAGCGATATAACACGACTAAGAAAGAGTTCTTCGCGATTTATTCAGCTCTAAAGTATTTTAAATATTTGATTACAGGGTACACTATCCGTATCTACACGGATCATCGCCCATTGGCGCCACTTTTTGCAAAAAAACTCCCCGAAGATTCAAATATGGCACGTTGGTGTATTAACGTTCATTCGTTTGATCCTATTGTAAAGTATTTACCTGGAAAACAAATGTCGTAGCTGATTATTTGAGCAGACTTCCCATTAACGATGAAAAATTAACCTTTAAAGAACTAGAGCGCTGTGATGCTCTGGAATCCGCGCTTGAATCAGACGTCTGTATCATGGAGACGCGATCGCAGAAAAAAAGAGACATGACTAGACATGAGGTGGTTGACCCGCCGCTTAAGCCCATATGAGACGGTGGCAAGGAGTGTGAACATTTGCGCGCGGCATCGCTAGCTCCTCCCATTTCCTCTCTTTCTGTCGCAACTCTGCTCTCTGTGGCCGTGTTCGACGTTACACGAGTGTCGAAATTCGTGATCGCTCTCTGCACGATACGGAGAACATGCACGCCGACGCTGTCTCAGTAGCCAGCCAGGCTTCGTATGAGGAGGATGTCTGTGATTAGTTGTCCTCTCCCTTCACCTCCGCCGCTGGCGGACTGGTTCAGGTGCAGGCGGTCGCCCACATTATTTATAGAAATTCTAAGAACACACCCATGTTTATGTAGAGAGATAAGTAGCGAGCATAGAGATAGATCTCTACGAAAAATAGCACTAAACAACATCTTTAAATTAACTCCAGAGTAAATAAATAAATACACTTCAGTCGCGGCTCAGGCAGGAAAACAAAACTAAAAAGATTCCCAGAAATCAGGTACAGGAACTGACGAAATGGTATTCCCAAATTGCGATTCCCATTTCCAATAGTATTCCCATTCTTAGACGAAGGTGACATTCATTGCGCCTCTTCTTCGTCATTGTATGTAATACTTCATTCTCAGCCCAATGTAGGTAACAAATTAATTGTTCCACATGTATTATTACTTCTCTTGTTTCCTGCATAAAAATTACTATTAGGATTTTTTTTCGGAAGTTCGAAATCACAGTTACATTATGCAGAAGTAAAATATGACGGAAACTAGCATGTTTTACGCTATTTGTACTTTTTCAGGAGAGTAAGTGTTCTACTATAAATTCATACTATACCGCTATGTACAAATTTTCAATTCGTTTCTCTAATACTCATATTTATTATTGTTCAAAATACAATCAGTACAGTGTAAAAGTTTGTATGTCAGCCTGATGACTAAACCAAGCATTAAATAATCGAACTGAATATATAAAATGTCGTGATAGTCATTTCTTCACTTATATCAGAGCTATTTTAATGTACGATGAAGTATTATTTAAGATGGTATACCTGCTCCTAAAATTAGAGTTATTTGTACCAACGCACATGCTGCAATTGTGTGTACAAGTGCCTCAGTATTACCAGTATTGGATGTTTTTCATATTTACGACAATAAATCTGCATTCCACCGTGCAAAAAAAACTTTAATTGCAATCAAGCGTAGTTGCATTGACGGGCGCCACGCATTCCACACTAGTTGTTAATCATATATATGACGTAGATATTGAGCCATATTAATTTCATAATTCTTTTCTAAATGGTATATATATTTTGCTGGTATCAGAACCCCTAAAATTATATCAATGCATTTAATTAACCATGTTTTAATTTTGAATTTCTGTGAATTAACCGTCGAAAATGAACATGACTTGAAAGACATGTATTGGTGAATACAATAATGAAAACAAATCCGGCTTCCGATTTCCGTGCGCTACTGCGCGCCGTGTCTGTGGCCAGCCAACACCGTCTCGTGTAATAACATTGCAGTGTGTTGGTGACGGCGGCCGCCATGACTTCGGAGAAGAGAGCGCATCTCTCGCACCCATGAGTGCCACTTCTTGCCACCGTCTCATACATGCTTTAGCGACAGTGTTGACGACGCAGCAAGTAAAGAGGCTCGCGCGAAGCTTATAGACTATGTACCAAAAGAAAAGGAGATTTCTTGGACTATCAAAAAATTTATTGACGAGCCGGAGAAAGATCCTTTTTGCATAGAAGTTAAGGAAGCTTTACTGCATGGTAGTATTTCGAAAATTCCAGACCTACAAAAATTTTTAATTCTGAACGACATTCTGTACCGTCGTAGACAAATTGACAACCGACCTAGTACAATTTTGACTGCAGTGGTACCTAACTCTTTAATGGGTAAAGCTATATTGGCTATTCACTCGATGTATCATACTGATGACGTGCACACTCTTTTTAAATTTAAAATTAAATACTATAATCATTTGGAAAAAACGATTTTGCGAAAATTTGTACGGGATTGTGAAGTTTGTAAATTAATTAAGGCAAGACCTTCTGTGCCAATTGAAATTTTGACTGCTCCAATAGCGAGAGAACCATTTGAAGTCGTTTCCATGGACTATTTAGGTCCACTAAAAGTTACTGATAATGGCAATAAGTACATATTGGTAATTATTGACCTATTTTCTAGATTTTTTAAATTGTATGCGACTTCTAATCGTCGTACGGAAACGGTAATTTCATGTTTAAGTAATTGTTTCTATAGTTTCGGCTTTCCTAAAACCTTAATAACCGATAACGCTTTCGAATTTAAGTCGGTAGCGGTCAAGCAGTTTGCTAACATTCATGCCATTGCGAAAAAAGAAGTATTGGCTTACAGTCCTCATTCCAACGCTATAGTGGAGAGAAATAACAAGAAAATTACCAATTTGCTAAAACTTTACGTCAATTCGCTCCCTCATGCAGAGTGGGATCAGTTGCTTGAGGTGGTTGAAAATGCACTGAACAACGCGCTGAATTCTACTTTAGGCGAAACCCCTAGTTTCGTGATGTTTAATAGAGATACATGCGCATTCTATCAATCCGAGAGTTTTGATTCTGTAACTTATAGTTATGATGAAGAATTGGATTTAGTAAATTTTCGGGCAAAAGAAGCCGCCCGGACAGTAGAAAATATTAGAAATTTGATTATAAATAATACAGCGGAAAGAAACCTTTACAGAAACATCAAGCGTCGAAATAAAGACGTGAAGGTGGGGGACCGGGTTCTTTTGAAAAATCACGATAAAAAACATAAACTTGAATTAACTTGGCTGGGGCCAGCTGTGGTTCAAAAGGTTAAGCGTAATTGGGCTGAGGTTAAAATTGGTTCCAAAATTTATACGAGTAACTTAAATCACCTGTTACCCTTGAGGAAAATTAAACTGTGAGTTGAAATGACAAGCCCATTCTGCTACGTTCATGACTTACGTTTTTGACGTCGCAACGACTCGACGAGTTACGATTTACTAGGTTACGTTGTTTAACAGTTGCGTTAAGGTTAATAATCATAGGTTAAGGAGTTTTTCGCTATGTAATATGCGCTGTGTTTCATAAGTTGAGTTCTATTATTTATGTCAGTAACCATATGTTATACTTTCAGCCATCTGCGTTGCGTTTTTAGGTTAATTTGGTTTAAGGGAACCATTTTGATGAACTGGTCAACTTTTGTTCTATTGGACGTACGTCTATGAAAATTTGCAGATTACTAGATCTCTACATTTGTAACAACTTATCTTAAACAAAGTTTTTTCATAAGGCCATAGAAAATTTTTTATTTGAAAAAAAAAATAAAATTATATATACATATATTATTCATTATAACTTATTATAACTTCGAAATTTACAAAGCTAGAGCAATGCGGTTTGTTGCATTTGAAATTCAAACGTGCGCTCTATCCATAATACGGGGGGAATTTTTGATTTATTTCATTCCGAATTTATATGAATTTTTTTGTCAGCTAGAGTCGAACCATTTTGACAAAATGGTCAACTTTTGTTCTATTGGACGTACGTCTATGAAAATTGGCAGATTACTAGATCTCTACATTTGTAACAACTTATCTTAAACAAAATTTTTTCATAAGGCCATAGAAAATTTTTTATTTGAAAAAAATAAATATATACATATATTATTCATTATTACTTCGAAATTTACAAAGCTAGAGCAATGCGGTTTGTTGCATTTGAAAGTCAAACGTGCGCTCTATCTATAATACCGAGGGAATTTTTGATTTATTTCATTCCGAATTTATATGAATTTTTTTGTCAGAGTCTATGCAAAAGTTATAATTTTAGGGTAAAAAGTCTATGGAAAGCTTTACAGAAACAATTTGGAAAATCCCCCCGTATTTTTGGTAGAACACACATTTCACTTTCAAATGCAACAAACCGCATTGCTCTAGCTTTGTAAACTTCGGAGTTATAACGACAAACGTCTTGATAAGTTACTTTTTTTATAAAACCTATTTTAAGAAACAAAATGCTTCTCCTCCTACATTTTTTGAGCTACAGTGATGATTTTGGTATCATTTGATGCAGAAAAACAAGGGCTTTACAATGTATTGAGAAGTTTTTCAAAATTCATTCTTGTTTCAAAGTTATGACGTCATAAATTTGAATTTTCCTGAGAATATTTTGATTTTTTTTCTTTTTAATTTTTTAAATTTTTATATTGGAAATTTGAGGAAAAGCATTCAAGTTTTTGGAATGTCCACGTTATTCTGCATCCAATGATACCAAAATCATTACTGTAGCTCAAAAACTATCAGAGAAAAAGCATTTAGAAACCCCCCCCCCCCAAAGTCGTTTTCTATGATTTCCCATTTTCTTTTCAAGAAAATCGCATTTTGTCATAAATGATAAATGATTCTAAATTGTATTTCCTATCAGTATACCAAATTTCATTGCTCTAAATTCAATAATAAAAAAAATATTCGGATGGGGATGAGGAATATGAATGATGAAATATATAAAAAAAATGAAATGGAAAAAAATTGAAAATTTCAGATTTTTTTTTTTTTTTTTTTTTGTCCACGTTATTCTGCATTCAATGATACCAAAATCATTACTGTAGCTCAAAAACTGTAGGAGGAGAAGCATTTAGAAAACCCCCCCAAAAATGTCGTTTTCTATGATTTCCCGTTTTCTTTTCAAGAAAATCGCATTTTGTCATTGATGATAAATGATTCAAAATTGCATTTCCTATCAGTATACCAAATTTCATTGCTTTAGGTTCAAAAATGAAAAAAAAGGTCCGTAAGAGGGATGCCCTCCCCCCCCCGGGAGGGACGTTAGCTCTGGGGTAGGTTCCTGATATTTTTACAGACATTCGGGGACATGTCTCTAACTCATTTAAAGCAATAAAACAAAAATCGGGAGAATCGACCTTTGGACTCAGATGCCCCCAAAAACCCCCGGAAAATGGTTCCCTTAAATGTTGATTTTGACCTGAATGTTAAAAGGAATGTGAATCCATCTATATTAACCCTAAAGTTGTCTCTAAGGCGTCTGAAAACGCTTACAAGATTATTCCGATCGCTTGGAAATATTGATGAATTGACATTTAAAATGATGAAGGAATTCTTCGACTGCTAAATGCAATCGCTGAGGCTGCAGTACATCACGTGGGATAGACTGGTTTGACGCTGCGGCGCAACTCACAGTGCTATTTTTAGTTCCAGCCGGAATGTTCTGTGATCAGCACAATTTAATTAGAATTCATACAGTGGTTAGTGGCTACCCGACCGAGGATTCGATACCCTAGGGTTCGATACGAATTGATTTTACTTTTTAGATGAACTTTATCATGAACGTTTAATGAACTTTACGATTTTATGTTTATGAGTTAGTTTTTTCTGTTTTATGTTGGTCATGCTAATCGGTTCTGTATCCTTCCGTTGCAGGTGCATAAGGGCGAAGTGGGAAGCGCGGAATCAACAATCGATGTCGACACTTTGGTCACCGCATTGAGCACCCATAATACGAACATCAACGAGGCATGGGTTAGGGACAACTCCGTGAGCAGGACGGACCTTCTGCCTGATAACGTCACCGACGTCCTGGTGATGTTGCTAATCCTGGCCACTATGGGATTAGGAACAATAATCTACCACTTGAACAAAAACGTGAAGATGTTATCTGAGCGCGCCCAGAAGGCAGAAAATTTCTATTTGCACAAAGCGGCAATGAGGCCGCTAAGATGCAACCACCCCTAAAATCAAGCGTAGTTTTTAACGTTAACCGGGACTTAGTAGTGTTGGTGCAGTCTGGTGCAAGGCGGGCCTGGACGGCCGCAGAAGGCAGGACGCGATGATCGGCCCCGTCCCTCTGCCAATGTGCGGAGGAAAGTTTGAAACAAAATTTTGAAAAATAAGGTGGAAAATGAATGAATTAGGTTGGAAAATATTATATTATTGTTGAAATTATGAAATTTCTCCGTGAATTAATTCGAATGAAAATGATAACCGCGCTA
Source organism: Morinoia aosen (assembly GCA_030386875.1). NCBI lineage: Eukaryota > Metazoa > Arthropoda > Malacostraca > Amphipoda > Talitridae > Morinoia > Morinoia aosen. Next base: position 28,763,959 of record CM059573.1, read on the forward strand.
TGGGAAATTCAGCGCGAGGTGGTGAGAAGTAGAAAATTGAAAAAAATGCGTAATCGTTCTGTGTAATCGCTTCAGTTCGCTATGTAATCTTATGTTTCTTATGCTGTATGCTTCTTCTAATGTCGTCGCGTAATTTTTTTTAACAATTTTAATTAACTTGATTATTACATTATTTAAATTTATTTAATTTTACTTTTGGAAAGGCTGTTTTTGTTTCTAAGATGATGTGCTTTTGGTTGTTTTCCAATACTTTCCATATTTTTAATATGTGATTTCCATATTTTTAATATGTAATTTTCGGAGTTGTTTCCTTTTTAAAACGTTGGAGATTATGTTTCTTAGCGTTGTAACGAGAGGAGGTGGAGTTTTTTTATCCTCTTTACTGTCGACGTGCTGGCGATATTGTGGCACGGTAAGTTCGTTGTTTGCTTTTGCTTTGGGTATGCTTTTGCGAATTACTTTCTGAATAAGTATTAATCCCTGCTAATTCTTTGTTCTTTATAACCGGTGTAACCATAGCTGTAAGGTGTGGTGTTTTGCTAAGGTTTTGCTCATGTGTTTTTTAACATTTTGCTAATTTGTTTTTGCGGTGTTTTGTGGTGTCTAAATTTTCAATGAGTTTTTTTAATTTTCATATATGTTTTTTTTTTATTTTATTTTGCGTATTAAGTAAGATATACAGATGTAAATCAGTTGATTTAAAATGTTGTTTTGCGTTCTTTTACTTTTTGGTATCTAGCATTGTTCGTTTATATTAGTTGCGATTTTATCATTATTTAAATTATTTTAATTATGTGGACGGCATTTAGTTAGTTATTTTAACTGTGCGGTTATTTAATTAATGATTATTTTACATACGGACTCGAGTTGTTTCAAGTTAACTTCGAATAGGGCATTATATTTTTCGTTGTTCGCTTAGCTGCCCTTGTTTTTGCTTGTATTGCCATGTTTCGTTAACTATAATAATGCTTGGATGGTGTTGTTGGTGAGTTATTTAAAATATGATGCATACATATTAACTTTTTAATAGTATGAGTTTCGAGACGTTTTAAAATTACTGTCGACTTAAAGTAATAGCGTTACTTTTAACCTAGGGTTGTCGCGTTGATTTTTGAATACCTTTTGTTAACTTTCCTTGTTAACTTCGTGTTAATTAGTTCAACGGTTTTCGTTCATTCTGCGAATTCTTTTTGAGTTTTTTGATTAACCGTTTTAAATTTGGGTTTATTTCTCATCCGATTGGGTGCGTTTAACTTGTCAGGAGGGGGGAGTGATGTGCGCGAGTGATGTGAGGTCACTTACTCTCGCCTTTTCTGTCTGTTTATCTTGATATCTTGAGGTCTCGCACCCTATATAAGGCAAGCTTGGCTAGCCTGGGGCGCTCAATCTGTAACGTTCTCACCTGTTGCCATTGACACCTGGCTCTCACCAATAAACACTACCGTCAAGTTGCTACCGTGTTTTACTCGCCCCGTACAGACTTGATAATGAGGTGTTCCCTACAATAACATTGGCTAATAGTCAATTCCTGATATCAGGTTGATATTGGTAAAAAATATTCACCCGGTAATCATATTTTCACTAACCCAATATCAGCCAATTACTGTAACACTATGGACTTGATATTGAGGTGTTCCTTAGAAAAATATTGGCCCAATACTTATTTTCTGATATCAAATATACATTGGTAGAATATATTGTCCCAATAATAATTTATTTTTAACCCAGTATCAGCTAACTACTGTGTCACAATTGACTTGATATTGAAGTGTTTCCTTAAACAACACTTTGGCTCAATAGTTAATTTCTAATATCACATCAATATTCAGAAGTGTTCAAAGACGAGAAATATATATAATTCTGATAACTATGTTATCTGATGTACATATCTACACACGTACAAGACCATGAATTAAACTGCTTTCAAAATTTATCTAAAATCCATGATTCCATGGTTAAAAACCTCTTTGGCATCGTAGAAAAGAAGTCTAAATTTTGTGTTGCACTTACCAGTGGTCGGGCAACCTGTACATGCGGTTTGATCCCGTTTCACCTGAAAATAAATCGTGTCCCCCCAACCTTCCAAGACAGGGTTGGCACATAAAAAACCAGGGATGGAAAAAACCCAGGGTTTTTTAAAAAAAACCAACCCACCTGGTTTTTTTTTGGGGGTTAAATTGGGTTTTATTGTTTTTTTTTGGGCTTTACTGGGTTTTTTGTAATACCTGTTTTTGTAAAAGAGTTATTCACACAACTCCCGTTGCCCCTATTTCAGATTTATATACATACACTTATTGAGTAAATATTGTTATTTGATTACTTTATTTCCAACATTATATTACATTATTATATGAATTATTACATTATATGAACAATATATGAATTAAGTTTGTCCATCGCAATTACCATTTACCAATTACCATATGCATAGAGACATAGCTCTGCAGTCTGTAAAGATTTGAGATGTCCAAAGAGAATTGCTATGCTCGTCAATTCATAGTAAGTTGTTTTAGCAGTAGACAGGCGCAAGTCATGTGAGAGGGAAGCACCATGCAGATCATAAGTAACCACCACAAGCAACTTGAAGCAAGACAGCTGCACATCACTTAACAGTCATGCTGTTAACAACTTAACATGTGTATTGTGTGAGCTGGAGTGCTTAGCTGCGCAAGTCAAGTCAGTCAACCACACTGTTACATGTTACAACATGTAGTGACATGCCAAATTTTTTTTTTAAATTTGCCAAGAAATTCACTTTTCGCAGTACAGGATAGCAACAAACACTAAAATGATTGGAAGTAAATGCTCTAACAGATTCCATCGTCAAATTTGTTCCAGTGCAGCTTGAATGCTACCCATAGGCCAGTAGTTTCTTTACTTTCTCACCCCATGATGGCTACGGTTGTCTTGCCCCATCTGACTATAATTGTTAGACTTATTTCAATTTAAACAATTTATTTACCACAGGTGATACAGAGGTAGAATGTTTCTTAAGTCTAATATAATGGTCAAATTTGAGTATAGCTACCTGTGGGCCCGAATAAGTTCAGCGACTTCAAGGGCATCCTACCATTACATTATTCTAGGGTGTACAATAATGTTTAACCCAATTCACTTAGCCTAGTTTCACATTAGACTGATCAACAAGATAATGAACTCGATATTGATGTGTGTTTCATTTTACAACATTTAAGGCAAAGCTCTCACAGGAGACTGATATTGAAGAGTGGTTGGCTGAGTACAATCCGGAGTTCATCTGTGCGCTTTACTCCTATAAATTGAAGGACTCCAACATCCTCCCAAAACACATGTTCAATGAGAATATCACTAAGACAATGACTCCTTGTTGATGGTGGGATATTCAAGACATGAAACAGCATAAAATGCAGATTCATGAAAAAAACACTGGCAGAGGGTTGCTGTAAGTTTATAAGCAATCTTCATTCTTGCCCCGCAAGTTCGAGATCCATTGAGGGAATTTTCTCAACGTTTGGAATTGTGTGGAATAAATTGAGAAATAGATTAGGATCATAACGCGTACAGAAATCGTCTCAGTATATCGCCACCTCACAAATGATCATGATGTGGATGACAACGATGAAATGGCAGTGGATGTAGAAAGAGAAACACAGTAGTATTGTAGTAGCAGTCTAGTCTAGAAGGCAGGGAAAATTCAGAAGTCTCTATATTAAGTAGTCAAACTGCATTTGTTTCTAAATTTTGGTTTTTTTACTTTGGAAATGGAATTCATTAAAATATATTGGTCCCTTGAGTTTTTTGTGATTAAGGTTTTACTAATTTGATTTGTATAGGATTGGTGTTTTGTTTTTCAATGTTTTTTTGTCATAGTCATGCACATGACTTAGATACTTATTTTGACAAGATAAATATTTAGCTCATTTTGATTCTATATGCTTGAAAACAAATAAAATTTACATAACAATAATAAAACCAAAAAAAAACAAAAAAACCCACTATTTAGTGGGTTTGTTAGTGTGGGTTTTTTTGGGCTTTTTTGGGTGGGTTTTTTTGGCTGGGTTTCTTTGGGTGGGTTTTTTTATGTGCCAACCCTGTAAAAAACTCACCCAAAAAAGCCCAAAAAAAACACATTAAAAACCCACTGAATAGTGTTTTTTTTGGGCTTTTTTGGGTTTTATTGGGGCTATTTGAATTTCACTTGTTTTCAAGCTTATAGAATAAAAATGAGCTAAATATTTATATTGACAAAAATTCGTCCAAGGCATTGGCATGACTGACAATAAATATTGGAAAAAATACCACTATAAAAATAAAATAAGAAAAACCCTAATCACAAAAAAAAACTCGAGGGGCTAGTATATTTCTATGAGTTCCATTTCCAAACTAAAAAAACTAAGAAACAAATGCAGTAAGACTATTTGAGAGTAAAGAGACTTCTGAGTTCTTCCTCTGTCTTCTAGACTAGACCGCTACTACAGTACTACTTTATTTCTCTTTCTACATCCACTGCCATTTTATCGTTGTCATCCACATCATGATCATTTGTGAGGTGGCGATATAATGAGACCAATTTCTGTGCGCGTTCCGATCCTAATCTATTTCTCAATTTATTCCGCACAATTCCAAATGTTTAGAAAATTCTCTCAACGAATCCTGAACTTGCGAAGCAAGAATGAAGATTGCTTATAAACTTGCAGAAAACCTCTGCCAGTGTTTTTTTTTTAAATCTGCATTTTCTGCTGTTTCATTTCTTGAATATCCCACCATCAACGAGGAGTCGTTGTCTTAGTGATATTCATGTTGAACAAGTGTTTTGGGAAGATGTTGGAGTCCTTCAATTTATACAAATAAATCGCCCCGATCAACTCCGGATTGTACTCAGCCAACCACTCTTCAATATCTGTCTCCTTCGAGAGCTTTGCCGGAAATAAGTCTAACAATTATAGTCAGGTGGGGCAAGACACGACGGCAGCCATCATGGGTTAAGAAAGTAAATAAACGACTGGCCTATGGTGAGCATTCAAGCTGCACTGGAACAAATTTGACGATGGAATCTGTTAGAGCATCTATTTCCAATCGTTTTAGTGTTTGTTGATATCCTGAACTGCAAAAAGTGATTTTTTTGACAAATTTTTAAAAAAATTTTGGCATGTCACTACATGTTGTAACATGTAACAGTGTGGTTGACTGACACTGACTTGGCTTGCTGCTAAGCCCTCCAGCTCACACAATACATATGTTAAGTTGTTAACAGCATGACTGTTAAGTGATGTGCAGCTGTCTTGCTTCAAGTTGCTTGTGGTGGTTACTTATGATCTGCATGGTGCTTCCCTCTCACATGACTTGCGTCTGTCTTCTGCTAAAAAACTTACTATGAATTGACAAGCATAGCGATTCTCTTAGCACATCTTATATCTTTAAAGACTGCACAGCTATGTCTCTATGCATATGGTAATTGGTAAGTGGTAATTGGGATGGACAAACTTAATTCATATATTGTTCATAGAATGTAATAATTCATATAATGATGTAATATAATGTTGGAAATAAAGTAATCAAATAATATTTACTCAATAAGTGTATATAAATCTGGAAAAGAGGCAACTGGAGCTATGTGAATAACTCTTTTAAACAAAAAAAGGTATTACAAAAAACCCAATAAAGCCCAAAAAAACAATAAAACCCCCAAAAAAAAATTTAACCCAAAAAAACCTACGTGGGTTGGGTTTTTTAAAAAAGAAAGAAAAGAAAAAGAAAAACATTTTATTTCCAATAAAGTACAGACATGAAATGTCGATACATTGGTTTTTAAAACACCTTAACATTAAAATCCTTAAATGGTTATAACACATTGGTATCGTAATACCCGTGTAGAATGTTGAAACAAAATGATTGATAGAAAAGTACAACAAAATTGAGTTCCTTTCCTTGCCTAATCTGATTTTGAACTAAGAGAGCACAATCCTCGCGACGCTCATTTGAAAAACACTTTCATTAGTACGCACAAGTTTTGAAAATGAAAGCGAAAAATGCATTCAAATACCTTAACATAGAAACCCTTAATTGCTATTTATACATGGTTATCGTAACACCCATGTTAAGTGTTGGAACATATGATTTAGATCCTTAATTGCTATTCATACATGGTTATCGTAATACACATGATAGTTGTCGACACAGAATGTAGGGAGAAGCACAAGTTAATAAAAAATAAACAATAATATGTATAAGAGGATCGTTTGCATTTGGAGGGCGGCACAAAGTTTCAGTTTCTGTATTTCAATTTCTAAGTTTCGATTCCTGAAATTTTTGCTGGGAAGTGAAAATTTATCTTATTTTATGTGCGCTAAGTCATTCAAATATTGATCTTACTTATTCCTGTCGAATAAAATGAGCATCACAACTGTTGGTTCCATGCAGGGGAATGAGGTTGCTTTCCACAATTACTAGTGCTTCATCTGTGGTGCCCAGGAATGGAAATAGAGCCTATTTTTTTCTAATAAATTATCAACTCCAAAATCCAAAAATTCCTTTCGCCCATCCGACAACACTTCACTCCCTCCTCCGGTGATGCCCCGCATCCGGTCATGCCTCTACACTTGGTCACGCTTCACATTTGTTTATATCTTACATCCGGTGAAAGCCCACATCCGATCTTACATCCCTATGTAAGGTGTCGCAACGATAATATTTGCTATCACTAAACAAAAAAATAGTTATGATATTTCTTACTTGCGCTAATAGTACTGGCACAAAGAGAACATCGGGGTTAAAAGACATGAAAAGTATTGTTTTACATCGCTAGCTGTAATATTTTCAACATAGGTGGAACCGTACAAAAGTTAACTATCTAAAATTAGTGTTGTCGTAGTGTATTCACGAGAATAAAAAGGTAAGAAGAGTTTACCACACAAAGCTTACGACAGCAATTTGAGACCAGAATAAGAAGATTTAAATGATGATCTTTAAAGTTATGACATTCGTCAGATCCGAGGCCTTTTTTAAATGTTTCAATGAGACCGAAGTAGAGAAAGTATGTACTAAAATACCCTCACATTTAACATCCTCTCTATCTTTGCGCTAATTAATGTGGGTTTGGAAATGCAAGATGAAAGTGAGTCACTAAGAACACAAAATCCCTGTGATACATAGCTGAAAATACTCTTGTTAGGGTGCGCGTTATTGGATCACGAGTCCGTAATATTTGCTACATAGCTGGAACACCAATGTACACACGAGCGCAGGAAAGTAAAAAATTGCTAATGAACTACGTCGCATGTTCAAAAAGCTTCAATATGAGCGAAAAGTACTTACGAGTATCTTAAAGTTAAGACCATGACTTAAGATCGAATACATGAGGATCTTAATATTTATATTGGTTGATTTGAAACAAATGGTTGGGAGAAAAGTACAAAGAAAATGCATTCCTTCCATTGTGTTGATATCAAATACATGATGATCGTAATATTTCTATCGGTTAAGTTTTGGAACAAATAATTGGGAGAAAAGTACGTAGATAAATGCATTCTCTCCGTTGTGTAGGTCTGATTTTAACACTGGATTTTATTTCAAGGGGTCAAGAAAATATTGCACATGTGATGCGTTGTTAAGAACACTCCAGTTGGTGCACTTCCATATTGAAATTTGAGCTTACGAACGTTGGAACTAGTGAAATGAGGGATTAAAGGTTGAAAGTACAACGGGTAGATCCAAAATTAATTTGCATCTTTGACTGCTAGGTTGATGCTAGAGGCAGTTTTACATTGTTTTGTATCAACTAGTAAGCTAAAATACCTGGTATGGATGAAATGAAGGATTTTACAGTAACGGAAAAATTTAAATTTCGTATACTAAATTTAAATACTAAATGAATTGTGTTTTGTTCGCGTTTAGCTTGAGACCATTTTGGTCATACCATGACTTGAGGCTGATCAATAGAGCTTCAGCTCCTTTTTTCGTCTGTGGTATTTCTACTACAGAGCTTGTCATTGCAATTTGGACGTCATCTGCATACATGGAGATTCGTGTGTTAGAAGGCATTGGAGGGAAATCGTCAATGAAAATTGAAAACAGAAGTGGGCCCAGAATTGATCCTTACAGGCCTTTACAGGCCTTGGCACAGAAAAATTCACCGGATTCAAAATAGATGAGAGGGACCGATGTGCAATGCCAACCGTAACATTATCAAGATTGCTGGGGCAAAACGAGAAAGTCAAAACAACCTCAAATGGTGTGGCCGAAGCATACTGGAAGAGTGTAAAGGTCCACACTGCGTCACAACAGGATCAACATGAGCATTTTTAAGGGGAATATGTTCTAAACATACAGACACGCACATACGTACACCTATATCCATACGCATATACGCACACACGTACTGCATATGCGCACTCTTCCAGCACGTACTGCAGTTCACACTTATTGTGTTGACGCAAGATAGAGAGCCATTTTAGTTTTGAATTCTCTCAGTGTTTGAGGGGTTTTGAAGCTCTGGGGGAGTCTGTTCCACAGTAAGGCTGCCTGATACTGACAGAGCTTTCTGCCCGATGCTAGATGAACGGTATTTGATTGAGACATCACGTCTCCTGTTCGGCTTTTGGTTCGTGACGGTAGGGTAGTGGAATTCCACTATTTCAGCACTGCTATGAGGAAGATATAAAGAGGAGAAAACGTATTGGGCTTTGTGCGCCAGAAACCTTTCCGAATCGGAGCCCAGCCAAGTTTATTCAGGAGAGGTGTTACGTGGTCATGCTTTTTGAATATACCGTTGCATACAACCTTTGCTGCAAAATTCATGCATTTTTGTAGGTCTTTCTGAAGATCTTTCGATATATCTCCCCAGACCAGGCTACAGTAGTCATACGTGATAAGACCAAAGAATGAACGGCCAACAATCTAGATTCTTCGTCAAGCATATTTTTTATACGATTGAAAAACAATAAGGTCCCGTGAATTGCGTTGCAGGTTTTATCAACGTGGGATTTGAAGGACATGTTTCCATCGAACCAAATACCTAAATTCTTTACTTTTTCTGATGGGTTAATTTTATCATTTCCAACTGTAAGAGTTAGATCTAGATTTCGAATGTTGTTTATTGAATGCTTTGACCCAAAAATAATGAATTGTGTTTTGTTCGCGTTTAGCTTGAGACCATTTTGGTCATACCATGACTTGAGGCTGATCAATAGAGCTTCAGCTCCTTTTTTCGTCTGTGGTATTTCTGCTACAGAGCTTGTCATTGCAATTTGGACGTCATCTGCATACATGAAGATTCGTGTGTTAGAAGGCATTGGAGGGAAATCGTTAATGAAAATTGAAAACAGAAGTGGGCCCAGAATTGATCCTTGAGGGACACCGAAGCTATTTTGAAGGAATGGGGACAACTTGTTGTCTAAGAGGACTGCATGAGACCGATTTGAAAGGTAACTTTTAAACCACTGTGTATCCACTCCTAAGTTCAGTATTTTTCGAAGGAGTTGATCATGTTCGACGCTGTCGAATGCTTTAGAGAGATCAAGTAGCAGCAGAAGTGTTACATTTTTTTGATCGATGTCGTTGTATATTTTTTCAGTGATGTTAAGCAGGGCGTCTTGAGTGCTAGTGTTCTTCCTATAGGCATATTGATTTCGATGAAGTAAATTTGACTCGTCCAGGTGAGATGACAGCTGATTCGTTACTACTTTTTCTAATATTTTGGAAAGGACAGGTAAAAGGCCAATGGGCCTGTAATTTGACGCTGTATTTATGTCACCAGTTTTATGCAACGGTCTAATTATAGAGTGTTTCCATTGTTTTGGAAACTTATTTGTAGCTATTGATGTGTTGATAATCAAACGAATCAATGGTGCTGTGACTGGAAAACTGTCTTTTATGTATTGGAGGTTGATTCCATCATTTCCAACTGCTTTTGTGTTTTTCAATGAGTATAAAATAGTTTTCAACTCTGGTAAATTGATAGGGCGTGGCTTCCACAGGGCGCCAGCCTTTAAAAGTGCAGTAGGGCATGAACTTTCAACTGTCAATTTCCTCGGACTGGTGTTACTCACTTCATCGAAGACTTGGGCACCTACTTTTGAAAAGAAAGTGTTGAACTCAGTGGCTTTTTCCAAAGGATTTTCAAAATCACTTTTGCGCTCTAAGTTTTTATATTGAGCCACCTCACTAATAATTTCCCATGTACGTTTTGGATTATTTTTTGCCATGAATAGTTCTTGGTGGAAGTGAGTTTGTTTTGCTTGCGTGATTTTCTTCCGAAGAATCTTTCCAAGTTCTTTATATCTCCTGTATACAGTAATGTTTGACCTGTTTTCTTTATACTCTCGCAAGAAAATTTTCTTTATTCTGCTTAGGTCTTTAATTTCGCTGGTAATCCACGGAGTGCGTTTTGGCCTAATTTTTTTGGTGATATAAGGACCGCATTCATTTAGAGCTGCTGTGAAGTTCTCGTTAAAGATAGAAACTTGAACGTCCACATCGTCAGATTGCATCATACTCTGAAATTCGGTGAACCTGTTTAGGAGTTTTTCATTAAATAGTTCCGGCGAATATTGACTTTTTAGGCGGCAAGTCATGAGACGATAGTTTTGTCTTTCCTTTGCAATATTAATTTTACATTCTACAGAGTGGTGATCGGCGACAGAGGGTGATATTACTGTGTTAAGTATTGCCATAGGTTTGTTTGTGATTGCTAGATCGAGGAGAGTCTTAGATACTCTTGTAACGCGAGTCGGTTCTTTAACCATTTGTGAAAGGTTTAGTTTGTACAACAGTCTGCTAAGCTGATTTTTTTCATCCGTCAGGTCAATATTAAAATCACCGAAAGCAAAGAATGACGTTTTTGTAGCTAAAATTTCTTTGAAAATTTTCTCAATGAACTCTACTGTTGTTGGTAGAGAAGCTGATGGGTGCCGGTAAAGGCTGCCGGTAATGATGAATTCATGTTTATTTATTTGCACTTTCAACCAGACCATTTCTATGCCCTCGCACACTTCGTTTGTTAAAAGTAAAGACGACTGGTAAATTTCTTTTACGAAAATACAAGAACCACTACCTTTGCTATTTTTAACGCCGTCATGGCGGTACAGCACGTAATCGGAAATATTGAAAAAGGAGCTCTGAGTTCGCGAATCGAACCATGTCTCGGAAACACATAAAATGTCAATGTCTTCTGTGACCAACATTACTCTAATGTCATCCAGCTTACTAAAGAGGCTACGAGCATTGATATGTTTAATTTTAATGTTTTTTATTTTATGGCGATTTTTTGTGGCATCAGAGGGATTTTTTGGTTGGGACTGTTTCGCGGATTTATTGATTTTATCATTGTTGCCCAGAGTGTCAAGTCTAGCATCTGGTGTGTTTGAGAGACTGCCATTCAACTGGACAACAGTATTTTGTCATGAAGATGCTGTGATATCAGTCTTGTTTTTGTCTTGTGCAACAAGAGTACTGCTGTGATAATTTTACCGGTGAAGCATCAACGGATGGTTATTAGTTGATACTTCTGGTGAGGGGTCGACTACTGTTCTCCAAATACCATCGCCTTGCTCATCGAAGATGAAAATTCTCCTACCAGTGATCTTTGATATGATATGTGGTATTAGGTCCCCAGCATCATGATCAAACTGTTTTTCTTCAATGTATTTACTTATGAGCCTAGGTAGATCACCGCTTTTCTTGGCAAGGAAATTGACATATTTGTTTTCATTTGTAGTGCTTTTTTTTATTGCTGCTTTTAAGGAATTGTAACTCCATTTTGAGGGCGATTTTGTTTTAAGCTGGTGAGTTACTGCATGAAGGAGGCAGTGCCCATCGGCTATGGTAGGATGCAGCTTCACTTTCAATGATCGTTTTAATTCATCCATGGTGGTACTGACGAGTGAGTACATGGGGCTTGAGTGATATTTAGGCTGACATTCAGCATTTTCAGACGAGAGTTGTTTGGATTTCTTGCTTTCCTGGCTTTGAATTGGCAGGCTGTGGCTAGTTTTAGTTGAATGAGCGACTGAGAAGTGAGGGGTGCTCTTGTCATTTCCACTCTCTTGGTGGTGGTTATGTGTGCGGTTTGGCTGTAAATATGTTATCGGATTTTGACAGAGATTCTGCTGCAATTTTTCTCTTTGTATTGATTTTACTGCTTCCGAGTACGTGTTTGGTACTTGATGATTTGTTATCGTTTGTGATGAGGGTATATCGCTCTCCGAGTTCGCGTCAGATAATATCGAGAACCTGTTTTTTGTGGGTACTCTGCGGTAGCCGGAGATCAATGGAGGGGAACGTTCATTTCCAATAGCCAAGCAATGAATCAGGTTTCTGGAGACTTCACTGGAAGCAGTTAGTGATCGAGTAGAGTTCTTCAATTCATTTTGCTGTTTTGCACTGATGTTGGAGCATTCAGTTTTGTCATTTAGGCCATTTGAGTTTATGATACATGAGCTAGATTGTAAAGTGAGTTTTAGACTCGATCTGAGAGCAATCTGTTGAAGAAAATGGTGTGTTTCTTCTCTTGTACCGGGCCAAGTACGAACATCATTGTAAGTTATGAGATCAGTTGCACCGTTTGTTCGGAGCGGAATCAATTTAATATCGTTTGTTTTGCACAAGTTCAACGCCTGATGCAATTGTTTACCGCTACACGCACTCACGACATAAATACGGGCTAAGGCATGCTTAGAAAATATGAGTTCTTTGATTTTAGCAATGTTAGATTGTGAGAGGCTTAAGTCTCTGAAGCAAACGATGTAGTTAGTGAAGTGAGGCATTTGGCCAATTACGTTCAGGAGATCATCGATGCGACTGGAAATTACAGTTCGTATTTTACAAGAGGGGTCAATGTCGGTCCTTTGGACCGTCGTGAGAATTTTATCTCCGACAAGAAAAGTATCCAGAGGTTTTTAGCAGTGTGAGTCAGAAAATTGGCTTGTCGAAAACGGGATCTTTGGCGTAAGATCGAAAGAGCTTACATGCAAGTTCAATTTGAAAAGTTGTTCTGTAATGAGCCTAATATTTGAAGCGGTTGAAGATATCGAAAGTGGACTTGGAGGCGTCCGCTGTTTTGACATTTTCGTTAAGTGGGCTGCAGTGAGAGACAGGTTATTGTTTACCTGGTGAATGAAATGGGACATTGAAATTTGAAGCGGGTGCAAGCTGTTTGATGTAATATTCAGGTAATCATGATCACTAGAATTATAAATATTAGAAATATTAGAATCGCAAATATTAGGCGGGTTAAAAATAAAAACCCAGGGTTTTTTCCATCCCTGCCCCAAGATGCATCATTTTAGCTCAAAAATGCGCATAAGTGATCTATTTCAAACTAGTTAACTAGCTATAATTATATTAATACACACTGAAGAAATTACATCCAGCGATGATGGCAAAAGTGGTAGCCGCTCGTTTTGTGGCGACAGTAATTCGGTTTATTGAAAGTAAAATAAGAACGCGGTTACATAGTTTACATTAATTTGAAAACATGTAGCTAATCGACTTCCCAGTATTTCGTTCTTGAATGAAACTGCGTTCTTGCCATTTTGAAAGAGGGAGGGACCGGTTTTGCTCACGACTAATAGTCAGTACGATACATCTTGGTATTAATGAGGGTTTCAGGACAGCCCAAATCCTTCATTGTGGCACGAATGCTAATCTTCAAAAAACTGAGGTACATACTGGATTAAAGGTGGCTGTATATACAGCTGAAATATATATAAAAGTTATGACTGCTTCAAGAATATTAGCGGGCTTGTTTCAAAATTTCTCAAGGTCATACTAAATCCAATGTGCGTGAAAATATATTCATTACTGACTTGAAAAAATACATGACTTCAATTGCAATTTGAATAAAAACTATAACATTTGAACTAAAAAAATTGTAAATACAGTTTTTATAACAAACAAAATAAAAATACTGTCAGTGTAGCTTCAGATTAAGTTCAACTAAAAAAAATTTGAATTGGTCTCCTTTAACAGGGCAACTTACCATTCAGGTTTATATAATTTTCTAGGTACATATATGTACCTAAGTCCAGTACTTTTATGTCACCGTTATAACGGTTAATGTGTGGATACTTACATATTAGCCTAGCTTACTAGTAGCTAAATACTACCTAGATATAAATACCTAATAGATAGGTGAAAATGGTCAATCCAGTTTTGATTCGTGAAATAATAATGAGCAGGATATAAAAAACTTAGGAAATACCATAAAAACAAGGTGTGCAAAATATCAGCACAATCGAACAATACGCAAGTAGACACAGATGTGGGATTGACATGGGGCCCATATGATATAACTGAAAAATAATTATACCTTTTCATATTTGTTGCACAATATACGATAGATGGTAGTATTACTGTAGATTTCTGCTTATCATAGTGAAGAGAAATATAAAAACATGATTTATTGATGGTTATAGGAAAAGTTTTATCTGCAATCTACCTGCGTCTCTATACACAGGCATCTTTAAAGGGTGGGAAGAATTGAAGTGAAAGAACTATATCGTTCTTTTCATTACATTAATTTACGACAACATAAATCTCTAGAAATTAAATATTTTGACCTACTCTGGTCCCTATGACAAGATTGGCAAACTAATTCAGATAATCCCTCACAAAACTGATTAGTCATTAAAAGTAAAGAAGCACAGCATTGGAACAACATAATGCAAGCAGTATTCATTCACTTGGTATGATAAAATAAGTAAATTTAAAAACGTTTAAGTTACCATCCTTGTCTTTTGCGCCAATCCACATCACTGTTTGAACTCGTACATGTAAACCCAGTCTAAGATTTTTGCAGCCTACATGCATGTTTTTCGCCGCCCAAGTAATTGAATTGCATGGGCAGCGAAAATTATGCATGCCCTGGTAAAAAAGTTAGACTGGGTAACCTCATAGAAAGAGCAGAAGTTGAGCTCCTCGTAGATCAGCATATGTTTTCTGACTCTTATTGGGATCTCTTGGGTAGATTTCTGAATGTCAGTCCCCCCATTTGCAAGAATTTAATTTTTACATTGAAAAGTGCTGTACAGAGCAATATGTTCACATAAAAACAATTTATTGTACGTAAGCAAATAAAGTTTTGTCACTTGCAAATGAGTATTACGAAAGGGTATCATGGGTGCCATAGTAGGGTGGCACTTATTTTCGAATTTTTGAAAAGAACACTGGGCACCCTCCAGAATTGTTCCTTTAGGTGTAAAAACACCATGCCCAAAATATTATGCAAATCCATTATGATTTACTGGTGGCGCCGGAGGTACAAAGTTTAAACCCTATTTCATAGCGCAGCTCACTGCATAGCAACTAATGCTGAAACTATCTTGTGAATTGTTGTTGTTTAGTTGTTGAATCAGTGTTGCATTGGACGCCGCAGAGTGAGGTGGTGTGTTGTATAGTGTAGTGTCTCACCCACTGCTAGTCTGTTGCTCCTAACAAGGAAATTAGATATATTTCCCCCTACGTTTTAATCTTTTTTAACTTTATTTTCAGGGTAAATTAATTTAATTGCATTCAGAGTATTAGAGTGGCTTATTGGTGCTATTCAGAGTATTAGATTGGAGCTTTTTATGAAGTTTTTGAAAAGAATAACCATCATATAACCACCACTGCTATCACCAAACGTAAGTGACCTTGAAACAATTCTAATCACTCAAAACATTTGAAAATATAGTGAGTTTAGTGGCATTGGTAGTTTCGTATTGACTATAAAATATTTTTGTTTTCAAAGTGAGTACTGAATTCCTGTAAAAGTAAACATTTTTTCTTCCAGATATGCCATCAAAGCGTTTAGACGAGATCTACTCGTTGGGAAAGCCTTCTCCAACCATCACTGGAAACAAACTCCCATCTAAAAGACATGTTCTTCAAGTATTTTTTCCCCTTCACAATGAAGAAAAGAAGACCATTCGGGAAGCAGCTTCAGGAGCAATTTCTGAAGCTTTGCCTTTCTGGGAAAAGGCGAGAATTCCTGTGCGCTTTAAGAAACACATGATCAAGAAGCTGGAGGTCCTCTTCAACTTATGGAAAGGTCTCAGGAGGAGCAAAAAAAAAAGAAGTCCGCCGTGCAATCCCAAAAGGAAACAGATTTTAAGGATGACCTAGACAACCTCTTTGACATGGCTCATCAGGATGCTCTGGACATGATAACCATCGTGGAAGATAAGGAGTTTCTGATAGCACAACGCGAAAAAGGGAGAAGAGAATCAATGGCAGGTGTGGACTTGGTTTTAACTGAAAAGGAAGTCCGAGCACAAGAGAGAAAGGTTGCTGAAGAAAAGCGCAAGCTCCGAAGTAAAGAGGAGGAAGAGGAGCCTAAAACAGCTATCCTAGAATCATCAAGCACTGACAATACCTCTTCTGCTGAGTCATCAGAATTAGAATTGTCAAAAGCTGAAAATGTGCAGCAAGCCATTGAGACACCCGGACCTTCTCAGTGTATTCCTCCTAGAAAAAGAGCTCGTAAAGATATAGTTTCTCCAGGTTTGGCTTCAGCTCTTGATCGCACCAAGGTGTCTGATAGGAAAGCGGCTTTTGTTATCTCTGAAGCTGTCAAGAGTGTTGGCCTAGATACAACCGAGTACAACATTAACCGATCTTCTATCTCCCGAGGTCGACAGAAAAACCGGAGGCAATTTGCCGAGGTGATCAAACGGGACTTTCATGTTGATACTCCTTTAGTGGTTCATTGGGATGGGAAGCTGATGGAACAACTTACAAAGAAACAACATGTAGAGAGGCTTCCCATCCTCGTCTCTGGAGAAGGTTTGGAAAAATTGTTAGGAGTTCCAAAGCTGTCTGGTGGAACTGGGGAGAACCAAGCCTCAGCTGTCATTGAAGCACTAGAAGAGTGGGGGATTACTGATAAAGTAATTGGTATGTGCTTTGACACGACTGCTTCCAATACAGGAATAAAATCAGGGGCTTGTCTTCGCATTAACAGAAGCTTGGTCGAGACTTGTTTTACTTTGCATGTCGTCACCACATCTTAGAGCTGATTCTCTCTGCTGCATTTACTTCTGAAATAGGTTCAACAACAAGTGGACCTGATGTTCTTCTCTTCAAAAAATTCAAAGCTCGATGGGAAACAATTGACAAAACAGCCTACCAAGTAGCACCTGACGATGAACACCTCCGCCAGCACCTGCCTAAAGACCTGATCCAGCAGGTCACATCATTTGCCACCTCCCAGTTGACCAATCATCAACCACGAGATGATTACAAGGAGTTCCTAGAGCTTGCTCTATTGTTTTTAGGAGCAGTTCCCCCACGAGGTGTACGATTTCTAGCACCTGGGGCTTACCATCATGCTCGCTGGATGTCCAAGACTCTCTACACCATTAAGATCTGGCTATTCAGGGCACAGATAAAGCTGACAGCTCAGGAAGAGCGAGGTATGAGAGAAATCTCTCTCTTTGTTGTGACAGTCTACCTTGAAGCCTGGTTTTCCAGTTCTATTGCAACAGAAGCTCCTCGTAGGGACCTGAACCTAATGAAACGTCTGATCCAGTATGGTAAGATTAATTCAAAAATCTCCAAAGCCACATCAAATAAGTTTCGAAATCATCTCTGGTATTTGTCAGAGGACCTTGTGGCTTTAGCATTCTTTGACCCCAAGGTTCTTCCTTCAGAAAAGAAAAAGATGGTGCTTGCATTGGGAGAAGAAGGCCATGAGGAACCCGTTAAAAGACCACATCCTACTTTAGATGAATTCCAAACAAGGACACTCTCATCTTTTGTCTCCATGAGGACCAAAGAGTCACTCATTAAGTTTGGCATGGATGTTGATGTCTTGGATAATGATCCTTCAACGTGGCCCAATATGGGTTCCTTCCAAGAAGTAGTTAATAAGGTATCTGCATTGTCTGTAACTAATGACACCGCAGAGAGAGGAGTAGCCCTGATTCAAGACTACAATAAACTCTTGACAAAACAGGAAGATCAGCTCCAGTTCTTGCTTCAAATAGTTGCTGCACATAGAACTGCCTTCCCTGATTCCCTGAAGTCTACTCTGACCCAGAACAGGCTACAATGAGTGGATTGGGCACCATGAAACCCCTGCCTTTGAGCAGCTAATACTCGGTCAAGACCGGGGGGGACCTGGATTACCAGGGTTCAGAGTTTGATGGACCGGCGCCACCAGTAAATTTTATTATATTCAAATACAATTTTTAACATGATGTTTTCTCTATAAATGGAACAATATGCCAGGGTGCCCATAAAAATTTTGAAAAAAAATATATTTTCCTATGTTTTAGAACCACTCTAGTGCCTTAGCCCCCTCATTGTGGCTGACTTCCTTAATGAATAACGTGTGGTTCAAAATTTAATATGGTACCATACATGTCATTCACTAGCAGGCACTAACATTGATGCTTACCAAAATGCCGTAAGGAAAGATTAGATTATAAGTTAGCTTAGGGAACCCTAACCACACAGCAAAAACGTTCCAAAAGAAGAAATGTTGGCAATCTGGTGAGTCATGACATTAAGTAATGTTTCTGCTAGCTTGGATGTACATCTTTCCTGGTAAATGTGAAGGGTAGGACAATCATCAATTTTTACAATTTTCGGTGCCTAAACATAGTTAATTAGATCGAAATAATCTATTTTTTCAATGCAGTTTTGGGGGTAAATGAGAATTTAACAAGTCATAGCGGTAAATTAGTTACCCAACTCCAGTGTTTGAAGCGGAAAGGAATTCATCGCACGGCGTCTGGTAACACTGCAATGGACGCTGCCATCGAACGTCCTCGAATCATCGAGCCCATTCCCGGCATCTAAGACGAAAGTTAACATACAGCTATAACTCGTTATTTTTGGGTGATAATTTCTATTGTGTTATTAACTAAACAATCCTAGAAGTGGGTTCAGCTCCGCAGGCTCCGCGGGGCCTGCAAATAATAAATTACAAAGTACTTAAACGTACTTTAACAGCTCAATCGCGCAAAAAATAAAACCTACCGCTCTAACTCGTAAAATACTCATTTGCCGCAAAAAGTGTATAGAAGAAAAGTACTTTATTTCGATGTTATTGCAATGATTCAAGCAACATAAATTCGAAAATCGCTAAGTAGCTGTTTTTTCGAGCGCATTCGTCATCAAAGACGAAACTAAACCTACCGCTATATCTCGTTAAATACTCATTTGCCCCCGAAGGTGCATAGAAGAAAAATTGTTTATTTCGATCTAATTAACAATGTTTAGGCAGCGAAAATTGGAAAATCGATGATTGTCCTACGCTTCACATATAACTCTTTCCTTCACACTTTTGTGAATGGCATAATAATTTTTTCATTTTTGTAGTATTTGCACAGTATTTTAATGAATAAACCGTCAATCAGCTGGTGTGGACAATAAAAAAGAAAAATAGAAGTAGTAATAAAAATTTAGAGAATAATAGTTAAAAATCATTAATATCACTTATCATCAACAATTAAGAATAAATATGTACAATACATAGAGCTATTATGTCAAAAAATTGTAAGAATTGAAAAAAACTTGAATCAATTAATGAAATGAGAAAATTAAGGAAATAATATGGTCAATATTTACTAAATTGTTGTCAACGATTTTCATAATTTCGTTACCATAGATAGGTAATATAGTCAATTTTAAGACGTTTTACATGAATAACAATATGCTCGTAAATGCTTAGTTTTCGAGTTATTTAACCCTTTAACGCCCACATTTTTATACTCATATTACCGTTATGACAACCACTATCACTAAACCGACACTGGCATTAGGTAGTCACTGTTATCAAGATGGGGAAGGAACTGCCACTCGGCAGTGCAGTTCAAAGGACACATTAGTGAACAAATTGAATAAGAAATACGAAATATTATTGTTATTTTTGAAAGAGGACGAAATAGTCCAGTTGGGCAGTAAAGGGTTAAGTTTGAATTTATACGAGCGGCGCTCCTGAATGGCCTTTTTTGCGCAAATTCAGAGTTGAAACGGAAGCTAATCCCCTATTACAAACGTAAAGAAGTTGGGTCGTGAGGGGTAGCCACAGTTCTTCCAGAGAAAATTATAAATAAAGGTTTCTAGTGACGTCCGTTTACTCCGGCTTCAAGATGGCGGCCGCCATCTTGGGTACCGGGTGGGTGTCATTGGAGATGATGTAAACGGACGCCACTAGAAACCTTTATTTATAATTTTCACTAGAAGAACTGTGGCTACCCCTCAGACCCAACCTCTTTACGTTTGTAATAGGGGGTAGCTTCCGTTATTAATTAAATTACGCTTGACACGCTCGCTTCCCTGGAGCAACAAAAGCCAACTTCAAAGTTAAATAGTTCGAAAACAACGCATCAGCGAGCAGAATGGCATTCATGTAAAACGATTTTAAATGTGTTCCTGTATTGATTATTGGTAACGAAATAATGAAAATCGTTGACAACATTAAAGTAAAAATTGATCAATAATATTGAAGTTTTCTCAAATAAAGTAATAGTCAGAACTTACATATGTGCGTTGAGATCACACTGCATCACTCAAAAAGCTATCGTATTTGTAGTTATTTACACACATTGTAAAATTGCAAAACTTTCAATAAAATACACTTTGAATGAGAAGCCTTCCAAGCAAATACTACACATGTTTTTGTCACCCTTGTAAAACTTTTGTCATGTTAAAAAAAATTTCACAAATATTTTCCATGTCTTGATGAACGATATTTATAACTTCATTTACAAAATCAATAATTGGAAAAATAAATGGTTTATGTGTAGGAAAGGTCAGTAATCGATGTTTCATTTTTCGGTGCTTAAACATAGTTAATTAGATCGAAATAAACAACTTTTCTTGGGAGTATGAAGGCCATTTATCTACGCGTAGTTCGATTAAATTTGACGCGCAGGGAATGTTTTCTTTCCGAAAACATAGTTGTTGAAACCCTAATAAAGAAAAAAAAAGTAACACGTTTGCTTCAGTTACTGAAATGAATTTAACATCACGTAAACTGCACTCTTGCTGTTGATAGCTAGGCAACGAATGTCCTAACCATGAAGGCACAGCATCTACTCCACATCACAGAGCCACTAAATTCAAACTACCGCGATTCACTCCTGACTCCTGAGTCATATGCGGCGGTTGAGCTTGACATATCGCACACAAGACGGCCGACTTTAGGGCTGCATTAGCAATAAACTGATTAGTCGTTGAAATTACCCTCTAAAATACATATATGTGTGTTTTTGACATTTTTAAGTGGCTTTTTCACACAACTGAATTAGTTTCCGTAAATAAAACTATACTTTGTGATTTTTTTCAGTCGATTGATGTCAATACCGGATTATGTAATCAGACTTAACAACCACATACGCTACGCTCACCTTAGCAGCATATACGAGTACATGCGTGATTGAAAAATTGCACGAAAGCGCATTACTCAACGAATGATGTATGCCAAATGGGTTATATGTTGGGAATAGGCCTACTCAAAACCATCGTTACGAAATTAGGTCATTTATATCATCTATATAAATGACTTCATATCATCTTAATTCAATATATAGACATTTATTGCTATAGTAACATATGACAAACGATTTTAGCATATTTGTTGAAAAAACAAGACCTTCGAAACTCATTGGACGACTGAAAAAACAAGAACTGTGAACCTGTGATTACAGTAACTCTGAATATGCATATTATTGTAACGTATTCACATTTCTTGATTTCTGTCAAATATATCTGCACTCATTAATAACTGAAATAACTATTCATTAACTTAATTTGTACATTTTACATAAATTACTCCGTATTATTGGCGTACGATATCAACCCAATGTTTGGGCAATAATAATTTATGTTTTAACAAATTTTATTAAATTGCGAGATTTTTAATTATTATCAGATAGTTTCCACTTAAATAAATATCGTATATATATATATATATATACTGTGAGTTTAACATTAGAAATATAACTATTTACTACACTGCCCCAATAACAAGTTGATATCATAAATAAATACATCTTTTTTCGATATTGTTTGGTTATTAGCCTATTATTGTAATCCAAGATTCCAATATCAGGTCAATAAATAATTATCAACCCAATATTGGCCTAATAATTTCTTGCTACCTGGGTCATAGCCCGGCGAAGTTTCAATAGAGAGTACAACCTGCAAAACTCCGTGGGGCTAGGACAATGCTAGGACAATTTCTTTGTGTATAAAATTTTCAAGAAATGATATTTTGACGGTTTCTATTAATAACATAATTAGCCCCAGACATGGCTATATTGTTCCAGTCACACGTGTTCTGTTCACCAATAAGGCAGGTTTAAAAGGCAGATTTGAAAGCATGAGGCAGATTTAAAAGCAATAACAGAGTATTTTTCTAAAGGGTTTTGAATGAGCCTCTCGAGTGTCAGTTTTGGCAGAATACACTCCAACTGGATGATACCATTAACTATTCACGAATAATTTACCTAAAAAGTTGCAACGTTCAAGCCTTCAAAGCACGATTATTTTTCGTGCTATGGCACCGAAATGAAACTTATTTATGAACATAAATATTGCACAAGGGATTTTCAACTCCAAATCATTCGGGATTGCATGACTCTATCGTTAAAATTCCCGTAATTCAATAGATCCTGCGTACTAGACTTGTTTAGATCAATCACCAAATTAATATTTTCAAAATCAATTACCTATGTGGAGGAATGAAAACTAAAATTTTCCAGTTATCATCTTCCTTTCAGAGCCGTGGTTGTTTCAAACATGTTCAGTCTAAAATTTAACCATGCCGCTTTTTCTTACTTGTGCATTTAGAAGGATGTGGAAAAAGACATTGCAGGTTTCCTCTAAGCAGTACCTGCGTGGTTAGAGTACATCTGAGCTCAAATGGAGGACTTTGCTGTAGCTTTAGCAAAAATGGTACTAATGTCCCGTTGGTCTATAAAATTGTTTTCCAGTTTGAGTACACACAATAAACATGAAATATGAAAACAAAGTTTTAAATGGAAGCATTTCATCCCATACGCAGATATTTAAAATTGATTTTATGTATAACATATAACGCCAAAACAGAAAAAAACATACCTAATAGCTTTCTTGATCAATTATCTATTTAATTCTTAATATTTTACGGTGACGTAATTCAATTCCCTCAACTGCATGACGCTCGTGATTAAATTTCACGAGTGAAAGACAACTGCTTACGTTGGCATATTGAGAGCCAAATCAATGTAATCACTCTTCCGCTGCTTTCAAACTCATTTAAGCTAAGTTTATAAACAGGGTATTTTTAAATACGGGAAAAAATCTTCAAAAACTTTTGATACAATGAACGGATTTTTTAAAACAAAACGGCAATAGAATTCTGAGATTTATATCTATTATTTGGCACCTACGTATTTATGATATAACAGTCGAAATAAAAATTAGAGGACATAGTAAACTTCATCCTGCTCTGAAACTGCCGCCAAGATGACGAACTGGACAAAGGAACAATTAGCTTTCACAAGCACTGCTTATTTCTCTACTAGCGGGAGCCCATTGGATTTTATATTGTGGGATATCTAAAGGCAAAGGTTTATCGTGACAAACAAACGGATCTGACTCAACTCAAAGATGCCATCATCTTGGAAATAAGATTGATCGGTCGTACCCTCACCAGAGCTGAAATGAGAAGCGTGCGTACACACGCCCAATATTGCTTGCAATCATGTGGACGCCACATGAAGAATGTCATCTTCAAAAATTAAACTAAATAAAAGATATTAACCTCAAGGCTCTACTGTCGTTTTGTTTTTGAAAATCCATTTAGTGTATCAAAAGTTATTAAAGATTGTTTCGCAACCAGTATTAAAAAACACCCTGTACACTAGGGTGAAGCGTATCTGAACTTTTTTCAGATTGAAGTTGGGCTACCTCTAAAAATTTGTTACGACAGGAAAGAAAATTGTCCCTAATTTGAATGGAAAAGGTCGATATCTCTTACCTCCTCAGCACATTTGAAAGTTGATTTTTTAAGTTTAATTTTGCTGAAATACTCAATATTTGCACTTTTTCATTTTTAACTTTTTTTAATGTGGTCTCGCTTATATAATGATAAGAAATCACTTAAATTTTAATATTTTAGTCGAAAATGTATGAAAACGCAGCATCTTCAACCTCTTCACGCGACTAAAAATAAGCATTTTTTCTATAAGTGCATATATATGTGTAAAAAAATTTTTAAAACATTATACAACTAAATTTTGTTATAGGCTAGTTTGTAATGACTTTCTATAGAACAAAGAAAGTCATTCTATAGAACATAGAAGTGACTCAAGAAATTTGACTTATGACATCTTCTACCTTCTTAACAACACAAGTGCGACCATAAAATTAAATCTTTTCGTAGTTTGTGCCACCAAAATTTTTTTCGAGCTATGCCCAATAGATTATTAGTTACAGCTCTTAGCTTGTTTATTATATATTTTTCCTTTTACTATTGGTGAATTAAATTATAAACAGTAACCACGTCTAACTCTCTCCGTCTAACGTCTAACTCTAACCGCTGTGCTCTCCGTGGCACAGCGGTTGAGGGGTCGGACTTGTATGCTCGAAGTCGCGGGTTCGTATCCCGGCGCTGGCGCGGAGATTTTCCCCGTTGGGTATAAGGGAAAGCTCAAGCACAATACCCCACTCAACCCAGGTGTCGGAAATGGGTACCGGCTTTACGGGGGAACCGTCATGGTGTCCTATATAAAGGGTTAGTTATAAGACATTTGAAAAACCAATGCTTAGATCATATGTATCAGGCTTGATTGGAAATAAAGCATCCCAAAGATGCCGATGTTAACCTTTAACCGCGGGGTAAACGAATCTACCCTATGAACGAGTGCCTCTCCGGTTCGTAAGTAAAAAACAAAGCTATCTTTTGTGCAAGGGGCGAAGCACTTGTTTAAAATGATTTCATCTGCATTCAAGCTAAATGATGAAGTACTTAATGAAATCAACAAGGTTTTTAAGCGCAATGCGTTTTTTGGCCACTCGGAAAATCTACTCATGGCAATGATTTCTGATGATAGGAAGATACGGAAGCTGGCTTGGAGCTAGAATTTAATCAGCTTCCATATGAAAACCCGGCAGTGGAGAGGGCAGTTAAGCGTGTCACGGAAGCATCAGTGAATGTTTGGGGGTAAGAAGAAAGAAATGGCTACATCAAGAATGTTTTGGAATCGTGAAGGAAAGGTGGAAAGTTCAAGACTAAGAAGGATTTTAAAGAGTGCTTTAATTAAATGCCATGGAAGTTAAGTAAAGTTAAGTAATCGACCATGGAAGGGAGGATGGGGTCGTTTAGGGTGAGACTAGTTTACAGCCACCTCCCTGCGGTGAGCCCTGGTAATTGTTTATTTCTTATTTCATCAATGTCAGGTAAAGCATGTGGTTGTCGAATTCATTATTCAATAGTTACCCATTGTAGTTCTCACTAGTGTTGTTGAGTAGGTAGATGTTGTCATAACTTCGCAAAATTTCTTTAGGAACTTCTATAAATACTTAGAACGTTATTACAAACTAGCCTGTAACAAAACTTGATAAAACTTAGTTGTGTAATATTTTTAAGAACTATTTATACATATATACACATTTACATAAAAAATGCATATTTCAATGAGCGAAAGAGTTAGATGCTATATTTTCATACATTTTCAACAAGAATATTGAGGTAAAAGTTATTTCCCACCATTATATTATACAAGTGAGACCACATAAAATCAGTAAAAATGAAAAAAATGGTATATGTTGAGCATTTCAGAAAAATTAAGCTTAAAAATCATTTTCCAAGTGTGTTGAGAAGGTTAAAGATATCCACAAATTCCACTCAACTTTGGCACAACTTTCTTTCTCCTGTCGTAACACATTTTTTGAGGTGGCCCAACTTTAACATAAAAAATTCAAAAACGCAACTGTCCCTACTGTACATTCAGAAACTTCTATGCAAACTTTCCAACATTTTTTCAAAGTATCCCTTCAGGCCCGTCTACACTATCAAACACTTCGTCAATCACGAACACACCAAAACGCGAACAAAAACACAAACTTTTCCGAATCGTGTCCAGACGTCCTATACTATACCATACTCTTTCAGCGGAGAGAAGTTGTTCGCGAGCAACATGTAAACAAACAAAACTGCTTCCCAAGTAAGTTTTGTTTAATTGATGCATATAATTGGTAAATTTAATTTGTTGAGAGTTAGTAACCATAATTTATCTGTGTGGGCATGAGTGAACAGAAAATATTAAGAATCGCTGATATATTATGAGAATATTTTAAATACTTTCAAAGTGAGGTAAGATGGGACCAGCTGATGTCCTTGATCTTTTTCAATGCTCTTCATGAAGTTTAAATTTTTGGACTTGAGCTTAAAACTTTAAAATATGCTCCTACTCTGCCTAAAGAATACTTTTTTTACTTTTTGTGACCTAAATTTTCTATAAGAGGTGGAAAATGCTCATATTTTTCATTTGGTCATAAAATATTCCTACAATATTTCAAGTATTTTACCAAAGTTATTTAATATTTTTCTGTTTAATTAAGCCAACAATTTATTTCAAAAATTTAAAATTTAGTTTATGCACTTTATTGGTGTCTTAAGCTATATGCAGTATCTTTACTTTCTGTGCACATTTTTGAAGCATCCATTACTCAGTCAAGCATACCAGAATGTATTTCTACTATTGCGCAATAAATTTTTGTGTGCTTTTCTGTGATATTTTTTTGAGAACATTGTTAACACCTAGATCTCTTATAACTACTAAACATATCTAAGAAATAGTTCTAAGGGAAGAATCTGAGAACTCAAAGCTGAATGTCAAGCAGACCATCTTTATATTGAAATTTATTTTGCTTGTTAAGGACCATATTTTTTTAGTTCATAATCATTTATGTCAGCACCTGCTCACTTACATATTTCATGAAAATTATGACTGGAATGTAAGTTATCCATGTATATAATTTTGTGTATAAAATCTGTGTGTAAAAATATAATCCGTGTATGAAAATATATAATGAAATATAATACGTATATAAAAAACAAAAGTATAATAATTATTCTGAACTATTGTTAGACATCTCATGTTGATTATAAATAATTTGCTCCTGTTCAGGACCTCATAGCAATTACATTCCACAAATTTTGATGCTAGTACATAATCATTTTAATGTGTTCCTCATGTATAGATTATTTTTTTACAGGTGGCTGCCATGAGGTGATTCATGCACTTCTCTACAGTATTTGACAAGAATATCAAAGCAGTCGCTCTCTATCATACCTGAAACTTGTGAGGCCATCTATACTCTACTTGAGGATGAAAACATGAAGGTATGCATCCCATTGCAGTGTTGGGTTCAAATATTACTTTCCAATGAGTATTGTAATGTTCCTCAAATAGAAAACTAACTAATTTTTCTGGAATATTGAAGCCATTGTGAAATTTGCAGTAGGTTGAAATCTCTTGAAATATGGTAATGAAATGAGTTAAGTGACCCACGTATCATCATAAATACGGTATTGACTTGCGACAATGGCAGAGCTGAGCACTATGTTTTTGCAACACTGTCTGGTCTTGGGGTGCTACTTGAATTGATGAACTCTCGCAAAAAAAAGTAGTGGTGTGCAAAGTACATATATATATTTCAATTGTTCTCATAGTTGATTGTAACCTATTACAATTAGAACTACTTTGAAACCAAACTAGTTCCATTATTTGTGAACTTTCAGGTGCATGAGCAAAATGTATATTGTGTGATATCTAGGGGAATCTATATAACCACTGTTTTCTTCCAGTAATATTGTTCACATCTCATGAAACGATAATCCATAAACCATCAAAAAATGTTGCGGTGGACTTCCATCTGTAATTCCCTTTGTTGTACTCATTTACAGACTCCACAGCGCAAGCAGAGTCGGAATCAGCAGCCAGTGATTTCTACCTGAAGTGAAACTTCCCATAAAACTTCTCGAATTTTATGAACTCTTCTCTAGAGATTGCATGCCATTTTAGCATCACTATGATGGAGTGAGAAGAGGGCTGGCGGCAGCGGTGGGCGCTGCGGTTTCCATGGGCTGGCGGCAGCGGTGGGCGCTGCAACTGAGCTGCTCCGCGATGTGGTGCTGCCGTGCCGCTTTCATCTGTGGAGGCTAGACTGCTGCTGCGTCCTAGATCTATTATGAACTATGGACTGCCTCAACTACCTACATTGGCATTGCACAAATAGCGTCCCCGTGAAGTTCCTGTGGACGACTGCAGCGGTATCAGAGACTTCAGAACGAGTTTGCTTTTGAGGTGGGTCGAAGTGACATGTAGCGCTGGGTTCGGTCGACCTTTTTTGAGAACTTCTCATCAAAAATGTTAATCCTCCATTCCATCCCTTTCCATAATTTCTGTGTTGGTTGGATTGGAGTTTGGGGTCTTCAATGATAAGGGATTAGGTTTTATGTACACATGCTAGTATGCCAAGAATGATCATTTTAAACATTTCCTGGTATTCAAACTCCTCTAATTATCGTAATAATCTTTTGATTTAGGGAAGCTATGGTTCAATCTACAAGGTATTTTGCAAAGTAAACGCTGCTATAATATCGCCAATGTTTTAATTTATGAACAGCTAAAATATTGTATTTCTTGAATTATAAACTTAACTTCTCTCCGTTTGACATAATTCTATTTCTTGAGACCTTGTTTGACGTTAATGTTTGTTCACAGCCCGAGCTCGACCCTCCTATTCGTTTGTGCTCGTGGGCCAGCCGTGGTCCTGTCCTGCGCTGCCAAACCTTCCTGGTTTGGTTTCCACGACTGGCGAGGGCCATTTGCGCTTCTGGTGTAAATGATTCATGACTTGACAATAATATCAAATTATAATGCATTGGTGTCTAAATACCTTCCTTCACCGGCCACCATATCATCATGCACATTTTTTTCAAATACTTTATGATTACCATCAGGATACAATGACGGTTACCCGGTCAAGTCTGTACCCATTTCCGACACCTGAGTAGGGTGTATCTGAGTTCTCTACTTCCCCAACGGAGATAAATCACTGCATGGCGCTAGGATTAAAAGGACACCTACCCATGAAGGGTGCGTTCTTAATCACTTAATTTTGTAAAATCATGTAGTCCTGTATTCAAGCGAGGGGAAAAAACAGTTGAATATTTTTGTGTATTATCCCAAACGTACAGGACATTGATCAGTTACCAAGAAGATGATAAACTTGTTCTGAATACAAATTTGTAGGTCCATTACCTAAAACAATGTTAGTTAAAGAATGCATTTTCATGAAACTGATTAACATGAGGATAACAGTGAACCCAGGACAGGTGCTCTCAAAGAGTAAGTGTGTGAATTCATTTTATTCAATATTTACAATAAAAATAACTGCATGAATAAAAACAGTAAGTCAAAGGTTAAGGCACCGGAAACAAGTCATAGAGATACCTTGAAAGATAAAAATTTGCAGTGGTGACTTGTTGTATGCACAGATCTTGAATATCTAATCATCCATTGACAAAAAAACAATGAATAAACAAAATGCAGTGCTATCTAAAATTAATTCACCAATAGAGATTTAATTTATAAACTATTTCAAACGTTTTTCAGAAGTTGTTAATTGTTTCTTTCAGCTTTGATCGCAAGTTTGTTGTTCCCATACCTTGCACTATTTTTAATACCAATGAAGAGAACATATTTGTTACTTTGAGCCTCCTTACCCTCAACAACGGTGTTCCAAGGAGAGGAATAAAGTAGGGATCATTGAGTACAAACACGTACACAGGGTTTGAGCAATGTTTAAAAATCCACTAACAATAATAACATATTTCTGTAATAAGTAGTCAACCACAAGCCATCTAATTCTGACATGAAACTGATGAAAAGTATATTGCAAATAAATATTTCTGATGAAAATCCTCACTATACAACATAAGTGACATTCTGGTAAATAATTAGTGAACATTTAGCTCAATGAAAAAATCTGAATAGAGATGCACATCCCTTAACCACAGTCTCATATTTTGTATGCAAAGTAACGTCAATGCATAGAGCAACTAGTATAGACTATCATGCCGCGCTTGACGTGCAATTCGATGGTTTTTTAATGCAGCCTTGAAAAATTCTCGGGAATGAAATTGTACAGTTTACTTCAGCTTGCATTAAGGTAGACAGGTGCTTAATATCTACGTCTCCTCTATGGACACAAATGTAGCGTAAATCATCACTATACAACCTAACTGGCATTCTGGTAAATATTTGGTCAACATTTAGCTCAATGAAAAAATATTTCATAGAATTATGGCATTTATATTCTGCATATCTAATATGGATAATTTGTCTTGATGACTTATATAAAAAGTGTATTAAAGCACAATTTAAATACCCTCTGGAATTGCAATGTTAAATAATCATAACTAGCATATAATGTAGCATAACGAAAGTATGAGTACAATTTGTAATTACTGGTCAAGCACATCATTAACAAGATACAAAAAGACTAGAATTTGATCAATCGAGCACTTCACTCATTTCATGATCTCAACATTATTTTTTGAATTGCAGGAACTTTTTTTTAATACTTCATACACAATTGATTAACATCTGTACTACCAAAGTAAATACTCACATACATTTTGTTTCAGTGCATCAGGATGCTAATGGCAACAAAATTGTTTACTATATGATTGGCTGATGTTCATCAGTGGAAAAATTTCCTTTGTGGAATTATAATCAACAAAAATTCAACAACAGCCAAATCATTATGCCACAATGAAGAAAGGGCACCCTGCTTAATTCTTTTCACACGTTCCCTGCGTATTGGGCCATATGTGTACCAACAGGGTAATTGCCCATTTAAGTGCAGGTATAATTGTACGACATTTGATGTTTCCCAACATTTAAAAAAATAATTGAAATCATACGAGGTAAAATGTTATCGTGCAATTGTAATTTTCATAATCATTTGGAAAAATTGAAATACAGTGTATTTTCAAGCTGGAAAATCGATTTACCTGTTATGCTACTTATAAGCAAACTAAACCAACTGTCATGGAAACGCAGGGAAGGTGTTAACAATTCTTAACCTTCACTTTTCAATTCATGTAGAGTCTAATCAAAACTTACCCAACACAAGTCTGTTTAGAGACTTATGTTGGAAGAAGAGGACTACCAACAAAAAGGACCACGGTGATGGTGGTAGGGATTCATCAGAGGTGCTTGAATTTGAAAGCAGGGTCTTTGTAACGACCTGTAGTGATGGTAACCAATTCGAGGAAGGCCCGTGAATAGTCTTCAATGATTTAAATTGCTTCTTGGGTGGCAATGGACTGAAGGACTTGGGTGGCAATGGGCTTCTCAACCTGATGGAAGGGAAGAAAATAATTTGCCTATTAACCATAGGTTGCTCTCTAAAAATGATAGAAACTCTTGAATAATTATGAATTACTTGGTACATTAGAATCACACGCTGGAGCAAGTCAAAGTTTAATTTTGTAAAATTTAAATCAAACATAGATGAAGTTCATCAAAGTAGTTTTTGTAGAGAGATGTGACAAAGCCAGAATTTTGCCAAAGCAAAAGCGCTGGAAGTGGCACCTGATGTTAAAAGTTGATAATCATTTCCAATAGTATTTGTAACATATAATATTGATTAAGAAAATAATTATCCAATTTACAACCTGCATAGCAGGCTGGTTTGTTGAAGTACCAAGATTTTGGTTCACAAATAAATGAAAAAATTTACTCTAATTCACATTTTTGCACTCATTTTTTATTGTTAAATGCCATGAAAATTCAATACGTAAGGACCATATTTTTTTATCAAAGGTTTAATACATACTAATCTCACTAACTTCTACTAATCTCACTAATAGTCATGAATGAAGTTAGGAAGCAAAATTGTACAATTCACTGAAATACTTACCTTTGTTGAAGATTCTGAAGGCCCAGCTTTGCAGTTCCATAGTAGAGACAATGACATTGAGTCACCACTCCGCGAGGAAGTGCTTTACAGTCAAAGGCACACGACACCGTTCGCACTGCGGCTGTGGTAGCCGCTCCATCAGGTGGCCGTGTGTTAGCCGCGTCAACCTTTTCAGAGCGTCAACCCATAGAAAAGAAAAAAAAAGAAAGAAAAACAGTTTATTTCTAATAGAGATTGTACAATATTACAATCATTGGTTTTTAAATATCTTAAAATTAATATACTTAGATGATACACACACACGAGTATTGAAAAACTCGTGTCACTAGTCGAAAAGAAATGATTGAGGGCAATGAACTCCTAATCTAGCTTAATCTACATTTGATAATACATGTAATGATAATTATAAGAGATAACACAATTTCATGGACGATGCATTTTCATTGTGGGGTGAAAATACTTTTGACAGTTTACATGTACATGACATAAAACTTCGCAATTCTTGACGCCAGGAAATAATATATGAAATCGCTTGTTGCGGTCAATGTTCACAAGTGTCGTTTTAAGGAAGCATGAAAAAAATATATATAAATATATATCCATATGCACACATATGTACATATACGTATGCATGTGTGTGCATATCCATACACACACTCACACACACACACATACACACACAAATACATATATACACATATATGCACACATGTGCACATATAAGCATGAGGACCAAGAAGATCATGGGTTTTGTATTTCTGATTCAACAATTTTAACATAAAGGTCATTAGTTAACAAGCATTTTATTTAAATATAAATGGATGATCGCACAACAAATGTATAGTTTCTACATGAATGCTTTACAATACTAAAGATATGACGAGTTAGGTAATGTTACAAGTTGAGAGTGCACAGAAAAAAGACCATTATCTCTAGTAAAATGCTAGTTGTCAGTCTAGTACACACATATGTGCACGTATACATGTAAATATTTACACATCCACATGCACACATATACCCACGCACATATTTACACCTAACTCGTAAGCATACACAAATGCATTTCTATGCATCGAGGCAATACATACGCATTCTACAGAGTGTCATACGCATAGCGTGGACACGTACACATTTACACAAGTAAGCATGTGCGCAAATATCAGCGTAAACTAGTCAGTATAAACCAGAATTCCAATCGAGGAAAACGGAGAAAATATCTTTTATTATAACATGAATTTTATAAAATTTCGTACTAAAAATAGTGGCACAAAACAGTCTACTTAAGTCAGAAACATGAAAACGATTGTGGGACGTGAATAAGAAAGAAAACATTAATGTCCTATAAAGGTTTCATATTAGAAAAAAAAATCACATTATCTTTGAAATATGGCGCAAATTGTCGTCAATTGATAAACAAACATATATAGGTATCACATTATTATAAGCATATAACTATAAGCCGAATAAGTATATTACTGCAGTATAAATGGATGATCACACAACGAATTTATTTTTTTTACATGGATGCTTTACAATTTCATATTAGAAAAATGCATTATCTTTGTAATATGGTGCAGAATGTCTGTAATTGATCAACACACACACACATAGGTACCATGACGGTCTAGTTTGATGCTTGCACAGAAACGGAGAGGAATGACATAAAATGCACCTTCGACTGGTTCATCTACTCTAGTGCACACAGTTGTACGTGCACATATACACACCTATATGCGCACATACACCTATATACGTAGACACATATACAAGTAAGCATGCCCGCAAATGACAACGTATAGGCGGTCAAATCATAATACCTACGCATACTTCAAAACTGTTGTTTGATGTCTTGAATTATAAAACAATGAGCGAGGGAGATTGTTCAGCAATGGAGATACCAGGTAAATGAGATTCGTCAGTACTCATTCAGTATGTTCTGTAACTAAGGTTTATTATTGAGACACAAGATGACGAGTTATTTTGGCTTTAAATTCTCTCGGTCTTTGAGGGACTTTAATACTCAGGGAAGTTTGTTCCACAGTGAGGCGCCTGATATGGACAGAGCCTTCTGCCCTAAGTGAGATGAACGATAGTTGACTAAGACATTATTGTTTCTGTTCGGTTTTTGATTGGTTACAGTGGGTGGATGGAAACGCACTATCCCAGCATTGCTCTGAGGAAGATATAACGAGGAGAATACGTATTGGGCCTTCTGCATGGGGAGCCTTTCTTGGATAGGGATCCAGCCGAGTTTATTGAGGAGAGGGGTTACGTGATCACTTCTTTTGAAATCACCGTTGCATACCACCTTGGCTGCAAAATTCATGCATTTTTGTAAGTCCCTTTGAAGGTATTGAAGTAAGTCTCCCCATACTAGGCTGCAGTAGTCAATGCGCGATAACACAAGGGATTGAATGGCTAATAATCTGGATTTTTCGTCTAGCATACTTTTTATACGATGAAAAAACATTAAAGTTCCGTAGATTTTGTTGCAAGTAGTCTCAACGTGAGATTTGAAGGACATATTTCTATCGAACCAGATACCTAGATTTTTACCTTTTTCTGATGCATTAATTTTATCATTTCCAACTGCAAGAGTAAGATCTGAAGTTTTTTTAATTGCATCTTTGGATCCAAAAATAATGCATTGTGTTTTATTAGCATTTAATTTGAGACCATTTCGGTCGTACCATGATTTCAGGCTAGTCAGTAAAGTTTCGGCTTTAATTTGCGTCTGTGGTATTTCCGATACAGAACTTGTTATTGCAATTTGAACATCATCTGCATACATTGAGATCCGTGTGTTAGAAGGCATTGGAGGGAAATCATTAATGAAAATAGAAAACAGTAGCGGACCAAGAATGGATCCTTAAGGAACACCAAAATTGTTTTGAATGAATGGGGACAATTTGTTTTCTATGCGGACTGCATGAGATCGATTTGACAAGTAACTTTCAAACCATTGCGTGTCTATTCCCAAGTTCAGTATTTTACGTAGAAGTCTTTCATGTTGGACGCTATCGAACGCCTTAGAGAGATCGAGTAGTAGCAAGAGTGTTACATTCTTTTGATCGATGTCACTGTATATTTTTTCAGATATATTCAGCAGAGCGTCTTGAGTGCTAGTATTTCTTCTATAGGCATATTGATTTTGGTGGAGTAAATTTGACTCGTCCAGGTGAAATGACAGTTGATTTGTCACCACTTTCTCCAATAGTTTGGACATGACAGGCAAAAGACTGATGGGCCTGTAGTTTGATGCTGTATTTAGGTCACCACTTTTGTGCAACGGTCTAATAATGGAGTGTTTCCATTGGTTTGGAAACGTATTGGTTACTATTGATGTATTAATTATCAGACGAATCCATGGTGCTGTAACAGGGAAACTGTCTTTGATATATTGAAGACTGATACCATCATGTCCAACTGCCTTTGTGTTTTTTAGTGAGTATAAGATGTTTCGTAACTCTGGTAAATCGACAGGGCGTGGTCTCCACTTGACATCAGTCCTCGAGGGTGCAGTGGGGCGTGAATTTTCAATTGTCGTTTCATCTGGATTGGTACATACCTCACTGAAAACTTGAGCCCCTACTTTTGAAAAGAATGTGTTGAAATCCGTGGCTGTTGCCAAGGGATTTTCAAAATTACTTATGCGATCTAAATTTTTATATGGGGCTACGTGTTCGAGACGCGGTGCTATACCGGAGATTTGTTCAGATGTTGGCTTCGAGAATTTTCCTCGATGATTTGGCATGCTGGTCGTTGGTAACTCGCAATGAAATATCTTTTCAAGCATGATGATCGACGCAGTTCTTTTTAGATAGTCGAAGTAATTACGCAGGCCTGTCGCAATACTCGATATTTTCCATAGCACAAAAAATTTTCTTGGACGCTAGATATAGAAATCATATCAAAATAAATAAATCAATGTAAAACAAAAACAAAAAAATAAAAAAAATATATATATATATAAATGAAAAATGACAAAATGAATAAGCAAAAAATATACAATAAACAAACTATAACAAATAAAAGAAATAAAGAAAAAAAATAAATGAAAAAATTAAACAAAAAATAAAAAAATAACAATAAAAAATAAAAAATAATGAATAATAAAAAATGAAAAAATGGAACAAATGAAAATTAGAAATAGTTACAAAAATTTAAAAAATGACATTAAAAAAATCAAAAATTAAAAAATTAAAAGAAATTCAAAAATTCAGCATGTAAAAGAATAAAAAAATTCAAGGAGTAACAAATTTAAAAAAATTAAAAATCATAATAAATGAAAAAAATACATGTAAAAATTTATGAAAAAAAATTAAGAACATGATAAAAAGAATATAATTATCCTATCCTAACCTAATTCAACCTATCCTACCTATCCTATCCTGATAAATGTCGAACGTATCAATGCATGCAAAGGCGAACTTTTTATAAAATGCTCAGAAATTCGGTATCTATGATACCGCAAACTCGGATGAGAGCGTTACCCACGAATTTAGTTTTAAGCGTATTAATATATTGATCATACAGCGCCGATCGTTCCTGAATAAGTGATATCAATTTTTCACTAGTGTCCATTTCCGGTTGGGAAGCCATCACAGAAAAACTAGGCTCGTACGTGATATCCAACTGCCAGACAAGCTCAAGCCTCGAAGTCGTTGGTCAGTGCTAGCTGCAAGCGGTATGGATGCCAAGCAGCGCCACATTTTTGCGTTGCATGTCCCGCAGCATTGGATAGAAAAATCTTACTCATATTAATTGGCATTTAGTATGACTATTTAATGTATATTTTATTTATTTGTGGGTTTGGAAACTTTCAGGAATGCTTTTTTTTGCGTTATGCTTCAAACCAATTATCGCTAACGTATGAGAAAAACAACTTTATACATTGTCTACCTCACGCTGTCGCCCAAGCATGCATCACTTTTCAGAGAAAAATTTCTTGCATTCTCATAAATAATTCCCTATTAATTATTGTTATATTGATCCACATGAAACCAAAATGACGTTATGACAACCTGCACGGAAGCTAGTGACCATCACCTCATCGCACGGAAAACGCAACAAGCAGGGACAGACAAGCAGGGTTGCGGAGTTGGAGTCGGAGTCGGGAGTCGGAGTCGCCGGAGTCCGATGTTTCAGGGTGGAGTCGGAGTCGCTTCTCTGAAGTGTGGTGGAGTCGGAGTCGGAGTCGGAGTCGCTACTCTGAAGTGTGATAGAGTCGGAGTCGGAGTCGCTTTCCCGAATGTGGTGGAGTCGGAGTTGGAGTCGTTCATTCGGATGTGGTAGAGTCGTGGTTGGAGTCGCTATTTTTTGGTGTTTTCGATTCTAATTTTTGCTAAAAATTATTTATAATTCTTTAAAACTAAAAGTAAACCAAAACAGAGTTAGAATGCTTTGCTGAAAAATCTAAGAAATACGCAATGTTTTTCTTGATTGTTTTTTTCTAAGTTTGAAGCAGCGTATTTATTTCTATCACCTAATACCGTAATGTTATCTAGTCATTGAGGGTTTGCACAGACATATATGAGAAACCTACGAGTGCGAAATATAATTTTTGTACCCAGCATTAATGTATATTTTGTAGTTAAAAGCAGGAATTAGTAATTGATAGCATCGCAAATTCATTCTGTATATTTCTGTTTTGTTCATTTTTCCTTCAATTAATACATAAGAACTGGAAAATAGTAGTAAATGTGTTGCAAGTTACTTGTAGAACATTTCAGCTGATGCAATACATTGTACTCACATAAAGAGTGGTAACTCTGTATGCTCAAAATGATGCATTGATTGATAATGATCATAAACATATCTAGTCTTTAGGTTATGATTCATTGCCAATGAGTAGTCTCTGCCGAAACCTGAAGCTATGGTCTAGTGCACAAAGACTTCTAGTTTTCAAGTCATGTTATCAAAATTGATATGGCTTCCGTGTTTTCAAGTCATGTTAAGATGTATTAATAATAAAAATTTCTGCTCATTTCTCAAGTTATTCCTTGAATGTAATTTGGTTCTTTCAGAGTTATATTGTATTTCACTATATCATCATCTTGTTTAATTTTTATCTTCGTATTACTCCCCAGTTTCTAAGCAAGTATACGCTGAAATGGAGAATTTTATAATTATGTTGATACATTTTAAAAAACTGAAATAGTATTCGTTTTGTAGCAATATATAATTAATTACTTCTTGTAAAGGAAGATTTGGAAATGTTGTAAGGTTATCGATATCGGCAATGAGACACGAAAAAAATTAAAATACGATGTAAACGAGCTGCAATGAAAATAATTACACACACCAGCAAAAACTTCACTTACAGTCACACACACATTGTAACTGAAAACAATGCACTATCTCAGCTGCAATGGTTTTTGCATTTATGCGATAGTACAAATTCTCTTGCTGGAAACGTTTCAAATTGTCCCAAAAAACACGAAATGAGAAGAACATGGGCGTTTATTAAAATAACAAAGTGTCCAATACAAAGTAAAAAGTTAGACGAAAATAAGAGATAGAATCATATTACACGCAAAGAAGCTAGAAGTGAATTTCAATCGTAAAAAAACGTTCCGAAAACGTCAGGCCCCTGCGATGAAAGCAGAACAACTTTTGCTTATTATAGCCGAAATGTAACATAGAATTGAGCAATAATATGACACCTTTTCTGCATTGTTACTCTGCATAGTGTAGATACAAAGAAGAAAAGGCAGTGTGCAAACTTGGCCTACTTTATCTACATATAATTATATATCATAATTTTGGGGATTTGAAGCATAGTCATTGAATTAACTATTATAATTTCACTGAATTAGTGCATACTTCGTAATAAAAAACTGTTGATTCATATCTATGCTTCTCAGTGTAGACAATGCCTACATAACCTACTCAGAAAACACTTGTCAGTAATATACAGGGTGTTTCAGATTCAGAATAAGAGGCAAAAAATTGCACACCAAGTAGAAGATATCCAAATAAAAACTTTTTCTTCTATAAAACTTTCCGAAGAAAAAGACATTGAGATATTAGCAGTTTATTGTTTTAAAGGGTGAAATTTAATGAATAAACTACTCGCAATATTTATTTTGAATTTACGTTGATCGGGCGAAATATGCTAGTTGCAAGACCTCCTAGATCTCCTGACATGAGTCTACTCGATTTCAATTTTTGGGGACACTTGAAGAGCCTTGTCTATGCTACACCCATTGAGTCTGAGGAAGATCTTGTGGCCAGAATTGCAGTGGCTGCAGGTGAGATACCTTAATGCCAGACGTGTTTCCAAATATTCGGCAGCCGTTAAGGCTAACATTCGAAAAGTGCATAGATGTAGGTGGAACACATTTTGAACAATTTTTGTTAAGTAAATTCAAAATAAATATTGCGAGTAATTGTGCTGTTCAATTTCATCTGTTAAAACAATAAACAGCTAATACCTCCCAACCCCGATTTTTTGGGGAAAATTTCATAGGACAAAAAGTTGTCATTTGGCCATTTTCTACTTGATGTGCAATTTTGTACCTCGTGTTCTGAAACACTCAGTATACATAATTGTATACACGACTCGTCATAAATGACGGGATTCGATATTGTCTGTATAGAAATCTTCCAGATGTGGACCAGAAAGAAATATTTCCATTCTAGTAGCACCCACGATTAAAATATTCTAATACTTGTGCACTGGTGAAACTCGCATCACAGATACAGTAGTTAAGCATCTTTAAGAGCGTGAAAGGGAGACAGATCAACCAACAAAGACGAACAGCCAATTTTGTTTGTTCAATGAAATTTCCTGTTGAATATATTCCGTATTTCTGATGGCGGCTTTGTGGAAGAAAAAGTTTTCTTCAGTTGGCCTCTCTTAGTTCACAGACAAGAATTTGAAACTGATAAAATTTGATCTTTTTGTTCGTTGTTTTCTGTTTTGCAGCTGCATCTTTTCTTTTCGGTTTTTGTGTTTAAATTAAATTTTCTATAATTGAGCATGTATGCGCTTCGAGCAGATCTGCATTAACCTTAAATAGCTTTAATTAACATTACTTGTGGCGCTTTGGCGTTCACTCATTAAATTATCTTTGAGCTTGCTCTGCTTGGGCAGCATAAAACAGCCTACCAGACCCACATAAAAGTGGGTCTGGTACCTCAAACTTATTTCTCTTGCGTAAAAAGTAGTCTCTTTCTGCGACTTGAACCTCGACCCGGCTTTTGCAGCCTCTTGAATAGGCACTTATTATTCAAGGTAATTAATCTTCAATTAATTGTTAAAATCTTAGTGCTATATGCAATTTTACAATAAGATACGATATTCACCTAGTCGGCGACTAGACATCTTAAAACTCTGTATCTCTCTACTCAGAACGCCTCTAAAATTTCCTACCGGAGTACCGTGCTGATGACCGGCCGCGTCCATTGGGTGTCTTCTATTTTTAGCGAGTATCGTTTTAAAAACTAACCTTACGTTAAAGAAGATCTTCGGTCTCCATTTTATAGGAATTTAATAATAAAAATATTACAGAGGACGCTGCTGAGCGTACTGTTGGAATCCTCAAGATCCGCCTAACTTGGGTACGGTTTCTCTTTTTGCGCATCTCGGGAAACGACTTGTTGTTCCCTTGAAGTTCTTCTGTATTTGAAATGAATGTTCGAGCAGTTGCCCTTAAGTTTTAAATCCTAAAACTCCATGGTATTAACATAGAAGAGATTACGCTCGCGAAATATCTAAACCTATTTATTAATTTGTTCAAAGGAGACACTTGACCATTTATTGTATAAGAACATTCAATACTATACTGCGTGTCCCACAAAAATGTCCCGGACTTTTTGATTGATAATATCTCCGCTTTAAATTAACATGTTTTAATTGTCTTTCATTTACAATTTAGTCAATTTTGTTTCCTTTTGAAATAATTTAAGTTTTTGGAAATCAGTTGAATAAACTTTAAGATGACCGATTTACTGAAAGGGGTAGAAAAATTATTCAAAGGAAAAGTTTTAAAAACAACACTGGTGTTCTTCTTCATTCCTCAATACCTACTGATAAGAATAATTTGATAACGATGTATCGTACATACAACTAAGTATTTAAACCCTCTGAGAGGTTTCAAGTGTTCTCAATAATAGTGTTTCAAGGACTGATAGAAAACTGTGGAATAATGGGTAAAACTCTTCGTTCAATGGTGGCTAGAAGTAATACTTGCCTTGAGAGAAATGGAGGGTATGTCGTTGGATACTAAAATTACTTCATTTATTTAAACGTTACATAAGGTAATGATTTGTCACTCCTTAAAATTTTTGTGCGTTCAGATTTATGGAAACTACAAAATAAGGAAGAATATCAATATTGTTTTGAAAACTTTTTCTTTGAACAATTAATTTTTCTACTCCTTTTAGTAAATTGTACATTGTAAAGTGGTTATTCAACCGATTTTAAAAAGTTAAATTATTCGAAAAGGAAACAAAATTTACTACATTGTGAAAAAAGGCAATTCATATGTAATAATTTAAAGCTGAGATTTAATTAATTAAAAATCAAGAACATTTTTACAGGACACCCGATATAATAAAAAGCCTGGTGTCCGTCAATGATAAGTATATGTTCTCGTGCGAAATTTCCCCTATCTCATTACAATGGGAATCTGCTTGCTTGGACAGTATCATAAATACCATCGAAATATGAAAAACCAGGCATCTGCTCACTTATGTTTATATGTAAAAAACATTGCGTGAAAATCGAATCAACTGTCAAGAAAATGCGGCTCATCGCATTTAAATTTCAAAGGCATTTAAATGCTTAAAAGGTGTGGCAAATTTTTTAAAAACCTCTTGCGAACAATAATTTAAATTACAATTCAGATTTGTATTATGTTATACAATTTGCTTGGTTGTTGTGTGCGTCCCCTCAGGGGGTTACAGGTATTGTATCTATGGGAATTAGCGCTCCCAGGGGAACTATGTGAGGGCCTGAGCTAAGAAATAGGTAGGCTTCCTTTTGTTGAATTAGAATAGGTTTTTGTTTTGTTACGGACCATCTTTTTTCGGTTCACTGCTGTCCTGTTTTTCAGCCCTACTACTTTCTTCTTCAACTTTTTCTTATTTCATGAACTTCTTTCTTAGCTTCCTGTTTCTGTGCACCTTGTGCATAGATTCCGCGTTCCCTCAACTCCATACTAAATGGTGCCTTCCTCCTTCCTCTCTTAGAACATCTTTGTCGTGCAATTAAGGGAGGCTAAAACTTTCTTACATAATATAAAAATAATGTTGTGTGCGTTTGTGACGTTTTTAAAGATGCTTAATGACCGTATCTGTGATACGAGTTTTACCAGTGCACAAGTACGAGAATACTGTATTTTAATCGCGGGTATTATTACAATGGATATATTTGTTTGCCATTTTTATCTTGAGATTTTTTAAAACGATACCATTGGATCCCGTCATTTTTGACCAAGCATGTACACTAGTAGCTTGATTATTAACAATCTGTAGTCAATTTAAAAGTCGTTCGCTAATAAAGAATATTATGAACATATGCACAGGTTTCAACACCTGCAACCGTTTACTACTAAGAATGACTGTCGTGTGTTTATTTATACGTTTTGTGTCACGCTGTTAAGAATAATTGATAGGAAAAAATTAGCACTGGCGATCTTGGTTCCAGTTCACTGTCAATAATTAATACACTCATTTTCGCTGTTCAATAGCTCTATAATAAGTCACTTTCATCACAATTAGAGCAATTCAGAGCCTTATATACTCGAGTTTGTATCGTGAATACCGAGTTCGGCGGGGTATTGCATATAACAATGTGCTGTATTGTATATTACAATATACTGTATTGCAATGTACTGTATTGCATATTACAATATACATACACAAGTTCGCAGTTGCTTTCAGTAATGCTGAATTTCTGTATCTTGGATACGACACGAATGGCTATAACTACTTCTCTTGCGGCTCAAAAATGCTGTGTTCTTAGTGTTTACTACTCTTATAAGAAAATTAAGTTACCTTTGGAATAAGCTGAAACTCCATTCAAACGAAAATTTGTTGAAAAAAGGTATTGAATCTTGTCATTTTTGACGGTCTGTGTACACTAGTTAAGAAATAAAATATTCATCTTATAAATTATGAATAGGTGAAGTTGGAGTCACAAAATTGTGAATAGGCGGAGTCGCCAAATTCTGGAGAAATGGAGTCGGAGTCGGAGTCGGAATCGCCAAATTCTGAAAAGGTGGAGTCGGAGTCGGAGTCGCCAAATTCTGAAAAGGTGGAGTCGGAGTCGGAGTCGCCAAATTCTGAAAAGGTGGAGTCGGAGTCGGAGTCGCCAAATTCTGGAAAGGTGGAGTCGGAGTCGGAGTCGGAGTCGCAAATTTATTCCACCGACTCCGCAACCCTGCAGACAAGTGAGGAGGAATGAAGGCAGGAGTCGCATCGCCTCAGTGGGCAGTAAGCTAGGCAACACAGTGCTATTCCTACGGTGCTACAAATGAACTGTGTGATTTCGCAAGGCGTCCCACCAATCGCATCGCATCAGTTGGCCTTTAGGGGTGTTTACATCAGGGGACATTTCAGCCGTGAGGCGCGACTTGTGTAGACGAGGCTCACCTCTGAGACTCATATTTATGTGTGTGTGTCCGAAGTTCCCTATTCGCTCTGATCGAATTCGTGAGGCGCGACGCACGTGAGCCTCGCAGCTCAGTCCCCAGTCAGTGCATGGAGCTAGGATATATGGAGGTAACATAGCTGATTCTGATCGGGCTCAATTTGGTCGCAAAAGTTGAAAGACTCGGGCACTGTCAAGGCCTGACACGTCACAATTCTGAGCCAAACAGACGCTTGGCTGAAGTTGCTCCACACACCTTCACTAAAACTCCTCCTCTCATTTTCCAAAGCAAGATTAGTACCACACCACAAGTCACAGGGTGAGGTGTGCGTGCAAGTCGCTCTAATTTGTTATAATCAAGGGCCTGTAATC
Source organism: Morinoia aosen (assembly GCA_030386875.1). Taxonomy (NCBI): domain Eukaryota; kingdom Metazoa; phylum Arthropoda; class Malacostraca; order Amphipoda; family Talitridae; genus Morinoia; species Morinoia aosen. The sequence continues at coordinate 28,807,817 of CM059573.1, forward strand.
TTTATAGTATTCAACTCTTAATGTACCTTTGCTAGTAATTTTGATATTATTGAGTGTGTGATTTTTTATTTTAAGAGTGGGAACACAATTTATTCTCTTTCGGAGTCTTGTAATCCCAAATTAATGATAAACGATTATGCGATTAACTCAACAGCTAGAAGAGCATTCAGCGAGCGTGTGCGCACTCAATCGTAGTCAGTAGGTAACTGACTTCCGTGTTGACGTCACTCTTGCGAGACGGCTATTGGTTAACACAGACATAGGAGAAATCTCAAAAACTGGTTCTCTTCACAGACGGCTATGCTCCCTCCATATATACTCCCTCCATGGGTCAGTGTGAAGTTAGCAGTCATCAGGTGAGGTGTTGCTCTTTGCTCATCGATTATGGCTGACATAACGCTGCCACGAAAAACTACATTGCTTTCAATTGAAATTTACTAAGCCCATCAATGCATTTGGCAGACCAAAAGCTGCGTATATAAGAAGGCTGCTTTTCATTATATTTGAATGAAAATAAACGAATATAGTATCATTTCACTCATGCAAATAAAAAAGAGATTACGTAGTTTATGATGCAGCAGCAATATTCAGACAACCTCGTCGACTACAACCCATCTTTCAAAGCAGCTGGCCACACACTGACTGATTTTGAGCAGCGCGCGACGCGCGCTCCATGTCTAGTTTAAACGCACATGGCTCATGTGAAGAAGAAGAAGAATTTTATGGGAAATTTTCCACCAGTGTCACCAGCAAAATGCAACTGTGGACCCCCCAACAAGCATTGGGAAAGTAGGGGAGATGGTCATCGGTAACGGAGCACACGGTTGACTTAAAACGAACTAGCAAAGTTACAACGCAGCGGGAGTGACGTGTGCTGGTCTATGTTTGAGAAATTGATTGAGTATCGGCATCAGTGGTAGCAGCGCAGGCTTACTAGTGCTTTAGTAACCCGGACTATATCGCCCCTAAGGTTACATGGATTACTTTTGTTTTAACTACCACTGTGTCAGCAGGCTTCTAGAAGTAACGATAAGTTGACAGGCACTACACATTATTCGTGATGTTATCTCGATAGTCTCTCAACCTCACATGTAGCTATATGAGGTCGACCGCATTTATTGCGCGAAGAAAGGCCACGAGCTGGCTGATCGGTGCGTTGTCACCCAGAACGTCTCCCACGGAGGGCAGCAGGGAGTTATCCGCAAATACAGCGATGTGTTGGCGTCTTGCCGCTTGCAGGGCTGGGCAGTCCAGGATGATGTGGTGCACTGTGGGGCGAGCACGCAGGCAAAGGGGGCAGCCTGGAGGGGGCTCTTGCACTTCGTTATTCATGAGGTAGCCGTGTGTGAGATGGGTGTGTCCTGCTCTGAGGCGATTTACCACGACTTCCGTTTTTCTCGTTTGCTTTTTCTCTTTCCACGGACCTGGTTCAGGCTTAATTTCACGTAGGAAGCTCGTCGTGCGGAGCCAGTCCGTCTTCCATTTACCATTTATCTTGCTCTCCAGCACGGGAAACCAGTCTTTATAAAACACTGCCACTTGGCTGGCAGGGCGTGCGGCTGCGTCCTTTGCGAGCCCGTCGACTGCTTCATTGCCACTCATGCTTACGTGGCTCGGTATCCAACGGAAGCGTATGGCTTTATTATTTGGTAAATCGCTTAACTGGTGTTGGAGCATTCGTGCTACTGGATGGGGAGTGAGTTTGTTTTGTAGAATAGTCAATGCGCTCAAAGAGTCTGAGAATATAACGAAGCGGAGGTTCGGGTGTTCGCCTATTATTTGAAATGCCAGGTTTATTGCGCAAAGTTCTGCAGTAAATATCGATGCCATATGCGGGAGCGTAATTTGTTTATGGGTGCCGCTACACAACGCAGCGGCGCCCACTTCATCACTGTTCTTGGAGCCATCAGTGTAAATTGGTGTGAAGCCACCGAACACCTCGTGCTTCACGCCAATTTACGCTGATGGCTCCAAGAACAGTGATGGAGTGGGCGCCGCTCCATCACTGTTCTTGGAGCCATCAGTGTAAATTGGCGTGAAGCCACCGAACACCTCGTGCTTCAACCGCCTATATTCCTGAGTGTACAGGTTTGGGTGGGTCTCGTTCTTTTTCATCGCGGCTAGGTCTGTATTAATATCCGCTGTACAGGTCTTCCAGGTTGGTGTGGTCAAGTTCAAGTGCAGATAGGAAAAGGAGGGTTTTACCAAGCGGCACTCCATACCCAAGGAGTTGATAAGGTTGTAAGTGCGTATTGCAAAGGTGGGCGTCATATTTTTATTGGCGAAGAGTCTTCTGTCGGTAGGTGGTATAGCAAAATTAAATGCAGGGCTGGAAATATGACTCTTAGTCTTATAATAGTATCTTAAGGAGATATGTTGCCTTCGTAGGCTGAGGGGCATTTCGTTCGCCAAGACCTGCAGGCTGGCAACGGGAGTCGACCGAAACGCTCCAGTTGCTAATCGTAGGCAATCGTTAGCTATGGAGTATAAAATTTTCAGAGTAGATGTAGGAGCAGATCCATAAACGATGCTGCCGTAATCGAGTTTGGATCTGATGAAGAGCCTGTACATATGGAGTAGGATGTGTTGGTCAGCTCCCCAGTCGTGGGACGATACGGATTTCATCATGTTTATGCCTCTTTTGCAATTGGATTCGATATTATTTACATGCGTTTTCCATGAGAGTTTGCGGTCCCAGGTAAGGCCCAAAAATTTGATTTCGTTAGTGAAGGTTAAGTGTTCGGTGTGGATTTTTAGAGTTGGAGATAAGTGAATGCCAGGAAGGAAGGTGAAATGCACGGCTTTAGATTTTCCTTTTGAAAAGGTAAATCCATTTAGTTGGGCCCACATGACGATACGATCGATGCAGTGCTGTAACTTGAGTTGAATGACATTGAGGTCCCGATGCCTATATCCCACCTGAAGGTCATCCACAAAAAGGGATACATGGTATCTGGAGTCATTGGGGATGTGGTTGAGGATATTGTTCATTTTTATTATAAATAAGGTGACCGAGAGAACAGAACCTTGAGGAACTCCTTCTTCTTGAGGGAAAGGCTCTGACAGGTGATTGTTAAGCGACACTCTAAGAGTACGATTGCGTAAAAATTGTTGTATGTATAGGGGGAGCCTACCTGTTAGGTCCATATTATGGAGATCCCTGATGATTCCATGTCTCCAGGTGGTGTCATAGGCTTTTCGTAAATCGAAGAAAACGCGTACAAAGTGTTCTTCGTAAGCGAAGGCTCTTCTAATTGTGGTTTCAAGGCGGATGAGGTGGTCGGTTGTTGACCGGTTTCAACGACCGCCACACTGGATGTTGTTGAGCAGGCGTGCATGTCGCAGTAATCGTAGAGCCTATTGTTAATTAGGCGTTCGAGGGTTTTGCAAAGGCAGCTGGTCAGTGCAATTGGTCTATAGTTCTGGGGTGAGTGCGGAGTTTTATCAGGTTTTGGGAACGGTATAATGATTGCCTCCCGCCAGGTCTGAGGAAAGTATCCATGTAACCAGAACTTGTTGTATACGGATAATAAATCGAGTTTGCTTTTTTCAGGAAGGTGCTTCAGCATTTTGTAGAGTATTTTATCTTTACCGGGTGAGGTATCTTTAGTGGCACACAGGGCAGTTTTGAGTTCGGCTAGTGAGAAAGGTTGATTGTAGTCCTCGTCGTTAATTGATGATAAGTCGAGTCTGGTAAGTTCTGCTTCTTGTTTTTCTCGCCTGAAGGCGGTGCTGTAGTTTTCGGCACTGCTAGTATTGCTAAAGGTTTCCGCAGGCTTATTTGATATGTCAGGGATCGTTGAAAAAATCGAATTATTTTCGCGGAGGATCGCTATATTTCGCTGCGAGCGTCCTTCTATTTTTCGTATATTTTCATAGACCATAGAGGGGTGTGTGCTGGAAAAATTTAGGTAATCCACGGCAAAGGAATCCAAAGGTAATCCACGGTAATCCACGGGGTAATCCACAAAGGTAAAAAAGGTAATCCACGCCTTTCGCTTTTCATCTCTTAGAAGATTCCGGTGTATCGCTCTGGCTCTCTTCCAGCGCAAAGCGTTCTGTGGTGTTTTCAGTTAGCGATATTTTTGGTAAAATTGCTCTCGAATAAGGCGTGTTTGGGTGAGTTTTGCGCTCCAGTACGGCTTTGGGAAGCGGGCGGTGGAGAGTACTATGGTGGGGATACAATCGGAATCAATAGCCATAATTTTGTTTGAGAATAGGTCGAGAGCTTCCTCGCACGTTGCCTGCTCGGGAATTAGCATTTCATCCCATTGAGGGTGGTTCTCATAAGACGACCAGTCTGCCTTCTTTATATTCCATATCGTTCGGTTCGGTTCATACAGTTGTTGGCCCATTATCCTCGTGATGATGGGGCAATGGTCACTGTCTTCTGGAGAGTCGATAGTAGCCCACACCAAATCAGCACTCAAACGGGGGGAGGCAAACGTTGAGTCTATTGCGGGCTCAGAACCGTAGGATATTCGAGTTGGAGGTCCGGTATTCAGAAGTGAAAGGTTGTGCTCGTTTATGAATTCTTCCACTATTTGGCTTCGAGCATCGCTCATTCTGCATCCCCACGCCACGCTGTAGGCATTGAAGTCTCCCATCAGGAGTATTGGCGAGGGCAGCTGGGTGAGCAAATCGCGTAGAGCGGTGATTGTCAGGTTATGGCTTCTCGATGAGTAAAGGGAGACCACTGTGACAGGTCTAGATAGTTGCACGGTGGCAGCGATCACTTGGAGGTCTGAAGTTAATACAACTTGCTGGAAAGGTAAGGACTCGTGGACTAATAATCCTACTCCTCCATGAGGGCCATGAGGGATGAAATTGTAGAGGCCGTGTTTTGCAATCAAAGTGTAATGCGGAATGGAGAACGTAGAATTATGCCAGAGTTTAGTCTCCTGTAGCGCTATGACGGTAGGGTTATAGCGTTGTATGAGATCTAGCAGTTCATCCTTCTTTGCCCGCATGCCTTGACAGTTCCACTGTAAAATGTGAGTCATGTCCATTTAAGGATGCGGAGATTGGTTCTACTGTTGATACTGTTCGTAGATCTTCTTTGTTTCACTTCTGACAGCCGGGTTGTTTTCACTGGTGATTTCACTGTCACTCATGGCCGAGTCGTAGTCTGAGACCACTTGTACGCGTGCAGTAAGCCCCCCGCCACCAGCTGGGTCCGCGCACACTGCCTCGGAGAGTTGTCTCTTTTCGGTGGGTTGTTCTAGTTCATCCGAGTTTTTACGTTTTCTCCGCACGTTGTTATCCGGTGCTGTAAGTACGGTGGCATGATCATCCACGTTCTCCAAAAGGTCCGCTATGGGCGCGGGATCAGGTGAAGGCTGCGGGGTCTCGCGGCGTACAGCGTCAGCGAACGTATATTGGAGCCGAGGGAATGAAGAATCTACTTTTGGCTTGGCCTGGGCTCTGCTGGGTTAGTCTTTATGTTGAGAGTGATGATTTTTTGTTGATATTTGAATTCAGGCCGCTTGTATGAACCGCTGTAATGGTCCTGATTGCAATGGTGGCATTCGATTTGGACGCTTGTGCAGTCCTCGGAACTGTGGTTGGTAGTGTTGCATCTGGCGCAGGTTGCAACTTCGTTTGTGCACCGTTTCTTATTATGGCCATATGTGAGGCACATTTTGCAGAGCATTGGGCGTGGAATGTAGGGGTAGACTTTGGTTTTTGCTTGCTCCCCAGGTATGGTTAGGAAGTCGGGGAGATCTTGTCGGAAAGTGAGCAGAAGTGGTTGTGCAAATGGATTTTTTGGTTTGATCCAGGAAGCCTTAACTGCATCTTTAAGTCCGTAGTCCGCAATGATTCCTGCGCGGCAGGTATCAAAGGATGCTAAGTCAAACTCATACAGAAACACTTGCCCTTTAGCTGCGTTGAAATGAGGGTGTTCTGAGATGGTGACTGGGATGCCATTGAGGGATGTTACGTCGCAGATATTGTTGTTTGGGCTTTTATCAGTTATTTCTATCACAAATGTGTTTGGGCCTTGGGTGGTTATCTTTGTCGCCCAGCGGTTAAGGGATCGGACTTGTATGCTGGAACTCGCGGGTTCGTATCCCAGCGCTGGCACGGAGATTTTCCCCGTTGGGTATAAGGGGAAAGCTCAAGCACAATACCCCACTCAACCCAGGTGTCGGAAATGGGTACCGGCTTTACGGGGGAACCGTCATGGTGTCCTATATATAGGGTTAGTTATAAGACATTTGAAAAACCAATGCTAAGATCATATGTATCAGGCTTGATTGGAAATAAAGCATCCCAAAGATGCCGATGTTAACCTTTAACCTTTAACCTTTTGTCCAAGCTCGCGTTCTAAGCATTTTTCCAATATCCAGGGCGAAAGTTTAGGCTTCTTATTTGGATCCATGGTGCACTGGTAGTGTAAGACAAACGTCCTGGCGGGTTGAACGGCGTTGTCCTGAGGGTTATGGAACAGCTGCCTAGCCCGGCGTTTACCTACTTTTTGGTTGTTTTGTATGGCTCAGATTTGTTCTTCTTCATTTTGTTTAGGGCAGGTTTTGCTTCTAACAAACTGCGGCCCCTGGCAATGAAGGCATACGGCCTGCGTCTCGATGCACTGCTCCAAGGTGTGTCCGGTTGTTCCGCACCTGGCGCAGGTGGTTGGTTTATTGCAGCGTTTTTTGGTGTGCCCATACTGCTGGCAATTTGAACAGTGCATTGGTTTGTCTAGGTATGGATAAACACGGGTGTCAGATCATTCGCCTGTATGTAAATGTATTCCGGGGGCTTCTCAGAGTTGAACTCCAAAATGAGAGCGCTGGTTTGTTCGCGTTTTGTTTTGATAAAGGTGGCGACTATGACATCTTTAATGTCATAATTCTCTTTAAGCCCTGAGGCAAATTCTTCAAAATTATCAACATTATATTCATTCATGTAGATGATCCCTTTTGATGAATTTAGTTTTGGATGGGGGAAAACTTCACACGGCGTGCCATTTATGTTAGTGATGGAGAGCAGGCGCTGTCCTTGTACGCCATCTTTCGCCTCGACTGTGCCTCGACCCTTCCGCTCGTTGTGATAGATTTGGGGGGGAAATTGGTAGTATTTGAGATTACTGTTTTTACAGTATACGGATCGATTGCGCGCTTGGTCTCTGGTGTAAATTTCATGGTGTAGAATCGAGTAAACGTAGTTGGGGGCGGAAGACTCATCATATCAAGTGGAACATATTTCTGATTTGGAGGTCTTGCTGGACGTCCGGGATTCTTTGGCTTCTCCGGGGAAGACGCATCTGACGCTACATCGACCAACCTGCTGATGGCTTGTTCCAACTTTTCGATCCTTTCTTCCACTGTGGCTGTAGAGGGCTCCTTGCTAAATGTTAGTGTTCCGGTAGCACCTCCATCGTGGCTCACATTGCTCAAACATTGCGTCAGCTCGCTGACCCTCTCCTCCAATCTTCCCACTCGCTCTGCAACTGCTCCCTGTGATGCGTCGCCACTCGCCGCACTCCCCACCGCTGTCCCAGCAGGCACCGATGAAGTCACGGAGCTGCCGCTCACTTGGCGATGATTTGCTCTGCTGATTGGCGTCCTGATGGTCATAACACCAGCTTGTTGGGAGGAAGTTTCAGCGTTGTTGGTCTTTGTCAGTTTCGTGTTGTTCACAGAACGGCCTCGGTTAGTTGCCGACCGCGAATCCCTATTACCCCTCCCCATGGTCCCCGGTCTTAGAGGCTGGAGGCCTCTAGGACCGGGACGTGTATTTATAATGTTGCTCACAAGAATAAGATTTACGCACGCAAACAGAACACAACTCGAACACCAATAGGCAACAAAACACGTAGGTTATAAACCTACAACTTTAATTTTAGATTCAGAACGCACAAACTGATATGAATAAATATATTGACCTAGAGCACCGTAGTGCCCTACCCGCGATAGTGAGTTTTGATAACACTTACAATAACTAATTCACTATCCAAATATAAGTAACGACCAACGAGAGTCGTCAAGCGGGTATACTAACAGCATCACCACGGGAAGGTGCGGGTGGGCTAGATACCCGCACCTAGGCACGAGTAACCTGTATCAAATCATTGTCTCGACTTCTTTGTTCCCAATACACGGAAAAAGAAAGATATACTCGAAAAATCTATGATAATCTTTTCACTAATTTCGATGCCAGTAAAACGTGGTAAAGGGAACAGTGAAAATTCCCTCATGTGAAGCTCCACACGAGGCGTCTACACGTGAGCCTGCAGCAAAATGGATACCAATGTAAACAGGGCTTTAGAGTAACTCATAAGTTAGTTCTGGTCCTCATGCCAGAATTCAAACGATTATGTCGTGGTATCGGTACAGCTAAAGGCGTGAGTTCTTCTACTTCGGCAGAGAAAATTTGCTTGAAACCTTAATTCCTTCCACTTAATAACATGCAAGCCACTATATAGAAATTCATGTGAACAACTTTGGTATTAACTTGTCCTTTACACTCATTTTCACACACAGAGTTTTCTACTAATTCTTCGATGAGGACTTTGTACACATTGTATATTTTCTGACTCGGAACTAAAAAAAATACTAAAACTTTAGGTTGGCTTGGTAATGATACTGCAGCCGTAAAAAAAATTTTTCTTTAAATATTGGAAAAGGAATCAAACTAAGAAAAAACTAGAAAGGAATCAAGCTTGAGAACGAACTTGAACCTACTCGTCGCAATATATTCGAAATGTTACCGTAAGGATTCATTTTCGATCGTAATAAACCTTTGCAGTGGAAGTTCAAATTTCGGGAATCAAAATTTCCCGACAGAGCAGCTCACCTATCTGATTGCGAAGTTTTAGTACCCACCGGTATACGAAAAATGGTATTTTGTATACCATGATACACCTGCTATTGAGCTTTTCGTTTGGAGTTCCACGTACTGTCCTGAAATCAAATAGCCTGTCTTCGCGAGAAAAAAAAATATTGTTCATAGTCAAAGTTTTAGCCCAAGTTACTTCTTCAGTGCAAATGTCGCTTTGCATGGAGTGAAGTTTTGAATCCAGAATTGACCCAGCATTTGAAATTATGGATGTTTAATCTCAATGATGTTGGCACGTTAAAAAATTTGTCAACGTTTTAACAAAACATTTTACCATTGACGAATTAAGTAAAGACATCCCGCTTACGCGCTTCCATGATTATCTAACCGATGATGTCTCAATGAACAGTTGTCCTAATATTTCACGGGTGAGTTGCGGTAAAAAGATTTAACGTCACCTACCCTCCACACGAGACAGCATCCAATCATCAAATATTGGCCTATGCTTTCATCTCATTTCTTCATGGACTATCTCATTTTCATGTTCTCAAGACATTTCTTTTTGTTTTAGCAACAGCAATTGACCCATACTCAAATGGTCGACATAATTCTAAAGGTTTTCATCTTTCTTTTGCTTCCGAGGAATATTAACTTATATTAACTTACTTCGCCAGGCATTGGTTCAGTGATATATACAAATTTTACTCTACGTACTCGGCGCATAACTGATACAGATTTACTTTGTATGAGAGCTGATATTGTGAGAAACCCTGGTACAGGTAGACCTCCAAAAGTGTGGGGATACGTTCAGCACTTTACAAATACGTGCTCAAAGTTACGTAAGATTAAAAAAAAATTCAATGTTTGAGTTTCCTCAAAGTTAATAAAACAACTAAGTTACTGATGAGTCCTCACTTTCTTTATTCTTTCAATGGTTTTTTCACTTCGCTTTCGTTTCTTAGATTCGGCTTTATTGTAGTCTTTCATTTCACCGTCTTCTATCTTCTGCAGGCGCTCTTTGACCTCAGCGAGCTCCTGCTTGAGGGTCTCGGCCTGCTCCGTGTTGATCTTGCCGGACTCGCGCAGCTTCTGCAGCCTCTTGTTGAGGCGCCATTGTCTGCGAAGGACAGGAACACGTCACTGCATAAACTCGCCCGCATCGCTACACGTGGCTTCAAGTGACATGATCCATTAACGTAATAACTAAGCACACAGAATTTTACTGCTCATAAACGCCACCCCTTTCCTCTATAAAAAAAATAGCACGATGCCTGGTTCATGGGTGCCTAATCAAATTAAATAATTCACTATTGCCAGCACCATTATTCCAAAGTAACAAAGTAACGACCAGAATGGAGTTGACAAAGCATAATCTTAGTAAAACCTTCTTCAAAAAATACACGCTACAGTATATCCATGTTCATCTTCAATAGCATTCTTCGAATCAAAAAAAGAATTTTTCACGTACCCGTTCAAGTTTTCTAAAGTTGGAATTAAACAGCACACCAATTAAACACGAGGCCAAAAAAACACAGTGTTTTGACTTAACCGGGATCTCACTTTTTAGCAGTGAATGCTGAATGTGCCAATTCCCCTCAAAAAATATAAGAACCAATACGATACGCGAACCAATATGAGGCAATGCCATAGCTGCTTTTAAATCAAGCAAAAAGAATGAATTCATGTTCTAGGATTTGTAGAGCACACTTTTGAATTTAGTTTGACAAGCATCGTCACCAGCATTGGTGAACGCCTGAAGCAAGCAAAGCCATAGCGAGAATTCAGCTACCTCCTCACCAGCGCAAAAACAAAGCCACTGAGTGCTCGGCCAGGAGAGTTAGTGTTTCACACAGACAAAATAAAACGCAAGCTACAGTACTCACAATCTTTTGTCCTTTTCAACGGCGTCAAACTTGGCTCCGTCAGACACAAAGCCTCGATCCTTCTGCATGGCCGCTATCTCTTGCTTGGTCATGTCCGAGCGCTTGATGGAGAGCATCCAGTCCGGCACCGCACTGCCAGACGCTCGCACCGTCCGAGCGATGCTGCTCGCGTCACAAAGTCCAAATTGTATATTTTATTGAAGCAAGGAATTAGCCATTAAGATGAAAATAAGTATATCTTTGAAATATCAAGTACAACTTACAATAAAAATTCATCATTACTAGTACATAAACTATATACTGACGATTTCTCTTAGGGAATGAGGATCATATTGAAGTACTATTAATTTTCTACTAGCACATTTCGAAAGTAAGACTTTCATCTCAATTACTGAGAAGATGGAGTTGCATTGCTGCCATTAAGTGGCAACTAAGATTATATTTGCTGCCATCAATCCAATATCTTCAAAACCTTTGCGTTGAACTCTACCAAACTTTGTCCTCACACACCATCTACAACCAAATCAAACCACCGAGGCAAAATCATAAGTTCCTATTTTCATTCAGGCCAATTTTGTCCAGTAAATTCCTGTGAACGTAAATAATTTTTGTACTTGAAAATGCATTTTCAAATACATTGCTACAAATGAATTACAATAGTTTTTAAATGCAATGAATTTGAATACTCTGAAAACCATAAGATGTGAAATTAGATTAGCTGTTAGTTTAAGTTTCCCTAATCGCTAAAAATAAAGCGTTCCGAAAAGAGGAAGGCATTATTAATTAAGCATGGAGATAAGGAAACGCGGAATCTATGCAGAAGGGGTATAGAAACATTAAATTGAGAAAGAAGTTTATGAAACAAAATAAAAATTGAAGAAAGTAGTAGGTGCTGAAAAACAGGACAGCAGTGAACCGAAGAAGGTGGTTCTTAACATAACAAGCGTGTTTTTGGAGATAATCATTTCGCTTCTGACATAGCTCTTTATAAGGCAAGAAATGAAATACATACGAATAGAAACACGGAGAGGAATGGGAGAAATTTTGAATTAGTTTCTAAATAGTTTAAGCCTTCCTAACCACAACAAAAGTGTTCTCAAGAGAGGGAGAAGGAAGACCGCTCTTTAATATGGAATCAAGACAGGGGTATCTATGTGCAAGCTGTGTCCACGGACACTGTACTTAGAAACAGCAAGATTGAAAGAAGTTTATGTAACAAGGAATGAGAGAAAGATGAAGTCTCAAAATAATGGACCCTACACCGATAGTAAAAGAACGAAAATCATGTATATAACAATATTAACATAATAAAACAAACATCGATGGTGGAATTGCAATGTTTCATCATTTATACAATTTACCAGATGAAATATCCAGCAGGTTTGTTGTCCATTTGAAGACTGGATAATATGCAACTGTTACCCTAATTTTGCTACATTGACATGCTGATAAAATTAAAATATTCAAGACATTGAGTCTTGTGAAATCTACATTTTGAGGATACATGACACTTGAAGTTCTTCATTTAATTTCAGTTACAATATTGTATTCATGTGGACTAGACAAATGTTGCAGAACCTGTAATTTCTCACTCAACATTTTAAAATGATGCTAAGGCATCCTTTTCAACAGCAGCAGAATTGGTCAAAAACCTTCTACAGTTAAGTGTGAAGATCTGTTTGTCTTAATCAATTAACAGTTGCCTTCATTCTAGCTTTAAGCATTTGTCAATAATTCCCACACCGGGATGAAGTATCAAGTAATACAGTAGAACATACTTCTGAGTAGAAGAGTCTGCAGGATAAAATTATTATTTCTTGGATCTCTCATCTGGCGATCCCATATATACCGGGTGTCCCAGAAAAAACGGAACCCAAAATTAAATGATTATAAAACGGAAACTACTTGATGCATTTTAGTTCTGTTTTCACCAGTGACTACTGAATCTTTTAAAATAAATGTCTTAAGTTTTAATAAACCAGCTTTAAAATTATTTAACCTGTAACAACTTTACTGAAGGCTGTCGAAAACATATCTTTGCAAGAAAGACAAAAATAAAATGCTCATTTCATCGTTTAGCTTTATTCTACATTTTAAAAATGAATCCGTATAAATAAAAGTATTAGTATCATTACTAGTAATACCTTTTATTAAAACAAAATTTCAGCATAGTATTTAAGAGAACTTTTTGGTAATCGCATAGTGGCTTTAACTCACAAAATTGAGTGGCCTCCCCGATCCCCAGATCTGACACCGTGTGATTATTTTCTATGGGGCCATTTAAAGTCAAAAGTTTGTTTAACACCTCCTCAAGACGTTGAAGAATTAAGAGAAAGAATCACTAACGAATTCAATGTACTAAAAAATGATCGACAATTAATCAAACGAGTTGTTGCATCAATGTGATCACGAGCTCGCAAGTGCGTGAACAGAAATGGAGGCCATGTGGAGGGAAATACTGCTTAAAATACTATGCTGAAATTTTGTTTTAATAAAAGGTATTACTAGTAATGATACTAATACTTTTATTTGTACGGGTTCATTTTTAAAATGTAGAATAAAGCTAAATGATAAAATGAGCAAATTATTTTTGTCTTTCTTGCAAAGATATGTTTTCGACAGCCTTTAGTAAAATTGTTACAGGTTAAATAATTTTTTAGCTGGTTTATTAAAACTTAAGACATTTATTTTAAAAGATTCAGTAGTCACTGGTGAAAACAGAACTAAAATGCATCAAGTAGTTTCCGTTTTCTAATCATTTGATTTTGGGTTTCGTTTTTTCTGAGACACCCGGTATATACTTACCTGCCCAGCATCTCGGCTTTTGAATATATAGGTCAAGATTTTACAGGAAATGCATCCACTACATTTGAATAAGTTTGACAATTATTCAATATTCAAAACCTTAAAACGTATTCAGCAAGTATAACTGCTTGCATTTAAGCAGGGTGCGTACAGGCTCTGAGGTTCAAAATTCCACTACTTTTTCATGACTTTTTATGCCAACCAAATCACATTTTCACTACCTCTCTCTGCCCAAAATAATGTCACACAAAGTTAAATTGCAGCACAATAAATGTATTTCAGTCATAAACTTCACAGAACATTCATCATTACTTGCAGGTCTTGTTTTCATAAATGTGTAAATGATCATCACAACACCAAACAGTCATGCTGGACAGTTCAATAGCATCTGCTATGCATTTGCCAGTGCATTAAGTTTGTCATTAATTTCCGCATTCAGCCCTTTGAGTTGTTCTTGCTTGTCTTTGGCTGATTTCCTCAATGCATTTGACTTTGCCAGTAGGCGCAAATCATTCTTGTCCTCTGCCTTCCGTGCAAAGCTGTCAGCATCCTCCACCAGCGCTTGCAGACTCTCCTCCATCCTCTTCCGTTTTGTCTTCAGGTTCTCCACTTCATCCAGTTCTCTCTTCCTCTTCTCTCCCTTCTTCTGCTTCTCTGCCTCTTCCTCTTTTGATCCAGGTAGTGTTGATAGCGCTGTCTGCCCTGTGAAGCTGAAAAGAGGAGTTTCTTGGAAATGTCAACCTTGGAGATACCTCCTACATGTTTGATGTGGTCCATGACCACTCTCTGCGCCACGATGGTGTTCTCACCCATGTTGACTTCCATGAGCTGCTTGCTCACAGAAAAGCCCCTTTCCACTGAAGCCTGGCCATGTGACAGGACCAGTAGCATCTTCACAACCAGCCACAGTTTCTTGAGGGAGGATGTGGCCAGCTGGCTGCTCCAGAAGACATCTAGCCAATCAGTGTCTTGCTGAAAACTGTTGAAAGTGCTGATCTTCCTCTGTGCCTCATCAAAGAACTCTGAAAACTGGCTCATCACCTCATCGATGTCACCCTGTGGTAGCCTCTTAGCATCGCTGAGCAGCTGCAGACAGTTTTTCAGCATGGACTTGGTCTTCTCTCTCTTTGTGCGATCCACAAAGACACTTGGCACCAGCCAGCCCATGTTTCGGGCCAACCCGAACTTCAAAGGTGACTTCTCAACAATCTTCTTGATGACAGCAACAAGGAAATTCTTCACATCATCCCTGAAGGAGAAAGCAAGCCTCTCATTCACTTTCTTTGCAGCCATCTGATCTTTCAAAATACTTGCAGCAACAAAGCCAGGGTCAATCTTGCTATTTTGCAGGTAGATGGTCTTGTCATTGAAGTCAAGGGCAGCATACTTAGCTGGCGATGTCGAACTCCGACTCGCACGCGGTGCAAACCGCCATTGTTTTCAGTTTGGGATGCGGTGCTATCCATTGTTGAAAGTCTTTGTCTCGCAACCACAAGTTGTTGAAAGAACAACTGCCTGGCATGACGATAATTCCTCAGCTCAGTCTCGGCACCGTAACTCTAGTCACACACACACGGGATGGTCAAGACCGATGATAAAAACTCAGCTCGAAAATGTTCAACAGTGGCGACAGGTCAACAATGGTCCGAGCGAGCGCGTGTCTTCAGTCACACTGAGCGCGTTTGGTTTCACGTGACGCCTGAGAACCAATCAAAATCGCGGACACTAAAGACGTAGCTGTATCAACCAATCAGAGCCCAAGTAACACTCGAAGGTTACTGACAACGCCTCGCTCAACGCGGACCAAACGGAACGAAAATTTTCAACAGTAAAATTTTCTTTTCACGAAAATCCATAAATTTCATGACTTTCAATGACCATTTTTAAAATCCCACTACTTTCGAGGCCTTGAATTTTATTTTCGAAATTCAACTACTTTCCATGCTTCTCCATGCCTGTACGCACCCTGTTTAAGTGATATAGTTCATTTTCTTTCTCTTCGGCCCAGAAGCAAGATCTACTTCATGAATCTATGTTACAGCGAATAATTTTAAAGTCACACACGAGCTATAATGAATATAAATTAGAAAAATACCCCCTTATCAAAACTTTCAATATCCATAACATTCCTCTATGCGTATATTGTCAAGACACTGACTCGAACACAATTATGACCTCTGCCTAGAGAAAACTTGCTCACCAGCCGAGCATGGGCCGGTCTGACATGGTCCAGAAGGTGACGGCGCGACCCTTGTGCTGGGCGCGCCCCGTACGCCCGATACGATGGATGTAAGACACGAGCGTGGGCGGGAAGTCGTAGTTGATCACAAGGTTGACTCCCTTGAAATCGATACCACGGGACATGAGCTCCGTGCAGATCAGCACCCAAATCTTCTTCGCACGGAACGCCCGTACGCACGCTTCTCTCTGGCATTCCAGCAATAAATAAGTAAATTATTCTCAATGTATAACAGCGTGATTTGAAAAACTACAAAACAAATAAAATAAAGAGCACCGCTTGTAAATTTGATGGCAGAACACCACGAATATATTATGATAGATATATTCAGTCCTTACAAAATGCATGCCCTCTAATAGATCATAATTTAGCAAGATTCAAAGAATTATGTTTGGCATGTTTCATGGCATAAAAAATATTTAATCTTCACTCAGCGGCTATGCTCTAAGAAGAAAGAAGGAAATATCTCAGGACAAAACCCGTCACACAAAAACGCAGTAATCGGCTGTAACAGCAGAAAGTTGTCACATTCACAAATAAACTCATGATTTCAGGGCATAATTTCAAAGGGGAAGAAGAGAAAACCTATGACTATTCAAGTAAACAACAGACCTTTTCTCGCAGCTGAAAGATTAGATTACAAAATAGTTTGAAACTCCCTAACCACAGCAAAAATCTTCCCAAGGGATGGAAGACGGAAAAAACATTTAGTCTAGAATTTTGGCAATTGAGAATTCACACTAGAGGACACCACCCAACACCCATCGCATAGAAACAACAAGATAGAAAGACGCTCATGAAACACAATAGAAGTTTAAGAAGAAAAAATAAACATAAAAAAACGTGACAAACCAAAAATACATTTTGTGTTAGCATGTGCAAATCCGCACCTAAATCGTCTTCACACGGAATGCCGGTGCGCACGCTTCCTTCTAGTTATTCTGGCAATAAATCAGTCGATTAATTACAATGTCACCGCGCATACCTCACCTTCAGCTTGTGACCTCGTATCTTCTTCCTACGAAAGTTAAGTCCTATAGACACAATAGCTGTATCCCCATGAGGGAAGCAGCTAAAATAATTGTTACAGCACCAAAAAATGTAAGAACTAAGACAAAGGTTGGGAAACATGCAATTTTTATGAAACGTATTTTATGTCTTTCCTTGCACAAACATATATATTTATGTTTCACATAATTAATAGGAGATAACTTAGAAAGTGCTCAGTAAATGCTTCTAATTTTCCAAATCAGAGATATATTTTAAAAGATGAACAAAAGACGGTTTCCAGTTAGCGAATTTCTTGCCCTTTTTGTGTTCATATCCTGAAGAATGCACTATCACAAATGTTGAACTAAATGTTCATATCCTGAATGCACTTTCAAACAATGTTTTGTTGACACTCGCGAGATAAGCAACATAAGAGTCTGGGTGGCGACACAAGAGCAACGCGAGAGCAGCGCCGTACCTCTGCCTGGGTTCGGTCGCCGTGTATCGCGTCCACCATGATGTCGTCGTACACGAGCTCCATGAACAGCTGCCGGGCGCGCTCCTTCGTCTGCACGAACACGAGGCACGGCGGCTCGTACCCCTGCCCGTCAAACAACCGCAAATTTAAGGACGTGATGAAGTTTTACATCTTTTTGTTCTACACGATACGTGCATGATTACAGAAAATAAATTATGAAAGTAAGGAAACATACGTGCTCAGAAAGATCTTTAGTTTTTTCAGTGACACACCAGTCAAGCATGTCATACGTCAGTAGTCTTCCACCTATATGGTAGTTGAATCCCCTTGGCTGAGCTGAAGTTACCACACAAATCTCAATTCATAAGCCCCATTTAGGTTTAACGATCTAGCCATGGAACAGAGATACCTCCTCAGCAAGTAACATGCTCCTCCATTTACCAGTTACCCAAGTGTATGTTCATCACTACATAATACTTTGGTTTCTAGTTAAGAACAAGAAGAGTATTAGATAATAAATAGGATACAAGTTAAAAAAGTGAATAAAAACATAATTTTGCAAAACACAAAATATGAAAATACTGTTACAGCAAATTATGAAATTAGATAAGTTAGTTTAAGCCTCTCTAACTGAAACAAGAATGTTCCTAAGTGAGGAAGGATGGAGTTAAGGGAGCCCGCAACCTACTGCATAAGATTTGTTCCCACACGAGATTAAGATTATATGTTAGTTTAAGCTTCCCTAACAGCTGCAAAAAAAAATTTATCGATGAGAGAAAGGAGGAAGGCAGCATTTAGTATGGAGATAAGAAAACGAGGAATCTATGCAGAAGGGGCACAGAAACATTAAGTTGAGAAAGAAGTTCATGAAATAAGATAAAAGTTGAAGAAGAAAGTCAGAGGTGCTGAAGAACAGGACAGCAGTGAACCGTAAAAAGGTGGTCCTTAACATAAAAAAAACATTTAATTCAACAAAAAGAAGGCCTTCCTAACTCTCAGTTCGGGCCCTTACATTCTACCCCTGTGAGCGTTAATTCCCATAAATCCGAGGACAAAAGTTGTATCCCCCTGAGGGAGTTTCCACACGAGATCCCCAGTTTATGGCAAACAGCAAGCTAAGAAGAAAGGTTATGAAAGAGCATAAAAGTTGAAGAAGAAAGTCAGAGGGGCTGAAAAACAGGACAGCATTAAATCGAAAAAAAGTTCCTTAGAAACACAAAGAACATATTTCAACAAAAAGAATGCTTACCCAACTCTATGCTCGGGATTTCACATTTTACCTTTAGGAGTGCTAACTCCCATAAATAAAATAGCTGTATTCCCTTGAGGGCACCGCCACAGTACAATAAAAAAAAAAAAAGAGTTAAAAATAGAAATTGAAACATGAATTAACCCTCACTCTAATGACGGTAACTTCAGCGCCATGTTAGCTACTGCTTCCAGTTTAGAGCAACTAACAGAATTTTGAAGTAATCTTACTAAAAGGGGATTATTTTAAAATAAATAACAAAATTAGAGCAATTACAGCATTCATGACACTATTTTTACAGACATTCCAGAAGCCTTGCACTGGTAATTTGCTATGGATTTCCTAGAAGTCAAGTCACATAGCTCGTGCAACCCATTTGATAAAATTTTTTATTCAACTTGAGCTTTTTCAGACGTTCATTCGTTTGCTAAAAAGTTTGGGCACAAGCTTAATTGATGATTATTAAATTGAAAAACTTAATTTCTTTGGTGTCGAACATTCTTTTGCTAAGCACAAACACACATTTTTAAAGAAGCATAATTTTTTGAGATTCAAAACAACGAAGAAGATGCTTGCCTAAGTGGTAAAGACCCACGAAGAATAATTTCACTGATATCCCAGGTATTGATGACATTAATCCCAGTAAACTTCTTCCTAAACTATTTGAGTTTTGACACAAAGAATTAAAATAAAGTAACATTATGATATATTAAACCAAATAAGGAAATATTTACTGTTTTCCCTATTTCCAACGCATCTTTTGCTAGTCAAATCGTAATGCTAAAATAATCTAACACATGCCACAGTACTACCTGCGGCGATGAAAAAGCCTACAACCGATAAGAGTGAAGTCTAAATCAGTTCCTGCATTATACTTCGATTTTAAAGTTAATACCTCAGACAACCTTAATAAGTGATTCACGCATAAGTCCAAACAATACAAAGAATTTTAGTCACATTGAGGACCATACACACAGTAAAGGCGCTCCGGTAGGAGGAAAGTCAATAGGAAGTATTTCAAAACTTCGTATGTACAAAACTTAACAATAAACTGTTGCAAGACGTTATAATTTAGTTGGTTTATAATCGATGACAAGCATCCCCCGCTAACTATATAACAGTTGAAACAGCTCTTTGGTTAGCGCTTTATCTATTTTGCAACGAGCACATTACTGAATCAGGAAACTGAAATACAAGAATAACCTGAGTACATAGGACTTTTATGAAGAAGGTTGGATGCGCATATCACTGTCTTTCTAACAAAAGAAAACGGGAAACGGGTGGAAATGGGAAAAATGGAGCCTTTTAATTACAAAACACTTATTCAGTAGTTTCCTGCATCCAACACTATATGTGGAGGAGCAGAAAATGGCAACAATAAAAAACGCATTCTTATGGGTTTACTAAGGAAGACTGACAGTTGAGGGAACGCAGTCCTCCAGATACGCCGTGTATCAGCTGGATTCAATAGTAACCATCTCTAGCTCAAGTTAGACAGAACACCATCAAGAATTTTCCGTAGAAAACTTAGAAGGCAGATGCAATTGTGAAAAGGACAAGGAACCGTTGAGGTGAACAGCATTTGTTAAATGAGGAGCCTTAGTAAATTTCTGCTTAGAACTTACCTAACTAAAATTAACTCAAGTTGGCTCATGATTTAATTTTCCTAATGAAATAGTTATGTATGTTACGAGTATGCTCAGTAGTAACAGAATCATCAAGATTTTAAAACTAGAAAAGCTTCAACATTCGTCAGCAAGAGACGAATGGCAACTTGTGTTGTAAAGCTGGGAAAAACACCTGGTTGCTACTATTGTATTTTCACAGAGGGTAAAAAAAAGAATAGAAAAATTACAATCTTACGATCTCAAAATGCAAGATTTCCACAGTAAAAGACACGTTTCAATGCAGTCAACTTAGTAATTAATTCTGGTGAACTACCAAGTTTGTAAGATATCTCTGCTCACAGGCTGGCTTACTTGCATGTTGTACCTAGTATGCTACAGTAAATAACGTTCATACCTTAGCTAAAAGATTCCGTAAGGCGTAGATTTTGCCACTTTCATCGCCGCAAAAAACTAGCTCTTGAGCCACGTCCTCTGAAGCTGAATTCCTGCACAAAGAAAAAGTATATCAAAGTTCTATGTCGAAATTCACGCAACACAACTTTTCATAGAAAGCAGCAGTTAGAATAGATCTCTGGAACCCCCAACAAATGCCTACAGATTGTGCTATCTGTGTAAGAAACAAGAACACTCTGAAACAAAGGGTGGTTTTGCACCTGAAGTCCAACACAGATGACAACGACTGGCTGCTGCTGCTGAGACGAGTAAAACATGATTGCGTCAGGTGTGTGACAGCCAAGAGACACAAAATCACGAGATGAAGCTACTCAAGTCGGGACGCAGAAGATGGAAATGGTAAACACAAAATGACATCCAATAAAAATCTACTTACTGAGCCGGTTGAAATATTGACAGGCCAGCAGAAAAATCTTAAAGATGGGAAGAAATCCCTCAGTAAGGGAAATATTCATCAACTAGGAGCCCCTGATAAAGAAATCCAAACATCTCAATTGCTTTAGGACATGCCAATCTTAATACCATTATAAGTCACTCACAACATGTTACCCTGAGTAATTTTCCCTTCGATGCTACAGCAAATTAATTTCAAGATAAGATATCTAACACGTATAAAGAAAAGGTTTCCCAGATGGAAACTGAAGATACAATGAATTGATAAATAAATCTTGAGCGCTGGTGTTCTAAACTAAAATTGTACGAACTTAAATGAGATCCCAATTGAAAAGGGCAATGATTGTAAGTCAAGAGATGAGCGCCACTCTCGCACATTTGGCGCCACAAGAAGAAGTCCTGAGCTGCACGACTCACTTGGCCCCAACATTGACCAGAGCAACACTGTTGAGGTTGTCGAGACACCACTGCTGCAGCTCAGGCGAGTGCGTGGCAGAGAACAGCGCCCGCTGCACCTTCGAGCCTGAGCACGCCTGGTAGATCTTGGCCAGCTGGTCACGGAAGCCTCTTTTGCCGCCCTCAAATAAATTGTCGCATTCGTCTATGATCAACCACTCCACACTGCAACAGAGAATTTCTTCAATCTTTTGATGTTACTGTTACTTTACTGAGTAATGAAAGCTTCACAGTGATATTTATAATTTGGAAGGTCAGATACAAGCCAACACAGCCATTGCAAACCAATGATTGCAGAAATTAACTACTGCTAAGAGGAGAGCTTGGAAGATCACATCAACTCTTACAAATTTTTTGTTTTTTAGGTTTTTGTGGGTAAATACCTTCCAACATTAGAGACTTCCGCTCTCTAAGAATGTTCTTCAAAATTTGGCAATGAGAGGAAAACAAATATTTAAATACACTTATAGTATAGTTGGTTCAACTTAGTTCCACTCAATCAAAAATCCTACGCACGTTTAAAATTATAACACATGTAAAATAAAGATAAAAACTCTAGTACAACTTGAAAATGCATATTTCTCTTCACTTATAATAAAAAAGTTATTCATACAAATAAGTTGCCATCAAGTATTACTTCACAGCATAATCAATATTTACCTCAATAGTAATCAGTCGAGTTTTCTAGTCATCAGTAAATGACGTAAAAATTCATGCTTACCGACAGGTATAAATAACTACAGATAATATATAATTTGTGAAGTTCTGCAACGCGACTTTTAAATTCTCAACATGTAAAATTTAACAGACATGAATATTTTTTGCCTCTTAAGTATCAGGATAAATGAATTATTTTATAGTAAGAGCTATTTTTGGTTTAATATGAACATCATTCTCAGTGGTCATGCCTTCGTGTAGTCAGTAAATCGGGGAGTGGCAAGTTACTAGATAGTTTGAAGTACGCAACATGACCAACTTCATGGTGACAAATATTTGCATCTCCCTACTGTCAGTAGGTACAGAGGCAGGCCAGAATGTCTCTAAGAACCTTAGCAAATGTTTCTCTATGATCCGTAAAGCACTTCATTATTGGTAGTAGAAATATTAACTTACTTGTCAAGATTTATGAGGGTCTCCTCACTATTGATCATGTAAACCAGACGATTAGGAGTTGTCACTAAAATATCTGAAAAAATAAGATATTATACATATTTATGCAGTGGTAGTGACAACGCAATTCTCAAAAGAAAGGCCTTACTTTATGAAACATGTATCAGACTCATTTAAGTAACGCAAGTTTCACCTCCTCAAATCCTATTGGAGCAATATAAAATATATGTCGGCAAGAAATCAAAGTGACCTTGTATCCTTTATCAAGTAGTACAGAATGCCAGAGAGATCAACTCACCGAACTTTTGGGAAGATTTAGGGCCGAATTTCTTGGCAACTTTGTCGACTTTATCAATAACATGGACTTTAAGGCCAGTATTCTGGCAGAGGAAGGCACACTCGCGGTAGGTCTGGTCAGCCAGCTCGCGTGTGGGCGCCACGATGACGGCGCGGAAGCCCAGCGCGCGGGGCCGCCGGAGCTGATGGATGATGGGCAGCAGGAACGCGGCCGTCTTGCCTGCGGTGTGGGGCGGGCGTTACGCTTTGTGCTCACCGCCGGCCTACACCTTAATTAACTACAGTCTTACACTTCACTTGCTGCCATCAATAGGCAACGAAAGTGTAGCTTAAAGCACATGTATTTTATTGTTTATTCAGCATCAATATGGAATTCTAAGACTCGGTCATTTTTCACAGGGGTAACAACGAATACATTGAAAGTTACCCTTTTTCACAAAAATGTTTTCAAGACCATACAACCCATGGTGTTAGGACTTGTAGTATGGTCATGATTATTTTTTCAGTAAGACTTAATTCTTAAAACACTATGCAAACTAATTTCTACATTTTGTTCATAACAGCTTTAACGAAATGGATATCAAAAGTTTACCATACTTCAAAAGCATACTGTATTCTTTCTACAAATTACAGCATATCAACTTGAAGGCTTGATGATACATATTATGAGTTAAAATACAGAGCAATTGAAACATTTTCAGAACAGCTGTTAAACGTTAGAAGAAAGTCTATAACCTATATTTATAAAAAAAACAGGATAACAAGAAAATGAAGCAAACGTTTGATACAAACATAAAAATCAGAATTCCTTAAATTCCTTGGAATAAATTCAGTCATTCAAAGAAGTCATAAATACTAACACAAGCACAGAAGAAGTATAACGGCCTTATTTCAAGGAAAAGAATACAGCAGCTAGGAGCGTGAGCTGCAGCACGTAACACTTCACAAAGGAGAGCACCAGGCCACACAGAGCTGCCACCACACAGAGCCCCAGGCCACACAGAGCCCCAGACCACACAGAGCTGCCACCACACAGAGCCCCAGGCCACACTCACCAGAGCCAGTGGGGGCAGAGGCGAGCACCTCCCTGCCCTGCAGCATGAGAGGCCAACACTGCATCTGGATGGGTGTGGGCTCGCTGTAGCCCTGCTCCCTCAAGTTCTTCACCAGCACCGAGTTAACGTGATACAAGCTCTCCAACTGAAATGTACACAGAATTTTACACTAAAGAATGCTGCCAGGCCAAGTATCATAATTACAGAATGGCGATGACATTTTAATTATTTCTAAATGGAAGATAAAACATATCATAAAGTATGGATGCTAGGACAGGAGCAGACACACCGCTACTGTAAAGCTAACTAAACTCTGCTAATATACTAATATACTTGAATGAAATAGATTGATTTCTGGGAAATCTCACTTTCAGGATAAAAAGAAAGACCATATTTTTAAAAATACAAATTTTAAAATCTTGGATTCAACATCAAATTTGTCTGATCTCCGCATTTTAGAATAGAAATACATTTTAAAAAACTGTCCATCAATAAATGAGTGTGATACAGCGGTGAAACTTTCCATTGTTTGTTGAAATTTTGTAAATTTTTTGTTTTATCATGTCTTTTAAATTTCACTACCTTAAATCAGACTTATTCAGAAGATTTATAGTTATAATGTTTTAATACTTCAATTTATTGTATTTCATAACACTGAAGATGGATTTTTTATAATCCAAACGTTTGTTCTTTATCATGATATTCTTAGCCACGTTGGTTTTCCTATTTATACTAATATACTTAGATTAGAACTTCATCACAGACAAGAAAAAAATTCAACATTGATTTGAGAACTTGAAAATAGATTCAAATTTATAAATTCTCAGACAAAAGAGGAAGATCAAACCTGTGAAAAATCGGTGATTGGATCTGGAATATCGGAACCTTTTGCTTTGATGTTGTTGTCCTTGCGAAGTTGTTTCATCTGTGAAAGAAGAAAAAACGGTGACAATCAAGAACAGAGAACACAAGCTATATTTTATGGGAAGCATAAATTTGTATTAATACATTAAAAAAGGAACAATCACAGACAGCTTTAGTTAGCAAATTCACTACTCTTTCTTAGTCTGATATATAGAAATAAACCTGCAATAAGATGTATCTCAATAATTTAAATTGACTTCAACATCTGATATAAATTCAGCTCACAATTTCCTTTTAAAAGACAAGCCATTGGTCACTGAACTAATCACATATTCAGATGCCGAGTTTTTTCTGTTCTAGTCCTGATCTTTGTTCTTTAATTAGAAAGACATAAGCAACAGTTGCAAAAGGTGATGATGCCAAAAGTAAAAAATAATGCTACATACATAATTTAAATCTTTCATGTACAAGCTTATTCAAAATGACCAAACAACTGCTGCAATTTTCATATTACACATAATATCAGGTATAATAAAAATGGGTGAAGATTTTAAAATTGAAAATTAAAGTCTTTACCACATGCAAGGACAATTACAAACCATGATTTTAACGTGTATTTTTTTAGAAAATTCAAGGGCTTTTTTCAAGTTCTTTGGTTGACAAAGATGCCAATTCAGTCATCATTTTTACTAAATTAAGTTTTACTTGATAATGACAAAATTGAAAAAGTGATGAACAACTGAATTTAGTAAACTTGAAATTGAAGTGAATTAGAAGAAAATATGCTATTTCTGCAAAGTAAACTTGAAATTGAAGTGAACTAGAAGAAAATATGCTATTTCTGCAAAGTAAACTTGAAATTGAAGTGAACTAGAAGAAAATACACTATTTCTGCAAAGTAAACTTGAAATTGAAGTGAACTAGAAGAAAATATGCTATTTCTGCAAAGTAAACTTGAAATTGAAGTGAACTAGAAGAAAATATGCTATTTCTGCAAAGTAAACTTGAAATTGAAGTGAACTAGAAGAAAATATGCTATTTCTGCAAAGTAAACTTGAAATTGAAGTGAACTAGAAGAAAATACGCTATTTCTGCGAAGTAAACTTGAAATTGAAGTGAACTAGAAGAAAATACGCTGTTTCTACAATTTTAAAATTGTTATATTGCAAGTGTGCCACTGATTCAAGTTGCACCCACAGCATTCCACATAATACATTGTTTGTTATGTGCAATGGGAAGTTGCTAGGAGAATATGTCTAAGAGTGTTGGATCCAAGCTTACTTCGACTTTGCACTTTAATTTTTGCTGCTTCAAATTATTAATACCATTTACTCTACTAGGGTAATGTTCGAAAGGCCGGACGGTTCGAATCGTCGGTCATTCTTAGTTAATTTAAAATTTTTGCGCTCGGTAGCTATCTAAAAACTCAACCCGCAAGGCCTGTAGTGGTGTAATCTGCTACGCGTCTTACGGGGTGGCTTTTGGATTGCTATTGATCGTCAAAATTGAAAATTAACTTAGAATGACCGACGATTCGAAACGTCCGGTCATTCGAACATTACCCTCGTATTAAATTTTTTAGATGATTAATTTTGAATCAAAGTGTGAGTTTTTAAGGGGATTCATAGAAAATTATTTATTATTTTTCTAGAAAATTATTTAGGAAAACCAACTTAATAAAATTTTGACAGTAACTTGGAACGGATTAAATATTGTTTGCAAGTGGCACGGTGGGGGATACTTATATATGAAGTTATACTTGAAATTTTTCACACCCATGTATTATTCTTTAATAATTTAGAACAAAACCTTCAGCAGGCTATATTTCTTTACAATGCTCATACTAAGAATTTTGGAATTTTTTTTTCAATGAAATGCATATTCGAAGGTTCAAGAAAATTGTTTTGAACAAAATATGAACAAAAAAGCTTGTACAACATGTTCAGATTTTTTCATTTCCATCTTTTATATTGGAAAAAAATTTAATGTTTGCAATAAATGTGAATTTAATTTGATAATGTTGATATTCTTTTCATTTTAGAGTATTCCACTTTGTTTACACCAAGCAAGTTTTTGTGAAATTTTTCATTTGAACTCAAGCATCAGTTAAGATAACTTGGTCAAGAGAATAGAGCTCAGCATGGAGTGGAGAGGCAAAATTGTAGATGCACACGCAATGATGATGGAAGTGGCTACAAATAATTTGTATGACCCTGTATCAACAGTTCAAAGTATTATTCAGAATCATAAAAAGTTCATCACCATTAAAAACTTTTCCATGACAAGGAAGAAAAGAGAATATTTCTCCCCAATCGGCATGAAACGTAGTGCTAAAAATTAACTAAAACATGAGAATTGCAGGAAAAGTTATAACAGAATTTACGTACGGTGGGAATTAAAATTCCAACATCAACAATACTTCAAATAATCAAGAAGGGATGTCTGAAAGAATGCTGGGCCAGAATTTTTTTTTTTTACAGCTAGACACATTAGAGCCAGAGAATATATTGATGAAGTGAATAGCTAGTGATGTACCGATGTATCGGTATCGGTATCGGCAGTATCGGCCATTTTTAGTGGAATCGGTATCGGCAAAATCCGGCCAATACTTTACCGATACTTTCCAAAATTACGAATTTTATCATTCAAATGAAGGTCATAAATCATGAAAGTAAAAGTATTTAACCTAATAATACCCGTTGTGTGTTTATTTATATATTTATTTGATGTCTGCGTTGTGTGAGTTTGCGGTATCATGGATACCGAATTCCTCAGTGTAACATTAAAAGATGGCGTTTCCATGTATTTAAATATTTGACATTTTATCAGGATAGGTTTTGTTAGGATAGGATAGGTTAGCTTAGATTAGGATAGGCTAGGTTAGGTTAGCACAGGTTAGGTGATACTGTCAGAATTTTTTCTCGGGTCCGCCTAGCTTAACGATGACATTGTCCATGGAATCTCCACGGGTCCTGCTACTATCTAATAATACCCTTGGTTTATTTGGAGTCCGCTTCTTCCATTTTCTTTGTCACGCTCATGAGGAGAGTTATAGTGACCGTATCTGTGATACGAGTTTCACCAGTGCGTAAGAACAAGAATATTTTTCATCACGAGCGCTGTTAGGATGAATACATTTGTTGGGCATCACATTTGGAAAATTTGTTCAAGAAAGCTAGTGAGTCCCGTAATTTTTGACGGGCTGTGCGTACTTGTAATCAAATAAAGAGCGTATTCATACCTAGTAAATTAGATAGCTAACTGTTGAATTATAGCGTTCAATCAGGCCCACTAACTGAATTCACTACTTTGAATTCCCGATGAGTCACGGTCATAACTGAAAGCTATGTAAAATGAATAGTTAAACCCTGTAGCTACATAAAATTTTTATACCTTTACGACTAAACCTTTATAGTTTGACCTAATGTCCATATCCTAAAGTATGTGACAGGCTAACAAAAACCAAACCAATTTAATAAAGTTGAAGGTGCATTTGAAAGTTTTTGTGAATTTAATATAGAAATCGCCAAAAATTCTATTTTTATTTAGCTTGTAAATCGCCAAATATTACGAAGCTAATAATTTATTTCAACTTAGCATGCATATCACCGTTCATTACGAATCTTGCATTTTTCTTCTATGTTAAGATGTTTGAACAATTCACGAACAATCTTATAGTTCAATACATCTGAACGGGTCAGTTGATTGCTTTCATCGCAACTTGATGAATTTAAAAACGAAGAAAATTCCAATGAACTTAATAATATTTACTAGGAATACGTTTCGGAGTCCAGCTCCATCATCAGTTCGTAAAATTAAAATTCATTACGACTACAATAAAAGAAAAAATAAAATGTTGGATACAGTCATTAGAGAAGAAAATCACGAAAAAAAAATCAAAACATGTCCCAGAGAAAGTAAAATCGACATGATCTACTTCCAATTTACGATGGGTAGGAACTGCCAGAATTGTTGAGGGCCAGTTTTCATTTAAAAATATGTAGCGACTCTGAAATTCTGAGGTCACATGTAGTTGAAGCCAAATCTAAGATTTTGAAGTCCGCAGAGGATATCGGTTCGTTGCATTTTACTGCGTGATTATGTACGAATAGTGCGAATTCATTCCCCGTGCGGAAGCTTCAACCTCGATGTTCGGACATTCTGATATAAAAACTTTGTGCCGTAATGCCGACGTACGATGATGTGCACTGCACACAACTATAAGAATAAATCAGAAAGGCTCTTTCTCCATCAAAAGCGTATCCTTGTACCGGAATTGTATAATTTTATGGTTGCTTCATTTTTCCGGTACAAGGATACGCTTCCAATGGAGATGCAAACCTCGATCTCTGTTTTATTTTTAATAGTTATACAGTTGTGTGCAGTGCACATCATCGTACGTCGGCATGACGTCACGAACTTTTTAAAACAGAATGGTCGAACATTGGGGTCGAAGCTTCCGCGCGGGGAACTAATTAGCTTACTCCTCACACTCCGCAGTACGTAATCACGCAGTAAAATGCAACTAAATCTTAGATTCGGCTTCAACTGCATGTGACCTCAGAATTTTAGAGTCGCTACATATTTTTAAACGAAAACCGGCTTTCAACAATTCTGATAGTTCCTACCCATAAGAAATTGTAGTTAAATAGTAATCTTGTCGATTTTAGTTTTTCTGGGTCATGTTTTAATTTTATTTTTATTTTCTTGATTTCCTTTAATGAGTGTATCCAACATTTTGCTTTATCTTTTATTGCAGACATAATGATTTGTAAATTTACGAACTGATGATGGATCTGGACTCCGATACGTATTCCTAATAAATATGATCAAGTTCTTTGAAATTGTCGTTTTTAAATTCTTCATCTTATAGATGGTTGCGTGTTTGCGGATATTTTCTGTTTCGGGGCTTACCGAATTTTAATATTTTCTTTCGCCAAAGTATGTACTCGTATTTGGTGTGAATAACACGAAAATGACAATCCTTTTTTGGAGAAACTATTGTTTTGGTCCACTTTTGGAGCCAGTTGCTATTATAGCTAGTCTACATAACGTTGCAATACGATTAGAAACACATATCTATTGAATGGATTTCATTTTGTTGTTTTTCTCAACAATATAGTTAACATAGCAAGAGCATTTTATTTTTCACAATCGGAAACTTTTTTGTCAATATTTTTGTATTATTAGATATATAAGGAAATAATTTTATTATAACTCCCATGTAGGAGTTATAATGATTTTATTTTAATACAAGTGTGCACGGCCCGCCAAAAATGGGGTTCAATACTTTTCATGAACGAATTTTCAAGATGTAGATGATAAACAAATACAGTATATCCATCCTAACAGTACCCGTGATGAAAAATATTTTTCGCACCATTGGAACTCGTATCACAGATACGGCCATTATAACTATCCTTATGAGCGTGAGTGACAGAGAAATGGAAGAGACAAACACCAAACAAACAAACCAAGGGCAAGGGTATTATTAGGTAGCAGCATGACCCATGGAAATGCCAAGGACAATGCCATCGTTAAGCTAGATGGACCCATGGAAAAATTCCGTCAACATTATCTAACCTATGCTATCCTAATTCTATGTCGTGACTCGCACCGCCGCAAAGCACGTTCACGACGCGAAGGCCTAGCGATCGTCATTGCATGGTAGCACCTGCAGTTCTTGTAGGCCCTACACCACTAATGCGTTTTCCACTGTTGCCAATACGTAGAACGGAAAGTCGGGTAGGTTTAAAATGTTCATGCCGAACACATATGCACAAGAACACACAAAGCTCTCTTGACTCGGAGTTCATCTCCGGTGACAAATCACCATTACTCAAAAATGATAACTTTGGGCACAGCTATTCACCAAATTACTATATTTAACTTAATGTCTTTTAATTATTCAATATGGCCTGAAAGCTGCACAAAAGCGACATGGTTAGGAAAATTCGCAAGTTACGGCGATCACAACAACCTATCCAATACTACTAACCTATCCTGATAAAATTTCAAACATATCATTGCATGTACAGACGATCTTTCAATGTTACACTGTGGAATTCGGTCTCCGTGATACCGCAAACTCAGACATCCTATGTTTCTTAAGAAGCAGACACTGAACTAATACATAAACTAACATACAACGGGTATTACTAGGTTAGATGATTGTAAAAGTATCGGTATCGGTAGTAGTATCGGTCAAAGTATCGGTATTTTCACGTATCGGAGTATCGGTATCGGCCAAAAAATGGGTATCGGTATCGGCCAAAAAAATGGTATCGGTACATCACTATGAATAGCTTCTGTCATTGCTTATGTGGTCATATGAGACTAAGATTATGATTATAATTTAGTTTAAGCCTCCCTAACCGCTACAAAATAAGAGCGTATCAATGAGAGGAAGGAGGAAGGCACGATTTAGTAGGGAAATAAGAGAATGGGGAATCTATGCAGAAGGGGCATAGAAACAGTAAGATGAGACAGAAGTTCATGAAACAAGATCAAAGTTGAAGAAGAAAGTAGTAGGCGCTGAAAAACAGGACAGCAGTGAACCGAAAAAAGATGGTCCGTAACACAACAAAAACCTATTCTATTTTAAC
The DNA here is from genome assembly GCA_030386875.1 of Morinoia aosen. Classification (NCBI taxonomy): domain Eukaryota; kingdom Metazoa; phylum Arthropoda; class Malacostraca; order Amphipoda; family Talitridae; genus Morinoia; species Morinoia aosen. The sequence goes on from CM059573.1 coordinate 28,839,103, forward strand.
AAAAAGAAAGCCTACCTAACCTTAAGCTTGGGCTCTCACATTGTTCCCCTGGGAGCGCTAATTCCCATAGATACAATAGTTGTATTTCCCTGAGGGGTATGAGACTTAAGATTAGATTTGATATTAGTTTAAGCCTCCTTAACCGCAACAAAGACGTTCTTTATAGGAGGAGGAAGATACCATTCAGTATGGAGAAAAGAGAACATGGAATCTATGCACAAGTGCATAGAAACAGTAAGTTAAAAAAAAGTTTATGTAACAAAAGTTGAAGAAAGTAGAAGTCACTGAAAAACAGGACAGATGGTCCTTAACACTTTGACAGCGACGTGCGCCACTCGTGGTACACGGAGGTAATTTTAAAAATGCTGCTGACCGGCCAGTCGTCCATACTCAATTTCCATAAATATTTAATCGAAGCTAAATGAAGGCGCGATCCTGTTCATGTTTGGTATTTTCTAAATGGCTTAGTACAATTGATATTAAATTTGAGTTTGGTGTTGAACTTAATATATAGTAGTCGCAGTCAAAGTGTTAACATAGTAAAAACATTTCTATTTTGCTGATTTTGATTTCAATGATTTCTGTGATCGACTGAAATGTTTAGCCAATAAGTTTTATTTCAATTTTAATTCATTAAAAGTTTTCTCAGCAGTCATTACACCTGGTGATATCTCTGAATTGAAGAAGCTAGGCAAAAATAAGGAAATTATTGTGCGCAAGCCCGATATAGGAAAAGGCGTTGTATTACTTGACAGGTCTGTTTATCTTGAAAAAATGAAGGTCATCATATCCGATTGTACTAAATTTGAACGCATCACGGAACCAATTCACCGGTATGCTTTAAAAGTAGAGGACAAAGTAGATAATTTTCTACGTAAACTGAAAAAACTATCTGTAATTTCCGATTAAATCTATAAGACACTTTTTGTGACAGGTTCTGGCCCTGGTTTACTCTATGTAGTACCTAAAATACATAAATCTGATTTTGCTACCAAATTTCAACTTTGCCCTATATTTGCCGCATATAACGCTCCTAGCTTTCAACTCTCTAAATTTGTTATTCCAATTTTGAAACCTTTTACTACTAGCAATTTGACTGTGGAGAGTTCATCTGTCATTGACCGTGTTTCTCATTTTGAAAATTCTGGTGAATATTTCATGGCTTCTTTCGACGTTGAAAATTTATTCACAAATGTGCTATTTAGAGAAATACTAGATATCTGTCTCAATCACCTTTTCACTAGTAGCGTTACAACTGTGCTTGGTATGACTAGATCATTATTTTCTACATTATTATGGATTGATGGATCTAGGTTATTAATGTTTTCACTATTGTCATTTCAGATTGTTTAGCTGAAGATGGGCCTAGGTGTTAAAAACATTTCATTCCAACAAAAAAGGCCAACCAAACTTTCAGCTTTGAACCCCACACTTTCCCCATAAAGTGCTAATTCCCATAGATACAATTGTTGCATCCCCTTGATGGGTATTCAGGATTATTATAGGCATTCAAATAATTTTGAGTGTAACTCCATAGGATATATTTAGAAGCTGTCAATGTGCTAAAAGCAAATCAGAATGCATCAGGCAACAAAGACTACAAAATGAATGAAGAAGAGTGTCACTATATATCAGATTACAAGTCTCACCTGTCAATAAAAAGACTGTAAACTAAAAAATCTTCAACAAATAAAGCATTCAACATTCTTGTATAAAAAGATGTATATACTTGTATCTAAAATCATCTGAAACATTTCAAAGCATCAATTAGTCAAAATTCAGAAACTCCACATTGCAAACAGATATAAAAATTTCCCCATCTGCACCAAGCAATTTTAAACCTTGTAACAATAATTTGACACTGACAAATGACAACTCCTCGAGCACTGCCAAACTAGCTTTTAAGCAAAGCATTTTCATAAATGGGAAAAATTAAAACAAACATCAAATTTCCAAAGACTGCTACACCAAGCATCCTTTCAAAGAAAGCCATCACAAATATTCATTCGTATTCTCATAAAATTTGAGACAAATGAGTGAAATGACTTGGATATAATACCTTGATAAATTTCTATTTCTAATTATCAATGAAGCCACACAATATTACTGAAAACAGAGCTGATTCAAGAAGACTCCTAACTACAATACAACAAAAGCAGCCTGCAATCTCAAGAGAGCAAAGGGAAGGGGCCATTTAGTATGCACTGTAGAAAACAAAGAATCTATGGACAAGATACGTTCTCATACAGGATCTTCTGTGGATAGAAGCGGTAAGTTTGGGGGAAAAGATGAAGAAGAGATAGCAAAGAAGGTATGAAAATTGGAGAAAGTAAAGTGGGGACTTAAGATAGAAGTCCAGAAACAGTTGTACCTCTGAAGTAAAACAACAGTTTCTCCCTGGGGTGCCAGTCCCTATAGTATAGAAGAGACAAACCCAACAAACCCTAACCTATTTCTCCACCCTATGCTACGCTCCTCTTAGGGGATGAAAAGACATGTCACTCAGAATAAAAGTTATGAACGAGATTCACAAAATTTCACAGTGAAACCTTACCTTGTTCTTATGTTGGAATAGTTTGGAGCCTTCTGCTTTTTTGGGACTATTCTGTGTTGCATTTTCTTCTTCTGTATGGAGTCAAGTAAAAAAATATAATTAGTGAAAACATGCTAAAGAAATACATGAGGTGTAGACACAAAATCTTAACTAAAATGATATGAAACAGCAGCACTTATCAAAAAGCGTTGGGTTGAGTGACGTGTGTGATAAAGTACTCCAGCCATCCCACAATTACTTCCAACTTGACAATGACAGCTCATTAATCAAATATTTCTACTTCTTTATAATGCATGAATATGCCTAGTTAATTAATTCAACCAAACCCTTGATCAAAATTTTACATATGTAAATTTATTTCAAGACAAATATAGGTGCCATACAAACATCATACGCAGAAAATAATTCTGAGCAAGAAAGTCCAATTAGCACAGCATTTTCAAAATACAATCAATTTCATGAATCCATTGTAAACATGCCTGCTCAAAATATGATAGCAAGGAGTTTACATTCCATTCAATTTATACGAGGCCTGTCGAAAAAGTATCCGACCTTTGGCCAGAAAAAATACTTCAACAACCTGACGGGGTTGGGACCCTAATCCCCTTCAAAGTAGGCTCCTTGTGCTTCCACACACTTAGCCCACCGATCCTTCCACTGCCGGAAACACCTCTGGAAGTCTTCTTTTGGAATGGTGTTCAGCTCTGTCGTCGCGTTCCGCATTATCTCTTCTCTACTCTCAAAACGGGATCCTTTCAGTGGTGTCTTCAATTTTGGAAACAACCAGAAGTCGCAAGGAGCCAGGTCTGGAGAGTAGGGAGGTTGGCGAACGGTCGTAATTCCATGTTTGGCCAAGAAATTGCGGATCAAATGGGATGAATGTGCGGCCTGCCACAACGCCTGCCACAACGCTGCTCACTCTCCGCTGATGTGCGGCCTGTCGAAAAGAATTTGTGGAATTACGACCGTTCGCCAACCTCCCTACTCTCCAGACCTGGCTCCTTGCGACTTCTGGTTGTTTCCAAAATTGAAGACACCACTGAAAGGATCCCGTTTTGAGAGTAGAGAAGAGATAATGCGGAACGCGACGACAGAGCTGAACACCATTCCAAAAGAAGACTTCCAGAGGTGTTTCCGGCAGTGGAAGGATCGGTGGGCTAAGTGTGTGGAAGCACAAGGAGCCTACTTTGAAGGGGATTAGGGTCCCAACCCCGTCAGGTTGTTGAAGTATTTTTTCTGGCCAAAGGTCGGATACTTTTTCGACAGGCCTCGTAATTAACTGTTTCAGTGTATCAAAGAAAACAATGTAGTATTCCCTCAAATACTTGCCTACACAAGTTAATTCTTACATCCAGCACACTCTAAGCCAAGCCACAGATGTTGTAAATTAAAAGAAGCCTTCAACACATGCTTGGGGTAGCAAGATTTGGGGATATAAACTCACCCATTTCATTTTTGTCTGTTTTTACAATCATAGATAACCACATTTGTGAGCACCCCTCAGATTACATGTGTCAAGATAACTGTGGTTGTGTTCATGCATGAAGGTGTTAACTGAATTAAACAAAATCAGTACATGGCTCCTGACAACTAAAAATGCCCGAAAAGACAAGATAGTACCACGGGATGAGAACTACAAAAATGTGGTATATGTAAAACAAAAGAAGTTTCAAGCTATGGCAAAGAAATGGTTTCATCATTTTCTTAGAGGCATCTACTCATGATGTACATATGTTCAGATATGGTGGTTGATGATGTCACATAATCAGAAATATTCAAGCTAGGCAATATTATATACCTTACTTCAAGTTATACAGTTGAACATTCAACAAGTAATCTGAATTTCACAGGAAATTAATTTTTTCAAGGCGGTATGCATAAAAATTCATCTCTGCAATTCCAAATTCAATAAAAGATATCACATTTCAATACTGAGCATCCTCTTAAGGCCTCTTTAGACGATGCAGCACAAGCGACTCATTGATGCATCAGGGATCACAAGTACTCACAAAGGAGCATACTGCTGCAGCAAAACACCGACCCGGCAAAGATGGATCCGTGATGCCTACTCCCATGCAGCACGCGAGGAGCACAGAGATCTAGTGTCCAGCAAGCAATGATTGAGTGAGGTTGTGCGTAATTGCGTCTCCCACTGATTATGGCCGCATCGTTTCCTCGGCCGCGCACGCGGCGACGGTCTACATAAGAGCCCGGCATCGTACATCCATCACTCGACGAGTCTGAGCAGTAACTGACCACCATTCGTGCTTCTCTCACTTGCTCGCCTGCAGAATGCCGTCTACAAGCCCATGCAGCACAGATAAGCAAACTCATACAGCACTTGCGACTCCTTTGAGTATCTATGATGCATCGTCTAAAGAGGCCATTACATTGCCATGAACTTCCAACATCCAATTTTCTCACTCAAACTTGATCAAAGAGAATTTCCATAGAAAGGTATATAAACTATAAAAAATATAGGTATTACAAGTATTTTAAAGTACCTTCAAAGAAAAAATCATTGCCTCAAAATTTAATTAGAGGAGTGTAACCAACTTCACTCCGATGGGTATTTTTCATGTTATTGTTGGAAAAGAACCTTTAGGTGGTGGACTATTCGGTCCTAAAATTATATGGCGCTACGGACAATAGATCCCCCCCCTCAGGGGGGAAATGGGGACCAAAATCTTTAATTTTCGCGCACATTTTGACCCCATGTAAAAAGAAAACAAAAGGAGAAATTGAAAACTTGCGAATGTACTTTTGTTAGATATGTTCCAAGGATTCTAAAACTGTCTTTGATTTTGATCTAGCACAAAAACTCAATGAGTTCTATCCTTTTGAAATATCAATACCAGTGGACTAAAAACCAATATGTCAAATTTATTCAAAAACCAAGGCCTGAATCAAATAAATGAATGAAGGAAATTGTGTTTGTTTTCAAAAGTTACATATAATAGTCAAATTTCATAAGAATCAGACTGAAAACAAAAAATTTCAAAATTTTTATAAATAAGTAAAAATTTTTTTACTTTTTTTTTAAATTGTAAATTACAATTTACAGTGAGAATATGATGTTATGCATGGAGATTATTGAAATAGAAATAAAGACAGCATTCAATTACATAAATTTTCCATTATATTACACTTCAACAAAAAATTTTGTTTTTGGCCTATACTGTTAAGTTACTTATTTTCAAAATTCAAAAGAATAGAAGTCATTGAGTTTCATGCTAGGAAGAAAACAAAGACAGTTTTAGAATCCTTGGAACAATTCTAACAAACTGATAGCTCTCGATTTTCCAATTTGTACGTTGTCTATTTTTTTCTGCTTGTTCAAAACCTAAAATTTCGGTATATTTTAGGTATTGATCAAATATCGCATATATATATATATAAAAAATTTCAAAAGAAATCTCAGACCTATCAGTTTGTTTGCAATGTTACGAGAATTTCAAAACTGTCTTTGTATTTGTTCTAGCATAAAAATTCATTGACTTCTATTCTTTTGAAAATACCCCAAAAATGAACCCAAAAAATGAGTTTTTCAAAAAATAAAAAAAAAACTATGGCCTAAATCAAAAAACTTCTCAAATAAAATATGTTTTTCTTGCAAAAATACATATAGTGGCCAAATTGCAGACCAATCGGATCAAAATTCAATTATGACGGGAGGACCCCCTTAAGATACTGATACATTTCAAGTTAAATCTCATGTTTTATATTAAACCTCTTATGATCATTAGACAAGGTACAACAGCAGACCCTGACACATTCAACTCATGGTATGGAGCATGTATGTGACCGTCACAAATGTGCTTATCAAAGATTGAAGAAAATGAATACAAATGAGATGGGTGAGCTGATGTGCCATAACCTTGCTGCCCCCAAGCATGTGTTGAACACTTCTAATTAGTAGCTCTCTGTAGGGCAGGATTTAGCATATGCTTAATGTATAAATTAGCCTATATATCTGAGAATGTAATGGAACACTAATTTGCTTCAATTAGGGTAATTTAAAAAGGAGTTACCAATTCAATGGAATTAAAACTCCTCGCTATATTTAAAGCAAATATCTGTGTTTTCAAAGCCCACTCAAATAACCCAACACATTTAAGCAGCAAATGCAGTTTAGCACTCTTACCTTCAAAGTTGTCTTCCTCTTCATTCTCTTCTTTTAAAACTGGTACATCACTGCTGTCTTTCTTAGTTGATGGAGCAAGAAGCTGAAAAAATAATGGTATTAATACTTAAATACCTGTAACTCATCAGTTTACACTTTAACTGTAGAAAATTGATTTCTCCCTCCACTCCTATTTCAAGGTAAACATACAATATGCAATGTTTAACTGTGGTAAAACTGTACAACAACATAATTATCTATGTACCTCAATTACCAGAAAAATTAATTTACAGATTTATTTTCAGAGAACATCAAAATTTTACAATTTTACTAAATCTGGTCTCCTTTTTCATCCCTTCCTTTAATACTTTTCTTAACAAAAATGAGATGCATACATCCAAACAGCCTGAGAATGATGGAATTTCAGAGTGAGCAGCAAGCCTGCTGCAGAGCCAAGCCTTGAGGCTGACTAATACGAACATTCAATGAAGTAAATGGACTTGCTCACACAGCAAGATGCATAATTGATAAACCTCATTTAAATATTTGACGCGTTGACTGCAGTACAACCCACCAATGGGTTGTGCGTAAGGGGGTCCTCCGGGGGACCTTTTCACACCGATGGGTCATTTTTAATGGTTTTGTTGGAAAAGGACCCTTAGGTGGTGGACTATCTGGTCCTAAAATTTTATGACGCTACAGACAGTAGAACCCCCCCCCCCCCCCCCCCCAGGGAGTGATAAGGGGACTAAAATCTTTAATTTTTGACCCCATTTCAACCCCATATAAAAAGAAAACAAAAGAAGAAATGGAAAATTTGCAAATGCACTTTCGTTAGATATGTTCCAAGGATTCTAAAACTGTCTTTGTTTTTGTTCTAGCATGAAAACTCAATGAGTTCTATTCTTTTGGAATAGCAATACCAATGAACTAAAAACCAATATGTCAATTTTTTCAGAAACTAAGGCCTGAATCAAAAAATGTATAGAAGAAATTGTGTTTCTTTTCAAAAGTTACATATAATAGTCAAATTTCATAAGAATCAGACTGAAAACAAAAAATTTCATAATTTTTATGAAATCAAAATTATTTTTCATGGAAATTACAATTCACATTGTGAATATGAAGTTTTGCATACAGATTATCGAAATAGAAATAGCATTCAATTGCATAAATTTTCCATTATATTACACTTCAACGAAAAATTGTTTTTTGGCCTGTAGTGTAGTTACTTTCAAAATTCAAATGAATAGAAGTCATTGAGTTTTTATGCTAGGAAGAAAACTAAGACAGTTTTAGAATCCTTGGAACATTTCTAACAAAGTTACATTGCCACTTTTTCCATTTTTACATTCTAATTTTTTTCATCATAGTTCGAATCCAAAAATTTTGGTATGTTTGATATTGATATACTGGTAAAATATCGCATATATAAAAAAAATTCAAATACAAAATATCTGAATATATCTTTGTTAGAAATGTTCCAAGAATTCTAAAACTGCCTTTGAATTTGCTCTAGCATAAAAACTCAATGACTATGCTTAGGCATCAAAATTTACAAAATCGATAACTGACATATCCTTCAGATTTACCAAGTTTTCTTCTATGTACTTTCCATCATTAATGACTATTTTACGAGTTTTGGTAAATCTGAAGCATATATGTCAGTTATCAATTTTCCACTTGTTGGAGCCTGAACCTAATTAATTGAATCAAAATAAACAAGTTTTCTTCTATGCACTTTCCGTCTCAAATGAGTATTTAACGATTTATAGCGGTAGGTTTAGTGTCGTCTTTGATGACGAATGCGCTCGAATAAACAGCTACTCATCGATTTTTTAATTTTTGTTGCTTGAATCAGGTTAATAACATCAAAATAAACAATTTTTCTTCTATACACTTTTTTCGTCAAATGAGTATTTAACAAGGTATAGCGGTAGGTTTGGTTTCGTCTATGATGAAGATCGCGCTGGAAACGAGTGCGCATTGCAGTGTTGCTGTCCAACGTGCTCCTTGAATTACTTGCCGCTTCAAACACTGGATTTGCGGTAAATCATTGACTGCTATAACTAATTAAATACTCATTTGAGACGGAAAGTGCATAGAAGAAAACTTGTTTATTTCAATCTAATTAACTATGCTTAGGCATCTAAATTTATAAAATCAAAAACTGACATATCCTTCAGATTTAACCAAGTTTTAGCCGTAAATGAGTTACCACAACTCTAGTGTTTGAAGCGGGAAGTAATTTGAGCGCATCGCATGGCAACACAGCAATGAATGCTCCCTTCTGACGCGCTCGCGTTCCCGCCATCTAGGATGAAAGTGAACATGCTGCTATAATTTGTTATTTTTGGGTAATAATTTCTATTGTGTTATCAACTAAAAGATCCTAGAAGTGGGTTCAGGCTCTGCAGGCCCCGCAGGGTGAGCTAATAATAAATTACAAAGTATTCAAATGTACTTTAACATCACAATTGCGTAAAAAATAAAAACCTACCGCTCTAACTCATAAAATACTCATTTGGGCAAATGTTGAGGATTAACGGGGAATTGATATTTGACTTTTTGGTGCATAAACATAGTTAATTACATCAAAATATACAAGTTTTCTTCTATGCACTTTTCTTCGTAAATAAGTATTTTACGAGTTATAGCGGTGAATTAGTTACCGCAACTCAAGTATTTAAAGCGGCATATAATTCATTAAGCCCGGCAAATGACAACGCTGCAATGGAGTCTCGCTTTTGGCGTATACATTATCAAAGACAAAAATAAACCTACCGCGCTAACTCGTAAAATATTCATTTGAAGAAAAACAAGCATAAAAAAAAACTTGTTTATTTTGATCAAATTCACTAAGTTCAGGATTCAAAAAGTGGAAAATCGATTCCCGGTTAATCCTCAACATTTATCCCTCATTTGCCACACAAGTGGATAGAAGAAAAGTAGTTCATTTTGATGTAATTACCATGATTCAAGCAACATAATTCAAAATTGATTAGAAGCTATTTGTTCGATGGCATTCGTCATCAGAGACAAAAATTAACACACCGCTATAACTCGTAAAATAGTTAATGAATGTATAGTTTCCCTTCGGCAGGGAAATTAAAGATGTCGTTGCTCATAATCACTAAATGAGCACATTTAAAAACCTTTTACATGAATGACATTATACTCGCAGATGCGTTATTTTCGAAATATTGAACTTTGAAGTTGGCGCCGGCGCGCACCGTAATTTAGTTAATAACGGTAGTTAACCCGCCTATTACAAACGTAAAGAGGTTGGGTCGTGAGGGGGAGGCACAGTTCTTCTAGTTAGTGAAAATTATTAATAAAGCTTCTAACCCACCCATTAGGGTGACGACCGCAATCTTGTTTACATCGGGTCTTAGATGGCGACCACCATGGGCGCCGCCATTTTGGACCCGATGTCAACAAGATTGCGGTCGTCACCGTAATGGGTGGGTTAGAAGCTTCATTTATAATTTTCACTTGAAGAACTGTGCCTCCCCCTCACGACCCAACCTCTTTACGTTTGTAATAGCTTCCTTTATTAATTAAATTCCATTTCACGCGCTCGCTTCCTTTGGCGCAAAGGCCAACTTCAAGTTCAATTACTCAAAAATAACGCATCAGCAAGCATAACGTCATTCTTGTAAAAGGTTTTTAAATTTGCTCATTTAGTGATTATCAGCAACGACATCTTTAATTTCCCTGCCGAAGGGAAACTATACATTGACCAAATAGTTTCCTACAATAAGTGCATAGAGGAAAACTTGTCAATTTTCATCTAATTAACTATTTTTAGGCACCAAAAACTGAAAAATCTATTACTACCTACAGCTTAATTTTCACCGGAAACTCTAATTAATTATTTGGTAAATGTTGAGGACCTGACCATAATCGATTTTCCACTCTTTGATCAATAAAGATTGTTGATGAGACCAAAATAAACAAGTTTTCTTCAATGCACTTTCCGGCGGAAATAAGTATTTTAAAAGTTATGGCATTAAATGAGTTACTGTAACTCCAGTGTTTTAGGCGGGTAAAAATACACCGCGCGGTCCGACGTGAAAGTAAACAGGCGTTCCCGCGCGCCAACCAAGCCGACGAAGAGCAAACCCCCTATTACAAACGTAAAGAGGTTGGGTCGTGAGGGGTAGCAACAGTTCTTTTAGTGAAAACTATAAAACTAAAAGAACTGTGGCTACCCCTCACGACCCAACCTCTTTACGTTTGTAATAGGGTGATGCACAATGGAGTTCCGGTAACTCATTTAACGCCATAACTTTTAAAATACTCATTTCCGCCGGAAAGTGCATTGAAGAAAACTTGTTTATTTTGGTCTGATCAACAATCTTTGTTGATCAAAAAGTGGAAAATCGATTATGGTCAAGTCCTCAACATTTACCAATTATTTATTTATGAATAAAAACAAAGCAATTAAGCCATTTAAGGAAAAACCTTCCTTATCTCACATAGAACACAAAATACAGAAGACTTACCCCTAGCCTTTCATATTGAGGGCGGAACCTATCCTTATCTAGTTTAATTCCACGCGTCATTTTTCGAAAATAGTCCATTTGGGAAGCCATTATAACTGATGAACAATAATTAAAGCGTAAAAGTAATCAAAATTCACAGCTCACGTTCACATACACATCCACCACGACAAGGATACGCACGTTTGAATGTTTAAAGGTACTAGTGACTCACGCTCTGGAAAGGAGCGTATCGGAGGAGATGAACTAGTAAGAGGTTTGTAGCAGGTTTCTATTGCCCTTATAGTTAAGAATGAAAAATAGTTTATTTACAACAATGATAATATGTAAATTGTATAACATAAGTTTTTAAAATGTTTTACCATTAAAGTCTTTAGTTGATACACACATGGGTATCGTATCACCAATGTTTTTTGTCAAAACAAATACCTACGCGACGAATATGGAAAAAAATTCTCTTCGTTGCGTTAATCTAAGTTTGATGAAGCATCAAAATCCCAATAATAAAATAAAATGATCATAATAACAGTGAAACATTGATGGAAACGCTCCTATTGGTGCACATTTACATTATATTACTAACCTAGAAACACGTAATTAGGGATTATTGTTAAAAGTAAAATGATTGGATTTAAATAATTTGCGTTTTAGACCATGAGCTCAAAATTTGCCACAACCGCTTTACTTTCTTGTACCAATTGGGATGCCTAATAACAAACTCGGAGAAAACAGAACATTTTACAGCAACACAATTTTGTGATTTTCCCTATTAAAATATATCTTGCACAAAAAAATCCATCAGACTCTGAAACATGAAAATAATTTGTTGTATGACGTTAGCTAAAACATTTGCAACCCAAGTTGAGTAATTGGGGATATTTTAACTACTTGAATAATGCTGCCATAAAATACTCACAGGAGCCAGAAACGAGAAATTGCCACACGAGGCTAACCTTATTATATGAAAAGAAGAAAATAAACAGTTTATTTCCATTAGAGACAGTACAAAATATCATTGGTTTTTAAAATATCTTAGAATAAGGGAAATACGCTTAAATGACACACACATGAGTATTGTAATGCCCATGTCGGGTTTTTCCGCCGTTGGTTGGTTTAAATGTAAAATATTGATTTTTTTTACGGCAAGAACAACTCGATCAATTCTCGAAGCGCATGGGAAAATTATGAGAAGGATAATGAAAACGGTTTTTGGACTCAGCTGAAGTCATGTGGAGTTTATTGGAAGCGGAAACCAGGAAAACTGTCTTGGTTCTTGATCTCGGAGAGCTTGTCTAGGTGGGCAATCCTTGCCGGAGGACCAGGCTGGCGTTGACGAAGGCCGGCTCGCGATGAGTAGGCAGGGTGAGTGAGTGGTATTTGGGAAGTTGAATTAGGTAATTTGAGATGATTGAGCGAGGGTCAATGACGTAGTTCAGGAGTAACTAACGACTCCAATATAAGGTGGGGTGTGAGTGAGCAAGTAAAATCAGGCTCATGTGAGCGGAATCAAGTCGGCACTTAGCAGGGGCAAGTTGAATTACTTGCTCAGATTAGTAGTAGCAGGTTTAGTAACTGCTTATGTGAGACTAGCATTTAGCAATCATCATGGCGCTCAGGAAAACCAAAACCCAGGGAGATTCAAAGCTGTGAGGGTTGTGTGTATGGCGATGATGTAGAGGTCCTGCACAGGAGTCCAAGCGCTGGATAAATCGTTCCAGGAGAGACATCAAGACATTACACTACTGAAAATCCAACATAATAATGACAACTCCTCCCACACGGAGAAATCCGAGAAACTCCTACAGGTTCGACTCCAGCTACTTTAGGGTTCTCACTTTTTGGCAAACTCAAAAAGAGATAGGACAGATTTTTGGTTGACAGATTTTAATCAAGAAATAAATTGTTTAATCACTAAAGATCGTGATTCCTTACAGAGACTACGGGCAAGTAAACACGAGGTCTACGGAAAATGGTGAAAATATCAAGTGACTGCACTTTTGAAAGCAGTAAAAAAACATAAAAAATCCTAAAGTTCATGGATATAAATCCTACAAAAGAATCCTGGTAGATTATTTGCAATAATAAAGGAAGTAAAGAATAATATATATATCCCCAATGATAAAGGAAAGGGAAAAACCTAAGCGTTGATTTCACAGGCGGAAAATACGCGAAGAAAGGAAACACGAAAGGATGAAAGTTCAGTGTAGCGATTTAGCCGGCGTCTATACGCGTCGGCCTCAGCCAGACTCGCCAGCAATTTGCACACACTTAAGATAGGCGGATAGTAGTGGGTGTTTTGTTACAAGAATGCGCTGAGTTAAATTAAATTTCATTGGAGTTGTTCCTCTATTGAAATAAGGCGTTTACGTAAAGGTTTGCAAGGATATGGAATTAAGAAATGAGATTCCAAAATTTATCAAGCATAGGCATGAATACTTTTCGTGATTTAAACTACTGCAAGTCGGTTTGTAAAAAAAAGAATAAATGCTACTTATCACACATGCCTATGGTATTTATAGTCACCGAGTAGTAACAAGAGACGACGGTGTGAAGTTCTGCCATTACACAAGACGCTATCGAACGAACGCCGGCAATTTTCGCCGCGTTCATTCCAAGCAGAGATTTCATAGATTAGTAGATTATCGAAAAGAAAAAGGAACGAGCATGATTATGCTTTGATAATAATTTCATGACACGGAATAAAATAAAATCATGACACATCTGACGCAATATTTTACGCTAAATCATGTTGAGAAACCGACAAGCAAAACACTGAATGAGAACATGCGGCATCACAATTTCTACGCATACTACGTATCTTAATAACACTGCACTGTCACTTATTAGTACTCACTGAACACGAAGAAGGAATACGATTATATTCTAACATTGATTACTCACGAGCACGAAGAAAGAACACGATTATTTCCTAACACTTTTGAACTCACGAGAATTTTGTTGTAACACTGCTAGTAGGACGCCATAAGTCAGAATGGCTTTGAAAGAAGAGACGCGCAACTGCGCAATGTTGCCACCAGAGGGCTTCTCTCTCGAAAAATGTCAAGTGTTATTTTTATTATTTCATGCATTTACACAAAAACTTCAATGATGGTGAATTAGAAGTAGAAAATAATTAATAATAAATTAGAGTAATATTTTTAATGCTACTAATTAATTTATTTAAGTATGAATAGCGAATTTCTAATTTTTACGCTTATGTAGCGGTATGCTACACCCATGACACTAGTCGAAAAAACTGATTGAGGGCAATGTATCCCTAGTGTTAATCTAGATTTGATGATAATGTAATTATAATTACAAAAGAAAACACGATTACCGTCGCAATGTATAGTTGCGAATACTCTTTTTTTTTGTGCACACTTGCAGTAAAGAACGAGCTCAGGGACTTGCGGTACAAGTAATTGTTGAAACCTTTATTGTAGCACCTTGAATGTATATGTGTATAATACTGATAATGTTACAGAGTTCTTGTGTTAGAATGTGTTTAGACAGTACTCCGCGCTGAGAACTGAGCTCATGGTTCTCGGGCTTGGCTGGAGCCCACTCCACCGCTATCCTTCGTGATGTAAACTGTGTCCTGCTGTGTGTACTGATTATACAAACTCCAAGTGTCTCGTCTTACTTAACCTACCTCCAATAGGTTATGGGCCCAGAAAACCTTCCGATGAAGCAATATCAAGTAAGGTTATCCTAAGTGCCGAAGCGAAAAACAGCCCGGGACAGCGAGAACAGACGTTGGTGATTTGCTGGTGCTGTGTGAGACCGAAACGGTGAAAGAGAAAGAAACATGGCAGGCTCCGTAAGTGAAAGTACAAAGAACTGACTCACGGCTCTTAATGATAAAAACTATCCTACGTGGAAGCTGCAAATGAAGATGATCCTGATGAAGGAAAAACTGTGGAACTTGGTTCGAGGAACGGAAACCATGCCACAGACTACGGACGAGACTGCTCGAAGAAAATTGAAGAAAGACGTGACAGTGCACTTGCAACAATTGTGCTTGGTGTCGAAACAAGTCAACTTTATTTATTGGGCGATCCTACTTACCCTGTGCAACTATGGCATAAGATTGAAGATATTACATTCCAAAAGAAAACTTGGTCTAACAAGTTCAGACTGTAGAGGGATGTGCAAATCCCGAGACCCAAGATCTCAAAGCCGAGCTCCCAGAGCTCGGGTCGGCCTCCGAACCTCCCCTACAGCCGACGCCAGACACACACCTGAGCTCGTGTGTCAGAGGGCACACCCAGTGTGAACACACGCTGCCGTGAAACGAGTACACTTCACGGCAGAAACGGAAGCACACACTAGCTCCAAGCTAGTGTGGTGAGTCTGAACACACTCAGACACACAGGCACACAACACGCCTACAGGTCCTACCTGCTTGTGTCTCAACACAAGGAAAAGAACACAACACAAGTATCTCGCAACGATACTTCAAGAGCGAAACAGGAAGCTCAAACGCGCTCAACCTCACTCGGCAGCAGCAGACGCAATAATGCCAAGGCCGGCACACCAATCGACGCTCCATACGTCAGGAAGTAGATCCCACAAAATACCTCCTGCCACTCAAACGGAGCAGCTTACAACGTAAAAAACGTCGCATGTGTAATTCTAAACAGAATAAACACATTTGAACACCAAAGCGTCCGTGAACACAAATTACGATGTGTTCACAAGCAACCCGCTGACGGGTGCAGCCCTGTGATTGGCCGCGCGTAGGAATACGTGCCTGGCGTAGCAATACACCACATCCCCCTCAGTTCCTCGAGGAACTCAGGTGACGTAATCCCTCAACCATTGGGGGGGGGGACGCCGCTCCCGAACGGGTCGTCATGGCATCTCATTACCATTCTCCGTGACAACCTCGTCACCTGCGTCAACGACGGGCTCTCCCGTGTCGTTGGCAGTTTTAAGTGGCGTTTTCGGAACTTCCTCAACACTAACCTGAAGAGGCTCAACAGGAGTCTCATAGGGCCCAGCGTCGTCCGAGTCACATGCATCGTGCATGTCCTCAGAGGCAGAGCCGTGACGTTTCCTTATGTCGCTGACATGCCTAGGCATGCCATCAATGCACACAACGTGCCTTGATCGAACAGCAGTGACTCGCCCAGGAGTCCACTGCTTGGTGCAAGAGGGCACTGCGGGTTTCACCCACACCCTGTCACCGACGGCAAAATGCACGTTTTTGCCGTCATCTCCGGCCTTACTTAAGCCGTTGTCGTAAGGCATCCTCCAAGGATAGGCAAATAACTTACGACAAGGCACTGAGTTGCTATCGACTCCGTGCCGTGGCGTTACATTGTACCAAAATGTCGCCACCTCGGGGGTGATCCCCCCGCGCAGCAATCCCCTTGATTGTGCGATGATTTCTCTCTACGATTCCATTACCGCTCGGGGCATAAGCGGCTCTGAAACGCAGAGAGATACCCCATTCGTTGGCAAACTGAGTGACAGTTGCCGACCTAAATGTGGCAGAATTGTCCAACAATAGCTCCACAAAAGGTCCTCGCTCAATCACCACCTGCTGGAGATGAGCGACTACACTGGCTGCCGACTCGTTCGACAGCCTTCGCCAAATTGCAAACCTAGATGGTCCGCAATCGACGAGAGAGAGAAACTGTACACCGTTATAGTGCGTCACATCCGCAGCTGCACGATGCCAGTCACTCTCGACGGCTAAATTGCCGTGCTCGACAAGGTTCTCTACCCGGGTTGCAGGATCAATGCAAAGACACTCCTCACACCCTGCAATCGTACGTTTCATTTGGTCTCGAGTAAGGCCCGGCCTGCACTGCTTGACCAAATAAAAGGTACGATCAACGCCCAAATGGTGAGGCAAATGAACCTTCCAAATGGCGCTCTCTGGCGTCCCTTCTTCTGCAGAAGCCGCCACTGGCGCAGCCAAGACAGAGTCCGGCTCGTCAGCCGTGTGATAACTAAGCCAGCTCTTAGTCACACGAGTGAGCTGATCAGCTTTGTTCTCGACCGTGGGGGCGAATCGAAACTCAACCGACAGCTGATACTCATTGATGATCTCCTTGATCACCATCAAGCGACGCTTGATGAGCATCTGCACTGCTCCTTTGGTGCGCACACGACTGTGATCACCGACAGTGTTATCCAACCAGGATAATACTGTCTTGGAATCAGTGGCTATAGTGAAGGTCTTGAAGCCCCACATAATAGCCAGATTGATTCCACGTCCCACAGCCTCAAGCTCTGAGACATTAATGTGGAGATGATCTGTCTGCTTCCGCAGCCAGGTAGCATCCTCCACGATGCGATCATGCACCTGGACGACCACACCCATTGCCAGTGAACTGGCGTCAGTCCAGACGGTAACATTCCCACCAGGATTGACATGCCAACGACCCTTTACAGGGTCATCAGCCAGTGCTCGCGAAGCCAGCTCCTTAGCTAGCTTCAAGACACTGTGACTGACAGGCTTATCCCATGGCTCGTCTGACCCCAGTCGCTTCAAAAAGCTACAGTGAGGTCGTAACCACCCAGCTACAGGATAATGAGCAACAAGGCGGCCACACAGAGAGAACAGCTCTCTCTTAGTCATCTCTGACGTCTCTGAAATGAAGGAAGACAACTCACTTCCTCTTGACATCAATAGATGTCCGGTGGGAGACCTCTTTAAGGCTATCCCGAGTACTCGACCCCCGTCGAGACTCACTGGTTCTTTAGATTCGAGCCCATACAACTGCAGGTGCTTTCTCACATGAGAAGCACTCACAATGGACTCTTGGACCATTATATCGTCAATATAATGATCCGTGGCACGATTAATCTTATCGTCCATCGAAAGAACCTTGCCCAAGATCATCGTCATAATCCTGGGCGCACATGACAAGCCAAACCCGAGGCGAGTCAAGGCATAATGCACACCATTATACCTCACGACTTGATACTGCCACAAGTCACTGGAGACACGAATTTGAAGATAGGCAGACTAAAGGTCAACGGCCTTAAGCTCCCCTTCAAACTGCCTCCATTTGCGCACCTTCTCGGCACACACAGCGGTTTGCTCATCACCAGTGTGAGACTCAATGAACAAGTTAAGTTCACGGTAATCCATTACCGGTCTCACCTTGTCTTTGGTTGGCTGGACAACCGCCAAAAGTGGTATGACCCCTTTCACCGGGCCATTCCACTTCACCAGCCAACCTTTAAAGATCCAACTCTCGATCTCCTCAGCATACCTCTCATGTACGCCTGGCGCGCGCGTACACTTGTACTCGCCAACACCAGTTTGAAGCTGCGTCGGCTCGCCGGCCGACCAACGCCAACTAACGGTCCAATGACCGTTAGAAAACGTGGCATCAAAGTCGTGATCGCTAATCGTAAGTGAGTCAACCCCACGAACAACCTCACGACCTCCCTTCATGGGAGCACTACCACAGCACCTGGCAGAGGTGGGTTGACCCCACTCAACCTGGTACCGAGAGTTGGGTCCTCTTCTGACAGTGACTCCTCCCATGTGATCGATTACATCGTCACCCAATAGGCAGTCAACGCCAAGATTCTCCAACCCTTCAACTGCAATTGCTGACACTCTAAAAGAGTGCCCATGCAACTGCACGACTGCCTGACACTCCTTCCCCTTAGAGGAAGTTCTGCCATCAGCCGTCACAAAATGTCGGGCCTTGCGGCCCGACAGTCCCCCCACCACCCGGGTGGACACCATCGTGCACCCGCTGCCGGTATCACCCAGACACAAGGCAGAATGGCCATTCACAATGGCCTTGACAACTGGCATGCTACTCGAAGTAAGCCTACCAGCTGCCATGGGTAAGCCCTGCTTACCCGTGACAGGCGCATGAGCGCCGGTCACGACAACGTCCCCAGGACGCTGTTGGCCGTCCCTGACAGCCAAGCCTCTCGTAGAGAGACTAGTGGAAATACCTAGACTTCCATGGTTTCCACGCCGGAGGAAGCGGTGCCCCTTTCCACTTCCTTCCCACGGAAACCCGAACCGCAATCAGCGCCGCCAGCGGCAGCTGTGGGCTCTGGGCAGTCCCGAGCAAAGTGCCCGGGCTTCGAGCAGCGAAAGCATAAGCTTTCTTTCCTGCTGTTGAAAGGAG
Source organism: Morinoia aosen (assembly GCA_030386875.1). Taxonomy (NCBI): domain Eukaryota; kingdom Metazoa; phylum Arthropoda; class Malacostraca; order Amphipoda; family Talitridae; genus Morinoia; species Morinoia aosen. The sequence continues at coordinate 28,858,399 of CM059573.1, forward strand.
GCACTGCCTTCGCCTTGCGGCGAGTCTGGGTACAGTCCCTCACCCGGTGAGGTCCTGTGCACCTTGGGCATACAAGCCCAGGCTTCTTCCCGGAAGAAGCTGCGGCTGCCTTAGCCTTACTTGCATAAGTAAGGCCATCAGCAGCACGCTGTGCGGACACCCTGACGCGCACCTTCGACAGCAACTCGTCGAAGCTGGAGGTGTAAACCTCCGGGAGCATCACTGCCCACTTACGGATGGCTTGAGGCAGGCCCTCGAGGAACTTGACCCGGAAGATCAAGTCCTCCGGCCCTGCCCTCAGCCGAGCGCCTAGGCGCTGCAGGTCGTCCACATAGACGTACACGGCCTCGCCAGCCTGAAGCTGACGGTCCGTGAAGCGCCTGTAGGCTTCCTGCCGCGACATGCCGTACTGCGCCAGCAGTGTCGCCTTCACTACCTCCCACTGGGAGGCCTCCGACACCCTAAGGGCGCGGAACACCCGAGCAGCATTGCCCTCGAGCAGGAAGTCTACGACCTCCTCAGGTCCAACCTGTTCGACCTTGCACCTGCGCTCAAGGTCATCCAGCCACTCCGACACATCCACTGTGCCGTCGCCGCTGAACTTGGGGAGAGCTCTCCCCAATCGGTCAATAAAAGGCCCCTTAGCCTGCATCAGGATGCTGGCCAGTTGCCTAAGATCAACCGTGTTGGCTGTCCCAGACCCACCACTAGCCACCCCGGGCGACCCTGCATCATCTCTCGATGACGCAGTCCCTGCCTTACGCACCTCCGACATAAGGCAAGGCAAAAAAGCCTAGATAGCTTGTAGAGGGATGTGCAAATCCCGAGACCCAAGATCTCAAAGCCGAGCTCCCAGAGCTCGGGTCGGCCTCCGAACCTCCCCTACAGCCGACGCCAGACACACACCTGAACTCGTGTGTCAGAGGGCACACCCGGTGTGAACACACGCTGCCGTGAAACGAGCACACTTCACGGCAGAAACGGAAGCACACACTAGCTCCAAGCTAGTGTGGTGAGTCTGAACACACTCAGACACACAGGCACACAACACGCCTACAGGTCCTACCTGCTTGTGTCCCAGCACAAGGAAAAGAACACAACACAAGTATCTCGCAACGATACTTCAAGAGCGAAACAGGAAGCTCAAACGCGCTCAACCTCACTCGGCAGCAGCAGACGCAATAATGCCAAGGCCGGCACACCAATCGACGCTCCATACGTCAGGAAGTAGATCCCACAAAATACCTCCTGCCACTCAAACGGAGCAACTTACAACGTAAATAACGTCGCATGTGTAATTCTATACATAATAAACACATTGGAACACCAAAGCGTCCGTGAACACAAATTACGATGTGTACACAAGCAACCCGCTGACGGGTGCAGCCCTGTGATTGGCCGCGCGTAGGAATACGTGCCTGGCGTAGCAATACACCACACAGACTACGCAAAAGACTCTACAACATGAAACTAAAAGAAGACCAAGACTTACAAACTCATCTCAAAGCATTTGTCGAAATATTTGAGTCCTTGAGTGTGATTGATGACGCTGTTGATGAAGAAAGTCGTGTAATAATCTTGCTGTCGTCACTTCCCGACCATTCCTCCACACTGGTGACTGCACTGGAAGCTCATGAAAAACTACCGTCATGGGATATTGTGACAGAGCGTCTTCTGAATGAAGAAGCAAAACTGAAAAACCAAAGGGCTTCAGACTTCAGTGAAAAATCCCTTGTGACCTCCAAATTGAAAAACTCAAGGTGCTACGAATGCGGAAAATTGGGACACCTACGTACCAAGTGCTGGATCTATCAAGAAAAGTTGAAGAAAGAAGATGGGAACCACACAGAAGACCAAAACAATTTTGTAGCAGGTAAAACAAATTATATCAGTGCATTGTCTGTGATAAATATCAATAATTGTTGGGTAATTGATTCCGGTGCAACAGCACACATGTGTAATAATAGGAATGATTTTTCTTGTATGAATGAGCTATCTAGTCCAATTAACATTGAAGTTGGTGATGGTAGAAACTTGCAAGGTGTTGGTGTAGGTGATGTTGAAGTTATGGTGTTGTTGCCTAAAGGTCTAGTAGATACCTGTGTTGTTAAGAATGTCTTGTATGTACCTGGCTTAGCCTACAATTTACTTTCTGTGCCTCAGATTACAGAAAGTGGAAACTCAGTTTACTTTGACGAAAGCTCATGTAAGATTGTAAATAAAGACGATGAATTAATTGCCTTAGGAAGTAAAGTAGGAAAATTGTATAAACTTAATTGCACCCTTAATTCAGCTGCTAAATGCATGAACGTTTCCTCTGATGAAATTCTGTGGCATGAACGATTTTGTTATCTAGGATTCAATAATCTTAAGAAATTAGCCACTAAGAATCTTGTTAGAGGTTTTGATTGTTCTGTGAGTGGAGATAACATTTTTTTTGTGAAAACTGTTGTGATGGTAAAAATCATAGGCTTCCGTTCCCCAAAACAAACCACAAAAGAGAACGCCAACCCTTAGAACTTATCCACAGTGATGTGTGTGGCCAGCTTAATCCCATATCACTTGGGAGTGGAAGGTATTTTGTAACCTTCATAGACGACCACTCCAGATATACTTGGGTGTACATTTTCAAACATAAGAGTGATGTTTTTAAAGTGTTTCAGGAGTTCAAATCCTTGGTAGAAAATCACTATGACCACAAAATTAAAATTCTGCGCTCCGATAACGGTGGGGAATACATCTCTAATGACTTTAAACAATTCCTAAAAAGGGAAGGAATTATCCATGAAAAAACTGTGCCTAATACACCTGAACAAAATGGAGTTGCAGAAAGAATGAATAGAACTCTCCTTGACTCTGTCAGAGCTATGCTGTCTGGTTCAAAGTTACCAAAACCATTCAGGGGTGAAGCTAAATCAACTGCCGTGTATGTCAAAAATAGGAGCCCTGCTAGTGCATTGAATGATATGACCTCTTATCAGGCCCTTAATGGACACAAGCCCAATGTACCTCAGAGCAGGGAGGAGCACCTCAAAACCTTTGGCTGCAGTGCGTACGCACATGTCCCCAAAGATGAGAGGGAAAAACTTGATCCAAAATCTAAACCGTGTGTTCTTGTAGGATATGGAAGTGGATCCAGGCGATATCGTCTGTATGACATAAGCAGCAGAAGGATATTTTTGAGTAGAGATGTTATGTTCAATGAATCTCAGCAGATGCCAATTGAGAAGGAGCCTTCTGAAGTAAATGATGGTAATTTTACTCTTCTTCCTCAGGATCCAGAACCAGAAGACTCTGAGGGAGGGGTGGAGCATAGACAGTCAGATGCTGGGATGGAGGGAGTGGAGCCTAGACAATCAGCCAGGTATCGACGCGCTCCTGATAGGTTTGGTGAATGGGTGTATTTAATGAAAAATGAGCTTGATATACCATCTTGTGTTCAAGAAGCACTCAGTGGACCAGAAGCAAAACTATGGGAAACAGCTATGGAGAATGAGATGGAGTCTATAAATCAAAACAAAGTATGGTCTCTTGTAGAGTGTCCTAATGACAAAAAACCTATCAAATCAAAGTGGATCTTTAAAAGAAAAACCGGTCCCGACGGAAGCATTTGCTCGTACAAAGCTCGCCTTGTGGCTCAGGGCTACTCACAATAATATGGCACTGACTACGACGAGACCTTCAGTCCCGTGGTTCGATTTGAATCTGTCAGGACAGTACTAGCTTTGGCTGCTAAATGCAACATGCAAGTCCATCACATGGACGTTGCAACAGCCTTTCTTAATGGAGAACTGGTTGAAGAACTGTACCTGGTTCAACCTGACGGTTTTGTTATCAAAGGCAAAGAAAATCTTGTGTGTAAACTACAAAAATCGCTCTACGGACTAAAACAAGCTCCTAAGTGCTGGAATACTACAGTAGATAGCTATTTGAAGAAATTGGGTTTTGTACAATCTCAGAGTGATGCTTGTATATACACTCGTGTTCAAGAGAAGAAACTGTGTATTGTGGCGGTGTATGTAGACGATCTAATAATTGCTTCTGAGTCTGGTGACGAAATAAATCAAATAAAGATGAGTCTTTCTACCCAATACCAAATGAAAGACCTTGGTGTGCTGAGTTACTTCCTAGGTGTAGGTGTTGTACAATCTAAAAACAATGTTTTCTTAAATCAAACTGCTCACACTGAGGCTCTGTTGTCAAAATTTGGCTTTGATAATTGTAAACCTGTTGCAACTCCCGCTGATGTAAATGTAAATCCGATATGCTCCCCAAATGATGTCGAATTTTACCCTGCTACTTATCAAAGTGCTGTAGGTAGCCTTTTGTATTTGTCAACGAGAACTCGACCTGATATTGCATTCGCAGTGAATAATGTTGCTAAATACAGCTCCAAACCTCTTGAACAGCATTGGATGTGTGTTAAGAGAATATTCAGGTACCTGAGAGGCACCTCCAAACTAGGTCTCTTGTATAGCAAATGTTCTGATACTTGCATTGGTTATTCAGATGCTGACTGGGCTGGTGATAAAAATGACCGAAAGTCTACCTCTGGTAACTGTTTTACCCTCAGTAATTCGGTAATTACGTGGAGATCTAATAAACAAACTTGTGTAGCCCTCTCAACTGCAGAAGCCGAATACGTTGCTCTTGCCGGTGCGGCTCAAGAGGCTGTCTGGTTGAAGCACTTACTCAGTGATCTAAAATTTGGTACTGTGGAACCAATGGTTATAAACGAAGACAACCAGTCTGCCATCTGTCTTGCCAACAATCTGAAATATCATGGGAGGAGCAAGCACATCGATATTAAGTTTCACTATGTACGGGATCTTGTAAGTAACAAAGACATAGACGTAGTGTATTGCTCTACCGACGAAATGCTCGCCGACATATTTACCAAGAACCTGCCCATAGAAAAGTTCTCTAGGCTGAGAACGAAGTTAGGAATGGTCTCATCTGACACACATTCAATGTGAGAAGGAGTGTTGAAACCTTTATTGTAGCACCTTGAATGTATATGTGTATAATACTGATAATGTTACAGTGTTCTTGTGTTAGAATGCGTTTAGACAGTACTCCGCGCTGAGAACTGAGCTCATGGTTCTCGGGCTTGGCTGGAGCCCACTCCACCGCCATCCTTCGTGATGTAAACTGTGTCCTGCTGTGTGTACTGATTATACTAACTCCAAGTGTCTCGTCTTAGTAAGTAAAACGGGTGGATCAATATGATCTTGCGTCTAGGCAGGGAGGTTGACATTCACAACTATTTTTTATATTCCTACGTATGGGCTAGTATTCCAGTAAAGGGACTTGGAGAGAATGTCTTTTATAATGCAATGAAATTATAATATTTCCAGGCTTTTAATATTAGCACAAAACAGTCTACATGAGTCAGAAACATGAAAATGATTGTTCTACAAGGCTACCAAGACAAGTACAACATAATTGAAGTGATACGTGAAAGTGCCTACCAAGATAGGGTTGTCAAAACATTCTCAAGAGCGTATAATGATTTTCTTCACACATGACTAATAAGAACATTTTAGGAAGTGAATAATAGAACGACATGAATAAGAAGAGAAATCTCATTATGTCTCATAGAGTTAATACATGAGATGAATTGCATCGCTTTTTAAATGACTTAATAAAAAGGTCCGCAGTTGACAAACATATGTGAGTGCCATATAACAGCTCATATCTCCTTGTACAGGTGACTGAGGAAACAATATAAAAATGTTTTCCTTTGGAAGATGCAAGCATCTTTGCCTTGAGGAAATATTTTTGGAGAAGTTACACTATGGATTTTGCTCACACTCTTTGTTACTTTACTTCAGTACTTCCGGCTCATTTACCATGGGGGGATGGGAAAGTGTCTCAAGATTATCGTTTCATTAGTCACAGTGCGAGTTACCAAGGGGGAACTAAAACCTTTGCGAAGAACAAAAGAAACATTAATAGGTATACTAAAATTATAGGAGAAAACAAATAAACAGTATGGAAACATTGCCTGTTCAAAATTATCTTTACCGTAACTCAAAAAATTAAAATAAATAGAAGGTTCAACATGAACCTTACTTGAATTCAAAAGATGAAGCGCTACTACAATACATGACGCTTTTTTCGAACGTTGTTCTAACGATGGATCATTAACTGGCGAAAAATTTTGATGCGTCTTGCAAAATTATAATAAAAGATGAACATTTTAGGTGGCTTTTTATTACCTTACACAGACAATGCTCAAGTGTGTGCAGTGTGAACGCAGCTTAAGCTACTCCAGTCAAAAGTAGTAGCTGCCAACCTATCAGGAGTGTAGCAGTCGCTACAAAAATGTCTCTTATCATTAAAATTTTCATTAACATTTAAACAACTTTATTATTGGCATTATCTATCTTATTTTAAATTATTATTATTAATTTTCTACTTACAATTATTATTCTTAAATGTTTTTTATGTAAACCATACAATGAGAATAATATCAACAGTCGTTTGAGTTAAGCTTGCCGTTGTGGCAACATCCCAGTGCACGCCGTTCCCAGAGCGTCATTTCCTATTGTGATCTGGTGTTGTACAGAGCTCGTCGCGTAAGTGGAAATGAGGTGTTTTAATTCAGTTAAATCTTACTTAAAGTATTACGTGCTTCATAGTAGCTCCTAAGCGTATTTTACAAGTGTTGTTTAGCATTTCAAAGATGTCTGGTTATTGGCGTAGCCGTTATAGTGTGTTCTACGTTTCCATTTTATATTCAGCATACATGTGCAGTGTTCAGTATTACATTTTATATTCAGCACACTTGTACAGTGTTCAATATTCCATTTGATATTCAGCATACTTGTGCAGTGTTCAATATTTACATGTATAGTCAGCACAGTGACAGTGTAGTGCTGCCTGGGGGTTTCGTAAATAGTTGAGACCTTTTGTGCCAGAAACACTGGTTGTAGCGTCACACGGACGTACTATTAAGTTTACCAGGATTCATATTGATGATCGTTGGCTAAAATTATTACGCCCGATCGCGTACAGAAATCGCATGTAGTTTCTAATAATATGTCTAACCATTTACGATTTTTGACACAGTTAATTTCTTGTTCGTGTCCGGCTTATATTGAAATCGAGAGCATAGAGAAGGGTATAGTGCTAGCATGTTTAATTTGTCCTTATTCTAGCATTGAGCTTAAAAAAGAGAAATAAAAACGCGATGGAAATCTGAGAAAGAACTCAGGGTTTCCCCGTAATGGAATTTAGAGCTACTGGGGAACAGCTGTTTGTGGATTTTCTTGGTGTGTCCTTCCGGAATAGTGCCATCCAGCGTCCTTGAATATTTCCAGATTCTCCGACGTCACCAACACCACAAACATCAATCCCTGGGCCTTTAGCCTTATATATTTTCTAATTACGGGCCTTAATTCTAAACTGCCTCCAATTACGGGCACAATTTAATTAGCCTCTCATCTGCTGAATTCAGCGTGCCTTGATCTTAATTACTATTCAGACGAAGAGTCATCACCGCCACCAGGCTCTGCACCTGTGATCAAACTCACCTGCTCCAAAATTAAGCAGGCTTTGCCCCCATAAATAGCAATGCACCGCTTGTTGTGCTTGGTTAAAAATTGCCCTCAGTAAGTTGAATAACCTGAACACAATACACTAAAGACCTCGTCAACCGGCCGGAGCGACTGCCTCAGGACTGCGAAGTATCTTCAGTCAAGATCTGCAGGATCAAGTCTCGGTGATCCTCCCGGCTCCTTCAAATAAAACCATACACAAAAAGCTGAGTTACCCTGGTTCTCATTTGTCCTCTGTTACGTAATCGAAAACTTTCTCGAGATCTTTGTGTTTTTTGTAGTTGGTATCAACGCCAAAAGTCTAACCTACCATCATACATAAAAATGGTGACCCCAGAGTGACCTCATATTGGGGGACTCCCAAGTTAAAAACTATTTAACTCGAGAAGTGTTTGAGAAAACGTGGAAGAGGAAAATGTTGGCATACCATTGTAGTGATAAGTTCTCATTGCTGTGTTTCCCTGAGAATTTTTTCTGAGGATTTACCATGCTAATGTGTTTCTCTGAACAGCTCTAAAAAATTTTTTCTCATTGCTGCTTCCTGTCTTTTGTTCATGTGCCACAGTAGGTAGAAAAAAAATTCTTTTCACCTTCTTTCGTTCCTTACGGTTATTTCTGACGACCGCAAAAATTTTTCTTTCCCTTTCTCGTTTCATGTCTTTATTTGAATAACTGAGTAGGTGCACTCAAACACAAACCCTTTGACACTCTAATACTGAAGTTATTAGGTTTTGAGTACGTAAATTCCGTGCCGTTATAAAGTAATTTTGTTAATTTTGCATTCGAAAAAAATTGTCAGTATGCCCGACGGAAGTGAAGCTGTAAATCCAGCGCAGGCTAAACCCATTACTCTTCCGCCTTTCACACCAGCAGAATAATAATAATGAAGGCATCCACGGATGCTTTATTTCCAATCAAGCCTGATACATATCACCTTGTATATTGGATTTTCAAATGCCTTATAACTAACGCCAGGACGCCATGACGCTTTCCCCCGGTCAAGACCGGTACCCATTTCAGACACCTGGGTAGAGTGGGGTATTGTGCTTGGAATTTTTCTCCTATACCTAACAGAGAAAATCGCCACCGCCAGCGCCGAGTTTCGAACCCGGGTCCCGGCCGCACGGCGGCAGAACCTCTAGCACATGGGTATCGCGACTTGGTTTAACCAAATGGAAGACATATTTATTTATGATAATATCGACAATCAGCGTGGCAAGTTTTATGCGTTAATAGCTGCTATGCCCACGCATATGTTATCAGACTCTAATGACATAATCAATAATCCTCCTCAAATTAACCCGTATTCAATTTTAAAGGACAAGTTGTTAGCTGAATTGCAAATGTCCGATGCGGACAAGTTTAGGTCTCTTGTTGATGCCTCAGCTATTCCATGCGTTTCGGTCGCATTTCCTCCAACATCGTTGGTAAAAGAACTAAAAAAACTCGCCGCCGGCGTTGGCATAGCCGAAAGATTCCTCAAATAATTGTACATGACGAAAGTGCCGAACAACGTGCGGCCTTTCTTGTCAATGATAGGTCCGGACGAAAGCCTTGAATCGCTGGCTCAGGCCCCAGAAACAGTGATGAGGAACTTAAATATGTTCCAAAATCCTCATGTAGCTTCCTTGAATGCATCAGCTGCGATTTTTAGCCCGTCAAATACTTCCAATATCCAACCTCCTACTTCTATGGAATCAATGCAGCGTGAGATTTCGGAGCTAAAACAAGCCTTTCAGAGATGTCAGTTAGGTCATAGCGTAGCTCATATTTAGCAAGGCCCAGGTAGATTTCCACGTTACCAAAATGATTATGAATACGGTCCTCCTCCCCAACGTTTTGGGAGAGGTAGGTCTTATGACAGGTCAGCTCAAAACCGCCGCTTTAGGTCGCGCTCCCGCGATGCTAGTAGTAACCTCTGCTGGTACCATGCAAAATTTGGTGACCAAGCGCGGAAGTGCGCCTCACGATTCTGCCCTCGTTATGCCGAAATGACTTCGGGAAACGCGAACAGCGACGCACAGTAGCGAGTACTGCGTTGCCTAACCCCCAGACGACTCGCCTCCTTGTTTTGTTCGATCCCATCACCAAGTATCGATTTTTGATCGTTACCGGCTCATCAGTATCAATTATTCCAGCCACGGCGAAAGATAAAATTAATAATTTGATGGCGACATTAAAAGCCGCAAACGGCACGCCAATAGCGTTTTATGGGCACAAAGTACTCACTTGCAGTCTGGGGTTACGGCGAAATTTCAATTTTACTTTCTTAATCGCCAGTGTCGACGAACCTATAATAGGAGCTGACTTTTTAGCAAAATTCGGTATCATTGTTGATCTCAAGAACAGAGTAATTCGCGATGAGGAGACGCAGATCTCAATTCCCGCTTGTGGCATGACTAGAGCTAATGTCTTGCACTCCTTCTCTATCGAATTCAATAAAGAGTGCATTTTCGAGCAGGTTCTTGCGGAGTACCCTGCATTAACGAACTCTAACTTAGCTTCTAAAAATATGCAGACTAGCACGAAACATCATATTGTCACCACTGGTCCTCCAGGTTACTCTAAAGCTAGACGTTTACCGCCTGATCGATTGGCTTTAGCCAAGAAAGAATTTGCAAGAATGCAGGAGTGCGGTATCATCCGCAGCTCCAAAAGCCCTTGGGCTTGCCCTCTTTTGTTAGTGCCCAAAGCTAATGGTGAATTCAGACCGTGTGGGGACTTTAGAAGACTAAAAATGCTGTTACACAGCCTGACCGTTTTCCCATACCTTACCTGCACGATTTTAGTGCAAATTTGGAGGGAGCATAAATTTTCTCAAAGATTGATCTCCAAATGCCTTCCATCAAATTCCACTTGAGGAAAGTGCTATACGTAAGACCGCGGTAATCACTCTGTTTGGTCTCTTTGAATTCTTGAAAATGCCTTATGGGCTTAGAAATGCTCCTCAAACTTTCCAGAGACACATGTCTGAGATACTCTCGGATCTCACCTTTGCCTATGTGTATCTTGATGACATTTTGGTAGCATCCGCAACCCCGGAGCTACACAAAGATCATTTGTGGGTCGTGTTTGAAAGACTATCCAATCATGGACTCCTTGTAAATCCCGCGAAATGTGAGCTCGGAAAGTCATCACTAATTTACTTAGGGCACGAAATCTCTAGCCTAGGTCTAAAACCTCTGCCTACCAAGGTAGAGGTCATCAAAAACTTCCCTCTTCCAAAGACCCAGAAGGAACTTAGAAGGTTCCTAGGTTCTGTTAATTTCTACCATCGCTGCTTCAAAAATTGTGCTCAAACCTTAGCCCCTTTGTCAGATTTGCTGGAACCCAAGAGAAAAGGTAAATCTACTGACGTCAAATGGACGGAGGATGCACTTAAAGCTTTTGACGAAATCAAAATTAAGCTAGCTACCGCAACAGAGCTATCCTATCCGATCGCCAACGCTGATTTCAGTTTGGTGGCTGAAGCCTCCAGTACTGCCATAGGTGCTGTGCTGCAACAAAAAGTAGGAACTAATATCTCTCATCTTGCCTTCTTTTCCAAAAAGCCATCGCCCACTGAGCGTGCTTACAGCGCGTTCGGTAGGGAACTCCTTGCTATCTACTTATCTGTGAGACACTTTCGTTACGCTTTAGAGGCAAGACAGTTTGTGATCTACACGGATTACAAACCCTTGACCTCAGCGATCAAAATGCCATCTGAGCGTCACTCACCAAGAGAAGCTCGACATCTGTCTTTCATAAGTCAGTTCACCACGGATATTCGTTACATTAAAGGCTTAGAAAATACAGTTGCTGATTGTCTTTCTAGAATCAATTCTGTCAAAACCAGTGGAGAAATCAGTTTCGGTAACATTGCAAATGCTCAGAAGGAGGATCCTGAACTCCAGGACCTTCTCAAACCTACTAACGCTACCTCTTTGAAATTAACCTTGGTTGACGGCGTGTACCGTGACGCTGAGCGACTTTCTCGTTTGTATCTGCCTGCGACTCTCCGCAGAGTAGCTATTCTTCACCATCATTCTCTCTCCCATCCTGGCGTTAACCGTACATTGCGTTTGATTTCCGATCGTTTCGTCTGGCCAATGATGCGTAAGGAGGTCAAGCAAATTGTGCAAAACTGCCATGCATGTCAGAGCAGCAAAGTTGTGAAACATAACCGTGCAGCGCTACAGAGTTGTGCATTTGCAGGTCAAAAATTCGATGCGGTCCACCTAGATTTGGAGGGTCCTTTGCCTTTATCGCGTGGTCATTCCTATTTGCTAACTATCATTGATAGGTTCACAAGATGGTTGGAGGCCGTGCCTCTGCCTGATATCCAAACAGATACCGTAGCTCGTGCCTTTGTGAGTAATTGGATTTCCAGATTTGGGGTTCCCCTAAGTGTCACTCATGACCGGGGATCCCAGTTTACCTCCAAATTCTGGAGTGAGCTTAGCGCCGCCTTAGGTTGTGCAAATGTAAGTACCACTGCGTATCACCCGCAGTCGAATGGACTCATTGAGAGAGTCCATCGAGATTTCAAAAGCGCACTGCGTTGCCTTAATTGCAGTCACGACTGGACCGACAGACTTCCAGTAGTATTATTGAACATTCGGAATTAGTATAGGTAAGACCAGCAGTGCACAGCAGCAGAAATGTTGTATGGGAAAACACTTCGCCTCCCTGGCGACATTGTTGACCCAAAACCGTTGCCTGAATTTTCACCTGCTGATCAGTCCGCATATGTAACATGTTTCAAGGATTGCATGCGTCAGATCAAGTATGTAGCTCCACGAATGCCGCCCTCGGAAGATAAATTAGACCCTGCCTTACAACATTGCACCCATGTGTACGTACGAATAGATGCAATTAAAAAACCCTCACCCGCCCGTATGATGGCTCATTCAAAGTGCTCAAGAAAACGCCTAAATATTTTACTCTAGAAAAATCTGGCTCATCCGATTCTGTAAGCATAGACCGACTCAAGGCCGCTTACATCTCTGATAATAGTGTGATTACTAACTCTTCATCCTCTCCACAGAACCTTTTTTCCACTGAGACTCGATCATACCGTCCACCTCAGTTTCCTCATTTGGCTGCATTGGTGCCTAGTCAACTTGAGTGTAATCCTTTCTTTTTGCCTGTATCCTCAAACCCTATCGTAGACTCTAATTCTAGCACTCTTAGTGAAACAGCGACAAGTCTGGAAAAACCAGATGAGCCCGCTGCAGTAACTTCATTTCCTACCACACTCTCGGACCTCAATTTGCAGATCCGTCTGGTCAAACTTCCCCGCTCAGTAACATTTTCCGACCGCCAGACTCGGCATGGTCGTGTAGTTCGCACTCCTTCTCGCTACAAATGATTGTAGCGGGTGGACCTTTCGGTCTGCGCCTTATGGGGTAATGTAGCAGTCGCTACAAAAATGTCTCTTATCATTAAAATTTTCATTAACATTTAAACAACTTTATTATTGGGATTAACTATCTTACTTTAAATTATTATTAATAATTTTCTACTTATAATTATTAATCTTAAATGTTTTTGTGTAAACCATACAAAGAGAATAATATCAACAGTCGTTTGACTGAGCTAAGGTAGCCGTTGTGACAACATCCCAGTGCACGCCGTCCCCAGAGCGTCATTTCCTATTGTGATCTGGTGTTGTGCAGAGCTCGTGGCGTAAGTGGAAATAAGGTGTTTTAATTCAGTTAGATCTTACTTAAAAGTATTACGTTCTTCATAGTAGCTCCTAAGCGTATTTTACAAGTGTTGTTTAGCATTTCTAAGATGTCTGGTTAATGGCGTAGCCGTTATAGTGTGTTCTACGTTTCCATTTTATATTCAGCATACATGTGCAGTGTTCAGTATTACATTTTATGTTCAGCACACTTGAACAGTGTTCAGTATTCCATTTGATAGTCAGCATACTTGTGCAGTGTTCAATATTTACATGTATAGTCAGCACAGTGACAGTGTAGTGCTGCCTGGGGTTTCGTAAATAGTTGAGACTTTTTGTGCCAGAAACATTGGTTGTAGCGTCACACGGACGTATTATTAAGTTTACCAGGATTCATATTGATGATCGTTTGCTAAAATTATTACGCCCGATCGCTAACAGAAATCGCGTGTAGTTTCTAATAATATGTCTAACCATTTACGATTTTTGACACAGTTAATTTCTTATCGTGTCTGGCTTATATTGAAATCGAGAGCATAGAGAAGGGTATATTGCTATCATGTTTAATCTGTCCTTATTCTATCATTGAGCTTAAAAAAGAGAAATAAAAACGCGATGGAAATCTGAGAAAGAACTCAGGGTTTCCCCGTAATCGAATTTAGAGCTACTGGGGAACAGCTGTTTGTGGGTTTTCTTGGTGTGTCCTTCCCGAATATTGTCATCCTGCGTCCTTGAATATTTCCAGATTCTCCGACGTCACCAACACCACAAACATCAATCCCTGGGCCTTTAGCCTTATATATTTTCTCATTACGGGCCTTAATTCTAAACTGCCTCCAATTACGGGCACAATTTAATTAGCCTCTCATCTGCTGAATTCAGCGTGCCTTGATCTTATCCGAAAATAGATGAAATATCTTGTACTATCACTGAGCTAAACAGCAATTTTGATGTTCTCAGTTTCACCGAAAGTTGGCTAGATGACTCAACTAAAGACCTAATTCAAATTCAGAACTATAATAGCCATCATTCACTCCGTAGCAACAAACGTGGTGGTGGCATCAGTACGTACATATCTAAACACATATCATCGAAAAACATTATAAGTGCGACTATGAATCGTGAACATATTGAGACTCTATTTATAGAACTAACGAAAAATGGTAAACGGATTGTACTTGGGACTGTATATAGGCCCCCGACAGCTTGCAACATTTCTTTCCTGAAAGAGCTTCAAAGCATAATATCTCAGTTTAACAAATCTCTATACAATGACCTAATAATTTGCGGGGATTTCAACTACGATCTTCTTCAATATGAAAGCTGTGAACAAATCTCAAACTTCATAAATGTTTTTCAGTCTAACTCTTTCCTTCCAATCATCACGAAACCTACGCGTATTACATCCGAATCTGCCACGTTGCTCGATAATATTTTTATGTTAGATCCGACTGATTTTCTTACAGGAATAATAATTTCTGACTTATCTGACCATTTTCCGGTGTTTCTCATCAAGAAGAATGTCTATAGTCCCTGCAACAGCCCACATGCTGAGACTTTTTCATATCGTTGTATAAACGAATATAACTTGGGGACAATGCGAACTGTTCTAGAAGAATTAATGCCATCATTGGACATCTATGAACTAGACAATAATGCGATTAACATTGACCAAGCAATACTAAAACTAACTGAAACTATAACGACCGCATATAACCAATGTTGTCCAATAATCACCCGCACAATTACGCCGAAAAATAGACAAAAACCTTGGATTACTGAAGATATCGTGATCAATATAAAGAAACGTCAAGCATACTTAGCCTTACTATACGAAGGACGAATCTCTAGATTAACGTATAACAGATTCAGGAATCATGTGACAAATCAAATACGAACATCGAAACAAAACTACTTTACGCGCAAATTCACTGACTACAAAACTGATATTAAAAAAACTTGGCGCCTGCTTAATTCATGCTATAGACCGAATAATAACGCTAAAAAAACGATTGAATCCATCGTTCACGAAAATGTAAAATATCATGATAAACAAGATATTGCAACAGTGTTCAACAACTTTTTTATAAATATAGGAAAAAATATAGCCGATAGTGTCGTTAGTGAACCTACAGACCACTTGCAATACATGGACCATGTCCGTGAACACAACTCTTTCTTTTTCCCGCCAACTAACCCCTCCGATGTAATTACATGCATAAACAACTTGAAAAATAAATCAAATGGATTAAATACATTTTCAGCTAAAGTTCTTAAGGCTATTGCTGATATAATAGCACCGTGCATATCTGATATTATCAACCATTCGCTTTCTCAAGGTATCTTCCCCAACTCTCTCAAAACTGCCAGAGTCACCCCTATTTTTAAAAATGGTGATAAAAACTGCGTTAATAATTATAGACCTATCTCTGTTTTACCAATTATGAGCAAAATATTTGAAAAAATTGTGTATAAAAAAGTGTATTCGTATTTTGAACAAAAATCTTTTCTCTATGACGGACAATTCGGTTTTCGTTCTAAGAAATCAACGACACAAGCTGTATTAAATCATTTACAGTACCTTTACTCTAATATAGATGAAGGAAAGCTTGTTTTCTCCGTTTTTCTTGACTTTCGAAAAGCATTCGACTGTGTGGACCATAAGATATTACTCTCGAAACTACACTGTTATGGCATTCGAGGAATTGCCCATGATTGGTTCAAATCATACCTAACAAATCGGAAGCAATACGTTGTCGTTGACGACGCAAAATCGGACCCACAGACAATTAGCCATGGAGTTCCACAAGGGTCTGTCCTAGGGCCTCTCCTATTTCTGATATTTATAAATGATATCAAATCAACAACATTTTTCAAATTCATACTTTTTGCCGATGACAGCACGCTTTCTACGGTCCTTCCGAGCCAAAATCCCGCTATGATTGCGGAGAGCATAAATAATGAACTCCATAAGGTTTCATTATGGCTTAAAGCTAATAAAATAAGCCTCAACATCGAAAAAACAAAGTATATTACATTCTCATACAAGAAAAGCATATCTCTCCCACACATAAAAATTGGCGAAGGTGAAATCGAAGAAACCAACTCATGCAAGTTTCTGGGCATCATAATAGATAAACATCTGACCTTTAAAGAGCACATCGCTAATATTAGTTCTAAATTATCGAAATCCATCGGAATCCTGAATAAAGTTAAAAATTACCTGCCTGAAACAGCTTTACGAATGCTTTACCGAACGCTCATTTCACCATACTTGCAGTACGGAATAGAAGCATGGCACGGAACTGATAAAAATAAAACCAATATAATTTTTACTCTGCAAAAAAGAGCAATCAGAGCGGTAAAGAATCTAGAATATAATGCTCACACAAACGATTCATTTAAAAATTTACAAATACCTAAACTTCCAGATCTCTATAAAATCTCCATTTGTAATTTCATTTACAAAACATTAAGAAATGATGGCGACAATAGCCTGAAACTATTTTTAAGTGCGCAAACTGGTCATCACGACCACTTAACCCGAAATAGAAGTAAATTCATGCTTCCTTATTATTCAAAGGCCCGGTCGCAACACAGTATCCTCTTCGTTGGAACTAAAACTTGGAACTCAATACCTGCGGAGATCCGTGATAGTAATTCTTACAAGTTATTCAAAAGAAATCTCGAGACTCACTTCCTATCAGAATATTAGTCATGTAAGATCACCAAGTCAAATCTTGTCTCCAACATGACTGTTTCCAATAATGAAATTCGCCATGGGTAATATGTAATTCGCCTTCAGTCTGCTGTTAAATCTTTTATCGAATGTACTGTTAAATATAGTCCACATAACCTATATTGTAAAATGAAATATCTGATATCGATTGAATTATCTCACTGATCAGTCTAATGTGAAACTAGGTTAAGTGATTTAGGTTAAACATTAATGTACACCTTAGAATAATGTTGATGGTAGGATGCCCCAGAAGTCGCTGAACTTATTCGGGCCCACAGGTAGCTATATTCAAACTTGTCCATTGTACTAGACTTAAGAAACATTCTACCTCTGTATCTCCTGTGGTAAATAAATTGTTTAAAATTGTTTAAAATTGTTTAATTACTATTCAAACGAAGAGTCATCATCGCCACCAGGCTTTGCACCTGTGATCAAACTCACCTGCTCCAAAATTAAGCAGGCTTTGCCCCCATAAATAGCAATGCACCTTTTGTTGTGCTTGGTTAAAAATTGTCCTCAGTAAACTGAATAACCTGAACACAATACACTTAAGACCTCGTCAACCGGCCGGAGCGACTGCCTCAGGACTGCGATGTATCTTCAGTAAAGATCTGCAGGATCAAGTCTCGGCGATCCTCCCGGCTCCTTCAAATAAAACCATACACAAAAAGCTGAGTTACCCTGGTTCTCATTTGTCCTCTGTTACGTAATCGAAAACCTTCTCGAGATCTTTGTGTTTTTTGTAGTCGGTATCAACGCCAAAAGTCTAACCAACCATCAAACATAAAAGGAGTATGATTTGCTAATTCTGATTTCCAGGCTCTTTAGGTCTTGTTGTCAGTGTCGTCAAGTGTCACATGATGCTCCAGGCTCGGCATCCACATTAGCTTTATAGGCCCACTAATTTCTTATCTTATATATAAGGTGGCAAGGTCAGCACATGCCCAAACTCGTTAGGCCAACTTGTGGTATTCTTCTTCAGGCTAGTTTACTAGCCGGGTCGACTATGAATATCGAAGAACTTTGAATATCAATGCCCGAAGCGAGTGACTGAGGTACCAACGAACCCGACAGGGCGAAAAAAACACAACTAGAAAAAATGCCGTTCTATTATGAATATCACCGACAGTGATGGCACAAGAGAAATAGATTGCTGTCACGTAGTAACCCACCAAGAGACGCCTTGGAGGATGGTCAGGTGACGTGAAATTGCAGCACAGATGGCGGTAGAGTGACTCTAGAGTTCGAAGCGGTGGTAGAGTCCGTAGAGACTATTGCTGGCGGAGCGCCTTCCGTGGGTGTTGTGAAGATCGAAGCCGCTGCGAGAAAACTGGTTGAGCTTTTTCTCCACCTCCTTATATAGGCCCTGGTGAGTGAGGTAACGCGCTGGGCACGCATCCCTATTGGTTGGTGGTTAGGTGGCGCTTAGGCCAATCCAAAAGCCTCCTCGAAATCCGCTGTTGCGTGGGGTGGCCGCTCGCGGCCTGAAGCTTGTGTGGTGGGGTTCAAGCAAACTGCTTGTTGAGACCACCACAAATTGCAATTCTGTCTGCAAGAGATAGTGACGCTTGGAATGAAAGGCAGTTAGTTGTATTCCACACATCATAGGTGTTGGACTTGTGTGTAAATGCGTGTGTTTGCTGATCAGTTCCTTTTTAGGACTTTCATAATTTCTATTATTAAGTATTTATAATTAAGTAACTAGAGTGAGCTGTATTTTGTGTACTTAGATTGTTAAAGTTGGATGACTGTGGACCTTCATCTGCCATTCGGACTTGGTGATGTTTAAAGTTCATGACGACCAAGTGTGTAATTTATATAAGGTTGCCTAAGCATTATACTACCTCTATTTACTCATGTACTCACTCTATCAATGCTATCCGCTTTTTACTTCTAATTCCATTTCCTCTTTTCTCTTTTTTGACCTAAACCTTGATTAAGAGTTACATAGAGCTAGGAGGATATTGTTGGGGTGAGTAATTGTGTTACGGGGACGGTTTGGGGTGAAAAAAAGTCTGTAAGTTCTTGACTGATTTTTCTGAGATATCTACCGTAGGTGTAAATTGTTAGGACTATTTTTTTTCGTGCGTTTTATTCGTAACCATACATGTATATGATTATTTTTGAAAAAACCACGCATAAACATATGTTGCGGAAAATCTTTCTTCTCCTACACATTTGAACTCACAGAACTGGAAAAATATTTTCTAGATAGCTAAATGTCATGTCTAGAGGTCCGGTGCAGAAGTTTTTCGATCATTTGATTTTTTGAATTTTGAGAATTTTTTCCCAAAAACCAACATACTATCTGGAATATACTATCTTTTTCACTTGTCCGAATTATTTTGCTTATAATTTTCAACATGAATTGAAATTAAAAAACTTTTGCACGGGATCTCTAGGTCTCTTCAATCGCTTTTGATTGATAGTCTTGCATCCCTCTACCTTCTAAACTGTGGGAGAAGAACTTTCTCAAAGGTCGTAAAGGTGATTTTTCAGTAGAGCCATTTTTCTAAATTTTTTTTTCTTTCTTCCCCAATTTTTGAACTGAGCCTTATCAGTAATTCTGTACCTTCTTCTGTACCTTCAAAACAGTGGGGAAGGATCAATTCAAAAGTCAATAAATACAAGTTTCAGAACAGCATTTTATTGGCTTGGCTTGGCGATGCTTATAGAGAAGACGGAAAGAGAGTTTGACACAGAGTGTGTCGGGAAGAGAAGGGGTGAAACGGAAAAGGATAGATAGGAAACTGATAGAGATGCGCTTTGCGCATATGATGCTAGTGTTGAGGGTATTTTTTGTATGTAGTTTAGGGGTGGTAGAAGTTAATTACCCGTCAGGGCTTTGTATGGGTGGATCTTTAGTTAGTTAGCATCTTTAGTACTGGACGTGGGTGGGTAGGCTTGCCTATTGGTTAAGTCTCCTCTAACACAAAATTTCGCAGGAGTCGGTGCTGGTCCGTCGAGTCCGTCCGTCCGTTCGTCGGTCGTTAGTGTCGTGTTAAGTGTATTTTGGTCTCGGGTTGGGTGCTAGTGTTTTCATTTTTGAGCTCTGGAATTGTTTGTGTGGTATTTGTGGAGTGTCTTGCGGGAATGTGAGTTGTTTGTAGAGTTGTGGGTACATGTCGTGAATGTCTTGCCAGATTCTTTTAGCGTGTTTGTGGAGTGTATTGTTGATTGGTTGCAAGTTAGCTCGGCGATGTAGTTGTGCAGAGGTGGAGATATCTTGCCATTCTGAATTTGTTTTGTATCTCGTGGCTCGGTTTTGTACACGCTGGAGTGTTGAGACAGATGTTGGTGGAAGTGTGTGTTGGGGAATGGCTGGGTAGATGAGAGTGGATCTTACTAGAGCGATGTAGAGTTGGCGTTTTACTTCTAGGTTCAGGTGTTTGAATCGGTAAAGGCGTGAGAGGTTTTGGTGTGCTAATGCTGCTCGTTGTCTGGTGTGGGGTGCATATCCGGTTGTGCTGATTGTGAGTCCCAGAACTTTGCCTGAGTTTGAGTAGGGGTGTGGGGTGTTGTTGATGTGCACTGTTGGGTTTTTGCGGCGGCTGATAGCAATTATTTTGAATTTGTTTGCATTGGTTTGGATTTTCCATTTTCGTCCGTAATCGTTGATTTGGGCGATGGCTCGTGTTGTTAGAAGAGCTGCCATGTTATATGAATGGTTAGCGGATGTAATTTGTGTGATGTCGTCTGCAAAAGCTATGTAGTCAGTGTTGGGTATTGGTGGGGGAAGGTCGTGTGTGAAGTAGTTGTACAGGGTTGGGGAGAGGACTGCTCCCTGGGGGACTCCTGACTTGATTGAGAAGGGTGGCCAGTGTAGTTTGCGATTCGTATGGCTGCGGTGCGGTTAGTGATGAAGCTATACAGAATTTTTGTGAATAGGGGGTGAACTTGTAGCTGTGACAGTTTGAATTTGAGTATTGTGTGCCTGACTTTGTCGAAAGCCTTGCTTACATTTCGTAGAATGATGTCTGTTTTGTTTCTCTGTGTTTGTTTAATGTGGAGAGTCTCGTGAATCCGTGTTGGCGGATGTTGTAGATGTTATTGATTGTTAGATGGTCTGTTAGCCTGTAGGTTAATATGTTGTCTGGCAGCTTAGCGTGGGTGTCGAGTAGGGAGATGGGGCGGTAATTTTGCACCTCGTGTTGGGAGGTGGAGGGCTTCGGTAGAAAGATCATTATTGCGTGTTTCAGTTTGTTTGGGAAATAACCCGCTGAGATGGCGTTGTTATATATGTACAGAAGGTACTGGAGCATGTTTTGCGGAAAGTGTTTAAGGTGGTGTGTGGTTATTTTGGTTGGTCCTGGAGCTTTTTGGGAAAACGTTCGAAGTGCGTTTTTGAGTTCTTCGATTGTGATTGCTGGGTAGTGGAAATTGTGAAGGCGGGAAGTGTCTCCTGTCTCGTGTGGTTCGTTTTGGGGAGCGATGTCGTTCATTTGTGTTTCTATGGTGTGTATGTGTTCAGCGTCGAAATCGTTGATGGGGTCATCAATACCTGAGTATATGTTTGACCAGTGTTGTCGGAACAAAGGTTCCTTGGATTGTGGTGAGTGGTAAAAGATGCCGTCTTTTTTTATGTAGGGGGTGCTTTGTTTTTTATTGTTGCCTGACATACGTTTGATGGCGGACCAGAATTGTTTGGGATTGTCCATCTTTTTGATGTTAGCGATAGTATTGTTCCATGTCGCCGAGTAGATACGTTGATATGCTGTTTTTATCTGTTGTCTGAGGCTGAGGAGTTCTCTGTATAGGTGGGGTGAGTGGCCGTGTCGATGGAGATGGTCGTAAATGTGTTTGTGTCTTGTTTGAAGGACGAGTATGGCATGATTGGGTTTGATGCCTGGTGTGGTTCTGTGTGTGATAGTTGGTATAGATTGGTAGGAGGCTTCGTTGATGTTGGATTCCCATGTGATTAGGTGGTTGTCTATGTCCTCTAGTGTAGGGCTCAGGTCTTGCGGTATTGTGTGTTCAGCGATAAGGTTGCGGTATAGTTCCCAGTTTGCATTGTGGAAGGAGGGTCGTGGGCGGATGGGAATTTGTATAGGGTTGCTGATATTGTAGCTATGATGGGGATGTGGTCGGAAGGTGTTAGTGGACCTGGTTCGAGTATGATGTTGTGGAATGTTTGCGTGTTAGTTAGTACGATGTCTGGGCTAATACAAGCGCGGTGAGTGATTATCGTGGGGAAATTAGGGCCGATATGGAGACATTTGTTCCTATCTATTAGTGAGTGGATTTGTCTCCCCTTCCTGTTTGCGTATGTGTATCCGAAAGTGGGGTTTATGGCATTCATGTCGGCTAGGAGGTAAGTGGGGTGTTTTCGATTAAAGAGAGTGTGCATGTCAATGTAGTTGATGTAGTCAATGCGCGGAGGTATGTAGGTTGTGGCAAGTGTGATTGGGCCTTGTGGTGTTTCAACTGTGATGGCCAACATATCTGTGTGAAAGGTATCGTGAAGCTTGAATGGGAGGTCTTTCCGAATTGCTATTGCTACTCCAGCGTGATTTTCATTTGCTTTGTTTGTGGTATATGTGTTGTAGTTCCAAATTTTGATGGGGGTGTCGTTTCGCATGCAGTGCGAGTTTAGTTGAATTATGTGTGGCTTGTATTGACGGTATATGTTGCATAGTGCGATTTTGTTATTTTGCCAGTGTTGGACGTTGTGTTGGATGACGGTTAGTGTTTTGTTCATATTGTGTGTATCCATTATGGAGTCGAGTATTTGGGTTTCTTATAGAGGGCGTCAAGTTTTGAGCATGTGTCCAGCATGACGAAATGATCGTGTCGGATTGTGGTTTTGGGTGCGTCTTCGAGGTTGAAGTGGAAGTCAATGATTTCTTTCCAGATGTTGTCCAGGTTTGCATGTGCGACACCGATTTTGAGGCCGGGAGGTTTTGCGGTTAGTTCATCTACTATCTGATCGTTGGTGGGTTTGCTTGGAATATGCTGTGAGTGCGTGTCGCTGCGGAAGAGTGTAACATGGATTGTGTCATCGTGTCCAGGGGATTCTTCCGAGGATGGTTGTCTTTTTTCTTCCGTTGTTTGGTTTTCTTTTTCGGTCTGGACTGCGTTCTCCAATTTTCTTTCAAGTTGTCGTCGCTGGTTGCGTCCTGGGTTGAGTTCTCTTCTGTTGAGTGGTGGCTTGTGTCCATTTCGTCTTCGTTGGGGTCGGTGCTTGCTTGTTTGGCAGGTGCCTCCGTTGTGTCTGCTTGGGGTTGTTTGTGGGGTTCGATAAACATGTTGAAGATTTTTTGGGAATCGCGATCGGGAACTTGGTGCTCACGTCGTAATTGTCTTTAAGGGATTTCGATATGATTGATCCGAAATCTTCTTTTTGTGTGAGGTTTGCGATGTGTGCCTCAATGATGATAGCGGCCAATTTTATATGCATCTCGCTGGTGAGTGTGAGTGTATGTTCTGTTTTTGCAGTTTGTTGGATGGCCGTTTTTGCGATTTCGATGTATGTGTTTTGCGTTTGGTCTGTTTTTTGTAGTTCATCGTTTTTCTTGCGGATAGCTTCTTTCCTGTATGGGCAAGAAGCTGCAAGGGTGCGGTGGTTTCCTTGGCAGTTGAGGCACTTCTAGTGCGTTGATTTACACTGTTGGTAGGTGTGGTCGTGTGCAGCGCATTCAGAGCAGTTTGGTGTCTTGACAATGCATTGATGTGTAGAGTGGTTCTCAATTTTGTATCATTTGAAGCAGATCCGTAGGTGAGTGTATTTTTCAAGTTTCATTTGCGATGGTGTGATCTTTGTGTTGAACATGAGGAGCCCATTCTAGAGAGCGCGCTGTGTCATGGCAGTGTCGGTGAAGGTTATTTTGATCACGTGTGTGTAGTTTTTGATTTTGTTTATTTCCAGGATTTTTGTCCATTGTTGCACTCGTGTTATTTCTTCCTGTATTTCCTGCGGTTGGCGTTCGCCGATGCTGCTGTCCAGTTGTCTTATGAAGATGGTTCTTTTGGCTCGAAGATCGGGGGGGATGATGGGTTTCAGATTTATTTTCTGGAAGTGTGTGGTGGCTTTGTCCGAGGTCAGTTTATCAATGACAGTGATGTCATCAGTTATGGCGTAGAATCCGCTTGAGTTGCTGGTGAGTCGTATGAGAGGGGCTTCCAAGTGTTCGAATGTAGTTTCAAAGACTGGTTGTCGGTCTGTATGTTGGCTGGGGTCGATCTTGCGGAGTTGGACTTTGTAGGGTGTGTTGGATTTTTTTGCAGGCTGTGCTGGGATGGTTGTGGTAGTTTGCTTGGTCGTTCGTGGTTGAGTGTTGTTGCCAGGGATGGCGTTGGTGCGTGTGTTGGTGTTATGTTGCATAGTGTTAGGTCTTATAAGGGTGGGTGTTGGTAGTATGCCGCGGAAAAACTGGCTATAGCCAGCTCTCCATACACCTCGACTACCTTGATGGGGAAGCATGGTGTTAGTCCTAAGTGTTGGTGTATAGTCTCAGGCGTCGGATTTGTCCGGAAGGCGGCTGGTGCCCTACTTGAACGGCTCTTTATATAGGCCTTGCTGGAGCCCCACTCTGGCCGTCCAGGTCTCTGATTGGTCGAGACAAGGTGCCGCTTGTCACCGTCTAGGCTTGTGCTAAACTTACGAAGGTTTCTATCGACGTTGCCTGACTGTTCGAGGCAGGCTGCTTATATAGCTTTATCCGGCACCCCAGCGCCAAACTTGAGCTCTGTTTATTGGTCGGTTAGTACTGGCGCTTCGAGGCTGTGAGGTGGCGCTTTTAAGCTTGTGTGGTGGTGTGTGTTCATTAAACCACAGGTGCCCCCCCCCCCCCGTTGTTTTTTTAAGTTTCCGAGTATCTCAGTGGAGGTTTGATTCTTCTTCCGTACTTAGTTATGGTTCCTTGTTCAGGAGCCACCACCGCCTGGGGAAAGGGAACTCCATCGTAGAGATCGTGTACTTTCGCGCTTGTTGGTTCCACGTGCTCCGTTTCTGTTTCGCTGCTGTCGGGTTGGTGCGCTGCTTTCACCCTGTCAATCGTTATATTGGTAGGTTTTCCTCGTATGTCTAAGGTGAAGTACTTCAGGGTCCTTTCTAGAACGCGAAAAGGGCCATCGTACGGTCTTTGCAATGGTTTTCTGACCCCTCCATGTTTAACGAAAACGTTGGTCGCAGTTAGCAAGGTGTTTGGGACATTGACATTTGTAGGCCCTTGCTGTCTTGGGAGTACTGGCTGTAATCGTGTCATTGTCTCTTGTAGCCTTTGCAGGAATTCTCCCGCTGGTAGAGTTTCGTTCTTCAATGCGGGTAGTTCTCCGGTGAGGCGTAGCGTCTGCCCGTACACCATTTCGGCCGGCGAAATGTTAGCATCTGAGCGTGGTGTGGCTCTGATGTTAAGAAGTATGAGAGGCAAGGCGTCCACCCAGTTCGCGTCGGTGACAGTGGCTTTCAAAGCTTCTTTCAATCGCCGGTGTAATCTTTCCACCAAGCCGTTGATTTGTGGATGGTAGGCTGTAGTTCGGTGTCGCTTTGTGCCCAACGCTGCTAGGAGGTTCTTCCACAGAGTCGATTCAAACTGTACACCTTGATCCGTAATGATCATCGTCGGAACTGCAAATGAAGACACCCAGCCCTGGAGAAAAGCGCGGGCCGACGTTTCTGCCATACAATCTATCATTGGTATAGCCGTGCACCATCTTGTGAAACGATCAATGCACGTAAGAAGATACCGGAAATTCTGCGATACGGGCAACGGCCCGACAATGTCCACGTGTATGTTTTGGAATCGTTCATTTGGAACTGGCATTTTTCAAAGTGGACTTGTGACGTACTTCGTAATCTTGCTCGATTGGCACGGGATACATTCACGTGTCCACTTGCCGACATCTTTGTTGAGGCCGGGCCAGATTACCCGGTGTCTCAGGAGGTCCCGCGTAGCTTGAATGCCAGGATGACTGGCTCCGTGAAAATGCGTGAATATTGTCTTTCGGCAAATCTTGGGGATGTATGGCCTCTCCTGGCCTGTGGACACGTCGCACCACACGGATATTTTGCTGCCGTGTGTGTTGATAGGTCGTATCTTCAGAGCACTCTTTGATGCTGGATTCAGTAGCTCTTCTAATTCTTGATCTTCATTCTGTTCCCTTATTATTTCCTCGTAGTCGATTGAAGGTTCTTTTGGTAGGATTGCTGACACCCTACGCGATAGCGCGTCCGCTACAGTGTTGGTGGTGCCACTGATGTGGTTGATCTCACAGTCGAACTACGAGAGATACGACAGTTGCCTGGCCACGCGTGGATTGCTGCCCTCTGTAGATTTGCGAAGAGCGAAGCAAAGTGGTCGGTGATCCGTTTTGATCCCAAAACTCCGGCCCTCTAAGAAATGTTCAAAGTGTTGGACTGCTAAGAAGATAGCCATTAACTCCCGGTCGTAGGTGCTGTATTTGCGTTGCGTGTCGTCCAACTTCTTTGAAAAGATGGTGGTAGTTGCTCTCCTTCGATTTCCTGTTGTAATACGGCCCCCACCGCGGTGGCAGAGGCGTCCGTAACTAGGATTGTCCTGCCTTCTGGAGCTGGGTGCGCTAACATGGTGAGCTGGGAAATCTCGTTCTTCAATCTCACAAAAGCTGCATCTTGTTCCGGAGTCCAATTGATGATTTTCTTCGAGTTCTGTGAGTAGCCTTTCGTTAGTTCAGTGAGGGATTGCATTTTTTCTGCCGCAGCTGGGAGAAATCGATGATAGTAATTGACGATTTCCAGAACCTGTCTAAGTTTTTTTTATCGTCGACGGTCATGGGAAGTTGCAGATGGCTTCTATTTTCTGTAGAAGCGGCGAGATCCCCCGAGCTGACACTCTATGCCCGAGGAAGTCTAGTTCGGGCACTCCAAAAATGCATTTTGCTGGGTGCACTTGTAGTCCCTCTTCTCGCAGACGACGGAACAGTTGCCTTTAAGTGATCTTTATGCTCCTTGGCGGACGAAGATGCTATCAGCACGTCAGCTATATACGCCGTGACAAAAACCATGTCTCTGGTGATCGCATCGATGTAACGCTGGAACGTTTGAGCAGCATTACGGAGTCCGAAAGACATTACAGTGTACTCGTACAAGCCGAACGGCGTGGTGATGTCCGTTTTCTGGAGGTCTTCGGCTTTCACCGGTATCTGGTGATAGGCCTTTCCGAGGTCAATTTTTGAGAAAATTGTCTTCTTGTGCAGCTTGTAGAGGAAGTCTTGGCAGTGTGGAATGGGGTAACGATCGGGCTTCGTAACTGCATTTAGTCGCCTGTAGTTCCCGCAAATTCTCCAAGCCCCGGGTTCGGACGACTTAGGGACCATATGCATAGGAGACGCCCAGGCGCTTTTTGATGGTCTGATGATGCCGTGATCTAACATTTTTTTGAACTCTCCTCGAGCTGCTTAGAGTTTTTCTGGAGGGAGTCTCTGAAATCTCGCATACACCGGGGGGCCGACCGTTTCGATGTGATGTTCAACCTCTTTTCTTCCTTGCTGAGGAGTGCGTTCGTGTGACGCCAGTATCTCGGGGAACTCCTTGAAAATGTCGTTGAACTCCGGCGATGCTTGATGATTGATCCTGTGAATTTTTGCGCTACTCAAGTTTGCTCGCTCACAAGGAACTTCAGTGTGTGAGGTTTGGATGTACAATCTTGCGTTTGCTGCGTCGACGTTTATTTTGTTCGCGTGTAGGAAATCAATGCCTATAATAGGTTAACCAACATTGGCCACTACAAAATCCCATCTCACAAACAATTGAGGGGCGAGCTGAATGTTCCTTCCTGCCGTCCCGTATGAGGCTATTGGAGTATTGTTAGCTGCTATCAGATCGTAGGACGGGGGTCTGGTCGAACTTTTTCCGTCGGGCGGGATTAGACTGACCGCCGAGCCAGTATCGACCAGATATCGGACATTGTTCGCGTCTTTAACGTACAACAGCTCGCCTGATGTTGCCTGCGCGAAAGATGGGGCGCCTACCATCCTCCGCGGCCGTCGTTTCCCGCAAAGCTGCATGGTTGCCTGCGAATTGGAAAATTTCCTACCGGTAATGAGGCATGTTTCCACGAATTTGGAGGAATTGGGAACACCATTGCCCACCATCATAGTGGCGGGTGATTTCAATTTCCCCTCAATGTGCTGGTCGACGAACCATCTCTATGGGGGCTCGAGAGAGTTGAGGGCTCAGGCGACTCAGCTTGCCGAGTTTATGGAGAGATTCGCCCTGGAGCAATATGTAGTGCTCCCGACTCGGCAAGATAACCTCCTCGACCTCTTCCTGACGAATAATGACGAAGTGGCGAGGGAAATTCGGGTAGAGGACACTGCTATGTCGGACCATAGGCTGCTGATAATAACTGCGGATATAGGTTGCGATGGTTCTTGCCCACGAGGCAACCGAAGCAATGTTGGACTGGGATCGCTAAATTTTATGAGCGATGCGACAGATTGGGACAGCATACGTGAAGAACTGGCGGCCGTAGACTGGGTCCTCTTAACACTCAGTTTGACCGTACAGGAAATATATGAAGTGTTGTTGAAGACAATCACGGATATCTGCACGAAACACACACCAGCGAGGAGGGTAAGGTCGAAAAGACTTGTCCCCAGAGATCGCGGGATCTTGATGAAGAAGCGAAAACGACTACTGAAACAGCTGATGGGAGCATCCAGGCCGGCGGCGAGGCAGCAGATTACGGAAAGAGCTTTGGATTTAGTGAACCAACTAATGAGATCTCACGACGCCGAGACCTAAGCTGAGGAAGTAAGGGCGGTTGATGCGATAAGGACTAATTCTAAATACTTCTACGCCTTCGTAATGGCTAAAGCTGGAACCAAGTCACAAATAGGACCGTTCCGCTTGGAAGGCAACCTCATAGGCGATCCCAACCAAAGAAGTGAAGTGCTTAGGGAGCAGTATGAGTCTGTGTTCAGCGCGCCAACCTACACAAATCTGGAGGACCTACTGTCAGAGCCCCTTCAGTATCAAAACAACAACCACCTCAGCAGTGTGTCGTTCACTGAGGCGGAACTGGCTGAATGTATGGACGAGCTGTCGCCCACATCTGCACCGGGGCCAGACCATGTACCGGCTGTTCTTCTTAAGAAATGTCAGGACCAACTTAAGACACCCCTATGGATCATGTGGAAACTCTCGATGGACACCGGAGATATCCCGGATCAGTTGAAGTTGGGAATTGTCACACCCATATTCAAGGGTGGGGAAAAGCACCTACCTAAAAACTACAGACCAGTAACATTGACATCCCACATCATCAAAGTATTCGAGAAGGTGATCGTGAGGAAGATGGCGAGGTTTCTGGAGGATTCCGGCAGACTGAATAGATCACAGCATGGGTTCCGTAAGGGAAGGTCCTGCCTCTCGCAATTGCAGGAACATCAAAGAACCATCACCGAGGCTTTGGGAAACGGCCGCGCAGTGGACGTTGTCTATCTCGATTTCGCAAAGGCCTTCGATAAGGTGGACCACGGCATACTGCTTGGTAAGCTCAAGGTCCAGCACATAGGAGGCCGGCTGCTGACGTGGTTGGCTCACTTCCTGACAGACAGAAGGTAGAGGATAGCTGTGGATGGATGTCTCTCGTCGGAGTCTTTGGTAGTGAGCGGCGTGTCACAGGGATCAGTGCTCGGACCACTGCTGTTTCTGGGCCATATATCGGACGTGGACGCCGACCTCCAATGTTCCCGTGCATCCTCCTTCGCAGACGACACGAGGTTGATGGTGGAGATAACCGATACGGAGGACTGCAGAGGGATGCAGAGTGACCTGGAGCGGATATACCGGTGGGCCCAGGTAAACAACATGCAGTTCAACGAAGCTAAATTTGAACTGATAAGGTATGGAAGTCACCCAAATGATACCTTCTCCTACGTAACAGAGGGAGGACTGGACATAGAAAGAAAACCCTCTCTTCGAGACCTGGGCGTCATCG
Organism: Morinoia aosen; assembly: GCA_030386875.1. Lineage (NCBI taxonomy): Eukaryota > Metazoa > Arthropoda > Malacostraca > Amphipoda > Talitridae > Morinoia > Morinoia aosen. The sequence continues at coordinate 28,888,285 of CM059573.1, forward strand.
TTGAAGATACTGGGGCCTTCCGTGAGCACATTGACCTGATTGTGAGCAGATGCAGGCGGCAGATGGGATGGGTGTGGAGAGTATTCCGCACAAGAGAGACCGTGCCCATGCTGACGCTTTACAAAGCACTCGTCCTTCCCTTGGCCGAGTATTGCTGCCAGCTCTGGAACCCGGGAGCCTGGGCTGACATTGTCAAGCTTGAGGGAGTCCAGAGGTCCTTCACGGAGAGGATCTCGGAAGTAAGGCACCTAGACTATTGGCAACGATTGAAACATCTCACCCTTTACTCCCTCCAAAGAAGGCGAGAGAGATACACTATTATCTACACCTGGAAGATTGTGAGAGGGCTGGTCCCCAACTTTGTGGAGGATGGTTTGAAGCTGAAAACCAAGCAGCACGTGCGTTTTGGGATGCAATGTGTCGTGCCGGAGTTCAACAACAGAGCTGCGGCCAGCATTCGCGCAAGGCATGAACGGTCGTTCTCCGTGATGGGCCCACGACTCTTTAACTGTCTCCCAGCCGAGCTGCGCGGGTTTAAGGGGTCAGCTGAAAGCTTCAAACAAAAATTGGACATGTTCTTGAGATTGATTCCGGACAAGCCACCTCTACCACATTACCACCAGACCGCCTCTGGCAACAGCATCTTGCAGCAGCTTGCCGACCGGAGAGCGCGAGACCTGTAGGAGGCGTGGCGGCACGAGGGCGCCGCAACGCGTGGCCCGGGCGGACGACCCGAACTCAACCTCAGGAACCTCAGGTTGCGTGCACTTTCTTGCCCGATCGCCAAAGGTACGGTGGTAGTAGCAGTAAACTTGTTCGAACCTGCTTCCTTTGTTAGCGTTTTGGCCGTTTCTGGGCGCTGGGGCTTGGTTCCGCCAATTGTCTGCTTGGTGGACATTTTCTTGCGGGCGTAACGCCTTTCCTAACATTTCTTTGAGTTCGGCTATCTCCTTCATAGCTACGTCGAATTCAGATCTCGACACTGTCGGAGCCGGTGCTAGCTTGACAGCGTTTACGGTGACGGGCTCGGCAGTTGAGGACCGACATGCGGATTGCCTTGCTGTGACCTAATCGGCAATCTCCCTGTACTCTTCGTCCGTTTTCCCTCTTCCTAAAGCTTCAATCAGTGGCTGCGCTTCCATTGACAATTTGGAAAGATGCATCGAGCGAATGACTGACGGGGGTAGCGGAGCCTGTCTACAGTTGTTGAGGCGCGTCATTTCCAGGAGTGACTCGGAGGGCGTATTGTCTCCCAGCGTTATTTTAACGATGGCGTTGTAGTTTGTTTCTTCGTCGTGACGCACGAAACGTTGCGTCAACGCCTCCTTTAATGCGTCGTATTTACCGTGTGCCGGAGGGTTCAGTAGTATCTCTTGTACTCCGGATACAATGTGCGTGAGTAGTCCTCCTAGAAGTGCCCCGAACTTCGAAGCGTCGTCCAGGTTCGGGATTTGTGCGAGAAAAACATCGCAGTGGAGGAGCCATCCTTTGATGTCACCACTGAAGGCGGGTAACCGGACATCTCTCCCAGCCATGCTTCCACCTGCCGGATCACTCTGGGGTCACCAGTGTAGTGTTCTTCCTCAGGCTGCTTTAAACTCCGGGCAGACTATGTAAACCTTTAGACTTTGTATATCTATGCCCGAAGCGAGTGCCTGGGTACAAACGAACCCGGCAGGGTAAGGAAAACGCAACTGGAATTAATGCCGTATTATTGAGAGGATCGCCTATAATGGTGGCACACGACGGAATATTACAGCCGGGTAATACAGCAATCGAGGACGTCTTGGCGGGCCGACGGTTGTCGGGGAGGCGCAGTGTGGTTGTAGGACGAGAGCAGACCGTTGAGGCGGCTACTGACCGAGAGTCTCCGACCAAGGAGTATCAGAGGCGCTAGCAGGGAACTGGCTTGAGTCGAGGGAGCGACGAGGCGTGGCGGCTGGCAGTCGAGGCGGCGGTGAGAGTAGCAGAGGTGGTGCTTGCGGAGCGTCGAGACTTTTTTGTAACCATCAGGGACGCTGCGAGTGTACTGAAGCAGCGCTTGCCGCGCGGCTGTTTATATAGGCCTTGCTGGAGCCCCACTCTGGCCGTCCAGGTCTCTGATTGGTCGAGACGGAGGTGCCGCTTGTCACCGTCTTAGCTTGTGCTAAACTTACGAAGGTTTCTATCGACGTTGCCTGACTGTTCGAGGCAGGCTGCTCCTAAAGCTTGGTCCGGTACTCCAGCGCCAAACTTGAGCTCATATTATTGGTCGTTTAGTACTGGCGCTGGCACCAGTGAAAACCGTCTAAGAAGCATCTAACCTTCAACAACGACCTTCTCACTACCAAGATATCACAACAGCAGCCGACTTCCTACCTCGCTTGCCGAGCCATAGCCTCCCAAGCGGGTGTGAGTAGCCTTCTCTTATTTAGCTCTTACGTTTACCGACCGTTGAGCGTCACCGGAAGGTGGTAGAGTCTGGTGTACCGAAAGGCCCCAGACCAACTAGGCAAATCCCATTATATTAGGGGGGAGCGGGTACAAGTAGGGCACCGGCCGCCTTCCGGACAAATCCGACGCCTGAGACTATACACCAACACTTAGGACTAACACCATGCTTTCCCACCAAGGAAGTCGTGGTCCATGGAGAGCTGGCTATAGCCAGTTTTCCCGCGCCATACTACCAACACCCACCCATATAAGACCTAACACTACGCAACATAACACCAACACACGCACCAATGCCATCCCTGGCAACAACACTCAACCACGAACGACCAAGCAAACTACCACAACTATCCCAGCACAGCCTGCCAAAAAATCCAACACTACCTACAAAGTCCAACTCCGCAAGATCGACCCCAGCCAAGATACAAACCGACAACAAGTCTTCGAAACTGCATTCAAACACTTGAAAGCCCCTCTCATACGACTCACCAGCAACTCAAGCGGATTCTACGCCATAACTGATGACATCACTGCCATTGATAAACTGACCTCGGACAAAGCCACCAAACACTTTCAGAAAATAAATCTGAAACCGATCATCCCCCCAGATCTCAGAGCCAAAAGAACCATATTCATCAGACAACTGGACAGCAGCATTGGCCAACGCCAACCGCAATAAATACAGGAAGAAATAACACGAGTGCAACAATGGGCAAAAATCATGGAAATAAACAAAATCGAAAATTATACATACGTTATCGAAGTAACCTTCACCGACACTGCCATGACACAGCGCTCTCTCCAGAATGGGCTCCTCATGTTCAACACAAAGATCACACAATCGCAAATGGAACTAGAAAAATACATTCACCTACGGATCTGCTTCAAATGCTATAAAATCGAGGACCACTCTACACATCAATGCACTGTCAAGACACCAAACTGCTCTGAATGTGCTGCTCACGACCACACCTACCAACAGTGCAATTCACCGCACAAGAAGTGCCTCAACTGCCAAGGAAACCACCGAACCCTCGCAGCTTCTTGCCCATACAGGAAAGAAGCTATCCGCAAGAAGAACAAAGAACTCCAAAAAAAAGAAACCGACCAAACCAAGTGCACATACATTGAAATTGCAAAACGGCCATCCAACAAACTGCAAAAACAGAACATACACTCACACTCACCAGCGAGATGCATATAAAACTGGCCGCTATCATCATCGAGGCCCACATCGCAGGCCTTACATAGGGAGGGGATTTCGGATCAATCTTGTCGAAGTCCCTCAAAGAAAATTACGACGTGGACACCCAGTTCCCCAATCGCGATTCACAAAAAATATTCCACATGTTCATTGAACAAAACAAACAACCCCAAGCAGAAACAACGGAAACACCTGCAAATCAAGCAAGCACCGACCCCAACGAAGACGAAATGGACACAAGCTACCAATCAACAGAAGAGAACTCAACCCAGGACGAAACCAGCGACGACAACTTGAAAGAAAACTGGAGAACGAAGTCCAGCCCGAAGAAGAAAACAAAAAAAAACGGAAATAGAAGAGACAACCATCCTCTGAAGAATCTCCTGGACACGATGAAATAGAGGTTTCACTATTCCGCAGAGACACGAACTCACAGCATATTTCAAGCAAACCCACCAACCATCAGATAGTAGAAGAACTAACAAAAAAACCTCCTGGCCTCAAATCGCTGTCGCACACCCACACCCGGACAAAATCTGGAAAGAAATCATTGACGGCCAATTCAACCTCGAAGAGGCACCCATAGGCACAATCTCACACAAACATTTCGACATGATGAACACATGCTCAAAACCTGACACCCCCCACAAGAAACCCAAACACTCGACTCCATAATGGATACACACAATATGAACAAAACACTAACCGTCATCCAACACAACGTCCAACACTGGTAAAATAATAAAATCGCACTGTGCAACATCTACCGTCAATACAATCCACACATAATTCTGCTAAACTCGCACTGCATGCGTAACGACACCCCCATCAAAATTTGGAATCACAACACATATACCACAAACAGAACAAATGAAAATCACGCTGGAGTAGCAATAGCAATTCGCAAAGACCTCCCATTCAAGCTTCACGATACGTTTCACACAGATATGTTGGCCATCACAGTAGAAACACCACAAGGCCCAATCACACTTGCCACAACCTACATACCTCCACGCATTAATTACATAAACTACATCGACATGCACACTCTCTTTAACCGAAAACACCCCACTTACCTCATAGCCGACATGAATGCCATACACCCCACCTTTGGATACACATACGCAAACAGGAAGGGGAGACAAGTCCACTCACTAATAGACAGGAACAAATGTCTCCACATAGGCCCTAATTTCCCCACGATAATCACTCACCGCGCTTGTATTAGCCCAGACATCGTACTAACTAACACGCAAACATTCCACAATATCATACTCGAACCAGGTCCACTAACACCTTCCGACCACATCCCCATCATAGCTACAATATCAGCCAACCCAATACAAATTCCCATCCGCCCACGACCCTCCTTCCACAATGCAAACTGGGAACTATACCGCAACCTTCTCGCTGAACACACAATACCGCAAGACTTAAGCCCTACACTAGAGGACATAGACAACCACCTAATCACATGGGAATCCCACATCAACGAAGCCTCCAACCAATCTATTCCAACTATCACACACAGAACCACACCAGGCATCAAACCCACTCATGCCATACTCGTCCTTCAAACGAGACACAAACACATTTACGACCATCTCCAACGACACGGCCACTCACTCCACCTATACAGAGAACTCCTCAGCCTCAGACAACAGATAAAAACTGCATGTCAACGTATCTACTCGGCAACATGGAACAACACCATCGCTAACATCAAAAAGATGGACAATCCCAAACAGTTCTGGTCCGCAATCAAACGTAGGTCAGGCAACAATAAAAAACAAAGCACCCCCTACATTAAAGAAGGCGGCATCATTTACCACTCACCACAATCCAAGGAACCTTTGTTCCGACAACACTGGTCAAACATATACTCGTGTATTGATGAGCCCAACAATGATTTCGACGTTGAACACATACACACCATAGAAACACAAATGAGCGACATCGCTCACCAAAACGAACCACACGAGACAGGAGACACTTCCCGCCTTCACAATTTCCACTACCCAGCAATCACAATCGAAGAACTCAAAAACGCACTTCGGACGTTTTCCCAAAAAGCTCCAGGACCAACTAAAATAACCACACACCACCTCAAACACCGCAAAACATGCTCCAGTACCTTCTCTACATATATAACAACGCCCTCTCAGCGGGTTATTTCCCAAACAAACTGAAACACGCAATAATGATCTTTTTACCGAAGCCCTCCACCTCCCAACACGAGGTGCAAAATTACCGCCCCATCTCCCTACTCGACACCCACGCTAAGTTCCTAGACAAGATATTAACCTACAGGTTAACAGACCACCTAACCATCAATAACATCTACAACAGCCGCCAACACGGATTTCGTCACGGAAGAGGTACACACACCGCACTTGCCACGCTACACGATACTCTCCACATTGAACAAACACAAAGAAACAAAACAGACATAATTCTACAAGATGTAAGCAAGGCCTTCGACAAAGTCTGGCACACAGGACTCAAATTCAAACTGTCACAGCTACAAATTCACCCCCTATTCACAAAAATCCTGTATAGCTTCATCACCAACCGCACCGCAGTCATACGAATCGCAAACTACACTGGCCCACCCTTCTCCATCAAGTCAGGTGTCCCCCAGGGAGCAGTTCTCTCCCCAACACTGTACAACTACTTCACACACGACCTTCCCCCACCAATACCCAATACTGACTACATAGCTTTTGCAGACGACACCACACAAATTACATCCCATTACCATTCATATAACATGGCAGCTCTTCTAACAACACGAGCCATCGCTCAAATCAACGATTACGAACGAAAATGGAAAATCCAAACCAATGCAAACAAATTCAAAATAATCGCCATCAGCCGTCGCAAACACCCAGCAGTGCACATCAACAACACCCCACACCCCTACACAAACTCAGGCAAAGTTCTGGGCCTCACAATCAGCACAACCGGATATGCACCCCACACCAGACAACGAGCAGCATTAGCAAACCAAAACCTGTCACGCCTTTACCGATTCAAACACCTGAACCTATAAGTAAAACGCCAGCTCTACATAGCTCTAGTAAGATCCACTCTCATCTACCCAGCCATTCCCCTACACACACTTCCACCAACATCTATATCAACACTCCAGCGCGTACAAAACCGAGCCACGAGATACATAACAAATTCAGAATGGCAAGATTTCTCCACCTCTGCTTAACTACATCGCCGAGCAAACTTGCAACCAATCGACATTACACTCCACAAACACGCAAAAAGAATCTGGCAAAATATTCACGACACGCACCCACAACTCTAATTACAACTCACATTCCCGCAAGACACTCCGCAAATACCGCACAAATAATTCCAGAGCTCAAAAATGAGAACACTCGCACCCCAACCGAGACCAAAATACACTTAACACGACTCTAACGACGGACGGACGGACAGACTCGACTGACCAGCACCGACTCAAGCGAATATTTTGTGATAAAGGAGACTTAACCAATACGGCAAGCCTACCCACCCACGTCCGGCACTAATGATGCCTACTAACTAAAGATCCACCCATACAAAGCCCTGACGGGTAATTAACTTCTACCACCCTTAAACTACCTACAAAAAATACCCTCAACACTAGCATCATATGCGCAAAGCGCATCTCTATCGTTTTCCTACCCATCCTTTTCCGCTTTACCCCTTCTCTTCCCGACACACTCTGTGTCAAAATCTCTTTCCGTCTTCTCTATGAGCATCGCCAAGCCAAGCCAAGCGCTTCGAGGCTGTGAGGTGGCGCTTTTAAGCTTGTGTGGTGGTGTGTGTTCATACCACCACAAATCGTTGACTACAGCTACAACCTCGAAGGCGTGCCCATAGCCACAACCCCACACGATCAATTCGTCGTGATGCACACATGCTCAAAACTTGATGCCTCCCACAAGAAACCCAAACACTCGACAGCATAATAGATACACACAATATGAATAAGACACTAACTGGCATCCAACACAACGTCCACACTGGCAAAATAACAAAATCACATTATGCAACATCTACCGTCAAGACAATTCACACATAATTCTACTAAACTTGCACTGCAAGCAAAACGACACACCAATCAAAATTTGGAACTACAATACATATACCACAAACAAAGCAAATGAAAATCACGCTTGAGTAGCAATAGCAATCAAAAAAGACCTCCCATTCAAGCTGCACGATACCTTCCACACATATATGCTGGCCATCACAGTAGAAACACCACAAGGCCCAATCACACTTGCCACAACCTACTTACCTCCACGTACTGATTACATCAACTACATTGACATGCACACGCTTTTTAGCCGAAAATACCCAACTTACCCCCTAGCCGACATGAATGCCACACACCCCACTTCCACATATACGTACTCAAACAGAAAGGGGGGACAAATTCATTCACTAATAGACAGGAACAAATGTATCCACATCGGCCCTAATTTCCCCACGATAATCACTCACCGTGCCTCCACTAGTCCAGATATCGTACTAACAAACACGCAAACATTCCACAAAATCATACTCGAACCAGGCCCACAAACACCTTCCGACCACATCCCCATCATAGCTATAAAATCAGCCAACCCTATACAAATTCCCATTCGCCCACGTCCCTCCTTCCACAATGCAAACTGGGAACTATACCGCAACCTTCTCGCCGAACACAATACCGCAAGACTTAAGCCCTACGCTAGAGGACATAGACAATCCCCTAATCACATGGGAATCCCACATCAACGAAGCTTCCAATCAATCTATTACAACTATCGCACACAAAACCACCCCAGGCATCAAACCCACTCATGCTATACTCGTCCTTCAAACGAGACACAAACACATCTACGACTATCTCCAACGACACGGCCACTCACCACATCTATATAGAGAACTCCTCAGCCTCAGACAACAGATAAAAACTGCATACCAACGCATTCCCTCGGCGACATGGAATAACACTATCGCTAACATCAAAAAGCTGGACAATCCCAAACAATTCTGGTCCGCCATCGAACGTATGTCAGGCAACAATAGAAAACAAAGCACCCCCTACATTAAAGAAGGCGGCATCTTTGACCATTCACCACAATCCAAGGAACCTTTGTTCCGACAACACTGGTCAAACATAATAAACCTACTCAGGTATTGATGACCCCAACAACGATTTCAACGCTGAACATATACACACCATAGAAACACAAATGAACGACATCTCTCCCCAAAACGAACCACACGAGACAGGAGACACTTCCCGCCTTCACAATTTCCACCACCCAGCAATTAGAATCGAAGAACTCAAAAACGCCTTTCGGACGTTTTCTTAAAAAGCTCCAGGACCAACTAAAATAACCACACCCCACCTTAAACACTTACCGCAAAACCTGCTCCAGTACCTTCTGTACATATTTAACAACGCCCTCTCAGCGGGTTACTTCCCAAACAAACTGAAACACGCAATAATGATCTGTTTACCGAAGTCCTCCACCTCTCAACACGAGCTGCAAAATTACCGCCCCATCTCCCTACTTGACACCCACGCTAAGCTCCTCGACAAGATATTAACAACCGGCTAACAGACCATCTAACCATCAACAACATCTACAACAGCCGTCAACACGGATTCCGCCACAGAAGAGGTACACACACTGCACTTGCCACGCTACACGAGACTCTCCACATTATTAAACAAACACAGAGAAACAAAACAGACATCATTCAACGAGATTCAAGCAAGGCCTTCGACAAAATTTGGCACACAGGACTCAAATTCAAACTGTCACAGCTATAAATTCACCCTCTATTCACAAAAATTGTGTATAGCTTCATCACTAACTGCACCGCAGCCATACGAATAGCAAACTACACTGGTTCACACTTCTCCATCAAGTCAGGAGTTTCCCAAGGAGCAGTTCTCTCCCAATGCTGTATAACTACTTCACACACGACCTTCCCCCACCAATACCCAACACTGACCACATGGCTTTTGCAGACAACATCACACAAATTGTTTCCGCCAACCATTCATATAACATGGCAGCCATTCTAACAACACGAGCCATTGCCCAAATCAACGATTACGTACGAAAATGGAAAATCCAAACCAATACAAACAAATTCAATATAATTGCTATCAGCCGCCGCAAACATCCAACAGTGCACATCAACAACACCCCACACCCCTACACAAACTCAGGCAAAGTACTGGGCCTCACAATCAGCACAACCGGATATGCACCCCACACCAGACAACGAGCAGCAATGCACACCAAAACCTCTCACGTCTCTACCGATCTAAATACCTGAACCTAGAAGTAAAACGCCAACTCTACATCGCTCTAATCAGATCCACTCTCATCTACTCAGCCATTCCCCTACACATACTCCAACCAACATCTATCTTAACACTCCAGCGTGCACAAAAACGAGCCACGAGATACATAACAAATTCAGAATGGCAAGATTTTCCCCCTCTGCACAACTACATCGCCGAGCAAACTTGCAACCAATAAACCTAACACTCCACAAACACGCAAAAAGAATCTGGCAAAATATTCACGACATTCACCCACAACTTTACTTACAACTCACATTCCCGCATGACACTCCGCAAATACCGCACAAACAATTCCAGAGCTCAAAAATAAAAACACTCGCACCCCAACAGAGACCAAAATACACTTAACACGACACCAACGATACTACTCCACAACCGACTCCTGCGAATGTTTTGTGGGCGGGGAAACTTAACCACCACGGCAAGCCTACTCACCCACGTCCAGTACTAAAGATGCTTACTAACTTTAATATAGCGAGTAATGTAAGTTCTAGTTAGAGAGACCAGGAATTGGCAACGCTCGTGACGGCAACAACCGCAGCCAGTTCTCTATTGGTCGCAGATAGATAAACAGTAAATGTTGAGCTACGTGTGTATATATTTAGCAACGCGTGGTTAGTACAATACTAAGCTTTTCTAACTACCTACAACTAATTCTATTCTACCCTATTCTATAACTCTAACCTATCTCCGCTCTTCTCTCACTGGCCACATGTATATTAAATTGAGCCTATTCATAGCTTAGAGATATCCAAGAGGTGAGTGCCTATTTGCTTTCAGCACTATTGCTATTAATGTACTATCGTGTTTATTGGTGTCACTACTACTACTACACTACTAACTACTACTACAACTACTACTACTACTACTACTACTACTACTCCTACTACTACTACTAATAATAATAATAATAATAATAATAATAATAATAACAAACATTCGTCTTGATTGATTTAACGTGCGTTCGGCAGCTACCAGCAGACACTGGTTGCTGGTTGCGTATGTACGCTGGTTGCTGGTTGCGTACATACACTGGTTGCAGCTGGCGTAAATACACTGGTTGCAGGTTACGTACATACGCTGGTTGCACGTTGCGTACATACACTGGTTGCAGGTTGCGTACATGCACTGGTTGCAGGTTGCGTATATACGCTGGTTTCTGGTTGCGTACATACGCTGGTTGGACGTTGCGTACATAGGCTGGTTGCAGGTTGCGTACATATACTGGTAACACATTGCGTACATACACTGGTTGAAGGTTTCATACATAAAAAGTAGCAATGCTCCTTGGACAGCAATGAGCAGTGAGTGACAGCATTCACATGCGTGATGCTTGTGTTTGTGTCGCATTGATGATAGTGTCATGTGTGCATTGAATAAGTCATGTGTGCGTTGAATACGTCATGTGTGAGTTGAAACGAGACCGCACTGGAAAGTAAATAAGAAGAGAGACAAGTTACCAATGCAAGATTTGCCTTGAAAGCCTGCGCATCGTACCATGTTTCGAAAAATATCATAATAAATGTACCATTCTCTTACCGTGTTACAAACTTATTTTAAATTATTACGTAATATGTATGATTATGCGTTATAATAAACTGTCAAAATCATTGAAACCATTATTTCCGATTGAACGTATATGTTCGAGTTAATGCACATAGCCAAATTTTTTAACACCATACTCATTTATTATGCCTCCAAATTAGGCTTTTGCTCAGTTTACAGCTTGCAACGTTGTATGCTTCATAAAAAATTTATTTGAAATTGAACATAATTTTGCCAATAAATTCATCCCTTAAGAGGTTTATCTATATAAAATGAATAAGATCCCAAATAGTGGAAGAATGCGTGGAAGAGGAAAGAGGAATGCGTGGAAGAGGAAAGAGGGGTTGGTAACTACGGCTTGGAGTTTCCCTCAGAGACATTGTGAAGGTGTGGAGAAGGTAAGATGATGATGGTAAGGCGAGCATTCAAACGATGCCTGATGATGATGGTGCTACGGTTACCCGAGACGAATTGTGAGACGGATTGTATATGGTTACGCATATGCTGCGCTTATTCACATGGACATATCTCTTATACGATGACAATTTCTTGAGGCGTTATAATGGAAGTCATTAGCCAGACGCACTTTTACTAGTAGCGTTTTCCTCGTAGATACGGTGTAGTAATGTGATCTAGGGATATAACAGGATTAGACTCCCAATGGCTTAAAAATTTTGAATCAAATCGATCTTATGCAGTCGTCCTAGATAACAAATTGTCCTCATTCATTCAGAACGATTTTAGCATTCCTCAAAGATTTATCCATGGTCGGCTATAGTTTTCCACTTTCATTAATGATGCCACCTGATGTGACTCCACTCTAATTTATGCCTTGTGTGACAAGGGTAGTACATGTTGGGGTTGTTTTTTCGAGACAGCATTAGTGGAACCATCAAATGCCTTCTAACACACTAATCTCTATGTGTGCAGATGATGCTCAAATTGAAATGATAAGTCTGTGGCTGAATTATCGCCGACGCAAATAAAAGCTGAAAACATAATAAGTACCCTGGAATCATGGTACGACCAAACTAGTCACAAACTAAATGCTAACAAAACGCAATGCATTATTTCAGGATTCAAAGATGCAATAAAAAATTTAAAATCTGAGTCTAACAGTAGGGGATGATATAATTAAGTAAGCCGCTAAAAAAAAAAAAAATTAAAGAATTTGGTTCGATCAATTTATGTCCTTCAAACCTCACATTGAGAAAACCTGGAACAAAATTTACGGTACTATAATGTTTTCATCTTATAAAAATCATTCCCGACAAAATATCTACATCATTAGTCATTCAATCTTCAGTGTTATCGCGTTTTGACTATTGCAGCCTAATATAGGAAGGCATACATCAATATCTTCAAAAAAGTTATGAAAATGTATCTATTTCATAGCCAAGACGTTGTGCAAATGTAAATTCAAGAAGAACGATTATGCAATCCCTTTCCTAATTACACTCATCTGGACTCCTATTCAAGAAAGATTCCTCAGTTATAAACCCTAACGCATATTTTCCCCTTTATATTTCCCTTAGAGCAGAGCTTATAGTGTACAAGCAATGTAACCAACCAAAGGCCGAATTGGAGAAATGATGTCCTAGTCATCTTTTTCAGACCTTGGGCAGAAAGCTCTGTCAATATCAGGCGCCTTACTGTCAATATAAAGCTCTGTCAATATCAGGCGCCTTACTGCGGGACAAACTTCCACCGAGTGTTCGAATACCTCTAAGCAATGAACGAATTTAAAACCAAAATAGAATGCTGTTTTGTGTCTCTACGATAATTGTATGTATCTGAAAAAGTCAGTAGTTTACTTGGGTCGCAACCTTATCTAGCAAAAACGAAAAAAAAATCAGAGAAAATTGATCATCTTTACTAAGAAACCGTTTCTGAGTCCAGCTCCTTCATCTGTTCAAAAAATCCAAGGGATTAAATCTCAGTAAAATTGGTTGACGGAAAAGTGAAAATTGTGACTGTTCCTTTTCCCAATTTTATTGAGACAATGACTTATGATTTTTGAACTGATGATCAAGATGAACTCCGAAACGTTTTCTTGGTGAAAATGATTAATTTATTCGGATTTTTTTCGTTTTCAAGTTTCTAATAATGATTGTATGCTGTATTACATACTGAAAAAGTAGTAACTAATTTCTTGCGCTTATTATCCTACTTTTCTACGTTTTCAATGCATAGACTTTGCAGTGTGCGTGTGCGATGTGATTATTTATATGATAGTACGTATTATGTATGTACATACGCACAGCTGTTACTGCACGATTGCTAAATCAGGGGCGCATTTTTGCTATGAAAACTATTTTTTTCTATCAACTATCAACTTGTCACGTTACCCAGCACATCACTTCCCTACAGTATTGTCAAAAATTAATATAGAAAATAAAACAAATTCGTTTTGTGGTTTTAAAGCATGTTCCTTGAGGCATTTACTTACTTCTATCATATTTCATTATGTTTGCATGAAAAGATAGCTTTGAATTTCTGCCATTTCAACCTGTTAGTTTTAAAAACAGAATTATCTACTTCCAACCATTATATTTTCAATAATATTCACTGATGTTGTTAAGCCAAAGCTCATATGGCTCTGTACGTGGTGACTGTCAAAAGCTTGAAACCCATTTGCGTTTATCTCTTTTTTTTTATTACACGCATATATGAACAAAATCGAACTCAGAATAACTGATAATGGGAATAAACATTTATGTTTTTCTCTCAATCTCGCGTACAGACTATTAAGATGGGCTGTTATGACACCCATGTATGTTTAACAAATAATGACACTTATATCAAAACATTTTACGAAGAGATTAAATTCATCTTATAGATTAACATTATTGGACATTGACTGGTTTTTAATTCATGCCGTATAATGACATTGTTATCTTCTTGTGACAATTTATAGTTTCTAACGTTCTTGTGCATATTTTGATAGCATTAATTAGGTAGTGAAATTTGCGATTTACTTCATTATTGTGTGGCAAAATGTTTTGGCTGGCATTGTGTAACAACCATTTTCATCCATGGGTCTCCGGTGAACTTTATTTTGTCATCATTATTCATGAAGGAAATATAAATTTGTGATGCGGTGAAGTATTTTCTTCGAGCCAATTATTTGTCATACTAGTTGATGCGTAAGAGCGAAAAAATCGTTCTAAATGTCGATCTCTTCGTCGTAGACGCAGAGTTATTTAAATCCATCCATTTTACCTTCAGCCTTAAAGTTTCTAGGCTCGTCTTTCATTGTAAGTGCGCACTAACACGAGCGTTTTCATCAGTGGGTCAGAGGTATTGCAATTTTTCTATCGCTTCTATTTACATGCATTACCAAACTTAGATTAACTTAACGTAACTAAGGAAATGCAAGTTTTCATGTTTTTATCAGGATAATTTGTTTCGACAATTGACGTACGTATTACGATACTCATGTGTGTTAGTCAAGTAAGAATGTTTCTGTTAGAAAATTTTGAAAATAACTGATGGGTTTTGTATCATCTTTATTGGAAATGAACAGCTTTTCTTTTCTTTTTCAATCGCAAGGGAGGGGGAGAAGCAGGTAGCGGGCCTCTACGCGAGAGGAGGCTGCACCAACGAGCGACTGCTGTTTTATTACGAAAGAATTCACCCTCATTTGGGAGCCATGGAAGACGAAAATTTCAGTTGCTGGTTTCAATCACATGTAGTAGATGAGCAAACGCATCGTCTCAGTGAACCTAAGGCCACATTATAGGGAGAAGGTGAGCGGCGTTTGAGTTCCGTCGTTGCCGTGAACTTGGAAGTTGCCATCAAATAACGCTGTGTCCGCGTTACTCGCTATTTGATGTAGTCGCTAGTTCATGACTGGCTGTAACTATAAGCAATTAATAATTACGCAGAAAATACTGATAATTCACTCCCTGTGAAATTTTCCTTTCCCTGCATCAAATTCAAACTCGTCTCTCAGAGTTTTTTTGCGAGCGAAGTCGTTGGGAGTCATTGAAATGAAATTTGCGGGCTAGAATTTTTTTATCAATTTTTATTTTCCTCTCCGTTTTGCCTTTATATCTCGGTAAGGAAGAAAAAACAATGTCTCGAAAAATACACAATTAATTTAAAAATCTTATACAATTTAAGTCAGATGTATGATAAATTCAGTATTAGCCAAAAGGTTACTTCGGTGTCCGACATCAAATATCCTATATGACAATCAACCCTCCCATCCAACGACAAACCTTTCCCCAAAGACATGCTCATGTATTTCCTCAAGTATTTGACAAAAAACTGCAGGAGATGTTTGACCACTGAATGTTTGACCACTCAAAATGTAGGAAACAAAAAATATGGTAAACGTTAATGAAAAACTCGGTAGAAAGCACAGTCTTCAATTACTTTGACACATGAACTTGTTGTTTTCTCGGTGGGAACCTATGTTGTCGAAAGTATAATGAAAAGAAATAATGATTACGAATGAAGAACAGAAAATTCGAGAACATACTAATGTGAAATTCACTTTTTGCGCTGATAACTAGAGAAACACCAAGTTACGAGTAAATGCCAATCAGTAAAGACAGGCCATCCCACGGGACACATTCATAAATTTTTCTACCTAAATAATGGGGACATAACAGATATTTCACTATGAAAAATTAGGAAGGATTGCCACACAAAGCCGTCATAACTTTGCAAAATACGAATAGAATAATGAAATGAATATTTATACTGATAAGCCAATATCGTTAAGCTAATTGTTATAAGCCGATGTCATAGATTTGCAAGCTAATAATTGCTGATCATGAGATGATCTTTATCGTGAAAAATGCAAAAATAATTTTGCATTTGGCAGAGAGTTTCATTCTACATCATAAATCAGTGATAGTAAATGCACTTGAGAGACAAAGAACTGGACGGAATAGCATGAAATCGAGCAAATTTTGCCAACGTTCACGAATGAAAAATTGTTAGTTCATGCGGAAATCTCACTGCTTCCAACGTTTAGGGTTTCTCATTGGCCTTTTATTTTTGAAAAAGAAACAAACATTGATATATGAGCGTCACGAAAAGATATTTTAAAGTAGCACGTTCATGGTTAATATATTATACAATGACGGAGTGTTGAAATTAGAAATGAAAGCCAACGGGTTTGCCTACTTTGCTACTTTGCATTAAGTTTTGTTCATGAAGACATACCACGCATACAAGATATCACATTGCACACGCATATGAACAGACATTTTACCCGATAATTAAACAATGTAGAATTTTGATAAGCGATATTTTGTTTTTTCTTTGTATGTATTTCAGCACACAGTTAACTTATCAACGTAAAGGATCGTACCAAAATTTCTGAAAATTCATCCACTGATCAAAAGTTTTTTATCAGCTGGGGAAGTTTGTTTCACAGTATTGTCAATTGTAGATGAGTGGTAGGTCACTGAGACATAATGTTTTCAGTTCGGTTTCAGATGAATTGTGGTTAGATATCTTCCTTCTTCTAATGGAAATGTATGAAGAGCGAACGCTCTAACCCGCTAGGCAACGGTGACCTGCATGAATCAACAAGGCCACACATAACTCACATATTGTTCTTAAACTATAGCATAAAAATTGCAGGTCAAATTTTCAAATATACTGTGAATATCAAACATTAACTTTTAAAAATTATGGATAAGAGAGCGAACGTGGTTATAAATATACAGGGTGTCCTGCAGAAAACGAAGCCAAAAACAAATGTAATATAATTAAAAAATTATTGGCAGCATTTTTATGTTTTTTTGACAATATTTTTTGCAGAACCCATTTCACCAAATGCTATACATTTTGATAAAATGTCTCCACAAATATTTCCCTGTAATATGCAGGGTGATCGTTAAAAATGTATACCATTTAAAATTGCTTTAACCTTTTTCACAGGCAGGGTAGGGAAATAAAACTCATATTATTGAAAAGAAGAAGCGTTAATTTTTCATTTATATTTTACTTTGCCGTCTCATATAACGTTCCATTGTTATTCTTTTTCAAGTGCTTTGTTGCGTTTTCTGGCTGAAAAAAATCATTTTATGTTTATTGGTGCCTTTATTAATGTTCCTGACATTAAAATGAGATTGCCACTTTTGGAAGTTCCTCTGCATCGTTATTTTTCAGGTTTGAGTCGGTTTCCAAGAAGAATTTCCTTTGAGTCCCGGCGATGGATTCACTTTTCGTGATTACTTGCATGATGAACTTACGTTGTCGAAAAATCAGTTGTGCCATGGCTGCTAATTACAATAACCTTCTTTCCTGCGCCTTTGAAGTTTATGCTTACTAGTACACCCCTGTTTTTTAAAAGGGGGGGGGAGGAGGTGATGTTACACTGCTGGTGCTGCGAGAAGGTCGAGATGTAGGATTTTTTTGGTGTACGCGATCCGTCATAAATGACTGGAATCGATAATTTCCTAAAAAATATACTTCAGATGTGGATCAAAAACATATATATCTAACCTAACAGGACCCGCGATTAAAATACTCTCAATCTTGTGCACTGATGAAACTCCTATAAAAAATAGTAATTAAGCTTCCTTGACAGCGTGATAAAGTGGCAGACCAACTGAGTTTTAACATGGTTTATCCACGATTTTCTATGCTAGCTTATACCTTTCCTATACTTTCCTCAGTCTCAAATGCTTTTATTCTATACAACCTAACCTACCAATACACGTGATATTCATTCCAACTCGGAATCTGCTAGGTTAATGCACCGAAAATAATATTGTGGAGTTGATGAAGCTTGTATCACAGATACGCTTATCACACACTTTCGGCCGGTGGGTGTGACACAGAGACGGACAGACGGACGGGCGGACGCGGCTCTTATTATTATAGTGACGAGTGCACATGGCCCGTCAAAAAAATGACCGGATTAGATATAGGACCAACTGACCTTCAACATGGCTTTCCCATAATTTCCCATGTTATTCTATGGCATTCTACTACTTTCCCAAGTCTCAACCGCTGATATATATTCTATTCAACCTAATCTAACCTACCAATACACGTGATATTCATTCCGACTCCCAATCTGCTGGGTTAAGGCACCGAAAATAATATTGTGGAGTTGATGAAGCTTGTATCACATACAAGCTTGGAGCTCATCTCACACTTTCGGCTGGTGGGTGTGACACACGTACAGACGGACGGACGCGGCTTCTTTTATAATATAGATTTGGAGGGTATACCATATACGCAAAAAAACATTGAATTCTGTCCTTTCGGATGTTTTACAATGTTATAGTATCCTTTTTCATACATTGAAAAAGTTATTGGAATTTTTCGAAACCGCCCTGTACTCTTCTGAAGGTTCTCAGCAACGTGTTTGCGCAGGAAAGTCAATCAATTAAAGGAACACGCCACAATTTAACTTTAGTTAAAGTTACAGAAAATTGAACAAAATCATTTGTTCACAGACCCTTGGCGTGTAAGGGTGATACCAAAGTCTGACATAACGAAAGTGTCAATTATGTACATCTCAATACCTAAATAATTTTGTTAAATTGTTTTAACCACCTTAATTAATAGAAGGGATGCAATCCAGTAAGAGCTACGAGCAATCGTGGTCACGAAGTACATTAACATTGGGAGTATTGAAAAAAAAAAAATTCGTTTCATATACAATTCCCAGGGCGGCTGTAGCCCAGTAAATCTTCAATTTGGAGGTAAGTCCAAAAATCCACTGAAGAAGGAACTGCGTTGAATCTTAACAGGACTGCGTTCAGGACCTTGAGAAAAGAAGCAGAAGAAGATATTGAAAATTTTGGAACCATGGTAACAAAAAATCTGGGTCTCATACAGAAAGAATGGGTTGCTAGTCAAAATCATCATTTAACCCACTGATTTCCAACCACTGCCACGACGCGCTGGTGTGCCGAGGAACTACTCAGGCGTACCGCGAAACATCGCACGGTACAGCCGAGCTCTTAAAGATTGATCGTATAATTATTATGCTAGAAGAGAACAATCTATTTATCATTTTATCTAAAGAATTAGACAGTGCTTCCTGTCTCATGTTGCACACGAAGAATCTCAAATTCCTGTACAATGTATTTAAGCGATGAAAAATGGTTTCACTGTCAGGAAAAATGACCTGTAAATTTATACAGTATCACTAGTGTTAATTACTTTTCGTTCCAAATAGTGACTCGAGTCAATGAATTGTACCGATGGCTGAGCGAACCTTAGTGAAAGTGAACGGATAATTTTGAGTGCTATCAGCCAATCAATTTGCAAAACTGTAATAGGATGTATCATACGAGTTCTTCTTTGAATGCAAACAGCACATATATTTTTTTATATAATTACCTTCGAATTGATTTTAATTTCAGCGATAGTTTTTGCAAATAAATTTCATTAAGTTTAATACAGCATTATTGAGATTCTTTTTCATATCTTGGCTCATTCAGGGTTGCCAGATCAGGCAAAAATTCGTAAATTGGGCTGCTGTTGAGATACCCGGGCTACTTGAATATTAAATTCGCTACTTGCTACAATTTTGGCTGCTTGTGAAATGAGCTGCGCTAGTTAATGCTACTAAAGAACAAAAATTATTTTTAATGACATACAATTGCGTTCCGAACCCTGCTGAAGGTATTCTGATTGAACAAATTACCAATTCCTTATTTCGTCCCTACGAAGAGTACCTCGGTGAACGAATCCCCTACGCGTAATGAACGAGACCTCACGACTCACTCAATCAATGTCAGAGCCTTCAATCGTGATATAATAAATATGTGTGGTGGTTCAAGTATTTTTTTGTTATCACCGCCATCTTTGGTTGCATGATCAAGCTCTTAACCATGGATAGGTTTCTCAAGGGAAAAGCTGATTGCGACGAAAGTGATTCTCAAAAATTGAACAGAAATGTACCTCTAAATCGAACAAATCAGCTCCTGTTAAAAAGGTGAATGTTCACTGGATGTAGAGTGATAATTATTTAAAATATGGATTTAGCTGGACTGGCTAAGCTGAGATGCCTAGCCCACTGTGTGTTGTGTGCGGCCAGACTCAGTCCATTGCAGCAATGGTGCCAAGTAAGTTAAATAGCCATTTCACCACACAACAGCCGAGTACGTCTTCAAAATGAAAGTGTTGAGTATTTTGAAAGGTAGTTGCAGTCAAAGGCTAATCAAACTAAACTGTTTCAGAAAAAATGGTTGTGTCTGAAATAGTACAAGTCGCATGTTATGTGGTGGCAGAAATTATTGCTCTTAATTCGAAGTTGCATGTCCTTGCCGAAACAGTAATTCTACCAGCCTGCAAAATAATGGTTAAAATTATGCTTTGTGACAATGCTGAAAAAGAAATTAGTTAAATTTATTTTTTCAAACAACACAATTCACAAAAGGATTCTCGACCTGTCAGATAACATCGAGGAAAGCGTAGTAGCCAAACTGAAAAACAGATTGTTTGCGTTACAAATCGATGTATATCTACTGAAAACAGTAATTATGTCCAGTCAATTGCATTCATACGTTTTATTGATGATGTCATGATTAACCAATTTCTGTGCTGTAAAAAGTTATCCACAACTACTAAAGGTCTCAATATTTTTGATACATTTTCGGCATACCTTGAAAAGCATGGCTTATCATGGGACTCGTGTGTGGGTGTGTGTACTGATGGAGCTATGTTGGAAAGTTAATCCTTGCATCGTGCGAACTCATTGTTTTTTGCAAAGAGAAGTACTGTTTCCAAAAATCATTCAAATAAACTGAACGCTGCATTAAATCAAGTTATTGAAATAGTAAATTGCATTGACACACGGCCCGTGATGACTAGAATATTTGAATAGTTATGCAAGGAGATGGATTCTCAACACGTTCGCTTGCTATTATATACAGAAGTACGATGGTTGTCCAAATGAAAAATGCTTTCACGTGTGAACGAACTTCAGAAAGAAATTCTCTCTTTTTTTTAGAATGAAAAACATGATCGATTTTTCAAACACCTTACTAATGATTTATGGATGTCCCAAGTTGAGTTTTAACAGAGATTTTTGGCCAACTAAATTCTTCGAACACCGGAATACAAGGTAAAAATGAGAACGTTTTATCTTTTACAGATAATGGGCTGCTTGTAAGAAAAAATTGATTTATAGGAGATCAGAATTAACGCAGTTTTCCGCTCGTTCGGAAAACTTCCCAAAAAGAGATGATTCCTATTATTAATGAACATCTCATATGCTTAGCAAAGAGAATTGATTAATACTTTCCCTCAATCAGCATTGATGAGTATGATTGACACCCATATGATGACTGTGACCAATAAATTGCTGGAAAGCAGTTCTTCTAAACGTACTGTTTGAACGGAGGAAGCATTCACACACTTAAGAATACTCGCAGCAGATATCGAGGTCCTCCCAGAAGAGATCTCTGTTAAAAATACAACACATTTGAAAAGTTTCTCTATAGTAAACCAGAACATCAAGAGAGGTAAAAAATTTATGGACCAACTAAAAAAATTCCATCTTCCCTTCATTATTCAAGTACCCCATGAATGGAAGCCTGACAAGCCTCACGCATAGGCGCAGAAGGATCACAGGAGTACAGAATAGCTCGTACAAAACGTTTTGGAAGCGCTGCTCTGCAGCAGTTTGTTCGTCGCAGTACCTCCTCTCTATACCTCTCCTGCTGAATCCGCAATTAAAGACCATTGTTATAGTTGCCAACAACCATTTGAACTTTCTAATACTGTCTGCAAAGCTCAAAACGGGCAAGGCTACGTATTTTGGAATCGCTGTCCGTTTTCATTTACAAACTGGAGTAGGAGAGTGATCAAAACCATGTAAAATAATTTGTTGTGCTAATATTTTAACTTAAACGATGCAGTCAGGTTAGGTTTCCGTATTTACTTGTGTACATTTTTATTTTGAGAATTAGTGTAATTTGTTTCTAATTTGCTGATCAGTTGCATCATTTCAGCAATGAGGGTAGAAAGAAATTATTAGTTTATTAAAAGTTCGTTATTAAAATGTTTATTATCATGTTGGCTCTCTGTTTCCTTTTATGAGTGAGATTTAATAGAAATCGAACAATAAGCACCGTCTCAATATTATGCGAAATATGTTATGAATAATATTGAACGTAATATATATTTTTTGCGGTGCGTTAATATTATAGTTCAACAGTCGTTTTGTATCATTTTTTGTACGTTAAAAACCTGTTTACTTATGTTCTATGACTATTGTCTTACTTCATCGGATAAGAGGGAAATAGTATCTTGACTACGGGGCTTAGCCTCAAAGTTTACAGTTTTTACCATTAAAAACTGTTAAGAACTTGACTGTTCTACAAAGTACTTTCCCATGAAATAAACAGCATTTCTTACCAGGCATATTCCATTGAAAGTGAAATCTCTGTCTAGTAAATTTATTCCAGTTTTAAATATGATTCTCATATATGCGATCTGAAGTTTAACTGCAAAAGTCTGAATTTATGTCCGAACAAACTGTATTTTGTTCGTTGCGCACCTGATCTGAAGTTGTTATTGCGAATACGTTCGTCGGATGCATGTGAAAAATTGAAATAAATCAAATTCTAAAAAGAGTAGCAATCAATGTTATTGAGGCGGTTCGGATGCGAGTCGCACTTAATGGTTCACTGAGGACGAACGGATACAAGCTAGATTTCGAAATGAATCAGAATTAAATGGAAACTGTTGAATTTGGGCTGTTATGATACTTGGAATAAGATTCGTCTTGTATGTTCATGGGTACGAATTTACGACTTTCTACAACCATCGAAACTGTTGATTAGTACAGCATCGAGTATATCATGAGTATG
The DNA here is from genome assembly GCA_030386875.1 of Morinoia aosen. Taxonomy (NCBI): domain Eukaryota; kingdom Metazoa; phylum Arthropoda; class Malacostraca; order Amphipoda; family Talitridae; genus Morinoia; species Morinoia aosen. The sequence continues at coordinate 28,911,641 of CM059573.1, forward strand.
TACGTGATGCGAGATTTCTTCCCTCACGAATATCGACATGTTCAAATTAAGGGAATTAGAGGAAATAAAGAAGAAGCATAAGCAGTTTATTTTCAATACTGTTCCGTAAAAACTGTTACAATTTTGATTTTTCAATATATCTTAACTTTGAGGTTTTTAATTGGCATGTAAATCACGGCGAGTTAACTAACCGGTATAAAGAGAAAGGGGTAAGAGAAGGGATTTAAACCCTCGATAATGAAAGAGAAAGTAGAAAAATTAGAGAAGAAAGATACACAGGATGAGAGAAGTAAGAAAAAGAAAGAAAACAGAGATAGATAGAGCTTCCTACACTGCACTTTCTTGATCAACACGGTGACTGTAAGAACTAACCGAAAGATTCAATTATTTCAGTTAAAGTAACACGTGAGTCAAACTCTGTCATGAAGAGCGCGTGACATAGCACAACCAAATAATTTGGTAAAATAACACAACCGTTTTCCCCGTCGCATTTTTCCTTTTATTTAAATTTTCTTATTTTTCATTTCACGTAACCACAACCACTTGACAGCCATATTTTTTATGCGTAGCCTCGCAAACTGAATTATTATTTCTGGGCTATGGACTTAGCACACGACGCTTTAACAGCGCTGCATGTCCGATGTGTAAAATAGGATCATGAATTTTGCACCATCATCACCAGAGACCGGATTTTGTGCCCTTATAAATATGCCTTTCACACATTAAAAATGTGCCTTTTGTGCCCTAAAAATATGCCCTTCATGCACTAAAAATGTGCCTTCTATGCCCGAAGATATGGGATTTATGCACTTACCAGTTGTTATCATGCATTTATGACTGCTATTTAGGTTCTATGTCCCAAGATATTACATAAGGGAATTTATTCATAATATTAAGTACATATGTTCTTAATGTAGTTCAGAATTTTCAGTTGGATTTCATTGTGGTATTTGTGTACTTTCATTTATTAGTTTTGAATTTTATTGATAATTTTATTGAATTATACTTTACTCTTCTGGGGGGCGGGGTTCTGTTAAGCTCTATCCCAAAATGCCAACTAAAGTAAAATAAGAAGGAGCTATGAAGTTATCAAGTGTTATAAATACTGTGTAGGATTTTAGTGCCCTTCTGTATACAGCGCCGTCAGTAGTTGTGGCCCTATGTTACATGTGCGATTTGATGATCGATTTTTAAGTTCAGAACGCATCGTCGGAACTGCTTATGGGATTCGATTCTGTCCCCTGATTACGGAACATACTTTCGAAGAAGTAGATTCTTCAAACGGAGAATCAGATCGCACGTGTAATATTAGTACGTATTTCCACTTGAAGCCTGTTTGCTAGCGTCAGTTCACTGCATGCAAAAACGATACGATACCCTTTAAAATCTTCTCTCGTGTCATTTTGCTTGAAGTGAGTATACAGACGGAAAATAACTCGCCGCATTTTCTAGCCTCAAGTTATTTTTACTTTGTAAGTGCTCGGAATTTTATCTTTGGTCTAAGGAATGAGGTATCATTGAATAGCGCATATAATCCTAGTTTCAAGAATCAACTATGGTAGCTCCTGCTCAGTTTATGCTGCAGATGGATTTGAAATTCTTAAAGTAGGTGCTATATTTGGTAGATTTTCCTCCGTCGACGGACTATAATAGACTAATAGTAGGGCTCCAAAGAAATATTTGTGCTCGGAAGTTATTAGAGAGAGAGAGACATTCTAAAGGGTGAGAGCGTCTTAACACATTAACTACGATGGGTTAAATTGAAGTTCAATTTTCAATTTGAATTTAAAATCAATTGTGGTAATCAACTTTGAAAATAGCTAACATTAACTGGATCGGGCCTTAATTTAGCTTGCATTAAGTATTAATAAAAAATGAGGTAGTGACTACAGGTGGGTCAGCAGCACTATGAAAGTCACCTGAGTGACCACCGGTGGGTCACTTCGCAGGAAATGTGTTAAAGGGCACCCCCAATCAAGTCCCATCGTCAATAGGTATTTTGCAAAGATCTGGCAGGGACCACGAAGCCTCTGTAGTCTCCCGGACTGAACACCGAAGCGGCCAGCCCCGTCTGATGACGAAAGCGAAAAGAGAAGTGACAGTAGAAATACATGTAAAGAGAAAGCCTATCTAACCGATAGATCCTACGCTAAAAATGTTAATAAGCATAAGGATGGTGTCTATTTGTACAAATAGAGAATGAAAAAATTACATGAGCCTAAACACAATTAATAATGATGAAGTTAAAAAAGCAGCCAAGCAGTCAATGATCCGATGTTGTATAAACCCACTTCCACCCCTGTAGGGTATTAAGTCCTACCTAAATAGTACTGCAGCTATAATAATTCGAAGTTTAAGGGGAGAACCCAAACACGGACAGAGTTTCCATAATTTATTTGGGGTCGTTACAGTCGTATGAGCTAATAACTAATAGTTTTTTCACATTGTCAGGGCTAAGGTTTCAACGTTTATCTGGTAAAATATTTTTAAGAGAAGAAAAACTACGTTTACTTTCTATGGAATTTACAGGGGCGTGCACAAAAGCTGTTAATTTTGTAGGGCTGTATGGACTCTGGTAGCTTACGGGTTTTCTCTCAAGAATGTCTCCAATCTGACGGGAGTTCGACGAGTCCTTCGTTGGCAGCATAGACTCGTTGACACTCTGGTTTGATAGCAGCACCAGTAGTTTCAGGGGCAGAACTTAAATGACAAAGAATAGAGTCATACTCATTCAATGCCTCGGTCATTTTCAATTCACGGGTTTCTAGATTTGAAATGCTGTTCATGACACGAGTGAAGTGAGCTGTCACATAGGCCAGGTCGTTTTTGACTTCATCACTGCCCATAATTTCCTGCGCAGTTTGAATGGCTGCGGCTTCGTTAGGGTCCATTGGAGAAAGCACTTGATTGAAGTCCTCGTAGTGGTCTGCTTAATAGACACCAGCAGATATCGAAGTTCCCCAACGATTCAGCATTATTAGCTGAGGAGGAGCGCCAGGGTCGGCTTGAGCTCTATCATAAGGGTAGTCTGCGCATGAGCCTTCAGGAAGATTTTCTTCCCATTCGCAAAAGACGATCGACTGTCGGAGAAAGACGCCTTACCTCCTCGGAAATCCTGTGGAGTCCATGGGCCAAACAGGTTACATGTATCATTTTGGGATAATTTATCATCATGGACCGTGCAGTCTTCTTCATGTACGGAGCTGCATCCGTTATGTACAACAGGACAGAGTCGCATGAGATTCCTTGGGGCCATGCTAGTTGCGGCGAAGAATTGAAGAGTTGGGCAATTGTAGTGTCGTTTGTATGCTCAACGACTGTCGAGGTTACCAGGAAAAACTGCCCTGGCTGTGTCTCCCCGAGAACTCCAACAATTACCTTGGCAATAGCACGTCCCTTGGCATCTATGGTTTCGTCGATGGATACCCAAATTCTCTTTCCTTCGATGGGCTCACGGATTGCCTTCATAACATCTTCATTAGAAGACTCGACGTACCTGAAGTTTGGAACAAATAAACTATTTACTGGACTTAGAGAAATTTCATTCCTCAATTATTGATATATCAATACAAACGCTGCCACGGCACAGCAAACCGCGCCCTTTATGGCTTAACCTTTCTGTTCACCCTGATCTTGACCTTGAATCGATTTACCCCACAATTTTAGAGGGTCTATTATGGACCACCACGGACCTATCCTGGAAGTTTCATCCAAATCAGTGCCGTAGTTTTCCATAATGTTGCTAATAAACACACATACATGAGTACAGACAGTCTGAAACAAACCCCATTTCCTAACAGGGGCGGGGTAATAACGACACAGAAACGTTACTTACACGTTAAAAATATTTCTGATTCATAAAAAATCTTGCAGTTACGTACAGAAATACTTCATGCCTAAATGTTCTCACGTGTAGCGATCGAGAGAATGGCAAACATGGACCACATGGGCCCAATTAGGTTACTTCATAAAACTTCCTTTAAAACAGACACGTGAATCTTAATTAAATGAGTTGTTTCAAGCCTTTAAAAACCTTTTTCTAATCGTTGATTGATCGGAAATCTTCCAATGTAGATACTTCTCCATGAAGCTCCTGAAGTGCTCGTTGTTGAGCATCCAAAGAGGAATGTTCGCAGCCACGAACATTCGGCACATGTCAGAAGAAAACTCGTCTATATTCAACGGCGGTAGAGCTTCAACCTGCGCTACGCTCCTTGAGGTTCAGCATCCGCTGCAACATCAATCGCTTCATGCTGGTCGTGAACAGCTCGCCTATCACTTACTGATGCCAAGTTTTGGCGTATGGGATGCCTTGATAAAAATCTTTAAGTTTAATAACACAGTAGGTTTTTAAACTATTTCTTGTCAATTTTAACAAATTTCGCATAATTTATGGATATCGACTGTTCAACCTATAATATTTTTTCTCCCAACCGGTGCACTTTTTATGAAAAACAAAACATTAATGATTGGTCACGCTTCTCTAATCAGGTATATGTACATATTCCTTACTTTCTGTGCCTTAAATTCACCGTAACAAACTTGTTACAGGGAGTACAGGGAGTACACTCTAGTTTGTCACCAACATTAAACAAAAACTCTTCCGGAATCGGCAACGCGAGCATCAGCCCTTTCTCTGGGAGTTTTCACTTGCTAAGGTATAGGTAGGTAGTATTTTACTGAAGATTAGGACAGTTGTTAATATTACGGAGACGTATTAGGAACTGGTGCGAAACGAAAAAGGAAAGGAAGTGTGCAGTCATTGTATCATCTATGTTTATGCCTTTCAGCATTTTTCGTTTTAAGGTATATTTTTTATGCCATTATACAAGAGAGCATATGTTTTGATTTCTTTGATGCTTTTAATGCCCTTTCAAAATTATGCCCTTACATCCGGTCTCTACTCTCTGAACATCACTTTTGAAAGATTTAACGGTAGCCAGCTAGTACGCCCTTCTGTTATCTCGGCATGCTTTCCGCACGATGTTTCAAGTAACGCATTTCGAACTGAAGCGCAGTTTTATCCTCATCATCAACACAGGAAAGGCGATGTTCACATCCTCTTCAAATCTGCTGCTGGGAATCGCTGAGCTGAACGTTCTCCTCAGTATTCTTGATGAGTTACTGCACTTTCGTGCTCATGCGCCCTGTGTTTATCCACCAGTGTTTTTGCGGCACGACGGTTTTTGCAGCATTTTCGTGCAGTGCCTTCGTGTTCTCCACGGGTTTTCTTGCTGCACCCACTCCACCCGCGAGCAATGTTTTCTTATTACTGCTTCTTTATGTATAATTTACTCTCCTGCAGTCATTAAACAGACAATAGGTTGGCTTCATTCCAGAAAATGCATAAAATGTAATATATATACTAATCAATGTGTCTGATTTGGTGCAAAAACTCTTGTCTGATTTTTTAAACAATGCAAATTATTGTAAATTGCTGATTCTTGCGGGTATTTTCTTCCGCTCTCGATATGATTTATGTTATTTGAGTTCTCCGATTGTTTTGAATAAATCATGAATCATTTAAAGAGAATTAATGACGATAGCTCGCTGCCACCACCGGGCGAACCCGGAACTAAATTGGAGATTAATTACGTTAGTTTCTGATTGTCAATTGAGTACTTAGCTGGGTGACGTTAGCGCGTATACGGGAGCTTTTACGACCACCCCTATTCAGATATATAAACTTTTGGTAACGTGGGCTGACGGCCCCCGGCACTTGTTTCATATGCCAGTGACGAGAGAGAAAGGGAAATATACGAGGCCCAAGTTTTCGTATTTATTGGATGGCAAGCAAGGATGACACGAGACCGCGTGGTAGAATACCCTTCACAATTTATAAATAAACAGGACCAATAATTCACGATTTCCTTCGATCGATTTCTCACGACAACAGACTGTGTACAAACAGCCAACACACGAGCCAATGAAACACCGAGCCCTGGGGAGTGTGTGCACACACCCAAACTTCGAGCCCTCACAATAAAGTGGATATTTGAGCCAGCCGAATTCTCAAGTTATAAAGCTGAAACAAGCGACGCCTCAACTATCACAGCGCCGATCGACGTTTGAGTTTTAAACTTTACTGTAACTACTCTCTGATCCCTTGCGTCCAGAGCCCCTGACCTTTCTCTAGGCTCACCGGCGACTAAGTTTTCTAAGTATAATACAACCAGCTTGGTCTTCTCATCACTCAAGCCCGACAACCGGTTTGTCCGTTCTCAACTACGGCTACCCGCGAAGTGATCTCCCCTCGTCCGACTTAATCCCGCCTGGGCAGCGTCCCCCCTTCCCGCAGGGGAGGGTGGTCGCCACACGAGCAGGGTAACAAGGGGTGGCTAGGGTTCGGAGTCGCCCTACTCCCCACACAACCGGGGGTACGGCTGGGGGAGAGGGGTCGTGTCTCCTGGCCCCAGCCTCCTCTTTAGCCATGGCTAATTCAACGACTGATCCCACGCTCGGCTCCCCAGCTACACGATCGGGACCGGCACATTGTTTTATATTAAGGTCTGGATATTTTATTATCCCTGACAAATTCACAGACCGGCGCTAATCAGCACCAGCGTCTCTCCGCTCTGTGTAACCGCTGCAGCCCGAGCGCATCAAATTTATCGAATTTAATATGACAAGTGTTTCGTATGAGATCGTCCAGATCGTGCATTTCCCAAACCAAAGCATGAAAGCCGGCTATTAAATTTACAACCCGTATCAATTCAGAGATGCTGTCTTCCCGGGCAGGCTGTTCTGCTCGCTCGGCAATATATGAGACAGGGGAGGAATCTGACTTCATACACCCTCCCCCATGTTACGCAAGAAAATTTATGAATATAAATTTTCTTTTTATTTATGTTCTGGCCACGATTCTATTTCCGACCTGACTCACGACCTTGTACAACAGGACATCGAATTTCAATACAACAACACAAAGAAAAACGAACGGCGACCACAACTCGCTCGCACGTGCATCATCAATTTAAATATAATATTGGCATCCCTCGGGACGGTGGAGGCGGGCTCTTCAGCCTCCGGCATTGTCGTCGTCTGCTTCCAGTGGGATCCCTTTTAGGCTTCAATGGTGAGGAGAAATTCGTTCCCTCTTAGTGTCTCCTTCCATAGATAGTAGGGGAAAACCGAAGCCGAGGAGATTCGCGCGCACGCGGTCCTGGCCTCGATCTCTCCGCCGTCCCGGGGCATAACTAGGTGCTGCAGCAAGCCGCTGAGGGTTGCCTCGGTCAGGCGTTTGTCCGGCTTCGGGACGAAGTGGACGACCAGCACGCGCCCCTCCAGGGTCGCGGCCGCCCGCGCCCAGTCTGTCTCGGGCGAGACGCTCGCCAGACTCCCGTCGGGTAGCCACAATGCCACCTCGTAGTGGCGCGCTGCGACGTAGGTTCCGAGCTGGCGCACCACCTCGCTCGGCCTCCGTCTCCGCCCTCGATGCATGTACGTCACCGTTTCCTACGGCACACGGTCGGGCATTAATTCCTTGTTACATGGGTTAGACATCAATATAGAGCCTATTCTTTCCAATTTTCCTCTCTTCGCCTCATAATGAGAGCGCGTATTACATGAATGATATATGATTTTTATGAGTCTAACCAGTCCTACCGGACTTGAATGGCTAAGAGTACCACTCCTGCAGCACGATATCGCACATACTCCTGCACGCGAAATAGCACACACTCTGACAACACACGCACATTCTTTCATTCTTCGTGGTGCAGGTCCTTATGATTAAATGATGGATGAATTCTCCTAATTCCTATTCTTTCCGTGTCAGCTGACTGTTTTTTTTGTTACTGAATGGCATTTGCTAATCTCTCGTGAGAAGCAAGCATAAATTTCGTATGGGTGCAATACGTAGGCGTCCCTCGTTTGCATGTATATTTTATGTACCAGTCGCACACGACTTATCTTTTTAATCTTCAAAATCTCATGCTATCGGGTACCCGCTGCGATGCCTCAAGCATTGCGCACATGCCTCTGGATGGCCCATTAATCCCTCTCAGTCATGCTTCCCGTAATCTCCCTTATCACGCTCGTCAGCAGACCAGATATTTATAACACTATCCACAGTTCACGCACGTGTTTCCTACGCGCAGGAGTGTTCCCGATCTTACCATTGACGAATGCCTCTCCCTCTCTCTTACGTCGACCGCAGTTCCGGTCCGTCTCCGTTGGAGGCCTCTGTGGTGCTCTTTCGGCACCGCGTACATGCCGACATCTCGCTCGCTCATCGCCTTCCTGAAAATCTTCAAAATTCACCTTAGCACATTTATCATTAAATATTTCAGCTCCGGCGATTGCTCAATGTCGTTCACACTCTGGATTTCCCAGCACAGGAGCTATCCCCTTTTTTTTTATTCTTCTCGGCCTTTATTGCCCTTGCTATTTCCTTGTCGTCCTAAATCAAACTCTCGTATTTAGCATCTCAAACGCATCGCTGTGCGCTTCTCTTTGTTCAGCCCGCCTTCTCTATCTTGAAGTCGGCTCTCTCTCAGGTTACATGCGTCTCCGCAATGCAGCGCCTTTAAATTTTTATGACCTATTGTAGCTCTCATTGTCCCGCGGTCCCACGCCTCGAGTCTCCACCATGTGAGTGCGCGTCCAGCTTGCCTTTCCACACTAAGCTACGTTATTATTAAAGCCGTATTTGCTAAATTTTTATACTATGTCCGTAATGGGACTTAATTATTAGATGTCTCGGTAGAAGTTCTGCTCAACACTCAGGAGTTCTGCTATCCGAGATATTATCGGCTCCCATCAGCTTATGACAGGCTCAGGTTTCGCTCTGACGAGGGCAGCAAGTCCCATCCCGAGATACTTTTTAATTTGACGTCTCTCTTTTTTTTCGCCTGCCTTGTGCCTATTTCTTTTTTTTTAAAACATCCTTTAGAAGCAAATAAAAAAAAATTTAAATTCTTAAATTTTCTCCCCCCCCCCGACGATCACGGAAAAATTCCTTCACAGGGAATTTTTCACCCTAAACAAAACAATTACGAGAAGGCTATAACTATTTCCCATCCAAGTTGCTGACTCTTCAAACCTACACCTGAAAGGCAATGGGTTATTAGTGCTTATAACTAGTTATTTTTCAGGCTACTCAAAAAAAAATTTCGTCCTCTCAGTTGTAACCTACTAGTTATGAGAGGACTAAAGAGCCGTACCCCTACTGGCCGTATTATGTGAAAGAAAACATCTGCTGCGGCTGTGCTATACTTATATTTTAATACTGTCTAATTATATCTCTGCCTAGACGGCTAGTTTCCTTCGAAATCCCTCTTCATTCCTTTTACATCTCAAACAATTGACCAGCAATCAAATTCCTATTTCGATGTGAAGTCATTATATCTAAGTTTTATTCTCGTCATTCAAGAATGCGCAGCCAACACGATATAATTTGCCCAGTACGCTGTTAAAATTTTTCTGCCAACTCTCTTCTCGTATCCCAAACCTCCTTTCTGCGCAACGCACTTGCTTCCTGCGGTTGAGCTCGTCTTTATGTCTCTGTCGATTTTATGACTTTCGTCCGGTATCCCGCTCTCAAGCTCTGAGCACCGTCGTTCATGTTGGCTGATCGCATTCCCACGGAATTTCCTACATAGCAGTTAACTACTCAGAAAATTTTCTGCCAACCTAGTTGTTGCTAAGCTATTCTGTAAAGGAATTAGATTAGTGAGCTTATCTCCTACTTATTCGCTAGGTTATTCTGAAAAGGAAGATTAGATTAGTAAGCTTATCTACTATTTATTCGCTAGGTTATTCTGGAAAAGAACATTAAATTAGTAGGTTTATCTATTATTTACTTGCTAGTTTATTCTGTAAAGGAAATTATATTAGCAAGCTTATCTACTCTCCACTTGTTACATAGGCTTTTGCTTATGTAGTCTTCTCCTCTACTCCTCTACTGGACCGGCCGATCTTAGAGCGTAAGGGCGCCTAGCTGCCGGGGTGGGTAGGGGTGAGGGTGCTTCAGGCCTTGTTACGTAGATCTCGTCGTCGCTGCTTTCCGAATCGCTGTCTTCGTGAAGTACTTCGGTGACGTGCTCGACGCTCCTCCCATTGCTTCGAGGACGCTCGTCTTGCATTACAAATGCCTTCTCTGGCTGAAATGACGCGGGCTTAAGTCTATTTCTGTGCACCGTTATCTCCTGCCGGCGGCCGTGGACTTGTTGTATTACGACGTTCATCGGTGTTGGAAGGGCCTGAATCCTGTACGGGCCTAACCAATTAGGTCGGAATTTCCCCATCGCCTTGTTCCTTCCTGCTGTATTCCGTAGGAATACGCAATCGCCGACTCTAAGTTCCTTATCTCTTACGCGCTGATATCTCACATTCTTGTCATGTGCATTTTGGCTTGCTGACATCGCGTTTTCGAACGCAATTTGCAATCTGGCAAAGGCGGCGTGAGGAAAATCCTCCTCCAAAGCAGACCTTTCTTCGTCCTTAGACATTTTGCAGCGTAAACTCAGCGATGATCACTCCATTTTTTTTTCTTTTCAATCTATCTATTGCAGTTGCAACTCACGACGCACAATGACATCCACCTTTACGATCAGTACTGGTTACCACGCATAAACACAAAAAAAAAAAATTTCTGGGTGTATCCGAGAGAGGAAATATGAGGGCCCCACTGGAAAAATTACCGAAATGCGGACTCTCATGCGTAGGGCATCAAATCATAAGTCAGGAGGGAATCTCCTTACACGAAAATTCAGTTAACACGAGTCCTATACAGCGCAACTTTATGTAAATATTCGCGTTGATCGTTCCCTGTATTTGCACTGTCACTCATACCTATTCGTCTCACTGATCATAGTTCAGCCCACGACACACAAAAAATATTATATCTTTTCTTGGGACAACAGAATAAACCTTTATGTGGAGTGTTGATCTCTTCCCCAAACACAGATAAAGAGCGACCAACAAAATGCGGAATCGGTTCGTATTATTTCTGTCCTAGGGAATACATGAACATTTAAATGGATGTTTCTACAGACGAATCGTTGGTTTACCCCCAATAACAGAGTAGAATGACGCAATAATATCTATTTGCAAACTAGATTTGCACGAACAATACCTAAATTTGCAATCCTGCTCACAACACGATAATTACCCAATATGTACCTAATTTACAACAAGGCACACAACTCAACGATTTATCCCCGCGGAACGAAAAAATAAATCACTATAACTCCGAGTTACTTTTCGATGATTATCCGCACTGAAAGGCACAGCCGCGCAGCAAAATAATACCGAACTGAATAGAAAAAGAACTTTTCCCCACACTTCTAACTATGATATACGTACACACACAAAATGAAATGAAATGGTGTCTACTTACAGTTTTTGTTGATCTTGGACGCCGTTGCCCGCTTGCCGCTCTGGATGGGTTGTTTCTTCTTTCCTGTGCTCTTTCTTTATTGTTTTCCGTGTCACCGCCTAGTATCTCTAACAATTTACTCTCTCTCTCGCCACTAGTTTCCACCACCGCTGCCACCACTGTAAATTGCTGATTCTTGCGGGTATTTTCTTCCGCTCTCGATATGATTTATGTTATTTGAGTTCTCCGATTGTTTTGAATAAATCATGAATCATTTAAAGAGAATTAATGACGATAGCTCGCTGCCACCACCGGGCGAACCCGGAACTAAATTGGAGATTAATTACGTTAGTTTCTGATTGTCAATTGAGTACTTAGCTGGGTGACGTTAGCGCGTATACGGGAGCTTTTACGACCACCCCTATTCAGATATATAAACTTTTGGTAACGTGGGCTGCCGGCCCCCGGCACGTGTTTCATATGCCAGTGACGAGAGAGAAAGGGAAATATACGAGGCCCAAGTTTTCGTATTTATTGGATGGCAAGCAAGGATGACACGAGACCGCGTGGTAGAATACCCTTCACAATTTATAAATAAACAGGACCAATAATTCACGATTTCCTTCGATCGATTTCTCACGACAACAGACTGTGTACAAACAGCCAACACACGAGCCAATGAAACACCGAGCCCTGGGGAGTGTGTGCACACACCCAAACTTCAAGCCCGCACAATAAAGTGGATATTTGAGCCAGCCGAATTCTCAAGTTATAAAGCTGAAACAAGCGACGCCTCAACTATCACAGCGCCGATCGACGTTTGAGTTTTAAACTTTACTGTAACTACTCTCTGATCCCTTGCGTCCAGAGCCCCTGACCTTTCTCTAGGCTCACCGGCGACTAAGTTTTCTAAGTATAATACAACCAGCTTGGTCTTCTCATCACTCAAGCCCGACAACCGGTTTGTCCGTTCTCAACTACGGCTACCCGCGAAGTGATCTCCCCTCGTCCGACTTAATCCCGCCTGGGCAGCGTCCCCCCTTCCCGCAGGGGAGGGTGGTCGCCACACGAGCAGGGTAACAAGGGGTGGCTAGGGTTCGGAGTCGCCCTACTCCCCACACAACCGGGGGTAAGGCTGGGGGAGAGGGGTCGTGTCTCCTGGCCCCAGCCTCCTCTTTAGCCATGGCTAATTCAACGACTGATCCCACGCTCGGCTCCCCAGCTACACGATCGGGACCGGCACATTGTTTTATATTAAGGTCTGGATATTTTATTATCCCTGACAAATTCACAGACCGGCGCTAATCAGCACCAGCGTCTCTCCGCTCTGTGTAACCGCTGCAGCCCGAGCGCATCAAATTTATCGAATTTAATATGACAAGTGTTTCGTATGAGATCGTCCAGATCGTGCATTTCCCAAACCAAAGCATGAAAGCCGGCTATTAAATTTACAACCCGTATCAATTCAGAGATGCTGTCTTCCCGGGCAGGCTGTTCTGCTCGCTCGGCAATATATGAGACAGGGGAGGAATCTGACTTCATACATTATATTTACTTTTTTGTTCTCGTTTGTCCTTTCGGAATTATGTATACTAAATTGCAACTAAATTTGAGGTCATTCTAGCAGTGATACTGATTAATGAGAAATATAACTGCATTACCTGAAAGCTAAATGATTCAAGATGGCATCGCCATTCTCACCGGTTACCCTGCAACAATGAAAATTAAACTATTAAAAATAGATAAACATTTCTGTTATTCAATTCACTCACTAAATGAAATACTCAATAGTTTTAACTAATTACGTACCTCCGTTTAGCCATTTTGTTTCTAAATCTTTTCGATTTTCTTAAGACAGTGGTGCACGACACTAGCAGAAGTTTAACTGTGAGGAAGACCTCCCATTCCTTGGCGCCGTTTAAACAGCACGCGCCCCTTGTCCAGGCGGTTTCCGGTGCTCTAACAGGCAGCCGTCGTTCAAACCTCCACATTCCTTCTCGTCAACATCTAGATTTTACAAGCAAAATCAGTAAACCTTATCGCCTAATATTGTATGCGTCTCAATTTAGGCTGGAATTTACACCACTCATTCTTCAAAGTCCAATTATACCCAAGTCTGTTTGAGGAAGCATTCTCATCCTGCACTTTTCCAAGCTACCCAAACATACCCCTTCCCTTGTTCATAGGGTAACTCACATACATTTCTCCCCTTTTTCAGCTTAATACTACTATTGTTTTAAAGTAACGCCTTTCTTTTCCACGTTCTTGCAATAGTTTCACTACAAAATTATAGGCGCAGCGCTATTTATTTTTAACTGAATAGCTAACAATTATTAACCGCCAGATAATTTTGGTCGCAAAATTATACAAAAAATGTCTTTACGTGAATGCTAGCGGAATAAAGAGACAGAAATTAAAAATTCTAATGAAGAGAGCACAATAAATTCTCTTCATTTCTATTCAAACATTCTGAAATGTTGAAACACTAAGCATCCATATGGAACTCGCTTAACTTCTTGAAAAAACACTTTATCTAAGAGAAAAGCATCCTCCAATACATCTCCATGTGAAGAGTTCAGTGGAGCCGTAATACCTTTGCACCAATCATAAAGTGCAAGTATGGAAAACCGAGAGCTTCACTAGTAGAATGACTAGTTTAATAACCTCAAATTCTCAAAATGGCATACTTCATTTCAGAAGGCAATAGTTCTGATTTTTATATGAGCGTCACACCTCTCAAAGTATCAGATGCAGACAACCAGAGTCGTTCGGACTCAGTAAAAAATCCTCCATGCGCCGCCTGCGAAGATTTACGAAACATCTCGAGCAATTGCGCTTCGACATCATCAGCAACGCACTCACACACATATTCCAGCAAGTGCAGAGAAGCAGTATTTGACAACTACGCTCTAAATGATCCTTCGTCACCGGGCTCAAAACCGTACAGAGCAACTTCATTGCTTGCGTGTGGTGAAAAATAAAAAAATAATAAATATTTTACCCGATAATGATTTTCTGGTAAAAACTAAGCAGAATATTTAAAAATCTGTTTCCATAAATACACATAGATACACAAGATGCAAATCACCCGAATTCTTATTGCTTCTCTCGCAACAACGCATCAAGCAACAGTAGAAATAAAGCCGTTCAGATAAGAAGCCAAACAGGCATCTTTAATAATATTTCAGTGCAGAGAAGTGAAAGCAAGCAAGTCACCTTTGATTAATACTTGTATCTACTGCAAATTTCCAGCTCGTCAACTATTCAAAATGTAATAATCTCTCCCCCACTAGACCCACTTAACTGGAATAGAATATCAAAGCAGTGGGTACCTTTGAAACAATATTTGAAATTTCCACCACTTCAAATGTCAAGCTTGTGATGGAACAACTTTTCAAATTGAATTCGCACGAAAATGATTTGATACTACGCTACAGACTCAAACTAATAATACTCAAGATATTGAATCAAATCATAAAGAACCTCTCGGCGCTTTTCTTCTTGAAGACAATATTCTCCCTTTAATTAATCTGAAAGACATTGATAGCTCGTGTGAAGTTCAAACCATAATTTGCTAGCTCAATTATTGACCGAAATCAACAATTCGAAAATCACGTTATCTTCTTCTGAGATAAATGTTTCTCGCTCTCTGGCCTCACGACGATCAAAGATTTATAATGAGCAAGCCAACATTTTCCCATATTTATGTAGCAAATTTTTGTGGCGGTCATCAATTGCATTTGGCGTCTAGGTTGTGCAAAAAATTGGTTTATAATTAATTTCGCTTCAAAGTTAATTGCGTAACTTATGGTGATCATTGCGCTAATGCCCGTCCTTGGCCTTGAACATAATAAGAAACGCACTATTTCCTTCAACAAATAGTTTATAGATCTAGTCCACGTATCACTGAACATATCGCTCCTAGTTCGAAAAATCTGTAAACCTAAATAATGAGATTGAGTCCTTCAGCTATGTAGAAAAACAGCAAATGAAATGAATCTCACTTAAATGAACTTTCCAGTAACATGTTCAACTATCGTCCGCTTAATGTTCATTAACATTTGTCTCTTTCGACCTCTGCCTATTATAAAGTACGTACAAAAATTTGATATAATTGCTACTTAATGCTACAAATTCAAATTTTGCTATGTTCCCCTTGTATATGTCATTGACATCCAATCATTTATTTAGGATAAACAAACTCATCACGTGCAAAAGAATTTGCTCAAAATTTTGAATAAAATCCAGTAAAAAATCTACTACTCAACCATACACGTCATCATCCCCATGAAAATAAAGAAATAAAGTTATCGAGAAGATCACTCAAATCAATAGGGCTATAGGAGGAACACTAGCGCTGAAGACGCTCTGCTTAATATCACTGAAAAAATATAGAGCGATATCAATCAAAAGAATATCACACTCTTGCTGCTACTCGATCTCTCTAAAGCGTTCGATAGCGTCGAACATGAGCGACTTTTGCTTAAAATTTTGAACTTAGGAGCACAATGGTTTGAAAGCTACTTATCAAATTGATCTTATGTAGTCAGCTTAGAAAACGAATTGGCCCTATTTTTTCAAAACAACTTTGGTGTTGCTTAGAGATCTATACTTGGTCCGTTTTTGTTTTTTTTTCCATTAACGACTTCACTTAATGACTTCTAACACACGAATTTCTACGTACGCAGATGATGTTCAAATCGCAATGAAAAGTTCTGTGGCGGAATTACAGCAAACGCAAAACAAGCTAAAACCATATTGAGTAACCTGAAGTCATGGTATGATCAAAATGGATTTAAACTAAATGCGGAGGCAACACAATGCATTCTTTTTTAAGCACAAAGATGCAATTAAAATATTCCAAATCTGTCTCGTATGGTTGTAAATGCTGAAATTAATCTATTAGACAAAGTTAAAAATTTAAGTATTTGTTTCGATCAAAACATGTCCTTCACATCTTACGTTGAGAAAACTTGCCTCAACATTCGCGAACCCTAATTTTTTTCAACGTGTAAAAAGAACGCTCTTCGAAAAATCTAAATTATAAGCGATTCAATCTTTAGTGTTATCGCGTTGAGTATTGAAGCTGAATATGGAGAAACTTACCTCAATATCTTCAAAGAGACTCACCAAAATGTATGAATTTCGCTGCCATGGTGGTATGCAAAGGTGTGCAAAGGTAAATCACGCCACCCCTCTTATAAATGAACTCGGCTGGACTCTTTTTCAAGAAAGGTTTCTACCTGTTAAAACCCAATACGTATTTTCCTCTTTACATCTTCCTCGGAGCTATGCTGATATTGTCTAATTCCATCCCACACTGTAACCAACCAAAAACCGAATTAGGGAAATAATGTCTTGTGTTCATTTGACATTGGGCAGAAGGCTTTATCAATATGAGGGGCATTACTGAGGAACACACTTCAACAGAGTATCGTATCAAAACCCTTAAAAAATCCCTCAAACAATGAGAAAATTAAAGGCCAAAATAGTACGTCATTTTGTGTCTCAACCATAATTGTATGATGCAGTTCATACTGAAAAGGTAGTTACGAATTTCTTTCGCTCAATACCCGATATTTCAATATACTTTATCACATTACGCTACATTTTTGTAGTGTGCGTAGGAGATGGGAATGCTTGTATGCTAGAATTTCGGTACATGTATTTACGCTCAGCAGTGACAGCAGAACCGCCAATCTAGCGACTTACATTTGTTCTATAAATCCATTTGTTTATTTTGCATTTAATTATCAATTTATCACGTTACCTAACTCGTCATTTCTTTTTGTTATTGTCAAACACGTGTATCAAAAATATCATAAGTTGTGTTATTTAAAGTTTGTTCTTTCATGCAGTTAAATTAATTCTATTTTGATATGATCGCACAAAATATGTTTTGAATTTTTGCCATTTAATTTTACCCTTCAGTTCTGAATGAAAATTAGCTACAAACACTGTCAACATTATTCTCTGATGTCATGAACGCCAAAGCGCATAAGTTAATATACGAGGAGACTGTCAATAACGCTTCACCTCACAAAATTCATCATTTTGTTTCTTCTATTATATTCATCAATAAATATTATCAAAATTAAAATACGTTACTATTGGATAAATTTTTATATTTTTTTTGCAGTCTTCTGTACACGCGTTGATATGAACTTTCATCCCACCCACATAGGTTAATCAACTATATATATAAGGACCTGTATGCTCGCGATAGCCATGTGCTAGAGGTTCTGCCGCCGTGCGGCAGAGACCCGGGTTCGAAACTCGGCGCTGGCGGTGGCGATTTTCTCTGTTGGGTATAGGAGAAAAATTCCAAGCACAATACACCACTCTACCCAGGTGTCTGAAATGGGTACCGGTCTTGACCGGGGGAAAGCGTCATGGCGTCCTGGCGTTAGTTATAAGGCATTTGAAAATCCAATGTACAAGGTGATATGTATCAGGCTTGATTGGAAATAAAGCATCCGTAGATGCCTTCATTATCATCATTATTATCATTATCATTATGTTAAGACTTTAAAAAGCGATGTAATACATCGTATGCAGTAACCTTATAGGACATTAGTGTTTTCTTTTCGTATTCATATCCTAAAATATTGCTCCAATTATGATGCAAATGCTTTTGGTTCGCATTGTCCAAAATCCTTCTGATGTCTGCAACTCTGCAGTGAACTCTTTTGTGCCAATGTTCTTAGCTTACGAAATATCATAAATCAGTGTTCAAGTAAAATATTTTACTTTTCGAGCTCAAATATTTAGCAAAATATTTTTTTAATCCGATTGGCATACTAGTTGACAGACGTAGAAGTGAAAGGATAGTTTCCGAATATCGACCTCATAATCTTGGAAGTAGAATTGTATAAATCTACCTATTTTATTTTTAACATTAATTTCCGGATATCTTAGGTTCCTAAGCTTGTATTTCTATTTATGAACATAAGAGTGTTTTCAGTAATGCATCGTCTCCGAGTTTATGTTTTTTGATTTTGTATTTACATGCATCATCAAATCTAGATTACCCAACAAAGGGAATATATTTTTCCATGCCTTTCTCCCCATCTTTTTTCGACGATCAGAATGGGTATGACGACTCTTATGGTGATAATATATCAACTAAGAATTTTTATGTTAGGACATATACTTAAAGACCAATGATGCTTTTTGGATCATCTTTATTGGAAACAAAGTGTTTTTTTTCTACGACGATCCCTCTACCACAAATCTCACAGTTCTACAATTCAATGCTACGGAAAGCGGAAGTCCATAAAACATCTATGCTCATAAATACCCCCTAATAACGACTAAACTTTGACAGAATGTAAGGTCTCAAGCCTCATTGTGTATGCGTCAGCATCACCATGGATGAATTAAAACGATCATTGGAAATAGAACCCACTCCCATCAAAAACGATGGACACTATCACTTTTACGCAGTAGCACACCAGTTATAACATAAAACGAAACTTTGAAACGAAACTATCATCTTTCAAATGTTGCGGTCAAAACAGAGAGCCTAGAAAATTCAAACACATATACAAAGTTTATTGAGAAAACTGAGGTGACCTGCCTATGTTGACAGGTACATTGACCACATACATTTCAATCATGCTGCGGCAGACCTCACACCACAAATCATATCAAATGTGACAGGATGAAAACCTTGACCCTCAATTGAAAAGAATGAAGCATTTGGAAAACAACAGTCGACCCCGTATAAAATTAATTGACAAATTGCTGCCAAATAACGCTCCATCGAAAAAATTACCACCATAAGACCCTCACCGCTCAAGGCAGAAATCAGGCTGGAGTGAAGCAATTTTCGTGATTAAATAATGCTGCTAAGCTAAAAATCTTGAAATGTAACCGATCAACATCAAATTACAACCTGGGCAGCAGTGACATAAGATAGATGAATTTACAAAACGATCCTCACGACGTAACAATATCACTCCCTACGATAAACGCTGTTTCATAGGTGGTATTACATAAAACATATAAAAGAACGTATCCTCATTGATTATAAGATATCAAGAGAGTAATGTTGGTTATTGAAAGAATTGACCTTTTATTCATATCCAAAGCATGGTTTGATTCACGAAATCATAGTTTACTGTTAAATATTCCCTATTGCGTGTTCTGTCTATTGGCATTAAATAGTAGCAGAGATAGCGGGAAAGCGGATCTTCTATTTTTTTTGTGAACGACGTATACTCAATATCCCAACTTCTATCAAATGAGGCGTCGTGTTGAAATCGACGCGAGGGTTTTTAGCTTTACGCTCTGGCAACATTTCCAGAAGTAACCGCTTCCGTTGTAACTTAAAGTTCGGAGAGAGCGGTCTGTTGGTATCGAGAGCTCGTTCAGCGTGAGCGGCTTCCTGGCTTAGTTTGAGATGTGTGATTTGTTGGCTGGTTTTCGTTGCTGGTGTGATGCTCGAGACTGAGAATATCAGTGAAGTTATTCATAGGCATTTCATTTCGCGAGACGATTAGATCATGACCCAATCTGTTATGCAGTCGGATAGCTATAGCCGCTTTAGTGCGAACAGGAAGCTGTGTAAATGTTATTTGACAGATTGCTCGGGTAGCTTCCAGTGCACTTTGGGGCATAATTGACACCTCTTTGTAGCGCTGGAATTTCAGAGTTGATGTTATTTATAAATCAACCCAGTATCTGTCAGGCAGTCGAGTGAATCAGTGACTCAGGCGCTTATAGCTTCAGTAACTTTTATCGTTAGTTATTTAAATGTTCAGATAGGCCTCAGCGCACTTCTCAGTTGACAGGCTGTTAATTTGGAGGCCAGAAGCTTTCATCACCATATTTGTTGTCAATACTTAGCCCACTGTGTTAGTTCCCTATAGTGCACCTTAATTAAGTACTGGTTCCAGTATATTTTCAGCTTTGTCAGTATCAATTCAAGTACTATACATAAAAACAGTCGATGAAACATAAGAAATTGCCACGTATCCTGCTTAGCACCTCAGTTTACACGTAGCTTAAACTTAAGGTGTCTACCATACTCAGCAGTCCAGCTCAACTGTCTACTCGCCTCATGTAACGTAGGCTGAGAGCGCAATATAGCTATTGAGAGCTATTAATATTCACGCAGTAGATAGAAAATATAGATCCAAATGTGACCGCGTTACATTTATTTCATTAATTGCTTAGCAGAAGCTAATAATTATTGGACAAATGATACTAAGCATCCGTTGCCTAAATTGTAGTCGTAATATATTTTAGCGTCCAGTGTGGTTGGTGAAGTGATGCACTGGAGCTTGTACATTTCACCACTGTTGTAAAATTCTCATCAACAGGTAGAGTGAGAAGAACAGCATTTCAGTATCAGATTGACCTCAGTAGATTTGCTACATACTTATCTAGAGGTTGTTCACAAAGACCATTGCATCTTTACCCTTTAAGTGCATATATTGCAGTCAAATGTGATTTAGCAAGCCCACATAGGCCATCTTCGATAAGTGCTTCATGTGTTTTCAAGAATGTGCCCCGCAGCTACTTTGTGTGTCTGTAGCCGTGTATGTTCTCAGTTTCTGGGTATTTGTCATGTACGAAAATAAGCCAAATACGTTACAAATGTACCAGATTGTTGTGAATCTCGTAACAGCTCAGCACTGGGGTAGCCCATCCTATATTCAAACTAACTCATACGAACAAATTCGATGTGAGTGCCTATACAGTGACGGCAAAATAATACAACACGCTGATTAAATCGCCAGATTCCACATTTTTTGACCACGTTCAATTACAAAAATTGGACTATATATAAACAGTAACATAAACAGGTTAGTATTATATCTAAAACCGACAAATATTAAATAGAAAAATATATAGAAACATGTATATTAAATAAGTGAATAAAAGCTAACAACACATTTCTAGACATACATACAGTAATACTTCGTTGCATAGCCGTTATTACTAATTATGGTTTCTAGACGCTTAGAGTAGTTCCCTACCAGCCTTTTACAAGTTTCGGGTGTAAGCTTATTTTATTCTTGAATGCAATTTTTTTTAGATCAATGATGTTATTGGGACCTTTCTGTGGAATCTTCAATTTCTTTCAATTCCCTCCAGAAGTTTTCGATCGCATTTATATCAGGGGGATTGACTTGGTTCATCCAAAACATTTATCTTCTTCATCCTCAACCATTCCTTGGTTTCGTTTGCAGTGTGCTTTGAATCATTGTCTAGTTGGAAGGTTTCAATTCTAACAAACGAGCTGAAGGTAGGAGTTGCACTTACAATATTTCACGATATTTCTTGGCACTCATGGTTCCTTCAATGATTTGAAGTTTGTCTACCTCTGATGAGCTGAAACATCCCCGCACCATGATTGAGCCACCTCTTAACTTAACAGTGGGTATGGTGCTCTTTGGTTTATACTCTTCATTTTGTTACCTCCAAAATTGTTTGTGTTGTTTCTCCCAAATAGTTTGATTTTGGTTGGATCTGACCACAGTACTGAGTTCCAAAACGCTGTTGGCTTGTTCAAATGATCGTTGAAATGCATCATCCTGGCCTTAATGTGACGTTTGGAGAAGAGGTGTCCTACGAGGGGTGCGAGAGCGAAGGTTTTCCGGCGTGGTGCCCTGCTGATCGCGTGTTTGCCAGCTTCGATTCCAGATGCCTTGAGATCATCCTTTATTTCTTCACGAGTAGTTTAAGGCCTCTGTGCTAATGTTCGGACCAATTTTTTAGCAGCACGCTAGTTAATCTTCCGTGGACGTCTAGTTTGAGGCTTACTGAGAGTCGTATTCTGGCATTTCTACTCACGAATAGTGGTTCCAACCGAGGCTATAGGAACACACAATTGTGCTCATGTCTTCTGATATTCCAAACCTTCACTATGGAGCTCCGCAATACGTTCGTAAAGGTCTTGGCTGATGTCCTCATTCATACTCATGCTTACGACTTTTCAGAACTAAAGCTGCTGTACCAATGGCACGTTATGGAGATGAATGCTGACGAACGTTCGATTGCCAAAGGGTAGAATGGTATAAAACATTCTAAAATAATCTAAAAATAATTTTAATGAATAATATCGAGAAAAAATTCGGGTATTGCAAACTTATGTCCCGGCATTTATTATACATGTTCATGTATATTTTTTAATAAATATGTGTGGGTTTTAGATATATTATTAGCCTTGTTATACTGTTTATAGATATAATTCAAATTTCGTAATTGTACGTGGTCTAGAAATGTGGAATCTGGCGATTTAATAAACGTGTTGTATTATTTTGCCCCCTCCCCCACTGTATGTACCCATGAGCATTGCTTCCTAAATATCCCTTTGTAATCATGTGTATCTTTTCCACGTTCCTGTCTCATTTCAAGTCTCTGTCTCAGATGTCTTCAGCATGAACGTGTTAGACTCTGAAATAAGATTAGGCCAAGCCCTGCAATCATCTCTGTCTTTTCGCTAACACGATTGACTGTCTTTTTTGCCATGTAAGTAAATGACTCCCATATATAGATCATCAAAGAAAATTTTGCTGCGGTTCTAAATGAATGTGCTTTTTACATTACTGTAAAACTAAGCCAAAAGGCGCGGTTCAAATAACATCATAAAGAAAAAATGAGCTGAACAAAACAATGAAAACTCACTAGCGTGAATAAAAAAAAATGAAATAATACTTCATGAAATGGAACCAAGCGGCATGAAAAGATTTCCCGGAAAAAAATTACTAGAGCAATAAAAGCATACTTCCACCAGGAACTATTAACGACATGAAAGCATAACAAAACGGAGGGAAATTCTTTGTTTGATGAAAAGCCTAACATAAAACCTTAGAACACGAAATAGATTTGAAAACTCCTTGGTGACAGTCACTGATTTCAACTCTTCTTTCAGAAGTAGGCGTAAAAGTCTTCATTTAAGTATTTAAAACAAATCCAAATCAACCTCCAATATAGTACACTCGTGTTTTACCTTATTTGCCAGAGCCAGTGTGAAATGGGGATCATGTTCAGTTAATTTACTGGAGTTACTCCAAATTTTATAATCACTGAAAACACAAATGCAATCTGACATGATAGTATTAGCGTTCAATATAAAAACGGAAATTTCCCAGTCACGGCGCCAATGATTCATTTGGTTGTTGAGTCATCGCTAGCTACTATAAGGTCCTTATCAATGGAAACACTCATTTAGACCGTGGCATAAAACTGGGGACATTAAAAATCGCATTAAACTAAAGGTCACAAGTATTCACCTATCATATCCAAAATGTTAAAGAAAGTCATAAAAAATCGACTCTCATCTCCCATGGATGAATAAAATTTGTTTAATCGAAATCAATATGCCAATAAGGAGAAACACTCGTGCTCAAGATGCTCTGCTTACCATCACAGAAAAAATATGCAGTGATATCGATCAAAATAATTCCACACTCTTACATGCTGCTCAATCTCTGAAAGTGTTTGACAGCATCGAAAGGAAACGACTTCTACAAAAAAGTCAAACTTATGAATAGAAACACAGTGGTTTGAAAGTTGTCTTATTAAATCGATCTCATGGAGCCCTCTTAGATAATAAATTATCCCCTTTCATTCAGAGCATTTCTGGTGTTTCTGTTCTATTCTTTTTCTGACACTATTTTTTATTTTATTGCTTATTCCCCTTCAATGCCTTCGAACACCTGACTTTATGCTTTTGGCATTGATAGTCAAATTTTAATCACCGGTTTTGTGTCTGAATTACCGCAGGCGCAAACATGAGCTGAAAAATAATAGCAAACGCATTATTTGTGGAGAAAAGGTTAATTTATACAAACAAGGAACAATTAAGCATTTTTTCGTTCAAGTTATGTTTTCAAATCTCACGTGGAGAAAGTTCGTCACAAAATTAAGAGAACTCTAAAGTTTTTTCATCGTATAAAACGCACGCTCAACGAAAATTTAGATTATTAGCCTTTCAATCGAGGCATTACTAAAGCAGCTTTATCTAGGGAGACATACCTCTATATCTTCCAAGGGAGCTACTGGAATTCTTGGTTCTAGCGGCCGAGGTGTTACGCAAAGGCAAATTCATAATGAACGATGATGCAACCACTTCGCTGAATAAAATTGGACAGACTTCAATTAGAGTGAGGTTCCTCACTCATAAAGCCCAACATGTTTTCTTCTCTCTTTTCCTCCCTCTAAGCAATGCTGATACGGTACAATTCCTTCCACCCACTGTAACAAACCGAAAGCTGAATCGGAACACCGGTGTCACTGACCTACCGCAGAACCAATGTGTTGCTTGGACGAACTCCATAGATTGTGTGACGCACGGTACCAATCACCTAATCATCAATAACTTATACAACAGTAGACAGCATGGATTCAGGAGGGACAGGGGCACGCACACTGCACTAGCAACATTCATAGAAACTCTCTCCATCAACCTTGCCAATAATCATACAACAGACATAGTTCTCCGCGACGTAACCAAAGCTTTTGACAAGGTATGGCACACAGGACTCATATTCAAACTAACGCAATCCGGCATTCACAACCTTTTCTTACGTACGCTAGCCGACTATTTAACAGACAGAACAGCTTCAATCAGGATAGGTAACCACATTGGCTCCCCTTTCACACTTCATACTGGCGTACCTCTAGGAGCATGTCTTTCCCCCACATTATATAGCTACTTTAAACATGACATTCCCCATCCGCTACCCAACACAGAGTACATATGTTTTGCATACGATATTACTCAAATGACTTCAGGCCGATATAAACCAAATTATGCAGCCCAACAAACATAGAATGCAATAGAACAAATCAATAACTACGAAAGACAACGGAAAATTTCAACAAACATCAAAAAATTCAAAATTATCCCAATTAGCAGACGCACAACTTCAGACATCTTCAAAGACAACCAACATTTTCCATACTCCGCCAATGGCAAAGTTCTAGGCCTCAATTTTTCAACCTATGGATTTTCAACACAAATAGCAACAAGAAGGGCAATAGGATTTAGTAACCTCAGCAAACTATACAGATGTATGCATTTATCCCGAGAAAATAAAATAAAATTATATCTAGCTTGTGTAGGATCAACCCTATTACATCCACACAATGTCACCAACAGCCGTCTCCAAATTGCAAAGGGTGCAGAATAAAGTTTTAAGATTTATTACCAACACCAAACTTTCAGACCGTATAGCATCCAGATCACTACACAATCAAGTCAACATACCACACTACTTCACAGCCATGCCCGCAAAATATGGAGCAACCTAAAACTATTCAATCCCGACCTCTTTCAACAACTAACATTCACACCGGAAAATGCCAGCAACCAACATTACTACACTACTTCACAGCCATGCTCGCAAAATATGGAGCAACCTACAGCTATTCGATCCCGACCTCTTTCAACAACTAACACCGGAAAATGCCAACAAACAACATTCCAGGTTTAAAAGCTCAAAAATTTCTGAACTTGGCCCCCCTCCAGATCCGAAATACACAAGAAAATATCCAACAGTTCAACATGGGGAAGACCGAAAAACAATACTTACTTATTTAGTTTTTCATCTTGGGGTTTTGACGAGCGGACGGATCGGTCTTCCCCCCACGGGTGGGAGGACAAAACCCCAAAACACAACAACTCCATCCATCACAATTGGACACAACATCAGCCAGCTACCAGGATCACACAAACTCCCAGCAACCAAGATTCAACTTCCACTCTCTTTTTCATATTTTCCATATTATCATCCACCTTACCTCCATCACTTCAGAACTCGAAATAGTTTCCTGTTACGCAAAGTAACATAATTCGACATCATTAAAGGGCTCCGTTTGATCGGCGATTCTTTGGCTACTCGGGCTACTCCCTTGTGTATAGTGTAAATATATATATATAAAATAAAAAATAAGATATAAAAAAATAAATAAAAAACAACGTACCTAGGGTATATGTAAATAAGTCAAGTCTATGGTATTTAAAAGTACACACAAGTGTGTAGCGGTATGTGCATCTTGGCGATGTTGTACATATATATATATGAGTATAAATGAGGAGTGGAGTGCGTCGGGTGGTGAACAGAGTGTTAACGGATGTATAAATGTACTTAGCAATCTCTATACAAAAAAATTAAATAAAAAACAATAATAATAATAGAAATGAAAAAAAATAATAATAGAAATGGAAAAAAATTGTATTATAGTGTACAAAATGTAGATATGTGTATGTAGTAACAATAGATAAACTCACTATTGATGAGTTATACATATTATAATACCATAAACTACATACCGCTGTACATAGCACCTTGTAGAAGGTAATAGAAATCATACGGGATTCTGATCTAAGCAGGCTATCCAAATCAATTATCTAAAACGATAAATAGTCAGCTTCCAACTCAGTATTATGTGAGACTATTTATATAATTGTAAATACAAAGCCCTGACGGTTTTCCCCTATCCAAACCCAGGAAAAACCCAAGTGAAACTAATTGTGATCACCAAATTATGCGTTTTTCGCCAGTTTTTCCTACTACCTTTTCCTTTTCCATCTTCTTTTCCTTCGATATATATATCGGCAAGCCCTGTGTCAAATTCTTCTTTTTTTTCTCTCTTTCCTTATGGCATCGACCCAGCACGGTACTTTTCAGAGTTAGACTTGGCTAAAGCATACTATCAAATTAAATTAACACCGCAATCTAGAAAGTATACCGTTTTTGCTATTCAGCATGGTTTAATGGAGTTGAATTGCCTTCCGTTTGGTTTTTCCATGTTAAAAATTAAAAAAATGTCTGAGTTTGAAGATGTATTGAGACTCGTGTGAGAATGCCAGGTTCTTGAATTACTGGAGATCAAAGTTAAAGAAGCGAAAGACGTCTATAATCTAATTATTTAGGGAAAAGAAGAAATAGCTTTGGACAATTCAAAAATAAATGAAAAATTATTAATTGGATATAATGAGGAAACTGAATAATTAAGAAAAATAAGGCAAAGAGGATATTACTGGGATTTGACAGTTTGCTTTTGATTCCCAGTTAATTGACAAAATAAGAAGAAACAATTTAGTACTAGGCAGGCCAAACCTAATTATCCAACCTAAAACAAAGAAGAAAAATATTGACAGAACTTTGTGAAAGAGACCAGTTAAAAAGTTGATATAATCTTGGATCTCAAAATTTAATAAATCCTGAATAATTATTCACAAAAAGGCTGGCAAATGACTACTTACTGTATGGTACGCAAGACCAAACGCAACTGTACTACTGTACGAGTTTTTAACAACAGATGTTCTTTAACACGTTCCCTGCGTATAGGGCCATACGTGTACTAAAAGTAAATTGCTCATTCACGTACCGGTATAAATGAATGACATTTCATCTGTTTTACCTTTTTTAAAAATAACTGTCATCACACAAGGTGAAATGTCATCGTGCAATTATTTCTTTCATATTTCTTAGGAAAAATAAAAGTGTATTCGAGCAGTTAAGTCGAATTCCAAACTCTGCTTTTTACAACTTAAACAAACTAACCAGGAACAACCGGAGAAACGCGGTGAACGTGTTAAACTAGAGAAATGACCCTGACAACTTGAGGATACGCAAATAAATCATGTGATTAGTACTAGAAAGTATTTTAAAATGGCTCACAGAAACAGGGACGTTGCAGTTTTCAGCATGGGATCGAACAGAGGACATTGAAGGAGAACCAAGAGGTCGGCTGGTTCTACAGCTGTGCTCAGCGTGCTCGGCTACTCTGGATATTAGAGTACGACAGGTAGAACCTACGCACTGTGACTCACAACGTTTTATCGCAAAACTTTTGCTAAAAGATAAACTAATGAGTTCGAATCGTTCAATTTCAATAATTTAAACTTTACTAATTGTATTAATAAAATGACTATACGTACATAGAATTTTCGACTTGCTTTTCATTTTAAGAATCAGACGCATTAATGCGGATGTACTTTTAGATTACATTAGAAAACAATTCAGTGAGAATGGCTTTCGTATTTTTAAGACTACTCAAAGTAAGTAAAATAAAACAATTAACGAAAGCAACATTAGACCTGAAATTTCTGACATCCTGCAAAATGTACATTATATTTCTGAAATTTTTGCGCTTCCGGCTGAACAGATTACTAAAGACTGCAACATTTTACCTAACCTGGCAGTACAAACTATTGCTCCGTAAAATGAAGGCTAAAGCCCTTTTTACACTGGTATTTATTTTGTCACAGGCTCACGGGTATACGCCTCATGTGGCACATCTCAAGAGCCATTAGCGTTTACACTAGACATTAGGGATGCGCACCGTGGTGCACGCTGCTCAAGTAATACAGCTCAATTTTTCCAAACAAGTCAGTGAATTATTTACGCCATTAGAGGCTGATCACTGTCACTTGTCTAAATATTGTAGCTGCATCGTAGGCTATGAAATCTTTTCTTTATTTACTGGAGTGGATTGTTAATATATTCGTTCATTTTCATTAAAATATAATTGAAAGCAGCCTCCGTCATATTACGATCCTTATATTTGGTGCTTTTAGTCCGGCATAGGCATTTATGGGTTCTGAACATTTCAATTAATTTAAACGTAGCTTCTCGGAGCAAAGTTGCATCAGCCATAATGGATGAGCAAAGAGCAACACGTCTCTTCATAACTGCTAACTGCACACTGCTCATAACTGCCAACCGGAGAGAGAGTTGCAAGGCTCACGTGTGTCGCGCGCCTCACGAATTCGATCAGGGCGAATAGGGAACTTCGTATACGCATTCAAATATGAGCCTCAGTGGTGAGCCTTGTATACACGTGTCGTACCTCACGGCCGAAATGTCCCCTAGTGTTTGTGCTCGTCATAGCCGTGTGGCGTTCGGACCCGCCTCCGTGCGGGCAAACCCGGGTTCGAGTCCCGGCGCTGGTGGCAATTTTCTCTGTTGGGTATAGGGGAAAATTTCAAAGTACAATACCCCACTTTACCCAGGTGTCTGAAATGGGTACCGGTCTTGACCGGGTGAAAGCGTCATGGCATCCTGGTGTTAGTTATAAGGCATTTGAAAATCCAATGTACAAGGTGATATGTATCAGGCTTGAATTAGAAATAAAGCATCCGTAGATGTCTTCATTATTATTGTTAAAAATATTGTGGTGTGCCACATGAGGCGTATACCCGTGAGCCTGTGACAAAATGTATACCAGTGTAAACAGGGCTTTAGCCTTCATTTTACGGAGCAATTGTTTGGACTGCCAGGACCGGTAAAATGTTGCAGTCTGTAGTGATCTTCTGTTCAGCCGGAAGCCCACAAATTTCAGAAATATAAGGTACATTTTGCAGGATGTCAGAAATTTACTGAGGATGGAGCTTGTCTCCGAATCGTTTAATAGAATGAATTGATTCATTTTAGCCATTTCATTATGAGACTGTGAAATTGTAATAAACATGGTTTCAATATCAACTACTTTCTTCGTTTACGTTTTCAAATTTTCAATCACGTCTGTTCGGCAAATGAGTCAGACTGAATTTTTGATCGTCAAAATTTTTTTGCATATGTTTTTCCCCCCCCAAAAATTGTTGTTCAATTTATACAATTCTCTTTTCCATTTTTAAAACAAACTAGTCTGAAGATGAGACCTAATGGTCACTTACTTGAGTTTTATTTGATTGAAAGTCGTTATTATAGTAAGAAGAGCTTTCGTTTCATACTTTAGATCAAGATTAGCTCGCTGGGAAAAACGTAGGGTTCTGCTGCAACATTTAGGATGACAGCAACCGAAAGAGCAAAACTTGGAAGCCCGACTGCCACGGCAGCGTCTCTCAAAAACGCAGTCCTCTACTCAATCTGCCAAAAGTCTCCCGCATGTGGCTGGGACCAAATTTGGGCCGTCGAAGATGTAAAAAGTAAAAGAAAAGTTTAGTATATGTTAAATCTATCACCTTAAGGGGGTCCTCCCGTCAAAATTAAATTTTGATCCGATTGGTCTGAAATTTGGCCACTATATGTATTTTTGCAAGAGAAACATATTTTATACGGGAAGTTTTTTGATTTAGGCCTTCACTATAAAAAAGTGTACTCTTATTTTGAACAAAAATCATTTCTTTACGATAAACAATACGGTTTTCGCTCTAAAAAATCAACAACACAGGCTATATTAAATCATTTACAATTCCTCTATTCTAATATAGATGAAGGAAAGCCTGTCTTCTCTGTATTTCTTGACTTCCGAAAAGCATTTGATTGTGTGGACCATAAAATACTATTATCGAAACTACACTGTTATGGCATTCGAGGGATTGCCCATGATTGGTTCAGATCATACCTAACAAATCGGAAGCAATACGTTGTCATTGACGACGCAAAATCAGACCCACAGACAATTAGCCATGGAGTTCCACAAGGATCTGTTCTCGGGCCTCTCTTGTTTCTGATTTTTATCAATGATATTGTAAAATCTACATCATTCTTCAAATTCATACTTTTTGCCGATGACAGTACGCTTTCTGCGGTCCTTCCGAACCAAAATCCTGCTATGATTGTGGAGAGTATAAATACTGAACTTCACAAGGTTTCATCGTGGCTCAAAGCTAATAAAATAAGCCTAAATATCGATAAAACAAATTATATTACTTTCTCATACAAGAAAGATGTATCTCTCCCATGCATTAAAATTGGCGAAGGTGAAATCGAAGAAACCAACTCATGTAAGTTTCTGGGCATCATAATAGATAAACATCTGACCTTCAAAGAGCACATCACTCATATTAGTTCTAAATTATCAAAATCCATCGGAATCCTAAATAAAGTTAAAAATTTTCTGCCTGAAACAGCTTTACAAATGCTCTACCGTACGCTCATTTCCCCATACTTGCAATACGGAATAGAAGCATGGCACGGAACTGATAAAAATAAAACCAACAAAATTTTTACTCTGCAGAAAAGGGCTGTCAGAGCGGTAAAGAACCTAGAATATAATGCTCACACAAATGATTCTTTCAAAAATTTACAAATACTTAAACTTTCGGATCTCTACAAAATCTCCATCTGTAATTTCATTTACAAAACATTAAGAAATGATGGCGACAATAGCCTAAGACAATTATTGACTGCGCAAACTGGTCATCACGACCATTTAACCCGAAATAGAAGTAAATTCATGCTTCCTTATTATTCAAAGGCCAGGTCGCAACACAGTATTCTCTTCGTTGGAACCAAAACTTGGAACTCTATACCTGCAGAGATCCGTGAATGTAATTCGTACAAAGTATTCAAAAGACATCTTGAGTCTCACTTCCTATCAGAATACTAGTAGTGTAAGATCACCGTGTCGAAATCTTGCCTCCTACATGTAACTAATGATAATGTCATAATGTAACTTGCCTTGTGTACCATAACCAATCTTCTCTCTGCTCTTGAATCGTTTTATCGAACATACTGTTAAATATAGCCGACTTGTAAAATATCGAGTTAATTATCTCAATGATCAGTCTAATGCGAAACTAGGTTAAGTGAACTAGGTTAAACTTTTGTACACCCTAGAATAGCGTGATGGTAGGATGCCCTAGAAGTCGCTGAACTTATTCGGGCCCACAGGTAGCTATATTCAAACTTGTCCATTGTACTAGACTTAAGAAACATTCTACCTCTGTATCTCCTGTGGTAAATAAATTGTTTAAATTGTTTATTGTTTAAAATTGTTTGTTTTTAACTCGTTTTTTGTTCATTTTTGGGATGTTTTCAAATGAATAGAAGTCAATGAATTTTTATGCTAGAACAAATACAAAGACAGTTTTGAAATCCTCGTAACATTGCAAACAAACTGATAGGTCTGAATTTTCTTTTTTTTTTATTTTTATATATCCGATATTTGATCAATACCTTTTTAAAATATACCGAATTTTTAGGTTTTGAACTAGCAGAAAAAAAAGACAACGTACAAATTGGGAAATCGAGGAATGTCAGTTTGTTAGAATTGTTCCAAGGATTCTAAAACTGTCTTTGTTTTCTTCCTAGCATAAAACTCAATGACAGCTATTCTTTTGAATTTTGAAAATAAGTGACTTTACAGTATAGGCCAAAAACAAAATTTTTTGTTGAAGTGTAATATAATGGGAAATCTATGTAATTGAATGCTGTTTTCAATTTTATTTAGATAATCTCCATGCATGACATCATATTCACACTGTGAATTGTAATTTACAAAAAAAAGATCAATTAAAATTTTTTTACTTATTTTATAAAATTATGAAATTTTTTGTTTTCAGTCTGATTCTTATGAAATTTGACCATAATATGTAACCTTTGAAAAGAAACACAATTTGTTCTATACATTTTTCTTATTCAGGCCTTACTTTTTGAAAATATTGACATATTGGTTTGTAGTCCACTGGTTTTGATATTTCAAAAGAATAGAACTCATTGAGTGTTTATGCTAGAAACAAAAAAAAATACAGTTTTAGAATCCTTAGAACATATCTAACAAAAGTACATTCGCAAATTTTCCATTTCTTCTTTTGTTTTCTTTTTATATGGGGTCGAAATGGGGTTGAAAATTTACGATTTTGGTCCCCTTTTGGTCCCCTTGGGGGGGATCTATTGTCCGCAGCGCCATAAAATTTTAGGACCGAATAGTCCACCACCTAAGGGTCCTTTTCTAACAAAAGCATGAAAAATGACCAGCGGAGAGAAAAGGGGCCAAACTTGACCTGAAAATAATGAAACCTAGAGAATTTTGTTTGAATAAATACTTGCTTGGATGTTTTTAAGCTTATTAGCAGCCACGTACTGATTTTAGGAACAAGGTGAAACTGAATTCAATATTATCTTCAGTAATAACGTCGGGTTAAATATATATTTCCTCGCACTGTATTGCGAACAAGACAAGTTAAAATAATTTTTTTCTTGAAAGGCATATGGATAATTTCTTTCGTATTAAACCCGAATCAAGTGTCAATAGCTGGTCATAATAAACATTATGTCAGTATACGTCACAAGAATTTACCTCCAGGAAAGCAGTGAAATCCAGAATTTCGTTCATTAGTGCAGTTAATTTGCTCTCCGCCGTACACGCCAACAACTCTGAAATGAGAGAACAGACAAGATGAAAGTACACAGATTGATTTTCTCTTTTTTTATGGTACGACAAGTTAAATTCTCGTTTGTATTGGTAAAAACTGTCTTTCGAAGGCGAAAGTCTAGTATTAGATTTTTCAACAATTGAGGGACAAAGAGAGCTAAAGTAAGGAATAGTTTGTGAATTCCCTACAATAACAATGAACTTTTTACTTTTTACTCATCTTCACAGTGCGAGGTATCTACCTCACATGGCGTTCACAATGTTTGTAGTGTTCCTACTGCATATTCCAGGAGATTAGCTTGCACTGCATCGATACTATTCATTTGTGATTCTCTAGAATTCGTTGCATTTTTGAAAAATTCAAGGTTATATGTTATTATCTATACAAAAAATATATTTCACGTAACATTTTGTACTTTATCTCAAGGGCTGAAGTCTCACAATAATTATTATTGCTTTCATTTTCATCATCGCAATGCGAAACTTCCGATAGCCCAAATTTTCAATTTGTGGATTAACGCCTGCCTGCCTTCGCTGTGTACGGGATTCGTGCAGCACACATGCTGAAACCCAGTGCTAAAATTTACAAATTCTCGCGATTTGTTCAACTTTCATTCCAGTTTCTATTAGGATTCATTCCAGTTTATTCTAAAGCATGAAAATGGAGACTGTAACATAATAATGTTGGATATAATTATTGGTTAAAACTTAAGACTGTAGTACTTCATGAAGAGTGTCCATGATGAATTTTAAAGGTTGTCTATCCATTACGTAAATGCCTGCATTGTGATGCGATAATTTCTCTAAATGCACTCTCTACTTGGAGAACTTACATGGGCCCCACTATTTTGCATCATTGTACCGAATGACGTAATTTTAGCGGAATTCATAAAAGCAGCTTTGAAATAATCAACTTTTGATCATAGAGTGCAGTTGAAATAGGCACTCGGCAAAGGAAGCTGATCCTCATTCAATTTCACAACTTCTAAATTTAGGTAGAAAAATTCAGCTCCTCTACAGAACAAATTGATGTTATTGTTAAGCTCTCATGATTACCTTGGCTTCATACGCGGAACTCTCTTTCTGTTGAGGGAATTTCCTAATAGAGCTGGAGCTACCTCATCATTATTCCTTGACATACAGTAGGATAACCGAAAAATAGAACAATGAAACAGAAACCTCTTTCTCGCCTACGCTCGGTAGAGTTATGTAGCAAACTATGCTTAGTCATTGGTTATAGAGAGCTAATTTGAGGTCATTTACACTGGCTAATGATAAAATCACTTAAATTTAAACCAATCTTAATACCCGTTCTTAATACTCTGAGTTTTGACCATTTAACGTGAACGTTTGATTGTGCAAGTCCTCACTATCGCCCATACACGGTCAGTTTAATTGACAATTAAGAGTATTGACAATGATATTGCGCAATATAATTGGTCGTGTATGGGCCGCTTTAATGAAAACGCTAATGATTTTTTCCCTCTTAAACTGTTTAGCAGAACTTTAACTTGCTAGGTATGACGAGACTGCTCGACCATTTTGCTCTTGTCTCTCGTGTGGTGAACATCGAGGTTTTGAACACTATATCTAGTCCTACTACTATTTCTGTGATAAAAATTTGATCCTTTGTCTAGTCGCTTTCGTCTTTTGTGATCCACAGATCTAGTCTATATTACTTAAGTTTTAGTATTTGCATTTATCCAATGTAACTGAAGATTATTCTGTATTTTTTCCAGCCTAAAGATGATGTCAGATACGTCGAAACGTTTCCTTTTATAGATAAACAGAAATATAGATTTTAAAGAATCGCTATGTTTCAGCACAAAAATGCTAGGAGCATTCCTGAATCAACTTACACGTGAAAAAATTGACCATTGTCATGTTTATTTATTATGCATGCCTATTATCCCTATGTCTTTGCATTGTCATATTTCATTTTAAGGAAATTTTATTGGGGGGATAATTTAATGCATCTTAGGTCAGACAATAAATTGTTTAGTATACCAAGTCTCATGCTTGGCTAACACCTTTTAAATCGTTACTGTAAATTTTTTGAGAATTATTGAACTTTCACGAAAGTGCTAATTATTCCCATTGATAATTTATCAGTATTAACAACATTAATTCATTGAGTTTTCAATTATTAAGGACTTTCACTGGTATTATATTGTTTTGATCCACGCACAGTGCAATTTACGTCCCTTCAATTAAATATCCTCGTGGAAAATCAAAGGGTGCTACGAGGTCGAACTGGACATTCCACAAAACTGCCAGTAATGACGAAATTATTTTGAATCTGAGTGCTCTAGCATTCATTCACGTTTTTTAAAAGAATTTAAAAATAATCGTGAGAATAGAGGGATGTTCTATTGATAACTCTCACTTTTGCATCTGCCAGATTTATTAAAATTATTTACTTGAGGACTTGATAAATAGTACAGTGATTGACGAACTGAAGGGGGACGTCTACCCAGAGAGATATGCTTACTTCACAAGCAGTCAAATTTGCAGAATATCTGAGCATCGTAAGTGGGGGAAATGTGGTTAGGAAGGGAGGAGGGGTCCAATCAGCTGCCAGCACCGACCAGCAAGTGCATGTGCCACGCCTCTGAAGTTTTTTGTGGTTTTTATTGCTTCATTCAATAGAGAAGTCCTTATTTTACAAGCTAGCAAAGGTTCAGAACGTTCTGTGCTTTGTGAGAGGGAGAAACGAGGGGGGGGGGGGGGGGGGACGGAGGTGGATTCGAATGCAGCTGGTAGCGCCGGACAGTCACCGCATTAGACATGAACCAATAATATCTGAATTTTGTTATGTTGGTCTATTCGACACATGACTCCTTAGCTTACAATCTAAAAAAGCTACACAGCGTTCTTTCTTTGTTAGAAGGGGAAACGAAAGGGGGAACGTGAGGAGCGCGTGGAGGAGGTCGCCGCAGCGTGTGCTCCTGGAGCGGTGATACGTATCTATGATTCGTCTCGGTGATACCCCTTGTGGTACCCGTCCCGTCAAGGAACCACAAAAAACACACAAGAAAAAATATTCATTTGTTTAAAAAACTTTCAGAACGTCAACTGCGTAAATTTTTCCAAGGAAAAATAGCTTGCAAACGAAAAAATGAAAAATGGTAGAAAAATGCTTTTCCTGAACAGTTGAAGATGAAAAGTTCAAAAGCTATCTCATCGAAATGTTATTATCGTAAAGCAATGATTTAGGTCTCATTGAATGCGCAAAAAGTCGCTGCATAGCTGGACTGAGAATCAATTTGAAACTCACAGTACTTTTTTAGTTACATTGAAAAATTTACGGAAAAGTTCATGACTCTTCAAAAAATAAATATATGATTTTATAAAAACTAAGCCAGTACGCATTTCAATTTTATACTCCGTTCAGCCATGCAGCAACTCTTCGCGCATTCATTGAAACCTAAATCATTGCTCGACAATAATAACTTTCGGAGGAGATAGCTTTCGAAAATACCCTATTTTTTCACCCCCCGTCCCCATTTTTTTCGAAATTGTTTCGAAAATGGGAAAAAAGTTTGGGTATACGCCCCTTATTTATTTTAAAATACATACGAATGTCAAATTTGAAGATCTTAATCCCATACAATAAACGTGATAGCCATTTTATTAATTCTGAGTAGACGTCCTCCTGGAGATAATATACATCATGCGCTATTTCTGTTCAGTTTTCATTCTAGCAAGTACTTCATTTTCTTCGGGAGCATAATTCTAATGAACTAATTTGACAGGATAATTCTGCTGAAAAGTAAAAGTTAATTTATTCTGCCGACGAGCTAGCGTCGATCAAAAGTGTTATGTTGTAAAAATCTCACATTGAGGTCCTTTTAGTAGATCGGCATTTATATCTTGCAATTGATTTATTAACACGTTCATCGCATTTTCAAGGTTATTAACGGTTGGTTTGGTAAGGTTGTAAGTAGCAGAATTGAGAAATCGCCTGTTCTTACTGCTTGCTTACATTTCCATCCTTCCTGAGAAATGTGAAAATTACAATTGCGCGATAACATTTCACTTTGTGATATAACTTACTTTTTTAAAAACGGTCGTGAAACAGATGGACTGTCAATCGTTTACACCGGTACGCAAATGAGCAATTTACCTAGTGGTGTGCATAAGTCCCAATACGCAGGAAACTTGTCAATTGAAGTGAATATCTTATATCTTGGAATAAGCTGAATAAATATACATGTTTACGTGTGCAAAAAAATATATATGCAATAACGTTATGTTTATTTCACTTATTCATCATAGTTACCAAGGAGGTGATACATACTGGAAAAATATTTGTATACATTTAGTTGTTATGACTCATGAATTGAACATTTTCCTGAAAATGTGAGATTTGGATGAACAAAACGTAAAACCTGCGACCCCTGACTCCGTTGTCTTACGGGCTGTGACTTTTCCATCTCGCCCAACCTGTATGTGCGTCAAGGTTGACACACCGGGGTGTGTCAAAATTTCTCTGAATAGTGACCCAGTTTTTGAGTGTTTATTACTATTAACTGATAAGATGTTATCTAATACTTACTAATACCATCAAATGACTGTTGAAGTAAAAAATATGCTATGCTATTCAGCCGTTTTGGGTAGGTAAATTTCATTTTTATTCATAAAATCGATGATCACTGCCAATCGAAGGCAGTGATAGTTACCGGATAAACTTGAAGTTAATTGATTTCCGAAAATGTCCAAGATCGAGAATATTAGTCGTTCGAGTTGACGTCTCAGTGCATTCTGCACATAAAGTTTTTAGCACATTGACTGCTGCAGGAAAAACTGAAGTTCAATATTTAACTGAAATTTGAAGTCAATTGTAGTCAGCAATTTTGAAAAAAGCAAACATGAACTGGATCGTGCCTTCATTTACCGGTAATTAAGTATTAATGATAATTAAGTTTGTGACTACTGGTTGGTCAACGCAGCATTATGAAACCCCCCTCTGAGACCACTGGTGGGTCACATCGCAGGCAATGTGTTAATTTTATTTTCAATTATAAAACAAATTTATGACCATAGACACGTAAGGTAGACAATGCCAATATAACGAAATGAAATGTCAAGTAACGTGACAAGTTTATATTATGTAGAAAATAAGGTATCCAGAGTAAAATGAAAGGCATGTATAAATATAATATATATATATATATATATAACGAATTTAAATTTGACAATCTGTGACCTTTTTGAACTTTTACATTCGGAAAATAT
This sequence comes from Morinoia aosen, assembly GCA_030386875.1. Taxonomy (NCBI): domain Eukaryota; kingdom Metazoa; phylum Arthropoda; class Malacostraca; order Amphipoda; family Talitridae; genus Morinoia; species Morinoia aosen. The sequence goes on from CM059573.1 coordinate 28,950,264, forward strand.
TTGTGATTTTAGAGAAATATAGAAATTAAATAAAAACTCGTGATTATAAACTATGGTATTATTTTTATTCGAACATGTAGACATTAAAGACTGTTCCCTAAATATATGTAAACATTAATACACTACCGGGCAAAATTGTGCGACACTATTTGAATTTTCTCAATATTTGAATTCGGTGGAACTTTTATAAATGATTTTTAAAGCCTTTTCTAAAATACTGCCTAAATGTCAGATGTCTGGAAAGGATAGAAAAAATATATTATTAAATTTAATTTTAATAACGAAAATAAACTGGCCAAAATTATCGGACAGAGGGGGGAAAATTTCGAAATTTAAAGTATTGAAATACTTATTGTCCTATATTAGCAAGTTTTCCTGAACTGTTTGGCTAAAGAATGAGTAATTGATTGCCGTAACCGCCATGCCAATGTGTTCTAAAATGGATATATCTGTTGCGAGAAAAATAATTGAACTCAAAAAATTTTCTCATCAATTGCTTTTATCACTAAATAAAGTTGGTAGACCAAGAAAAACAACCCACAGAAGGACAGAATCATCAGAAGACTGTCTTTAAAAGACCAATTTAAAACCAATGCTTGTATTTCTTGTGAAGTTTAATGCCAAAAATGGTCTGGATATGTAGATGAAAACTGTAAATAGACGTTTAAATGAAATAGGTTTATTCTCACGATCACCTTTTGAGAAAACATTCATCAGTGGGTAAAATGAAAACTAAGATTCGTATACGCCAATGAGAATGCCATGTGAAATCTTAATAAATGGTCAAATGTCTTCTTTAGAGACGCAAGTAAGTTAAAATTATTTGGCTGTGATGGTAAATCATTGGTAAGAACATATAATGGTTAAATGTTATTTAGCAAGCGCACCAAAAAAGACATTAAGTTTGGTGGCAGTAGCATTATAGTTTTTGGAATGTTTTCTCGACGAAGAACGACTCGTCTTGTTCCACTGAATACAATAGTAAATGCAGCAATGTACATATACTCGCTTGAAGATCATGCTTTTCCAATAATTTACCACTCAACATGTATAAATCTTATTATTATGCAGGATAATGCCCCATGCACTGAAGTAAAGTTGGTAATGGAACAATAAAAGGAACATTTGGAAGTTATGGATTGGCCACCTCAGAGTCCGGACCTGAATCCGATTAAGAACCTTTGGCACACTCAAGGGACACGCGATGGCTAGAAATCCAACAAATACTGGAGATTTGCCCTTTCAAATTTCAACTGGAATGTTCGAAAAATATTCCAGAAAAATGCGTTCATCATGTTAAATCTTACAACAGATGTGCAGCATTGATTGAGAATAAGAGTCTATTCACTAAACATTTAATAGTTTTGTAGTAAAATGTTAAATATATATGTATTATAAAAGATTTACGCAATTATTTATCTTTTTGTCGCATAATTTTAGCCATCTTGTTTTTTTTGCCGAAAGTAATTTTGTGATATCTAACATTTCGGCAGTATATAGAATATGGGCATTAAGAATCACCTATAAAAGGTTCATCAATAATCTAATTCGAATAAGAAAGAAATAAAAAAATTTAAAATGGTAAAGTGTCATATCATTTTGGCATACATGTATAATTTAAAAAAATTGTAAAATTCAATAAGTAATGATGCATGAATACGCTAATCGCACCCTTTCTAATGCTTAACGAATCATCATAAAATTATGTTCAATTTACCTTAAACTAAATTAAGTGATTTACATGACTTGACAAATATTTTCCCCATAAATTTTGCTTTTGACGAAAAGTGGACTCTAGTGTATAATAATTATTACATTTTGCTAGCATTTAAATGCTAGCCAAGATGTACATTTATATACTGTATGTTACGTTATATTTATACTTTGTACATTTGTTTGATTAACTTCTTCCGTAAGCATCAAAATATTTAACCGGTAGAGCATCAAACACCTTTGAGCCGATTTGTGACACAGGATTCACCAATTTATGTTTGAAAATATAACATTTAAATCACGGGTATCATGGTCTACATGTTGTGGTCGGGATTTCTGTTACCAGTGCCTCAGTAGTCGTTATAATCTCCTCAATTATTCTTTTCTCATGATGTTATTCATCGTGACATCTAGATTATTTGTCACTTTCATATATTTTCTACTCGTAATTTTCAAGGTAACTGCCACCAATTCAGATTTTATCTGAATAAAAATTTAATTCAATCTTCGGTAAGCGTGAAGTCGGAGCGTAAGGCCATAAATTAATCGTACATTTTAGCCGTGTTTCATGGCTTCAAACATTATCATTTTCTTTCTAAATCATCAACATCATCTCATCCTATCTATCTGAAGGATATTAAAGACACAGAAACATTAAAGGAATTCACTATTCCACACAAAAGAAAATACCGAGACATTAGTTATTGAATATACGCAACCTAATTGAACGTACGCGATTTGCGCACTCGCAGCCTAATATACCTAGAAGTGTGAGAGGGAACCTCGGATCGACATAACTTCAGAAGGAGACTTATCTGTGATTTGGAGATCAGGGTTGGCAGTCCGGGCGTTGCCCTGCCGGCGCGCTGGAGCGCAACCGCCATGTTAGGTTGATGGTTGACAGACAAAGTTGACGGCTGGGGCTATTTTGTCACGGACTTTAAGTGCAATTTATTCACAGATGAATGTCACTGAGATACTCTGGTCGTTCAAGTAGCTTTTAAGCAGTTCTCATTGTTATGAGAGGCAAGCCTTGGCCCAACTGGACCGGAGTTGATAATATGATCTCGTACGTGACCGTTCTCGTTCGTCTCCCTCGCCCAACTGCCGCTCGCTCCCTCAGGCAACCCGCGTTCGGCATCGCTTGAGATGCCAACTTCGAATAACGATCTCGCAAGGTTGCCAATATGAACGTAATATATCCCTACTATCGAATCGAAAATATACATCATTAACCTTACACTTATAACTATATAAAAATCCCCAAAAAACAATGTTAAACATTATGAATTAAAGCAAAACGAGACACCCGCTGAGGTCCTTGGCATCTTCCGTTGGCGTGTTGTTCGATCCGTGTTTCCTCGGCGTCCGAACGTCGTTCCTGACGAGACGACTGTTCTAGAATGTATCGTTGTGATGCTTTCTCGCAGAAATCAGACTTATTATTGGATCTTTTAGAATTATTTTTGAATATGTTGTTGGCCAGACAACTATTATCCAGATTCTTAGCGATGTTCCTTATACAGTTATGCGGAGAAGCATAGCATACACATATACGTCACATGTGTTTAAAGTAGTGATGCCTGTGTCTTAGTTGCTATTAATGCACCCTTTACGTTGATAATGGAATCATCAACGACTACTTTTTCGAGATTCTTAGCAATCTGATCAAATAATTTTTGTGCTTTTTCAAGCAATTCTTAATGACGTGATTTTTGACGGAATTTTCACATCAGTTAAGTGAAAATAAAGTTGAAAAACCGATTTACGTGTTTTATCCGAAATAAGTTTTGATACAACTTAGGGTTTTTGAGTAAAATTTCATTTCCGCATTTTAATAACTATGACAGAGCAAAATATTTTCGTAACAGGTGTATAAATTAAAGTGCTGATGTCGTCAGGGTATGTAAATGACGCAGTCTTTTTTGACGGCGAAGATACACTAGTGCGTAACATAGGGCTTAAATGACACTTACGAGTATGTTAGTAACAGTAGAATAGCATTACAGTCCGATTACCTTGACGTCTCTTGCCATATTATTTACTTTGAAACTTCTAAGGGGGTCATCCGGATTTTTAAACTTTTTTCGTCCGATTCGTTTGAAAATTGGCCATTATATGTAATTTGTGAGAGTAAACTTTTTTTACTCCAGTCACTTTTTCGATTTAAGCCTTACTTTTTAAACGAAAAATTAGTTTTTTGGTACATTTTTATGGATATTTCAAAAGGTATCTCCTCATTGAGTTTTGATGCTAGAACAAAACCAAAGACAGATTTAGAAATCCTTGAAGCATTACACCGGTAGCATTTAACCTTATACACAAAAGTACATTGTGAAATTAGAATATTTGAAATTTTTTTTGCAATAAGCGATATTTTATCATTACATCAAAAAGAAATTATTTTTTGTTTTTGAGCTATATAATTTTTTTCTCTACTTTTTTGGAAAAAAGTCAAAGTACTTTTGTTATAAATGTTCCAAGGATTCTAAAACTGTCTTTGGTTTTGTTCTAGCATCAAAACTCAATGAGGAGATACGTTTTGAATGTTGAAAGTTAGAGGTGTTGGGTATAAGCCATAAACAAAATTTTTTGTTGAAGTGTAATATAATGGAAAATTTATGCAATTGTATGCTGTTTTCATTTTTATTTCGATAATCTCCATGCATAACTTCATATTCACTCTGTGAATTGTAATTTCCATAAAAAATTTTTTCATAAAAATTATGAAATTTTTTATTTTCAGTCTGATTCTTATAAAACTTTTGAAAAAAACACAATTTCTTCCATTCATTTCTTTGATTCAGGCCTTAGTTTTTGAAAAAAATTGACGTATTGGTTTTTTAGTTCATTTATATTGATATTTCAAATGAATAGAACTCATTGAGTTTTTATGCCAGAACAAAACCAAAGACAGTTTTAGAATCCTTGAAGCATTGTAAACAAAGTTGCGATTTCAAATTCTCCATTTCTGGTTTTGTTTTCTTTTTATATGGGGTCGAAATGGTGTCGAAAATTCAGTTTTTTGGTCCCCTTACCCCCCCAGGGGGGGGGGGGGGGGATCTAGTGTCCGTAGCGCCATAAATTTTATGACCGAATAGGTTACCACCTAAGAGTTATTTTCCAACAACAAAACAAAAAAAGCTCACCAGACCGTCAGGGGCCTGGCAGGGGCCTGGATGACCCCCTTAAGCTCTTGCGCTTTACTTGCGTGTATCTGCAATTTTATGTTTCGAAAATAATTTATATTAGAGCTTGAGATGAAAAAATATTTTTAAACGTTGGCGCAACTCAACAAAAATGACGACTTTTATTTTGCCCTATAGGCCTCATTAAATGTCAAATTCTCTCGACTTGAAAGAGATTAATATGAAAAAGGACAACAATATATCACAATAAATGAATAGCAGTCAGAGACTGAAACTTAGTGAGCCGTCACTTAGTGTCTCCTTATACACAATTTGTATTGAGTAGGGATGAGTGATGCCAGACAGAACATTTGCGACAAAAAGAAAAGGTGTATGGATTTAATTGAGGTTGATAACTTTGAAATATACGGTAATTAAGTTCAGCAATTTTGCGTTGCCAAGTTTTCTGAATCCCGAAAATTAGGAGGTGACCTTTGTATTGTTTTGTTTCCGGTGCTTATAAGCGGTAGCACAGGCGTGGTCGATGACAGGAACCTCGGTTGTTGACTGGCTGTGGAATGGAGTGAATTCGGTTTGGTAACTACGCAGGATTCGTTGACGACTCAGCATCTCGAATACGGCGTTAGCAACGGAGGCAATTAGCGAAAAGTGTGTGGTTGTGTGTCGGGTCACTAAGGCGCTGGAGGTAGGAGACGGCTGAGTGGAGGACCTGGAGAGAACTGAGCGCGGAACGTAGTCCCCTTAGGGGTTTTGGTAGGTAACAGGCTTAGCTAGTTAGGTTTATTTTTATTTTGATATGTGGATTGGGGCCCATAGAGGAGATCTTGTTAGGTCATCTCAGCTCGAGAGATGCCTTCGATACTTGCAATGCTTCTACTTCTCAAGTCATCTTTGCTTCTTTCAGTTTCTATCCCTTTTTGTTATTTCTTCTTTGTCTTCTCTTCCTTTTCCTTTCTAATTTGTTGTTTCTACGCGTAGGGTATTCTACGTGGGAACACATCAGGTTCATAGATTCCACGTTTTCTTTAGTCTATGCTAAATAGTCTCTTATATTGCCCAAGGAAACGGATCTTTTCACCATTTAACATACTGTATTCGAGACGCAGTGGATACCAAAAGAGAAAGCCTCAGAAAGAATCGTATACATCAGCTATTCAAGAAGTGAATAAAGGCTTACTGTGCTCACCGTAGAGCAGGGTGAGCTGTAGGCGTCGACAGGATTTGCTGAGTTTGGTTACTCTTGCCAAGCCCATGGTATTGAGTATAGAGACAATGAATAGTTTAGTTGGGCTGCGTAGAAAGAGCGAAGAGAAAGGTTATACAAGAATTCCAACAGTGTGGTCGCATCAGGGAGCGCCAGTTTGTAACGATTGCTCCTCAGATCATAACGTATTCATTACATTCATTTTTTTCATCCATTGCTCGTGGTTTGGACACAGAACGCTGTTTCTTACCGGTTTTGCGTACGATTGAACTGTATAAGGTATTGAACTTGTGGCTACTTCATGAGCATTAGCTTCAGTAAATTACCGTCGTACTTTGCCAGTTGAAACCGTTCGCAAAGGCAAATATTGAAATTTACTGTCAATTTTTCTAAAGAAATTGCTTTCATTATTCATTTCAATGGAGGGAGGACTTATGAGTCAACTCTGACATCTGTATACTTTCACCCATCTATTTCTATTTTAATTCTCAAAAGCCCGAGACGTGTCTTCCTACAAGCCCGATATATGTTCTCTTTAAAGCCTTACCCGGGTTGTTTCTCTCGACTTAACTCGGAGTAATGCTGATGTCATAAAATTTCTTATACCCACCATTTCAAACTGAAAAAAACAAATCGGAAGAATGATGTTCTGTCACCACTCTTCTGACCAGAGGCAAAAAGTTTTCTCTCAACTTCAGGTGCTCTGCTATGGAACAAGCTCCTTCAGTGAAGAAAAAACTTGCAAAATGTAAAAGAAAAAAAATGACATCGCGTGTTGTTATTTCGCATCTCTGCTATAATGAATTGTACACTGTAATACAAAGTTGTTTCGAAAATACATTTTTTCTTTCTACATTGATGAAATGCCGAATCAAACTATTCCTCATATGCCTAAATATTACTCATTGCTACTTCAAGGTTAGTATTGAGTATTCTGTGAAGCTGAACATTTATTCTGTTTCAGGTTACCCATTCTCTCGTCATCCAAAAACATTTACAGACATTGGCGTATGAGGTTAGACCAAAAGCTTGGTTACCGGTTGATGTTGTTTAACAGTAACCAATAGCTGCATCAATTCCCCATGTAAATTACAGCTGAACTCATCGGGTCGACCGATTTAGTGATTACTGTTTGCACGTGCAGAAATGCGATGATATAAAAAGATGCAAGTAAATGAATAGGAACTATTATTGAGAAACCTTATTATTGAAAAGCGTTGGTTCGTAAATTTCATTCGAAGTTATATTAAATCACTTTTATTTCTGCAACAAATGCCTTCTGTTCAACAGCACATTTCACGTAGGAAGTGAGATAATTAGTTCCCTGAAGATGAGGAAAGTTTAGTTATTATTCATCCATTCCATCTTGACAATGAAGGAAAACTTGGTATTAATTAAGGTCATCACACAGTCCCCGCCGTTGGTGAGGGGAGAACGATTAGCTAACTACTATTGACGGCAATATTCCTGCCCCAGCTGTATCAATATTATTTTGTTTGCGTATTCTGTATGTTCAATATTATCATCATGAGTATTGTGACGATTTCTTGAAAGATTATTCTTAATAATAATAATACATACGACAGTGTGTAAGAGTAGGCGAGGTAAATAGATTACAAATTTCTTGCCTTATATTACGTTCATTATTATTATTTTGTAGTACAGGACACTGACTCCCACACGACGAGAGGCAAAACTCTTTTTGAAGCAGTGAACCAATGTACTTACCTTATTACTTGCGTTACTTTTGCTTTCTAATTTAATGCTCACTTTATGACTGTTCTGCGTAAAATTTCAGTTATTCTTCAATTAAATTTTAAAACTCTCTTTCCAGCGTACGGATAATGTGGTCTTTAACTGAGCGAAACAGAATGAAATTTTTCATTTAATTGAAGAATAACTGAAATTTTACGCAGAACAGTCATGAAGTGAGCATTAAATTAGAAAGCAAAAGTAACGCAAGTAACAAGGTAAGTACATTGGTCCAATGCTTCAAAAAAAGATTTGCCTCGCGTCTTGTGGGAGTCAGTGTCCTGTACTACAAAATAATAATAATGAACGTAATATAAGGCAAGAAATTTGTAATCTATTTACCTCGCCTACTCTTACACACTGTCGTATGTATGTACATTGAAATCAGCGCCACCGTAAATGTTTGTTTATTTTTCTAAGACGTGCGTGCTGTGCTTGTCTAGAGTTATATTGGCGAACTCTTTTTCAATACTCGAGATGGATTCATTATTATTTGAGTTTGTGATTACTAAATTAATCACGTGGTAAACATGTTCACTGCGGTTATTGCTTGCTATATTCCTAGGATCGAAGTGATATGAGTTAGAACATTTTGACTCACAAATGTCGATAGTTTGCCACTTATCATACAATCATGAACATTGTTCATTATTTAGCAATCGTGCATGCTCATGTATCAATATGAAGGCTATGTTTTTGCAAGATGTTTCTGTTGAACGTCTCATCATTTTCTGTACCTTTGGCGAGAAAAGAGTTGAATTTTTCTAACATATAGCTAACAAAGAGAGTTCATTGCTGCTGTTTTGCTCTCAATTCATTTGACTGCTGCCGTAGTCGTTAAAATACTAAATGTGGTGTTTACATCGATAAGAAATGAGGACTTCTATGCTAAAAATGTTTGAAACACAATTGATTGACTTTTGTATTAACTTTTTATAACTATATTGTTTTTCAGTTTCCTCCGCCAGCAGTCTCAAAAACTGCACTTTTTTATCTTACTATAATATCGAAGAAAATAAATTCATCATTGATGCTTCTCAGCTTGAGAATAAAAAGCAAGGCGGAAATCGCTACACGAAAAGTCATTTTTGTTAAAAATGGTCAAATAAAACTGAACGAACGTTTCAGACTAACTGTTCATCTTCAGCAAGAAAACTTTCTGTAAAACGAAACCAAATAAGAGAAATTAAAGCACTAATGTAGTTTATATACAAAATCTATGCTTGAAAAAACACAAACAACGGTAAAAAATATGTAAAAGATAAAGGAAAAACTGAATTACGTATTGGCAACATGAAGCGGAAAGCACTTTGGGTGTCATTGAGAGCAGGTTTCATTTCGTAAATATGCAAAGATTCGAGATGGCGCAGATCTGTATTGTAAGAGGTACTGGCCAAGATTTTAAAATCATTTGTGGAGACCGGAACATTGCACTCTTCCGCATGAGATATAACAGAGGACAGTGGGGGGACCCAAGAGGGAGACCAGTTCTGCAACTACGCCCAGCATGCTCGAAAACTCTAGTCTTCAGGGTACGGCAGGTAGAACCAACGTACCGCGATTCACAACGTGAACAACTGTATTGGTACATCAGAGACGAGCACAGTGAGGGTGGCAGTTTGTCTTTGAAACAAAAAAGAGAACCAATTGTAAAATTATTCACGAGGATCATTTGAACTTTGAGTTACGGGAAAAACTTGTTAATAAGGGATTTAACATCCTCGCTTAGTTTCAATGACTAATCACCAAAATAAGGCAACTTAACATAGAAAGCTTGTTGTGCACAAGATTGAACAGTTTGAGAGTTGTCATAAATTTTTGACAGAAATCTATTGATATGCCGGTCAACAACAGAAGAAGGAAAGCCGTTTTTGGCAAAATTCGTACTCTCATCCATAGAGCGTTTAATGTGTGTTCTAACTTTCAATACTTACACAAAGAGTTCGATTTTTTGCGACGATATTTTTCCAAAAACGGCTTTCCTTCTTTCGTTCGATGCTCGGCAGCGATGATTCAGGCGTTGCGAAGGGAGATTGTGACACTGTGCACTCGCTGGTCTCGTGATGAGGTTTTCATCTTAATTAATCATTACAAGCAGTGTCCATGCTTATGGAATACAAAGCTGGATACATATAAAAATAGGTTGGTAAAAGAAGACGCCCACCAACAGATAAGGAAACAACTTCCTAGCTTTTCGATTATTAATATTAAAAGAAAAAATACAGATATTGAGGGCACAATATCGGAAAGAGGCTTCTGCAATAATAAAGTCTGCAAAATCCGGTACAGGTAGTGAGGAAAATTATGCACCCAAGCTTTGGTGTTTTGATATACTGACATTTTTAAAAGATATTTGCGACACAGTTTAGTAGATGATCACGTACGTATTTGGGCAGTATTTATATACATTGTGTTTAAATACTTCTGAGGATTTAAAAAAAATATTTGTAAATACTTGTGCCATTATGTAATTAAACGCAGCATTTAAATACTAAGTATTTAAATACTTTTGAAGTAGTCTAGTATAACTTTTATCATTTAATTAAATAACATCAGAGCAAAACCCGCCGAAAAAACATGTCATTCAGCCAAAATGATGATATATCTTACAAGAATTATCAACAGAACTAAAATTTTTACAATGTGTATTGAAAGTATCATACGTGTATTGACAGGCACCATTTATATATGATAAAGTAATATATTTTATGATGTATATGACAATTATTTGGAATGTATTTTAATACTTCTCCGTGTATTTAGTATTGGTATACTTTCGACACTTTTTTGGCAAGTATTTAGTATTTAAATACATTTGAAATAATTTATGCCCGTCTCTGATTACATATGAGCCGCTGTGATTGAACCCTTCCGTGTATAAGCTCAGCAGTGACCGTTCACGCTCACTGCTTGCTGTGGGCGGGGCTTAATACCGCTCATGATGATCGGTGTCGGTGAAAAAAGCGTGCGTGTATTTTGGCCTTAAAGGACTTTTTACATTGACGGTTTCTTCGCGCTCCACACCGTTGTTCCATCCCGCCAGTCAAATAAGCTCCGCCCGTAAGGAGCGGCGACATTCAGCATGCTAAATATTGGCGGTGTGCACTGCCAGTCAACAGCGTTCAGTTGCACTTGAGACTATAGAAAACATGTGTAATCATGGCTTACCAATTTTGGAGCAAGGAAGAAATTGAAACTCCTATCGAAAAATATAAAGAATTTCCATGTTTGTGAAACGTTAAGCTCCCAGAGTAGAAAAGAGTGTGTCCTGAGAAGATGCTTATAAAAGTATAGCATCTCATTTCCCAAATTATGATATTGCAATGGTTTAAGTAAAAATTCAAACACTGAGAGGCCAAGATAGGAAACAGCTCTCACTATTCAAAAAATCGAAAAATATACACATCGTGTGCAAACGTAAAATAAACTTTAATTACAAATTGTGTAATTAAAATTGCACAATGTACATTGCTCTCAGGAAAAGTACTTCAAATGGACGAAAACATTCGGTAGGTGTCCTTGACAAGATTATTCAAGTTAAAGGAAAAATAAAAAAAGTACATCTGCATATTAGTAATTGGGATTTATTTTTTATTTCCATTTTAGTGTTTTTTGAAGGTAATTGGGTTGTATTAATATTTTTCAAAATATTAGCGTTTTTCTTCTGCAAATTATTCTGTAAATATTCTACGAATTGTTCGGCAAGTATTCTGTCAGTATTGCAAAAGCAATACCGACGATTGCTGTCTCTGAGGAAGGAGCGTCGTATTGAGCGGCAATGTAAAAGCAAGTCGGTGTGCACTGACGCTCAATCCCCTCGTGGGAAAAGCTGTAGCAAGTTCACCATCGCTCCACACCGCTGGTGTAAAATGAGCTTAACCGAACAGCGACGTCCCTCACCACTATGGGGTCTACACAAGCATCGAATCTTAAGCCTCGGACCAAATGACTCCAAACAAAGAACCACCACCATTGAAAAGGTCAGATGTCGATGCTAAAAGAAATTCTTTCTTTAATAGTTATAATAATAATTTAGTCATTATTGGGTTCTATTTCTCAGGAAAATTAACGCGGGATGTTATTAGTAACGCATTTAAATAGTTTTTAATATTCTATTGAGAATAGGACTTTAATGCATAGTGGTCAAACGACGACGCCTACTAGAGGTTTGATCGTAACCGACACCGAACGATCTTGATCCTGTGGACGGGCAATTGAGTGAGCTCGGGATATTCCTCATCACGTTGTGACTTGTGAGGCATAAAGGCCCGGCTACACTATGCGTTTCTTCGTGCAACTCACGCGCGACTCGCCCTAATTTGACGCATGCATGTCGGATGCACGAGTGCTGCATGAACTTCGACGGTGTGCGGTTTTTGACGCGTCTTCTTGAGAAGCAAGCATCTGTGGCGCGTAGTTAGGAGTGAACTACACATCATTTCAGGGTCATCGCCCGACAGCTCTCCCATTTCGCAGTTGTACTTTATCATGGAGTGTTCTATTGTACTTCTGTTTATTGCTTGCGCTTTCTACAACGAGTGATTGGCCACGCGAGCTGGTGCTCCAGCTCAGAGACCAATTTAAAGTAAAGTAATGCATCTGAAACGTCAAAAATTCAACATATAAGAAATAAAGTTATAAGAATTTGCTTACAAAATTATGTTAACATCTCTAGACACTGAGAAGGCATTGACAGTTGATATAACCACTATTATAGAAGTAGCCGCGTCCATCCGTCTGTGTGACTCCCTCTTCTAATCGATAGCTTTGATAGCAACAAGGATATAGCTTAAGAAATACAAGAAATTATTCTACTGCATTATTTTTCTCTGGCGATTAAATTCCCTTTCATTTGGATTATGGTATCCAGAATACGCAATCAGCATATTTTTACAAATAGAAATTTTCTTTGAAGCTTTCTCTGTTGAAATTCATCATTTTGCTTTGATATTTCTAATTGATAATGCGAAAAAATGTTTTAAATTCGTTTGACCAGTAACCTGGCTACCACTTAGTATAAAGCCCAAGATTTTGGAACTTGAGTTATCGTTTTCGAAATTGTGATTTCCTTAAAAAGCTCGGAAGAGATAATAGACATTTCAGAATAAAATTTTACCAAGAGAGGCCACCACGGATAGAAATGTTTTCAGGTTCAATTGACATTGTTTTTAATTTTTTTCAGGCTCAATTGACATTTCGAGCTTAGTTTTATGCTTGCTAAACAGAGGACAAGTAACTTTTCGTTGTGGTGTAACTCTGTCATTTTGAACTATTAAAAATAAAATTCACACATTGAAGACACAGTATTTTTAGGCTGAACAAAATGTTCAGCATTTAAAAAAAATCGAAGCAGGTACAGAGGAGGTACAGCGACTGACCCAATCTTGCTATGATATGTTGTCATTTCTTAATGATGGGTAGAGAGACGGCAGTCAACATCAAATTTGCATAGTCAAGTAGTCGCTCAGGTAAGTCATGTGTATTATTTATTTGTATATAGAAAATATACAAGTTAAATAATTCTTCCCATTGCATTTGTACCTGAGTGAATAAAACCAAAATCAAAAATGAATACCGTGTATATATTTTTGAAATATATAGCATTTATTTCGAGTAAATCAACCCTGTTTCTTGTTGATTAGATAGCTTAACCCGAAATTAGAATGAAACATAGTTGGGTAGTTATGTCTTTGATTGACTGTAAATTACTTATACATGAAGGAAATAGACAGGTAGCGTGAGTGATTGTCTTTCCTGTTTTTTCTTCCCTATCGCACATGCGATAGCGACTGACCGGAGCGCACGTTTATCGACATCTTTCCTCTCCGGGCTGCGCTGTGCAACTGATGCGGCGTGATGCCGCTGCTCCGCGTAGCGTAGTGTAGCCGCTCTAGCATGCAGGGGGTAAAAAATGCCTGAGGATTGCGCAGTAAAAATCGCATAGTGTAGCCTCGCCTTTAAAGGTTGTTGCTACCGCTCCACCTGCCCTTCGGGTATGGGGAGGAGCAGTTTGAACTGAAACACTGTTTGAATTATGGAATATTCTCATATATTAAGTGACTCTTTTTTCAAATTGTCCTTAGTGAAGCGATTCATTGCCTGGCCTGGATGTTCCACATCCATGCTTGCCAACGAGGAACCTACAAGCAAGCTAAGAACCATCATTTATCTGTGTTCAGATGAGCACCATTAATGCCTCTCATTCACGCGTAAAATCATCTTTAACGTGTAGGATTATCTTTGACGAGTTCGATTATTATTGATGTGGTAGGCTTGTCTTTGATGTGGTAGGTCTATCATTAATGTAGTAGGCATACTTTTGATACGCTGGATAATTCTGGAATTTTTTCTTTTCAGGAACTAGATTCATAATGTGGTTCTGGCCGTCTTACTTCCCTGTTACAGAGAGCATTGCAAGTCATCGCTGACGCTGTTGAAGTTGATATTTAAAATACTTATACACGTTACTTCGTACGATACCCAACAATTAGAACTTCAAAGCTGTAATCGTATGATAAATCATATCACAGAATACTTTTAATCTGAGCTACTGATAATCAATCAATCTCGTGAATGATTGACTGAATATTGAAGTGACAAAAAAAGTCACAATGGCGAAGATAAAAATACGACAATGAGAATGCGAACAGAGCGAACCGGGACATGTTCATTCTTGAAGTAATATCACGCGAAAATTTCACGTTGATCCCGCATTATTGTAAATAAAAGAATTCGTAAAGATGGCGGTCATCAATAATGATGAAAAACATAAAAACAAAGACACCAAGCGTGTATCACGACCACGGATCGCGACGCAGAAACAAGCAAGTGAGTAGTATTTAATAATAGAAAATATTAAAATAGTATTTTAATAGAAAATTTTATAATAGTATTCCATTGATAGTCACGCCTAAATTTTATGCTTATGTTTAATATATATTGTACTTCGAGACACGATGCAGTATCTATTTATATGTTTATCTCATTTTGTTTGTTTGGAATACTTTCGTAAGCATGTTTATTATGTTAACCATTTAAATGGTTCAAGCAGATATTCACAAGTACACGTTAACTATTACCTTCTATATCAATTACGTAATAATGAAGGAGTGACCGTGGAATTTCATTTTATCATGGATTCTAGTTAAGAGTGAAAAAATGAAGGAGTGACAGCGGAATTTCATTTTATCATGGATTCTAGTTAAGAGTGAAAAAATGAAGAAGTGACCGTGGTATTTCATTTTATCACGGATTGTAGTTAAGAGTGAATAAATGAAGAAGTGACCGTGGTATTTCATTCGATTACAGATCCTAGTTAGGAGTCACTATGCAATGAATTGATCCACACTCTCTTCTGAGAAGTTGTGGTGTTCCAGCTCAATTGTCGCCGGCTTAGTAGCCTCCACTCGGACAATGCAATCGCTAAAGAGCTACAATTAAGTGGGACAGTTTAAATACTCCTTTCACAGAAAAATAATACATAAAAATAATACATAAGAGAACAACTGACGATGAAGCTTCCAGGTACTGCCACATTTATTACAACACCTTAAATTAATTTTGGACGCATTTTTTCATTGTGACTCACATATCAGTATGAAATGATTCCATGCAATTTGAAGCATACAATATTATATCTTGCGTCAACACATGTAGGCCTATAACTGTGAGGGAAATGTTGTGCTATTCAGATTGATGTTATTTCATTACATGATAAAATTATTTTCATACTCGTACAGGAATTTCCAAACTGTTGGTCAATCCAATGACAAGAGCAAAGACGCTAACATCAGGCTTCAACTTCAGCTGACGAAATTGGTGAAGAGGTCGTCTTCAACTCTGTTTCTGATATATTTGACATCGAAATCGATGTTTCTGAATTCTGTGCATTGCCCGAACACGTAAGATGTGCAGCAAGTACATCCAATTAAGTCGCGATTGTGACTCCGACAAGACTTTGTATAGCTATTCGACGTTCAAAGAGTTATGCTGGTCAACGTTTGTAAAAATACAGTCTCTTTGGAGAAGCAGAGCAGAATTACTGTTGCTGCCAATTTCGCATTGAAAACAGTGTCTATGCGACTTGTTGTGCCATGAGCAACTTTAAGGGAATTGTTATCGCGATTTCATGGTCAGATTGATACTTCGAATCAATACCCAAGAGAACGCTGTAAAAAACTAGTAATCATAAGATTTTTAAATGGTGAGATTTCAGTCATCAATGACTACTATATTTCACTCATGAAGCCTCTGGCCCAATCTTTGGGTACTTAAGTGTGAAAAAGATTGGAACTCGGTGATTCAGGTACATCCGTAAAATTTCATTTGCTAAGCATAAATCCCAATAACTCAAGGAAAATGTAACCTAAAACTTTGAAATGTCAGTTTTTTAATCAGCCTAGGAGAGCAAAAGTTGTATTCGATACGAACGTAGCTATGAGGACTGCTTCTATACGCTTTAGAAAGTTGGACACGGCGGGAATAACTTCTGCCTTTTCCAACGGCTCCACGGTTTTTCTAGTGTCTTTTCTAAGGGACGTTATTTGGGCCTTTGCACAAGCTTTGGCCTCAATTCAGGACCAGAATTAGCGATCCAAGGGGTTCAGGTCCAGCGAAATGGAAGGCCAAAAGTCTTTTTGACAGAGCCCCACACGGGACCTCAAGGGAAAGTCAACAGTTTTACTCGCGTGTGGGCCAGAGCCGAGTCCTATTTGAACATGAACTTCTTCCTAGAAGCCTTAGTCTTCATCCATGCTATGGTTTCTGTATGCAAGACGTCGCAGTAGGATTCGGCATTCGATTTTTCGTTGCTATCGAAGAAGTGGGTCAAGATGTCACCTTCACTCGAATATAAACAAAGGCTAAGGAGCTGTTTTTTCGAGGTTATCATGAATTAAACGTCAGAACTGGGAGAGGCAGTTCAGTGATCGCTACGTCTGCTACAAGCCCTATCAACTGTACAAATTTTCTCATTAGTCAAGAACTTGAGGTTTAATCCGTTGGTCTTATATCAGTTCAACACTTTTTTAGACCTCTTCAATCGAACTTCTTTCATCTTATTAATCAGGAGATGCTTCCTATCTTTCGCATAAGCGCTTAGGTGAAAGACTTTGATCATTCTGTGAGTTGTCATGATCCAACCGTGCCAATGACGACAATGGCATGGTTGGATTGGTCTTGAAGTTTATTTTGAAGCCGACTAGACAGTGAGGCTCGCGAATTTTATCTTTTCTTGGCTTGTGGGAGGTCCTGCAATCTTGACCAGATCCATTAAAACGCTTACAAACATCTTCAGCTGCTCGCGTAGGATAATGGAGATATTTGAAAAACGACTGGGATTCAGCCCGCGCGCCGAAGTTCACAGATAACTGAACGTTTAAGGCCCGTCTACACTATCAAACACCTCGTCAATCACGAACACACCAAAACGCGAACAAAAACACAAACTTTTCCGAATCGTGTCCAGACGTCCAGACTATACACTTTCAGCGGAGAGAAGTTGTTCGCGAGCAACATGTAAACAAACAATACTGCTTCCCAAGTAAGTTTGGTTTAATTGATGTATATAATTGGTAAATTTAATTTGTTGAGAGTTAGTAAACATAATTTATCTGTGTGGACATGCGTGAACAGAAAATATTAAGAATCGCTGATATATTATGAGAATATTTCGAATACTATCAGTGTGAGAGTGGTAAGACGGGATCAGCTGATGTCCTTGATCTTTTTCAATGCTCTTCATGAAGTTTAAATTTTTGGACTTGAGCTTAAAACTTTAAAATATGCTCCTACTCTGCCTAAAAATATTTTTTATTTACTTTTTGTGACCAAAATTTTCTATAAGAGGTGAAAAATGCTCATATTTTTCATTTGGTCATAAAATATTCCTACAATATTTGAAGTAATTTACCAAAGTTATTTAATATTTTTCTGTTTAATTAAGCCAACAATTTATTTCAAAAATTTAAAATTTAGTTTATGCATTTTATTGGTGTCGTAAACTATATGCAGTATCTTTACTTTCTGTGCACATTTTTGAAGCATCCATTACTCAGTCAAGCATACCAGAATGTATTTCTACTATTGCGCAATAAATTTTTGTGTGCTTTTCTGTGATATTTTTCTGAGAACATTGTTAACACCTAGACCTCTTATAACTATTAAACATATCTAAGAAATAGTTCTAAGGGAAGAATCTGAGAACTCAAAGCTGAATGTCAAGCAGACCATATTTATATTGAAGTTTTTTTTTGCTTGTTAAGGACCATATTTTTTTAGTTCATAATCATTTATGTCAGCACCTGCTCACTTACATATTTCATGAAAAGTATGACTGTGGAATGTAAGTTATCCATGTGTATAATTTTGTGTATAAAATCTGTATAAAAATACAATCCATGTACCTATGAAAATATATATTGAAATATTATACGTATATAAAAAACAAAAGTATAATAATTATTCTGAATTATTGTTGGACATCTCATGTTGATTATAAATAATTTGCTCCTATTCAGGACCTCCTAACAATTATATTCCACAAATTTGGATGCTAGCACATAATCATTTAAATGTGTTCCTCATGTATGGATTATTTTTTTACAGGTGGCTGCCATGAGGTCATTCATGCACTTCTCTACAGTATTTTACAAGAATATCAAAGCAGTCGCTCTCTATCATACCTGAAGCTTGTGAGGCCATCTATACTCTACTTAAGGATGAAAGCATGAAGGTATGCATCCCATTGCAGTGTTGGGTTCAAATATTACTTTGCAATGAGTATTGTAATGTTCCTCAAATAGAAAACTAATTTCTCTGGAATATTGAAGTCATTGTGAAATTTGCAGAAGGTTGAAATCTCTTGAAATATGGTAATGAAATGAGTTAAGTGACCCACGTATCATCATAAATACGGTATTGACTTGGTACAATAGCAGAGCTGAGCACTATGTTTTTGGAACACTGTCTGGTCTTGGGGTGCTACTTAAATTGATGAACTCTCGCACAAAAAAGTAGTGGTGTGCAAAGTACATATATATATTTCAATTGTTCTCATAGTTGATTATAACCTATTACAATTAGAACTACTTTGACAATTACAATTAGAACTACTTTACTCTTCTCTAGAGATTGCATGCTACTTTAGCATCACTATGACGGAGTGAGAAGAGGGCTGGCAGCAGCGGTGGGCGCTGCGGTTTCCTTGGGCTGGCGGCAGCGGTGGGCGCTGCAACTGAGCTGCTCCGCGATGTGGTGCTGCAGTGCCGCTTTCATCTGTGGAGGCTAGACTGCTGCTGCTTCCTAGAGCTGTTATGAACTATGGACTGCCTCAACTACCTACATTGGCATTGCACAAATAGCGTCCCCGTGAACTTCCTGTGGACGACTGCAGCGGTACCAGAGACTTCAGAACGATTTTGCTTTTGAGGTGGGTCAAAGTGACATGTAGCGCTGGGTTCGGTCGACCTTTTTTTGAGAATTTCTTATCAAAAATGTTAATCCTCCATTCCATCCCTTTCCATAATTTCTGTGTTGGTTGGATTGGAGTTTGGGGTCTTCAATGATAAGGGATTAGGTTTTATGTACATATGCTAGTAGGCCAAGAATGATCATTTTAAACATTTTCTGGTATTCAAACTACTCTATCGTAATAATATTTTGATTTAGGTAAGCTATAGTTCTATCTACAAGGAATTTTGCTAAGTAAACGCTGCTATAATATCGCCAATGTTTTAATTTATGAACAGCTAAATTATTGCATTTCTTGAATTATAAACTTAACTTCTCTCCGCTTGACATAATTCATTTCCTTGGGACCTTGTTTGACGTTAATGTTTGTTCACAGCCCGAGCTCGACCCTCCTATTCGTTTGTGCTCTTGGGCCAGCCGTGGTCCTGTCCTGCGCTGCCAAACCTTCCTGGTTTGGTTTTCCACGACTGGCGAGGGGCATTTGCGCTTCTGGTGTAAATGATTCATGACTTGACAATAATATCAAATTATAATGCATTGGTGTCTAAATACCTTCCTTCACCGACCATCATATCATCATGCACTTTATGATTATCATATATATATATATATATTATCATATATTTTTTCAAATACTTTATGATTATCATCAGGATACAATGACGGTTACCCGGTCAAGTCTGTACCAATTTCCGACACCTGGGTAGGGTGTATCTGAGTTCTCTCCTTCCCCAACGGGGAGAAATCACTGCATGGCGCTGGGATTAAAAAAAACCGACACCTACCCATGAAGGGTGCGTTCTTAATCACTTAATTTTGTAAAATCATGTAGTCCTGTATTCAAGCGAGGGGAAAAAACAGTTGAATATTTTTGTGTATTATCCCAAACGTGCAAGACATTGATCAGTTACCAAGAAGATGATAAACTTGTTCTGAATACAACTTTGTAGATCCATTACCTAAAACCATGTTAGTTAAAGAATGCATTTTCATGAAACTGATTAACATAAGGATAACAGTGAACCCAGAACAGGTGTTCTCAAAGAGTAAGTGTGTGAATTCATTTTATTCAAAATTTACAATGAAAATAACTGCATGAATAAAAACAGTAAGTCAAAGGTTAAGGCACCAGAAACGTGTCATAGAGATACCTTGAAAGGTAAAAATTTGCAAAGGTGACTTGTTGTATGCACAGACCTTGAATATCTAATCATCCATTGACAAAAAACAATGATTAAACAAAATGCAGTGCTATCTAAAATCAATTCACCAATAAAGATTTAATTTCTAAACTATTTCAAGCGTTTTTCAGAAGTTGTTCATTGTTTCTTTCAGCTTTGATTGCAAGTTTGTTGTTCCCCATACCTTGCACTATTTTTATTACCAATGAAGAGAACATATATGTTACTTTGAGCCTCCTTAACCTCAACAACGGTGTTCCAAAGAGAGGAATAAAGTAGGGATCATTGAGTACAAACACGTACACAGGGTTTGTGCAATGTTTAAAAATCTACTAACAATAATAACATATTTCTGTAATAAGTAGTCAACCACAAGCCATCTAATTCTGACATGAAACTGATGAAAAGTATATGGCAAATAAATATTTCTTATAACAATCATTACTATACAACATAACTTACATTCGGCTAAATAATTAGCGAACATTTAGCTCAATGGAAAAATCTGAATAGAGATGCGCATCCCTTAACCACAGCCTCATCTTATATTTTGTACGCAAAGTAACATCACTGCATAGAGCGAAATAGGATAGACTATCATGCTTCGCTTGACGTGCACTTCGATGCATTTTTAATGCAGCCTTAACTAATGCTCGGGTATCAAATTGTAGGGTTTACTTCAGCTTGAATTAAGTTAGAGACGTGCTTAATTTATACGTCTCCTGTATGGACACAAATGTAGCGTAAATCATCACAATACAGCATAAGTGTCATTCTGGTAAAAAATTGGTGAACATTTAGCTCAATGGAAAAATATGTCTTAGAATTATGGCATTTATATACCACATATGTAATACAGAAAATTTGACTTGTCAGTGACTAATATAAAAAGTTTATTAAAGCAATGTTTAAATACCCTTTGGTATTGTAATTGTTAAATAATCATAACTGGGCATAACAAAAGTATAACTAGCATATAATGTAGCATAATGAAAGTATAATTTGTAATTACTGGTCAAGCACATCATTAGCAAGGTACAAAAAGACTAGAATTTCATCAATCCAGCACTTCACTCATTTCATCATCTCAACATTATTTCAAGCATTGCAGGAATATTTTTCTAATACTTCATGCACAATTGATTTGCATAGGTACTACAAAAGTAAATACGTACATTTTGTTTAAGCACATCAGGATGCTAATGGAACAAAATTTTCCACTATACGAATATGATTGGCGCATGTTCATCAGTTGAAAAATTTCCTTTGTGGAATTGTGATCAACAAAAAATTACACAACAGCCAAACCATTTAGACACGATGAAGAAAGGGCATCATGCTTTATTCTCTTTGAAATTTTTAACCTTCACTATTCAATTCATGTAGAGTATAACCAAAAACATACCCAACACAAGTCTGTTTAGAGACTTGAGTTGGGAGAAGAGTACCACCAGAGAAAAGGACCATAGCGATGGTGGTAGGGATTCATCCGATGTGCTTCAACTTGAAGGCAGGGCCTTTGTAACAACCTGTAGGGAAGGTAACCAATTCGAGGAAGGCCCGTGGATAGTCTTCAATGATTTCCATTGTTTCTTGGATGGCAATGGGCTTCCTAATCTGACGGAAGAGAAGAAAATAATTAGCTTATTAACCATAGGTGGCTTTCTAAAAATGATAGAAACTCTAAATAATTATGAACAACTTGGTATATTAGAATAACATGCTGGAGCAAATTAAAGTTCAATTTTTTAAAAAAATTTAAATTTCAATCAAGCATAGATGAAGCTCATCCAAGTAGTTTTTGCAGAGAGATGTGACTCAGCTAGAATTTTGCCAAATTTAAAGCACTGGAACTGTCACAGGATGTTATAAGTTGACAACCATTTCCAATAGTATTTGTAACAAATAATATTAAGAAAAAAATCTATCCAATTTACAACCTGCATAGAATGCTGGCTTGTTGAAGTACCAAAATTTTAGTTCAGAAATAAATTTAAAAATTTATTTTTATTCACACTTTTGCATTTCTTATTTTTTATTGTTATATGCCATGAAAACTAAATACTTATGGACTATATTTTTAAAATAGTGCTTCCATACATACAAATCTCACTAACCTCAATAGTCATGAATGAAGTGAGGAAGGAAAATTTTACAATGCAATGCAATACTAACCATTGTTGAAGATTCTGAAGACCCAGCTCTGCAGTTCCATAGTAGAGACACCTAATGACATCGAGTCACCACTGCTCATCAAATGCTCTGAAGCACTACAGGGGCAAGAAAACTGCCTAAGGTTTTTCATTTAAATAATTTTTTCTATAATTGATTCTTCTACACAAGCATCTTTTATGCAAAATCGCCAAATGTTTGAAAACTATCTGGAAAATACACAAAAAGGGATAAAGCATTTGGTTTAATTTCACAGACTGCGCCTATGACACATGACAGTTAAGAAACAGCCCTAAATGTTAATTATTAGTTAGAGCAAAGTGTACACAAACATACATCTATTCAATATAATGATAACTGATGCTTATACTACAGCATACACTTTACCATTAAGAATGCAATGTTGGATGAATTTACTTTTGTAGATAGATAACAGAATTCTTTGGAATTAAATTTGAGGAATAATAGTTTAGAACAGCTGATTTATTCAACTTTTCATAGGGCCACATTCATGACATAACAAAGGAAAACAATATATTACCCAAAGTACAAGAATTTAAGCCAGATTTAAATAGAATTAGCTAATATCATAATTTTAGAAAAAGCTCAAATTAAAGGAATTCACTTTTGGATCCATAAGCAAAAGCAGTTAAAATTTTTAGAAGCCTAACAAGTCCCAGCATGCAATTTTTAGAAATGCAAAGAGAAACATCAATGAGAGGAGTTTAGCAATGCTTTTTCATAAAAATATTTAAACTCTAAACATATATGTAAATGACTCTACATACAGCTATAACTTTTTTACCTAGTTACTAATTTTTGAAATAAGTTGCAATTATGCTTATTTAAAACTACAACTATAAGTTTGTAAAAGATTGCATAGTTCTCCCTGATAATTTTTATATAATACAATTTCTAATCTGAGAACTTCATTTTAATTAATGTAAGCATCAGGGTATAAGAGAAATACAGTATTTTATTGAAATAAAAAAATTCTTACCAAGAAATACAATAAATAAAGGCCACATATTCTGCAAATGAATTTTTGTGGCAATTCTATCATCATATAAGTAGCTACCATTGTTGAAATACTACTGAAATATTTTCAAAACTTCATTTAGATATCAAAATCACTAAACTTTGATAATTTTATGCATGTTCAGTTTCATTTCAGAGAGGTAATATTTCAATTACATTCACATCAATTAAATCCAAACCTACTTACATACTCAGCCATATCTGAATAAAATGAAATAACCACGTAACGAAGTTCATTTTGGTAAGTAAATGTCCGTGCCACCCTACAATCAACTAAATTTGCACCAAAAACATAATTAAATCGTTAAAATAGGAGAAAAACAAATAATTCACTCGCAGCAGAACCACCTTCCCAGCACATAAACAAGCGAGTGTTCGCTGTTTGATGGAAAGTTCGTGTTCGTGTTTTCCAACACGATGGAAAACACAAACACACCGAAATCTGCGAACTTTTCATCTGTGTTCGTGTTCGCGGACTGCCGAAAAACACGAACTTCGGTCAAAAGATTGATAGTGTGGACGGGCCTTTAGACTGTTCCACTACGTAATGTTTGTGCAACGAACTCTAATTGCTAATTGCCGGAGATATCGAAAATCATAATGTAAGCGTTAATGAACTTCATAAAGCAAAAAAACCGTCGTAAAAATTACAACCCTTTGGCTGATAAGCTCATTAAGCAGATTCAAGTAAGATTCTGGGAAATACCTAAAACTAATGACTAGGTCCTCTCGTCAGCTTTACATCCTGCTTTCCAAACTGCTTGGATAAACGATCCTTAGCAACATGAATGGGTAAAAAATCTGATGAAGCGTTATTTAAGTCTTACGCTAGAAGTCAATTGCTCACTTACACAAACCGCTTCAAGGGAACCATTTTGGCAAGTTCCCCTTAGCTGCAGTCCAAAAGTCGATTCTCCCGATTTTTTTTTATTGCTTTAAATGAGTTTGAGATCTGTCCCCGAATGTCTGTAAAAATATCAGGAACGTATCCCAGAGCTAACGTCCCACCCCCGGGGGGGGGGGGAGAGCATCCCCCTTACGGACGTTTTTTTCCATTTTTGAACCTAGAGCAATGAAATTCGGTATACTGATAGGAAATGCAATTTAGAATCATTTATCATTCATGACAAAATGCGATTTTCTTGAAAAGAAATAGGAAATCATAGAAAACGACATTTTTGGGGGTTTTTCTAAATGCTTCTTCTCCTACAGTTTTTGAGCAACAGTAGTGATTTTGGTATCTTTGGATGCAGAATAACGTGGACATTCAAAAAAAAAAAAATTCTAAAATTTTCAATTTCATTTTATTTTTTTTATATATATTTCACCGTTCATATTCCTCAAGGTAAGCATCCCCCATCCGAATATTTTTTTTTATTATTGAATTTAGAGCAATGAAATTTGGTATACTGATAGGAAATGCAATTTAGAATCATTTATCATTTATGACAAAATGCGATTTTCTTGAAAAG
Source organism: Morinoia aosen (assembly GCA_030386875.1). Taxonomy (NCBI): domain Eukaryota; kingdom Metazoa; phylum Arthropoda; class Malacostraca; order Amphipoda; family Talitridae; genus Morinoia; species Morinoia aosen. Next base: position 28,975,414 of record CM059573.1, read on the forward strand.
AAAAAGGGAAATCATAGAAAACGACATTTTTTTTTGGGGGGGGGGGGTTTCTAAATGCTTCTTCTCTGATAGTTTTTGAGCTACAGTAATGATTTTGGTATCATTGGATGCAGAATAACGTGGACATTCCAAAAACTTGAATGCTTTTCCTCAAATTTCCAATATAAAAATTCAAAAAATTAAAACAAAAAAATCAAAATATTCTCAAGAAAATTCAAATTTATGACGTCATAAATTTGAAACAAGAATGAATTTTGAAAAACTTCTCAATACATTGTAAAGCCCTTGTTTTTCTGCATCCAATGATACCAAAATCATCACTGTAGCTTGAAAACTGTAGGAGGAGAAATTTTTTTTTTCTTAAAAATAGGTCTTATAAAAAACGTAAGTTTTCAAGACGTTTGTCATTATAACTCCGAAGTTTACAAAGCTAGAGCAATGCGGTTTGTTGCATTTGAAAGTGACATATGTGCTCTATCTAATTTACGAGGGGACTTTCAAAATTTTTTCTGTAAAGCTTTCCGTGGACTTTTATACCCTAAAAATATAACATTTGCCCTGACCCTTACAAAAAAAATCATATAAATTCTGAATGAAATGTATCGAAAAATCCCCTCGTAATTTAGATAGAGCACACGTTTGACTTTCAAATGCAGCAAACCGCATTGCTCTAGCTTTGTAAATTTCGAAGTTATAATGAATAATATATGTATACATATTAGTTTTTTTAAATAATTAATTTTCTATGGCCTTATGAAAAATTTTTGTTTAAGATAAGTTGTTACAAATGTGGAGAACTAGTAATCTGCAAATTTTCATAGACGTACGTCCGATAGAACAAAAGTTGACCTGTTTATCAAAATGGTTCCCTCAAGCTCCGAAGATGGGGATGAAAGCAAAAGTTTTCTCAAGTCTCTAAGAGCGATAGTCGAAAATTCTGCACCAAATGAAATTTCTATCGGTGAAGTATCAATGTTCTGAAATTGACGGACTTGCAGCCGCACTCATTAGAAATTCCTGGTCAATAATTGCTCTTTTTCTTTAGAGACCTATGAAAATGGGTTCATCGATCTCGAACTGGATACTTCTGTACTCTCAAGTGGTGGAAGAATTTTCTACTGGTAAAGATATTCTTCGACTCAAGCATTCGGAACACTCGAAAGAATAAGCGGAAGGATTAATGTCCTTAACATTAGACGAGGGGATTTTTGCTCTGAATTAACACTTTTTCTTTAGCGTATAAATTCTATGAATGCAAGATGGTTACGTAACTAATTGGCATTTATTTTGAAGTAACGTTTAGCGTTATGCAAAGTTAGCTTGCAAATGCACTTCTTTTGAATTTCATAAATAATAATGTAGCTAATAAATTTTGAATGAAAATGATTCTTACTTCTATTTCCTTGCAGTATCCTGTACACAAAGTGATTATTGTCAGGTATATTTCACGTAAAGTAAGAAGTGCTAGAGCTAACAGCGATGGATTTTGAATCCTACAGGGTTAGCCATGATGCTGCCATTTTTTACAGCTCTAGCGCTAAAGCTCTACTATTCATTTTTACAGCTAAGACGCTAGAGCACTACTATTTATTTTACTCGCTGACAGAGCTTTTTAATCAGTAATTACAGTGTCATTCATAAACAAACAAAATGCTGAAAAATTTGCCGTTTGTTCAAGGCATTCAAATCACTTATTCGCCTCACCTCTTCTCCTACTCATACAATTAAATCAAATTTATAATATTGAAGATAATGAACTAAAGTATTTGTTCTGAAATATTTTCCTGCCTAAGATTTTATTATATTCTATATTGAGTATCCTGACACTCAACTGAGCTAGTCGTCAAATTTGCAATTGACAGTACATGTGTGTCTACGACATAATCATTTTACTAAAAACACAAAAACATATAGTATACGTGAGTCAAAAGTTTTAACAGAATCAGGATTCTGTCAAACTTACTCAGAAACGAAATCACTTATTTCTTGGATTTTCTTTCACAAATAACGTGGGCGCAAAGGTCCACGCATTTTTTCAAATTTCTTTACAAAGTCGAGGTTACTGAAACTCCGCCGGTGTTCGTTCAGGTCACACAGTTCTGGCTGTTGTTTTTCTGCGTGAGGGATCCATGTGTGCTGAAAAATTATGAGCTCAGCAATATCGATAAAATTATGGAGACCGTCAATGCGAACTATTTCGACTTCTAGGTTGGAATCAATATGGTTCTCATCTAATGAGAGGTGCTCATAGCAGGTAATTTAAAAAATGAACTTTCATTATTTTAACTAAATACGTAGCTTTTCCGATTTCATTGATTTGCCACAGGACGAAATTATCGGATGTCATAAAAAAGCCGTAGGTTCAAGAATTAGAGTATGAAATCCAATATATATCTCTTACTTGTAAATTTTTGGGCACCTCACTAAATAATGTAGTATATTTTCCACGAAAAAAATCAACCATGTCTCTGTTTGAATGCAAACATTTAAGAATTGAAATCGTATCACAGTATTAGCTCATTATAAATATGAAATATGCAGTAGAATGGGAGAATGCTCGCAAAGCCAAGAAATTCACAAGAAATTAACCTCCTTGATTCGTGGCTTGACAACACTCGGCAACAATTTTACTTCGTCATTAAACGGCAAAAAAATCTTATAATTCAAAAATGTGTTCGGTTCAACAGAATTGGCTATAGTTTTAACGATATTTTATTTTTTATCATATCGTGTTTTCTAAGTGAAAATGGGATAATTATATTAATTTATGATAATCAAATTGATCTTACGAACTAAAAGTGAATGCAGTCTTCATGTTGTCTCAATCTACATGGTAATTTATTTTTAAAGCAATTAATTTCTTCACGAATCTGCATGACTATTTTTACATTGTAAAAGTACTTCATTGTTACCATCATGACTTCCAGCAGGAGATGTCATCGTCTCAATGATTCCAAAAACTTCTGTTACATACGTGGTGGCACGCTAAAAAAAGGAACGTTTCAACTTTACAAAATGAGCCTGTTCAGCTCACTCTGGAATAAATATACGGCAGCATGACGATCATTGGACATCCCACAGTGTCTGTATGTATTGTACTGAAAAACCACGCTTTTGGACACTAGGTTAAGTTAGATCGCTGAAGTTTGTTGTTTTCATGATTTGGTTACAGCCAAAGTTCCACCATGACGGCTATTTTGCAAGGTGACCGCTATTTTTGCACAAACTTGGAGATTTCTGTGAGGATCCGAGAGAACGATTTTACCATGACATGAGAACGATGGAAAGCCGTTAGGGAAGACGATGGGACGTTCGGATAAGGACATTACTGCTGGAGCCTGAAGCGTAATTGTGCTTAAGAACAATGCACGAGAAAATCATACAAGAGATTCTTCCTTCAGATGAACATCACATGATAGCACCATGAGCTAAACATATGTATACCGTAATTTGTATCAATTTCTGAAAAGAGTATTTTTAAATTCCGGTATAAGTGCTTATTTTTTTCGTTTGTCTGTGCATACATCTTGGAATATTGTTCTCTTTGGTCTGTTACTGGGTTTGAAACACCTTAATTGGGGATTTAAAAATAAAATATCTGAAAAACAAGCTCCAACACGGAAACCATGCTAACATTTTCGGAGTTACAGGGTTCGATATGCTATAAATACTTTCAAAAAAGGTCTGGCGACATTTTAGTGTTGGCCTTTGTAGGTATCCATTGCAGCAATATAATTTGAGGGTTAATTTGTTTTTACCCGCGTCTGGAAAAAACAAGGCTTTGAAAAAAATTTTTTACTAATTAAAATGCTCTCGCACACCTGGCGTAAAGATTTTCCTTTTGCGTTTAATGAAAAATTAGCGAACAGATTAGCGAGACTCACCACTACTGAGGTGACGGCTGCGGGCATATGAGGCATGCAAAGCCTAGTAGACTGCGAGAAATTGACTTCCTATCACTTACGGCGCTTATACTTCATTCGGTACGTCACAGTTCGATCATTGCATTACTGCTATGTTTAGAAACAGAGCCCAAAAGGATTAAGCATGTACTTGTCTGTTGTTTGAAGCTTTGCGACTCATGAATGCTCAGATATTGCTCTAACTTGTAGGACGACCGACATGAACCAGCCTGTAAAATAACAAGACTTCCGAAAAATAGTATTGTGGGTGAGTTGAACACGAAACGGAAAGAGTACGTGTACAGTTCCTATACAAATGAAAGCAATTCTGCAAGGCGCCTATCAAATACAATTATTTTTTAGTGTTGACTTGGACCATTGATAACCCAAGGGTTTCTCTGGTCATATTTGGCGAGTAGCTCTAATGCAACGAACAATTGCTTAGACTTGAATGACCCATAGAGAAGGTCATTGGGGAGCAGATACAACACGTAGCCACAACGGACAGTTCTGGCACAATCAACCAAACTCAATCGCTTCGGATTAACGAAAAAAATGTTACTCAAGACTTGGACATTCGTTAGTCATTTTGACACAACTTTAGTAGGGGCAAGAAAATTTACCATAAAAACGGCCATGAGCCTTATTTGACTTGATTTTGAACAATTTATTCAGGTAACTGGAGAACCTGTAAACAAAAAAAAGTTTCGTGGCTACATTGAACTGAACCTGAGGCAAGCACGCTGTCCAATTTCGGTAGTGCTTTTTGATTCGGCGGGAGTCTCTTTGGTAGCATTCTCTTGGCATGCTGTGGCCTTATTTCCACAAGAAAAGAAAGAAACATTTTGACCGGCTTAGGGATCCAGTTTCTGAATTCAGCTCCGGATGTCGTTTGGAACTGCTCCTAATGCTCAGTACCTTATCTCTGAACGAAATTTAGCGCTCAGTTTGCCTCGGCGCACACCTGCTGACCCCGGGATTTTGTACCTCGAACTTTTGTTTTGATTCACTGTTTTGTTTTTGCATTCATTCACGTACAAAATTATTGTATTTGCGTCGATTCATTCTAGAGGGATGTTGCAACTTATATTATATCAGGACCTGTTTTGAATGACAATTTTAGAGCGTTAGGAATCATTTCCATAAAAAACCTGCAGCCTATTCATTCATAACGAAAAATAAGTTTGGAACTGAATATTATTTAACTAGCATCCCATTTTAGGAAATAAATCTACAATGTAGAATCAGTTCACTGACCGTGGGGGAAATTTCTTATGCTATATGAAAAACAATTGATTAGAGATTTGATTGACCAAATTTATACATAGCTCGCCAGTTGAATAACGACGCCTACATAGGATAGCATCGATTCTTTTCCCCCTTCTTGTTCAGCTAAGAAGCTTTGAGTCGGCGAAATGTGAAACGAAATGAGCGAGTATACTAATAACTGTCCTGTTCATTGTCGAAAGAAGTACGTCAAAGATTTTGAACAATTTAAACAATTTAAACAATTTATTTACCACAGGAGATACAGAGGTAGAATGTTTCTTAAGTCTAATACAATGGTCAGAGTTGAGTACAGCTACCTGTGGGCCCGAATAAGTTCAGCGACTTCTAGGGCATCCTACCATTACATTATTCTAGGGCGTACAATAATGTTTAACCTAATTCACTTAGCCTAGTTTCGCATTAGACTGATCAACAGGATAATGAACTCGATATTGATGTTTAATTTTACAATATAGGTCATATGGACAATATTTAACAGTATATTCGATAACGATTTGGGAGCAGACTGAAAATCGGCGATATTACTCATGGCAAATTGCATTATTAGGACCAGACATGTAGGAGGCAGGATTTGACTTGGTGATCTTACACGACTAGTATTCTGATAAGAAGTGAGACTCAAGATTTCTTTTAAATACCTTGTAAGAATTACTTTCACGGATCTCCGCAGGTATTGAGTTCCAGGTTTTAGTTCCAACGAATAGTATACTATGTTGCGAGCGGGCCTTTGAATAATAAGGAAGCATGAATTTACATTTATTTCGTGTTAAATGGTCGTGATGACCAGTTTGCGCAGTTAATAACTGTTGAAGGCTATTGTCGCCATCATTAGCTAATGTTTTGTAGATGAAATTGCAGATGGAGATTTTGTAGAGATCCGAGAGTTTAAGTATTTGTAAATTTTTGAATGAATCATTTGTGTGAGCATTATATTCTAGGTTTTTTACCGCTCTGATGGCTCTTTTTTGCAGAGTAAAAATTATATTAGTTTTATTTTTATCAGTTCCATGCCATGCTTCTATTCCGTATTGCAGGTATGGTGAAATGAGCGTTCGATAAAGCATTAGTAAGGCTGTTTCAGGCAGAAAATTTTTAACTTTATTCAGGATTCCGATGGATTTTGATAATTTAGAACTAATATGAGTGATGTGCTCTTTGAAGGTCAGATGTTTATCTATTATGATGCCCAGAAATTTACATGAGTTGGTTTCTTTGATTTCACCTTCGTCAATTTTAATGGATGGTAGAGATATATTTTTCTTGTATGAGAACGTAATATAATTTGTTTTATCGATATTGAGGCATATTTTATTAGCTTTAAGCCACAGTGAAACCTTATGGAGTTCATTATTTATACTCTCCGCAATCGTAGTGGGATTTTCGTTCGGAAGGACCGCAGAAAGCGTACTGTCATCGGCAAAAAGTATGAATTTAAAAAATGATGTAGATTTAATAATATCATTGATAAAAATCAGAAAAAGGAGAGGCCCAAGAACAGATCCTTGTGGACCTCATACCTCATAGATAATGAGGTATGATCAAATATTCCTCCAAAACGATAAAAAAAACTTTTTTAGAACGGAGTTGTTGATTAGCCAGTTAATGCAAAAGAAAGAAATATGTTTGCCTTTGCAAAAGTTTTCGATTATTATACCAGATCCCTCTGTCGGAGATATCAACAAAGGCTCTTACCGTGTTGGATGCTGTTTCGCTTTCCATCGGTTCAATGAAAGGTACCGTTCACAGTCATAATTATAAATTGTAAAAGTTGCAACCTCATAATTTTGGTCCCATTCTTAGGGCAAATCTATCGATACTAATTCACAGTAAGAAGGCTACGCGTACTAAGAAATGGATGCATAAAAATAAACCTGCTATATCTGATAAAAATTCCCTCATAATTGCCATAAATATCTTCCTTTACTCCTGTTGCCTGATTTGTGCAAAACCTTTTTCCCGCTGGACAAAAATTTAGTTATATGTAATTTTTCATTTTGTTCTAAAAACTAGGATTCGAGATACATCGATGAAGCTGGTAGCATGCGAGGCACTTGTAATATTCACTGTCTATTTGGATGGATAATCCGTTTTTGTTTCGGATGGGTCTGTTGTGGCCCATTGATTCACTTGAGAACGATTTCCTCCTAATGTCGCCATGAACAACAGTTTACTATGTGTCTCACGATTTTGTTAGTGCTGCAAGCGCTAATGGCGTGTTCGAATTACCAGTGATAATTGGAAGCACTTGTGACATGCTCACTATTCTTTCAGTATAAAATGACGAAATGTCGTCAAGTTCAGTGCGATATTCTGCATTTTAAGCATTATGAGAAATGATTTCCTAAATAATTTTAGCGTTGAAACGATTTTCAAGAGAAAATTATTAACATATAACGACGAAACTCAGTGAATTATTTTGCAATCCAAGTATCATGAGAAATGATTTCCAAGATATATTCAGCGTTGAAACGATTTTCGAAAGAAAATTATTAAATTGTGCATACGTTGAAATATTCAAATTATAGCTGTCATAAAATCAGAACCTAACAAATTAACGTTCAGGTGCCGCCATGCGCAGGCTCGAAGGGGATGCAGGCTACAAACACAACGAGCACGAGTTCGTACTTCACCGATAAAATTTCCCATCTCACTGGAAATTGATGTAGATTTCCACTGTTTCATGTGTGTAAAATGGATGTCTACAAACTTTTTATACACGAAACGAAGACGAGAGTCATCACAAGTTAAAAAAAAAAACAATTATGTGTCTCTGAACATGACTTTCGCTAATACGCCTGGGGGTATACAACGAAGATAACTAACTTGTTCAGAAATGACATTGAATGTTGATGATATTTTTTCACTTAAGAAGGATTTTACGTGCAGACATTGAACAATGAAAACAAAATGATTCAGCCGTTCATAAGAGAAAGTGGGATCTCGGCCCGGCTCAAGGTTGCAGGTTTCCAAGCGCGTATAGGGCTGACGGCCTCTCACGGCAGGCTGCACGGACGCGGACCTCCTCAGTACTGCGCCTACTTGCATATAATATGGTAGTGCTAGCAGCACATTTAAACGATATTTAAAACTGTTCAAACAAGACAGAAGAATGGAAAGACTCACGCGAGCTCAAGAAATTATTTCGAAATATTGAATGAACTTTATACGTATAGAATGTGTTTTGGGCTAGCAGTCAAGAGAATAATTTCTTGACCGAATATAAGTTCATATAAAATAACACCTAGTGGAAAAAATCATTATGTTAAATATTTGGTGTTAGTTTAACTATTTAAATTTTCCATAGCGAAGCAAATAACTCCAGCCAAATACAGTCAAGTAAACAAATACACAAGTTAAAAGTTCACATTTGAGCGAGGTAGCACAAACAGAATTGAAGGTAGTTGTGATTACGTTGGAAGTGGCCTCACTGAATATCACGTTCAATTTTCCATTGTAAACAAGACTGCACCGCTAGTGCTCTATAGATTAAAGACTTTGGATGTCTGGCAGGCCCTTGGAATGCAAGGGAGGACACATGTTCGGTAACAGTTAAATATTGTGTTCGAGGATTCCACTTCATCCTCGAAAAGAGATGTTTATCAAAGCTACCTATATCTTTCTGCCTCTACCACAACAGTTGCCATCTGAAGATCAGCGCCCGCACTAACTGCAGACACAAGGAGCCCGAACTCCTCCAGCGCGTGCACAGCATCGCCGTGCTCCTAATATTCCTTGGTGATCTTCTTACTCGAGTCAACAAGTAACGTAGTTACCGCAGGGATCCATGTACTTCGCAGCAATAACGTAACTCGTGAAGATTAAACAGGCCACGAAGATCTGCGAGGGAAGCGACGCTCAAGTCTGAAGAGCCGTGCGAAGTGATCTTGTCTGGCGGGATGATTGCGCCCCAGCTCCTGTCCGCTATCGGACAGTATATGAACAACTTCTTAAGGGCATTAATTAAGAAGTTCGGAAGAATAGATAAGAATTTTGGTAAAAGGAAAAGTTTTGGCGTGCGCATTTCGTTTCCTTTCGCTAATAAAGTGTATTTACCAATGCATTTCGCATGCGACTTGAGTTTTTTTTTTGGTATATGCAATTAAGATGAACCAGAGGTTGTGCTCATGTGATAAAAGATAATGATTTTTCTATCGTTAACTATTAAAATTCACGTTCATCTTTGAAAAAGATTCAATTGGTTTTTTGCATGATACACAATGGTCCGCAGGTGCCGACAGAACTTGCAACATGTTTGGATAAGAGCATCTTAGCGAGCTCAAATTTAAGCCAGAAGGAACGTCTCAACACTCAGAGAATAGCATTAGTGTGCGTCGTTAACTCGATTTACGCCAAGTTTGATTAGGGCTCTCGAAAATCGCAGGTAAACACGGGGTGAATGAGGAAATGTTGCTGCGAAGGAGTGTGTGTTTAAATTAGGTGTGTCAAGGATGTGGCGACAAAATCTTGGAAATTGTTCATCAAGAGAACGTCCTTCATTATCGTTGAAGGTTAATCACAAAATGCAAGAGCTGAGTCTATTAGCAGCAAGTCGCTATGAGACAACTAGTCATCAAATCAACTTCTTTCAACATCAAGATTTAGATATTAGAACACTGGCAGTATTGCAAGAGAAAAGAAACATGGTGGCACAGGTTTCAGTACTATTGAACAGTTTAAAAAAATTATCTCATAAGGTCCTAACGCAATGCTCAAAAAACACAGAAACAGCGACAACATTATTCGTACAATTTTCAGCACACAATATATTCATTGATACCTATAAACCTATTGTTTCTACAGTGTTAAGGTTTCAACTGTAAAAGGGTGTAAAACGTAACATCCAGAAGAATAAGTTGTTTGGATGGATATTAAAAAAACATTTTGTAAAACGCATGGAAACAAAATTAGTTACACTGTTAGTAAATTGTCCGAAACCCAAAGATACGTACAAAAATGTAGAATGGTCGGTATTTCCCTTATTTTATGTGACCCTCAATGTTCTTACGTAAAAATACTCAAACATTCATGACAACGCAGCGTCACACAAGAAACGCTATCCCTTGTCATTCACATTTGAACGCAACGACGAGAAAGTTGAAAGAGCTTAGCGTTGACTTGAGGCAGAAATATTATTGGCCTTACACACTACGAAATAGTTGAGGTGTATTCCTAATCCTTGATTAGGCTGAAATGCGCTAAGTATGTATGTTAGTTAGTTGGGTACAATAACGACTTTATTAGCTCGGACGTAAAATGAAATAGAAACTGTCATCCAAAATTACATGAAAACTGTTGTGAAGTCGTTTTGAGCCCATGAATGAGTTGTGGTGAATAACGTGGCCAAGATGTTGGGTACGCAGAGCACCAACGTCAGGACTTCCATGACACAGGAATGGAGAGCGGATCACCGACCATGACAAGTGCCTTTGCTTCATGGTGCTCGACGATTACTTTTCGGTCAAGCTCACATGGCCAAAAATTGTTTTGGAAAGCTAGTCGTTTAGTGTAGTAAAAAAGATTTTTTTTAAATATAATAATATCAAGAATTCATGACATGATGGATCTGTAATATACTTGGGTGTTTTCTCTTCAATGGCTCCGAAAAATTGGTACCGATTGGAAGATTAATGAAAAATAACGATTTTGTCAAAATTTTGATGAAACCTAAAGTAATTGAACCTGAGTTTTAGTTTAAGATGAAGATGAACCTTCCAAGATAGGCACACTCACAAATTAATTAACGGCTTCATGGCTTCAGGCAAAGAAGGTTACAGCTCTACCATGGCGGTTGATGAGTTCTGATTTGAATCGTGTTGAAAATCTACGACTTTATGACAAAGTTCAAATAACTAGTCGCGCTTAAGAATAATTTCAAGAATTTTTGCTCGTAGCCACGCAAGAGAAAAGACATCGCGGGGCAAAACCCCGTTTAATTTTCAGCGAAATTTGTATAAAATGATTTTGGACGTCGTCTGATGGAAATACCACGCTATTAACGAATAATAACACTGGGGAAAACTTTTCAATAACTTTGAGTTACGCTGGATATTTTAACCAATTCTGAAGGAGTTTTGGCGCTGATCACAAATTTGAAGTTAGTTTTTCTCTACAACCTCTGTTTGTATGCAATTTGAAGTAAATAAAATTGTACAAATGTGAACTTACGTAAGCCATGTATAAGCATTATCACATCCATTTATATAGATGGATTCTAATATTTTGACCCTTCTTCATTTGTTCCAGTTCAAACATGGCTTCCAAAGAGAGACATAATTGCAGAAACAAGCCTGGTGCCTTCTGCTACATATGTGGGTGGTACACACTCAGTCGTCAGAGACGTAATATATCCTCGTTCGTCAAGCGTGCCTACAATGGATATTTTGAAGTTCATCTTGGTGACCAAGACAACCAATGGGCTCCTAATTTTGTTTAGTGGGGCAATGCTTCGAGACTGGACCAAAGGAAAACGCAAGGGTCTGCCTTTTGGAGTTCCAGTGATTTGGCACCAACCCACCAACCATATAAATGACTGTTATTTCTGTATGGTAAACAAGACGAGTGTTGGGAGGTAAAACTGACATAAGATTACTTATCCGAAAATTCCCTTAGCTATTCGACCTGCTCCGCACTCTGAATAAGCCCCTGTTTCAGTTTTCAAAGGCTTTCCTTCATTGGACGATGAAGACATTGGACATGATACAAGCGAACAAGACAGTTGTGTCTGAATTGTCAAGAAAGTGTTCAAATCGGTGAAATGTTGTTGAGATAATGAACCTTTCCCCGTCCTCAAGCCTCTTCCCCAGGCTGAACTGAATGATTTAGTGCAGGATTTAGGTCTGTCAAAGAAAGTAGCAGAGCTTTTGGCATCAAGATTACAAGACAGAAATTTTTATTATCACTCTGTTGAAGCATCATATTTCAGAAAGTTGGCCAGCTTTTTGTGATCTTTTCAGACGACAGAAAATTTGTTTACTACCATGGCATCCCAGGGTTTCTCAAAGAACTGGGTGTACCTCACTATAGTTCTGGTGAATGGAGACTCTTTTTCGACAGTTCAAAACTCTCTCTACAGTGTGTTCTTTTACCTAATGGTAATGTTTACGGAGCAGTGCCTGACGGTCACTCAGTGCGTTTGCGGGAAGACTATGATGATACGAGAATGGTCATGGACCTATTGAAGTGTCATGTGAACAATTGGATCATTTGTGTAGACTTAGAGATGATCAACTTTCTTCTTGGATAACAGAAAGGTTTCACCAAGTTTCCATGTTTTCTTTGTGTGTGGGACAGCCGAGCACGAGACAGACATTAGATCCAAAAGGGCTGGTTTACTCGTGACACCCTTGAAGTAGGCATGCCAAATATCATACAAGGCCCAATTTTAAGCAGAGATAAGGTCATCTTTCCTACTCTTTACATAAAATACGGTTTGATGAAGAAATTTCTCAAGGCACTGTGGAGGCCGAAGGTGAATGTTTCCAGCACATCATCGCAGCTTTACCAGGGTTATCATTTGAGTAGTTCAAAGCGGGCGTGTTTGATGGCCCTCAGATTCGAACACTAATTCGAGACGATCAGTTGTTGCTAAGATGACCGCTTTAAAAAATGCAGCATGGTTATCCTTTGTGGCAGTTGTTCAGAACTTTCTTGGAAACAACAAGGCGGAGAACTACAGTGAACGTGTGAACAGGATGCTCCTCGCTTTTCGTAATCTCGGGTGCAACATGATCATCAAGCTTCATTTTTTGAACAGCCACCTTGATAAGTTCCCTGACAACCTGCGGGCTGTGAGTGACAAACATGGTTGGAACGCTACCAACGACGCTGGGACAAAAGCATGATGGCTGACTTCTGCTGGAGAATTGAACGAGACTGCCCAGATGAAGTGTACCAGCACAAAAGTTACAAACCCAAATTCCTGCATGAATAAAATACATAAACAAATTGATAAGCCTTCATCAGCTGTGGTGATGTTCTGAAGGATGCTAATCAAACTTTGGGATAAAGATCGAAGAAACGTTATCAGAAAATACGGCACAACCAACAATTGTGTAATTAACTCTCAAATCACATTTCAATGTTCTGGTTCTTTTGCTTTGATTAATATATAGTTCGCGTCGTTTTAAGATCCAACTGAGTAAAAGAATTGTGGCTGATGTTGCAATTTCCAATAACAGCGAAAAATTAAAAAAATACAAATGTCCAATTTCATAAAATCTGTAGCTTGCAGACAAAAACTGACTTCATGCATATATATTTAAAATAATGACACTCAAATTGACAAGAGAAAGGTCTATTTTTTAAATGAAACAAAATGAGTGTTCTCCAGTGATAATCATTCCGTACAGTATTTCATTCCAAATATTGTTTCACATCATTCGTTTAATTTTTCGAATTATTCATGAAATAATCTAATCTGTCCTTGTGGAAACAGAGTTCCATATTTTTTAGGATCTTGGTAATACACGAGAAGCTAAGGGTTATTCGGGTATTTAATTCCAATTCACTGTTATTATTAGAAATTTTTAGCCATTTTACGCTAAATTTCGTCCCAAACAACAGATGGTACTCGTATATCGGTTCAAAAGAAAAAATGCTCTTCGTGGTTTATCGATGGATTTCACCAGCAAGTCGAAATGAGACGAAACTTCAGAAGAATATGAACACATTTTTGCATATTTTAAAACAATTTCTGTGTTGTATGTAATATGTTCACGTTATTTCAAGATTATATCGTACATGGAAAATTGTTCGTAAACTGCTTATTTGTTACTTGGAGTTGATAAACAGTTTCTACTTTATGGTTGTATCTTGAATTTTTTTCTGAAAACGTTCTTTCATTGGTCGTTTGAATACACGTTTGGTGCAGCTATTTGCTCATTACATGTGAGCAGTTCGTAGATGAAGTACTAAATAATTTAGAATCTTCTTCTAGTATTTACTGAACCTTATTTTGAAATTTGTATCCTTATATTCTTTATTTCCCAGTGTAGCAATAACTACTGGTGAGATGCCATTTTTCTGTCGATTTTGTTCATTATAGCGTGTCTTGTGTACTCGTGATTTGACATGGGATCATATCTAAAGAGTGTTCAAATTTTTGCGTAAGCTCAGGTTAAAACATGTTCGTTACATTTTTGTGCAGACAGCCATTCAAAATTTGCTAAACAAATTGAAACACATTCTTAGACAGTTCGACGATGAAATGTTACACAAATAAGAGGGCTTTCAATGTTTTAATATTATTGTTGGCAGTCAGTCGCGTCTGATGGAGACTTTATGATACCAGCTTCAATGGAGAGAGCGCAAAAGGCTCCGTAGTCAGAATTCTGATGAGCAGGACCGCCCACAGACGGAGCTCTGCAGATCTGATGTAAGAACCAGGGATGACACAGCGCTGTGATGTTCGTCTCGCTCGTTTGAAGTTGGTGTCATCTGTCTCTTTCAAAGGCTGCCTGTTGTAGTGAAGCAGGGCCCTCCATGTTTCTCAGTTGTGGCTGTGTATCTCTAGATCTATTGATTTAATTTCTCACATGATTTCTATATTCGAAATTTTGTTCTATTATTGGCAGTGTAATCAAGGATTACTTATAGGAAGACTTGCACAGCTTATTTTTGGCATTGCCACGAAGTCCATTACATTTCTTGTCATAGAGTTTCTATTTTCTTTGAAACCATCACTTCTTATTCTTGAATATTGTTCATCATAATAAGCATGACAAAGAATAGTACTCATAGAATGCACTATTATACAACTGCATTTATCAAGACGAGTAATGCGACTTTCTTCCTTTGTACTAAAAAATTCAAGTTTGGTCCATAGGCGTGCTTTATTCTAAGGATAGAAGACCTTTCTCAATTAATATAAGTGCTTGAAAGTTATTCGCTAAACGATAATTCAACGCTGCAGAACAAGTAGAAAATAAATAAATGAGGCAAAGTAGTCTATTTCAATTCTAGTAGATACATAAAATGAGTTTCAGTATTGGGTTTTCAATTCATCTTTGTATAAAAGTTCCTAAATGATAATGGAACTATTGTAGGTATTATAACAGCTATGCCAACGGTTGCATAGAATATTGATGGGCTGCTCATTTAAGATTTCGCCAGAACTACTTCTGTTCAAAGTATGAGTATGAAATTTTCACTGCATAGCAATACTTATCTCTATAGGTAACGTGTCTATTTTCAGCTCTGAACTCAAATTTTTTACTTTGTTGCACGTACTTAAATGAAGAAAAGTCGTATCCTGGAGCTAGTTGCGTGTAAAGCAGCCCTTTAGTTCTTGTAAGGCCGCACACCAACAAAGATATTCGATGAGTCTTTAGAGGCTTATGGCAAGGATGCCCCATCTTATGACGTTGTTAAACACTGGCATGTTAAAAATTAAGAATTTCTTGAATTATCACTTGAAGAAAAAGATAATATAGCTTTGGAAATAAACGTGCTTGGGGTGCGGAGGGATAGAGGGAGGGCATCTGGGCAGACAAATTAAGCTTTATGGCCGAATCTTTGTAATTCCTTGTTTTATTTTGAGTAATCACTCTTTTGATTTTCATTAAGTGTAATTTACGTTCTCGTTGCATGTTTGAGCTCCTGTATAACTCTTACCGAGAGGCTTAGTACGCATTAAGCCCTGTTCTGGGAATATTCTTACACTCCTGCTTTGGAGTTCTTCAATCCTTAATATTGGCCTAGAGTGCCTAACTTAAAAATAACCTTACTTACCTCTTAACATGTTCACTGCGTATTTGTACATACGAGTGTGTGTACCATTGGGTAAATTGCTCTTTTGCGTATCTGTAAAAACGAATAGGATTACTACCACGACAAAATAAATATTAACGTATAAGGGAACATATTATCGTATAATTGTGCTTTCACTCTTCTTAGAATGGCTAAAAATGTATTCGAGCTCTAAAGCCAGTTATCCAGTTATGAATCCAGTTATAAAGTTCCAATCTAGCCAAAGCGACTGCTGCAGCTGCGCAAAACGCAGTGAACGTGTTAATGAGGAGTCATCTTCTTATTATCTTACTATTATTATAAAATACTTAAAAGTACTAGGTCGTCTCATACTTAAACTTCCTGTTTATCCTCTTATGGCCTTTAATATGTGCCTCTTAAAATGCGCCCAGTAAAGTTTCATGGTTGGTGCAACAGTGTAACTCTTAATTGAGTAGTTAAATGTGGTATCTTGAACGATTTGAAATATATGCCTAGTAAATGGTAATCGGTGCTAAATACGGTAAATTAACGTAACTTTTCTTCTTCTAGAATAAATTTGAAGTCTGCCCATGACTGCGCGTTTTAACCCAGCTCTATTGTTATCCACCGCACCTGTACGTTAATCATGTCGCCTGAGCTGTGCTGTTTAATAAAATTCACCCTCGTAGTGGTTCGAGGCTAAGCCAGCCCGCTTCATAGGTGTGTTACATAGGGATTTGAAATATCCTTGGAAATATCCATCTTCTAAATGTCTTCTCATATAAACTTCTAATTACGTTGGTAACGATACTCTCTACAGCCCGTATATTCTCTTCTTCCAGCTGTGTTGGACTGCAAAATGAGGGTCCCGCGGATGTTGGTGCGATTTTAACCTTAGATCGGCAGATTAGGAGGTGGCCGAAGTTCAATAAAATCGGTTCCCCTCTTTAAAAGCTTTCCTTTCCTTCTCAAGTCTAACAGGCATCGTCAAGTCAAATGTGGTTGAAGTTCATGGAGGCCATTTCGAGTAACTGTTGTAATAAAACTGTATTTAAGTTTGTTCTTGCGTTAAAGTTCTTACATTAAAGTTTGTATCGATTATGTTTTTTACCTGTGTCCTGCAATGCTTACTGATTAATGGTTAGCTTACATGATAATAATTGATAATTACTCATTTAGGACAATTTATTCTTATTTGTAAGACATGTACACGCAAATTTCATTGTGAAATTACAAAAATACTACATTAGTGGGGCCCCAAAACCTCTTTAACAATCAAAGGTAGCGCTAAAAATGGTGCGGTCGTGCAATCCTACTTCAAGTTCTAATATTCTTCAAGTAACTATAACTCGAAAACTAAAGAGTTTTGTACATTTTGTCATTCATGAAAATCGATTTATTTTGAGTTTTTGTACCTAAGTTCGAAGTTTGTTCAAAGTAAAAAAAAACACCCTGTATATATTTATTTTTACAATTATTAATACTGTACATATTGACAAATCACGCTTTGTACTATAGGACTGTATGAACTCCGCGTTGCACGTTTATCGCAGTATTCAAATATGTATTCTGCTGTAGGCTACGGGCCACTGTCTGTTCAAAGAGTCCTGTACTAAATTCCACAAATTATCCAGCTTTAAATTTTTAAGCTATAAAAATGTGTTTTTTTTGTAGTATCATTTAAAATGTGCAAATTATCCCGTTTTAGAACTTTTTAAACTATGCAAATAATTTTTTCATCTCTAACCATTATTTGCTTTGTTTTCTTTAATGAAAATTTGCATCTCCAGAAAATCTCTTTGACTCAATCAAGCACTTAATTCCTTCCTATCGGGGTCACCAGCGCATTGCAATGTTTGGTCTTGCCAGCTTGTGCTGGAAAAGGTATGTTTGAAATTTATAGCCACTTCAATTGTGAGAATGAGTGCAAGTATTTATATTTTTCTCAAACCAAAGTTTATAATGCTGAAATAACAGCACTTTTTTCCGTCTGATACTGAGCACATTTTTGGTTTTTCAGAATCCACATTTAATAAAATTTTCAGAGGTATAACTCCAATTTTTCCTATGTCTTTGTCCTAAATGAAACCGTCTGATTGGTAAAAATAAATGAACTTTTACAAACAATATATTTAGCTCTGTAACCTTCGAGACTTGCTCATCACTACTGATAATGTTAAACAATTTTACTTTCATTTTTGGGTCAAAATTTCCCTGATAATGAGCACAAATCTGAACAGTAATCTAAATGCAACCCACGTAGCACCAGAACGCAACTTTAACTTTGTTCACAGTTTAAAGTGACCGATTTTTTCCAGGAACTTCGTGAGGATGAGCACCAGCGTCTTCTCCTGGCTGCTAGAGAGTCACTCCTATCATCCAGGAGAGGGACACGAACATGAGGAGCGAAATATCAGCGCATGATCGTCTGGCCGTCACTCTGAGGTACCTGGCAACAGGCTTGTCGATTCTATGTTATCGGAGCCATCAAAATGTTGGTGTACTGAGGCAACACGTCATGTTTGGAGAGTCAATGTAACCTCGAAGTGATACGTGATTGTATTCATTTGGTTCACCTGACCTGTTCCGAACTGAAGTACCACTTACCGAAAATTTGTTTCAGGGGCACAAATTTCAATTTCGGATGGGAAGGTGAACAGTCAGCGGCATTACTAACTGAGATTTTGAAGCAATAACTAATTTACTCGCCGTTTGCATCTCGGACCATCTAAAACTGAAGGATGGTTATGGCAACACAATTCTAGTAGCTTTATAATTTCCCTCTGTCTAGGTGCTATGGACGGTAAGTACAAAGCTATCCGATCACCTAATCACAGTGCATCTCGTTCTTCACTTACAAAGGGTCATTTACCGTTGTTCCTTTTCCGGTCGTGGATGCCAACCTCAAATTCCACATTCAACAGGCAAATTTTGGTACAAGTAGGCGAATTTCAGAAGAAGATGTATACGCGAAGTCTCACCTCAAAGGTCACATTGACGGCAGTTCTCTAATCATGCCAGAAAGTGCAGATTTGCCGGATACTAATATCAATGTTCCAGTTTCCATCATATGCTTTCCCTTAAACAAAAAATAACTCATGAAGCCATACCCACGAAAAGGACTAACCAAGAAACAACGCATGTTTAATTACAGGCTGAGCAGAGTGGAGAATGCGTTTGGCATACTTGCCAGTCGGTCCAAGGTTTTCCGGCGGCCAATTGAAACAACCTTACCGAACGTAAATCAAATTGTCTTGCTACATGGTTCTTGCGTGATTTACTTCTTAAAACTGAAAAGAACCAATACACTCTAATCGGCTTAACGGACACCGAAGACGTGGTTGAAGCAACTGTGAAATTGGGAGACGGGAGAAACAGCGCTAATGGACTTCTGAGACTGGAAATCGAGTGTCGACGCCCTTCACAAGGCCCTTTCGGATCGAGACGACATTATCAGCAAGTAGAGGGAAAACTACCCATGCATCGTCACAATAAAGCGAAAGGAAATGATTTGTTTCACTCGCCTTATATTTAACTTCTTCGTATGGACATGATTTCCCTCAGCTACATCGTGCATTACGTTGCATAGAAGAAAATTTAGGCGCGCATAATTCCTTTCTAATTCCTTTCTTCTATAGGTAACCAAAGTACTCATAATATATTAGGTAAAGCGATTTTATTTTCATTCTGACTACAATTACGTTTGCATACGAGAATAGTTTCAAGAAAGTTTCCCCTATTTTTATTTAGAGCATTATTAAAGGAGAGAAAGCTTTTATACATATCAATGTACTGCATCAGTTCGACCTCACAATAAAATAATCGCAAGTAAACTGACCATTAACATCTCAATCACACAATTAAAGCACCAATGAATGAACATTGAAATGCAGGTGCTAGAGAATCTTGTCATTGGGTTGTGCGCAGAAATATCATGTAACTTATTCATATCCACAAAATGAGGAGTCCATTTGTAAGTAAAAGTTTGCGGTAGAACAGTATCAAAGAAATATCAAATTATTGTTAAATTCAATCCAGTATATATTTTATAATGTAGGACATTTGTGTCCTCGGAATGCCAGTTACAGAACCAGCGTGGCAGCGTAGCACTTATACATTTGCTGCTAACCATATATATTATTATGCGTAAATGGGCTCAATCCTAACGTAAGCAAATTATTCTCCGCATAACATATAGCTCAAATTTGAACTTATTCGAACATTTTACTGGCAGTTGAACTAATTCATCCACATCGATTGAAACAACCGTACCGAACGTAAATCAAATCGTATTGCTACATGTTTCTTGCAAAATTTGCTTCTTAAAACTGACATGAACCAATACACTCAAATTGGCTTTACGGACACCGAAGACGTGGTTGAAGAAACAAATGTGAAATTGGGAGACTGGAGAAACAGCGCTAATGGACTTCTCAGACTGGAAAGCGAGTGTCATACATATAAAAAGAATACATAGAAATATTTAGAAGTATATAGGGATCTATAGGGATCTGAGGAATCTTGCACAGAAAGGAACTATCTACGAAATTAGCACCAGAAAGTGCTTCTCTGTCAGCGGCGAGTCAGGTTATGATTCAATTTTAAGTAACAGCAGGATCTGCTCTACCTAACATTTGTGCTTTAGTTTTTAGTCATGGCTCCGTTTCCACAACAAAAAAAAAGTGCTATTACAGACTGCGAGGAATGGAACACCTGGTATGGACACGTCCCCGGGGATTTTATGCGCCATGTGCTCCACCCACATAGGACACCCTAGCGTAGTACCACGTGCGTTGATGCACAGGACACAAAGCGCGTGAAGCACCAGGTCAGAGAAAAAGTTCAAACAAGAAATGAGTTGAAGAAAAAAGTAGTAGGCGCTGAAGAAAAGGATGAAAATGAATGGTTCTTCAACTATATAAAATCCTATTCTATTATTATTAATGTAAATAATAGAATAGGGTTTTATATCGCTGAAGAACCATTCATTTCTCGATTCATTTTCATACTTTTCTTCAGCACCTACAACTTTTTTCTTCAACTCGATCATTTCTTGTTTGAACCTTTTCTCGGACCTGGTGCTTCCCGCGCATTGTGTCCTGTGCATCAACTCAAAACCCAACTCTACTTAAAAAAAACACCGATTCTTTAACTCGAGTCGAACATTTACCCAATAGACACGCCTCTTACCATAGAGGCAATAGTTGTACCTTCTGAAGAAACTCTAGTGAATAGGTCTCAAGAAATCATGCCAGAAGGTGCGTGAATATTAGTAGTTATGGTTCTAAAAGGAATAGAAGATATATCAACAAGTTCTTCACAAAAGATCGAAGGCGAATTTGCAGTTATCAGCAGGCTGGATGAGGAGATGGTGTCTTCCACTTGAAGTTCACACACCGCCTCCACACGCTCAAATCCAAGGACGGTAACCTGCTGGAGAGGTTATCGCTTAGCAATGTTTCAAAGCAAATTTCAAAAAACGACTCGACCATACGAGTGTTGGGGAAACAAATGAATCAACCATACCCCAAAAACAATAAAATTATATTTATCAAGACTGGAACAGCATTATATTAAAAAATTTGCACTAGTGAGAAGTGACTGAGTATCAAAAAATCCTCAGCAAACCAGAGACATCAGTATAGTCATGCGAGCCCTGGTATTGTCTCAAATACTGGTCGTTTGTAGGCATGAGCCTCGCTATTATGTATCAAAAATGAATTCACCAACAGAGATGATAGCCCCTAGATACTGAAGTTCATGTGCTCCTGTCAACACATAACTCCAATGAAGGATGTCATTAAATAGGAAAAAATATATGTTAAAGTGATAAAAATTGAATTGACACTAAACACGGCTGATAGTAACATACCCTAGTTGCAAGGTATATTACTGTGATTCAACGATTGACGATTTTCAACTTTTCAAATATTAATGGAACGATGTAAACTGAAAAATTACATTTTTAACAAGTACATGTGAAGAAACAAAAACTCCATCAGGAACCACAACCTTATTTTGATATGGGTCACCTGGGACCTCAAATGGCCATTTTGATGTAGTGACCTTTCACCTGATGTTTAGAAAGTATACAAATTCTCATCCTGCAATGGCAGTCTATTGGCAGGCAACTCTATGCTCAGTAAATATTCCAAAATCAAGTAGGAGAGAAAATGCCCTACTATCTTGTTACTCAAATAGTCCAAAACAGCTATCAATTCTCACCATAGAACTTTCTGTTCCAGGTTTGAGTGACAGGTCGAACTTAAAACCCTCAGTTGAGCCATCAACACACTTCTCTGGTCAACCAATACTGAATTGGAGCTCACAGCATTTTTAGTGCCAGTATTTGGAATTCTAATGGCAGACATAGATATTCTAAAAGAAATAGTTAACTCATTTGACTGATTCATATCAACTTACAGTTGAGAAAATACTGCTCTCAGTCAAGAAGTGAAGCATCCAAATTGGTTACACTCTTGTCAGCCGTGATAGTGTCCTCCAAGAAGCTGAGGTGATCCTCATGCTCCCATAGGGGGCAGCAGCTGAGCCTGATTTCTTGAACCGGCACGCCATGAAACGCTCAAGTTTTTAGGACCTCGGTCATCCCATTTTGCAGGAACTGCTGATGGAGAAAAAACTAAGTTGCATTAATCTGAAATTAGTGAGGAGAGAAGTTTACTCACTAACAATGCTCCGTAACAACATCAAAGAAAAAGAAGGAACAAATGCTGAATGTAGGTTCTTTAACTGGATATAATTTCTGTGCAAACTTCAATTTGGTTTATGTGAAGTCTCAAATTTCTTACCAATATAGACATGTGAAAAGAAAAAATAAATTTGTGTGAAAAACATAGTGAGGAAGAATGGTGAATGTACACCGATACTCTTAGTATAAATCAATTATACAGCATAGAAACAATATATCTGTAATACCTGAAGGAAATTACTTAGATTCCACTGAAAGATAACATAGTAATAGATCACTTGAACCTCAGAGAGAACAAAAATTGATTAGTCTCTAGTCATGACAGTTGAGAACACCTCAAGCATTATACCAGCCCTCAAATATGATGTGGTCAAATGCCAAAATAAACTGTTTATAGTGGATTCACCTTAGACAAAACATGGTTAAAAGTAAAACAAGGAACCAGGAATAGAAAAAGAATTTTATTTTCCATACATTACTGACATTTTCTACTTGTCAATCTATTTTCTAGTAAATTAAGAAATATTTGAAAACCAGCTCCTCATTCTGTGAGCATATGGCATTTCTCCAAGATGTCACACTTGACCAAGGAAAACTTTAATTTAAGGAAACATTAACACAAATAAAACAATGCATCATTTCGTCCAAATTTATGAAATAAAAAGGGTATCTATTGAAAAAAATAGACAAGCTTCTAATGTTAAATGATAAAGAGTGAGCTATCAAAAAATTTATTTTTTTAAATCATTTTTTGCTAGAGGAATTTAATCTCGAATAAATTTAAAATGTAGGATATAACATGGCAAAAAAAAGATACATCCCTAATTTGATTTTAGCCTCACACAATTTTGTTATATTAGCAAAAAATTGACTGCGTACAAAACCAAAGAATATCAAGGCAATTTCTTAAATTCATATATTATATGATCTGTCCTGCACGAAGTCAAGTTTGTAATGTGGTTTAATAAATGTGCTGTGTATTAAGATATTGTTGCATGTATCAAGCTTATATTAGAAATTATCTTCCCAGTGCGCTATTCAACACAAGAAATACTAAAACACAGCCTGGACATTTTGAACAAGACACTATTTGGCACTAGACATGTCACAATGACTTATTTAAGCCATTGTAGGTAGTTTGCAATATGTACTAAATTATTTAATGAAGTTTGGAATTTATAATATTATAGTGGTCATCTTATAAACAATTAGGAATTTACTCTTTTATGCATCTTTACCTCAAATGAAAATAACTTCCAGAGTATAATAGCAAAGGTTTCTCTGCATCCAGATACAAAATATTAATTCTCAAACCAGAAGCCTGCTAATAATACTTCTCAAAATATTCAAAACATCAACTGTGGTCTGAAAGAAGTCTAATGAATCTCAAAATAGTTGGATTTCAGCAGATGAATAGTAAAAAAATATTTTCAAGACTAGCTCATAAAATGTTACAAGATGACCAACAGAGCTAATTTATCACTAAATTGATTAAGGTGCAAGATTTATTATTTTTTTAGACATTAAATCCCTTCAATGAGATTTATATGTTTGGGAAAGGCTTTTCTACAAGAAAATTATTCGGTAAATCTGAAGGAGATGACAGTTGTCGATTTTGTAAATTTCGATGCCTTAACATAGTTAATTAGATCGAAATAAACAAGTTTTCTTCTATGCACTTTTTGTCTCAAATGAGTATTTTATTAGTTATAGCGGTAACTGACTTACCGCAACTCCAGTCTTTGAAGCGGCAAGAAATTCTTTGATCGAGTTGTATGGCAACACTGCAATGGCGTCTCGCTTCCAGCGCTCTGTCTTGAAAGACGAAACCAAACCTACCGCTATACCTCGTTAAATACTCATTTGACGAAAAAAGTGTATAGAATAAAAGTTGTTTATTTCGATGTTATTACCACGTTTCAAGCAACAAAAATTCGAAAATCGATGAGTAGCTGTTTATTCGAGCGCATTCGTCATCAATGACGAAACTAAACTTACCGCTATAAATCGTAAAATACTCATTTAAGACGAAAAACGAATAGAAGAAAACTTGTTTATTTTGATTCAAATAATTAGGTTCAGGCACCAAAAAGTGGAAAATCGACAACTGTCATCTCCTTCAGATTTACCAATTATTCTCCATATTCATCATTTTCTTCATGTGTGTGATTACTACTAAGAAAATCAAAAGAATACATAGGTAAATAGAGCATTAGAGAGTAAATCACATACATATGCTACCTGCGGTATATATAGAATGATTTAAAACTTACCATCAACAGTTAGAAATTTGTCATCTTCATAATGTAGATCACTTTCTCAAAAACAAGCCTTTAAAACCCCAAATTTACTCGGGTCAAAATCAGCTAGGCTTATTTTGAGCGATTCCAGACCAGAGCACTTAAACAAAATACACTCAACTAAAGATGCTACGTTAAAAATAAATACTAAGCCCTTTAAAACAGTTAGCCGCGTCAAAAAAGGAAATAATCCATAAATTTAATTACATAAGCGTTCGCTAACCAAGTTGTCTGCCATATTGGTAACCAAATGGTAACGATACCTATACCAAAAATGCACCCTAGCTCATGACCGAAATCTGACGGTTTCGTAGCGCTATATAGGCAGACCAAATGGTAGCGCTACGTAGACGATTATGACGAAACGTTACCATTTGGTCTCCGTGTGACACCGGCCTAAGAGGTTGTGCAGCGCCGGTAGCTACACTCCAGACTGAGCAGAAGAATTCATAAAGATTTGAGCTTGTTACCTCACCTTTCCTGTTCCCCCCACCTAACTTTACCTTACACCAATGAAAAGCGCTCAACGAGACGCTTAAGACCATATATGGCAACCCTCGGCTTGCTGATGTGAAACATGTACTAGCTTTGCCGACCTTCTAAGAGTCCAGGACGTGGCGACGGGTTAATTGCTATTCATACATGGTTATCCTTACACCCATGTTAATTGTCGAAACAAAGGATTCGGAGAAAAACACGGAAAAATGCGTTTCCTTCGTTGCGGTAGTCTGATTTTGGTAATGCATTTAAATACAAGTGACTAAGAAAACATAACCTATCTGACGCATTGCTGAAAACCCTCTCGTTAGTGCGTGGGTAAATGATTGTGCTGATCATACTTGTTCGACTTCAAACGAGCTTCTCAGAGTTTCTATATAAACCTTCAAATGTTTCCAGGAGGTAATGCAATAACTATATTTAAATTGTACAAGAAAATACAAACGATGATAAATTTTGGCTAAATACTTTTGTCCTATGTTGTTTTTCATTCAATTATATTTTATATTTTTTATGGTATCTGTAATTTTTGCTCAGTATGTTTCACATGCCTGTTTAATAAATGCTAATTAAACCTTAAGTAATCTTTACCACAATCCAGAACTTGAAGTCTTTGAAATGCACGAAAAATTAAGTATCGTAAGTACTTGTGTTCAGACATCCTAAATAATTGTTGCGCTTAGGTTAACGCAGTTACAAAAACATGGATTTTCCATTGAATCTATTGATTCCATTCCATTTAATATGAACCAATTACATCATTGACATATTTGATACTGCTTCGTTGCCAATAGATGTAAAAAAATTATTAGAGGTACTTTTGGTACTGTTTCCTTGACACTAGATTTTGAATGTGAGCCTTGAATGCTAGAAAGTGCGCAACGAAAATCTCCTTCGGCGCTCAAACGATTTCTGTACTTCGTTTTGATGGCTACGAGCGCGGAAAATACAGTTGCACATAAATATGTAAATCCAAACATCACACGAATCTGAAAAGCCGTATGTGCGATCAGAGCGTTAAGGTATACTTGACCCAGAACAACTCCAAATCTAATCATTGAAGTCTACCTTTGCGGTTGTCTATAGAGAGTCAAAAGACTCTCTTTTATTGAAAATATTGCTGCAAAAAATCAGGTTTTACTGCAGAGGCTCGCCCCGGAACCACTGTGCTAGATGATCTATATAGAAGGTGGGTACGCAAAGTTTTGTTACTCTTTATATGTGAGTTGGATTGCCGCGTGAAGCATCCTCATAGCCAACAGAAGGAATGGCCTGCTTCATACGAATACCCCATTGCGCATCGAATTATTGATCTTATGAAGCGACTTGCGAAGGCCCTTAATAAAAATGGCCATGCATTTGAATGCTTATGCCAAAATTTTCCACGCCTAAGTTCGGTGAGGGTTAAAACAGACGGTATTTATAAGTCTCAAGCTACGCAAGCTTTTGCAAGACAAACTGTCGGAATCAATTCTAAATCCTAATGAGCAACATGCTTGACAATGTTTCCGGAATCTTAGGACACAATTTTTGGGCAACTTTTGTGCTGAAATTTGCAAAGACCTAGTGGACGAACTTATTTCTGCATGAGAAAATTGGATTCATCATGTCAATAAAACTGCACTTCATACATTGACACAATGTTGTTTTCCAAGCTAATTGAGGAGCTTTCAGTGACGAACAAGTAGAGCGATTCCATCAGCACATTTCAGTAATGTAGCAGCGTTACAATGGAAAGTGTCAATTTCCACGCTTGCAGATTTTTGTTAGATTATCTCCAGAGATGCTCCGAACGTCCGACACATGCGACAGGCCAAAAGTCGACATGTTGTACACGTGCAATTGTATTCCCATAGTGGTATATGTTAATGGTAAATAATAAAATAACTCTAAAACCTGAGCCATCAGGCAACCTTCAGTGTTATTTTCGAGTTCAGTGACCCGAAATGTGTAAAGGATCGGTATTCTCATCTCTCTAATATTTTAGTATTGAACATTATAATGCATGGTAAAAATGTGTTTAGTTTGCGTCCGCAATTTTCTATAGGATAATTTTTTCAATCTGCATAGTCCTAATTTATAGAGTATTATTTAACCTATCTAAATAGATTATGAATGCAAGGAAGTTTTTTTTTTGTTGCGCTCAGTTTTTCAATTTACATTGTTCTTCGAATACCCTATTTTGGCTTGGTTTTTCATAATTTACTGGGCACATTCATTTAGGACTGCTGTAAACTTTTCATTGATGCTTTAAACTTGACTTTCAACGTCATCAGATTTCATCATGCTTTGAAATTCGATGGACTTGTTTAGCAATTTTTCACGAACTAGTTTCGCGGGGTAGTGACTCTTCAAACGATATAGGACACACAACTAAATATTCGTATCTCTCTTGCAACATTAATGTCCCATTTTTCAGAGCGTTGGTCGGAAACTAGCAAACAAAATGGGATTGCAATTTCAAGGATGAAGGAAAAGGTCCGTTTCAGAATAGGTTTGCTTTCAGCAAGCAAGTTAACATTAACTATAGACTCGAGTTGGAAACTTGAACTTGGCAGGAAACGGTACTAGTTGGGGGTATGCTACGCTAGCAGCCACCTCACTGCCCAGATCAGCCGCTCGCCGCTCCTTCCTCGACTCTCAAAGCTGAAAACAATGAATGATAATTAATATACAGGTACCTGATCCCTATTTTTACAGAAAAGAGAATTAACGTAATTAAATTTAACCTGTTTGAAAAGCCACCAGCAAACATGCAACCCATTAATATATTGCTCATAAAATGAATAATAATGGTTCGAGTCCCAAAAAAATCTCCATAATATAAAAGGCAGGGTTCGGCAACTTTAGGGGTTTGGCAAGTCCGGCAAGCTTCCTCACCTCAAGGCAGAACGCCACGAAGAGTAGATCCCCTGGTAGTGGATTTACGTCTTCCTGTCCCCAGGCTGGTAAGTGGAGCATCGTGAAAATCGAGCGCCTCCAGCAGGTAGGTACGGAGCAGCGCGGAAGCTACACGCCTCCTGCAGGTAAGTACGGAACAGCGTGGAAGCCGAGTGCCTCCAGCAGGTAACGTACGGAGCAGCGTGGAAGCCGAGTGCCTCCAGCAGGTAACGTACGGAGCAGCGTGGAAGCCGAGCGCCTCCAGCAGGTAACGTACGGAGCAGTATGGAAGCCGAGTGCCTCCAGCAGGTAACGTACGGAGCAGCGAGGAAGCCGAGCGCCTCCAGCAGGTAACGTACGGACCAGCGTGGAAGCCGAGCGCCTCCAGCAGGTAACGTACGGACCAGCGTGGAAGCCGAGCGCCTCCAGCAGGTAACGTACGGAGCAGCGTGGAAGCCGAGCGCCTCCAGCAGGTAACGTACGGAGCAGCGTAGAAGCCGAGCGCCTCCAGCAGGTAAGTAATTACCTATGGTGTTCACAGTACCTCACGTTGAATGGTGGTGTAATAATTTAAATGCGCAGTTGATGGAAGCACAGGGTTTGAGGTTTGCGAAAAGTCTGGCTATGGCGGCTAACGCACGCAAAAGTACACTTTGCATCTATCGTCAGACGTCAAGAAGATCGGAAACTGCCGTGCCAAGAAAATCGCTTCCTTTATCCTGCCCTTTATATTATAATATAAAGGGACTAAATTAACATAAATTTGATCCCTTTAATCTAGCTTAAATCTAATAGGCGCGCTGGCAGACTAAAACAAGCAAGCCAACACGCCGAATTAAAGCGAAAAATTGGTGCAGAAACAGGGGTGATATTGTGGTAGAGCATTGCTGAAGAGCTATTCATGATAGCTAGATCGAGACGAGTTCTAGAAACTTTGATAATGCGAGTTGGTTCTTTGACAATTTGGGGTTGGTATAATTTGTACAATATTTTACTTTCAATACGTTAACTGCCTTGAGAGTTCCAGGTGGTACACGAAGAGAATTTTCATAATGCTGCTGAACGACCAGAGGTCATAAACTCAATTTTCATACATACTTAATCAAAGATAAATGAAGGCATGATCCAGTTAATGTTTGCTATTTTTAAAATTGCTAATTACGATTGAATTTAAGTTTGAATTGAATATTGAACTTTAGTTTCACCCATGGCGGTTAACGTGTTAATGATAGTTTTCAATGATCTGGCGTAAAATCGAAAGAATCTAAATGCGAATTCAATTTGAAAAGTTATTCCATTTTGAAAATAATATTTGAAGCAGTTGAAGATATCGAAGATGACATTGAAGGTACTCGTTGTTGTGATATTCTAATTACATGGGCCACAGTGAGAGAGGTCATTATTTTCACTATAAGAATGGCTTGTGAATTTGAACTTTGCAGTGGTTCGAGTTTTCTCCAACAGCAAGATTTTGGTTTGTGCTAATCTGGGCTGAGAAATTAAGGTGGCCACTCCAATGTATTATCTGAAGTGGTCTATTCATACTGACGGTAAATGCCTTGTAGTTGCAAATAGGGGTTTGTGCGATTAACACTTTGAACGCTGGAGATATTTATAGAAACAGATTTCTCAATATTAGGCTTGTTATTCTCCCAATTTTTTTCACCGGCTCCAAACGAAATATTTGTATTTTTACCATGAGCTAGCGATGATATTTTTCCTGACATTTATGATCCCATTAGCGATGGATCATCTGGAGCGCAGTTGAAAATGTGGAGTTGAAAGTCGAGGCACTGGCTGTGATTTGCTGCGGGTGCGTACGTTGTTGATGGTGTAGAAGCTCGATTGCTTGCAGCATTCCTTGACTCCTTGCGAGTGGCGGTTGGGAGTTTATCACCTGGCTCGGACATATCTGGTTCTGCAGTGTGCATTGATGAGGCTTCGAAGGATGTGACGCTCTAGATTATATTAGAATTTTTGAATACTTACGATGCTGAAGTTATTTTGAGTGCTTTGATGATCTTGACTTTACTCATGAGATTTTCGGTTGTCCACATTTGTGCTTTGTATTTGATGCTCAATTAATTCGTTTATTACTGTTATCTTCATACGAAGATGTCCTGGAGGACGTTATTATGTCATATAAAGTAGCTTTCTGAGTATTTGAGCGAGTTGCAGTTGTTTGTATTGAGTAGTTGTACTGTAGGATGGTTGAAGTACAGAGGAAGGGAATTCAATGTTAATTGAGAACTCCTGAGGTTGACATCTTTCAAATTGTCGTGATGGATAGCCATGGGAACGTGAATGAGGGTTTGAGAAGATGGAGCAGCTGGCTGTTCATTTAGATCGGAAGGCACTGCCTTTTTAACGTCGGGGTCAGGGAGCTGTGAGCACAAGGGGAGCGGCTCAAAGGGGCGTCTGAATACCGACCGTCTTCTTAGGGATTGTCTTCCTGACATCCAATGTTCTGGATGCATTTTTTTCTTTACTGATAAAACAGTGAAGGTTGATATCATAGTTCGGAGTAAATTAAGTTAGGAAATAGGAGAAAAAGAACATTATTTTCGGAACAGTGCAGGTAGACATAGTTTGCAGGAGAATCAATTTTTAAATCGTTAGCGAAAGGTTTTCTAGCACAAATGAGAATTTTGAAATAAATATTTTCTCAGTGGAGGTAGGTATATTGAAAAAAACAATAGAAAAAAATGAACGTAGGTAATATGGTCAGAGAAATGAATGGGTAGACCGGTTGTAGCTCAGTTGAGGTTGAATGGTTGTGGTTGGTTTGTTACGGTCGAGTTGGGTTCGCATAGTTTTCCGAACCGAGGGTGGAAATAACGTTTCAAATTATCCATTGATTTCTCAATTATCATAGTGAGCCATTCAGAAGATGTTACATTGATGGAACAAAACTCACATCGCTAAATTACTTTCTAGTTTTTAATATTAATTTTTTTTTACGTAGTCTGTCACACAACATTTTTTTTTCATACTTCAAACATAGTTTTATTACAATTTTACAATGAGGGGAAAAGTTTATTCAGCAAAACTTTCACTCCTCTTGTATTACACTTCTTTAGTTTGGCAAATTTTAAATAAAAAACTTAGCCATTTGTTCTCGGGGAAATTAAAACCCATTAGTATACAAGAGATCATTTTGTTTACCAGCATTTTTAAAATAAATTTTTGAAAATAGTGAACATTGTATGCAATGAGTTTATGCCCTCATTTTGTCAACACTCGTAGTCTCCAGTAAAGCGAGGGGTTATTTAAAAGCGGGCGAGGAAACTGAGGCACGTGAAATAGGGTGCGGAAGGAAGCTTTAAAAAAATAATTGCTCGTGGCTTAGCTCTCATACTATTCGAGGGTCACAACATCGCCTGAGTATTAGTGAGGACCAGTTCAATTATACACTCATTTCAGGTTAGTTCTGTTTGCAATGTCACATAAAACTGGAATATTTTGAAACAGTTTTCCTTTTTAACAACTCAGTCGGGAAAAAGAACACATTCACGCATACTCAGTTCGAGATCTGTGTTTCGCGAGGTCTTCTTGCTCTCTCATTTTGAACAGTTGGAAGCACAGTTTACTAGGTGTGTCCGTTCGCCGCCGCGTCCCGAATGGATAATCGATAGTAGAAGACAATTTCTCTTTCATCCTCGAGTCCAAGGCCGTATTGGATTATCAAATTGCTACTGAACCAGTTTAGAGGGCTTTTGTTGCGCTCAGAGGCAAGTTATAAATTTTCGTGGGTTATTGGTTAACTTTGATGTATAATGAATTAATTTTACTTCTCTTTATGATTTCTCTGCTGCATCAGGGATGTTATTTGCTCTGTGATTCTTCAATTTTACTGCAAAAATATACTCTTTTACCACAGAATTGTGGAAGTTTTTTTTCAACAATGCTCATGAAAGATTTGGCTCTGAATTAAATGCGTAATGTGTTGTAGGGACATATTTTTGCGTTTTACATATTTTCTTCACGGGAAATGCAAATCTTCGGCTTTTCCTGTTTGTTTACAAGTGCGTGCTTGTGCGAGAGCATAGCGCTGTAGAAAATAAACGTATCAACTTGCACTGAGTATAATTGGAAGTCGTGATTTCTTATAATTTTGATTCGTGATAGACTGTGAGTTGTTCATGTTTATTGTTTCAGTCAAGAAATGACGGTATTTGAATATTTTTCCATGAAAGGATGATGCATGAAATATTGGCCTAAAATATACATAATTATTAGATTTAGTGTCGCCCAGTTAAAGCCAGGAGTGGTGGTCAAAAACTAATACAACATATAATTACTATAGCAATTATGAATAACTTCAACCTTCCTGGATTACCTGGGCTACTTTAATATCAATCGTGAATGATGACGCAGTTTGATAATATATTGTACATTATTTTGCGTCTCTGAATATTATTATGTATTGTATGAACTTACATATAGTGGATAAAATTGCTAAATTGATTTTAATATAACTAGAATTTAAGAAATCATCAATCAGTGAGCATGACCCATCCGTCCATCTTCAGTAATCAAATTATGACAAATGAATTGGAAATGGTTTAACACCAATAAATCGAAAAAAAGCGTTCATGTAAAACTCTTCAGGAAAACACAAACACACTGGGACAAAACATTTTCATCGTAACTGCACTATAAATTTAAAACAATCGCATGAAATTTAAGGCTATTGCATTTCCTCAGAACTCTGAAGATCACGTGTACGAAAATCATTCAATAAATCTATCTTTCCTTCACGCAACGTCAGTCAATCTGTGAGGTACTGACTCCACAGTGCCACGCAACAGCTCTGTCGGTAATTTGTCTTATTCTTGTTCCACACACTTTTTGAAGGCTTTCTGTGGTGGATAAGATTTTGTGCAAGCATATCTCTCAAAAACAGGCGAGACACGGGAGTCTATAAGAGACGGATCAGGGCTAGAAAGTGACCATTATTTCTTGGCAAGAAAGTCAGGAACATTATCCGTGAGTCAACCGGGCGACCGGTTGGAGCTGGAGCTCCTCCTCAATTTCTGAAAGAGGTGTAGCGTACGTTGGAATATTTAATCCCCAAGGAAATTTACCGTTGATTCTAGGACACATTCTTTAAACAATTAAAACAATTTGAAACAATTTATTTACCACAAGTGATACAGCAATAGATTGTATCTTAAGTCGAAGATCTTTATATTATTTAATTAATATAAAAATCTTGGGTATCTCAATTGTTTTCTGATTTATAAACATATGTGGTAATATGTAATTTAAGTCTGAGCAGCAAATTCGGTATGAGCATTCGAGAAAAAAAAATGAGAAAAAAGAAAGAAATTAAAAACAATTTAGTGAGCAGAAAATCAAAGCTGCAAGTTCGACGTGGTTGCCTTGAAGAGGCAAAGGCGATGCTATCAGAAAAGAAGAAGAAATCACGTGAACAGAGAACAAAATGAAGTTAAATCCAGT
The DNA here is from genome assembly GCA_030386875.1 of Morinoia aosen. NCBI lineage: Eukaryota > Metazoa > Arthropoda > Malacostraca > Amphipoda > Talitridae > Morinoia > Morinoia aosen. The sequence goes on from CM059573.1 coordinate 29,009,163, forward strand.
ATACCAGTCCATAAAAATACTAATTTTGAATAATTTCTTCTGAGGACTTGCTGACATTTTGCAACAAATACTGATCAAGTGTTTCAGGCTTGTTGATGGTCTCAGGTCTTGGAGTTGTGTCCAGGTATCTACGGAGAGTAGACGTTGATATTGCCATCCAAACTTCTTGCGAGTCCCATTTGTTCCGGAATTTTTCGTTTGGCCAATCTCAGAGTGTACATTATATTTGATAGCGAAGGTATGAGATATTCATGTACGTAGAATTTTCGGTTTAGTCACACGGCAAGCTGTCGAAACTTCTTGCTTCTTTTCGTATTGTCGTAGCTCAAAAGTAATGTTTCTCCTGTCGACGTTTCCAGGTGCAGGTTTTTTCCCCAAAATATTCGTTGTAGTGATGTCAGAGTTACTTAGGTTGATGTTGATTTGGTCCTTCAGGAGCTTGTACACAGTTTTTTTTACAATCTTCTCCAGAACTTGATTGCGGTATTTCCCCCGAGATAACCAGAGTGCGTTTTATGTTTTCCAACTCTTCACGTTCTTCTTTCCTTTCGAATCGTTAAAACAAGAGACTATGCTATCTATCTTCTTATTTTGTTCTTCTATCATTGCATTTTGATTAGATGTAATGATGTTCTTAGCATATTACTACAACAAACTTAGATCCCACAACCGCTGCCAACATTGTAATGTTCCTACATTTTAATCTCACCGATGCCGCGTCATTGTAATAGTTGCGTGTTCTGTTCGTATCGTTTAATCGTCGTGACATTTCTTTTCGCCACTTCATTATACTTTCTACTCTTTATTAATCATGATAGAGTGTAATTTGAGCTGCCACCACCCATGAAGGGATATTTTGTATTTAATTATGTTGTGTTAACTATGATATTTTCAAAAGTCTTCGGTAACGTGTTTAGCCGGATTTCATGGCTTCGAACATTCATCTCTTTTCTTTTTACTTACTCATCTCATTATAAAGGGTTAATGAAAGGCACCTTCAATGAAAAGGCATAGGACATTTATGAAAATGATATCGCTTACTTGCTTGAATACGCATCCTACATACTTAGAGGTACGAAATCAAGAGCATCTAGATAGACATGGAATGGGGAAATACTCATCTGATTCGTGGGCGATTGTTGACGGGCTGGCTTCCTGGGGCCTGGTCGCCATTGTTGACGGTTGACGGTTGGTGTTTTAGCACGGCACATTGTCCACAGCTACAGGTGCAATAGTTGTGAGGACTCTATTCGGTACGTCGGTATTTTATAATTAACAAGTTGAGTATTGAATATTTCAGCGCAAACAGCCTCAAGGCCGTAGCGCACAAAAAGCGCTCTCTCTCGTTCGTCCTTTCACAACGATCGCCTCCCCTCAACTGCCCTCAGCCCGCCAAAATGAGGTTTCCCGATTTCTCAAACTCCTTTCCAGACAACGAAAGAGGCGGGTTTTTTGATGAAGTGTTCATTTCGGACGTTGTGTGGTAATACTGAAACATTTCGTACGAAAGCTCAGTCATGCTGATGATCGAAAGCTTGCTTATTTCAAAAATTTTCTTATCTGTGAACATAAGAGAATAGAAATCATGAACTGCTAGTCAGCGTAGCAAAACACGACTTCTCGTGTGTCTATTTTCCGTGTTGAAAGTCTGTGTCTCTGAAGCGTTGGATATTTTTATTTCAGAGGAGAGGGTCCCAAAGGCACGAGTTACGGTATCGCTCATATGGAATTAACCAAATTGATCAGAAATTTTCAATACTCGTTGTACAATAAATACCAGCGCTACGCGCCCAATTAACCTTGGACTGAGACGGAGTACCGTTTAGAAACCACTACCGGAACCACTTGCCGAACGACATTTTTACCTTAAATTTCTAAGATAATTCTTAAGCTAGTGCGCGTAAAAAATGCAAATTTATCTCTAACTGAAGCTTATGAAATTTTATGTGCATCCATATAGTACATGAGTTATTAGTTTTTCTAGGGGAGCCTGGAAGAGGAGCGAAACTCCGTTCACCGTATTCAATCGATTTTCGTGATAACACCCATTTTGATAATGCTCTTAGCTTTACACTATTGCACCTGGATACTATAAATAAGTCTCAATTTAAAAATTGAAACATTTTTACACGTTTGAACAGATACCATAAACTTAGCCACGAAGGAAGGCAGAATGCTGGAAGAGGAAAGAGAAGAAGGGGGAGCGCAGCTCCATTTGTATCGTCGTATTCAGTCAATTTTCGTAAATTCCCACTTCTACTTCTACTTTGTTGCATCTAGAAACATCAAATAATGTTTTAACTCAAAGTTTATAGCTTTGTTGAACTCTTAACGTAAAAAGTTCAAATTTTTTCTTTGTTTATGCAGGGGCCAAGTGTGTTGCTTCTGTCACCTTTCTGTTCAAGTAGTTTTTGGAAGAACACATGTGATGAAACACAGCAAGTGGCTAGGGGTTCTGCCGCCGTGCGGGAGACCCGGGATCGATACTCGGCGCTGGCGGTGGCGATTTTCTCTGTTGGGTATAGGAGAAAAATTCCAAGCACAATACCTCACTCCACCCAGGTGTCTGAAATGGGTACCGGTCTTGACCGGGGGAAAGCGTCATGGCGTCCTGGCGTTAGTTATAAGACATTTGAAAATCCAATGTACAAGGTGATATGTATCAGGCTTGATTGGAAATAAAGCATCCGTAGATGCCTTCATTATTATTATTATTATTATTATTGTTAAACTAATGTTGTAGGTCGTTATAAAATTGTCTTTTCCGCTCATTTACCGGCAAATTTTCTCAATGCGTGCAGTAAACTGTGTGTGCTTTGACTGTTTGCTTAACTTTCACCACAAATCACATGGAAGTTCATACGGAAAATTATGCGCAGCAACATTAAATAATGAGGGTTCAACAATTCGCTGTAAGTTGAAGACGAGTCCGTTTGGAGGTCAAAGTAACCCAGATTCACGATGCATGATTTTAATGTTTCCGAAAGGTATGAAGGGTTTCTAGACCAAGAAAATGAAAATCGAATTGTATAAAATCGTCGCTCTCTGCTTGTTGTTTCACACGTACAGCTGTCGGAAGCCACGCGGTGTTACGCGTAACTCTTGTTAATACTTCACAGCCTAACACAGGTATGTAAGTTTGGTGCATTGCCCACGTATCTTGTGAGTCATCCGTTTTTTGAACTTTTCATGCTACTCGAGTGATGTGATGCGGGACTCGCGTGTCACTTGCGGTTCATTTGTGTGATGATCTAACCTAATAAAACCCGTTTTTATTTATATATTTGTTTGTATATTCATTTATATATTTATTTATACATTTGTTCGGTGTCCGCTTCTTAACAAACATGTGATGCATATTTATTTGTTTGGTATCCGTTGCGCTTTCGTCTGAGTTTGCGGTATCATGGATACAGAATTCCTCAGTGTAACACAAAAAGATCGCCAAACATATCCATTGATATGTTTGACATTTTATCGTCCGGTTAGGATAGGAAAGGTTAACATGTGTTGGGTCAGCACAGGTTAGGTATCGTTGACGGAATTTTTTCACGGTCCACCTAGCTAACGATGACATTGTCCATGGAATTTCCACGGGTCCTGCTACTACCTAATAATACCCTTGTCTTATTGTTTCTAGTTCGCTTGTTCCATTTCTCTGTCACTATCATAAGGATAGTTATGATGACCGTATTTGTGATTCAAGTTTCACCAGTGCACGAGTACAAGAATGCATTTTATCACCGGTTCTGTTAGGATGGATATATTTGTTTGTCTTCCACATCTGAAAAATTGGGAAACTATGTTAATGAACAATATTATTGTGATTTATAGCAGACGCTATGGAAGTTAGTGGTAAGTGAGCTTGTATGGTTATTTATACTTATATAGGTATTTTCCACCTCATAAATTGGAAAACTTTACCTATATCAAGCATTTTGTTTGTCAATACCTACACATTAAAGCGTACCAATGCCGAATATTTTATATCGGGTCTCATGTGTTTGGCGCACGGTGCTAAAATTAACTTCAAATTTACATTTTTATGTAAAAAGACTATAAACTAATAGTTTTTTAGTAATAAACATTAATCTTTTTCTCCTTAGTAATACTGAAAAAAACACAGATTAGGTCATCTATGAGAGTCAAATGCTGAGAGGAAGGATCTTCAACTAATTCTGGACCAGTGCGAAGCGCTGGTCACGGTGGGTAAAGAAATATTCAAGTTTGCGTTCTATCAGTATTACATGTGTGAAAATAACTTTGAAAGCTTACAAATAAAAAAGCTATAAGTTTCTCCAAAAAAGGGTGGTGATGTTCGAATTCTATAGACTAAATTCAATGGGAAAATTGTAATTAAATTGAAATTTAGTGCCGCATGCCAAACACGAAAGCTCTTTTTATACTTTGATGTTGTTTATTAATTTAATAATTCAAAATTTGGGTTGTTATACCCATAGATGTATACATTTATACGCTTGAATGAATATGTTCCTTGTTCTGCAACGTATCTACACATCCAGCATTGCAAAATAATTCAGATTCAAGTATTTATAAGGTTTCGCGTCATTCGTCAGTAAATTATTTGCATGATTATTCTATCAGCAATCATAACTAGCATGTTATCATGCAATTAATTTTTTGAGTAATTTCCTGGAGTTATTATAAAACAGTATTAAATCAAGTTAAATCATTGTGTGGGGAAATATATTCCAGGGAAATCAAAAGTATGTATTGCATGACAGTGTACGGAAGAACTTGTACCCAACTTTTTAATTGATTGTATCTCCGCTTTAAATTAACATATTTCAATTGTCTTCCTTTCACAATGTAGTGAAATTAATTTTCTTTTCGAATAATTGAAGTTTTTGAAAATCGGCTGAATAACCACTTTACAATAATCAATTGACTGAAAGCGGTAGAAAAATTAAAGGTTTAAAGGAAAAGTTTTAAAAACAACACTGGTGTTCTGCTTCATTTCTCAATACCTACTGTTAAGAATGATTTTGCAATGATGTATTCTACATACCACCAAGTATGTATCACCTCCATCATTAATAATTCTTCGACAATGAATTAAAGAAGTGTTTCAAGAACTGAAAGAAAACGGGGAAATAACCCGCAAACTCTTCGTTCAATTGTTGCTAGAAGTAATACTTGCCATGAGAGAAATATAGGGTATGTCAAAGGATACTAAATTACTTCACTTATTTAAACGTTATTTAAGGTGAGATTTATTGCTCCTTTAATGTTCATTTTTCTGAAAGTACAGAATAAGGAAGAATATCAATATTGTTTCAAAAACTTTTCTTTTGAACAATTAGTTTTTCTACCCCTTTCAGTAAATCAATCATTGAAAAGTGGTTATTCAGCCGATTTAAAAAAAAACTTATATTATTCGGGAACGAAAAGAAATTTACTACATTGTGAGAAAAAATTTAAATATTTTTATTTGAAGCGGAGATATAATCAATTAAAAAGTCGGATACATTTTTGTGGGACACCCGGTATATAAATAAACATAATTAGATGAAATATTCCCAGTTGTACAGCTATTTAAGAAGCAAAATTTGAGGTAACCACAGTCATAAAATAGCGCAGCGCTTTTGTGACGCTAAGATTGCAACTGCTGCCGACTCAAGACTAGCCACTGCTGTTTGTTTGGCCGTCTATCCTGCAAGGATAAGCTATCAGCAGCCAGAGACTCGCAACTGCTCTGCTCAGCCCTGCTCCACTGCTGCTTGTCTGGCAACGGCCTAAGACACAAAGATGAACACAGCACAATAAGGAAATGGGAAACGTACTACGTATCTAGACTACCATGTTATACTTTAATACGAGCTACTCCATAAGGAAAATAAATACGCGCTGTATTCCAAAACGTTTCCTCGCAATACTTGACCACTGTGGATCGTATTGTTCTTGCGTAGCCTCGCACATTATTGACTCATGTTGATATGGAACCTCGATATTTCTGTAATCTTACCTCTACACGAGTGTTTTTTGTTGACTTCGAACTCGCTCCGTCTTTGCTTCTCGCCATAGCAATGTGGCTAGAGGTTCTGCCGCCGTGCGGCAGACCCGGGTTCGAAACTCGGCGCTGGAGGTGGCGATTTTCTCTGTTGGGTATAGGAGAAAAATTCCAAGCACAACACCCCATTCTACCCAGGTGTCTGAAATGGGTACCGGTCTTGACCGGGGGAAAGCGTCATGGCGTCCTGGCGTTAGATATAAGGCATTTGAAAATCCAATGTACTAGGTGATATGTATCAGGCTTGATTGGAAATAAAGCATCCGTAGATGCATTCATTATTATTACAATTATTATTCTCTGTTCCGCCTTCTTCAGTTGGTATTCGGAAATGGTGCACCATTCTATGTGTCTGAAATGGGTACCGGTCTTGACCAGGGGAAAGCGTCATGGCGTCCTGGCGTTAGATATAAGGCATTTGAAAATTCAATGTACTAGGTGATATGTATCAGGCTTGATTGGAAATAAAGCATCCGTAGATGCATTCATTATTATTATAATTATTATTCTCTGTTCCGCCTTCTTCAGTTGGTATTCGGAAATGGTGCACTAATCTATGTACCATTCCTCTGGCACACCGGCATTGGACTGTAATGATACTCGAGTACCCTGGTGGCGCTCGTGGCAGACGCTAGGTGCAGCACCCATTCTATCACCGCCACCATCACACACCTCCACCCCCTGTTATGCATGCCAGATACCGCTATTCCACAGACCATTATTTATCGAAACTACCCGTTTATCTAGATAAAAAACTGCAATAGAACAATTTATACATTTATATATGGCTCTTGTAATTGTCATTGTAAGTTGAAAGAATGCCATTGGTGTTTCATTCTATTGCGGAAATATAAGATAATAGATATTGAGCGACCGAACCTCAGTGACACCGAACGAACTAACTTGAGAGTCAGTAGTATATACAGACTGTTCGAGACTGTTCGTTTTGTGTCACAATATTTCGTTGTCATGCATTTGATCTCGTTTATCAAGTTGTCCTTCTCTTCACTATATAGGTGTTTTATCTACAATCTCTTTTAGCTAATTTTTATATTTATTTCTCGAAACAAAGTGTAAAACCCTGCAGTGCTGCTAGTTGTTATGGCAGAGGTCTACAAAGACTACCTCAAACAGCGCATTCTGGATTTTTCTCTAAAGAAAAACAACAACACTAAACAATTTAGCCTCATTCCGTGACTGCTATCTCTTAAGTGCATATTTGAAGTTTGAGCTCAATAGAGGACGCTGTGTACAAGGTAGATCTCACAATTAGAGTGTGCACTTGCCCTTATGGATCGACAGGTCGTGCATGCAAGCACCACGTTGCATGCGCACAATACAGCGCTTAACACCTTCCACGGAACTTTTGCAACTGCTCTTCACTGCGCAGATATCTTGCTGTTGTAGCAGTCGAAGAAGAAAAGTGCCTACGAATGACTTCTTTAAGGATTTCATAACAACAAAAAGTAACTGTGACTGTATACCTATTCTTGGGGATGATCCACCGAAAGCTCCTAATATGGTGCAAGTAGTTTTCATCCAGTATCCTGTGCCTGTAGAAGTGGCATTATTGACTCTGCCCTGCAGGATACTTCTAATTAAAGGAGACTTCATTTGAGCGGCATTCGACATTAGAACTGTTCATAAATGCTCTAGGTTTGCTAGATTGATGTGAGGTTAGAGAGGAATTGCAGTGTATTAGGTTGAGATAAAGAAAAATTATAACTGAATCACAAATAGCAACTTTTCTTCACACTGCAGGCAGCACAATTTTTAACAAGAGATCCCTTGGCTGAAAAATTGTGTGCCAACCGACAAGTGTGGCAAAGAGAAAGGCTAGAGTCTTACTAGGAAAGGTTGCACTATTCACAAGCGGTGGCATTTCCAACACTAGGAGAATTTGACTAGGCAAAAATATCAATAAAGATAAGGCTAATGATAAATTCTTTAAAAACTAACGATGAATACTGTGTTCTCTTTTCTTATTTCCCTTATATACATATAAACTAACATCAGCCAGCAGATAGCAATTAGACTAACTTAATTATGTAATAACAAAAAACGATAGCTTTCTCAACAAAATTATTTACTTTGCAGGACGACGACCTATTGTGACACAAAACGAACCGTCTCGAACAGTATGTTTTTCATATTAACTCTCCGGTTAGTTCGTTGCAGTGTCACTGAAGTTCGGTTGGTCAATACTTATAATTTTAATATTTCCGCAATAGAATGAAATACCAATGGCATTCTCTCAACTTACAATGAAAATTACAAGAGCCATATATAAATGTATAAATTGTACTATTGCAGTTTTTATCTAGATAAACGGGTAGTTTCGATATATAATGGTCGGTAGAATGGCGGTATCACAGGTGCAGAGGTGGTGGTGGTGGTGTGTGATGGTGGCGGTGATAAAATGGGTACTGGACCTAGCTTTTGCCACGAGCGCACCCTGGTGCGATGAGGCATGCTGGTGCGGGTAGCACAGGGTCCAATCTCGCAGGATTTCTACACCGCCCAGCCCTCTCCCTCTACCTCCAAGCAGCTACAGCACCACCGCCAAGCAGTCACAAAAATGTTAGGTTAAATTAATTTAGGTTAGGTTAAGTTAAGTTAAGTTAAGTTAAGAGGTTAGGTTAAGTTAGGTTAGGTTAGTTTAGGTTAGGTTAGGCTAGGCCAAGTTCAGTTAGTTTTAAGGTTAACTTAAAAAAGTTTATAAATACCTGTTTTTGCGCGCCAAAATGGAGGGTCGAATAGCCAAACACCAGCGGTCGCTGTAAAATCTTATTATAATGATTGAATACAGGTTAACTTTGGTATTAGGCTGTAGTATCCACTTACTAAGTACTTGTAGTGGTTATAATGCAGTGAATAATAATAAATGTATAACGAACAGATAATTTAATAAACCTCAGTAGTACTACATAGTTGAATAATTGGCGCGAATGGCAACTTTATGTAGCTACTCGGAGGTGGAGGGAGAGGGTTGGGCCGTGTAGAAATCCTGCGAGATTGGACCCTGTGCGTGCGGGTAGCACAGACTCTATTCTCGCCAGATTTGGACGCCGCCCACCCCCCTCCCTCCACCTCCGTGTTGCTACATCAAGCTGCCATTCGCGCCAATTGTTTAACTATGTAGTACTACTGAGGTTTATTAGCCTATCTGTTCGTTATACAGTTATTATTAATCACTGCAGTAAAAACACTACAAGTACTTAGTAAGTGGATAGTACAGCGGAATACCGAAGTTAACATGCATTAAATAATTATAATAAGTTATGACAACGACCCCAGGTGTTTGGCCATTCGACCCTCCATCTCGGCACTCAAGAACAGGCATTTTCAAACTTTTTAAACTTAACTTAAACTAACTGAACTTGGCCTAACCTAACCCAACCTAACCTAACTTAACCTAACCTACTTAGCCAACTTAAGTTAACTTAACCTAACCTAAATTACCCTAACCTAACATTTCTGTAGCAGCACGGAGATGGAGGGAGAGGGGTCGGTGGCGTCCAAATCTGGCGAGATTGGAGTCTGTGCGTGTGGGTACTGGTGCTGTGACGCGTATGGTGAGGTCATTCGATACTTGTTATACTACAGTAGTGCCCCAGTATAGTGTTACGTCTTGTGCTGTGGTCCGTCGGTTCCGTAAAACACAGGTGCAATATAGGACGCTGGTGCACGGTGGTGTGCTGGTGCTGGGTACGGGTGCTGTTGTGTCTATGGTATTCTGGTCTGCAGGTCCCGAGTAGACTAGCTCTCTGATGCTGTTGCGCATTGTGCTTTGGTGCATTGGTTCCGCATTGCACTTGTGCGCTGAGGTTGGCGCTGGGTGCTGGAGTTGCAATGCGCATGGTGCCCAGCATACCGGAGCTCTTACCAGCGGCCAACCAAGCTCTTACGTGCAGCCCCCCCACGCACTCGTAGCAATAGACCTCTTTCAGTTGTGAACTTGTGAGGCCCGGTTTATTTACCTCCTCGTAACCTTTCTTCTGGATCCTTCTCGAAAGCTCCGCGCTCATTCCCGCGCCTTTGACAAACCCGAGGTCCTCGCTCTCATTTCTTCGCTTCAACATTTAGATTTTATCGGCACATCTCTTACCCTTATCTCTTAGTCTCATATACCTTTGAATTTAGCATAGAATTTGCATCACTTATATTTTATGATTCAATTATTATTCCTACAAAGTTTGTTCAAGGATTCTTTCCCCCCATTTCACCCCCACACGTTAGGGAGGCGGCTTTTCACACTTCCCCCCAACTGTACCCCTATGAGGCGTAAGACTACCATTCTCCCAAAGTAACGCCGTTTTTTCGCTCGCTTTAATACAATTTAAAAAATTTATTTACCCCATGCGATATAGAAGTAGATTGTTTCTCAAGTATAGTACAATAGTCAAATTTGAGTATAGCTACTTGTGGGCCCGAATAAGTTCAGTGACTTTGAGGGCATCCTACCACCAATGCTTTTCTATTCAAAGGTGTACATACAATTATATTTCACTTAATTCACTTAAGGGGAACAACCCAGCGATTTTTAAATTTTGATCCGATTCGTTTGAAATTTGGCCAGTATATGTATTTGTTAAAACAAACATATTTTTCATCTGTAACGTTTTCGATTTAGGCCTTATATTTTTTGAAAAATTGAACATATTGGTTTATCAGTTCATTTTTATTGATATTTCAAAAGAATAGAACTCATTGAATTTTTATGCTAGAAAAAACCAAAGACAGTTTTAGAATCCTTGAAACATTGTAAACAAAGTAACGGTAGCAAATTTTCCATTTCTCATTTTGTTTTCTTTTTCATATGGGGTCTCATATGGGGTCGAAAATTTAGGATTTTTGGTTCCTTCACACCCCCCTGGGAGGGGGATCTAGTGTCCGTAGCGCCATAAAATTTTAGGACCGAATAGTCTACCGCCTAAGGATCCTTTTTCAACAAAAACATAAAAAATGCTCATCGGACCGACAGGGGCCTGGGTTGTTCTTAACTTAATTACACACTAGACTAATCGATGAATTAGTTCACTCGAGATTCGATCCTTAATATTACAATATAGTTTATATGGGCTAGATGTTAACAGTGTATTCTAGAAACCATCTGAGAACTGACTGAAGATCAATGACACATGACAAATTACCTTATCAGGATGAGTCATTTAGGAGAAGAGATTAGACTTGGTAATCATACATGCTTAATATTTCGATAGGAAAAGAAATTCAAGATTCATTTTGAAAGCTTGGTATGAATTTCTTTCACGGATCTCCGCAGGGATTGAGTTCTAAGTCTTAGTTTCAATGAAGAGGATACTATGTTGTGACCAAGCTTTTGAATAATAAGGAAGCATGAATTTACTTCTGTTTCGGGTTAAATGGTCGTGATGACCGGTTTGCGTAGTTAGTAATTGTTTGAAGTCTTTGTCGCCATCATAGGCCATTGTTTTATACATTAAATTATATATGTAGAGTTTGTAAAGATCCAGAAGTTTAAGTATTTTTAAACTTTTAAATGAATCATCTGTGTGAGCATTATATTCTAGTTTCTTTACCGCCCTAATTTTTTTTTGTAGAGTAAGGAGTACATTGGTTTTACTTTCATCACTTCCGTTCCATGCTTCTATCACGTATTGTATGTATGGTTGAACGAACGGTAAAGTATTTGCATAATGTAGCACATTTGTCTCATTTAAAGTTTACATTTACACTTTGTAATTTTTACCTTTGCCCTAATGCGTTTTTATAACATATGTGTATTTTTGTGCTGTTCTTAAAAAAATGCTTTAATCTTTAAACATTATGGTCATTTACCCAATTTGGTCATGCTTATTACTGTGGCTATTGGCCTTCTTCTGTGCATTCTTTTCATTTGGCTCTCACTGTTCCTCTATCTTTTCTCAGTGGGCTTAAACTCCTCCCTCGAGACCGTTCGAACTCTATTCTCTCAAGAGTGACGCAGATCCCGTGATTCCTGAGCAATGTATCATGAACTTTATTGATATCTATCATGAACATTACGAAATGCCACATATGCAATTTTTCAATACTTTATGAGGTAATTGAATAATTTTTTTGGACCCTGTAGATTTGCCGTACTAATTGAAAATAAGGAAATATGTTGAAAAAAACTAAATTATTAAAAAATTTATTGTCTAAGTGTCAGCTTTTATACAGTCAACTACTATGCTGTCAACTTTTATGTTGTCAACTCAGCCTGTCAACGGGCAGACATCGTTGGAAGGTACACATTACGAGAGGCACACAGAAAAATTATTCATCTCAAGGATGTACATTACGGCGCCGGTAGCGTGTTTAGACTATATAAGGTTTATTGCACTTTCTGGGAGATGAAAAGGGTTCACTTTTGCAAATTTACGAAACCAAGATTGTAGGGGGTACATTTAAAGAGGTGGTTCGATTTAAATGATTTATTAAATTTCTTGACGTTGTAATTGGGTGCACTAGCAGAACAAACCACTAATCGTGACTAATGGCTGAGGAAACCCAAATCTTGTGAGTAATGGTAAAGGGTATATGAAAAAGTAAGAAAAAACAAGTAACATGCGGCACATCTTAAAACAGAATCAGAGTCGAAATAGGCCCATGAGAGTCAAAGCAGTTGCAGGAGAAAAATAGTGCGAGCAAGGTGCACGAAAATCGCTGGTGCCTTCACGAATAACTGCACGCAGAGTAGTTATAGGACGCCGCGTGGCGCACTTATAAAACGAAAAGTGATGATCAAAATTATTTACATATCGCAAGTAGAGTGTTATCAGTGTTGTACTACTAGAACTATATTTGGGAACACAAGTTTAGGGAAATTTAATTGAATCTGATGAATTACTTGTGATATGTTGAGTAGCCGTTTATATTGTGTGACATAATTTAAAATTGGAAGTGAAATACAAGAAAAAATAAGGTGTGAAATAAAAGGTGCAGCAACATAACCTCCTTTTCTAAAATGCGCGCCATTCAGTTGGTTAACGCCATAGGGGAGCGCTAGTGGTCTCGTTCGAGAGACGTGGTTATAAAGTTTTCTTACCACGGTGTTTTGAGGAAACATTTCTCCCACTTCAAGATCATTGAAGGCTGTTTTGAGGGAACACTTCCCAGAGCGCCTCATCACAATTATGGGCGATTTAGAGTGGCCGGCCGCTTCCCCGATTTGGCACTTGTGAGTTTTTTCTATGTTTTTTTTTAAATCCTGCGTTTATTTGAACCGTCCAAGTACCCTACAAGGTTTGAAGGTGAACATCCGCGAGGAAATTGCCAACATAACCCCTGCTATTCTAGCAGGAGTCATGACAAACGCCAGAAATCGGTTTACTCAGTGTATGGAGAATAGGGGACGTCACCTACCTGATTTTATTTTCAAAACTGTCTAAAACAGAACTTTAGGTATGTACGTACATTATAAAATGGAAATAAGACTTTTCTGAATTATACAATGGGTTTTATTTAGTTTTGAAAGAAGGAAGTTATATTGCTACACTCTGTATATCCTAATATAGGGGAGATTTTAAGAATACAAATTATTTTTATAATTTTTTGGGATTAATAGGAGAATTTAATTTGTTCACAGAACTGCAATTTTCAGGAGAATACTAAAAAGAGCGATGCCGAATTTTGAGAGACAAATATGGGCGATGTTAAATCGTAGAAACAGAAAACACGTTTTGTTGTGACTATATGGTTAATAATTGATTACCTAAAATACATGACATGGCTCTGAATAAATAATAACCGAATGCTTTTATCAATAAGAATATTCAGAAGTCAAACTGGGAATTTTAAGCAGTGTATTATTATTTTGCATGCTGGCGGAGGGTGTTTTAACAAAATAATTTAATCAGGAAGAATGTGACGAAGAAACCCTATCGCCGTAATGAGCATCAGAAGTGGATTAAAATCCCCTTAGAATTCACGATTGTTCTGCATTTGTGAATAGAGTGCTACACTCACCGCACACGAACTGATGAAAAAATAGAACTGAAGTTTATGAAAACTTATGAGCGCGAACTGTGGAATGTGTGAAGTGAAAAGGCGTGAATAAATGTTGTTATGAGTTTCGGTTTTAAAGTTACATGGTAACTTACTTCAAGCGAATGAAATTTGTTATACATCAATGAGAGGGCGAAAATGCAGAGTGGCCTAACCCAAAAATCTGACGCCAAAACTAGTAGAGTGAATTAAGTGATAATTTTGCCTCATAGCGGCGTAGATGTCTTTCATGCAGAGTGGCCTAGTTCCTAGTTCAGTTCCTAGTTAATAACTTGGCTAGGAAAAGCCAGTTTGGCAACCCTGCGATGACCACCACGCTTCTAACTTGTGTCCTAAAATTCTGTGTTTTGTGGGTTAGGCCATTCTGCATATTTGCCCTCCAATTGTCCCATAGTGGCTCGGTATGTCTTTTTTTACGTAGTCCTTCGATTTGATCAGTATTCTTGGTTAGTTTGACGTAGCTTGATTTATATACATTATGAAGGAAATGAATTTTCTTGTGCTTTTATTTGGTAGTGGGGCTCATCGATCGAACGAACTTGTCGGTTATTTAATTAATTGTCATTATTTTCCTCATTTTTACGCGATTGTAGTTTTGCTATTGTATTTTGTGTCAAGCATATGTCGCTGGAATAATTAGATTGTATCATCCCGATTGTCAGGGCAATCGTCACAGAAGAAGCAAACAATTAGGAAGAGTTCATAAAATATATGACCGCGGAGTGCAAAGAAAAGGGTGTGCACCAGGGTGTCCCAAGAAATCGAAGTGAACCAAACACACTCCAGCACAATTGTTGCCCTTGTCTCCTGTCGAGAGAAATTTAACCAGAAAATTTTTCAGCTTTCTATCTCGTCTTTTACTGGTCGCGCATTTCATTTAGTTTTCTGCTGGGCGTCAGGTTGTACAGCGGTCACATGGTATAGCGTGCAGCCGTCAATGTTGTAAGGGCATTAGGTGAGCTCTATTTTACAATAACAAATATTTTTCTTGTTTCATGAACTTATTTCTTAGCTTGCTGTTTCTATGTACCTTGTGCAATGTGCACAGATTCTGCGTTCCCTCAACTCAATACTATATGGTGACTTCATCCTTCCTCTTTTTGAACATCTTTGTGGTAAAGGGAGGTTAAAACTTTCTTATAGAATAATAATGCTTCCATAGGATAAACTGAGCGAGCGTATCGTAGATACTTGCGAATCAGACTTCTGTCACGATTTTCAAATTTTCGTTAGCTTGTTTGCTCTTTGATTTTTCACCGGACTTACTGCAGAAATTTAGCTTTCACTCATCTTATGGTGCCTTATGGGGTGAGTAGAGGTGTGAGTGGTGCCTTATGGTGCCCCTCACCCCTCTACAGCAAGGCACCACTCACCCCTCTTTAGCAAGGCACCACTCACCCCTCTACAGCAAGGCACCACTCACCCTCTACAGCAAGGCACCACTCACCCCTCTGCAGCAAGGCAGCACTCACCCCTCTACAGCAAGGCACCACTCACCCCTATACAGTGATTCACCACTCGCCCCTCTACAGCGAGGCCTCATACTCGCCCCAAATATCTCTCACCCCTCTACAGCAAATACTACAGGAAATACAGTTTGTTTTCTGCAGGAAATCAGAAGTCGATGCATCAGTTACAGTACTGATAAAAATTTAGTTGTCCTGAGACGGTATTGTTGGTAAGGTAAAATATCTTGCCTTATTATGATTATATTATCAATATATTGCAAAGGGAAATTCTATGGAGCTTATATTTATTTTCTTTCAATGGTATTTTATAATAGTTTCAATAAATATCAAATTTCTACAGCTATTAGTTGTCGGTCTATATGCAATGGAAGAAAAAGCCATAATTTTATTATTTGATGGAAATTCAGGTCAAATCTCATAGGAGCTATAAAAAACGTTCGTTTTGCGCGACCATTAAATATTGCCCAATGTTCATGAAAATTTAGTCAAATCATTTTCATTTGACGAGGAACCAGAGCAGCAAGTGCTGGATTTGATAAAATTACTTTAAATTTCTACCTCTATACGCTTGGGACACCCTACTGTGCACATTAAACTCCGGTGAGTACAACAACTTATCATGTAATTTATGAGTTCTTTATATCATGTTTGTCTATTAGTTTCCATATCCTCTTTTTTAATTGTTTAGATCATTTGTAAATTTTTTTGTGTTAGATGAGCCAATTCCTCCATACGAGGCTGGGGGTGCAAACGCTTGCCCAAAATAGTCCCATGGCATTTATCTCACGAGTGCCTGGGGTTGCTTGAGTGTCTGGTGTTACACTTGTGCCTGGTGTACTTCGCATGTGTGGTGTTACACGTGTGTCTGGTGTACTTCGCATGTGTCTGGTGTCTCACTTGCCTCGTGTCGTACGTCACTGGGTCCTAAGATTTACCTTTCCCGTGAAGAAACTATGGAAAACGCTAAAATATGTCCCTACAACACACTACGCTTTTAATTCAGAGTCAAGTCGTTTATGAGCATCGTTGATAAAAACTTGTCCAATCCTGTTTACTTCGTGCATCAAACCTGTGCTTGGTGCATATTGAATGGGTCCGTGCCTAAAGGATGTAGCGTGTTACCAGTGTCTGGAGTGCCACACGCGGATGTATGGTAGTGTCACACGAGTCTTACATCATTCATGAGTGAAATCACAAGAGTGTTTGGTGCGTCGCAGGTATACATCGAGTCACGCGTGTGTCTAGTGCAACAAATGTTATGTGTTACACGCATCTTTTAACACACGCAGGTATTGTGTCTCACGTGTTTCTCGTTTTGTATGTGTTTTTTTGCACCACACATGTCTCATGTGTAGTATAAGAGTCTGTGAGTCTGGTGTGTTACAAGATTTTTGTCACTCGTATGTTTGTTTTGTTAACTAATAGAGAGTGTCTGACACTAAAAGAGCTTTTACCCAATACCAGATGAACTTTGTATCACTAAGACAACATTTTTAAAATTTGGCAGTTGTTCTTTACATTGGGTTGAGAATTTTGCGTCCACTCTGCTTTGAGAGACAGGAATAAAAGAGGAGCAGCTGCGCGACTGCATCATTTTTAACTATCTTTGTTTATAACTTCGGCTGCAAATTTAACTTAGTCATTTTACTCTCTCTGAAATCTTCGTGGTATCTCCCAAACTCAACTGCAATAGATAAAACGTTCTAACGCTAGAAATACAATGATTAGTAACCCAGTTCATTGGTGACGCAACTTCTTCACACTATGAGTGCTGTGAGAAAAATTGATGATCCATTTGTTCTATTACAAATTTTTTTCTCATGGGATTTGAAAGACATGTTTAATCAAACCAAACGTGCGTCAACATAGTTATTTTCACTGCTAGAGCTCGATTTTTGCAATTCATTAAGCATTTGAGCAGTTAGTTAGTTTTGAAACTTTTGATTGCGTCCGTGAAGGAATTCATTAATTAGGCCTTGCTTGCGTGACGTTGAGGCTATCGCAATCGGTATTTTCGTGATATTTAAGAGATTTTCAGCGGCACTCAGTTTTTCTAATAATTCATCCACAAAATTGGTCCCGGGATTTGAACATTATCCGCGTACACGGAACTTTCTTAATTACGTAAAAGAGAGGTCATTAACGAAGATAAGAACAAAAATGGCCATGAATAGATCTTTGAGTAGCGCCAAAATTATTTCGTTTGAAAGGTATCATTTTGTCTAAATATGTATAGTGCATGAGGTTTGTCTGATAGGGTGTATTCGAACCACCGTGCTTTCTTTGGTTTGAGATTTTGCAAAAGTTACTTACACTGAACTCTAATAAATGCTTTGGGTAGATCAAGCGGCAGAAAAAGCGTTAAATTCTTTTGGCTGAAATAAAAGGAATTTTTCCGGTGATGTCTACGTCTACCTGAGCTTCTTGAAGACTAGTGTTCTTCTCACACTCATTTTTATTTAGGGGAAATAGGTTGCTACACCTTCACAAGTGTTGCAGTAGTTGCTGATTCTTTGCCAATATGTAGCACGTACGAGGCTGGTGGACCTGTGATATGGCAAAGTATAAATTTCACCAGCATTTAAGTGACGATCAATTGAAATAAACTCACACTTTTTGCAAGAATTTTTTTTCGTAGTCACAGATGTGACTAGGAAGCTGTTTTAAGATACTAATGGTTAATACGTTTCCAAGCGCCTATGTATGTCTCAGATGGTATAAAATTTTCCTAATTTCTTGTAAATTATTGGGACTTGGTCTTCACTTGTTACATGCCACGAGAGATTATATACGGCTCAGCTGTGTAACAGTTGCTTCATGTGAAATGACTTTTGAAATCAGTCGCTTTTTTCGTGGCGTTTGCACAACTATTTTCACAGAACAAATATTTATCACGCACAAACCCTCCAATCATTTTCTAAATTTGTTTTAAAGTCTTATTACCCACATATGTTCCCACATCCGTTTCCATTGAAAGTGTTATTGTTAAGCTTCAGAATTTTTTCAACCCATTTCAACATGGTGTTTATGCTGATTCCATGAAATACTGCTTGATTTGCTTCTGTTCGTAATTTCCTCTACTCTAAGTAATTTTTTTCTATTCAGCGTAGTTCATTATTCGATATATTATCGTTCAATCCGTTTTGGTTCGGCTTTTTTGTTGATGTAAGGAACGCACCTCTACGGCTGTTACGAAATTTTCTTGCAATAGAAACTTATTATTTAAGTTCTTCTAATTTTGCACATTTCAATCTTCTTTTCAACACTCTGGCACCTATTAATTGTCGGGAGAGGAGAGTGGGGGATTCATACAATTATATATTCAGCGGAATTTCCATTCCTTTTTTATTGTCACAAAAAATTGACCTTTATCCGTCAATATGCCTAGATCAAATTGAACGTTTGTGGGTTAATTAATTGAACACGCAAAAGCGTATCATCAATGTACATTTCTAATGTATAGTGACATATTGTTCTGTGTCATGATCAGTTCGACACACATTGTCTACCTTGACACAATTAACGAGAAACAGCAAATTTCACAGAAATGTTCCACTTTTTCAGATTAGCCATTGATTAAGCAGGCGAGCTGATGATTTTTAAAAAGTCTAAAAAAATGACTCATGTATCCAGATTTCTGAAGAGAATTAAATTTCATACATTTCTTCCGTAAAATTTTGCCCGATAAAATGTTAATGTGTGGTTCAATATTTTCAATCGCCTGAATATTTGGTTAAAAGTGCTACACCCATGGAGATGTACCGAAATTTTTCTGAATGACCGTTCAACACAAGCAGATGTAGACACATCTGTATCGATTTTTCAGAACACACGTTCTACTGAGTGCGAACGAAAAGAGTACAATATAAAATTGCTTAAAGTTACTAAACCATTTTTTCTGATTGTTTACTTCGAAATATTTGTGATCGTGTTAGAAATATGCGTCGAATTTAATTTTTGATTCATTTTTCAGGAGCTCGCTCGATCGTTGATTTTTCTCTCACAGTAGAGTCTTTCGCTCATGTTATTTTTGTTTGTTATATCTACATTAAACTCACCGAACGATTAGAAAATATTTTCATAAATCACACTGAATGTTTTTTCAATAACCTATAATGATAAATGCAGGGATACTAATCGGTGACTGTTATGATCACCGATACTAAAAGATTGGTTTGCTGACTGGAACCTTGAGCCAAATTATTTTTATAGATACCTTCGTACATTCCACTAGTAAGAAATTGAAATGCTAAGTAAATGTCCTTCATCAAAAATGTGTTTTCGATAAATAGGTCTTCAGAGAATCTGTTTTGAAATAATAATTGCTCCATTTTCCATGCAAGTCTAAATAATGGTAACCAAGAGTAGCCACCTCTTTGCCGTAGAGAGATACCGTTAGCTATCTATAAAACCCAGGCGTTTGATTGAATGAATTAGCATTAAACAATGCAGCAAGACAATGAATCTACTGCACAATACCCTTTTCGACTGCGCAAAGGCACTACCTCATATAAATACAGTAATATGTAGAGTACACTAAAAACGCTAACCCACTTTTCAAAATGATCGGAAAGATTAGGATGTAAGCCAAAAAATCTAAATTTTTGCTGTGCATTTGTCAACATTCTAGTGCATGCACAATGCACATCTTTTGTTCGTGTCGTCAGAAAAAAGGAAAACATGATAAAATAGTTGCCTCGTAAAAAGCGGAATTAATCCACAGTGATAAATAAAAACAGCTAAATATTCAAACACTGCATATCACGAACAATGAGTGGAAACGATACACAAATGGTGGCGTAAGCTCCAGAAGATCTTTTCTGTACGAGAAACGATCTGATAAAACCGAAAAAGTTGCGAAAGCTCTCAAGAAGTAAGGGATCCAAAATTCTATCAGAAGCATTATAAAAACAGCGAGACAGCTAAATATTTCAAGATCATCCACATGCCCACGGTATATCATAAGGTATTTAAACATGAGTTAAGGTCAAGTGCACACAAAAAGTAACGCAAACAAGTGCTTTCAGGTTCTCCGACACAGACAACGACGTGACGATAGCAAAATGATGTCGGCGGAGATTTAGCGGACTGACGACTCTGTCTTCCTCTGGACCTGCAAAAGATAAGCACAACGTTGAGGCGGGGCAATGCATGCCTGAATGACGGGATTTAGGAGGAAAGCTCCGGATTGTCGAGAACAGAGCGACGCTACCCCTACGGTATCGGGGAAATACCTCATCTTTTAATCTGTGAGTGCGACGCGTGTATACGCGAGTTCGAGCTCAAAGCTAAACCTTGGTAATGTAGTTAGAGCGCAGCATGTATGGGATATGGGAGGTGCATAGTAAACTGTAATATGGTGCATTAAAATGGAGGCGATGGAGTGAGGCAGTTTTGCACAAATAACGAGGCAAATAAAGAAAGTGTGCCAAAATCTTGAACAAGCTGTTGACACACTAAACTGGCAAAGCAGAGTAACGAGGCATAAGGCATGGCTCCCCATTCTGTGGAAGGTGTATCGTTATTTAAATTACAGGCGGCAGTTGCAACACAGTACAAACTATTCACGTAAAAACATTACCCAGCGTGTGTGAGTGTTGAAACGAAATCTATCAGTTCTAGCTTAGTTCCTTTGCGATTATAACTTGATAGAGGCGTTGCAGTATTTACTTGAGTTAGATGATTCTAGGCCCTGTCAGTTTCCTTGTTGTGCTGCAACCGCCACTGCACTCTTATTTTTGCACGTCATGAAAAATGAATCGAATATCACATTCAGTTAGGGGAGGTATCGAGCACGAATAAAGCACTACAAGAAAACTTTGTTCCAATGAGGGCGGGATATCTCTTCTGTTACGCCCAAGAATATATCGTTGGCTAACAAGATGAGGCTTGTATGACTCGATATAACTTCACAGTGTTGCTCAAGGCAGGCTGCAGGCTTTCGCTCGAAGCGGAGGCGTGCAGCAAGGTTGCCAACTAAAGAAATATTCAGTGTGAGACCAGCTAGGTATAATCGACGTACTACAGTAACCACACGGTAGGAGAAACCTAAACCGTGCGGTACTACCAGCACTCAGCGAGCTGCAGTAGCCCTGTCAGTCGTATAGAAATCAGCCTGCGCGACAAGGGGAGCAGTTTGTTACTTGGACGCGTTCTGTATCATCATGAGCATAATAGATTGCACTGTCGCTTTCATTAATAGCTCGTCGTCAATGCAAATGAATCGCTGTCGCCTATATCTTGATTCTATTTCAATGTGATAGGGAAACGTACTATCATCGGAACACAGAAGCACAATTGATAGACAAACTCTCCAGGAAGCATTACCAGCAGTAATTTGTGTGGAATTACGATGGCTAAGCATAATGAACGACGCAGCGGAAACACTCTGTGCTAATAGTGGTGTAAATTACGGCAGTTAACAGTGAAAATCCAAGTTGTAATGGGTCAGTCATGATTTCAGTTTGTTAGGAGCACGTAACTGTACGAAGCCGGTAATTCTGGTAACATGAATTTAGGCAAGCACAAGAGAGGTTAATCTTAGGTCATATGATGAAGAGTTGTGCTGATTTAAAGGCCTAATGAGAAAATATGGCGGCAATGTTCTGCACAAGCTCAGTAATTGCATCCCAAGTGCTCAGACCGAGAGGATCAGTGTTTTGTTCTGGTTTCATACATATTTTTAGAAGCACTTCGTTTGAATAAGCTTTGTTTTACTTTTTCTTGCATAATAATTTGATATACAAAACTCTCAAACCAAACGCATCTACATCATGGTTTGCCTTTACCTTTTTTGTGCATTTCCAATGTCGTTAATTCTGTGCCTCGATACATCGCACAAGTATTTTTTTTAACGTTGAGATCACATACGAATTGCTTTGTTTCATTTGCGCGCTCTTTTGTAATATTATAAATATAACTCACTTGTTTTCTTAAATAAAAAACTTGGAATCTTTCAGTTCACTGTTTTTGATCTCACCTGGATCAGAAGTCTCTTGTACTCCCCCTCATCGTTAAATTTCTTTTAAATTTCTTTCAATTGCTGTCAGGGGTTTAAATTTCCTTTTCGCCACCTGATTCTCCTACCACAGTGAGAGAGTCTGAGCATCGTAATGAGGCGATATTAAGTTGTTTTTTTTAATTTCTGGCGAGCTGCTCCTGTTTTAAACATTGTTTTCAAAAGTTGGTACACAACTTGTTAATGGAGAAACTGATTCCATTCCAAGCATTGCATGCTCGTACAACGAAGGCTGTAAATATATATAATGCTTTGTTATCTCCATAAGTAATTAATGGAGGCAGATTTCAGCTAATTTACTGGAAGTTGGTGTATTTTTAGACCTGCTGAAAACATAAAAACTGTTGGGTATGGCGATCTTTACTTCCTATATAATCACAACTTTATCATTACAGCACCTTATTCTGTAAGCTGGTTAAAATTTTCCTATTGCATACAATTCTTCTATAATTGTAATCATTCCTCACTTAAACACATACAAAAAAATTTAAATACTGATACTGTACCGTATATTAGCCGATCGGTTTTTGAACTGCACCGTAAAAAAATATGATAAAATGTGCTCGCTATCTTCTCGGATGAAGACAGCATTTAGAATAAGTATGCTTAAAGGAGATACTTTTGTGCCGTAAATTCCCTCAGTAGCCTATCCAAAATGAAAAAATACGGTGACATTGGCACTAAAAATACTTTTCGAGAGCAGCTGCTATATCTCTCGAACGCTTTCGACAGCGTCGAATACAAACAGTCCTTGTAAAAAATCGGAAGCCTGAGAGTAGACACACTGAGGCTACAGAGTTGTTCAACAATTTGTACTCCTGCAGTTCATTTAGAAAATATTACTTTCCCCGTTACATCTGAAAGATAAAGACGTTCCTCGAGGATCTATTACCATTGGTCTACTTATGTTTTCCAACGTAAGTTTTTTCATTTAAAGCTTTCAGCCACACTAATTTCACACATGAACAATGCGTTCAGATCACCGATGCTAGTGCTTCCGAATAACAGAAACATATGCTTTTTAGTTAAGGAATAATTTCTAATACTGTAGGCGTCTATTATTTAAAAAAAACAGAAAAATATTCAAACTTAGAGAAAATAAAACACATAGAGTGTAATAGCAGTTGGTTATTATAGGTGCTCCTATGAGTCACTCTTGTATTGTTGTTTTTGTGTTCCACCGATATGGCTATAGACCGACCGGGGTTGTAAATTTGGCCGGGGCCGGGGTCAACAAATTTGTAATGGCCGGGGCCGGGCCGGGGCCGGGCCGGGGCCGGGGTTATTAAATTTACCATGGCCGGGGCCGGGGCCGGGGCCGGGACCGGGGTTCAGATCGTGTCAGGACGTGTCACGACGACGTAATGCAAAACGCCGGTTAGGGGTTCAATGCATGTTGCGGTTGGGTGCGTAATGTTGTCAAGTCACTAAAGTTTTGTAGACTCGCAGTTACTGTGTTGGTTGAAATAATTAATATAGAGGAAATTCTAGTAATTAAATATACCGGGTGTTCTATAAAAATGTCCACGACTTTTTAATTGATTCTATCTCCGCTTTAGATTAATATATTTTAATTGTCTTTTTTCACAATGTGGTAAATTTTATTTCCTTTTCGAAAAATTTAAGTTTTTAAAAATCGTTTAATAAACATTTTCCAGGGATCGATTTACTGAAAAAGGCAGAAAAACTAATTGTTCAAAGGAAAAGTTTTAAAAACAACTGGTGGTATTCTTCTTCATTTCTCAATAACTACTGTAAACGAACGCAATTTTATAACATCACCTCCATCATTAATAGTTCTTCGACAACAAATTGAAGAAGTGTTTCAAGAACCAAAGGAAAACAGTGAAATAATCCGCAAAACTCTTCGTTCAATGGTGGCTAGAAGTAATACTTGCCTTGAGAGAAATGGAGGGTATGTCGAAGAAAACTCAATTCCTTTAGTTATTTAAACAATATTTAATGTAATGTTTTGTTGCACTTTTAAATTTTTGTTTGTTCGTTGTTTTGGAAATTACAAAATAAGGAAGAATATCAACATTATTTTAAACGCTTTTCCTTTGAACAGTTAATTTTTCTATCCCTTTCAGTAAATCCATCAATGTAAAATGGTTATTAAACGATTTTCAAAACATAGTTTATTCTAAAAGAAAACAAAATGTAATACATTGTTAAAAAAGACAACTAAACAAATGTTAATTTAACACTGAAATATAATCAATTAAAAAGTTGGGGACATTTTTGTGGGACACCAGGCATAATGACTAAAAGCAGTGCATCAGCAGTATGGGATTGCTTTTATATGTTGGTAAAGAGTGTAGGAATTGCAGTGTGCACCATTTGTGAAGCAAATATACGACAAGGAACGGCTGTTGCATCTCAGAAAACTTTCTCAACTAAATCTTCATGGGGTCATCTAAAATCGACACAAAATGATCAATTCCTGGAAGCTAAAGAAAAACCAAACAAAGAAAGAGAATTGAAAAATAAAAACAAAATTAACAAGAAGAAAAACTAAATGTCTAAGTATTGAAAGCAAATCCAGTTTAGGTTGCAGCAGTGGCAAAACAGCCGATAGTAGTACGCTGTCTTCGTCTACTGGCAAACAGCTGACTTTAAAAAAAAACATTTACTGAATCCAAAAACTGGGTGCCTAATAATACTGACCAAATACATGGAGAGAAATTGTTAATTTACTGGATTTTTGACGCGCTCAATCCTTACCACCCTGGGGAAAAGGAAACTTTTTGAACTTTATAGAGTTTTTGAATAATTCCATCAGAGAAGGTAATTAGAACAAGACTAATTCTGAACCTCAGTATCCAAATTCAGTGTGCCATTTCAGAGGAAATACAAAAGCAAGTAAACGAAAATAGCATCTTCTCAATAGCTACTGATGTTTCGATCTTTCAAGTTGAGATTGTTTCATGTCAATAACTGCGCACTGGATTATAATTACACTGGGTGGTAGTATACACACTGCTTTTTCTACTTAGTGACTGCTTGTTCTTCAGGATTGCGATGAAGTCGCAAATCTCTCAAAAAATCATTTTAAATTTTATTAAAAAACACGTGAATTTTTCACGTGCGGTTTGCCGAGCACACAACACCTTTTTCACTCCAAATAAATCCAAGTCAAGTTAAACTTAATCCAAGTCAAGTTCAATTTAATTCAAGTCAAGTTCAAATTAATCCAAGTCAAGTTCAAATTAATCCAACCCTAAGTTGAGTTAAAAATTGATACACTAACACGTTAATTTGAGCGGTTTTTGTGAACATGTATCTATTGGAGGTAAATATGTATCTATTGGATGTGATGAGCGAGACAATCGTTAATTCTTTAAGCAAGGAATACATAAAATTTCCGTCAGTGTTGCAATCTATGAAAAGACAAGCTGTCGTAAAATGTGCTCGGTATCTATCATCAGGAGGCTGAGTGTGATTCAGATTTTTGACCGGCGTAAAAGATGCCTGTCAATTATAAAAACTTAGCATTATACTACTCATTAATGTTGCTTTAAAATTCTACATTGATGGCAGTGTTCAAACATTCAAATATTTATGTTCAAAAGGTAATTTTATGTTAAACATACACGTAGTAGTTTCGAGGATTTATTTACTCATAGATCTTACATCGATCCTGAAATTTCACTACAACATATATACATGAAATCATATACATAAAAATACAAAAGATTACTACCGGACGATATGCAGAATTAATCTTACAAGAGAAATGTGCAAATGGGATGTACTATGTACTATTCCGTAATCCGTGTTAGTCGATGTGACGAAATGTACATAGAATCAATCATCTTACAATACACAATAATAATACAAGTAACAATGATTCTAACTCAATGCGTATTTTATATGTATGTGTATACAATTCAATATATATTAGAATTTCAAGACTCAAATAACTTTGATGATAGTCATTTAATGAATATTGTCACCCATATCAAGATATATTGAATGTATACACGAACATATATTGAATTGTATACACGTACATATAAAATACGCATTGAGTCAGAAACATTGTAACTTGTATTATAATAGTGTATTGTCAGAGGATCCTACATTTCTTCACATTTGTGTAATACTCATATAAACTGTAATCAAACGGAATCGTACATTAGTACTCTGTGAATCTCATTGTATATTACTTATAAAGATTAAATCTACGTATCGTCCGGTGGTAATATTTTGTATTTGCGTGTATATGATTCCATATATATATGTGATCAAGTGAAATTCCACGTATATAAATATTTATGAGTGTAAATAAATCCTCGAAACTACTACGTGTATGTTTAACATAAAATTACCTTTTGAACATAAATATTTGAATGTTTGAACACTGCCATCAATGTAGAATTTTAAAGCAACATTAATGAGTAGTATAATGCTAAGTTTTTATAATTGACTCGCTTCTTTTACGCCGGTCAAAAATCTGAATCACACTCTACCTCCTGATGATAGATACCTAGCACATTTTACGACAGCTTGTTTTTATAGAGATTGCAACACTGGAGAAAATTTTGTGTATATTTTGCTTAAAGGAAAAACGATTGTCTCGCTCACCAAATCCAATTGATACATATTTAACACAAAACCGCTCAAATTAACGTGTGATTATGTCAATTTTCAACTCAACTTAGGGCTAGATCAGTTTGAATTTGACTTGGATTAATTTGAATTTGACTTGGATTTATTTGAACTTGACTTAGATTAATTTGAACTTGACTTGGATTAATTTGAACTTGACTTGGATTTATTTGAACTTGACTTGGATTAATTTGATGTAAAAAAGGTGTAGTACAATACTAAAACCCCGGCCAAAACCCCGGCTTAGGGCACTATTCTGCCGGGGCGCGCTAGTGTCAAAAGTCTGTTGATGCCCTCCTTCTCGCATGATCACCTGGGCTGCATGCCAGATACCGCCAGATCTTGCAAACACCTGCGATTCATGCCAGATATCGCCAGTAACTACCGTGTTGTGTTCTCCTATATCCCTTATGCTGTATTTTCTATATAAAAAGTGTTAACGACAGTCGGATATTAGGAAACACGTCTGGCATTTTAGAAATCTCACCAGCAGCCTCTGAAATTTTGGCCACGAGATCTTCCTTACATTTCCATTCTAAACGTTTTTGCAGAAACCTTTTAATCGAACATCTCTAAAAGGAAATTTAATCTTAGTACACCCTCGTATATTAGAAGTGTTTATAACGTAAATTCAAACTAAACATTGTGAGTAATTGTATCGTGAAATATCATACTTTAAAACAATTAACTGCTAATATCTCACAAACCCAAAAGTGTTCTGAAAATTTCATAGAAACAAATTGTTCATCTGGCCATATTCTGCTGGTGAAATTTTGTACCTCTTGTAAAACTTCCTGCACAAACTAGCATTATCTCCGTACAGTTAGCCAGCAGGTTTTAATTATATTAACTTAATAAATCTGAACACGTCAGTGGTTTGCTTTAATCACAACCTTATCAGAAACTTTAAAACGGAAGTAATTCCGATAAAATTTATCATCTTCACTATGAAAACGTTTCGGAGTCCAGTTCCATCATCAGTTCAAACGAAAAACAAAAGAATTACGTCTGAAATATAAGATCAAAGTAAAATAGGTTGTAGCTACTACAAATATATCATGAACGTAAAAATACAAAGTATAAGACGGACAAAAACAAAGAATAAAATACAGAAGCACAAAAAGAATACATGTGACACATAAGTATGAAATGAAATTAGTCTGGTTCAGACGAGGAATCTACCTATTCACTATTTGCAAAAGGTACGAACTGTCCATATTGTTCATATGAGGGTTTCGCTTGATGATATGCAAGAACTTTAAAGTTCTGAGGACATGCGGGGTTGAAGCTGAGTCTAAAATTTTAAAATCGGCAAGGAGATTTAGGAACATTGCATTATTAACTTTATCATGTAATTACAAAGGAAGGAAAGCTTTTTGAATATAAATATTGTTCACTTAGCTTGACGACGAACAATTGTGAGACAAAACGAACAGTCTTTGAACATGCGTGTTCAGCTGATATCTAGTATTTATATTCCCGCATAAGAACTAATGAAATACTAATGGAATTCTTAAAACTTATGACCAAACTATGACAGCAATATATAATTGTAAAATTCGTAATATTTTTGTCTTTTCATACAAATAAACATGTAGTTTCGATAAAGAATGATCTGTAGAAATTGCGGTATCTGGCATGCATCGCAGGTGTATGCAAGACCGCTGTTTTCTACAGATCATTCTTTACCGAAACAACATGTTTATTTGTATGAAAAGACAAAAATATTCGAATTTACAATTATATATTGCTGTCGTAGTTTTCGTCATGAGTTTTAAGAATTCCATTAGTGTTTCATTAGTTCTTTTGCGGGAATATAAATACTAGATATCAGCTGAACACGCACGTTCAAAGACTGTTCGTTTTGTCTCACAATAGTTCGTCGTCAAGCTAAGTGAACAATATTTATATTCAAAAAGCTGTCGTTCCTTTGTAATTACATAATAAAGTTAATAATGCAATGTTCCTAAATCTCCTTGCCGATTTTAAAATTTTAGACTCAGCTTCAACCCCGCATGTCCTCAGAATTTTAAAGTCCTTGCATATCATCAAGCGAAACCCTCATATGAACAATATGGACAGTTCGTACCTTTTGCAAATAGTGAATAGGTAGATTCCTCGTCTGAACCAGACTAATTTCATTTCATACTTATGTGTCACATGTATTCTTTTTGTGCTTCTGGATTTTATTCTTTGTTTTTGTCCGTCTTATACTCTGTATTTTTACTTTCATGATGTATATATTTGTAGTAGCTACAACCCATTTTACTATGATCTTATATTTCAGACGTAATTCTTTTGTTTTTCGTTTGAACTGATGATGGAACTGGACTCCGAAACGTTTTCATAGTGAAGATGATAAATTTTATCGGAATTACTTACGTTTTAAAGTTTCTGATAAGGTTGCGATTAAAGCAAACCACTGACGTGTTCAGATTTATTAAGTGAATATAATTAAAACCTGCTGGCTAACTGTACTGAGATAATGCTAGTTTGTGCAGGAAGTTTTACAAGAGGTACACAATTTCACCAGCAGAATATGGCCAGATGAACAATTTGTTTCTATGAAATTTTCAGAACACTTTTGGGTTTGCGAGATATTAGCAGTTAATTGTTTTAAAGTATGATATTTTACGATACAATTACTCACAATATTTAGTTTAAATTTACGTTATAAACACTTCTAATATACGAGGGTGTACTACGATTAAATTTCCTTTTAGTGATGTTCGATTAAAAGGTTTCTGCAAAAACGTTTAGAATGGAAATGTAAGGAAGATCTCGTGGCCAAAATTTCAGAGGCTGCTGGTGAGATTTCTGAAATGCCAGACGTGTTTCCTAATATCAGACTGTCGTTAACACTTTTTATATAGAAAATACAGCATAAGGGATATAGGAGAACACAACACGGTAGTTATTGGCGGTATCTGGCATGCATCGCAGGTGTTTGCAAGATCTGGCGGTATCTGGCATGCAGCCCAGGTGATCATGCGAGAAGGAGGGCATCAACAGACTTTTGACACTAGCGCTGCCGGGGCCGGGGCCGGGGCCGGGGTGGGCAAAAATTTTCGGGGCTTGCCGGGGCCGGGGCCGGGGTCAGCAAAAATGGCCGGGGTTGGCCGGGGCCGGGGCCGGGGCCCCGGTCGGTCCATAGATATGGCATCACAACTTTATTTATTTTGGTGCTCATGGGATTAGTCTGCTGGTCCAGTATTTTGTATGTGATTTTATAAATCGTGATTAACATTACCTCAAGCATGTTGAATGTGATGTTTAAAAATTGCTAAACATATGGGAAGGTCCTATCAATGAACGTGATTTCATTTGAATTTCAACCTGCGTTTTTTGTTCATTTACAGAAAAATTCTTGTAAAAGTATGCAATCAAATTTCTGAAGTAAAGTGACGTTCAATTTGGCTGAAAAGAACTGTGAAGAAGCCTTAAACTCCTTTAATTTCAGAGTTCTTGCACTGGGAACTTTCCTGTGTGTGTTTTTGGTACAAGAAACTAAGCTTATTGTTAAGTTACTCTAACGTTAGGAAATGATGAGAAGGAACCATTTGTGCCAAAATAAGAACTGAGCTTTGGTGCGTGAATAATTAAAACATGTGATCCATAGACCCTGTAGAAACAGAAATGCAGTAAGGTTAATCAAACGTTAATTCCTTTTCACGATTGATAAACATGCTTAATAAAAAAATTAGGTTATTTTTTAGTTAATCTTGATTAAATCGATGGTGACTATTGCAGCTTGGTCTCTGGAAATATAGCCAAATTTGACTAAGTCGGTATGATCAATTTTACGGTGAAGCTGCCGTTTGAAAAAGAATTAAAAACGACCATAAAACTCTCTACTTTAAGAATCTCGATTGAACCGCATTTAGTCGAAATTTCTATTCATCCAATTCGAAACTTTTTGTCTCATCTAAATACATACACTTCGTCGAGGTACTGTTAATGGCGTAAAATTTTTTCCATCCAAAACTGAGGACAGCAAAGCAACTCAGAGCTACGCCTTCGTTCGCCACTGTTCCTTTTATCCCAATCCGAATTTTTTCGTCGGCGAACCGGTATTTATAATCGATTTCCATCGTTTACCGTAAGATTTCCAACAGTAAGTAAATAACTGGTAATCACCGGTAATTTTATACGTTATAAATGCCCACCGACAATGGTGACCGTTATCTGCCGTCGATTTTTGACGGTAATTTCGACCATAGAAAAACGCTGGTAAAAATACGATCGTTTTTTACGCCTAATTTTATAATTTTAAATTAACGGTAATGCTGGATGGCCCAAGCCTAAGTTTAATTGATGAAAAGTTACATAATGTTATGTGATGTATTTCTGATAGTCAAATATTATTTTACTTATCCTTTACATGCAATAGTCTGACCCTCAATTCTTCCAACATGAGAGTCAGAAACATAAGTTCAAAATTAAGATATTGCAGGAGCAAATTTACATATTTCGCTATTTTTATACGTTCTAATTTTTAACACGTTAGAATATGAAGTTCATGTTTTCTAATTTAAGCTTCAAATGTTGAGAATTTAAGATGAAATATCTGAATTTTAGCGCTTGATAATTTCATTGCAAATAAAAGGATGAATTTTAATAATACAGGACCATTATACGGGCAGAGGTTAGTGATAACAAACAATGGAGAACTGCGACGTTTACTGGTAGTGATGTTGTACAGGGTAGAGCACGGACCAAATGCCCGGGCCCTAAAGAGCTCACCGCTTATAAGACCTCTGAGGTGCACAGGGGTAGGGGGGCGTGCTCGCTCGCACATTACCTCCCCCCTTTATCCGAATAGGTATTCAATTATAAACAATAAAAAAATAATATTCGGGCGGATAAAAAACAAAAATTTTAATTTCAAACACAAAATCCGCCTCACATGCGTGTAATACTCAAAGGTAATTCTATTAACTCGGAAATACACTGGTACATAATTGAACCGTTTTTCTTCACCCTTAAAAGATCAACACGAATAAATTTGGTCAAATTTAGTAACAGTACTTAGCTCAAGAAGTATCAACACAAGCCGCAACACGAGCTGGGAGTATAAAGGCGCTGAAGCGATATAACATAATGCCCTTATCCTCAACATGAGAAGAAATAAAACACTGGCTGATACAAAAGGTTAGCATTAGCATTAAACTTACCAAATTACCACAACGTCAGCAAAACACGATAAAGGGAAGTATATGAAACGCCAGATAATCTCATTAAAACAACCAATGGTCCAAGCGAATAATTTCGACAAATAATTTCGCTTCTCTCGCAATTAAAAGTGTAATGTCGCAACAACTTTTCAATGTCGCAACAATTTCGTAAATGACAAACTATTTAGACATCAAGTAATCACAAGGATAATTTCGAAATCGTGGCCACAGTAAATACCTTTATAGCAAACATCATCAATTTGCTTGAACATCGTTACTTAACGTTAGTAAAGTCACGCATACACACAAGTATTACTACTAGCAACTAAATAAATCTAGTGATTATAGGGATTATAAAGGGATTATAGATGAACTCTGAGCAAAACACGAGTTCTTCGGCAAGGCAATTTCGGAAACTTTTATAATGAACAACGCTATTAACTCGAAGGTGACGAAAAATAATTCAGAAAAGATAATAAAATTAGATGGATATCAAATTAGAGAATCATTAAAGTTTTCACCAAAAAGCAAATATTGACGTTAGATAATGATTTCAAATTGTCGTATGCGGTTCCGTAGACTTCAGAATAGACGTTAATTAAAGTTATTCTTATTAATTGTTATAATGTTAAATCCAAACATCGCACAAATTACAACGGAACTTTTCCACTTTTAGTAAAACAACCAATCAGAATAAAAAGAGTGCCGTAGACTCGTAAAACTCAATTCTATCGGTAACATAACAATGATATAGAACGTGGAGTAAGATATAAGAAAACATGTAGTAAAATCAACCACACGCTAGTTTAAAACATCAAGTATGAGTATGAAAATTGGGTTTCGCACCCTGCAAAAATAAAAGAATAATCACTAAACCGTTTCATATTATCGTAATCCATTAGTAATAAAATGTAAACAAAGTCCATAATTTTGAACGACTCAGAATTTATAATTACCTACTTTCAAGTTTCTAAATATACTTAAACCACGTTGGCAACACTACGAACATGGTAAAGTAACATCGTAGAAAATAAACACTCTTTTTCATTAATCATGCTTTTAAAGTTGGGTTATTTTTGTATGTAACGTCAATGGTTCACCGTATCAATGGTTCACCGTTGTTCTCCTTCCCTTTCACGAAGGTGAATTATCCCTAGTAGTATGGGTAAACTGCGCGCGGAGCTTAAGTTGTTGACTTCGCGCGGAATTTAAGTTGTCGTCAAGGCCGTCTATGTTTGTTGACAGGCGCTCTGGCGCCAGGCTGTGCTTTCGTACACCCACGCGAGGCCATGTTCATGTACCATGTTACCGTGTTACAAGATGTTGTGTTGTGTTACCGTGCGACCTGAAATTGGAAAATGTACGAGAAGATTAGCATGGTTAAAGCGCAAAATTTAGTACATGAATGATTGAATAAAGTAAATTAAGATACACCTTTTGTGTCAGAGTGATCCTTTATCGAATCTTACTATTTAGTTAATGACAAGTAAACATTCCAAAACTTGATTCAATGATTTAAATGTCCAGCAAAAACAAGTCTCTCATTATTATTCAAGTTTTCTCAGAGAATGGATGCTGACTCAATAAAGATCAGCTGAATTCCGACTAGGCATTTAATTTCTTGAGAGATCGAAAACACTGTCTCCGTGTTAAAACCTCTGCATCAGCAGCCGGATGTCGCTAGAATTTTCCAATCTGTATTTAAAG
This sequence comes from Morinoia aosen, assembly GCA_030386875.1. Classification (NCBI taxonomy): domain Eukaryota; kingdom Metazoa; phylum Arthropoda; class Malacostraca; order Amphipoda; family Talitridae; genus Morinoia; species Morinoia aosen. The sequence goes on from CM059573.1 coordinate 29,043,183, forward strand.
TGTGAATTCAGCATATCAATTGTCATCGAGACATGGGAGTGCGCACTTGAAACTGTCCCAGACAATGCACGGCAAAAAAAGATTTAAATATGTGCAAAGTCGTCCATTCTTGCATCACATGCCAACAATCACGTGCGTCTTTTACACACGAACATAAGAACTTAAGAACATTGTTATTCTGCCCTTGTTATAATTTCATACTGTGAACGGTTACTTTACATTTCACATATCGCGTTACGTTAATGCCTTAATCAAAAAGATAAATACTAAAGCGTATGCGAGGTTAACATGATGCATAAGCAAATACAACAAAAAGACACAATTGAATACATAAGAACATACTTTTTACGGTAAAAACACGATTTGTTGTCAAGGTAAAAATCAATATTGACGTTAAACACTCTAAATTTTAATCGTTCAATCAGTTGTAAATTGTCCCGTGGAAACTTTGGGGGACTTTAAGATAAATTTTGCATTCTTTTACGTCTGATTAATTTTAAATTACATGGCATAAAACTTTACTTATCATGAAATTCGAGTATGCTTGCAAAATGACTGTATGACGCTCTAGATCGTAAACGTGCTCAAAAAACATTAAAAACAGCCACTCTCGTTTAACAAATAACTAATAAATAAATCAAATTTTGTTATTACTTTTAATTAGTCTCCACTATTCAATTATTCGTTAATTATCCAAAACAAATGTTACTCATTACTATTCACCAGTCTTACTCATGAATATTCACCTAGTCATATTCATATTCATATTCATGATCACGCTGTCGTACATCAGCTGTCAACTGTTGCCAGCCATGCTGAGCCCGGAAATACGGCGCTCACGGCCTTGGCAGAGTTCAATGCCTGCATGGTACGGCCTGGGATACTTGCGGCCTTGAGCCAATGAAAAAAACTGAAAACCTACTCACTCGTACTGCACGCGCTGCAACGCCACAGCACATGAAATTATGCGTGCTGCTCTGCGCACTCTACCTCTCTGTTACTCGTTACTCTTAACTAATTACCAGACCACCACGTGTTGTTAATTACTGGGCTTCTATCGCCTCTCATTATTACTCTCGTATGGTACTTCTGTTCGCCAGCACAATGACAACCGCAATCTGCAATGCTAAACTCTGAACGTGATTGCATCAATGGTATTACTTCCAACACATGAAATTATGAACTGAAATCAGAGTCCCATCGAAAATCAACGGTAACAGCTTCTCCTAAAGCTTATTTATTTGTCTGCGCGCAATAATTCAATACTGTTCCTCAACAGTATCACTCGACCTCGCTGGTAAATTTACCTGGCAACTTTAAACCATTTACCAGATATATCCACAGCCCTGTCGGTATCATTTACCTCTCTGGGTTTACCATTTACGTACACTAGAAGAGTCTTTCTCTTCTTTATTTTTATTCTCTCACGGACATTCACTCTGCCGCGGTATCTGCTCTTTTTGCTCTCTATTTTTCTCACATATTTCTTCTTTCATACTCAGAGCAATAACATCGGGTCTGTATCATCAGAACATCCACTATTATTCACTTCACTCGGGAAGAGTACCTTTACTTCTTTCTACTTTAATATATATTTAATTCTTGAAATCACATTGCATTTCTCAGTACATATTTCATCATTATTACATCATTTCAATGCATTGTACTACTTTAACATCATCTTTCAATCAATTCCTGTCCTCTTAATACAGCGAATTGTTCTTTCAATAATTGATCCTTTGATCAGTAGTACTTCCTCGGACTCTACTTATATCCTAACGCTAGAATGTTGATTTTTACAAAAGTCTTCAGCATTACCTTTGGGCAAATTGGAACGCACTTCCCCCCCTGCAACATCCTACCAGACGCATCCAGCGAAAAAAACTCAGATATGATTTTTAAAACTGACACAATAAATGTCCAAAATACAGTCACCCCAAAAATGTCCTTCCTGCCCTAAAACAAGCAGGGACTACTTGTAAAAAGCATGGTTTGCAACTGACCTCTTCGCTCAAATTACAGGTAGCATTACATGACCTACATGTTGCACAGGCTACAGAAGGCATTTAAGGATACTTATGTCTCTTTCGCCAATATATCCACGCAAGAAAAAAAACCGTGGTTGTCATTGTACTCGTTTCAAACGCGCTGGTTACTGAATTTTCAGGCATAGTTACGTTACAGTTTGGTGTCTAGGTATTACACAAATAACATCACTGCTCAACTGAGCTTAACGATTGCTCAAGCGTAAATTTTTACAACAGTTACTACATCAATACAAAACTACTGAAATCACTTATAGCAACACTCCAAGAAAATAGCGCCAATCACTTTGAAAAAAATACGGCGCAGCCTTCGTTTGGCCTTGAAAAAATTTTACCTCTGCTGCTGCACGCTGTCTGCCGTCTGTCTCATGCGCAATGAATATCTAGGCTGCAACGGGACTGTAACAACTATAACAATTAATTGTTGCTGCGTTACTGATCTTAAATTGTAGGTTTAGTTGTCGTTGTCGAACGACGTCGCGGTCTCTGCAGTCGTTGGAAGCGATGCACCGTTACTGCTTCGTCTGTAGCACGAAAATAACGCAGCAGTAGTCGGCTGAACCACCTCGTAGATGTAGTTTTAGGTCGGTAGCCGCCCTTTCCGTAGATCTCAGAAACTCTCTGTCTGTAGATGCTGTCCTTATAATCGATTTCTCGTTGCTCTGACTGTTTCTGCAGATCCTCTTCTTAGACGGTGACAATAATTCTCGTCACCAGACGATTATCACGGTAGTTCTCTTGATTTCTCTGTAGTTATCTCCGTATACAGGTACAGTGAAACTCGTAGAGGTATTGGTGGAGACTTTTACTGGAGAGAATCGAGGCCGGTAACAGGTAGAACGATTTATGGACGATTGAGCCTCAACCGACAGGTAAACCCACCTTAAATAGACTGCGAGACGAGAGACATCAAGGTATCAAGAGAAACCCCAAGACTTTAAGACAATGAAGGAAAGAGTAAGCGCACATTACTCGCACATTACTCCCCCCTTTTTCTGTTAAGCAAGTAATCGGATGAGAATAAAATTAAACGCAAACAGGTTAAACAAAAATAAATTAAAGGGAATTTGGAGACTTAACAGAGTCGGCTTACAAATTATTCAATAACCAAACGACAACCCTGGGCTAAAAATAGCGCTATTACTTTACGTCCGTATTTTAAGTCGTCTCGCAGTTCATACTACATTAAATTTAAAATGCGCAAATGAAATTGAAAGAGCAAAATACCATCCAAGTATTATTAGTGTTATTTAATACATGGCAAAACAAGCAAAAACGAGGGCAGCTGAAGCGAACAACAGAATAAAAATGCCCTGTTCATAGGTAAACAGAACCAACTTGAAACAACTAAGAACTGAAAACAGACACACGGCATAAGGATGTGCACTTAAAAAAATTAATCATTATTAAATGAATTAACTAACCGTCCAAAACTATTTTGAACACCCAAAGTGGGATTGCCAAATGCTAAAATAATAAAAAAAAACTAATTTTATTTAAACGCAAAAATTTTTAAAAACGCAAAAACAAAAAAATAGTATAAACACGCCATTACCATTACCATTACCATTAACGATTTGCAAAAACAATTATCACTTGAGGAATATAGTTTTTACTAGAACCCCCCCAAAAAATATTGAAAAACAGAAAGAAACGCATCGAAAAGTTTAGTCACCATAGAACATCGCAAAATTAGCAAATATTAATACCTTAATAAAAACTTTTTAAATTCTTCCCCACCTTACAACCATGGAATACCAGATATAAAGGAAAGCGATTAATAAGTCAAACTTTAAAAAGTAAGAACAAAAACGAATTAGTAACTAGCAAAACACCAGCTTCTACCACCGGTCAGCATTAGCACTAACTTACCGTGGAAACAAGATAGTCAGCACGCCAGCAGGGGTTGGGTTAAGAGTAACGCCATAGCCTTTCATTAGTAAACGCAAATCGCAAAAATAAATAGAATTTCTCACAAACCGAATAAGAAAACCTTAAAGAAAACCTTAAACCTTACATATTGAGCAATTAGCATTATGTAATTTGCACAGACATACATTCCGTTCTCTCAAAATTTGATGGGCGTTGTAAGAAGGCGCAACACTATTAATAAGAGCATGCAGTTTAAACTAAAAGATTATAGGCGCGTTAAAACATCTTACTGCTAAAAGAAATACAATTCTATTTGCCAATTCCTGAACGATTCCAAAACACTTTGACGTACTTTTCAACGCATTAGGTAAATTTTTTTATTTTTTCCAATATGTAGCTTTACTACTCTTACGTGCTTAATTTTCAATATTTTCAATTTGGCACTTTAGCAATTCCCTTTATTATGACTTTTTCAAAATTTTTTCACCCACACAACACCGCTAAAGTCAACTTCCGGCGCTACACCTGATCTTGGTGATTGTTGCACCAGGGCGGCCTCAGTGCCACACGTCGAAGTTAGTAGTCTTCCCATCTTTCGGAACGCTCGGAAAGATTTTCCAAGCTACGTTTTACATAATACAGGACCGTCCCGAGTCCCATCATTGCCAGCAACAGCAGCATCACCAGGACGTCGGTGACGCTGTCTGGCAACAGGTCCAAACGGGAGTTCATATTAGAACTCGATTTTATCAGATCTTCGTAGAAGTCCGACTTCATTTCTTGATTTTGCGATAGCGCTTACACCAAAGTATCGACATCGACTAATGATACCTTATTGCCCATGGCCCAAACGTCCATTGAGGGCCTCCGTATCCTGCACGAGGAACAGAAACAAAGACGATTAGCATGACCAAAAAAAAAACAGAAAGATCTAACAATAATAACGTAAACAAACAAGCATAAACGCTTGACGCACGAGCTCCCATTGCTTGATAATGTTTTACAACGTAAAAATTTCTAATAGATAATCGTGTTCGGACCCTCGGTCGATAAGCAAACAACCACTGTATGAATTTAATTCATTTGCGCTGACAACAGAACATTCCAATTAAAAATAAAAATTGCAATGTGAGTTGCGCCGCAGCGCCAAGACAGACTGTCTCACGTGATGTACAGCAAAAACAGCGATTGCATTTAGCAATTGGAGAATTCGCTCCCCATATAATTTGTCAATTCAGTAACACTTCCAAGCGACCGAAGTAATATCGAACGTGAAATGCAAAGATTAATAAAGACGTCTTAGAGACAATCTCAGGCTTAATATAGATAGATATACATTCCTTCAAACATTCAGGTTAAAGTACAACACTTAACCTAAATTAACCTCAAAAAACGCAGCACAAAAAGCTGTAAATATAACCTATGGGTTACTGAGAATAATAATGAAACACAACTTATGAAACACAACGCCTATTACATAGCAACAATCCTTAAATTATGATTATTAACCCATAGTGGAAATGTTAAACCATGTAACACAGTTGTCCTGCACAGTAAGTCGTAATTCTTCGAGTCGTTGCGACGTCAGATACTTGTCTTTTTAACTCACAGTTTAACCCTCCTCAAGGGTAATATGTGGTTTAAATTGCTTTTATGAATTTTGGAACCAATTTTAACCTCGGCCCAATTACGCTTGACCTTCAGAACCACGGCTGGCCCTAGCCAAGTTAATTCCAACTTATGTTTTTTTCGTGATTTTTTAGAAGTACACGGTCGCCTACCTTGACGTCCTTATTTCTACGCTTGAGATTTCTGTAAAGATTTCTTTCCGTAGTGTTATTCAATATCAAATTTCTAATATTCTCTATGGTGCGGGCGGCTTCTTTTGCTCGAAAATTAGCCAAATCTATATCTTCATCATAACTGTAAGTTATGGTATCGAAACTCTCGGACTGATAGAACGGGCAGGTATCTCTATTGAATACGACGAAACTGGGAGTTTCGCCTAAAGTAGAATTTAGGGCGTTGTTTAAAGCATTTTCGACCACTTCAATGCATTGGTTCCATTCAGCATGAGGGAGAGAATTTACGTAAAGCTTTAACAGATTAGTAATTTTCCTATTATTTCTCTCTACTATAGCGTTGGAATGAGGACTGTAAGCCAGAACTTCTTTTTTCGCGATAGCATGAATGTTTGCAAACTGCTTAACAGCCACCGATTTAAATTCCCAAGCATTATCAGAAATCAATGTTTTAGGAAATCCAAAAATTGAAAAACAGTTACTTAAACATGAAATTACCGTGTCTGTATTACGATTAGAAGTCGCATACAATTTGCAAAATCTGTAGAAAAGGTCAATTATTACTAATATATATTTGTTACCACTATTGGTAACCTTAAGTGGACCAAGGTAGTCCATTGAAACCACCTCAAACGGTTCTTTCGCTATTGGAGCTGTTAAAATTTTGATTGGCACAGAAGGTGGCGCTTTAAGTAATTTACAAACTTCACAATCTCGCACGAATTTTCGCACAAACGTTTTTTTCCAAATGATGGTAGAACCTAATTTTAAATTTAAACAAAGTGTGCACATCATCAGTATGATACATCGAATGAATTGCCAAAATTGCTTTACCCAGTAAAGAGTTAGGTACCACTGCAGTTAATATTGTACTAGGTCGATTGTCAATCTGTCTACGTCGGTACAGAATGTCGTTCAGATTTAAAAATTTCTGTAGGTCCGGAATTTTAGAAACACTACCATGAAGGAAAGCTTCTTTAACTTCTATGCAAAAAGGGTCTTTTTCCTGCTCGTCGATAAACTCTTTTATAGTCCAAGAAATTTGATCGTCTTTCGGTACATAGTCAATGAGCTTGGGACGAGCCACTTTGTTTGCTGCGCCGTCAGCACTGTCGCTAGGCGGCGGGTCAACTACCTCATGTCTAGCCACGTCTTTTTTTCTCTGCGATCGAGTCTCAATGATACAGACATTTGATTCAAGCGCGGATTCCAGAGCATCACAGCGCTCTAGTTCTTTAGCGGTTAATTTCTCATTGTTTACAGGTAGTCTGCTTAAATAATCAGCTACGACATTTTGTTTACCAGGTAAATATTTTACAATAGGATCAAACGAATGTACGTTTATACACCATCTGGCCATATTGGAATCCTCAGGGAATTTTTTATTAAAGAGCGGCGCGAGAGGCCGATGATCCGTATAGACACGGATAGGATAGCCAGTAATTAAATATTTAAAATATTTCAGAGCTGAATAAGTCGCGAAAAATTCTTTCTTGGTGGTACTATATCGCCTCTGACTTAAGTTTAAACTTTTACTATAGTAAGCCACAGGGCGCAAAATTTGATCGCTTGAATCCTCTGTCTGCATCAGAACGCCTCCGATCCTAAAGTTAGATGCGTCCGTAAATACGTGGAAGTCCTTAGCGTAGTCAGGATGTCGTAAAACTGTGTCAGAAGTGAGAGCAGATTTGATAAAAACAAAACTCTTCTGGCATTCGTCGCTCCACGTATAGTCAAGGTCCTTTCTTAAAAGTCTGTACAGGTGAGCCACTTCGGCAAAATTTGGCAAGAAATTTCGAAAATTGTAGCTAAACCCAAGAACTGTTTTAATTCCTTCACATTTACGGGAGCTTTGCAATCCTGCAGTTTCTCCAAATATTTACATCTAATACCATCTGCGGCAATAATGTGCCCCAAATACTCAATCTCTTTTTCTTTCGAAAAAATGACATTTTTCGAGCTTCAACGATAAGTTACCCGATCAAAGCATCTTAAGGACACTTCCAATGTCAGCCAAATGCTGATTTTTAGTTTTGGAATATACCAGAATATCGTATGAAAAGACGAACGCCAATTTCCCCAAAATAGGTGCAAGGGCAGAGGTCATCACCCGCTGGAAAACACTAGGACTGGTACTCAATCCGAACGGGATCCTACGGAAGTGGAACTTCCGATAGTTAACATCAAAAGCCGTAATTTTCCTACTGTCTTGGTCTAATTCGATTTGATGGAAAACCGAGCGCAGATCTAAATTAGTGAACCATTTATTCCCACCTAAAGCTGATAATATTTCATCAATTCTGGGAATAGGGTAAGACTCTTTCACCAAAACTTTGCTAAGGGCTCTAAAATCTATAACGGGCCGGAGCTCTCCGGACTTTTTCTTAACAACGAAAACAGGAAAATTAAAGTCTGAAATCGAGTCCTCGATTATACCTTGTGAAAGCATATCATTCGTAATTTTTACGACTTCTTCCTGATATTTATGAGGAATTCTGTAAGGAGATAAATTTAGAACGGGTGCATCCGGTTTTAGCTGTATCCGGTGCGTCATAATATTTGTAACACCTATAGTTTCTCCTTCTAACGTAACTACATCACGAAATTGATTTAATAAATTCATTAAAGGCAACTGCATGTCCTCTTCATGACATGAGACATCATCATTCGTTAAAGGTCGTCGTACTTCCTTCTTTCCTGCACACGACACACCTACTTGTGCATTAACTCCCAACTCCTGATTACTAACGAGAACTTGATTTCCGCTGCGATCGTCAGAATACAACCCAAGTTTCCTCCCTGCTATGACCTTAATTCCACCACGAGCCGAGACAAACTGCATTAACTCCGACACAGCGTCAGAACTATTTTCCACATTATTAGCGTCTCCAAGTGCTGTTTCTACGCTAGTGATATAGATCTCTTTCTCAATCTCATCAGCTGCAATTAATTCCACATTGCACAACATTGAATTCTCGCTAAACTTTACAGCACCTTCTTGTGCATTTAGAATCATCACAGGGACCACGCCGTCTTCCCCGACGTGAACAATCGACTCCGCCAGAAGTGCAACATTTTCAAAACATCTTTTCATAATCAAATACTCTCCGGGTATTGCTTTATTAATAAACCTGTAACACAACTTCATTGAGTTACTGGGCACCTCCACCTGAGGGCAATGAACTACCAGCGGCCTTCCGCTCTGCCTCGCTTCACTCGCGGGCACGATTTTTTCCTTTTCTCTGCAGCTACTATTCTTCACGCGGTAACTGGCTTCGTTGCTCTTCCTGGCAACCACAACGTCGGACAACAGACAGTCGCTGTTCACGATATTTTTCATCACAACTTCTCTACTTAGTGCCGGTTCCACATTTAATTCATAAAATGGTACTGTAACGCCTTGCCAAACGAGCGTTCCGTTTTTAAAATTAATAATGGCGTCACTCAGCACATCACGTCCAAAAATAAGATCGTAATTAAATTTTGCATCTTTAACGATCAGAACACTAGTTTTTAGTACTCTGTTAGTACCTGGAATTGAAATAGTCAAATCGACTTCTCCGCTTACGTTACTTCTACTATTGATCCCTTTCACAGTCAGGCGACTCGGCTTAACTTCATCATTCAGGTGCTAGATCTGCATTTTTCGGAACCGCTATCTGACATGGCACTTAAATACTGATCATTACCATTTAGGATTATAGTTGGTTTCTTTGATTTTCTAAAAGCAACCAAGCCAGTGCCTTTTTTATCGAAATTGCCCTTCACAACATTAGTGGAGAAGTAAACCTCAACAGCTTTGTTTTGTTGTTGCCTATTATCCGCAAGTTCTTCGTCTTGCAGTAATTTGTACCTATTTTCACATTTGAACAACGGACCAATGAAGGATTCAAATTTGTTTGTATCAGGTGTATCTGGAATTTCTACCACAGCTTTAGGATTTACGAGAGCGCTGCTGTTTCTCTCGGGCTCAATCAAGTTCTCACTCAGGTTCCCCCTGCTACCGTTACGTGTTCCTACATCCTATCCCGCACATCAGGCTCGGAATCCGCAAAATGTACCTCACTCCTACCACGCGGTTGGCTACTTCTATTTACGTTACGACCGCGTAGATAAGCCTTGTAACTCCTAATTTCACTCCCCGAAGCTCTACAATTTTTCACTAAATGTGCACCTCCACACGCGAAACACCCAGAACCGCTATTTCCTCTCGCATTAAACTGACCTCTCTGAGATCTACACTCAAAATGACCGACCATAGAACATGAATTACAGAAAGGAAAACCTCGTTTTTTACCTGAAGCTTGACTAGAACTACCAGAAACACTGTCTGTCCGCACAGTATTGCATGCCATGGAACCATTTCCTCTATCTCCTACGCAACCACTAAATTCCCTCGCTCTTCCACGAGGATTGCGCAACCAGGGTCTAGGGGTAGTCCTACGTTGTCCTGCACGATTCCTACGGCAGTTCCCGAAATTCCCATAGAAAACTTCACTCTCCTGGAAAGAGTCCTGCGCCTCAACGCATTCATCAAAACCACTAGTTACATCTGCCAAATAACTTTCATTTTCGTATCTGACTGGGTACTTGGCCGCAAGGATTTTCTTTGTCTCAGCTTGGCTCCCAACAGCAGCGATCAAACGCGCTAGGAGTTCTTCCGAGGTACTGAACTGACACTCGAAAACTTTTTTCGAGAATGATTCGTCCAGCAAAGGACCCAAAATGGTTAATGCGAGACTGTAAACAATGCTGTCTGCAACGAATCGTTTGAGTTCAGCCTGAGTTGCACAAGCTTGGTAGTAAGGATGACACTGCCAACCCAGGGTATTTGAATTTAAGACATTCTCAGACAGTTTACGTATTTTTGCAAATGCTGTTACTAATTGAGCTGCCAAAGCATCATTGCGGACCAGTTGTAACTCATTTAGATCGCATGCAAGGGCGTGAATTTACTTCTCACCCCTGCATACGTAGATATCATCTAAAATTTTAACAACTTCCTCAAAAGTATAATAAAGATCGGTGTTCACTAACTTGGTTACTACAGAATTAAAATCGCCTACTTGTTTATTGGCAGACCGAACAAGAAGCTCTTTCTTGCTATCGTCACTACTCACGTCTGGCAGAAGGGACATGTAAGCCTTTAAATTCATTATGTGAGTGCTCCAACTTTTATTTTCAAGGTTCTGTAAAGCTTTCCGGTCATTTAATCTGCGTCGGCCCCGAAACACGGGTATCTCCGCGTTGGACAGTTTGGTACCAGCTCTAGGCATATTTGCCGCAATTTCCCTAGCCAACAGAGTCCTGTCACTGGCACTAGCACTCGTGCCAGGCGCAGTGGCGCCCCCAGGTGTCGTCATGGTATTATTTTGGGTAGCAGTAAATCTCGGAACGCTTATCCTACCACTTTTAGTTTTTATCGTCTCTGAGCGTATGTATTCCTCGGAATCAGATGTATCAGACATGGGTAGTTTTAGTCATTATTAAAATTCTAAATTCCACATTTCCGTTATTATACAATATGCAAAAACACACTTCTAAATTCCAATAATATACGCTCTAAAAAATACACGATCAATACAAATACACAATCAATTTCCTCACTGCCACTGAAATTTACCCGAAAAACTTGGAGAAGTAAAAACTCCAGAAAAAACCTTGAAAACTCCAGAAAAAACTTAGAAAAACTCCAAAAAACCTTGGAAAGACTCCAGAAAAAACACAATAAAACACCTAAACCCTTCTACCAACACTACAAATCACAACAAAACAAATTTACACTTACTCTGGAACATCTTTCCATGCTGTAAATAGAACGGATGTTAATTTACCCTGGTAATCCAACGAACGAGCGTCGCACTCCGCCTTACACTACTTACACGGAGTAACTGAAACAGAGCCTTGCTTAATGCAGAGTGCATACCCGCAATGCGGCTATTGTTGCCAAGCGCGGCCTTAGCCGACAGAAAAAACTACTCAAAACAAAACTCGAGCTGCGACGTTCTCGCAGCAGGAGCACTCGCTCATTCAAGAATTTCACTCAAGAAATCACTTAACTGAAAAACGTCGAGCTGCAGGGTAAGATGCCTCTGATAAACGATGTCGTGAGACGATGCCGTAAAACGTAGTCGTAGATTGCGTAGATCGAGGTTTCGTAGCAATCACTAATCACTGCAACAGTTTATTTAATTTAATGTGTCACTCTTAGTTCGTTGTAATAATCAACACTCAAAGTTATCGTTCACTCAAAAAGGAATTGTTCCTTCACTTTCCACTCGTCGCTGGGACCGCAGCTCCAAAGGGAACTTCAAAGACGATTTCGATGTCTTCTCCTGCCTCGTATACCAACACACGCCGGCGAAACGGAGACCCGATATTTAACCAGATAGTAAATTGTGAGTAAGATTCTACCAGCGCCTCCAAAGGAATTTTAAATCCAAATACAATAACTGAAGGGTGCGGCTGCCAAATCTGGTTGTCGTTGTTGCTAGTCATTGAAGGTGTATCGAAAGTTCTGCAACTTTTCAGCACAACTTCTTTCTCTTCAGCAACTTCAATCTTCTTTCTTCCTTAAAACCTCCTTATCTTCTGTACTAGTTACACACGGAGTCGTAAATTCACCACAGACTGTGCCACTAAAATATACAGCTACAGTGAAACTCGTAGAGGTCTTGGTGGAGACTTTTACTGGAGAGAATCGAGGCCGGTAACAGGTAGAACGATTTATGGACGATTGAGCCTCAACCGACAGGTAAACCCGCCTTAAATAGACTGCGAGACGAGAAACATCAAGATATCAAGAGAAACCCCAAGACTTAAGACAATGAAGGCAAGAGTAAGCGCACATTACTCGCACATCCGCCGTGTTGATTTGCTGAAGTCACTCGACCTTCTTCTCAAACTTCTATAGGTTTCTCGTCGAATACTATATCTTCTTGAGTTCTCAAATATATCTTCTTAAATTCGTGGGTCCGTCAACTCTCTGGCCACCAGTATACGGGCAGAGGTTAGTGATAACAATGGAGAACTGCGACGTTTACTGGTAGTGATGTTGCACAGGGTAGAGCACGGACCAAATGCCCGGGCCCTAAAGAGCTCACCGCTTATAAGACCTCTGAGGTGCACAGGGGTAGGGGGGCGTGCTCGCTCGCACACCATTATTGTGAAAACAAAGAATAGGCGCATTTCATTTAAACAGCTAATTTATATCTAAAGAAAAAATCCTGGATGTATAAAATGCATTGTTATAGTTTGATGTCAACGGACAAAATGTATTTCTGACTTTATTCAATATTTAACTCACGCTTCAAAACGTTTCAAAGGATATAAAAGGTTCCAGCTCTTTAAAACGTGCCCGTTTCGATGAGTTGGAATATCAGTGTTAAGTTCTTTTTTACGGTTGAAGAGAACGCGATCCTAAACCAGAAGGACCTATTTTTAAATATTACAACTTTATGTGAATTCGTTAAGTTTTACATGTTCAAAAGATGGACGACCTATAACCCTATACATTCACAGCATCAATTAATGAGAATGTTTTAAAATTTGATAATTTTTTCTAATGAAAATATTTCTTTCTCAAATCAGAGAAAAATACAAGAAAAATTACTCGAACCTTCGCGTACAGTACACGAAGTTCTGAACGTTAATGTAGGCTTGAATTCGAAAATTGTGCACATATTTAATTGCGACTCTAGCTATAAAATAGCTAGATCTAGGTAGTTTTCGTTCCTTCTAGATGTCGAATTTTGTATTCTTGCTAATAGCTGTAAATCTAGATAGCTTAAAAATATCCTAGATAGTTTCTAGCTAAAAACATCAGTAATGATTTGGAAGCTGAAAACGTTAAATTTGACATCAGTTGAGACCGTATATTCCATGCTTGAAAGGCGTTCAAGTGTTGTTTGAGTGTCGATCGTTCCTCGTTTAGTCACGTGAGTCTGTGTGAGAGATTCCGCGGGAAGTTAGTTGTACTTGGGATTAGTCGGGAGTCGGTACTCGGAAACATGAGTGATCAGTTTCTCAGTTGTTGTCAGCTTGTGTGGATACTCGTTTGTGATACTGTGACTCCCTTGAAAATACCAAAATTTAGCCTGTCACAGTATTCAAGATATGGAAATTGGGTCAAACTATATAGGTTTTAGCTGTGAAAGTATAGAAATTTCGGTATCTATTCATGCTACATAGCTTTCACTTGCTGACCGTGCGTGACTCATCGGGAATTCAAATAGGTAAATTCAGTGAACGGGCCTGATTAAACGCTGTAATTCCATAGTTAGCTACTAATTTACTAGGTATGAATAGGCTCTTTATTTGATTATATTTTCACTTTCATGATTTATGACCTTCATTTTTAAGATAAAATACGTATTATTGGAAATTATTTTTATTGCTTCAAGATATGAAGTCGAAATCATGAAATAGCTCAGCTGGTAACATGAATGACTAACAAATAGTATACTATTTGACTAATTTGCACGAGTTGGAGCAGTTTTTTGTAACATATAACTCATTCTCTAGGTTTGAAAATAATATCTTGAACTGTGATAGATTTGATTCTCATATATTACAAATTTATGCAATACATGACATAGAACTAAGATCTAACTCCCGAATACTATTGTTGGTATTTAAATTTTTTTTAATTGCTTCACTGCTGATGTAAGATTTCAAAAATGGATTGAACGGTTTTAAAGCTCACCGATGTGCATTAACATGGGGAATGCATATGTTTTATAAATATGTATGTATCCATTACAAATAAGACATGACTGTACCATGTTAAACTGTGAACAGTCATAAACAAGGATTTCTGAATATAACAGCTGACTGATGCTAACAAAATTTCAGTTTGACCAAAAATTATAGTAAAATATCATTTTACACTCATATTCATTTGTGTTGAGGGGTAATTTCTGAAAATTTAGTTAACTTATCCTTACCAATTTAAATAATCTTCGATTTTAGTTGTGTAAATTGTTTATGGGATGAATAATGTACTGAAATATGTATATATGTATAAAATTTCAAAATATCAATCTAGAATCTGTCTCTGAAGGATGCTGTCCAGGAAATGAGAAGCATTCAACTCTCATTCATTGAATACTATAGCAATGTTTCTCTTTGGATCCTATTATTTGTACAATGTTGGTATAGAAATTATTTGATTGGTTTCAGTGCTAATGTAAAATTTGTTAATCAATTTCCTTCTGATGAAACACATTACTCTGTCTGTTCACTAAAGGAAACTACTTACCAGTAAAAATTTGCCCATGGAAAATATAGGAACCTATATGTGAATGCCTATTTTGTTCATATAAAGATAGACATAGAAACTTATTCCAGATATGTGAGAAGTACCAGTTTCCAAACAAAAAATGATTAAGTTTATAGGGCCTTGTTTTACCCGTGTGGAAACATAATTCCTATTCTGATTTAATCACTGTATTTAATCACTGTGTATTTATGAAAAAAACTTTTGGTAAATGTTAATTGACACCAGAAATATTTGAGAAAAATTTTATGAAACATTCTCACATTATTACTCATGTGTACAGATAGACACTTTCTGATGAACTTTTGCTAACTTGACTCTACAAATCTATAATATCAAAGGAGAGCTTGAGTTTGATGATTGTAAAATGAGTTCATCCAGGAGATTGTTCTCAATCTAATGATAATAGACATGAATTAGTTTTTCATACTTGCCCAAACAAACTTATTTGACTTCAAACTTTGTGTGTACAATAAATTGATTTCAGAGTCATCCACACTGAGAAAAAAATATAGGGTCATTTTGACACACTTAAGTGTGTCATACGTTTGTCGCAAAACCGGCACACAATTGTGTGTCATGGAGGCGCCATGACACACTTTAGTGTGTTACATGACACACTTAGGGCAGTCATGACACACTTAGGGCAGTCATGACACACTTAGCGGAAATCTACGGAACCTAAAACATAGATTTAACTTACTCCTACCATACCCCTCTGTCTTACCGCTGGATTAAGAAAAATGAGTATTTGCAGAATTAATGAATCATTCGAGGCTTATTTTGTACCACATTAACCATTAAATCTTAAATTATCACAATATTTCAAAAGGAAAAATTCACTACTCAGCGTATTCTGCAATTTTACAAAAAACATACAAAATATTTCATGCTGTCGTGTAAAGAAACTTCACGAATTTATGCGCAAAGTTGAACAGATTAATTGAAATCTGTGAATAAATTAAGAGCGTCTAAAAGATCTTTCTCACAACAGCGTTAAATGTATTTTAACATGACACATGAATTCGATTAATTGTGACGGTTTCAATGCCTTAACGTTTATCAAAAGAAGAAAGCCCTGATTTCAAGATAAATTGCAATTTAGATAACAAAAAATTTTCCACGCATTAAACATAGGCTTCAGCATAACCACATCTTACATTCATCTGTTCAAATAAAAACAGCATCAGTTTAGTTCGTTCATTTTATTCAACACTGATATGACACATTTTCCCTGCATTTTAATTCTCGGAAAATTTATAGTTGAATTCAAAGCAATAAAAATGGTGGAAACAAGGTCAGCACTGAATGTTTATCCACTTAGAACTGGAAGTGAACAAAATTATTCTACGTTTGTGAGCACATTTCCGTGTAATCAAGAAATATTCTAACAATCAGAATCAATCTTATTTTCCCTTTTCAGTTCCATTCAACTTGGAAAGTAAAGGTCTCAAGCTTCAGCACAAGAATTCTCCATTTTGAAACGAAAAATTCCTACACCTGTTATCACGCACAAATGGAATTCTAGTTTATTACAATACCTTAGAAATTTTAAATCTCATTTTTCACACGAATAAAATAAAAAATTCATTTTAAAAAAAAATATTTACAACTGTATGCACATTTCCATGCAAGTCTAGAAATACTCAAACGGACGAAAATAATTTAGTTCTGCGTAAGGTTTCATGATCAATTTCTCGTAAAATTAAGCATGTCTTTCACTGTGATGAAAATAATTTCATTTGGAAAAAGGAAATAAATTTTCACACTTATCTCGCACAAATGAAATCCCGATTTATCTGTATACAGAAAGATTTCATTTTAATTCAAGAAAGAACCTAAAAATGCTTATTTAGTTTTTCACTTTAACACAACTAACAAAATGAAAGTGAAGAATAAAATATTTCAAGGATTGTTTGAACGTTCACAAATAAATCCAGGAACTTTCGAATAAATGGAAATATTTTATTCATTATTTTTGAGGTCCATAAATGACGAGTTCTCACAAAGTTAGAGAAAGTCTTACATTAGAATACACAAAATATTTTCTGGAGTTGCATCAGCCAAAAGAATTCTACCATAATTATCGCACATAAGAATTCTCATTAAATTACTATGGCAATACAGCTTAATAACACTATTTTGATGTTTGACAAATAGAACATTATATATTACTAATTCCAGTTCAAGGCAATGGACGCTATAAAATCAGATAATTCTAGTGACTTGAATTTTTTGAACAACTGTACGTACTTTTCTACAAAAATAAAAAAATATTAGAGCAGACGAAATAGTAACTTACTTCTATTTTACGTAAAGTTAAGGTCTCATACAACGCTAGGAAACATTCCTTCTATTCTGAAACTGTGGAATAATTTTGTAACACTTGTCATCTGAAAAACGAAATTTTCATTTACATACTACTACGCACATACAATGTGAGAGTTTCATTTGCACTCGAATAAATTTTTAGCAATATTTATTTTAAAGTAGTGTACTGAAAGGTTTGTACGTTTGTGACTCAGATCACAGCTCAAGCAGCTAAGTTAATTACTAACATATGTGTATATAAAAATTAAATAGAAAATAAAATTATTTAATATTTGCATGCATATTTCTTTAAGTCAGAAATGTTCAAACAAACGAAAATAATTTTAATAATCACTTTTAGTTTCATGCTGAGCTCAAGTTCTTGCTAAGTTAACAATATCTCAAGTAAGAATTTACGTTTCGATACAGTGAAAACATTGAAGCTTGTATTTAGAACTTGAAATCTCAAATTTCATGTGAACATAAAATGAAAGTAATCGTGTTCCTTTTGAAGTATATAAAATATTAATTTTTTACGCAAAACTGGAATTCCATAACATCGCTTTTAACGATGTTCATTGGTTTCACTGAGTCATAAGGCCGTCATTCGTGACGTGTTGACCGCCATTGGTAACGAAACCGAGGTCGATCGGTGAAGATACTCTGACTTGCATATAAACTTGCATCAATAATAAATTAACGAGGATCTAATGAACAAGTTTAAGTCTCCTGGGAAAGTTTTGTTATGCTAACAAATTGGTTGTAAAATTACCAAAACAAAATTTAGTACTAAATATGTACGAAACTCAGCACTAAAAAAGTTCATGTTAATAACACCTCTATCTTAATGGTTTTAAAACATCTGATATTCCTGGAAAGAGACCAATCAAAATTTCATTTTCAACTCCATCGACGGCATTTAAATTAATCAAATTTCAAATAATTTCACATAGTTTATAATATTTAATTAGTTTATTCAAATTCAATAGTTGTAAAATAAGAATCCCCATTCACTTATCAAACTAAGAAAGTTTTGTTCCAGTTTATGGACAGAATTGTGAACTTATCAAAAACAGGCTCATGCACGACCACGTCCATCAAGGTCTGAAATAATGTCATTTGCTGTAAAAGTATCACTTATATTCCGCATAGAAATAACACGGTAGTTATTATTTCTTTAAAAAAAATCAATTTCATTTCGAATATTTTATCCTACATGTTCTGATTTTATATTCAGTAGCAGCACACAAATAAAAATTGATTTATGCATAAAAATATAGCACATGTTTTTCTTTATGGAACTCATATTCTTAGCAGATTAGATTAGTCGTTAGTTTCAGCCTCCCTACCCGCAGCAACAAATGCGATCCAAAGAGAGGAAGGAAAAAGGCACAATTTAGTATGGAGTAAAGGGAACGCGGAATCTATGCAGAAAGGGCACAGAAACAGTAAGATGAGAAAGAAGTTCATGAAACAAGATCAAAGTTGAAGAAGAAAGTAGCAGGGACTGAAAAAAACAGCACAACAGTGAACCGAAAAAAATGGTCCGCAACAAAACCAATGCCTGTTCTATTTCAACAAAAAGAAAGCCTACCAAACCTTTAGCTCGGCCCTCACATTGTCCCCCTGGGAGAGTTAATTCCCATAGATATAATAGCTGCATCCCCCTGAGAGGACTCATATTCTTATCAGGTAGCAAAGGAACTACCAGAAATAAAAACTAAAGCTATTCAGCACCAGTTTGGACGTCTCTATGAAAATCCAGAGACTTGCAAACAAATGCAATGAATTTTGTTTCACACATTTGAGCAAAAAAAAGGAAACCCAAACTTTGCAAAGTTAAACAAGTCTACCACAATGATAAAAATATTCATTCTAATTGATACCTAAAAAAATTTCCATACCTATTGATCCATACGCATTATTTCTCATCAAATCGTCAAATCCGCATTAAATAACCCACTCTTATCAAGGAATAATTCCATTTTCATTTAAATGAATACAATGATCGCTATAGGCAATCACACTTGAAGTTCTTGGCTACCATTAGAAAAATTATATATCCGTTCAACACGTTTTCTGCTCCGAGTTAAACTGCAGTTCACTATTCAATGCAAATATAAAGTCAATTGCAGTAACAAACATTGAAAATAGCAATCATTAACTCGATCTTACTTGTTTTTAGCTACTATTAACTATTTATAAAAATTAAGTGAGTGACCGGAGGTCGGTCTGCAGCATTATGAAAATCCCTTGAGTTACCACCGGTGGGTTCTTCGCAGGAAACGCGTCAAGCGAGAACGCGGTTCAATGCCCTGTATAGAGGTGTCGTCCCAATATATCCTCTGTGTATAGCAACAGTACGTTGGAGAACTTGGCTGTAACTTGCTAAGTCGAACGCACTTTTGGGGCGAGTCTCCGAAACAGACTGAGACGAGGTAGGATGAGGACGACAACTGCCTAGGTTGTCGGAACTACAGGTTGAGACCACTGCAATGAGCGCCCTGACGCGGGTGTTGTGCTGAAACAAATGAGATAAGGTTTTCATTCTGAAATCCAATGCGCTCACACCTAGGCAAGTTTTGATGAGCAGTGGTTTTGTGAAGAATCCATTCATTAAAGGTGCCCACTCAACTGCGTAGCAATGTAACCAGGGCTATATATTCTTAAACGCCTTTAAAAATCCTGCATAGATTTACTAATTTTTTCACTCAAACTTGAATCCACAATGTGTAATCTAAAACAACCACCAAGTATCAAAAATTGCTAATTTACTACGCCATGTGTGATAAGGCTACGAATAATTTCCTGACCTCAAGTGAAGATGAATTTTCAAAAATTATCGAGCTTCATCAGTCTACTGTACTATATATTTTATACTCTGCTCTGCACATAACAAAATAATATATGAATTTGGGTGCAAGTTGATCTGAACCTCTCAAACTAAAACAAGGATTCAACAATTATGAAAGAAAGTGCTGTTTAAAATGAAATGAAGGGAACGGGTAATCTGTGCACATGGAGTGTCCCAGCAACTTGTGCATGAAAACCATGCAATTGAAAAGGGCTTCATGATAACAAGATATTAATTTC
The DNA here is from genome assembly GCA_030386875.1 of Morinoia aosen. Lineage (NCBI taxonomy): Eukaryota > Metazoa > Arthropoda > Malacostraca > Amphipoda > Talitridae > Morinoia > Morinoia aosen. The sequence continues at coordinate 29,063,582 of CM059573.1, forward strand.
ATTAAAACCACTAATATTGAAAGAAGCTTTAGAAACCAAATAAGAGTGGAAGAAAATAGCAATGAGTAACAATTAAAAACATCAACAGTATACCGAGAAACGATGTTCCTCAACCATACAAAAGTCCTAATTCATTTGTACAAAGACTTCGTAAGCTTTAGTTGGCGACCTCACCAATTGTGAAACATCTGTTCAATTGAGGCAAAACAGGATGAATTCACATTTAACTGCAGAATGAACGTGGAGAAGCATCATAGCTGCCCTTTCAGCAGGGGCTTCTTTCATGTTTGCTGAATTCTACTATTTAACAACAAGCCTACCTTTTTTGTGCTATAAAGGATAAAAATGAGCCAATCAGCACCAGTAAGATGTCTGAATATTCAAACAACATTTGTGAAGCACCTAGAGGTTCCTTACCTTCCTGAAAAGAGTTCCTTGAAATATTTCAAACCAAGCGTTGCTCCTCGCAGAAAAGGCTGACAAGGGTTTGAAGAAACGTTTAGACAAGCAGCAGAAACAAGTTAGCCAGACCATCATGACTGATGTCCCTCAATGATGCAGACCTCTTCGCAACATGCCAGTGACACAGACGTAGTTGGCAGTAAATAAGGCTGTCATAGATGACCACTTGTCACGGTACCTGAACAAACAAAAAGAGGTGAGAATGTGGATAACACATTAAAAACACTAATAATTCTGCTTGTTTGCCTTTTTTGTTTAGTTAGCAATGTGCTAAGTGGCTTGCTTATCACCATCCACCCTTTTTGTTTTCAGTAATAATGAAAGAATGAGCCTAGGTAGTCAGCCTGATTTTCCAAAACTTCTACAAAGTGGAGGAGAATGAGAACACATGGACAAGAATGTATTAAAAATTGTTAACAATTTTCAACTGCTAATGTTCTTGATTAGGGAAGAATTAAAAATGAAGGCTTCCCAAAATATCTCTGTATGTGCTATGAAAAAAAGATAGGGATAAAATATTTTTTTTTTGTTAGTGTTCTTGATTAGGACAGAATTAAAAATGAAGACTTCCTAAAATATCCCAGTGTGCTATGAAAGGAAATACAGTAATAAAATAATTTTGGTTTGTTACTGGAAAATTGGAAAAAATTAATTCATTTCTATGAAGTTGATACAAAATCCATATTTGTTCATGAAATTTGTTAACATAAAGATACTCGCTTGAAAAACACACATGGTATCATACTAATCCATTGCAATGTTTCTACAATTGATTAAAAAAACACAAATACAACCAAATTATTCCTAGCAAAAATGGATATTAATACTGGCAATTATGAAAAACCACACAGAAATACTGAAATAGCAAAGTAATTAGATAAGTTTCAATATATTTATTTCATTAAGTGCTTTAACTATTTTCAGAACAGCATTTGGTTGTGATATAATCATTTAACATGCACACAAAACAGGTAATATACACACCATGTACTGAAAGATGTTTCTCCGTACAGAAAGTGTAGACCACTGCTTTCTGGCATGAATCTCAGGCAGATTTTTGCATATCTCATTAAAAGCATACTCACTTTGTGCAAGACACAAAAATTTCAGGAACATTATGATACTAACAAAATATTTTTATAGCAACCCTGCAGAAAATCAGATCATATTTGGTATGCAAGTATACCAAGGCTTCAACAATTCTGAAAGTAAAAAACAAAAATAATTCCCAATATTGTAACATTGAAACATTTGAAATTGTCAGCAATTGAAGTATTGTAGTCATATTAAATGATCTAGCAAAAGGCTTTAAAATAGGTCTTTTGACCCACCCTTCCAATTAAATCAACAACAGCTTGAAAGATATTATAGGCAATCTATGATAGATTACAGAACTGGTTTGAAAATATCAGATGACACGGAAACAAAATAAAATAATAATATTAACCACAAATCAAATTTTAGAAAAATGACATAGCCTATGTTATTCAGAAGGTATTTTTTTCCACCAATCAAAGGTAAAAAAACACTTAGATTAATGCTATCACTTTGACAAAGTCAAATTAGAGGATGATAAAGTTTACGTGTTATAGAAGGCCAGTGGTAGAACAAGAGAAAAAGTTGTTAGATTGCCGAAAAAATACTTTCCATTAATTAATAGTGCAAAACTACTTACACAGTTTCATTTAGCCTTGTGTGTTTGGCAAAATCACAATGCTCAAGTTTTTAATTTGTATGTGCTACAAATTGCCATTGTTGATCATGAATCAGAAGCATATCCTTAAATTTTTATTAAGTTGAGTATGGAATCTTGCTAATAAAACCAGACATTTAACCAGCTTTACTTTTTTCTTCAAGGATCAGTGGAAATTATACATAAATTATGCTGAAACCTACATGCAGCACTTATGAAATGCTGAGATTATGTTGTGAACAGCTATAGTACGCAATATTTAGCTTCATCCATAATGTTTCAAAGATTACATATAGGTATCAAAATTACCAAATTTCATTTGTGTCAGAATAATGTGAACTATTTTGCACTGAAGAGGAAAAAATATTTGATAAAATATTATAAAAACTTTAATGGAATCATTTCATGATGAACAATATAAATGTTTGCTCAAAGCTAAATTATGTTTGGAATATATTTTATTAATCATCTACCACAATCCCAACTGTCACTAAAAAACAGCCACATAACATTTTAAATATATCCAGTAACAATATTCTAGCAAAAAAGTAACAAATTCCTTAGTAGAATTCTTTAAAGAATTATTCGCCAGAACATTGTTCATCACTTCCAAATCTCATGTTAGCTTCAGTCACATCTTTGTGCTCTAACTAGTTGACATTCCATTCTCACTTCTCAACCTTGAACGGTTTTGCAGTTCTACACACAAACTGGCTCTAGCCACATTTAACACTAGAAAAACGCATGGTAAATCTGAAGGAGATGACAGTTGTCGATTTTCCACTTTTTGGTGCCTGAACCTAATTAATTGAATCAAAATAAACAAGTTTTCTTCTATTCTTTTTTCGTCTCAAATGAGTATTTTACGATTTATAGCGGTAAGTTTAGTTTCGTCATTGATGACGAATGCGCTCGAATAAACAGCTACTCATCGATTTTCGAATTTTTGTTGCTTGAAACATGGTAATAACATCGAAATAAACAACTTTTATTCTATGCACTTTTTTCGTCAAATGAGTATTTAACGAGGTATAGCGGTAGGTTTGGTTTCGTCTTTCAAGACAGAGCGCTGGAAGCGAGACGCCATTGCAGTATTGCCATACAACTCGATCAAAGAATTTCTTTCCGCTTCAAAGACTGGAGTTGCGGTAAGTCATTTACCGCTATAACTAATAAAATACTCATTTGAGACAAAAAGTGCATAGAAGAAAACTTGTTTATTTCGATCTAATTAACTATGCTAAGGCATCGAAATTTACAAAATCGACAACTGTCATCTCCTTCAGATTTACCAAACGCATGCTTCCTAAGCCTAATTAAATTTCCTTTCTTTAACAATTATGAACAAGCAATCATCACACACAAGAAGCACACGTACCGCCGTGAAAGGCACTGAACAGTTTTATAGAACATATGAGACAGGGATTCCGGGAGGCAGCCGATACACTCTTAATAATTTTCGTAGTAGTCTGTGACTGGCGGATGTTGGGTTGGGCTCCTGGCTGACGTACGACACAAAGCACCATTGAATGAGTATTTCATTGAATCCTCAAACTTCTTTAACCAACTGTTTTTTCGAAGGCACCCGCTTATTGAAATCAGTCTAGTCAGAGCATATAAATCACACTGAAGCTATCACTAGGTATGGAAACCAGAAATTTAGTCGGCTGCAATCTAGTGCTTGACAATAAAATGTTTCCAATCTGTCATACACTCCCTCCAACAGATGCACCAATTTTTTTGCAAAAGAAAAATATATACAAGGCTATTAGCAATTAAAAGCATTAAAATAACAGACATGTTGAAAGAATGCTCCTTCTATTAATAAAAACAAAATATAAGATGAATACATTTCTTACAGATTTAAACGACTACAAGAGAAGAATCGTCATAAGCCATATATGTATTCCACGAGGAATCAGAGGACTAAATCATGCAATCAACTTAATCTCAATAGTGATGGAATACCTTTTCCTTGAGCACCTACCAGCATATTATGAGCTTTCTCGTCTGTGCTTGATGATAAGTTTGATGACCAACTGAATGGAAGAATTGTAGTACATTGTACGTCAATTTTAATTTAATCGAAATGGCGATTGATCGATTTTTCCGAACGAATGATTAAGTTTATAAAATATTTTCTTATGATTGGTAGCTATTTTTTAGCAGCTTCCATCGACTAGGTTCTGTGCTAAATAAAAAAATAGGCTATCTTCTGCAAATAGTGTTCATTTTTGTGCCATATTTTACGAAAATTAAGGTTTCATAATTCAGGAAGAACAAAAGATAACGTTAAATAGACCGAAAAATTCATGATTCTTCAATATTCTGTGTTCAGAACATATTAGACGTGACCAAACGAAACCAAAGACCTGACCAGAGACTGGACCAGAGACCTGACCAGAGACCGGACCAGAGATCTGACCAGAGACCGTACCAGAGACCTGACCAGAAACCGGACCAGAGACCGGACCAGAGACCGGACCAGAGACCGGACCAGAGACCGGACCAGAGACCTGACCAGAGACCTGACCAGAGATCGGACCAGAGACCTGACCAGAGACCGGACAAGAGACCGGACCAGAGACCTGACCAGAGACCTGACCAGAGACCGGACCAGAGACCGGACCAGAGACCGGAACGAGGATAATCAGACAAAATTAGATTAGAGTAGAAAAAATTATGTTTTTAAGCCTCCTTAACCGCAATAAAGGCGTTCCAAAGCGAGGAAAGAGGAATGCATTATTGAGTATGGACTTGAAGGGATGCCAAATCTATACACGAGTCATATGGAAATGGGAAGTTGAGAAAGAAATTCATTAAACCAGATAACGAGTGATGAGGAAAGTTGTGGGTACTGAAAAACCGCTTAGTAGCAACCGAAAAAATTGACAAAATAAAAATTACATTATTTCAACTGAAAGAAGGCCTATCTAACCTTATGCTCGGGACCTCACATATCCCAACGGGAGCCTTAATTCTCATAGATACAACAGCTGTATTCTCCACAGGGGTCTAAAATTCTTCCGTTTACACAATTCTAAGTTAAAAGTAAAACTTTCATAATATAAGCATAAATTCAATAATTACCACATTTGAACTCAATGTGGCCGTAAAAAGATTAATTGGCATTGATTAGAGAGGAAACACTCAGCAACGGCAACCTTGGCAACGTTCTATCGGTGGAAGCTAGTCTACGTTCTCGACCAACTTGAAGGATTGTCATGGTGACACACTTAAGTGTGTCATGATGACACATCCAGGTGTGTCAAGATTTCTCTGAGTGCAGTAATGCAAATGAAAGCTTAGTCAGAGATATCCCTCTAGATTTGCTTGAGTCCTGAACCTAGAGATAGAAGTTCATCTCATAGCAATTCTTCCAATGATGCTTCTTTTAGTACCTCATATTAAATATTACTTCAGGTTTACACGACCTATCTTGGTGAATTGTGAAGTATTTAGACCTTATTGAGTGAATTCTAATGCAATACGATGAAGGTCGTCAGAGTTGGAACGTACTGTACTTTATAAGCGCGTGACACAAGTGTTGATAAGCTATTGATTTTAAACCGCTTTGAACCGAAACTAAAAAAACTTGAACCCAGACCAGTGAAAGATTGCTTTCGATACACAGACGTACGAAATTTGTTATTGGTGCGGTACACACAGACATCAAGAAAATTTAGACGGTTTTCGCGTTCAGATTCAAAGGTAAATTTAATACTGGGATGTTGAGCATTTGGGTAATGGAGGAACAATTGCATGTCAGATGCTTGAAACTCATGAGCGCAAACTGAACCACTTAGGTATTCAAAATCTCCTTAGGCCCTGTGATCCAAACGTTGTGGTCCATAATTTCAGTTGGGTGCCCCTCAGCAACCGTCTCAGATTTTTACTTGCCTTTGGTCTTGATTTTTGTCTACCTGTATATCGAATTAATTTTTACAAATATTTTCTCTCGTTTGAAAAATTAGTGTTCATTTTAGACAAGAAATTTCCTCACCACGACAAAATGCGTGAAGTTTCAGAACAAATTCAATGCTTTTCTTTTCGGTATTTTTATGGTTTTAAACCGTTCAAGGTTTTTTCTCCCATTTTTACGCGCAATGACATTTCAGAGTTTAAAGAGCTTGCTTCCAAACCAGATATTATTGTAACCAAACCTGATAAAGGGAAAGCTGTTGTACTCTTGAATAAAAATACGTACATTGAGAAAATGCAAAATATTCTGTCTGATTCAACTAAATTCACTCCAATCCAAGAATGTGTCAAGAAGTATTCTTTGCGGATTGAAGATAAGGTGAACAATTTCCTCCGCAAACTAAAAATCTTAAATTTACTCAATGATGGCCTCTACAAACAGCCCTTGTCCCCAAGATTCATAAACCTAACTTTGCGGTATCTTTCCCGTTTCGGCCTATATTCGCAGTTTAAAATTGCGCAACTTATCGATTAGCCAAAGATTTAGTCCCAATCCTTAATCCACTCTGTGTTAATGAATATACTGTATCCAACTCTTCTGAATTCGTTGAATGCATTACCGCTCACGATAATGCTAACTGTTGCTACATGGCCTCTTTCGATATGGAAAATTTGTTCACTAATATCCCCCTAGCTGAAACCATTGAAATTTGCCTTAAAGCTATATTATCTAGTCAATCTTCCTTAGTCATAGGTTTAAGTAGAAAATATTTTAAAACACTGCTGGATATCATCTTGTAACAACTCGTTTATCGTTTTTAACGGATCTCTCTACAAACATATAGAAGGTCTAGGAATGGGCTTACCCCTTGGTCCTACATTTGTTAATGTATTCATGTGTTTTTATGAAACTATTTGGCTAGAAAACTGTCCACCGAGTTTCCGTCCAATTTTTTCAAGCGTTAGGTTGACGACACTTTTGTTCTTTTTAAACAAGCATCTGACATGCAATTGTTCCTCCATTACCTAAATGCTCAACATCCTAATATTAAATTTACCTTTGAATCTGAACGCGAAAACCGTCTAAATTTTCTTGATGTCTGTGTGTACCGCACCAATAACAAATTTTGTACGTCTGTGTATCGAAAGCAAACTTTCTCTGGTCTGGGTTCAAGTTTGTTTAGTTTCTGTTCAAAGCGGTTAAATATCAATAGCTTATCAACACCTGTGTCACGCGCTTATACAGTATGTTCCAACTTTGACGATCTTCATCGAGAATTTATGTTTCTGATATCCTATTTCATTTCAAATGGGTTTCCATCTAATCTAATCTCCCGGTCAATCCGTAAATTCCTATCGAATGTTTATGACCCTTCTCCTGCTTCTAATCAATCTGCTCCTCAAGTTTATTGTGTTTATCCATACTTCGGTTATCAGTCAGAAAAATTAAAACTAGAACTCACTAATCTCATTTCTAAATATTTTCCTGAAGTTTCCTTACGCATCATATTGATTAATAAACGTACAATTAGTTCATTTTTTCGATTCAAAGATGTACTTCCTAAAAGCATGCGATCTTCCGTCGTCTATGATTTCCGTTGAGCGCATTGCGCATCTCAGTACGTTGGTTCAACCCAGCAAGCACTGTATATACGGATAGCTGAGCATGCTGGACGGAGTCATCGTACTGATCGGATATTAGGTTCTCCGTCTCATTCTAGCATAAGGGAGCACTGCCATGCCTCATGTGATCAAGTCATTAACAGTGATCAATTTAAAATACTGGATTCATGTTCAGCTAGTTCTGACCTCCGAATATTAGAGTCATTGTATATACATAAGTTAAAACCTCCGTTAAATGACATGCAGAGCTCATATCAACTAAACATTGTAAACCGCTAACTTTTGTCCGTGTTTCTGAATAGCGTCAGCGTAGTAGGTGTTAGAAACCTTGTCCACCGCCTTCCTATTTCATTGCTGTCCATTTTGCTATTCTCCTTTAACCTATAGAAAATAAAGGTTGATTAATGTTATATATAGGAGATAGAAATACGCAGAGTTCCGTAATGGGAAAATTTGCCGTAATTTATTAGGTCAAAATGTCCGACATTTGGAAGAAGGACAAACCGCTAAACTTAAATGAACCTAGAAACTATAAACTCTTCGGAGCAGGACTTCAAGTAGACAGGCGGGCGCTGGACTTTCGGTCTGCGCCAGTGCCGTCGTAGGAAGCAAACCGTGCTCTGTGGAGATAGTTGCGGTTAGTCGTGATGTAATTTTAATCATAGGTTTAGCACAGTTTATCGTTATAAGTTTTATAAGTTATAAGGTAAGTTATAGTTTTAAGTTATAAGGTAAGTTATAGTTTTAAGTTATAAGGTAAGTTATAGTTTTAAGTTATAAGGTAAGTTATAGTTTTAAGTTATAAGGTAAGTTATAGTTTTAAGTTATAAGGTAAGTTATCGTTTTAAGTTATTAAGTTATAGTTATTAAGAATGCATGGGGAAACGTCGTCCTAAGTACCCAGCTCACGGCATGGCAAGTATTTGGTTTTAAACTTATAGTTTACGAACCTCCAATAAGCTCGTGAGCATCAGGACGTGCCGGGAAGCGTAGTCAGGCGAGTGGACGGTGAGTGGTGCAGGTCAGCAGCAAGGAAGGCGCCTCAGCCTCTCATCTTCAGTCCGCTCGGTCCTCGGAAGAAGGGACGGATAGCGTAGCGAAGCTGACGTAAGACCACCGGCGTCCCTGGGCTGGTTGCAGGCAGGTTCCGCACGGTGTTCGAGACGAAGGCTGAGTAAGCTCAAGTTTATATTAGCAATAAAGTTGATGGAAGATGTTTGCTTAGTGGAGGTTGGAGGCGATCTGAATTTGCATCCAGAAAATTTACGAGGTAAGTACGGCTTGGCTCAAATGGTGTATTCATTAGGATGTATTCAGGATAGTAAACCAAAGTTCAAGAACCAAAGACAAGCCTAGAGCTGGGTTATAGAAATTTTTAAGTTATTGAATTTGCTTAAAGTATCTGCACTAATTTTAATTCAAAGGTTTGAAGGGCTATTTATGGTTTATTATCAATTACTTATATCCTTGAAATTAAGTTCAAGAACAAGAAAAGCTTAAAGTCAGCGAACGTGAAAACTGATACAGGAACTCCTGTAAATTTATTGTACATAACCTGTTAATATATGATGTTTTATTTGTGAACTGTGCTTAAGTTGTGTCTTTGTGTTTGCAGATCTCGTTGAGAATGAGCCTAGTGCTCGAAACGTTCGAACTAAATGTTTTTAAAATACTTCTTTGCTCTATCATTCCTTTTAAAGTTGCTACGCAAACGTGATGTACCAAATTCCATTCAATAGCATACAATAGAGTCTAAGTAAATAAGAGATAACCAAAAACACCGTATAAAACATTTACTCGAATTAAAAACTGGAAGCAAAATAATAATATTGAATGTTTCGAGCATTCGCTCATCTTCAGCAAAGACAAATTTACCTGAAAAACATGAAATGAATTAGAAAGTTCATGAATTGCAAAAACAAACAAACAACTAACCTTAAAAACTACCTGTTAGCTATTGACAATGGAAAAGAACTAAGTTGGTTATTTAAAACTGGCTTATTTTTTAAAATGAATAAAGTCTCTGAAATCTCTTAAAATTACTCTTTAAACTGTAACATTTACTTCGAATCTTATTAACCTTAATTTCTCTTTGTGTGATTCATAGCTAATGTCATATCTCAGTGCACTTATTTAAAAAATAAATAAGTTGAGATACATGATTAGCGCACAATTTATTTCAGTAAATAATGCCATTAAAATCAATTAAGCTAATACTATATTTATAAATTTTAATATCCGTTAATTTCACCTCCAGTATAGATGCTCTCACGTTGAGAGGATCTTCAAAACTTGGTGGTTTTTATCGTCGCCTTGGTAGTCTGCACCATGGCGTCTACCATGGTCTGCGCCAAGTCAGGCGTTTCCTATAGTCCACGGCGTAGTCCTTTCAATGAGTGGAAGGAATGAGTGTTCTTGCATGAGTGAGTAGTCCATCCAATGAATGGAAGGACTAACCTGCAAAATCAAGGAAGTTTAGTCTTTCTTCCGAGTACACTCCTCGGAAGAAAGCTGTCAGTATCAAAATTTTGATTCCTTGTAATTTCTTGATTATTTTGCCGCTTCATTGTCAGTTTTATTTTTCCTCATGTTCAGGTGCACCTGATTATTTTTGTCAGAAATTTTAAATGTCTGCAATTTAAAGTTCTCCTTCTGAGTTCAATAGAAATCTATTTCGACTTTTAAAAATCCTTTATTTGAAATACTTTAACCTGAGTAGTTAGTAAGATAAAATTTTAGTGAGGGAAAATTCACTACAATTTTAACCCTTAATAGGGACAACGTTTATATCAAAGCTCACTTAGATAGTGAGTCTTATTAAGGGTATATTCTAAAAAAAATCTGCCTTGAAGAAACGAGCGCAGTTTTACCAGGAATGAACACCGTCTGAATTGCAAATAGCCCCTACTCTGAAAATTCCTTCTCCAAGATTAGGTTGAAGTAGAAAAATATTTGTGCGTCAATTGAAAAGACATGGTAGCTCCAGCAATACTGAAATGATGATGTTACTACTAGAATGAGTGAGAAATTAAATAAATGGACAAAAGAATATATCAAATACTTATGCTTGAAAGTTCGAACTAACTATTCAGTTTGAAACTTTAATTTTTGTTATGCGTGACTCATGACCAACTTTATGATATCATTAATTCCACTCAATGTAAGATCGAAATTTTATCTCACTATTAAATGGTTAATTTCAAATATAATAATCGTCCAAGTTCTTTCATTAATTTGGCGGTTATTCAGATATGCATCATAGCCCGTGTTTGCTATAAGCTGTATTGTATACGTACCAACACTACGGCATAAAAATATATAATGAAAATGCTAGTACGTTTCCATAGGGGCGTTTTGAAAGAATAACTTTTTTGCAAATTTTTATGTAAATGAAAATTCTAATGCTCATGTAGCATTTCAAGTCAACGTTCATGCTTATTTTCATATGTACTGTGTGTCCAAAATTATTCTTGAACCAGAGCCTCTGCGTAAAAAATACATCAAGACGCATTCATGTGAATACTTTTTCATGAGTTAGATGATATTTTGCATTGAAACTGTATAGTTCAACCCGTTCGTATTAAAGCACTCAAAAGTATGCGACCTCGTCTTTGATACGTATGTAAAATGATCTGTGGCTACTAATATCAAAATCTGGGTTTGGCAGGTCTGAGTGATAGGCGAAGGCATTTACATGCCTGGCCGTTGTCTGTACAAATGTTACTAGCCAAAAATGTCTCTGGTGTCGTTTGTCTGCAGCTATGTCCGTTGTCAGCAAGAACATCTTTCCACGACTTGCAATGCGTCCATGAATATGGCAAAATATGGATTTTCGTTATAAATTTTGCTACCGATTAGCATGCAACACAGTCCTGGAGATTCTAGTTTGCGATTATAAAAAGGGAGTAAACGAATCGTGAAATTGCATGGTGTATTTGGCAATGCATGGAGACAAGAGCATCTCACTTCCGCTCACCTATAGAACTTGCATATAACCAGGCGTTCATGAGAACAGTTAATGACCGTTATTAATGAGAGCTACTGGCAGTTGAAAAACTAATTTCGTGGTGAACTCACTAAAGTGTTTTGCACTCAGTCGCTCGGCGTCACCAGGCCAAGCTAACCTATAAAACCAGACTAAATGCTCAGCACTCCTTTGCTCACGCGGCCAAACTAAATCTCTCCCAAGAATGGCCGGAGACCAATTTTCCAGGAGAGGCAGCGAGCGTCCTCGGAATTACGCAGCTGCTAATTTGGTTTTAACAGGCGGCAGGTGGCGGCAGCGCCTGCGTGAGTGTCTCATTATGCAAAACTCTCATCCGCTTTCCTTCACATTAGCGTCCAATTTATACCGCCCTCATAGAGTAAAGATCATGGCTGGAGAGGGGTACGAATAGGAGACAAGTTCCTCTCTGAGTAAGTTACATTTTCAAATGAATTTCAGAATATTCCACCTCAAATACCCCTTTAACAATAGCAGTAAATGCAAACTCTTCTACAATGCTATAAATCGAGAGTGGGAACGAACGATACAGAAATTTTCATGTCATATTTGTTAATGTTCCGCTCGCTGCTCTAGAGTGCTCTATTTGAAGTGAAAACGTGTTGAAAACACATTTTCTATTGAAAACGTTATGTAAGAACAGGTGTTCGTTCGTTTGAGATGCTCTGTTTTCAAGAAGTGGCATAAAATACCCATTGTGCTTGGAGAGTTCGTCCCTTGTCTAGTGCTGTACTAAGTTCGTCCAGTCTTCACAAAACGCTCCACACACCATCGGGCGGCAAGAGCGTAAAAGTGGTCGGCAATCCCTGGGATAATGAGCTCGACAGCAAAGAGGTTTTAAGCGCGAAAAATAGCTCCTTTTCTAATCACAACGAGCTCAGATTCTTGACACCAAAACGCCGTCGGCACAATGGTGCGGAGTAGAAATTTTTTGAAGCAGAGACGCTGAATCTTTATTTGCCAGTTTAAAAACAAGATTTTTTAATGACAGAAAACTTTCAGAATGTACAGTTTTTCATAACAATCCTGACAACTAGAATAATGCTTACATTAATGTAACTTCAAAAGGGTAGACGAAATGCACAATATATATTATAATTACTTAATGTAGCAATTGTGATACAAATCCAGTCGAACGATAATAATATTTTCATTATTATTATTAACATAAAAAAAATTATTTACATGTACTAAACAATAAATGAGTCAAGCACTGAACGCAAGCTTCTGATGCTTCAAATCAGCATCAATTTGGCGAGGACAAATTCATAGAGTGGATGAGAAATTATCGACCGAAGTTTATGGCAGTTTTTAGCGAAAACTGCAGAAAATGCCACTCAGCATGCCACTCAGCAGGAATGGAAGAATGCAGCATTCTTCCATTCCTCACTACTGTAAGTCATGTGTGTAATACACAACCATTTTTAAAACTTCGTGCTTTGTCCTTGGGAGTCTTGTGAAGCTATTAAAGTGTAAGCAACAAAATATCGTCCTTTAGACGAGCGCTTGGAAGCGATGTCAGGTTTTCATGCTCCAGCTTTTTCTAATGGCGAGCCAATCGATTGGGTTTATTCAAGGTCTTAATGAACATAAAAAAGTTATAGCGGCAACGTTCCTGAGAATGACTCCATTAACGCAGTCAAATCGTAACAAAAAATCAAGCTCGAAATATTCCAAAATGGAAGCGAAGATGTGTACGAAGTGTCTGCCCTGTGCAACTTTTTCGCTGCATCATCGATTATCCTGCACCCGTTTTGCCGCCTCGCATGCATATTCATGTGTGCCTGCCGTCACCGGGGGTGACGATGTAAAGACGCCTGACCGTCGTCAAAGACATATTTTTTGGCGCTTACGGCGGATAAATTATCGTTGCGCTGGAGAGATAACTAAGCATGAGCATTCATGGCGGATGGAAATAATAGCCAAATTATACCTAAAAACTTATATAAGCTCGTGAATAATTTTTATTCTGTACACTCTGTGATAAATATACACACCTACGCTTTTATACATTTAATGCTTAAATATCATATTCATTATGTACAATTTCGACTCAAATACATACAAGTACATGTGTATATATTTATGAGTGTGTACTAAAACACAAAAATGCAAGAATTTCTACAAAATTTTCAATAATATTTATTATTTTTTGTTGTCCAGCGTGCATCACCATGCTTAGTTAATAGATACCTCTTGGGGCAGCAATAATTTTGTTTTCCGTTAAGACCAGAAAAGTTTTTTTGGTGACGGTGAAGCATTTATACATAGTCGCGATTGTGACGACAGATATACAAAAATATCCATGCGAGGCGGCGAAATAGATGCACGGTAATCAAAAAAGTTAGACGGGGAAAAGAATCTGAAACTTAATTCCTCACGGTCTAACTTAAAGCTTCTAAACTTATTCTATATCGCATGCACACGACTGCATGGGTACTTGCAACCACATCGCTAGTTTGTGTTACTTCGCCAATTGCTGCTCAATTTATTTTTCACGCATTTAAAGTAAGGATTAACACCAAATTAATACTAAACATAAGTGACATCAAATTTCAAAATCGTTCGCTAGTGCTTAAACAAAACATCAAATAAAAGCGCTGTGATTTTCGTAATCGTACATTGCCGTTGAGCTATTAGCAGACCTCACTAAATATCAGGTATCATATTCAACTTCATCTTAACCTTCAGTTGACAGGGAATGACGCGGAGCTAGACAAATTGGTACTGTTGATTGTCGTTCAGTATTTTTGTGAACCTAGGTGAATGTAGTTTGTTTCTACGAAATTCGAGCATCAATTCGTGTGCATATCAGATACTGAAGTGAATTATGAATGTTTGGAATGTCAAGTGGAACCTTGGTGTAAAAAATTTCTTAAATGTAAAATTTGCAAACTTTTTCGATATGTGCCTCCATTCAAGTAAGGTTCCTTAAATTAATTTAAGCATATATCAAGGGCCTCTCACTCACAACTCAAAGTTTTATCAATACGACGATTTACTGCTATCATGTTTTCATGTTCTGACGAGATGAGTACCAGCATCAGTTCTTGAACGCTGATCCACTAAACTGAGCATGCATTGATAATCAAGTGGAGCTCGTCCACACTCGGCAAACCCCGCATACCTCGAGGATGTGTTTGTCGCAGTATCCACGAGAGCATCAGAGCCCTGCCCGCACTTGCTCTTATTGCGCCGACCTAATTGCAGTTGACCTAATTCTCTCTGACTTCCTTGCCAAGTTCCGAATACTCTCGCGACGTAGTCTCCAATTCTACTCTTATTTGCTTTATAGCATAATATGTTCTCATGAACTCCGTGGAAATGAAACAATACTGCTCGCCTTTTCCAAGAAGGAAGAAAACCTTGACAGCCCATGGTTGCGTCACAGTTATTTGCCATCTGCTCTTAGATATGCGGCCAAGAAAATCTGCGATACGTCTGGAATCACGTAAATAAAAATAAAAATAACACAAGATTTTTAGAATTCAGGCCAACGTTCGTGATCGTAGCTCAGCAACGATTTTTGTGGACTTCTGTTGGATTGCAACGCATAAAGTGTCTCGTTGAAAAAGCGTATAAATTCGGCTGTTACCTCATGTTGAGCTATGGTTAAAAGCAAGGGCTTAATAAAACTCGGTGTAGATGACCGAGCTACTGTTGCGAAAAAAGAAAGCTTCTAAGCTAGGCAAAATAACGAAAATTATCAGGAACTTTGAGGAAAATATTTGAGTAAATGAGATCGCAATATCGAACGTTTCTGCAGACAGTCCTTAACATTTCTGACGAGAAATTCTCTGGAATTTCATAGCGGAATAGAAGAGTGTCGACAATTATTGCTCCCCTGAACCTAGTTGTTGAAATTTGAACATTAGAAAATTTAAATGATTTGTGTCAAAAAGTCTTTTAGATTATTGTGTGTTAATACATTCAATATTCATCAATAAATTTTTGTCGACTCGGTAGAAAATGTACATATGACCTGTTGTAGAGAATTCAAAAGTCTTTTCGGAGTGGCCTTGTGGCTTCATTAAGAGAATTTACCGATACTAGGGTACTGCTCATCACCACGAGGGCTAAAGCATCTGTCAAAATAGTGACTGAGTTTATCATGCTCCACAGTGGCTAGTTTATTATTGCTCCTCAGTGGCTAGTTTATTATTGCTCCTCAGTGGCTAGTTTATTATATTCCTCAGTGGCTAGTTTATTATTGCTCCTCAGTGGCTAGTTTATTATTGCTCTTCAGTGGCTAGTTTATTATGTTCCTCAGTGGCTAGTTTATTATTGCTCCTCAATGGCTAGTTTATTTTTGCTCCTCAGTGGCTAGCTTATTATTGCTCCTCAGTGGCTAGTTTATTATATTCCTCAGTGGCTAGTTTATTATTGCTCCTCAGTGGCTAGTTTATTATTGCTCTTCAGTGGCTAGTTTATTATGTTCCTCAGTGGCTAGTTTATTATTGCTCCTCAATGGCTAGTTTATTATTGCTCCTCAGTGGCTAGTTTATCATGTTCCTCAGTGGCTAGTTTATTATTGCTCCTCAAGTTAAGAGAAGTTAAGCAACATGAATAAAACGTAAGCGTGCTATTCGATCACGGGGACATTTCGTCATGATTTACAGTACACGCTTATCCATTTACTACAATAAAAATTATCCATTTACATTTTCGACTATCGAGGCATTCCAAATGGTGATCACAATAGCTATTTCGTTCGAAGCAAATTCTGTGATACTTCCAAAAAGTTGATTGATTTATCAAAGACATTTTTCACAATCCTGATGCAGAATCGAAGCGATGCGGCTCAGAATCACCTAATGCTGACAAATGCAATCACATGCTGCGCTGTGTGGGAATTTGGAGCAAAGCAACGCCGGATTTGGTGGCCATCTCCAGATTGCAGTGAGGGGCGGCTCAGGAATGTCAATGAGGAGCTAATGACACTTGACGTTTGCTTATCTGAGCCTGCATTCCGGAGGCTTTTGTTGCTTTTCGCGCTATCATTGATGGCCCGATTAGCGGTGCTGGGGACGTGAATCATTTTGGCATTTTGGCTCAAATGCAGCAGGGAAGCGACTAAAATTTATGCGTCAACATTTGCAACAATTTTATTTGTTGGCGCTATGGAATACTGCCTATAATGTGATCAATGTGCAACTTGTAACACCAATGGGATGGCTAGTGATGCTCATGTCATGGTGAAAATAATTTTAGCTGATGATGGCGTATGCCGATTCAGTGGTATAATTCAATTTCAATCATGGCGAATAATAATAATAATAATCTGTTTGAGCTGAGAAAATCGATGTTCATCTGTTGTTTGCCTTTTCCATAATATTCCATGAGAAACAAGAACGGGTAACGTTTGTTATAACACAAAGTGTGGAAAAAACTGCCTCACTGAGGAACTGCATATCGTTAAAACGTCCTATTTATTAGTATTAAAATGAATGTATGCATAGGCTCGTGCTTAAAGATTGACGATTGTGAATCTGACTGTTATTTAATTTAATGTTATTTAAGTTTAGTAACTGATCATTTTATGTTAACTACCGCAACCCCACCATTAAAAAAGAGTTTCCAAAATTAGATCTATTGGTCATTCATGTTAACTGTTTTTTTAATAGACTTTATCATCTATTTCTACCCCGGTGCTAGAGCAACATGAGAATGAGCCACTTGGCTTCTGACTAAATGTTGACATATTCTATTCTGTTCAATGATGATTACAAGTGACTGGCGAAGTAACCCATATCGAACCGGGTGCTAAAACTTGTTCATTCTGTATTCGAAATTACCTAAGTCATTTGAATTTATTCACTTGATTATCCTAAACAATGAGTGAAAATTAATTCACCACTGACAATAATTTGATGAAAGATCAAAGCAATCAGCATTGTTGGTGGGATTGGGAATAATGAGATCCACTACTAATTACTCGCAGCGCATCTTCTGAGACCATATAACACATTGCTATTTCAGTGCAAGATCTTCCCGGGCGGTGTGACGAGTGTGGCTTGTTGCAGAGTAACACGCGTCCGTCTGCTCTGTGTCCGACCTACGTCGGCGAGCGTCACAATGCGTCTTGCGAGCGTCATAATGCGTCATGCGAGCGTCACAATACGTCATGCAAGCGGCCCAATGCGTCATGCGAGCGTCACAATGCGTCATGCAAGCGGCCCAATGCGTCATGCGAGCGTCACAATGCGTCATGCGAGCGTCACAATGCGTCATGCGAGCGTCAAAATGCGTCATGCAAGCGGCCCAATGCGTCATGCGAGCGTCACAATGCGTCATGCAAGCGGCCCAATGCGTCATGCGAGCGTCACAATGCGTCATGCGAACGTCACAATGCGTCATTAGAGCGTCACAATGCGTCATGCAAGCGGCCCAATGCGTCATGCGAGCGTCACAATGCGTCATGCGAGCGTCACAATGCGTCATGCGAGCGTCACAACACGTCATGCAAGCGGCCCAATGCGTCATGCGAGCGTCACAATGCGTCATGCGAGCGTCACAATGCGTCATGGGAGCGTCACAATGCGTCATGCGAGCGTCACAATGCGTCATGCGAGCGTCACTATGCGTCATGCGAGCGTCACAATGCGTCATGCGAGCGTCACTATGCTTCGTGAGTATTGATAAAATAGAGTGGGGGATATAGATAACGAATAAACGCAAGAATTTTGAATTATTTCAGTGTGTTTTTGAGGAACATTGATAATTGAATAACAATGAAAGATCTTGCATTCTCTTGACAGCATGCAGCACGTCGGGGACTTCATCCTGGTTATGAAGTCGAACATTGGTGCACCCAACTGACGCCGATGATCAATCTCGCCAACAACCATGACCAGTGTAAGTTCTCTTCAAAGTTCTCTTGCCGTATGCGTGTTTATAAGTGTCCAGAAATAAGAATCAGACACGTGAATAACTAGTTAAATGGTACAGTCGGTATCAGGGCATAAGCTACAAAAGAGAAAAATAATTTCAATATCAATATAAAAATTTCAGAGGCAATTGAGCTTGATCCAATACACCCTGTTATATGCACATGACGTAAATCTAGTTTGAATTTACATGGTTAGGTCATGACTCAATTTATAGGTACGGCAGGTCATGACTCAATTTATAGGTACGGCAGGTCATGACTCAATTTATAGGTACGGCAGGTCATGACTCAATTTATAGGTACGGCTCGAGTTATAGAATCAACAGCCTTATGAAGGAACAGTGAGGGACGTTCGAGACAAGCACACCAACTCATCCCCACAACCCTCCCTCATTAGCCAGGCTGTCCAGTCGCCGAAGCGACGAGGTCTGCACTCGTGGCACCGGCTCCTCAGTACAGGAGGCCGACAAGCGTCTCGAATTATTTAATGGTACTCCCTCTAAAAAAGTTCTCTTGCCGACTTAATCAAGATTTAAATCTAATGTGATGCAATTTTTTGTTGAATTGATCTGCTTTCTTATTATACGTATACTGAACATTTATGCCTACGGTAAGTCACCTGTATTTCTGTAAGCAGAATAGAAGGTACTCATAATACTGAATACCTCATTTATCGTGCTTCGTGGAATCAGATTTGTTATTTTACTAAATTTAATTCAGAGAAATGGAATGAAACCAAACATGAGTAAAATATCCAAGGTGACAATTTCTTTCTTAGCAAAACGGTTCCGGAAATGCAAATTTGCTGTGGTGCGTATGCTGCAGCGTAGTACAAGTCCACTTACACAACGCGTCGTGAGGTGCTTTCCGCATAAGTGCTTTGAGATGAGACTATAAGTTTCTTTTTGTTCACGGGCTGTGGACTGGAGCCATGTCTGGATCGAGGCTGCGGGCAAGCAGTTTAATCTGCTTCAGGCCAGTGCTTCGATGAAATCTTGACTCCAGAGCTGACTTTAATGATTATTTGACTCTGCTAATTTACTGTCGATAGCTCTGCTGGTCTATGCTATTTACTTTCATCTCTGGCCGTGTGTTCAGCGGGAAGGACGTTCAGGAAACTTATTCTTTGTTCTTCTCTTCTTACTTACTTAACTTATTTTAGATTTGTGAGTGTGTGAGCGAGTGTTTGAAGTTTTTTCTTCGAGTATATGCTCTAGCCTCAATTCCTTGACCGGATTTCACATAACCTAAGTAAACGAAGTACAGTACATTATATGGATCATATAAGAGTTGTATGCCCTGCTTCATTACCTTACTTCGGAAGACGGCTATTCACTCCTTACAGTATTAAAAATCTTTACTGGATCACTTTCTTAATATTTCAAATTCTTCCGAGGATAAGGTTTTTTCCTCTTTCATTACGTCTCGATGACCAAACATACGCTAGACAGTCCGTTAAAACTTCAGGTGCAGGTTGTTCACGAAATTTATTTTTAAAGTGAGTGCTAGATGACTTCCTAAAGTTTTAAAAAATTTATCATTGCAGTTGTAATTATCCTGTATTATTTTTTACAGCTCCTATACATATAATAGGCTCCTATAGAGTCGCCTAAAATTGTTCAGCCTCCTAAATCATCTTTTTATTCAATACATCATAACTAGTGATGCCAAAAATTATTACTTTATCAGCTGATTGATGTTTATTTCAAAATAAAAATTAGGAAAACCTTTCATTCGTTTCTGTAATGTGGAAAATTTATTTAACGTGCTTTTTACACAATGTTTGTAACATTTGTGAAAATTTGGAGCAGAATGCAGCATTGAAAAAAAAACACTTTAGGAAAGCGCAACTCACCCAGTTTTGACAGTTTTTTTCTAGCGGAAAAGAAGTGGGGGTTATTGGGTTTCTCATATTTACTTTAATTTTTTGCTAATTTATATATTAAATATATGACTGATCCACGCAACATATCGGAGCATAATTGGCGTTCGATAAAGAATAAAATGCATATTACTATGTATGAGGGGTATTCAAAAGCATACCATGTCATAAAAACAGTTCGTTGTTCAATCTCGCAAGGTTAATCACTAAATCAGCCAAACTATTTTGACTTTATATAAATAACTAATATTTCTTCTAAAACAAGCAGGGCAACCTGAAATTTCTCACTTTAGAAGTAAGAGCACACCAAGTCTTTTGTCATTTTGAAAGGGTTAAAAGAAGCGTCCGGTTTTCCTTTTGAAATTTAAAAAAAAATAAAAAATATAAACTTCAGGATTGAAATAAACGCTGAGGTATTCAAAACATGTTTATAACATTCAAATAGACATTTAGAGCCTTCAAGTTTTTGGAATTTACCCATGCACTGTGATTCACCATTATTCTCTAAATCAGTGGAGCAGCCAGCTGAAAATATCGGGGGGGAAGGGGGTTTTGGGCATGGCCCCCGTGGCCTCCCCTTGGCTGCGCTTCTGCTGTAAACCACCAACAGAATAGCGAAAGCTAATTCAAAGCAAGAATGAAACGCCACTGAATAGAGAGTTCTCAAGAAGTATCTGCACTTTCATTGCACAGCTTCTTGGGTGCCGAGTACGTTCCGGATTAGTTCCACAGGTACTTCTACCTATGATTTTGTGTGGAAGAGCATAGACTGTGATGAACCCCCAATGGCTTGCAAAAGTTGAAAACGGTTCATTATTTCCCCACGTACTACCTTCATCAAAACGAATTTCCAATACTAAGTACTTAGTAGTGGAGTACTTAGTACTTTCCATTAACTGATGAGTTACACGTTTTGCAATTCAGTGTCGAAAAAATTTCTACAGTAAGAGGATACAGAAATGTTTGCGTTTCATAGCGTACGAAGGGATATAATTTTCCCCAAGCATCAAATCAGCAATAAGAAATGTAAAATTGAAAAATTTTCAATGAAAAGTTGCTTTATGTTTTATTGAGTGGGCATTTTTAGTATTTTTCGGTGGGATTTTTAATGCTAACTCTGGCAGAATCTACGAGATTAACGAGTTTAAGACTCTAATGACAAAAGAAGTTTTCTCATGAGAGAAAGGAAGGAAGCACACGTAACACAGAATTAAGGGTATGTACAAAGTATGTCCTACAACTTGCAAATGGAAACAGCAAGATTGAAAGAAGTATACAAAACAAGAGAAAAGTTCAGGGAGGAAGCAAGAGGTGCTGATTAAAAATATAGCGATAAGTAAAAAAAGAGCTATAGCATATTGAAAGACCAATTCTATTTCAACAGCAGTAAAGCCTGCTTAACCTTCAACTTGACACTTTTCATCTTTCCTCTGAGAGTACCAATTTCCATTCATAAAATAGTTGTATCTCCGTGAAATAGACAAAATGTACACAGTACTAAGAAAATTGGCAAGTATGCATAGAAGTTTGAGGCGGTTTCCAGCGTAAAGATGTTTTCACAGAAGAAAGAGAAGGGACCATTTATGAAGGTCTATGAAAATGGGGGGAATCGATGCACAAAGTGTATTTCACTAAGGTTTTGATACCATGAGCATAAAAAAGTAGCTTATGAAGAAAACAGAAAAAGTGAAGTTGAGGCAGCTGAGAAGGTATAATTAAAAGAAGCAAAATATGCGCAACTGAATGAAGTCCTAACGACATATCTATAACTGAGGTGACCTGGTAGTGTCCTCTCTCTAGGCTGCCGTCTAATGCTTGTCTTATGTTGAGGGGAAAAATGTGCTAGTATTTACCTTCCGTATTTAACATCACATAAACTTTATACATAAATCCTTGCATTGAACAGCTTATGAATGATTCCCTGGCCTCTGTTTCTTATAGAGTCAATGCTAAGACAGTTGAAAATTTTTCCAAAACAATTAACGTAGGTTCTAAGGTAAAAATTGTATATTATTAGATGTTTGAGAAAAAATGATTAATTAATGTCAAAATAGTCTGAGGTAGAAACTGACTAGTCTTTTAAATAAGGAGTCATCAAAATAAGACTATTGGAACTGTGCACGATTAAAAAAAACTAGGACTCAAAACCTACAAAAATTACCAATCGTAGCATGAAGTGCGTACAATATTGTAAAAGCACGTGAATTTACGACAAAAGTCACCCATTCAAAAGTAAAATTTACTGATCAATGTGTTTTCCCGTAAAATAATTTATAAATGAACTTACAATTGCCAAAAAGCAGCCAATTGGCCACAGAGTAATGTGCGTGGCTTCAGGTAGAAAATGAGAGCCTAAAATAGAAAACCACGTCAAAATAGTCATGAAATTAACTTTCAAAACTTTCAAAAGAAATGACAATAATGATTACTCTTTTATGAAACTAAGTAAATTGTACGAAAAATACAATTTGTTTGTTATAGACAGGGTTGCAAAGTCGGAGGAATAAATATGAGTCCCTGACATTGTCTCCAACATTTCAGAACTTGGCGACTCCACTCCACCATGTATGCATTTAAAAAATTTTCAACTCAAACACCGAATCCACAGATTCACAATTTTGCGACTCCACCTGATCACAATTTTTAGGAACAATATTTTATTTTTTAATGGTTGCATGTACTGCAACCTGTACATAGGTTTTTATATTCTTTAGTTAGAACTGACCTTTAAATTGGCAACAGAATGTTAAAAATCAAGGTTTATTATATTTGTGGATGTTATGGCGTCTTATTTTAGTTCCACCGACGCCACAGCAAATGTTATGGACCCTATTAATTATTCTTCAGCTAGACTCATTGCTTTAGCATGATCTTTGTTTGCATGACTTTTTCTTACCACATTCATTTATTTTATTATCTAAGTCGGATGGGAATTTTCAATGTCCTTATTATATTAATCATGAATATAATGATAGGGATAAATGATAGGTTGCCGTCACTCTCTAATGAGAGATTACATTGAACAATTGTTATATGTATTGAAACGGTAACGTGAGCTAAATTCATACTTTTTCTTTTCAAAGTACCGGAATTACTACACTTAGAGAGATTAAGATATACTAGTAAAGAACTAACCTGACGCACATGACATTTGATAACAGTGAAGAGCCAATCTGGTATAAGTAGTTCACAAAATGCCACCTAGAGCACAGTTCACCTCACTTTCCTTATAAAAAATAGAAACTAATAAAATCTGATTAAATTTAGCTTCATTGAATAATTTATGATACTTTAAAAACTAGAAAATCCTTACGCAAACTGTAATGTAGTAAGTATAATTTACCCTAGAGGGTGCTGTAAGTCATACGCAGTTGTAATCGGCAGGCGTTCGAACACCATCTCGCTCTCTGTTTCGACGTAGCTTGTGCCATGGTACCAGGCCGAATATTGTCCTCGTGCGGGTACCACCTCAACGTGTGCCTGATCATGTTCGTGGACCTAGTCATCAGTGTGCGGAGGAAACTACGTAGAGTGAGCTGCTAACTGTAATCTTACGCCACAGTATTTTGGCATCAACCAATGTGTTCCTGTTTGATGGCTGGATTGTATCCTGTTTGAAGAAATGAAAATTGAAGTTCCTGTTTTTTCTGTGTAAATAAAGGTGTTCTTGTTCGTAAAAAGCGTTTGAAGTACCACCTGGATCAAGAACCCAAATCAATTCATTACACACACGATCAACTCATTTTTTGGAAATAAATTTAAATTTTTCTTAATCTCCTCAAAAGACTTTAATCGATAAAAAACAGTTCCATTATTTTTCTGTTATAGAAAACTATTATAAAAGCCCCCACCAGTTTTTAGGTGCAATCACATCGAAGCACGACAAAGGTTAACGAGTTTTAAGGCTGAATATTTAGCAGCAGAAAATTGTTTCCGGAAGGCAATAATTTACCTTCAAACACATCCCATCATTACCGCACGAAGCGTCAATTGCCTTAAGCAAGCCAATCATTTTCAAGCAATGAACACGCTCTCCTTATCTGGATCATAAAGAATAAATGTTTTTTACGTATGCACAACTGGAATGATCTGTAGTCCAAGGATACTTGAAGGCTGAAGTATTTTTAAATCTTTAATAGGGTGAGCTAATGAAGGAGTTTCATCGTTTGCATTAGAACCACGTTCAGAGCCACTACCAACATTCAGAGCAACTCTACCAACGTCAGTAGAGGAATACAAGACTTGAAAACAGCGGTAAATGTTGTTTGATACCCTTTATATACTGACGGTAACTCCAGTGCCAAGATGGTTGGTTCCAGTGCAGTGCTCTTTTAGGGTAACTAACAGCCTTTAGTAGTAATTTAACTAGTAGGGGAATATTTTATAGTAAATAAGATAGGCTAGAATACGCAGGAATATCTCATAGAACCGGTCGTGCACTAATCATTTCACCCCAATCAGCAATTAGAGATCACTGAAAGAATTTAAACCATTCATTCAAAAATACTAATTTTTCAACTTTATACCCAGCTAATAGTGAGCATGACCTTGGAACTTTACAGTCCCTTTTCATATTCACTCATAAACCTAACCTCAACAAAGACATAAGTGCCGTAAAGTTATCAATTGCCCCCACCCACTGACGTAATTCCGTGTGCGTGTGTGTGTCAGCATAGTATGTGTTTACTGGGTATACCTGGATTAGCGTGCACATGTGTGCTTGTGTGAATTATGAGCATGCAACTGTTTGTGTTTGAATGAATACAAATTAGGGTTCTTTCGTTTAAAGAATTTTATGGAATATTTTTATTTGTTTTTACTAGGATCTTAAGAAAAATTTTATTTTTCTTCAATTTCCGCACTGATGATGAAATTTTATTCATTCCAAAACGTATGCAATAAACGTAATGCTCGTTTTTACTCTGGCTCTTCTTTTTGTTCTATAAATAAGAAAATAATAAGGTAAATTAAGTGTTTTCATGAAAATATTTTTTAGACATCGTGATTAGCCTTTTCCGTGCAATTTGCTATTGGTTTTTCTAAATTCAAGCCGCATGTACTGTATAACTTATTTAATAATTTTTTATTTAACTTGACTAGATGGTTTAAGAAGTTCATTTGTTTACTGACATCTTAGAATGAAACTTAGTTTATGACTTTCACAATAAAGAACTTAATTCTTAATTTTGAACATTAATCTCGTTAAAGAATCTTTTTTATAGAAGCCTAATTTCTGTTGATTAAAAGAGTAGATTACGTGGAAAAGATCCATGCTGGGGTAATTTCACTGATAGTGTAGGGTATTGATAACTTTTAGCCCTGAAAATTTTTCCCTAAACTATTTGAGTTTTGCTAGACAAAGGGTTGATTCACAAGAGACTTCTGTGTAATTTCATGCCTTTTCACTTGTCCATATGTGCTGTATCAAAGGTCTTTTAACTGTTAGACATTAATACAAAATGTAGAATATAATAAAAAATGCAGAAAGTCTGACAATATGATTGATTTTTTAAGTTCGGGTATAAGTGTTCAAATGTTGATTGTTTAATTTTTCGGATATTTAATAATACAATTTCCAATTTCTGTTACAGAGACGAAAAAATAAGAGGCATGCTTCATCACGAATACAAAATGGTAGAAGAGGATCAACCAGTGAGCTTGAACAGCTTCATATGCAAACAAATATATTATAGGAGAGAAAAGTATTACAATTAGCACCCTGATAACAGAATGAAAAAATATGGTCGATTTAATTTTTTAAGTCGGTATCTTAGTTTACCAATCCATCTTAATCTGTTAGCATAAGAAATGGTCAAATCTAAACGTTCTGAGACCATTGTGATTTTTTTTAGTTTAACGGTTCTACAGTTTCCCTTCACGATGTGTTCTCCATCCTTACTAATCTTTGTTTCAAATCCGAATTATCATCTAGCATTTATTGCATTAACTTTTTCATATTTCCTATTTCTTTTGCATTTATAATCATATCTCTATCATGTTGATGTAGATTATCTCTAAAGGTCTCAATATACGAACTTGTGTCGTTAAACACTCTCTAGAATAGCATTATCTAACTTCATACTTTTTATCACTTCTTCCAATTGCTTTATTTCATACTTATGTTAAATCTTATCCTGATTTCTAATGAACCAACTCGAATGACATAAATTTTCTGATCAGATATTTTTATTTGATCTTCGAGATTTTGCGTGAGACAATTGCGTTTTTTTTATACAACTGTGGTATTCTTAGCAAATGAGGTTTCCATAGCATCACTTCTGAACTGATGATTTTCATTGATAAGATTTTCTCTTACCTTCATATAATTCCTGAGATGAAGCTTTAAATTTTCTAAAACTTAGTCAACATTCGAATACAAATTGAATTTGTATACAAACAATCGATCTGAAAAGAAAAACATAAACAATTAAATTGCCATACATTAAGGAACATACATTGAAAATCTGAACAAAAAATAACTGCATATAAAATATTTTTAGATTATTTAAAATAGGAAGCTGCTTTTCAATCACCCTGTAGATATCTAAAGCAAATATCTGGTGGACTTTTTACTTGAGAAATACCTGTAGAGTTATTCCTTGTACCAAATATTTTTAGCCCTAACATTTTTTATAGAGTATTCTCTAAACAAAACTTAACTTCCAGTGTTTCCTCGAGTACGAGAAGCTACATGGTTTCCACTTTCAAATATTTTCGAAATTTTAAAGTAAGTTTATTTCCGGAAAGAATGCTCTAAACAAAAATAACGATTTGAGTTAAAAACCTTGAAAAAAAATGTTATAGCGGAATTATAAAGGAATTATTGACGAGAATAATTATTAGCTAGTTTAAATTACTAGTCACCGTTAGTATTTCAATGGTAAATGGTGGTGAAAATTAAAACAGTTGAGTAGAACTAAACTGGACAGTGTTTCCATTTATAGATTTCTTCATAATAGGAATTAAGTATAAAAACACCCATGCCTCGATCGGACCTCTGTTCATTACTTGAAAAAACACAAAAACCACCAATCATTTTATCACTCTTAACATAAAAATACATTTGAAATATTGTACCACCCATTTCATTATTACTGGAGTGTTTTTTTGGCACTATAGAATTAAATAACGTAAACTAGGAACTAACGAGCCAAAAAATTTTTCTAGATAAAAAAGTTTTCGACTATTAAAAGCAGGTCTTTTGCATTGTTCATGGCACTTATCAAAAAGAATTTATCCAACAAATAAGAATTTAATCGCTAGCCACCTAGCTTTCATTTTGGGGTGCCACCTAGTTTTCGTAGCATCAGAGATATTTTATAAGAGTTGAACAAACTACCCCAAAGTAAATTAAGTTCCACTGATCACCTAATTTTTCATAGACACATCATTGGGCCTATTTCAAAACCTCATTGACTGGGACAACCGACTCAGAGATAATTTAATGAGCTTCTGATTTGGTATCTCTAGAGAAAATAGAAAGAATGTTGGTGCGGTGCGAAAGGACCTGGTGGTCAAACGCATGAGGCATATTTACGACAGCTTTCTTCCGAGCACTGCACCTATCCGCATCCTTTTTATTTGCGCACAAATAAGTAATAATAAAATATTCGAAGCTTCCGAATTAAAGCAATGCGCCGACCAAACTCCCGACTGTAAATCCTTGTTTAAACAAAATAAATACCTCTGAAAAATATACACAACTTTACATATTTTATGCACCACCAGTAAAATTTTTGAACACACATACGGCAAATAAGAAATGATCTGAAGAAAAATATTCGAAGCAGCCAAATTACATCCATAGGATCCTTGAAATATGGAGGGTTTGTTATGACCAGTAGTGTGACGTCATTGCGGTGTGTCACGTCTAGGAAAAGGCCTGGAGATATAGGAGGCTTTTGTATTCGTTGATGCCTCCCTTCCACAGCTCAATGTTTGATCTTAGACTTGGCAACACAACAATAACGTTACATTACTCGTCATAACAACAGAGTCAGTTTCGAAGGAATCGAATGGAAGTAAATGATTAGCTCTGTACACTTTTAAAAAGGACTTTTTGTGTGATATCGTGTGTGAGTGATCAAAAATACAATTGTCTAAACATTAAGATAGGTAGAACCTTTAAACATATGTATACTTATTGTATCAACTTATTTAAAATTTTTGTGTATGTTGGGAGGGAATCACAGTCGGAACGAAATTGCGCGTGAAAGATCGAGGCTGTTGCATATCAGATTTCAGTGACACAGTCCAATTTTCAGTGTTTTCCGCTGGTCTGGTAAACTCTGGTTATCTGTTATTTTTTACCTGAGTCATATACTCCAGTGATAAAATAAGGGCGATAACTAACATTTCCCGAGACAATGGGTGAGCACAATATTGCCTTTGTCTAAAGTATTCAGCTTCATCAATTAGCGTTTGTGCGAGTTATATGGGGCGAATGGCGTTAAGGCAAATTTTTTACTCATCTAGAATACTCCTGCATCCAATTTTATCTTCTCTAATTTCATTTCTTATTTCTTGCAACAAGTTTGCCCAGACTAGCACCAGCTTTGAGCTCCATCAATAGGAGTTGGCGTCAATTATAGAAGCACAGAAGCCATCACGAGTAGCACCAAAATGATTCGTCTACAGCAGCTGGGAGGCTGCAAAGCACATGTTCGTGAAAAGATTAATTAAGAACTGCATAAATGAAGGTAATTTGGCCAACAAAAATGGAGAACGTTTGTTCTATAGGATGTTCGTACTTGTTATGAATTTTAGCTAATGAGTCAGAAGGAAGAAAATCGGTCATTTCTCAGACAAGCTTTGTTTGCTAACTACGTTCCAAGGACTCCTTTTCTTCCAAGGCAACAGCCGTTACTTGGTGGCAGTCGGTGAAGAAAGTCCTGTGATATATTCCGTTCGATGAGCGAAAATAATTAAACTCATATCAAAAGTGCTTCTTTGTTTAGGGCTCCAGTCTCATAAAAGATATTAGTTCATTTGACTTGATCTGCGTAGGCGTTGGCCGCCAGCTTTCTGCCTACACAACAAGTGAGCGCTGTTGCATCGGCTTCTATGTATAGGGGTGCAGACTGAGCCCTCTCTGTGTTTAGCCAATCCTTAGAGCGCAAGGAAATGAACTGCATTTATTGAATTGTATTGACCAATAAAATAGTTGGAGTTAACACTCATGATTTTGAAAAAATCGTTTCAAAATGTTTGAATTTTCTAAAATACTGTGTCAATTTCAAAATTTATGAAATATGGCGAATGATTCTTTCATGCACGCTTAAAGTTACAGTTTTTGCCTTAACTGAGACGGTGATCGAAAGAGAAGTATATCATGCATTTATTTTTCGCAATAATTTTATCATGAAAGAATGCGAAAGAACTTCATACCCACATTTTTGTTTTCTCCACGCTTCTGAACGTTCACTCATTAGCGATACAATACGGTGATCAATATTAGCCATCCATCATCATTGTTGAAAAAACAGGAATTAAAATCCCTCTACGATTTTAGCGATGAATTTTTAAATTCACAAATTTACCAATCACTTGAAAAAATAAAATTTCAGAATGAAAATTTCTGTAACATTCTTATTCGTGGTATTACCGATAGCGAAATGATTTACACATTTAAACTAAATAAGAAGGTTTGTGATATCACTTCATTATCCTGTTGCAGGTTAGTCTATCATACTCGCACGTCGTAAGGGAACAGCGTGTTCGCGGATATTTTGTCCGTAGCACGCATAGCCACGCTGGCGCTTTCTTTAATTCAAATTCTATATTTGAAAGCTTGTATCGCATCTACAAACTGGAATTCTTGACGGGCTTGTACGGTTTCTGGTGTATTATTCAGCATAGCGCAGTTTTGTTTCCACGGTTTCACTGCTAAACGCTGCGACTGTTATTTCAATTGGAAAAATTTGCAATTTCGTATCCGTGCTTTATTCCGATGTCTTGCAGATATGAGACCCGAAAGTAACCGAGTGCAGAGCGGAAAATTCCATACGCCTAGTCCTGTTCCCAATATTTGAAAGCAGCATGCCACTTTATAATGGATTAACTTTATAATGGCTCAATGCCATCATATTTTCGAAAATGTGATGTTTCCTTGTGCATGCACAGCATACAGTAAGTTACTCTTTACAACCTGGTTTGACACACCGAGTGTCTACGCCTGTAAAATACGGACCCAGACATAACTTTTGCTGTTTCAGCGACCCATGCTGACCTATACTATTTAGTTTCAAAGTAGAATACACATTTTTTTACTACCTGATAGAATCGCAGTTTATATTTTAAATTGACAGAATTAGACTGAATTACATGTAGGCAAAGCCTTTCAATTCAGTGACTGGCCAGCTTTAATAGAATAAGTTCACTATTGGTTTAAGTACAATTTTCCCTAAAATTTTAGGAAGTAGAGAAGTCTAAGTTAAATCAAATTCAAGTCTTCCTTGGAATTACTACGGGTCAATGGGTATTTTAGAGTCTAAATTCCTAAGCAGTAAAATTAATTCAAATAAGTTGGTTCACCGACTGAAAGACATTGGTAGTGCCATTTTACTGTATTCAAAGTCATGTACTTCCATTTTTTATTTGCCATTACACCTTGAAAAAATATTTCTATCCCGTTGAATACACACCATATGGCCGGTGTTTCACCATCACAATCCCTAGGTAAATATTGTCCTATTTGTAAAAAATTATATAAGCTACCAAGCTGTTGTATATAAATTAGAAGCTCGCATGGAAAATAACATTTATTGGCTATCATTTCTCATCAAATGAAGTTTCTTCAACAATGACTGGAAACAGGTGGCTTGACATCTGAAATTCCTCAACATACTGAAAATCTTGACTTAGGTCCACATTGTACACCTACCGTTTTATCTTTGCTCATTTATCCGTTTCGTTTTTACTTTAGCTTACATTCATAAACATATTGTAAACCGGCTTAGAAATGTAAAATAAATTAAATGGGAAAACCTTGACATACCAGAAGCCTCTAATCGTATTTAAAACACGAACACAAGCTCAACATCAGCGATACTGGATTAAGAATTGCTACATTCAATGATTAACGCCGATACTTGAAACTACTGCAGTATTGCATCAGGGACTTGAAAGCGAAGAAGCACTTCACGATAAGCGTGACTTTTTTGGAAGTAATCAAGTGTAGAAGTCTCAGTTTCTATAGTAAAGAGTGTCACTCGTTTGAAATAATCGTTCAGCTAAGCAGCCTCTAATAATTCAAATGTTAAATTTCAGTGTCCTGATATACAACATCCGTCTTGTCTGTACTAAATAATGACTTGGACTCTGCGGAAAGATCCCAACCACGACGAGCTGATAGTTGTCAACGCAGCAACTTGAAAAATTAATGAGACTGTGAGTCACATTTATGGAGTGTTTCGTAATTAACTGTTGCTGTGAACGAAAATTTCAATTTAGGTCTCAATCATGAAAATATTTCTGCTCTATTCCAGAACAACACGTGTTGTGAAACGTATCTGAAGTATTCAAAGTTGTATGGTGAAACTAATACGATAACTTCTATAATATATAAATCGTATTCGTATCGATAACAATACTGAAGAAATGACCTGCCATTTTTCGTCTTTATTGTTTTGCTGATAGTATGTGCTCAGTCAATAAAAATTTCTTCTCGTTTTGCTCGAATTACTCTCAAGCTCAATACCTGCTGATATGCACGCTGAAAAAAGTGCACAAAAAAAAGATCAAGCTTTGGGCCTGGCAAGTCAATAACCCCGGGCAACATTCAAAAAATTTTGTACATTCACGTTTTGACGTTCAAGCGACGGACAAAATTGCTTGGAATCGCCATCAGGGAATCAAATGAAGGAGTTAGGCGGAAAATGACGAATTTTGGGACGAGGTAACAGCCATGGCACACGAGCAGAGGCTCGGAGTTAGCTGTGAGGGCTTCGTCAAATTGAAGTAAAATTTACATGAATGGGACGCAAAAAGACAAGTTTTTGGCTGCCACTATTGCTTTTTTGAAACTCCATTCGTTGACGGGGTTAAACTTGTTCAAACATTATGGACGAGTTCTTCAACTAAAATTTTAGCTTATACAGGGTGGGCCAAATGAAGTCATCCGATGTTGTTTGGCTCTAATTTTTTTAGAAATAAAAAACCACTATCTATTTTTTTAATATGTTTATTTGAACCTCTACAATTATATTGTTCAAGTCGAGATGATGATATCGGCCAAATGGGCGCCGCCACAATTAATTGCTATACGGTCTCGTTTTATGGAATTTTTCATCACTTCGGCGAGAACTTCGGGTGACAGATTCTCGCACTAGAGTCGGATGTTGTCCTTAAGTGCTTCCAGGGTCTCGGGCTTGTTCACATACACACGGGCTTCAAATACACGAGAGCTGGAATGGTCACACCGGGCGATCTTGGGGCCAGTCCAAATCGCCAAAACGAGAAATCAGGCGGCCCGGGAGCGCAAGAGTCAACAGCTGGCAGATGCTCCCACTCTATCACCCCCACCCACCACCCATGCAGCACAGACGCCAATGGCGCCAGATCTACAGAAATGTTAGGTTAGGGTAATTTAGGGTAGGTTAAGTTAACTTAAGTTAGGTTAAGTAGGTTGGTTAAGTTAGGTAAGGTTGGGTTAGGTTAGGCCAAGTTCAGTTAGTTTAAGGTTAAGTTGAAAAAGTTTAAAAATGCCTATTCTTGAGTGCCGAGATGGAGGGTCGAATGGCCAAACACCAGTGGTCGTTGTCAAAACTTATTATAATGATTTAATGCAGGTTAACTTTGGTATTCCGGTGTACTATCCACTTACTAAGTACTTGTAGTGTTTACAATGCAGTTATTAATAATAACTGTATAACGAACAGCTAGGTTAATAAACCTCAGTAATACTACATAGTTAAATAATTGGCGCGAATGGCAGTGTTTAGAAGCAACATGGAGGTGGAGGGAGAGGGGTGGGCGGCGTCTAAATCTGGCGCATCGCCCAGCTGTTGACACTAGCGCGGCCCGGGAACGCCGCCTTCAGAATATCGGTTGCGGTTCGCGCACTGTGTGCGCGAGCCACAACCGATATTTACATCAGTCCGATATTTACATCTGTCCGATATTTACATCTGTCAACTTCACAAATGTCAAAAAAGATTTAACATTGGCCGCAATCTGCACAAAAAAAGGCATATTATAATGTGGTGACTTCTTTTGGCCCACCTGATACATACATATATATTGCAATGGTCTCTTTCAGAAAATCGCTGAGGGATGTGATGATGAGTAATATACTTATTCTTGCGCAGGGTAAGAATACAGCTCATAATTCTGAGCTGCATCCACCTCAATGCATATACCATCTGAAGATCACAATAACTTGTATGCTTTTGTATGAGGCGCCACATCGAGGCAACTCTGTTAAGGACGGCGTCCCCCTTACGGACCTTTTCCTTTGTTATTGAACTTAGAGCAATGAAATTTGGTATATGTACTGATAGGAAATGCAATTTGGAATCGTTTGTCTTCTAAGAAAAAATGCGATTTTCTTGAAAGAAAACGAGATATTCATAGCAAACGAATTTTTTTGGGGGGCGAGTTTCTAAATGCATGTCCCCCTACAGTTTTCAAGCCACAGGGATGATTTTGGTATCATTGGATGCGGAATATCGGGGACATTACGGAAAGTAAACAGAAAATCTGTTAAGTCATTATAGGAAAAAAAAAACTTTCGTGGCGCTATTTTTTTTGACGGGCAAAATTTTCATTTGTGACGTCACAACTCTTTTTTGCAACAAATTTCGAATTGATTTTTTACTTTCTGTAATCTCCACGCTTTTCCGCATCCAATGATACCAAAATCATTACTGTAGCTTAAAAATTGTAGGTGGAGATGCATTTTGAAACCCCACATTCCTAACCTCCAAAAAAGGCAAAACAAGGAAACGTAAACGATTTTAATTTATTTTGTTTATTTATTTAATTTA
Source organism: Morinoia aosen (assembly GCA_030386875.1). NCBI lineage: Eukaryota > Metazoa > Arthropoda > Malacostraca > Amphipoda > Talitridae > Morinoia > Morinoia aosen. Next base: position 29,098,040 of record CM059573.1, read on the forward strand.
TTTATTTATTTTATTTACCAGGGGTCCAAATAGGGGGATGCCCTCCTGAACAGGTTTGCCTAACGCTAATGTTCGTAGATCAGTCGAGGAAGCTGATCTACCCATGCAGCAATCGAGAGCAGGATTTCTTCATAGTTCATCTTGTCTGCATTGTTGATAATTAAATAAACGATTTGTGGGCATTGCCAGGCAACAATATTCCTGTTAATATCTATCGTAATAATTTTCACTGCTTAAAAGCTGTCGCACGAAAGCAACAAAGTCTCAATCGTCAACAGAGTGTCGTTCTCTTTCTTATATAATCTCAGATTATGATAGTTCTCCGTTTTTCACTTCCTTAGAGATTACAGAACGACTTCGGTAGAGTTAAATTGATGACAGGGGAGGAAAAATTGGAACGAGTTTGTTAAATATTGCGTATCAACTGTGAAAAATGTTACAAACGGTTCATCTTCAGGCTTATGGAAAATTGATGTGAGGTTTTAATGAACTTCAAGAACCATGCTATCAGTTGTATATTTATGTACAGTGAGGGGCAGCTAATACTTCCACATTCTGAAAAGATGATTTAACAGTAATTTTTCACGAAATTAAACTTTGAAACTTGCATTAAAAGTCACAATATATATAGACATAAATCACTGAGCAAAAAAAATACATTTCTTAAACTAACACAACTGTTAAACAGTTAAAGAAATACATCTTGAAAAAGTATTTGTACACAAACTGAAGTAAATTTGAATCTTAATTGATGAAAACTTTAGTGGTCAAATATTTTAGAAGATTCTTGAAAACATAAATGGTATTCGAGGTGGAATTATCAGGGAATTTTAGGTTAAGGTGTACATCAGGAGCCTTTCTAAAGGCCCTGCAAGATGCCGAAGCTTATAGATTCAACAAAACGAGAAAAAGATCGTAATATTTTTTCGGCACAGAATACAGAAGAAGGCAGCTAAAATATTATTAAGAAACTAAATTTATTTTTAAGGGCTTTTCTTTCATAGTGAAGAAATATAAAGCGACTGACCACAAAAAATATTTCAAGATCTTGTTCGCCCCGAAAGATCACTCATGAGTTCGCTAAATATGATACGTAAAGTTAAAACATATCCTTTTGCCTCGAGAGACTGTCTTTCAAAAACTCTCTTCACTGCTGGAACACATGTTTATAAGAGAATAGTTATGAACTCCAGAGGCGCGAACTACAGTCAAAATGTCTTCGCATGGTCCCATTACTGAAAAAAATTCCGTTTGCCATCAAGATTGTAATTTACAAAAGCAAATTTGAAACGATAGTTTTTTTGGATGAATTTTGTGTTCTGATGAAGCCACAATAGAGATTTATGGCCATTTCGATGTCATTAGCATTAAGTGAAGAGATAGAACTGTGTCCACCGGAAAAAAACATCAGCCTAACTGAGCAACATGTTTGAAAGAGTGTAATGGTAAGAGGCTGACCGGCATATGTTGAAGGTCGTCAATTGTAAATAATTGCACAAGATAAGGATAAAGCTAAACCTTTTTAAATTTTAGAAGGTAATTTGCAAAAATCAGCTGAGAAGCTGGATCCTTGATCTGAATGGCTGTATCAATAGGAAAATGACCCTAAACCTACCGCAAATGTAATTCGTGTATTGTTTTAAAGCAGCAGTATCAGAGTGTTAACATGACCTAGTCAGTCACTTAATAAAATTTTGCGAAAAGCTTACGGGTGAAATACACAAGTCAGATCCACGTAGGACGGTCAATTAACCGAAGGAGTACACCACAAAAGAATGGGGTAAGATTTCGCTCAATGCATGTCAGAATTTGTTAAGGCCTTATAAAATTCGCCTAAAAGCTGCAGGGGCAAATGGGATGCTTCCTCTAAGATTTCTTTGGGGTAGATCTCTTCCTCTTTCAAGTTTTCAAATACCCATTTCAGTGCATGTTTTGTTGAATATTTCATAAATTCTAGATACAACACAATCTAGACTGTTTTTTTCATTGCATAGGAATGTTTGTTGGTGTTAATTCTGCATTTTGTGCAGCTTTCATTGTTTCGTGTCTTTAATGAGTACCGTAAAAAAGAATTTTTCTTTTAAAATACTTTTCTCGCGTCTCTGTAGCTACTGGCGTTTCATTGCCAAAATGTGATGTTAAATAAGTAACATTACTTTTGTTGTCACCTGGTAATTCTTGCTTGGAGTGCAATCGCACCCCAGTTCGCTCTATGTTTTCGATTAATTTTTTTCTTACTTGGAGTCATGGGAAGTGTTTGAATGAATTATAAATGGGATCCTAATCTTCAGTAAATTTTCCGGAGAATAAAATTACAGTTTAAAAATTAATAGTGACTTGAGCCATTTTAAAATTCATTTATTCATGATGTTTGATATTTGCACCTCAATTAACACACTTGAGCTGTCAGGAACCTGGATGCATAATCTAGTATTGTTCTAGGTGAATTTGTCTGTCTCCGTGGCACTCAAAGTGTATTCTACTGTTATTCTTTTTATATTTTTTACTTTTATTCCTTGATTTTACTCCTCCCCCACACACTAGAATGAAGTTAAGGGAACCAATTGATGTCCATACCAACGAATTTGGAGCTATGCAAGTAACTACCGTTGTGCTTCAGAGAGTACGATCCTGCCCTTTCATGCCACGATCAAATGTCTGCATTAGATTCTGACCTTGTTTCTACCCCATGAAATCGAGTACATCATTTCATTGTTAAGCATTGTGAAACAGAACCTTTCGTTTACACAGCCAACACCTGCAAAGATTTTGAAAATAATTCCCAGTAAAAAATATAACTTGATTTGGCAACGAAATTTGAGCATTTATCATTTAAAGAATGATTTAAATAATTAAAATATCCTGTCTTAACCCACACATATGATGTCCAGTCATCTTCGTTTAAAAATTTTCCCGCAATCACGGTTCACGAGAAAGATTTGTGTTTTATCTTTCTCCAGTGGAAGTGAGATATACGTACACGAAACTTCGTAAGATTCAGTATTCCAAAAAAGCTTAATTTCCTGTAACGTTTTTTTTTGTTATATTTTTGTTTTGAAGTGAAATTTCACAGTTCTTTAGTCAATTGTTCATGATGCTCTCACATATTTGTCTGCAATTCACTCCCAATGCCGTCTTAAAAGTTCGACAATCTAAGATATGAAGTAAAATCCAGCTACACTTCGTGCAAGTCTAGGTGAGGTAAAATCTCGCTTTCCTCACTGTCTTCTATAGATGCGATGACATCGACATTCAGTTGCTGAGGACTCAAAAGTGGGTAGAAATGAAGATGGACTTACGTCATTTAAGGCTTTACGAGCGCCTCGGGCTCTTTCGGTTGAAAGAGGCGCTCAGATCTGAAGACAACGTTATCATCTCGTTATGACGTGATTTTGAGAATATGATTGAATATTAAAACGTCCAAATGCTCCATCACTGCTCTATCTTTCTCTAAATGAACTTAGTAGAAATTTACATCAAATTTCACAATATTCGTCTTTCGGGATCGTTTTACGTTAGATCGATGACGACTACAAGTGTTAGACTCTCGATTTACCTTGGATCGTAAATATTAGGTACACATCAAACGAACTAATGTTGCATTCCTAAAGTGTTTCACAACAAAACATTTCATGTTGAGAGAAGGGAAACCAAAGCTGAGGGCGTAGTTTGCAGGAATTTGCCACATCATTCATCGAATTTCTCCATGGATATGAAAAATAATTATTTGTGAGCTTTTGAAGCCTTAGCAGAGAGGCAACAGTCAGTTCACATCATCAGTGTCCCTATGTGTGAGCAGCGGGTAGTTTAAAACAAGTGGGGTAATTTGCATCTCTAGCTCTTACAAGACAAGGCACTGCGAGCTGAGGAATTACATAAGCCATGTAGCGTAATTTCTAGAAACGATGCTTTATTCCAATCAAGCTTGATGCATATCATCTTGTATATTGGTTTTTCAAATGCCTTGTAACTAACACCTGGACGCCATGACGGTTTCCCCCGTAAAATCGCTATCCATTTCCGACACTTGGGTAAAGTGGAGTATTGTGCCTGAATTTTCTCTTATACCCAACGCGAAAAGTCGCCGCGCAGCGCCGGGACTCGAACACACGACACCTTCTCGGAAGGATGCGTTCTTAACCACTCAGCGACGGCGAGCTCTAGGTTAAGTCGTATGATTCCCAGGAGATTTTTAAGAGCGCTTAGTTGCCGAAGATAAATCTTAGCAGCGTTTAAAAGTTTCAAAGTTACTCGTTCCAATAAAGCTGAATGTACATGGGACCTTTGCACGTATCGTGTTCAGGTCGCAGCTCCAGGGCTCGGAGACGAGTTACGGAGGTGAGTGGCACCGCCACGCCTGGGGCAGCTCTGAATATCAGGTCACTGGATGATGAGTCTCACTGAAAGGAGACAAGGCTGCATTTTTCTCAACGCTAATAAAATCGAGGGGTCATGAGCTACCATTCTGTCTAAGGGCCTCTAAATTGGCACTTATATTGCTCTCCATTATGAGTTCAAATTCCAGGAAAATGAGGAGGCATCAAGGCGCTGTATTTCAAAGCACAGCCCGCATCCCCCGGCGGCTCGCGATGAGCCTGCGACTGGGCCTGAGAGACAGGCGAGCTGCCGAATTTTGAAAGCTAATTATTTTCCTATACATTGGGATTTGATACGGACGCTATGAACTCAAAACGCGCGCAGCCTGGGCGTATGTATGTATATGTAAAAAAACCCTCGGAAATTTTCATTCCTATATTTGTTATCAATTAATTTTGAAATAAATTCGACGATTATTTCTTTCGTGGAAATTCAGGAGGTGTATGTACATTTTTCTGAGTAGTTCGTAGAAATAAAAAAATTGTTTCGAATTAATTGAACATGATTCTAAATATGGAAATGTTGTAAATTATGAGCAATCCTTTGAAGATAAATACCACAATTGTACCCTTTTTGATCTTTCCCTGGTAGAAAATGAATCAGCTTAAAATACATTATCAATTTTGCTGTACTTTGATTTCATACATCCATTCTTTCGATTTAATCAACCCAAATAAACTTTATTAGATTCTCTTGAATGATCTGAGAACTTCCTACACGCCACACACTCGTATATCGCACGGCTAAATGTTCGTTCTTGTACTTTGCTCGTACATGCTCGTTCTTGTGATAGTGAACTACATCAACCTAACTTTGTGATCGTAATATGTTAGTGTTGTGTCGTCAATGCTTGAAGCCAAGATGTTCATGAAACAAAAGGATTTCTGTCACTGTAAGCGCATTCAATCGAGTAAATACTTTTTGCAATATGAAATAAACTACTTGTACAAACAAATGAAAAAGTTTAATAATTCGTTATTCTTTTTGATTACTAAAACTTACGCCGCAAACTTTGGCTCAGTAAAAATATGTCAGAAACTATCCAATGAAATACACAACTTACACAATTATGTTTGATTTGATGTAATATTTTGTTCAGTCTTCATTGGTACGAACATTGTGCTTCCTACAAACTGAAATAAAAAGCAACGAAGCGCCGCTGGTTCAGGTCGTCTCCGAGATTTGATTGCGACAGCAGCAGGTAGACTGAATGTTTTATAACGAGGTTAGAAGAGGACTTAATTATGGCCGCAAACTCCCCCTGCAGCCAGCACGAGATGAAAGTTGGCCTTTCTCTCTTAGGATGAGCAGTTACTCGTGGTCACAACTCAAGTAAAATGAATGTGTATACAGTAGGTCTACACACATGGGAATGGATCAAGACTTTATAAAGTTTTTGAAATTACTGGCTGTGAGGCAAGTAAAGCGAACACTATTGGCTAGAAAACTACAACTACTGTATTTAGTCAATGAAACTCGTGTCTCTTTTCTTTTCAAAATCCATCCAGGGAAGTGAGAAAATCATTTACAGTCAAACATTCTGGAACTAATTCCGCTAGATGAAACAGGTGATCGGTATTAGGGTGAACCACTGCAGTGACCGTAACTAGAATGGTATTTTCGGAAGGCAAAAACCTGGTTATCGCGCTGCTAAAAATATGATGTGTGGTCCAGTACGGTATGAGGCACCAAAATGTCATACAGAGCTGAAACTAAGGAGTGACTGATCTCAGCATACATACACACATCGAAACATCCTAATAATTTTATCAAGAATGATTCTGCCCAAACAGCTGCTCTAAGTCTCGCAGCTGAAAATATTCTCACCGGAATTTCGTTGGCTGATACTGGAAATTTCTACTTCACGGATGACAAACTACTTACTGTTTAGAGCCTTGCAGTGCAATGACAGCTAGAAATGTATGGAAATATTTCGATAGATCCATTTATGCCATATTTCCAAGTTATTTTTCTAAAACTAAGATAGTGAAAAATTGAGTGGGCGTATGGAGTCATGAAATAAAATATACTCTGAGTATAATTATTGTAAGCCCCGAGGCTGGGGTTACCGTCGTCATCAGGTAGGGAAGGAAACTCTGAAAGGTTTCTATCAGTTTACTGGTGTTCGGAGCTAGCTAGTCAGGTGCTCCCCGCGGGAAATGCTCAGTCAAAATGCGATTGCTCAGACACGACGAGCGCTTTCACGCGGCTCGGCCGATGAATGTATGAAGGGAGGCACATAATCCAATGCCACACACTCAGAAGTATCTCATTAGGAACTATGTACATGGTGCCGGCAAGTTGGTTCAGGTTTCTTCCTTGGGAACTTTTCCTACATCACTCTCGCCAACAGAAATTTTTTGTTTCAGTTTTCAATATGCTATCCATGTTCCTACCCCAAGCCCCGCCTCTCTCTAGCTCAATTAGTGTATGAACTTGCTTATAAATACTTTTTGTTAATCTCACTAGCGCTATATTCCTTTTAGTTTAGTATTTTCCTAAAATTTCTGATTCCCTTTGCTTATACGCCTTGCGTACATCAGTTTTCTACGCTCGACCAGTGACGTGGGAATTTCCAGTTTTAAACGTCGTAAAGAATCTTCTAACCCTTATCTTTTTCTGGCATTGAAGTACGTAAATTTTTCCCCAGGCGTATTTCCTCAATTCTAATGATTGCTAAATTTGTTATCGTTGTGTTTATATTTGCTAACTTTTATTAGCTGGCGGCAACAATGTGTTAGGTCTGGCAGTCGGGGTCGCGGAATTTTCTACTAACCCTGGGCTGCGCGACCCCCACTTCACCAGCCTAGCCAACGTAAAGTACGGGTCGTAGCGCTGGTACCCAATTTCCAATACACTCAAGGATCCGTCTTTTCCCACCAACCTATCTCGGGAGCATCCAAGGCTCGACTCAGCCAACGAACTCCAGAGACGTCCCAGGCTTCGGTACAGTCGCCGACCAACAGGTTTGCCAAATCACACCTGCGCACAAATTACGACCGAACTTCTCTTAACAACGTGCCCAATTCCTGTTAATTCTCCGACCCAATCTTGTGGCGCTATCCTCAAACCGGCCTTCATAAGAACAACCGAAATATGAAACTTAGGCCCCTTTCACACGAGTCACTTAGTGACCGTCACCGGTGACAGTCACTGGTTACCCGCCATTATTTCGAATGTAGCCTTTCATACGATGTCACTTCGGTTGCCCAGTTGCGCAACAGGATTTCGCAGTTACCCGTGAGGTAGCTGGTGACCCTTGCAAGTATTTGCCGTCACCGACTGTTGGGTATAATACTAGCAATAGCTTTCATACTGAGTCACTCGGTGACGCAACATTTATGTCACTGCGCGCGCTACCCGCAGTACTCAACGCGCTTTCCTCGTGTAAGCATGTGTGACATTGCTGTGTACATGGACAATATTAGTGTACACAAGGAGTTCCGAGACTCGAACTCAGGACTTATAAATTACCGAGCCGGCACGCTATCGACTGCGCTACCAATCACCCTAAAAGGTGACCGAAGCCCAACGACAGCAATGCTTGGCCCAGTGCAGGTACGTGCTGTCCCGACATATATTTTACTCCCTATTTTTATCGAGAGTTCACAGTCAGACAATATTAACACCGAAGAATTCATCCATGAAGTGGAGAAGTACCCTGCATTGTTGAATTCATCCTCTGATGAATATAGCAACAAGAATGAAAAGAGGAAGGCATGGAATGCCATTATTCTGCACTTCATTGCGGACTTCGAAGAGAAAACTGCCGCTGAAAAGAATGATTTAGGTAAGTAAAAGCCAGCATTTGTATATGTTATTTATTCATAAGTAGGAACTTTGGATCTGTTCCGTTTTATGGCATGCACAAAATTACTCTGAAGGCAAATGACTCAAAATCTATTACCTAATTTATTCGAAAAATGAATATTATAATCGTAATCAGTACTAAAACTGTTTTACTACTAACAGACATTTCGTAAAAAATTGTGCATAAGACGGAAAAAAACAAAACTTTATTACACCTTTTTAGATATAATCTTTCTGCCAAGGAACAGCACGTTTATCACTTATAAAGTAGTCGGCAAATTGATCTCTCAGATTGCTGGCAAGTCTTGAGGTTGGCCCTGTTGCACATTCCCTTTCAAATACTCCTTCAACTGAAAAACGTTCATCAGTTTGAGCACCATCTCTTGCTCGGACAAAGTTATGCAGAACACAGCACACTTTGACAATGTCTTCTGCCAATTCTAGGTTTACGTTAAGTGGGCGATGAAAAATTCGCCATTTATTTGCAAGTATCCCAAATGTGCATTCAATATATCTGCGAGCCCGTGAAAGCCTATAGTTAAATATGCGTTTTTTTTCACTTAAGAACTTTCCAGCATATGGTCGCATAATTTCTTGAGTAAGGCCAAAGGCTTCATCTGCCACAAACACGAAAGGCATAGGTGTCTCGAACCCAGTGGTGGATTTTTGTGCTGGAGGAATGTTGAGGGTTCCGTTTTTAAGTTTTTCGAAAAATACACTTTCTTTGAATACAGTTGCATCTGAGGACTTTCCATACGCACCCACGTCAATGAAGAGGAAATTATATGATGCATCACATACAGCAACGAGCAAAATAGAAAAATAATTTTTGTAATTGTAGAATAAGGAACCACTATTCTCTGGCTTAATTAATCTGATGTGTTTCCCATCTAAGGCCCCTACGCAATGAGGGAAATTTGTCTTTTCCCAAAAGTGAGTCGCCGTTTCCATCCAGAAATGTTTCGTCAGTTCAGGAAAAGAAATTGGCTATACTCTTTCCCAAATGGCCGTGCAGACTTGACGTATGATAGTAGAAATTGTAGATACGCCAAGTCTGTACTGGTAATGTAGATCACTCATAGTAGCTCCGGAGCCAAGGTATCTGTAACAACCAGAGATTTCATTTGTTATTATTCCCGTTATCAAATTAATTTTAAACTATTCTAGTATATTTTTGTAACAATCTTTTATTTTCCTTTGTTTCAGCTACCCATGCCCAGAAGAAGTGGAAGGGAATTCGTGCCAGTTACACCAGAGAGTTGTTGAAGAAAAAAAACGAAAAAAGTGGATCAGGCGCAAGTGGACGAAAGGGGTACGTGTATTTCGAAATCCTCAGTTTCCTTGAAACGGTTACGAAACCTACCACAAGCAGCATGGACGAAAACAAGGATGATGATGTTGATAATGACATGAACGTAGGGACTTCAAGGGAAAAAAAACCAGAAAATCCTTCAAAAAAATCTAAAATAAAAAAAGAAATGATGACCTTATTGAAGATCTAAAAGCCAAAGTACTTAAGGAAAATTAACAACAATTGGATGAAACAAACGAGGATAGGTTGTTCTTACTATCCCTCCTATCAGACCTCCAGAAAGTGCCTGCTGACAGGAAGCTGCAAGTAAAAGCAAGCATATTGAATATCATCTCCCAAGCACAAGTTATCCAACAACCACTCATTCAACATTCAACTTAGCCCGTTTACAATCCGACATATCAACCTCTGAATTCTCATAAATTTCAGCAGCCAGCATTTCAAGATCAAAGTCGCAATTATTGGCAAATGAAACCTACGACAGCAGCTGTTGGAAATGATCCTACGCAATGTCCTGCACCTACACCGTCTCCAACTTTTTCTGACAGTAGCAGCATAATCAATTTCGGATTTTCTGAGTAACAGTTTCACTTCCAAGAAATAACACAAATACTGTAAGATGTGATAAATAAAATATGTAGTAGTTATGTGCCAAAAATGGGAAATGAAACGATGCAGTTCGTGTAATTTACTACTGTATCAGTACTAGCAATTTACTATAGTAAAAGTTACACTAAAAAGTCAATTTTTATATCCTAACATTATTATCTATAGAGCTATAACGTTGGTGAGCTCAATATATGAACTTCACCTAAGTTTTATTAAAAAGTCATGTATTTCTTAAAGTATAAATATCTTACCTTAAAGTTACTGCAAGTTTTTCATCTGGCCTTATGCTTCTTCTCATGTTTGTGTCAGTACCTCTGATGTCATTCTCGATGAGGCTGAGTAACTCCTCAAACGAAACCTTGCTCATGCGAAAGTAATTGAAAAATTTATTCTCATCTGCACATAAATCATCGTAAAGTGTATGATGTACACCTTTGTCTATTCTTGATGTTAACATCTCATGAGTTTGCATTCTTCTTTTTCGAGAGCGTTTCTTTTTCTTGAGCAGTAAAGCCAATAGAAGTAACTCAGCACTTGAAGAAGGCATTCTTGCGACTGAGGGATTCCTAGGGTGGTTTTCAGCAGTGACGGGCAATGGTTGCCGAGACTTTCATACGAGGCAACTGGTGACCGTCACCGGTGACGGTCACTAAGTGACTCGTGTGAAAGGGGCCTTACGTTTTATTGACATTCAGCTGACAGGATATTGCACTTTAAAACATACCACTTACGATAAAACCGGTCGGCATGACTATGCTACATGAAACTAGACAATCCTGCTTTATTCATCGGTGACTATCTTACGGCGGAGTCATCTAGCACCGGACGTTAGCCTTTATTAACTTGTCCATGCTCAGACCCACCATATCACGCACAACGTAGACACGGGAGGAAAGTATACACGGATCAGTACAGAGCTAGTCACGCCGTCCTCTACAGGCTCCAAAATTCAAAGACGACAGCCTATCTTTTGCAGCCCTCCACATGCTCTCGCTATTGCGCGTAACAGGCCGATCGTAGATGTTACTCTCCAGGGTCCACAGGAAACTTTACCTAAGCACTTATAGCACAACCTTTATAACACAACTAATAATAAAAAGGCTTCAAAAATAGTAGAACACTACTATACCAATATTTTCATTTTCCTCATGGAATCGATTATGCAAGCGTCTCACGCCCTTAGGCAGACTCGACACTAGTAGGGTTATTGGTTACATTCTGATATTAGTCCCAAAATAATTTGAATGCGATCGGAATTTTCTTTAAAGTTCACTGAAAAACTGAAAGCCATAAGCAACTACAGCTTATTCCGATTTAAAAATTTGATTCGATCGTTGCAGCTTACTTAAGAGGCTCAGAAAAAAGTGAAAAAAACAGAGAACATAGTTTCACTACCAGTTACAACAAAGCATTCAAATTGAAACAATTCTCTAGACATTCCAATAGCAACCTACTTATAATGTCTTAAATGACATATATCATTAGCAGATATTGAGGTTTTTTAAAAATCGTGTCAAAATTTGGTACATGGATACTCCTTTAAAACGTTTCAGTAACTAAAAAAGTTGTTAAAAAAGAACCGAAACATTTGAAATAACCTCTTATCTCAATCTAATTGAACACAATAACAAATCTTGATATGAGAATGATACTAAAAAAAATTCAGAATTTGCAGCGGTAACCAGTTTTTATCGCAGCGCAATAACATCAACTGCGGGACAAATTTGTCGACGGTTTCAATAATTCTCGTGTAATGATAACTTAAACCAGCAAAAGAAAATAGCCTCTCGAGAGAATTAGAAGTAGGCTAAATCGTATTGTAGCAAAAGAAAGTCTTCAAAATTATTTAAAAGCAGGCACAAATCTATTCCTCGCGAGTTTCGGAACAGTGTATGAATATATATTATTGTTTAACAAATATCATTCCGTCATCCGTAATACTTAATACATAAAAAAATATTTTAAATCGTTCGAATACATTTACATTCATGTCTGGAATCCAAATTGTTTTTAAGTACATAAGGCGTGCGTGCCTTCCTGCGTGCATTGCAGGAAAACGCTGCATAAAACATTAAAATGAATTGGAAATGTTTCTACTGGACATCGAATATTTCCGCTATTTATTCGATATTCCCCTTTTTGCAATGATAATACTTTGAAAACACTAAACATAAACGAAGTACACGCGCCACGATTAAATTTTCGAGGGATTTTGTCTCACTCAGGGGTAAAAATCATGGGATTTGTTTCTGACCCCTCACTCCCAAGGAGGTAGACCACCAAGTCCACATTTTTCGTTGCATATTTACAGAAAATTTGATGGGAGTGTTAGGATTTTCATCGACAAACTATTCCAAGCTCAATTTGAGCACTGGTTTTGCCCTGGGTGGCCGAAATTAACGGAGTCTTCGATTTTGCTTGTTCCGCAGGCAATGATTGATTTCTTAAACTGTTGGTGTCCTTAGGAAGAGTCGCGTGTTTATGCAGGTAGGCATGAGCGAACAAGTTCTGCTCAGATGATGAGATCTGATAGATTTTTAGGAGAGTGTACCGTCTCTCTTGTATATCCGTTGGCATTAAATGAAAACGATGTAGTCTCTCTAACTTCGCCCTTAGCGGCAAAATCAGATTTCCCTCGCTCATTTGATATTAAGACTTGCCCTGTACGAAGGGCTGCTGAACTTTGTAAAATTAAGTTACATGAGTAACCTGATTGCATTTTGGATGCCGGGAGCGTGGGGAGGTTGTGGGGGAATTTTCCCCCAAATCCCCACAGGTTCATCACAGCCTCTCATTTTAGTTTACTCTCAAACGGTAGACCGGTGAAGCTGAATAGATAGTGAAGTCACACAGTGAAAGCGGTCCTGTGGTCATCATACAGGAAAATTTTATGGAGATTATAGGAGATATAATTAAAGTGCAGTACCAATTTGAGCACAGTGTTGTCCCTTCCTGAGTTTGACTAGTCGAGTGGTATTGAAGTAATTCTGGGTCTAGCCGTGGTCCCATCTTTTTCTAAGAGGTATTATTCTTCTATATGATTATCTGTTTTCTTTTTAACATAGTGAATGCAGGTGGGAATGGGCATGGCAAGGTTGAGGTCGCTGTATTCAATTGCATGGCTATGGCAAACCATGTGCCATGTTGCCAATTCGTCTTAAGACAAGATCACTGCTCTAAATTGGAAGTTAACCTGGTCCTGCTAGAGTGAATCTGGTTCCTATTCTTCTTAACTCTTCATGCTGCAAGTAAACATCCACCTTATCTAATTAACAATAAATAACTTAATCATCTATGACAAAATTACCATTGCAGTCTTAAAGTCGTTCCATACACTGGAAGATAGAATTCTTCAGTTGCGATACTGAACCTTCACGCTTGAAATTTAATTAAGTTACCTGTAAGCACACGAAAAAGTTATTTATACGTTTCACTAACCTAACATTTATCAGTATCTCGCATCGACGTTGCCTTAAACGGCCTCCGTGTTCTCTACTTTGCACCTAACTAAAGGATTTTTGTTTATTTCTGTTCACGGGACGGACTCGAACGTTGAACTCGGTAAATTCCTAGAATTGTGAAACATTTGTTCGTTGAATTAACATGACGAATGAAGATCATTTATTCTTTCTTGAAGCTGGACTAGAATTCTTACCAGAGTGAACTGGAATAGAATGAAATGAAAACAATATGATTCCTGCGTGAATTGAAATGGAATTCTTTCGTCGTTAATCTTGCGTTGAGAAAACTTTAGCCTTCATAGACGCGGTGAGGAGCTGCTTTTACCGGCGCTCTTGCTTGTCTTGTGCACAATGTGCAGCTGGGTGTTGTGGGACCTGTTGCTCTACGCAGCTCAGATGCTGATTCCTTAGCATACGTTGCGGCCTCGTACGCGCATCGTAGTCCACTTGCCTGCGTCACATGACATCACCGGCACCTGCCTGATCTCTGGTCCTCGTCGGTGGCTACCGGAAGAGCGCCGCCGCTTTTGCGTATTGAGGGGGACCAGGGCAGGGGCTGCGCTGGTAAAGTTAAATGTTTGGAAAATTACATTGAGGAGCAATTTGCCGCTGGCGTTCACCTAAGCAGTGGCCTGGGTTTGTTTGTACAGCGCTCGTGAACATGCCTGAGACTAAGATTTACCTCTAAATATTTCAACTTAATTTTAATCCGGAATAAGTTTATATGCGAAGGTCTGTTAGTCCCTTTTAAAAATATTAACTATCAGAATTTTTTAGGCTGGTAGTTCTAACTTAGAAAATTCTGAACTTTTTAGAACTGCCCTGCTAATAATAATTTCATTTTCTTCCTCAGCATTGAGAGGCGATGATAAAAATAAAATGAAATTCTACGACCTTGAACGTTTGTTCCACCTCACTTCGAATTAAGAAAGATTTGTAATGAAATAATATTTTAAGCAAAGTGTGTGGCGGAAGAAATTATCGCCAAGAATGGCTGTCCATAGCCTATCGACAACATCTCGCACGAAATATGTGTTTGCCTTTGATGCCTCATTCGTGATCGTCTTGGGTTATCTCAGTGCTCAAGATAAAACGTTATAGAAAAAGGCATTCAATTAACTTGCAATCATTAGGTATATTCAAAGTACAAATAAATCACGTGGAGAAAATGAATTTTCGAAGTATAAATTAAAATACGAGAAAGAAATATATTTTGTTTTTCTTAATAGCCAAACTAAATGTAGAGATAACGCAGTAGTAATTGGTTCAAATCGAATAACATGCGCAGTCAAAAGTAACGGAGTTATGTAAGACCTAGAGGTTCTCTCCAGAATTGCATTTAAATCAATATTTAAACGCAATTTTTAGATTTCTAAATTTTTTTTGTTATGCCAATATCAGTTAATTTTCATCCATATAAATATATTATTGTTCAAATGATAGAGTAGTATATCGATTCTGTAGTGTTCAGGCATCCTGTTTACAGGGTGAGGGTTTGATTGGATAGACCAAACCAGCTTGCAAACGAGCAATAAACTGTAATATTATGGCGGGAGGTTATTTTAATTGATAAATTTGCTCTGCTTTCGGTCTTTCTTGCTTCTTGCTTGATCTATTCGCCCTTACTCCCACTTTGTGAACTATTTCTGGGAATTTTGTAAATTTCTTGAAGCTTAATGTTGATAGTGGTAAAACATTCAAAAGGGGAATAAAAATAACCACCAAGACAAAATGATGTCAATAAATGAATAAATGTTACATCGACGTACCTCATACGTTCGTGACATGCGCGAGCAACCTTTTTTATTTACTTGTCATTTTCGTTATCTTCAAGAAAAATATTCTAAAAATTATAATCCGAGTGGATTAATTAGTCATGTCGTTTTCTATAATTACTCGAGTGACGTGTCAATATGATCGTTGAAGAAAAATATTCAGTCAAGATGCAAAAGCGTTGGACAAAATACGGGTAAATAAAAATGACAAAAACTTAAGTCGAACTTACCGGAAATTAAGCAAGGGGTTGTTTTTTCATGAGAAAGTATTATTAAATGTTTTCGTTTTTCAGAATATTTGCGTAAGATCATATTTTCTGCGCCATCTTAAGTTATGCCGTACAAGATTTCCCTCAGCGTTTTTAAATTTTTTAACAGATTGTTCTGAAATTTGCCCAGTTTATGTTTTAAAAAGCACATTTTGCTCATGCAACTTTTTTGATTTTGGCCTTAGTTTTTGAGAAAATGGGAAAAATTAATTTAATATAAAATTTTTTGACGTTTTAAAATAGAGGTCGATGACTTTCATGCTAAAAAAAAACAACGACAGTTTTATCGAAAAATTCACTGCAAATTAGTGAAAAACCTTTGCAGTGAATGGAACTGGTCCCATTTTGATATTGAGGCTAGGTTCTCACAATAAAAAAATCTTCAAAATTCTACGGACGAATTATTAGAAATATTTACCTATTCTCATATGTAAACTTTTTAATGTCCCATTTTTAATACCAATTGCATTCATCGGCGAAGACGCTTCGCCAGCAATAATGTCAACTGTCTCTATGGCTGCACCTGGCGGTCCTCCAAGACGTTTCTCAGTGTGTTACTACGTGACAGCAATCTTTTCCTTGTGTGCCGTCACTTTCGGCGATATTCATAACGGAACGGCATTTATTCCAGCTGTGTTTTCTTACCCTGTTGGGTTCGTTGGTACCTCAGGCACTCGCTTCGGGCATTGATATTCAAAGTCAAATCAAATCAACTCGGGGTTACGAATTATTAATCGAAAAGATTTCCAGTCTCTGTAACCAGAATAAAACCCCAGCAGTTCGGTGATTTAAGTATTTTATAAATACAAATTTGTAAACATTGATATCAGAAAGGTTATTAGAAATATTTTTACTTCAGTAAAACATTTCCAGATTTCTCCTCAGACTAGTTCGACAAGTCTAAAGCCAGATATAAAGTTTTAACTGATGTACCTAATTTCTAATTTAATGATTCAAAATTCTTGGATTCTTGCTTTGTGAACCATTTTTGGTAAAATAATAATTACAAAAATATCATTTATTGTACCCCTTTTTTAGGTTTCAGAATGTGCTGCAGAGCATTCAGTGCTAGTCTTGCATTGATGCATTGAGTAATTTCAACTCTTTTCACGAAAATGTCGAATTTACTAATGTTCAATTTAAGAGAAAACTAATTATTTCTCATGAGAAAACGATACAAATTTTCGTGACAGCAGAGAAAATAAAAAATACGCTACACCTGATTATAAGACCCTCAGGTTATACAAAGTGTTACAACTTACAAATCAAGCTACGTATGAACTAATAATTTTTTTTCATTTTCGCTTCACTTGATAGCATATGATTTGCTTAAAAATTATGAGTGCACTAACTAAATGTAGTGCTGGAAAATAGCTCTAATTAATGCTCTATTACACTTCCAACATGTTCTTATTTCATCGTCGAAAGAGTAAAGATACATGAGGTAAACATCGCGTATGCATTTATTTTTTCCTACATTTATGTGGTCACGGAGGCTTAGTTGACAAGGTCTCCGCAGTCATCCTGGCTTTCTGGGATTAGGAAGAATTTTGCCATAACTTCCCTCTGCACCCATTTGTTCGACATTGCTGCCGAGTCGAATTGGGGTAACAGTCATTGCATCCTGGTATTGCTTATAAGGCATGTGAAAAGCCCCTGCAGAAGATGATTTGCAACAGATATGTTTGGAGCAAAATATGATACATTTTTAGACACTAACTGCAGTTAGTAGTTTGTGTATGCTCAGACATAAACATGGGATGCTTATCAATCAGTTTTCATGTTTAACCTCTTGTATTTCCAAGTGTTCGATAGCCTCGAACATGATAGACTTTTAGCAAAAATATTGAACTTAGCAGTTGATATGCAATGGTGTCAACTGCTTTGCAATAAAACATTTTCAGTCTGCTATTGTTTTCTATTTTCATTGACGATTTCCCTCCACTGCCTTCTAACACACGAATCTCTATGTGTGCAGATGATCTTCAAAGTGCAATGACAAGTTCTTAATCGGAAATACCACAGACGCAAATTAAGACTGAAACCCGTATTGATTAGCCTGAAATCATGGCATGACCAAAATGGTTTCAAGCTAAATGCGAGCAAAACACAATTCATTATTTTTGGTTCAAAGACACCTGTGGGCCACTATCAGCCTCGCTGTGGATATTGCCAGTGGATTAAGATCAGCCTCTCTATGAGTACCTGTGGGCCAAAATCAGCATCGCTGTGGGAATAACTTGCGGGGAATGATTACTACTTCTGTTAGTATCACCTATGGGCAATGATCAGCTTCTCTGTGGGTAGAGAACATGCAGCATCTCCTCACCTACGGTGTCCTTTCATTCATTAAGTCGCTGTGACCTCCTATAAACACGACGGCATCCTAGAGGCTCACTCGACTCAATCCAAGCGGTACAAGGTCGATGAAAATAACCTAAAATGTCTTTCGTTCGTATTTGTGTATTGATTCGTGATGAAAAAATGAATAACAGTGGTTCTCAAGAGACCATCAACTTTAAAGAACGACTAACAAGTTTAAAAAACATTTTTACTTCAACTTTTCCACCTATAAGAGAGTTTATTTAAGTGAAAATAAGGATAAGCGGTAGGTAAATTTTCGAAGAAAAATTCCGAGTTTGAAGTTGCTAACACGTTTAGCCTAATTGATTTTTTTCAACAACAGTTCTTTGAAATGATTTGGCTTACATCTTCAAAAATATATCTCCGTGTCTAGACAGGATCTGCTTAGAACAACTGGAAAGAAAAATAGTAAACCTAAATTCATGATAGATTCCTAAGAAATTACGATACTTCGCAAAATGAACGTTTGGGAACCGTTAAACTCGCTCCATACGAACGCAAAAAATCACTCAGGAACGTATCAGGCAGGCTGTCAAGAGCCATCAAAAACAAGGAAACGATCCTGGGGTTGAACTTGAAAAAAGAAAAAAGGAAAAATGTTTATTTCCAATGAAGATGATACAAAAAGCTCATCATTGATTTTTAAAATATCTTGAAGTAAGGATCCTTAGTTGATATACACACATGACCCAGGTAGCAAAATTTATTGACCTAATATTGAGCCAATATACAGTCTCAATATTGACTGGATATTCAAAATGAACATTGGGGCAATACCTTATTTTGGAAAATCCAAGCGGTACAAGGTCGATGAAAATAACCTAAAATGTCTTTCGTTCGTATTTGTGTATTGATTCGTGATGAAAAAATGAATAACATTGGTTCTCAAGAGACCATCAACTTTAAAGAACGACTAACAAGTTTAAAAAACATTTTTACTTCAACTTTTCCACCTATAAGAGAGTTTATTTAAGTGAAAATAAGGATAAGCGGTAGGTAAATTTTCGAAGAAAAATTCCGAGTTTGAAGTTGCTAACACGTTTAGCCTAATTGATTTTTTTCAACAACAGTTCTTTGAAATGATTTGGCTTACATCTTCAAAAATATATCTCCGTGTCTAGACAGGATCTGCTTAGAACAACTGGAAAGAAAAATAGTAAACCTAAATTCATGATAGATTCCTAAGAAATTACGATACTTCGCAAAATGAACGTTTGGGAACCGTTAAACTCGCTCCATACGAACGCAAAAAATCACTCAGGAACGTATCAGGCAGGCTGTCAAGAGCCATCAAAAACAAGGAAACGATCCTGGGGTTGAACTAGAAAAAAGAAAAAAGGAAAAATGTTTATTTCCAATGAAGATGATACAAAAAGCTCATCATTGATTTTTAAAATATCTTGAAGTAAGGATCCTTAGTTGATATACACACATGACCCAGGTAGCAAAATTTATTGACCTAATATTGAGCCAATATACAGTCTCAATATTGACTGGATATTCAAAATGAACATTGGGGCAATACCTTATTTTGGAAAATTCGGTTGATATTAGAAGAATATATTGGCCCAATAACAATATCGTCATCAACCCAATATTAACTAATTATTGCGTCAATATTGACTTGATAATGAAGTGTTCCCTGCAATAACATTGGCAGCTATCCTTCATATCAGATTGTAAGTTATTTTTGGTGGTCTCAACAAGCAGTTCGCTTGTACCAGACCGCACAAGCTTCAAATAGTCAGCGGCCACCCCACGCAAGGGCGGGCTTCGAGGCGGCTTTCGGATTGGCCTAAGCTCTAACCACCAGCCGATGGGGACGCGTGCCCAGCGCGTTACCGCACTCACCTGGCCATAAGAAGGTGCAGAAGAAGCTCAGGAGTCTTCTCACAGCGGCTTCGATCTTCACAACACTTACCGAAGACGCTTCGCCAGCAATAATGTCAACTGCCTCTATGGCCGCTTCGCACTCAATAGCCACTTTACCCCCATCTGTGCTGCAACTCCACGTCACCTGGCGGTCCTCCAAGACGTCTCTCAGTGTGTTACTACGTGACAGCAATCTTTTCCTTGTGTGCCGTCACCTTCGGCGATATTCATAACGGAACGGCATTTATTCCAGCTGTGTTTTCTTACCCTGTCGGGTTCGTTGGTACCTCAGGCACTCTCTTCGGGCATTGATATTCAAAGTCAAATCAAATCAACTCGGGGTTACGAATTATTATCGAAAAGATTTCCAGTCTCTGTAACCAGAATAAAACCCCAGCAGTTCGGTGATTTAAGTATTTTATAAATACAAATTTGTAAACATTGATATCAGAAAGGTTATTAGAAATATTTTTACTGCAGTAAAACATTTTCAGATTTCCCCTCAGACTAGTTCGACAAGTCTAAAGCCAGATATAAAGTTTTAACTGATGTACCTAATTTCTAATTTAATGATTCAAAATTCTTGGATCCTTGCTTTGTGAACTATTTTTGGAAAAATAATAATTACAAAAATATCATTTATTGTACCTCTTTTTTAGGGTTCACAATGTGTTGCAGAGCATTCAGTGCTAGTCTTACATTGATGCATTGATTAATTTCAACTCTTTTCACGAAAATGTCGAATTTACTTATGTTCAATTTAAGAGAAAACTTATTATTTCTCATGAGAAAACGATACAAATTTTCGTGACAGCAGAGAAAATAAAAAATACGCTACACCTGATTATAAGACCCTCAGGTTATACAAAGTGTTACAACTTACAAATCAAGCTACGTATGAACTAATGATTTTTTTTCATTTTCGCTTCACTTGATAGCATATGATTTGCTTAAAAATTAGGAGTGCACTAACTAAATGTAGTGCTGTAAAATAGCTCTAATAAATGCTCTATTACACTTCCAAAATGTTCTTATTTCATCGTCGAAAGAGTAAAGATACATGAGGTAAACATCGCGTATGCATTTATTTTTTCCTACATTTATGTGGTCACGGAGGCTTAGTTGACAAGGTCTCCGCAGTCATCCTGGCTTTCTGGGATTAGGAAGAATTTTGCCATAACTTCCCTCTGCACCCATTTGTTCGACATTGCTGCCGAGTCGAATTGGGGTAACAGTCATTGCATCCTGGTATTGCTTATAAGGCATGTGAAAAGCCCCTGCAGAAGATGATTTGCAACAGACATGATTGGAGCAAAATATGATACATTTTTAGACACTATCTGCAGTTTGTAGTTTGTGTATGCTCAGACATAAACATGGGATGCTTATCAATCAGTTTTCATGTTTAACCTCTTGTATTTCCAAGTGTTCGATAGCCTCGAACATGATAGACTTTTAGCAAAAATATTGAACTTAGCAGTTGATATGCAATGGTGTCAACTGCTTTGCAATAAAACATTTTCAGTCTGCTATTGTTTTCTATTTTCATTGACGATTTCCCTCCACTGCCTTCTAACACACGAATCTCTATGTGTGCAGATGATGTTCAAATTGCAATGACAAGTTCTTAATCGGAAATACCACAGACGCAAATTAAGACTGAAACCCGTATTGATTAGCCTGAAATCATGGCATGACCAAAATGGTTTCAAGCTAAATGCGAGCAAAACACAATTCATTATTTTTGGGTCAAAGACACCTGTGGGCCAATATCAGCCTCTCTGTGGATATTGCCAGTGGATCAAGATCAGCCTCTCTATGAGTACCTGTGGGCCGAAATCAGCATCGCTGTGGGAATAACTTGCGGGGAATGATTACTACTTCTGTTAGTATCACCTATGGGCAATGATCAGCCTCTCTGTGGGTAGCGAACATGCAGCATCTCCTCACCTACGGTGTCCTTTCATACATTAAGTCGCTGTGACCACCTATAAACACGACGGCATCCTAGAGGCTCACTCGACTCAATCCAAGCGGTGCAAGGTCGATGAAAATAACCTAAAATGTCTTTCGTTCGTATTTGTGTGTTGATTCGTGATGAAAAAATGAATAACAGTGGTTCTCAAGTGACCATCAACTTTAAAGAACGACTAACAAGTTTGAAAAAAATTTTTACTTCAACTTTTCCAACTATAAGTGAGTTTATTTAAGTGAAAATAAGGATAAGCGGTAGGTAAATTTTCGAAGAAAAATTCCGAGTTTGAAGTTGGAAACACGTTTAGCTTAATTGATTTTTTTCAACAAAAGTTATTTGAAATGATTTGGCTTACATCTTCAAAAATATATCTCCATGTCTAGACAGGATTGCTTAGAACAACTGGAAAGAACAATAGTAAACCTAAATTCATGATAGATTCCTAAGAAATTACGATACTTCGCAAAATGAACGTTTAGGAACCGTTAATCTCGCTCCATACGAACGCAAAAAAATCACTCAGGAACGTATCAGGCAGGCTGTCAAGAGCCATCAAAAACAAGGAAACGATCCTGGGTTGAACTAGAAAAAGAAAGAAAAGAAAAAAAGGAAAAAATGTTCATTTCCAATGAAGATGATACAAAAAGCTCATTATTGATTTTTAAAATATCTTAAAGTAAGGATCCTTAGTTGATATACACACATGAGTATCGTCATATACTCAAATCATTAGTGGAAACAAATGATTGAGGACAATGTATTCCAATTCTTGCTTTATCTAGATTTGTTAATATATGAACTACAATTAGAAAAGAAGACACAATTTCAGTGACGATGCATTGTTGAAAACACTCTTTTTAGTGCATCCTTACATTGAAATACGAGCTCAGGGACTTGAGGTATGTGGCATTATTTTGAGAGAAACATAGGTGGCTTAAAATAATTCTGCGTCTAACATACGAGGTTGACATCCAGAACTATATTTTCACTCATACACATCAACTACATACTCGTAGTAAAGCAGTCATGGGGCTCGGAGAAACTGTTTTGTAACACACCACGAATTTATGATATTTCCATGCTAATATTTGTGACGTAAAAGAGTTTAACTGAGTCAGAAATATGAAAAGGATTTGCCTACAACGGCAACCAAGACATATACAAGACAATTGGAATAATATGTGAAATTAACCACCTAGATAAGGCTGTCATAATATGCTCACTAGCGTAAGAAACGATAAATAAATTGTACCACACAAGGCTAGCAAGAACATTTTAGGAGGTGAATAAGAGAATGAAACATAAATGCCCTATAAGGTTAACACATTAGATAAAATTACATTATTTTTTGAAATATCTTGATGCAAATGTCTTTAATTGATACACATACATAGGGGCCATGACGATTGAGTTCAATGCTTGTATATAAAGACCGAGAGAAAAAAATCATGAAAAATTATCCTATAGGTAGTTAATTGAAGTTGAATAGTGATAGTTAATTCGTGGAAGCAATAAAGATAAAGGTAGTGAACTTTGTGGGGTGAAAACACTTATGGCAGTTTTCACGTGCACTGAAATTTAAACTTTGGTTTTCTTCATATCAGGGAATCACATTTTTAGTGTTTGTTTCGGCAGACATTCAAAGTTTCTTTCTGAGCCAGCATGAAAAAATAAAAATGAGTTAACAGCCTAAAAGAGCATGTTTTAACTCGCACAATGGATTTATGAGATTTCTCATTTAATGCTTGACAATAATATGGGGAGAAAATATAATGAATACAATATTTAAAGGACAAATACAAGTCGCTTGATTAGAAATTTTACAGAAAATGTTGTGTGTAAATGTATGAATGTAAATACATTTATACATGCATACACATGTACATATGTACATGTATACTGGGATACAAGCGTGAAATTACAAGACTTTTATAAATTGAATATTTTAACATAAGGGTCATTAGTTATCTTATTGAACATGTGGTTGAATCACTCAACAAATTTATTTTTTTCATGTAGATGCTTTACAATAAAAAAGAGAAATGACGTGTTAGGTAGCGTTACAAGATGAGAGTGAATAGAAATAGAGCGGTATTTATGGTTTAAATGCAAGTTGCTAGTTAAGGTCGGTACACATATAAATATGTCCAGATACATATATGACATTTATATATATATAAATATGCACACACATATCCAGATACATACACATAACACGGATACATACACATCTACGTACATATGCATGTACGAAAACATTAGCATACAAGCAATCATAATACATACGCATCCCATGAAAATGTAGTATAATATTTTAAAATATAGGATAGTGAGCAAAGGAGATTCGTCACTTCTTTTTCAATATGTTCTGCAGCTTACAATTATTGTTGAGACGCAAAATGATGAGCTACTTCGATTTTAAATTCTCTCAATGTTTGAGGGATTTTGATACTGCGGGGAAGTTTATTCCACAGAACGACGTGTGATATTGGCTGAGCTTTCTACACAATGTCAGATGAACGATAGTCGACTAAGACACTACTGTTTATGTTCGGCTTAAGGTTGGTGACGGTGGGGGGATGTATTTACCCTGTCTCAGCATTGCTCTGAGAAAGATATAAAGACGAGAACACGTATTGGGCTTTGTGCACATGGAATATTTCTTGAATAGGACTCCAGCCGAGTTTATTATGGAGTGGGGTTACGTGATTTCTTCTTTTGAATTTACCATTGCATGCCACCTTGGCTGCGAAATTCATGCATTTTTGTAGCTCGCATTGAAGGTATTGAGGTCAATCTCCCAATACTGGGCTGCAATAGTCAATGCGCGATAACGCTTAAGATTAAAAGACCAATAATCTAGATTTTTCGTCGAGCATATACTTCTTATACGATGAAAAACATAAAAGTTCCGTAAATTTTGATGTAAGTTTTCTCAACGTGAGATTCGAAGGATGTATTTCTATTAAACCAGGTACCTAGATTTTTAACTTTTTCTGATGTCTTAATTTCATCATTTCGTACTATAAGAGTAAGGGGAACGATCCCATGCTCTAGGTGGTACTCTTTCACTGAACGCAATTGGATAAAAGTATTAGCGAATGTAATTTAAGCAGAATTATTTTTCAATGAAAGAGAATGTTACAATTTCATCATTTAGTAATCTTCCAAATTTGCGGTTCAACAAGACAACAGTAACTTAGGTCGAACGCTATTCCATTTAAAATAGATATAATGAGTCAGAGCACCCAGACTCATACAAGAAAGAAGAGAATAGAAGACGTTATCTGGAATGTTATTCCTTTATCAATGTTAATTTTACTATTCTTGTAATGTTTGTGAACTACAAGGATGGTGTTGGATCTATAATGTTGAAACGATTGTTAGGGAGCTGTCTAGGTGGTGCTTGAGTAACTCCTTTTTTTGGAAATCGATACGAAATTGAATATTTTTCAAATTGCTGCATCTAATCAACCGACAATTATAATGTATTACTCTCACAAATAACGAATTTTGTCCTTAAAACCGCGTATTTCGCACCTTAGCACGCAGCAAAATTTGCTCGGCTTCATTTACCGTATAATGAAGCACTTATTACCAAGCAAAGAAATAACAGAAATATTTATGATAATGAAAATGTCCTGGTGCAAACTGCACAAAGGTTATGCATGGTCAACAGCACAAAGGTTATGCATGGTGCCGCCATAGCCATGTGGCTAGAGGGTTCTGCCGCCGTGCGGGAGACCCGGGATCGAATCTCGGCGCTGGCGGTGGCGATTTTCTCTGTTGGGTATAGGAGAAAAATTCCAAGCACAATACCCCACTCCACCCAGGTGTCTGAAATGGGTACCGGTCTCGACCGGGGGAAAGCGTCATGGCGTCCTGGCGTTAGTTATAAGGCATTTGAAAATCCAATGTACAAGGTGATATGTATCAGTCTTGATTGAAAATAAAGCATCCGTAGATTCCTTCGTTATTCATTATTCATTCTAGCTTTAAAAATGCTGATTCAAAACAGACAAACAATACTATGAGAAAGCGCGAACTGTTCGAAGCACAATGCGTGTCAAATTATGTTACCTTGAAAATATTTCCCTCTTCCGTAAAAAATAAGCCATGAATTTATATAAAATTTTCAGACAATATATGTTAGGATTTATGCCTTACAGATACTGTGAAAAATTCGCTCAGGGATTCGATTGTAATGCAAACAAATTTCCGCCGTATTTGTTTAAATCACGGCGTTCCAAGTGGGCAAAATTAAGTACGAGATGTTCTAATTTGTGTTTAATGTGGGTCGTAAACGAAGCTTGACCCATTTTGAAGGGGGTATAATTATCTCTGACTTATTATAGAGGGTAAAACCACACTAGAAATAGGTCAATGATAGGTAAATTTCACTAATATGTGAAAAACTTTTTCGGTGATCCTACGAGGGCACGTCAAAGGGTTGATGCAGGTCAATATTATAAGTTTTTTTATGCTGTTTTTGCTACGAATCAAACATGAAGCTGTGATGAGTCTGGATTAAGTAATGGAATAATTTTTAACCGTGATGAGTTTTCATGATGAGTCTGGATTAATTAATGGACTAATTTTTAATCATGTTTTTGACAAATGAGATAAAAAATAGGCAATATCATCTCGTGAACGTTATTAATATCATTTAAACCGTTGTTTAAGCTTCCATTGACAAAAATTCCAATGTAAAATCGACTGCGACGGGCAGAGAACAACTTCAGCGTTGACGTTCTGGAAGTTCCGCTCTCGGATGAATGGCGAGTGTCCCTTGATGGCCCTGATGGCTGGAGCAGAGAATGGATGGTAAATAGACTTAATCGCCATCATCGTTTGAGGCGCCAACGAGGTGATGGAGGGATGAGCATTTGGGCTGGGATTATCGGGGCAGCGTGAGTTGGTTCATGGAAGGTGACAGAAACATTAAAATGACTTCAACTATACTTACATAATTTTAAACCGTGGTTTATAAGACAAAGGGAACATTTATGAGAAGCATCATTTACATGCAAAATGTTGCTTCCATCGCATGTAGTTCATAAAACTGCGGAGCATATCCAAAATCCCGGGGATCTGTGGGCATCGAAAGATAAAGAGGCTTGCAAATTTCCTAGATTAAAACCCAATAAAAAACCTGCGGAGCTTTGTGAAACAATACTTTTCTGCGAATGAACATCAATTCAAGAGCAAGAATTCAAGAAATTCAATTCAAGATGTCCTTCTTAACATATCTCAGACAATTACTGAAGATGAATCCCTGAAATTAGCCAATTCCGACTCCTTCAAATTACTTCTCTGGAAGGATTGTATATTTCTCATTAATACTTTACCGAAACTAATTTAATGTAGAATTGTAAAAGATTTATTTAGTTTACGAATTTATTGGATGTTTTTGTTCGATTTAAATTGGAAGAAACGATAATTAGAGTTTTTCTCCAAGATTTGATGAGTTTCAATCGCTCCCGGTGAAAATGTGGCACTTGGTGATTTACAGGTATTAAGAATTAAAGCTATTATTCATTACAAGATTCGTAGATGAATTCCTTTTTTTTACAACTATCGCACACGAGGAGAGCCAATGCTTTATAATATTTTATCTTTACTAACCGTTTAGATTTGGATATAAATGAGATTAAAAATTCGCGTTAATAATTTCGAATGCAAAACTATGTAAGGCCATAACTTAGCTTCTTTGAGTGTTGCGTCGCAGCCTAGAACTCCGACAAGAAACATTCAACACTGCTAGGAATATCTCGAACACTGTAGCGAAAAATTCTTAAAAAAGATTTGAGATTCCATTCTTATAAAATACTGCTGACACTAGAGTTCCAGCTCGCGGTCTATCAAAAGTGGAAAAATTTTACACACACATTTCACCGACTAACAAAGAGTTAAAACTTCATTCCAAATATAACCTCGTCAAATGAAACTCATTCCCACCTTACTGGTGACGCAGTAAGTAAGCAAAATTCCAGATTCCAGGCTTTTGATAATCCCAGAGCAATTTTCCAGCATCCACTTCACCCACCCGAAGTTACAGCATGATATCACATCTTAATGAATCATTCGTCCGTATTTTTTGAGGAGGTTGGTGGTAATGCAGTGATTTTTGTTAGGAACCGTAATAGACTCTTGATTCGAGAATATTTGCTACCTGAGCTGGAAAATGTGGCTTCAACAAGATAAAGCTTTCCTTCATGGAGCAAGTGAGTCAACGGCAGGGTTAATTAAAAACAAGTTTTTTGCACCAGTTGATCTCCTGATATCTTGTTCCCCGCGGTGTCCAGAATTAAATGTTAGAGATTTTATCCTCCACCGATATTTGTAACCAAGATATAATTAACAGATCAGATACTTCAAAGGGGTTAAAAGGCAAAATTTTCCAAGCAATTAGCAACATAACGTTACAGGTCTTGGATTAAGTAATAAACAGTACCATCAAAAACACTTATTTGTTTGAGCAATCACGGTGATCATATAAAATAATATATCCCATGCTTGACATACAAACAAAATTTCAAATTCTCGTACATCGTTTTAAATTATCACTAACTCTTTCTGGTCGTAGCTCTCTTGTACTCGATTTACAAGAAGGGTGAGCTATCTTTGGGCCACTTTTTGTGTAGGAAGTTTACTGAACAATCAGGCGGTCGACGGACCAACATACATCAATTTGTTAAGCGTTTGTGCTTTCCACATGATTAAAAACATTACGTTTAAAAAATTAATTGAATCAATTATAATAGGAGCTTAATGGTTGAAGTGACAGACGTGCTCAAATTAAAACTTACGAGGGCTTGTATGAAGAAGCGTTAATGAAAAATATAGTTAAGGAATGCTCAGGGAGATTTTATTTTAAGCTTGAGTGTAAGTATGTTTGCTCAACTAAATTAAAAAATGTACTGACATATTTTCGATGGTATCTGAAATATTAGCTCATTATAGAAATATTGAAACAGTAATTTGCTTCTATGTTTCATGCCTGTAGGAGGAGAGTTGTTAGTTCTTAACTGCACGACGTGCATGTGATATCACTGACTCGTATCGGTACGTTTTCGCAATTGCGCTGTATCACACGGTCGTCTACGTAATATTACGAGTATTAGGTTGCGCCATATCATGTTCCTCAAGTCCCTAACACAGAATATTTCAATGCAATACTTCTCAAAATGTATTTAAGAAGACGCGTACTTTCAGTTTTCCCAATGTACTATTAAGCGTAATATAATCTTTTTCTCTAGCATAATGTAGCCTTGTCCGTTTTCCAATATCATCAGGACACAATGCAATTAAGGTTACCAACTAACTATCTTGGTGCTTATGTGGTCGATTATGAAGAAATTACTGCGATGCACTAGTAAGCAATTGTAGTTATTAAATATATGGGTATAAAAAAAAGATAATGAAGAAAATATGTTGTTATTAGAAATATAATTGATTGACGAAGAGAGAAATCTTATCCATTCACTGGTTGGTGGGTTGCTTAAGGCAATGTATAAAGAAAAGTTACTGAAATTTGGTTATTCGTGTTTATTTTTGGTTAAATCTCCTCTTACCGACAGATGTTGGCGTGCAGACGAGCGTCAGTGCGCGGATTGCCATACAAGTAGCTTGGATCAGCGTCGTATGAGCATCATACGACGCTGTTCTCAGAGACACTTCGGAGCATTCGACAGTTCAAGTGACATGGAAAATAATAATGAGCGAGCACACACAAGCCTGGTACGATACAAGCGTTGTACCACATGTTACCTCAAGAATTTTATACCAGCGTTGAATTTTACATTAGTTCTTAAAAATTTCTCCACTTTTCTACATTCGCATTTTAGTTAATAGGAAATTTAAAAAAAACAACTCTAGAGTAAAAAACTGAGTGAGCTAAATAAAAAGTAAAAAAATTAGCAAGCTAAACATGGTACCGACACTAATGATATTTACCCGCAGTTCAAGGCTATTTCACGCAATGCAGCTCTCTCGCAGGGTGTTATAAATTATACATTGTTATAACTTGAGTTATCGTCAGGATTGGAACGGAGAAAATACAGAGCAAAATTTAGGCCCGTTGCATCATCCTACCAGCGAGGTCCAGTTCGTAAAAGAGCTTGACTCTCTTGATTGCTCGTTGGAGAAGCAATTCAAACTAGAACATTCGTTAGAAGTCGCTGGAAAGAGCGCCATCTTTCACAGCAGAACTTCGGGTAGAATTTTCTTTCTGGGATTGCGCGTTCTTCGTGCGTTTACTTCAGGTAAATTATATCAAAGAAACAATCTGGTTAGCATGAAGGGTAACCTCACTGCCTCTATTCCAGAGGGGGTTTATTGCTGCTAATGCTTGCGTTATCTCACGAGCGTCCTGAACTTTAAATGATAGCAGGATTACTATGAGTCAACTGAACGTCGATTCAATCTGTTAAGAACTGATTATTAAGATCCCATTTAAAAAAATGTTTTTTCTTTTTTCTCGTGGGTTTTTTGTGTAAAGACTTTATTTTCACCTTCTGGACATTCGGTTAACCTTTTTTCCCTTCGTCGTGACCTATTTTTAACGGTTAACTTGTCTATAATAAATTAATTTCCGAGCACCCTTTCAGTCTGTCTAACCTAATAGGTTCATGTGTAGTACATCTCTTTTTTTGTACGAGTATTACCTGACTACACTTAGACACTCTTCTTATGGAAGCAGCCATTTTAATTTCATAAACTTCGAGTGGACTCCTTCAAGCCGTGTACTTTCTAGTACACTCATTGCTTTTAGACATCCTACCGTGTCTGTAACTTCTGAGCTGAACAAAATAAGAAAAAACTGCGATTAATCCGCGAGTTTGACTAAGATTAGTAGGTCATTATCTTGCTGACTTAGATCACGTATATCTTAGCCGCCGAAGTTATGAAGTTTTGAAGTCAAAACTTTATAATGCCTGGATGAAGGAGCCTGGCAACTTTCTCAGCTAATCATATTCAAAGCTAAGACCTGGCTTGTTTCCTCATTAAATTTAACTCGAGTTCAGGCGCTCAGCACGGCATTCGTTCGCATCATCTTAATTAGTATTAAAAAAAATTTAGCTAACATGAGCGTATAGTGATTAAGAAGTGTATGTTTAAAATGCGTAGTTCAAATAAAGTGTAAAACTTTGAAAGAAATATAAATTTCCACAAAATAAAACGTTTTGAGTCTAAAAAAACTCGCAATATTTCCAGTGATAAACTGATTTAATTTCCAGGAGCATTCTACAGCATCCCAAGGCGTAATTTTCCATTTTCATTCTTTATTCACGACGAATCTGTTACATTATACGTTACTTCATGATATTGTGTTGGATGCAACAAGTAACAATTACTTCACTCACATTAGAATAATTGAAGCGATACTGTCGAACAACGCCACGAATTCGCTCACAGATTTGAAAAATCTGTAATGTTTTCCACTTTCCTCATCGATGTTGTTTAATCAAGCAGTGTAAAGCTTTTAATAATTTCTTTTGAACGTTACTTCGCAGTTACGCAAATAATTATTGCTTAGATTTATGGTCACGGTTGCTCCTCGTGCATCCAATCTTCGTGGACGCGCGTTGTGGCCACTAATCTTACAATAAAAATAACATCACATGGGTTGGCAGAGGCGCCCTCGATCTGACTGTGTCTCTTTCCGTTGTTCTTCCATCTGCATGGTGCCATCTGCATGGTAACAAGTATTAATCTAAGTCGTTAGCTTGCCACCGTACATGTGGTAGCCCCTCTTGGAGATTCATCATACTGTTTTATTTTAAGCTGACTCGATTTTACTTCGAACAATACAGGAGCCAATATTTTCTTCCGCTACTAAAGTGATCGATTTAGACTGCAGATTCTCTTGAGTTTTTTATTAATAATTTCAGCCTAATATTAACTGACGGTTGTAATCAAGATATAGCCGAGAATTCTTGCTAAATTTTAATATCTTCATTCCCTGTTTAGAAGTGTTCTAACTAATAAGTTATGCAGAGGTACGACTATTTGAACTCAAAATTTCAGTGACACGTGCACTACTTTTCCTAACCTAAATTATTAGCATCACTTGCACATCTCCAGAGACGTCTGCTGATCGGCGACTCTCGTGAAGACCCTGAGGTCGCGAGATGCGCTGTCTCATCATGGTCATGTTAGACCAGGTGCCTAACGCTTGGAGTGGAAGTCATGTTTATATCTAGTCTAACTTTTTCGCCGGAGCATGCATATTTTTCACCGCCCAAGCGATTTAATTACTTGGGCGGCGAAAAATATGTATGCAGGCGTCGAAAAAGTTAAATTGGGTATCTGTTAGTTACTTATGGTGGTAAACTTTCATTTTTCTTCGAGGGAATCGCATTCAAAGTAAGGAGCTTTATGATCAGTTGCGATTCAGCTCGTGAAGACCTTCGAAAGTATTATCTCCTGCACTTTTTTCTGGACTCCCAAAGAAGTTTTTAGTTTCGGATTACATTATTGTTAAAGACATGAGAAGAAACGAGAAATACCCAAGCAAGTTTTACCTCGTTTTTGGCGCGGCCCTTTAATGAGTCACCTGCAACGAAGAAGCGTAGGCATCCAGAAGTGATAGCATGTCAATGTGGAAATAAGAAACACACAGCAACGAAATCATCGAAAGGGCTTTAAATAACGAAAAACATCAATCTTTTTCGAACTAAAACTGTAAAAATAACAAACACTAAAGGTTCTCTTAATGTGGAATGGAGCATTTATTATAGGGCAATGAAATTACAAAAATATCTCTGGTGATTAAAAAAGTTCTGATAAAAACTGCATTAACGATGTTCTCTAGATAAAAAATGTTGATCCACACCAGACAAGCAATTCTGTGAGAAACCACGAGCTGTTCGAAATGCACTGCATGTCAAATTATGTTAACAAGAAAAAATTTCTTAATTTCATCAAAAATAAGCAATGAATTGGTCCTACGGAACCTCTAGAACTGTCACTTCTGCCTTTGCTTTAAGTGATTTCGAAAACGTCATGATACATTAAACAAAATCTGCTTAGTATTCTGATGAGGACAAACGCTCCAACTTCATCATGTCGTTCTTGGAAAAGCTAAAGAGGATCTAGTCGCGGTATATCATGAATTCTCCTACGTTTTTTAACCGAAATCTCTATTGTAAGTCACACGTACGTGCAATGGGAGGGAAGCAAAAAATTGAACTGAACCAACGAAATGACTACCACCATAACAGTGTCACCATTATCAAAATGCCCTCACTGAGTGACAATGTGCTTACCATGATAATGGATCGTTCATGATTTAGAAAGAGTCCATCTTGTGATAATAGAACCCAAGACCTGCGAAATGAAAGACATTCGCAGCAGACTTCTATTGTAGCTTTACTTGCCGAGGTTATCCCATTTCTGATGATGAAGGTATTATTTTCATTAAAAGAGTAACTGATAAGTTCATGAAGGCCATATAGATTAGAATTTAAGACTTAGAATAACTTATAACAAATTTTAAAACACCTTTATTGAAGATAAGCATGTTTACACTCATAGCAAAAAAGCGCTAAACAATTTTCAGCTCTCCCTGAAGGCTTGGGATGCCATTATTGAGATGATGCACTTCAGAATCATTTTACGTTCTCAGTATCAGGCTTTCATATTTAAACTTATTTATATCAGTGTACAGAAGCACGCGATGGCCAAATATCTGCACAGTAGCACGTGCTATAATTATCAGGCATCCTCTAGCTAAGGCCATGTTACATTACACAAGCCCACAAATTTTAATTTTATCTCTACTACTCGAGAACATCGTAGTATAAAAATATAATTGTTGCGCTCATTCCAAATCCGTGCTTAACTTAGTTCTAATGCAAAAAGTTCTTGAGTTATATTACAGGGGGAAAAATAATTTGTAAAGAATGTAAAAATAATTGAGATGTTTCTGAGCAAAGGCTTTGAATGCTACCTTGATTGAATAACAATCATTGCGGCACTCTATTAAGTATTTTGTGTGTTCAAGTAAGGGCCTAAGCAAAATATTTATTGCGAATAGGAGGAATTACAGCGTACAGTTTTCAAAAATGTTTGAGACTCTTGTTCTTGCGCTTGCCGGCGGATAGCGAATCCTCCTGCTGTAGGAACGTAGGAACCAGCGGTAGTCACCCAGCATGTTATCGTTGAAGCGTACTTGATACAGCTTTCCATCCCTGTGATATCATGGTGGAACCTTCCGCCGTGTTTGTCACTGATATCAACCATATTATGTGGGAAAAATTCTAGATAAGATTGCAAAAAATGCCCCACGAGAGAAGTCCAACACCTTATAGTATAGGTTGATATGTTTTCAGCATGTTATCCTCTATTTTTCATAGTTTCCATGCAGTCCCATGATTACCAAGTAAGTTATGCACTACACAGACAAAATTATTCCCATGCTACTAACTCGAGTGGAGTTAGTTTATTGCTAAATTTGCTGTTACGAATCATTCTTCCCGCCTCCCGTCCAACAAAAGTGCTTGTTTTAGGATTAGCATCTGATTTATTTGCTCCAAATTTTTCTGAGTTACTGGAATCTATCATACGCATGGGCCATAGCTTAAAAATTTTTTAATAAAGCCAAGTATCAAATGAGAAGGCGGAAAATGAATCTTCTGATGGTGCACGATAGGCATGTGCTGTAGATTGTACGTACCGACCAGCTGGGCCACTTTCTCTCAATATAATTCACGTTGTCACAGTTGTTCCACAGATATATACACTTCCCACATCTTAACTTCAGTCCACGAAGTAAAGAACTTATTTTGAGATCGCCACAGAAGTTTCAGTTTTAATGAGGGTAATTAACACCTTCCAAAATAAATTTCATCGAGTCAAATGACTGTTATTCTGACAAAATGTGGAATAAAAATTGATGGATTTTGGTTTCTGTTGTGTAGTAACACAGCTTTGAGATTGGTTGTGCTTGCATCGATGAATAGTCTCTCTTTATTTGGTAAATGCTTTTTTAGCTGATTCGCGAAACCATTTTCATAGGTACTGAAACGAGCACCACCTTTTCATAAATTGCGGCTAAGGCCACACGGTGCTTTTGGAAAGTTGTTATCTTCGCGACGTCCTCTACTGCAGAAGATTCTATTACTGTAGTTTGAAACCCAACGGGCGTTCTCTTCTGGATCTTCGTTTCCTCAAATTTATTCACTTACAGTTCATCACCATTGTCATTTTCCTCTCCAGGAGATGAATCATCTTATGTAACTGCACTACCTAATAGAGGAACTGGGATTGGCATCTTAACATCATGGGAACAAGTTTCATATCTGACTCATAAGCTGCTTTTACAATTCTTGGCTCGTTCGTAGATGAGGCTCCCTTAATATTATTCACACAAAAGTAGCTATCTGAAACATGATTTGTTGGTTCACGCCACAGCATAGGTACAGCATGAGAAATAGCCTACGTTTTGCTATTAAACTACAGTGTGAGTGCTGTATAACGCACAGCACAAGATTTGTGAGGTACGCAAGCTTATTTTAGTCACTAACTTTATGATCAAAATGATAATTGCATGCACTTTTCGCTCTATTAGTTAATTTTTTTTCTATTTGCTCGGAGAATGCCTTTCACAGATAAAACAAAAGTTGTCTGGGTTGATAAACATCCTCATAGATTCATATTTTCGAGTTAGTTTGCATATTTTTCGTTTTTTACTAGCGGCTACAAATAAATTTGGAGACAAAACTGCAAACACAATCAATCATTGCGTGTATTACTGGTTCAACATCATAACCTATGAACATGATGTGGTAGAACCGTTTGATCGCGGATTCGAAATTAGCGCACTTTATAACTCGAGTGGGAAAACTTTTGTTGACTAGTGATATAAAATTTTCCTGAGCAGCAACATCTCACTTCTGTTCACACAAACTAAATTTAGATTGAATTACAATTAAGTAAGCAAATCACTGGCTTATAAATGAAATTTTTTGTCAATGTATTCTTGGTATTTTATTTTCATCAGGTTCAGAGTAAAAATTACCGCGTCGAATTTTTCAAATACAAATACGACTTCAAATACAACTAATTATCAATTAGTAAAGTTTTGATTGATTGTTTTTAACTTAGAATAAACGATACACCTATAAGTTTTACATTAGCTTGGTCTCACACAGATCTTTTCGAAACTGATGAAGATCTCATTAACTTTCTGGCATTTCTGAATGGAGACAACATGAATAATTTAATTACCACAATTTATTAAGCTTACGTAAGGAGCCATTTCTACTGTAATCTACGTTACACCTCTGTCACACCCTTCACGTGATTTAAACGGAGTCACGTGACGATTTCTTGGATCCGTCATTGGCCAATTGCCGTCTACGTCACCGGTGCCAGAGCTGAAAATCACTTAGTGATAAGTTGACGATCTCCTAGTAAATGGTCTGTGGCGCTGCTACCTTGATCCGCAATATCTTGCGTGACGAGAGACGGCCGCTCACTGCGCTCGACATTATACACTTCAGCCGACCTGGGAATTTCCCGAACAATCGAAGCACGATCTGCTTGCTCATGATGACTGGTCCTTACACTTTAACTCATTTGACGATGGATTTCGACCAGTGTGATGTTCTGCGCGTTAAAAACTTCTCCACAAACTAAATCTTACAAGAGGGGGGAGGTATCGATTTAGAGCCTCCATGTCATTACTCTCTCAAGCATTATTCTTTTTTTGTTGGATCCTATCCCGATCTTATCTAAAGTATATTTATTTATTGGTTTCCCCGAACCAGATAAATGCTCTATTTTTGTACGCTCATCGTTCATAGCAAATCACCGTGGGATTGACCGTTTTCATTAACTACTTTGCTCAAAGCGTTTGTACTTCGCTTACGATTATGTTTTCGTATTGTGGTTTGAATGATTTTCTATTCGGATTGTATTTTAGAAATGAATTGTATTTTCTGGTTCCGTTTCTGTGGAGTCGAGCGTAATAGTTGTTTCCACGGGACATCTCATCATTAAAGATTTAGTATTCCAATTCGTACCATCACAAGATTTTCAGATGTTTAAATAACGTGAATGACTATGAAAATATGAATTAAGGAGTAGAAATCTACTGGAAAATAGATCATTGGCGAGTTCCATTACAATGATTTCCACAATAATGTGTCCTTGTGCCTTAACGCCACCTCTCCCTACTGATGTGAAGAGAGCGAAGAGGCGATTTAAGCCCGCGATACGGAGAGATAAAAAAGGGGAAAAATTAGGGAGAAAAGGTACATAGAATAGGAGGAATAAAATCTAAAGATAAATAAGAATTAGAGAGCTCCTCCTAATCCGTAATTGCTTGATCAACATGAATTTTATAACGACTTACTGAAAGATTAAATTATTCCAGTTAAAGCAATGACGTGAGGTAATAAAATTTCTTATAATATTATAAACAACATAGTATAACTAAATAGCCCTATTGTATACGTAGAATAACCCTCGATGATCGTGATCGTGTAAACAGGCCTTTAAAGACCTGTTTATACGATCATTGAGGGCGCACGTGAGCAGTGAAGAGAGACGCAAGTCCCGCCCACTTGCTCTCGCTTCTGGCACTTTTTCTGTTCAATGACAATGCGGACTATGCTTGTTTCCATGGCGCTGCGAAAAGCTTGTCAGTGTCATTACAGACGCACGGTCATTGAACGAGTAAATGGGCCTGGAGCGAGAGCAAATGGGCAGGGCTTGCGCCTCTCTTCACAGCTCACGCGCTCACTCAACGATCGTGTAAACAGGCCTTTACGAGTGTATTACGAAATTATACGCGACCTCCTTAAAATAATTATGTACACTTTTTATTTATGTCCATGAGATGGGGGCTCTAACGAAAAGGAAGGCATTAAATGTACTCTGCTTTGATTTTAGATGCCTCGTCGTAAGATCAAGAACCTAAAATTTAATTTTTGAATTGCTTCATGACTGTTAAGTAGATGCTATTGAAGCGGTGTATGGCGACACCTCGCAAGATGGCCAGCTCACAATTAAATGGCTTCTTTTACTAATGATTCGGTTTGGGCAATTTATTTTTAGAAGTGCCGCTTGATATGGAGAATCAAAGAATGCTTCAGAGTGATGACATTCATATAAAAAGTAGAGCAAATTGAATCAGAAGTTCACTGCAGGTTGGGGAAGTTAAAAGGTTCTCAAGCTCGAGCCTGGTAGCATACATACGTACTCCTTAATACATACTTTATGTGTCACGGGACTTGGTGACGCGTTGCGCCAGCCAAGCCACGTGTGGAGGAGTTCACTAACCTCCCAAAATAATAGGTAAAAATTGTCCGAAAAATTAAAAACGATACACAGGCGTGTGTACTCAAACATAGCATAAAGAACCTGTAGGTTGAATAGTCAGAGTTACTCACAGAGTAAATGTGCGTACCCTTTACTTACACTACACGGTCGTTTTGTTTTCTCAACTTTTCCTTCTTGTGCGTTTTATTTGGACTAAAGTAGACGGAGCGAGGGGACTGGGGATTCCCTTCTCCGTAGTGATTTTCCCGAGAGGCAGCAGGCCAATGACAGGGGTGAGAGGGGTCGAAAGACCACTCAAACCCTAATACTAGGATCTATGAATGTAAGGGGGTGGGGAAGTAGAGCAACTGAGAGTAGGAGGGAGGAGATCGGAAGATTGATGATAAGCCGGAAGATGGATGTGTTGGCCCTGAGTGAGACAAAGTTGAAAGGTAGTGGTGAGTTGATGTTTGGGAATGTGGGGGGGAGAGAGTCTGGGGTGCGTGGGGGACATGCAAGAGAGGGTGTGGCTATATTATTGAGTGAAAGAATCAGAGAGTAAGTAGTTGAATGGGGTGAGTTGTGAGCAAGAAAAATGTGGGTGCGAGTGAAGTGGGGGAGAGTCATGGCTGTTTGTGAGCGCGTACGGACCGGGATCGGAGAGGAGCGGGGAGGAGAGAGAGGAGTTTTGGGAGAAGATGTCCGAGTGTGTTGCAAGAGTGGGGAATGGTTGTAGAGTTGTGGTGATGGGGGACCTGAATGCGAGAATGGGCGATGAGGTGGTGGATGGTGTTGTTGGTAGGTATGGGCTGGGGTGAATGAGAGTAGGGAATACTTGGTGGAGTTATGCGTAGAGAGTGAGTTAGTAATTGGGAATAGTGTGTTTGAGAAAAAAGTATAAACAAGTATACATATGTGAGGACAAATGGAGGTGTGATAGTGGAGAGAGCATTGATCACTGAAAGAAATAATAGCCCTATTTTTAAACACCCAGGTGAATCTGACGTTTGTCCCAAAACCGAGACACGCAGATGCATCATCAATGAGACACCCAAGATTAGGATGCATACCAGTGTCTCCAGACCCGTTTTAGAGACGCTCTAGTGTCTCACTTGAAGTGCTTCAGTGTCTCATCGATGAGACACTTGGGCTTCAGTTTGATGCATTTATAACTGATGTCTTACACGGAACTCTACGGATATTAAGCTGTAGCATTGCACTGCCCAGCAAGGTTGACGGTTCCAGTGCTATGAAGATACTTGGATACGCTCACGAACTCTTGAGCTAAGCGATAGCTGCTGCTGGTGACGTCAATACTTGCTCTAATCGCTGAAGAGCTGCGTCACGTACTGCACGAGTCTTCAGCAGTTATGCCTGTTCATGCTACCCGCTACACATCTCGTTCAGCTGTGAGCTGTAGCGATAACGCGTTAACTGCCCTTGAATAGAACTTTTCAACTTTTTTTGGGATAAGTTGCTAGTGTAACAAAAATATAATTTGGCCCGTGCTACATTTACTGAACACTTAAGTAACTGAAGTCAAATTTGAGGGGTGACTAAGCTATTACATTATCATGGCCAATAAAAGATAGGCAGCATTTTGAGACACTTCGCGCTCATGGTCGCACTTCCGATGAGACATCTAATCTGTTTTTGAGCCGTTCTGGCTATCTATGAGACGCCTGAACAGCCATGAGACACTTAGAGAGGCAAAAATTTCTCTCAGTGATGGATTATATCTTGGTTAGCAGGGGAGTGATGGGTCGTTTGCTCGATGTGCATGTGTTCCGTGGTGAGATGAATGGGATATCAGATCATTACTTGGTCGAAGGAAAGTTGAGAGTAAGTGGAGTGTGGGGAGGTGTGAAAAGGAGGAGTGGGAGGGAGGTGTTAAATGTAAGCAAGTTGCATGATTCTGAACGTGAATGTGAATCAGGAGAAGATGAAAGTAGAGTATGAGAGGGTGAAGGTTGGTGAGGTTGATGGAGTTTAAGGAGAATGGAAGTTGTTTAAAGATGCGGTGGAGAAATGTGCGAGGGAAGTGTGTGGGGTTAGGAAGGTTGGAGGGGGGATTAGAAAGGGGAGTGAATGGTGGAATGGAGAAGTAGGAGCGGCTGTGAAAAGAAAGCGGGGGGCGTTCGAAAGGTGGCTGCAAAAGGGCAGCCAGCAAAAATTCGAAGAGTGTAAGGAGAGAAAGAAGGAGGTACAAAAAATGGTAAGGAGAGCAAAGAGGGAGGCGGATGAGGAGAGGAGGAGGAAGTTGGGAGGGGATCTTCATAGAGAGAAGGAAGGTTTTCTGGAAGGAAGTGAAGAGAATCAGGAAAGGACAGGTGGAGAGTGAGGCAAGAGTGAAGGATGCAAATGGTAGGTTGCTAGTGGAGGGTGGTGATGTGAGAAGGAGATGGGCGGAGTATTTTGAGGAGCTGCTGAATGTGAAGGATGTTAGGGTTGCGAGAGTGGTAGCTGTTGGAAGTGATGTTAGCATGCCTGTGTTTGGTGAAGTGAATAGTAGTCGTATAAGAAGTGTGGAAGTGAAAGGTGCGTTGGATGCGATGAAAAATGGGATAGCTCCAGGTATGGATGGCTGCACGGCTGAATGTCTAAAGAAAGGAGGAAATGTGGTGGTAGAATGGTTGGTACGTTTATTTAATGTGTGTTTCGAGGCTTGTAAAGTGCCTTTGGATTGGAGAAGCGCGTGTGTAGTTCCGTTGTACAAGGGAAAAGGTGACAGGTATGAGTGCAGTAATTCTAGGGGTATAAGTCTACTGAGTGTCGTTGGGAAGTTGTATGGAAGAGTTTTAATTGGAAGAGTGAGAGTGATGACGGATCGAGTGCTTGCTGAAGAACAATGTGGTTTTAGAAGTGGTAGAGGTTGTGTGGATCAAATGTTTGCTGTGAGGCAGGTGAACGAGAAATACTTAACAAAAGGTAAAGATGTATATTGGGCATTTATGGACCTAGAGAAGGCGTATGACCGAGTGGACCGTGAGGCTCCATGGCAAGTTGTGAGCTTGTATGGAGTGGGTGGGAGACTGTTGAATGCGATCAAGAGTTTCTACGTTGATAGCAGAGCATGTGTGAGAGTAGGGAGTGAGGTGAGTGAGTGGTTCCCAGTTGTGACAGGTGTGAGACAGGGTTGTGTGATGTCGCCGTGGTTGTTTAATTTGTTTTTGGATGGTGTGGTGAGAGAAGTGAATGCCAGAGTGTTGGGAAAAAGTGCGCAGTTGGTGGGACAAAATGGTATGTATTGGGAAGTGTGTCAGCTGTTGTTTGCAGATGATACAGCGCTTGTGGCTGATTCAGAGGTAAAACTGAGGAGACTGTTGCAGAGTTTGGTAGAGTGTGCGAAGGGCGTAAATTGAGGGTAAATGTGAATAAAAGTAAGGTGATGAGATGTTCAAGAGGTGGAGTGTTTGGAACTTTGGATGTGAGGATGAGGGTGAGGATGTGAGGGCGTAACAAGAAGAGATAGGATCAGGAATGAGTTGGTTAGGGGGCAGACGGGTGTTATCGAACAGTTGAGCAGGCGAGTGGATGAAAGAGTGCTTGGATGGTTTGGGCATGTTGAAAGGATGAATGTTGAGCGGCTGGTGAAAAAGATTTATACGTCGGAAGTGAGTGTTGTTAGAGTGCGAGGTAGACCACGGATGAGCTGGATGGATGGGGTGAAACGTGCTTTGTATGAGAGGGGTCTGACTGTGGACGTGGCGAGAGGGATGACTGCGGTCAGAAGTGAGTGGGGGCAGTGCGTAAGAAGGTAATTTTATTTTTGACGCGGTACTGGAAGTTGCCCGCGTGTGATGGGGTTGACCTATCCTGAGTGGGGGGAGGGGCTGCACTCAATGAAGCGGTCGGGGTAAACCAGCTATGGCTGTCGGGCCTGACTGTGGAAGGTGGTTGTGCTGGGCTGCTGCTGATCCTGGCAGTCTGGTGCGGTCAGTGCTGCCTCTCTCGCCTCCTAGTGCTAATAGTGTTGATTGTGGCCTGCTGTCGGCTACCCTCCCATAGGGAGGAGAAGCCTGGTATATGTATGTATGTATGTATGCGTTTTATTTGGGATGATCAGCTTCATATTCGGACAAAATCCTGTTCCGTGGCTAAATTCGACACTACTCAACACAACACACAATAGAAAAGCTGCAACCGCGTACAAATGTCGAGTTTACAAGAATAATAATACAAGAACAACTGATCACTTCGTAACGTAAATAAATCAAACAATATCATACAAGCAAATGACGCTTATTACACGTTTATGAAATCTTGATGTCAAAGAACTACTAATAAAAATGCATTTCTTGCCAGCAGCATAATTGATGTGCAATGAATTTCATTCGCCTGAATTAAGAGGGTCAATCTAGGCCCCTGTCGGTCCAATGGGTATTTTTTATATTTTGTTGAAAAAGGACCCTTAGGTGGTAGACTATTCGGTCCTAAAATTTTATGGCGCTACGGACACTAGATTCCCTGAAGGGGACCAATAGTGGAAAGGGTAAGGGGACCAAAAATCCTAAATTTTCGACCCCATATAAAAAGAAAACAAAACGGGAAAAGGAAAATTTGAAACCTTAACTTTGTTTACATGCTTCAAGGATTCTAAAACTGTCTTTGGTTTTGTTCTAGTATAAAAACTATATGACTTCTATTCTTTTGAAATATCCATTAAAATGAACTAAAAAAACAATATGTCCAATTTTTTCAAAAAACTAAGGCCTGAATCGAAAAAATGAAGGAATAAAATTGTGTTTCTTTTTAAAAGTTACACTTAATAGTCAAATTTCATAAGAATCAGACTATATATACAAAATTTCATAACTTTTAGTGTAAAATAAAATTTTATTTCTTATTTTTTGGGGGAAATTACAACTCACATTATGAATATGAAGCTATGTATGGAGATTATCGAAATAAAAATGAAAACAGCATTAAATTACATAAATTGTACATTATATTACAATTCAACGAAAAATTTTGTTTTTGGCTTATACCCAAAACCTCTAATTTTCAACATTAAAAAAAATAGAAGTCAGTGAGTTTTTATGCAAGGAAGAAACAAAGACAGTTTTGGAATCCTTGGAACATTTCTAACAAAAGTATGGTAGCAAACTTCCCAATTGTTCAAATGATTCGTTTCATCAAGCTCAAAACCCAAAATTAGTGCATATATGAGTTAGTGACCAAATATCGCATATAAAAGAAACGAAAAGTTACCAATAGATAATTTGCTACCATACTTTTGTTAGAAATGTTCCAAGAATTCTAAAACTGTCTTTGTTTTTGGTCTAGCCTGAAAACTCAATGACTTCTATTCTGTTGAAATATCCATAAAAATGTAGCAAAAAAACAATTTTCCGTATTTTTCAAAATAAATAAGGCCGTGTAATTCAAATTTCGTATAATTCGTATATTTCGTAAAATTCAAAATAAATATGTGAACTGGGGAAAATAAACTTGGATGGCCGGGAGAATTTCTTCGCGACAAATAAAAATTTAAAGGCGAACAATTAAGTGGACAACTTGGAAATTGTCAGCAGCTCGTATTGACGGCGCTGCTTACGGCCACCAAGTAGAGAAGATGAATTGGCGCCATCTTCTCTGCCCACTTCAAATCGTGCCCTGGTGAAAATGAAAAGAGAACTGTGTAATTTACTATCACCGGAGTTATTCCGTTTGGTGACAGCTGTAGGTAAACGGTTATAAAGTTATTAGTTCTAGTCATAGTTCTCGTCATAGTTCTAGTCATAGTTCAAGTCATAGTTCAAGTCATAGTTCTAGTCATAGTTCTAGTCATAGTTCTAGTCATAGTTCTAGTCATAGTTCTAGTCATAGTTCTAGTCATAGTTCAA
Organism: Morinoia aosen; assembly: GCA_030386875.1. NCBI lineage: Eukaryota > Metazoa > Arthropoda > Malacostraca > Amphipoda > Talitridae > Morinoia > Morinoia aosen. Next base: position 29,141,979 of record CM059573.1, read on the forward strand.
GTCACAGTTCAAGTCACAGTTCAAGTCACAGTTCAAGTCACAGTTCAAGTCACAGTTCAAGTCATAGTTCAAGTCATAGTTCAAGTCATAGTTCAAGTCATAGTTCAAGTCATAGTTCAAGTCATAGTTCAAGTCATAGTTCAAGTCATTGTTCAAGTCATAGTTCAAGTCATAGTTAAAGTCATAGTTCAAGTCATAGTTCAAGTCACAGTTCAAGTCATAGTTCAAATCATAGTTCAAATCATAGTTCAAATCATAGTTCAAATCATAGTTCAAGTCATAGTTCAAGTCACAGTTCAAGTCACAGTTCAAGTCACAGTTCAAGTCACAGTTCATGTCACAGTTCGAGTCATGGTTCACGTCATAGTTCATGTCATAGTTCAAGTCATAGTTCAAGTCACAGTTCATGTCATAGTTCAAGTTATAGTTCAAGTCATAGTTCAAGTCATAGTTCAAGTCATAGTTCAAGTCATAGTTCAAATCATAGTTCAAGTCATAGTTCAAGTCATAGTTCAAGTCGTACATCAAGTCGTAGTTCGAGTCGTAGTTCAAATCGTAGTTCAAGTCGTAGTTCAAGTCGTAGTTCAAGTCGTAGTTCAAGTCGTAGTTCAAGTCATAGTTCAAGTCGTACATCAAGTCGTAGTTCGAGTCGTAGTTCAAATCGTAGTTCAAGTCGTAGTTCAAGTCGTAGTTCAAGTCGTAGTTCAAGTCGTAGTTCAAGTCGTAGTTCAAGTCGTATTTCAAGTCGTAGTTCAAGTCGTAGTTCAAGTCGTAGTTCAAGTCGTAGTTCAAGTCGTGGTTCAAGTCGTGGTTCAAGTCGTGGTTCAAGTCGTGGTTCAAGTCGTGGTTCAAGTCGTGGTTCAGGTCGTGGTTCAAGTCGTGGTTCAAGTCGTGGTTCAAGTCGTGGTTCAAGTCGTGGTTCAAGTCGTGGTTCAAGTCGTGGTTCAAGTCGAGGTTCAAGTCGTGGTTCAATTCATGGTTCAAATCGTGGTTTAAGTCATGGTTCAAGTCGTGGTTCAAGTCGTAGTTCAAGTCGTAGTTCAAGTCGTAGTTTAGTTTAAGATATAGTTTAAGTTACAGTTTAAGTTAAAGTTCTCGAGTTGGATCGTAGCTTACACAAGGTACGTTATAGTTATAGTTGTAATATTTCTTGAGTTGGGTCGTAGCCCATACAAGGTAAGTTATAGTTAGTTATAGTTCTCGAGCTGGGTCATAGCCCATACCAGGTAATTTATAGTTACTTATAGTTCTCGAGCTAGGTCGTAGTCCATACAAGGTAAGTTACGTTGCAGTTACTTCAGGTGAATTTATGGGAGCGGATCATAATTATAGAAGCTCAATGACAGCTAAATCACTGGTAGACGTGCGCCAAGCCTACGTGAACTAACCTCAGCTGCCATCAAGTAGGGAGTTCTGGAGACGACGCAGAGAGACGTGAAGACTCCCGTCCAGGCACGGATTCCCACACAGTCATGGGTGCCGAGAAGAGGAAGGCGGTGCAGTGCAGTGTGGTGAGAAGTAGTTTAGCCCCTCATGGTTCCCCCAACGAAGTTAGGTTGCATTCCAACAAACAAAGCTCACGCTCATCGTAGCCAAGGGAGAGCGGTCAGAATGGCCCGGGGAAACGCCTCGAAGTTACGATGAAATGGAGGTAACGAGCAGAGGCACGAGGCAGGTGCTCGGTGAAATGTGTTCTGCTGGTAAGACTTGCGAGGGATTCACAAGACGGATTGTTCTACCAGCGTTCAGTCATAACAGAAGTAAACCGGAAAATTCACAATACTGGAACAGCCTTACAGTGAAATTTTGAGCTTCTATAATTGAAATGGTATTTGTTTTCTTTATGGGTTGACCCCCTTAAGTAAGTTGACATGTAGCTCTCAAACAAACGCTCGTAACAATATTTAAATACGCCGTTTCACTTCACGTTTCTTTGCAGTGCACGTTCCTAAACTCTCATTTACTTCAGTTCTATGTTCATTTTATTCTCCATCAGTTGGTGTGCTATAGATGTAACATATCGATGTAAAAGAATAGTGAATTCGTAGGGATTTTACTCTACGTCAGGTGCTTGTTGCGTCGATTGTTCTTGCATTACATATAACATTATTAAATAAACGATATCTTCATTAATCCCTTTGCTTACATGTTAAAACAATACGATGCATAAAATTCATACGTTCGTACTGGAACACCTCTGTTGATATTTGCATTTAAATTTTTAATTCAAAGTTTCGCCGGGTAATTTTGAGCAATATATTATTATTAACAAAATGTTCACATAATGATGCGCTTTCTATTTCTTCACCTAACCTCTTCCCCATGAACTTTTTTGATCTCTAAAAATTTTGCCTTGCTCTCCTCACCTCCTCATCATGGATGTTCTGTAAACAAAATATATACCCCTATTGATGCCCGAAAAGAAGTATATAAATTTGCGTTAGCATTCTAAAATGTTCCTATATTTCTATATATTTAACTCCTAAATTTCAATTATATATACAACGAAATTTTTTTTCATCAGCTATTCAATGTTTCAGAAATTAATCATTAGATTCAAATAGAGTAGAGTATGAGTATAATTTTCCCTCATAAAGTGTGAAAGTGTTCAACCCTCGTTTACACAAGGAACCAAACTCCCTTAATCTTCAAGATGGCTCCTAACAAACGACGCAGTACCAACAACAGCAACAACAGCAGTGAGTTTCAGCCGAAGTTTGGTCAATATCCTGATGTGTCTAGCCTAACGAAAGACGGCAAGGAAATGGTTTCTGTCCTAATAAAATACTTCGACTCAGTAAAAGACAAACTTTAAGAGTGATATTGATAAAATGCAAAATATAATATGCCACCTTGAAACGCTATTTGAAACAATAGCGGGAAAAGAAGCAGAACACAAAAAAATTCTCGAAGAACAGAATGAGAAAATAGATATCTTAGCCTCCCGTCTCGACCAGTTGGAAAAAATAATCAGCGCCGAGACATAGAAAACAAAAAATGCACTCTCATCATTTCTGGAAAGGAACTACCGCAATCTCACGCAAACGAAATCTGTAAGGAAACAGCCTGCCAGATCCTGAAGGACAATATCAACATTGACCTCTGCGACACTGACATCACGTCAGCTACCAGAATTGGGAAAAACCAGTAACTGGGAACGTAGATCGAAGAAACATTGCATTTGAACTAAAACATTATAACAAGAAACGTGAAATTCTTTCCGCCTGCGGAGAAAAGAAACCAAAGTTCTTCATAAATGAATACCTCATACCTACACGGGCTAAAGCCATGTACATTCTGAGAATGGCCAAAAGGAAATTCCCAGAGAAAATTGGTATCCCGAGAACACAAGACGGAAACATCTTCGTATCTACCCCCGGAAACCCAGATTCAAGACGCCGCGAGATCAACACGCCAGAAGACCTCGAACAATACCTGATGCAACAACTGAACATGTCATCGAAACAGGTCATGGGCGACTAGACCGGGCGATTACCTCAATTAGATATGTCAGTTTCACCTCAATTTGATATCAGTATAACCTCAATCTTGACAAATGTATAACAGATGTGTGTGTAAACATTTATGACAGCTGTGTGTGAACTTTTGCAACAACGCAAACATCAATTTTTTACCTACCAATATTACTGTGAATTTTTACTTTTTTAACACTAAAGTTATTATTACGCGTAAACCATATTAGCTGACTGTATCATTGTCGTCATAATCTTTAAAACTCATTACCTGTTATATTGGAACTTGTGAAAACGCCCTCAGCAAGCTGTTTGCACAAATGTTGTGATATTAATCTCCAATATCATTCGCTCATGGACTGAGTTTGTGTGTACTCATAAAATTGCGCCAGATTTTTCACTGTATTCTCTCTTACTTCATAAGCTAGTTTTTAGACAGGAATAACCCTTTAAGCTTGACTCTGTATTTCGTTTTAAGTTATATATTACCTACTTCTTACTGTTTACTAATTTTAAATGACTGATCACGCTGAAATAATCGATTAAATCGACCCAGATCTCAATCATTTGAACAGAATATATCCAAACCTAAACGACACTGAAGACTGTATGTATACTAATATATCAAAATTCAACGAAACTATACGAATCACTCGCCACTATTTCTCACTACTGTGTTGGAACTGTAGGTCACTCTTCCCAAAATTGGAAGGTCTACAATATACTATTACTGAACTTAAATATAACCTAGACGTGATTAGCTGCACCGAAAGCTGGCTAGATGACTCGACCAAAGACACGATTCGATTTGAAGATTTGAAAATTATCATAGTTACCATTCGCTACAAAAGAACAGCCAGGCGGAGGCATCAGCACATATATATCTAACTACATAGACTCGAGAATCATAGCAAGTGCAACAATGAATCAGGATCATATAGAATCACTCTTAGTAGAACTGTCAAGAGATGGTAAACGCATTGTGCTTGGAACGGTGTATAGACCTCCTACAGCCTGTTCTATATCCTTCCTGAATGAGCTAAAGCGTATTATTTCTCAATTCAACAGGTCCTTATACAATGACATAATAATATGTGGTGACTTCAATTATGATCTACTGAAACATGAAAGCTATGAACCAATCTCAAATTTCCTAACAGCCTTTCAGTCTCAATCTTTCCTTCCGATCATCACAAAGCCTACACGAATAACCTCTGAGTCTGCTACGCTGCTTGACAATATATTTATGACAGACCCAAGTGATTTTCTTTCTGGAATCATTACTTCTGACTTATCAGATCATTTTCCAGTTTTTCTTGTTAAGAAAAATGTCTAGATTGCTTGCACCAAGCCACGGGCTGAAACTTACTCATATCGTAAAGTAAACGAATCATATTTAGAAGAAATATGTGCCGTTCTAGAAGAATCGATACCAACATTGCACATCTATCAACACAATAATGCAACGAGCATTGATGAAGCAGTAGTAAAGTTGACTGAAACTATAATGGTCGCATACAATCAGTGTTGCCCAATTGTAACTCGTACAGTTACCCTGAAAAATGAATAAAAGTCCTGGATTACTGGAGACATCGTGATAAATATAAAGAAACGCCAAACTTACCTTGCCCTCCTTTACGAAGGGCGAATATCTCGAGAAACATATAACCGATTCAGAAACTATGTGACAAATCAGATAAGGACATCAAAAAAGAGCTACTTAAGCGCAAGTTTACTCAATTTAAAGCTGATGTTAAAACGACTTGGCACCTCCTTAACTCATGCTGTAAACCTAATAACGCCGATAAAAAGGAAATTAATCATGTTGGTAAAGATAATGAAGCATACCATGGGACGAAAGAAATTGCTAATCTCTTTAACAATTTATTCGTTAAAGTAGGGAAAACTATAGCTGATGGTATTCAAGTAAACCTACTGATCACCTGGAATACATGGACCATATTCGAGAACACAACTCCTTTTCTTTACCCCTACCAACTCTTCTGATGCAATTGTTTGTATAAACAACCTGAAAAATAAATCGAGTGGGTTACAAACGTTTCCGCCAAAAGTACTTAAAATTATTGCTGATATTGTAGCCCCGCTGATATCCAATCTTATTAACCAGTCTCTCTTACTAGGCACTTTTCCGAACTCCCTCAAAGTTGCTAGAGTAACCCCTATCTTCAAAAATGGTGAAAAAACCTGTGTAAACAATTATCGACCTATCTCCGGACTTCTAATTATTAGCAAGGTATTCGAAAAAATTGTGTATAAAAAAGTGTACTCTTATTTTGAACAAAAATAATTTTTTACGATAAACAATACGGCTTTCGCTCTAAAAAAATCAGCAACACAGGCTATATTAAATCATTTATAATTCCTTTATTCTAATATAGATGAAGGAAAGCCTCTCTTCTCTATATTTTTTGACTTTCGAAAAGCATTCGATTGTGTGGACCATAACATATTACTCTCGAAACTACACTGTTATGGCATTCGAGGGGTTGCCCATGATTGGTTCAGATCATACCAAACAAATCGGAAGCAATACGTTGTCATTGATGACGCAAAAACGGACCCACAGACACTTAGCCATGGAGTTCCACAAGGATCTGTTCTTGGGCCTCTTCTATTTCTGATTTTTATCAATGATATTATTAATCTTCATCATTCTTCAAATTCATACTTTTTGCTTATGACAGTACGCTTTCTGCGGTCTTTCCGAACCAAAATCCCGCTATGATTGCGGAGAGTATAAATGATGAACTTCATATGGATTCATAGTGGCTTAAAGCTAATAAAATAAGCCTCAACATCGATAAAACGAAATATATTACATTCTCATACAAGAAAAGTGTATCTCTCCCACGCATTAAAATTGGCGAAGGTGAAATCAGAGAAACCAACTTATGGAAGTTTCTGGGCATCATAATAGATAAACATCTGACCTTCAAAGAGCACATCGCTCATATTAGTTCTAAATTATCAAAATCTATCGGAATCCTATATAAAGTTAAAAATTTCCTGCCTGAAGCAGCTTTACAAATGCTCTACCGAACGCTCATTTATCCATACTTGCAATACGGAATAGAAGCATGGCACGGAACTGATAAAAATAAACCAACAAAATTTTTACCCTGCAAAAAAGAGCTATCAGAGCGGTAAAGAACCTAGAATACAATGCTCACACAAATGATTCATTCGAAAATTTACAAATACCTAAACTCTCGGATCTGTACAAAATCTCCATCTGCACTTTCATTTACAAAACATTAACTAATGATGGCGACAATAGCCTACAACAATTATTAACTGCGCAAACTGGTCATCACGACCATTTAACGCGAAATAGAAGTAAATTCATGCTTCCTTATTATTCAAAGGCCCGCTCGCAACACAGTATACTATTCGTTGGAACTAAAACTTGGAACTCAATACCTGCGGAGATCCGTGGAAGTAATTCTTACAAGGTATTCAAAAGAAATGTTGGGTCTCACTTCTTATCAGAATACTAATCGTGTAAGATCACCAAGTCAAATCCTGCCTCCTACATGTCTGGTCCTAATAATGTAATTTGCCATGAGTAATACCGCTGATTTTCAGTCTGCTCTTAAATCGTTATCGAATATACTGTTAAATATAGTCCGTATGACCAATATTGTAAAATACAGCATCAAATATCGAGTTAATTATCTCATTGATCAGTCAAATGCGAAACTAGATTAAATGAATTAGGTTAAACATTATTGTACACCTTAGAATAACGTGATAGTAGGATGCCCTAGAAGTCACTGAACTTGTTCGGGCCTACAGGTAGCTATACTCTAGTTTGACCGTTGTACTAGACTTAAGAAACATTCTACCTCTGTATCACCTGTTGTAAATAAATTGTTTAAATGAATTTACTTGCACTTGCCTGTTTGAAACTCCAGCAGTAGTGAATCAAGCATCGTAAGCACTCTACTTAGGGGCTTTCGGTGTATTACTGCGTCGTGTATAGTTATTCTCAACGGTAAGTGCGATTTTTCGTACATCTTACACGCACTGTCTTCCTCCTACTACTACTTGCCAGCTATTTTTGCTCTGATTCTCTCCTAAGAAGGGTCGCTCACTACTCGGTGTGTCACTATTTCCTCTATCCTTACATGCCACTTATAAGCTTTGGATCAACTGAAGCCATTAGAGCACATAGTTTTGTTTTACTGCTGCACTGATTACCCAATTGCAAGCTCTGGGGATATTTAAAATCTTATAAATCGACCTCTTACTCTAGGAATGTACCGTTGACGGACTTGGTCACGTAAACTTGTTCAAGTGTACTCTAATCATCTCTCAGAGAGTCTAATAAATTTTACATCCCCTAAACAAAGCTGCTTTTTTTGCAACACATTTTTTAACTTTCAATAAGTGTCGCAAATCTTGAATAATAACAGAAA